>HG992274.1:25000000-27500000 GCA_905220595.1 Spilosoma lubricipeda
GTCAAAACTAAATATTTTATATATTCAGATGAACACACAATTGCCTGTGTGTATCAGAGTTCCCACGATTATATACAAATGATGAGTTTATGCATCACGGCTTAATTATTTACATTCACCTTCCAAGAAGTTTGCTAGTTAATAGTCTCTTTTTTCTACCACAATTTTTTTTTCACTTCTTCCTTTGTACTGTTTGCATTAGAAAATCTTATATCTCCCTGAAATATTCAACTTTAACTACAAGTTTGTCAACCACAATATCCGGAGGACTTTATTACTACTATCGTCCAGAAGGTATTCATCCTTGGCGACCTTGCGCTGGTTAACGAGAGCTTCGTTGATGTGCTCTCAGGTTACCTTCATATTCGGTTTTTTGCCATATTTTCTGCAAGTAAAAACCCCAAGACATAATTGCCCGGTATGTCTGGAGATGATCTGCAGTCGAAAAATTTTGTATTTCACAATTAAAATGTTCATGTTTCCAATTACCAATTATCTTGTTTCTTGCGTTGACAGTATTGTGTTTTTAATATGAATACTTATTTTCTATGATGTGTATTTTTCACGTGCACTTTTCTTCTTTTCAATTTCAAACATTTGATAGTTTTTGTTTTGATTCCTTTCGCATTTCTTTTAAAAACCTAGTGAGGTTTTTACGGCTCTGGGTTCTGGACCTTTAAGCCAATCATTTATTTCTCTTAGAGCATTTATATATATATGGAGGGGCATCTGAACGGGCGTAAAGCGTGAAAGGAGTAGAGAGAGAGAGACTGAGTTTGGGTAGTGTCTGTCTCTCTCACGCAATCTTCTGATTGGTAGGTGTATTTCCCTCCAAATCGGTCGTTAAAAATGGTATGTGCGTCCACCAATCAGAAGCTTGCGTGAAAGAGACAGACACTACCCAAACTTAGTCTTTCTCTTTCTACTAGAACATAAATCCACCTCTCTATTTTACTTTGATAAATCTTTAAATAATAAAATTTTAACAAAAATAAAACCGACTTCATTGGCATATATCATATATCCATTCCATTACAAAAAGAATCACAACACAACTAAAAGTTGTGTGTATTCCCACTCGCCGTTCACGTTGAACTGTTAGGCGCAACAATAAAACACGTTTATAATGCCTTTATAATTGATGATTTTTTATACAAACTAGTTAACCCACGCAACTTCGTTTAGGTCTGCTATTGCCCGTCGTAATAACTTTCCTCCACTTTTGTAACATTCTTCATTGGTGCTCTGCTTCTGTTGGTCTAAGCGTGTTGATATATAGCTTATAGCCTTTCTCAATAAATGGGCTATCTAACACTGAAAGAATTTTTCAAATCAGACCAGATTATTTGCCCGAACTAGATTGAATCTGTGTCTCGGGCGAAGAAAAATGCTTATAAAACAATTGTATTCTCTTAAATTTACATTAAATAATTACCTGGTGCTTAAAGTAACAATATAATTTAATAACATACATAGCAATTTTGTAGTACTAGTAATAAGTGGGTCAAAAACTTGGCAGCTCAGCTTAGCTAATTTTATTTACATACTTCAAGTAACTGCTCAGTTTGCTCATACGACAAAATTTGTAACCAATTGTGTATTGTGTTTTTACAACTAACATAATTTTGTTTATAAATACTTATTTCTCTATTTAACCTATTATATAAAAATGGACCCAGAAAAGAAAAGAATCTGTTTGAATAAATGAATTTTGATCCTAATTGTGAGGTACAAACTATATCTTTTCGTCTTTTGTTAGTTATTTCGTCTCGAAAGGGAAACAATGTGTGTTGTTTTAGTAATGTGTGATGTATGAAGATTTGGCGGACAGTCATCACTTCGCACGATTGGAATAGCATAGTTGTAGAGTATAGGAATGGTCGAAAGGTGGCTACTTTTAGGATCGCTCTTTGGGCTCGTTCTAGAGGCAGCAGAATAGTTTTTAGTGCTCCGCCCCATGAAGTTATGCAGTATTGGATGATTGATTGACATAAAGACAAATAAACCTGAGTGATAAATTTAGAATCCGCTATAACTCGCAATTTTTTAAATACATACATTAATTTACGAACTCTATTTACTAAAATTTCAATGTGTTTTCTAAAAGAGAGGGTATTGTCAATTATGATACCTAGGTATTTTATGTTATCAGAGAGACAGTGACCGATTACAGTTGGAGAGGGGACCTTGGTGTGCGTAATTGGCTGTGTTAGTTACGGGGTTTTGAGTTTTGCGCATGGAAAAGTGAATATATTTATTTCCAATATCAAAGCCAGACTGGGCGCTCTAATATAATTCGTTGCTAGTTTTTGCGCTAAAAACTAGGGCCGTGTCGTCAGCATATGTTATTATTTTTCCATGTTCTAAAGTAAGGTTACAAAGATCGTTAATATATACGAGAAAGAGCGTAGGACCAAGGATACTTCCTTGGGGTACCCCAAATACTGGTAATTTCTCATCATCGCTCACGACACTGAAATGGTGTCGAAGGCTTTAGCAAGATCTAAAAAGATCCCCACAGTCTGATTACCCTTGGTCAATTCATTAGTTATAAAATTTGTTAGTTCATGCACCGCATCAGCTGAGGACAGTTTATTTCTAAAACCATATTGCGCAGATGAAAGACAGTTATTGTGTTCTAGGTAGTTAACCAATCTACTGTTTATAATTTTTTCTAATATTTTTGACATCGAAGAGAGAATCGATATAGGCCTATAGTTGGAGACTAGACCTTTGTTTCCGGATTTAAAAACAGGAATAACTACCGCCTTTTTCAAGCACATAGGAAAAATCTCCTCCGAGAGACAAACGCGAAAAATATGCGTGAGTGGAGGTACCAATATGTGCTTGAAATGTTTAAGAATTTTGTTACTTATATTATCCCATCCGACAGAACAATTATCACGCATACCTAAGATGATTAGTTCAATTTCACCTTCATCAGTATATATAGATACGCTATAGGAGTCAATGGACTGTTATGATCCTATTTCAACTTCTTAATCTGTTTTTGTTATATGCAGATGGCTGACAAAACAATCAACTTCCTAGACATACCTCTTCCTGAGGGGGAAGACCCAACCCATGATTATAATCGGCAAAATCAAAACGAAGATATTAGTCACTTGCCACCTTTACCGCCCTACCCGCCCTTTATGCTTCTACCGCTCTTACCACCGGCACCACCACCGCAATTTTCACCATCCGCACCACCGCCAGAGTTCTTACCACCCCCACCGCCACAGTTTTTCCAACCCCCACTGCCGCCACCGGTCATACCACGACCACCACCACCACTACCGCTCCAACCACCTCCGTCACCCCCACCAATCCCGTTACCCCCACCAATCTCGCCAGCCCCAACACTACCTGACGAAGAATTGAACCTATCCCCTACACCAACTGTTGATAGAGAAGAAGAAGAAGAGAACGAGGAAGAGGAGCGTGACGAGTCAGACCAGCCAGCTGAGCCAGTAGCTTTCATAGGAGGGCCTAATAATGTAATACCTCCCAATGAACTCCACAGTCCTGTAGGTGGAGTACCGTTTGTTTTCATGTACCAGGGGGGTCGACCAGAGGCAAGGAGAATACTATATAAATTTATTATAACATAAATATAAATTCCACTTATTGTCTTCATTTAATTAAATGAATTAAATAATGTTGTTTTTTAAACTTCAGTAGTCTGAATAGAAGTCACACTATTATTAGCTGTTTGTTGAGTCTTTTGAATAATCTTTTAAGTCTAATTTAGTACTCATAGTTTGTTAATTTAAAACTCCTTACAGGCTGTCACTTTTAATGGCCGACGATTAAATAATCCCGAACTATTGATGTCATTTGATCTCTCGCAACCAGAATTAGTTGCAATGAGGTTGTTAGAAGCAGATACTGAATATAATATAGGTAAGTAATGATTGATTGACTTATTGAATTCCTTAAAGACATACATGATGACAAAGACTAATGATACTTTTGTCTTTGTAACTTTAAGAATTAGAAACTACTTATATAAAGTAATGCGAATCTATTTAATTCATATATACATAAATGGTATGTGGGCCTATTTACTTAAAAGTATAGCACTTCACAATATAAAAAAAATATCAAAAAAATGTAGTGTAATATTTTGTTTTAACAGTATTTTCTTTTCATTGTAATCATCAGATCGTCAACAGCGATATTGGAACAGGCGTACCAGGTCAAATATTAGCAGCGGCAGCAGTAGCAGCAGCAGCAGCTCTAGCTCTAGCTCGCGCAGCTCTAGTGACCTAGATCATGAGTCGGACCAGAGTAACGATGCCTCTAATGAGTCAGAGTTAAGCCACGATGCCACAAATAAAGACGACCAAATTGATGAAGACGGTGAAAGTAAAGAAAATTTAAACGATGCCAATTAAAATGTAAGTATCTTATATATTTTTATGATATTTTATGAAAGGGCAAACAACTTGACGGCTAACCTGATGTTAAGTAAACACAGCCCTCTATTAATACCTGCAACTCAAGAGTGACAAGTATTGCCGTACTTTGTATCCTCCTAAAAAATCATAGAGAATGCCTCCCAATTGGGGCTCTGGCAACTTCACTTACAAGCACTTTAAACCTTGAAATGAACACAATTACTACGCGTTTTTTCGAGAAGGCCGTTACCTCTCGTCTCGCTTCCTCATACCGCGCGTTATGACGTAACAATTAGCGGTACTGTAGAGAAAAAACATATTTTTTTGTGTTTTTGAACTTAATTCTGATATGAATACTCATAGATGTGGGCTATGAGACAATTGAAGTTTGGCGTACTTTATGAGGCATTAGAATACATTATTTATGTATAAACATCTGGCAATATTCACCCCTGTGTAGGACCTTTCCTCTTTTACTCATAGTAGCAACACAGATTAACGAACGTAAATAATAAATCAACAGAAAAAAACTTTACGAAATAAAAACAACAACAAACTTGAGAGCGTACGGTAACACAAAACAACGTTGCTATCCGTACTAAAGGGGCGACACTTGACGCGCGGTAAGAGGAAGCGGGACGGGCGGTAACGGCATTCTCGAAATGAACGCGTAGTAACTACCTTGTAAAGGTGCCGGCATTTAACTTGGCCAGATTCGTTAGATGCGCAGTAGTAGTTTTTTTGGTCTCTTTGGTTGGTAAACAGACGCGGGGATCGAGGTAGCGCCGTTTCGAGCAAGCGATTGGTGCGTAAGTCGACTACACTTCGATTTTGTTTGTTTTGACTTGTTGCACTAGTGTACTGTGCGTGAACTTACCTCCACCACGCCGAAGTTTGGCCTAGTTAGATGCCGGCACCTATAATAAGTAAAGTTCAATAAAAAAACAAGAGTTGCCATACAAAAAAAATACGCATGCCAAGAAGCCCGTGCTCAAAGTTAACTTCTTAAACCATTCTTATTGTTACAGGTTAAAGGTGCTTCAATACACCTGAATATTTGAGTGTCAATAATTACTGGGTTTGTTGTTTCAACTACATGTGTAAACTAAATGTGTCAAAGATTTTCTTATAGTAAACTATACTGAAGTAAGAAATATTTGTATAGTCTCGTAATATGCGTTTTTAAAGTCTGTCATTGTGTTATTAAATGTTGCATCGTTTCAAGTTGCAGTTAAAGCGATTTCAATTTCCGCTTCAATAAAATTGATTGTTAGTTTTAAGAATCGATAAAAATAAATAACATGGACTATTTTCGAAATATTAAAATAAAATAACTGACTAATCAGAGTAAAAGTATACGATTTTAGTTAGCTACTGTTACTGGCAGTGTAGCGGTTGTTGAATATAGTGGGAGGAAACAACAGGCAATCCAAAAAAGTAGGTATGTACTGAAAAACGTTTACTAGAGACTTTGAATTTATAGACTAAACGGGCTTTCAAAACCCCACTTAGTTTTCAAATTTGTAAAATATATTTATATATATATACAAGTAGTAGACGTCGGCATTTGCCACGTTTCTATAGAAGTGTATTTTATAGTTGGGGCTGATAGCAGACGGGACGGGATGGCGACGCACTTTACTAAGCAGAGGAGCAATTTACGTTAACTGTCATTTAATTCCATTTATGGCACATTTTATTAACTTTGAAACGAGTAAATTACCTGACAGGAAGTTGTTCAAATTTTACAAAATTCGAAAGTTGATCTACCCACGCTCTTCCCTCCTCACTTATTCCTAACAAATGTCAATCTATTTTTATTGTTACTTATACCCAAAAATTGAGAGTTTATAAGACTAAACAAAATTTAATATTGTACGTCTTTTGTAAGCTTTAAACAAAGTTAACTAAACTATATTTATATAGTATCTATAGGTTTCTGACGTCTTATAAAATGGACATACATTTACAATTAGTTCTTAGTAGGTTTCTACTATAGATTTATAGAAAATTAGGACTTAAAGATACAAATTTTTTATTCACCCTATTATTTAAACTTATCCTTTCAACTTTACTTGAACTTTTAAAAGACTATGATAGAATTAATATCTTTTCGATAAGGTTGTTGATCCCTTACACAACATAACGTGAAACTAAGAAATAAATGAGAGTCTGATATTTAAAATTAAATTATAATACCTATAGTGAGAAAATGCGTCAGCTTCAGATGGGTCCCCTGGTGTATTTTGATTTGTATTTTTATTTTTTTTACAAATTTACACTTTTTTATATAATATCATTGTATACGCTTATTTACTTTCTAAACGAAAAAACTTATTAATAAAACGTAACCGAGCTATTGTTGTGTAATAATAATATTAACAGAACCTTACCTAAATATTTATTATAAACAAATATCGTATTTATTTTGAACCAAATATTTTTATTTAATTTTAAGTAAAAATTTACAAATGACTTTTTATTATTATATGAAAGAAATATTCATGGCAGGTATGAATAGGTGCCTGTATTTTTGAACTTTTATACATCATATTATGACAACATCACCAGTCTGTAACAGTTAAATGCTAGTCATAGGTAAGGTACCTCCTTTAAATATAGGTTTTGTTTGGCCTATTAAAGTTAATGGAATTAGAGTTAATACTGTATTTCTTTGTAATATTGTTTTCTACGTTAGCTCAAGATGTGATTTCGGTGTTATTGTCAGTGTGTTATCAGTGTTGTCGTTGTAACTGTATGTTGTAATTGTACACGAATATACGTATTGATAATAATAAATTGTTGTTGTTATTATAGGTAAGTTTACTTTGCTGATATTTTCAGATCATGAATTTTTTAAACTTATGTTCAAAGAGTCAGGACTATGAGTGTGACAATATTATTATTCTCTTTATTTCATATACATAACATATTAATTCCATTTTTAAATATACATTTAAAAAAATACATTTAAAAATATGAAGAATAGTAGACCACCGACTTCGGGTACAGTACAGGGACCAAGAAACCGGTGGTTAGTTAGGGCTCCAAAGACAGGAACCTCCTCACTATACGTGCCGTGTCTAGGAGGACTGCCTTCTGCATCAGACCCTTGATCCAACCGTCCAACGTGAGCCTCTTAAGGTGTTGGTCGAGGCTCTTGGGTATCAATCCGTGAACAGATACAACTATCGGAACAATGATCACCGAATCTACATTCCACACATCGACAATCTCATGAGATAAGTCCAAATATTTCATTTGTTTTTCTTTTTTAACTTTCACGAGATTCTCGTCATGAGGAACGGCGATGTCGACAATCATCGCGCGGCGCTCTGATCGATCTATCACGACAACATCAGGTTGGGGTATTGGCAACAATAATCCAGTCTGTGATAATAGATCGATCCCAATATAACGTAGCATGACCATGCTCGAGAACTGGGTCGGGCACATACCTGTAGTATGGCGCCTCCGAATTCACAAGTTTGTATTTAAGGGCAAGCTGTTAATGTACGATCCTGGCTACTTGGCTATTATTATTAAAGTACTATATTTTATATTTTACACCGACAAAAAAACCTTTCATAATTACCCCTTATATAGTCTAATTTCTGATTATTACTATTATTAGATAAGATTTATATGATTAAAGTTATTATAGGGTTTTTATTTCGTTCATAAAGTCTAGACATTGACACTTAAATAGAAGTCGCGAAAGAATATTGAATACTCATGTTGTCCAAATGTCGATCGATCTTCTTCTTCTTTGATGATAAGAGATTACGTATTTTATATGTCACTGATTACTCCTGACGCTCCTAACTTTCTCGCTTTTACTGTATACGATGTTAAGCATATTTATTGGTTAGTTACGGTATTAATAAGTGTTCAATGTAGACTCTGTATTCAGTAACATATTTGTCGGAAAACAGGGCGAAATGTATTAAACTGGTGTGCTAACACTATATGGCATTTTATTTATCTACCTCCTTATTTATAAACTAGCTGAACCCCGCGGTGTTACCCGCGGTTATTGTTGTGCCGCGCGTAACGCCGCGGGAAAAAGTTAGTCTAAAAAAAGTAGCCTAAGTTACTCTCCGGATCAGAATCATCGGATCAAAATCCGTCAAGCCGTTCCAGAGATTACCCGGAACAAACAGACAGACAGACAAACATTTTTTTAACCACATTTTTGGTATATGTACCGTGTATACATACATATGCATTTAGTAAAAAGCGGTTATTTTAATATTACAAACAGACACTCCAATTTTATTTATTTGTATAGATAATGATCAGTTAATATAATTACTATAGTTTTGTATATATATAAGTAAATATTTCGGACATCTAACTAGAGCTTGTATTATAGGTACTAGACAACTGAAATAAATACATATATATATATATATATATTTGTAAATACATACATAGAAAATACCCAAACTCCGAAATAAGTAGGTATTTGTTTAAAGATCATACAAACATTTGGTTCAACCCGGCAATCGAGTCAATCAGTTGCTTAAGCTATCACTGCGCAATCGAGGCAAAAGAAGTACAAGAATGTATCGTGAAGTTGTTATTGTGTAACATCCGTTTGGTATAATAACAAAAACACCATTATTAAGGACTAATCATTAGACCACAACGCACAAGTCCAACCCGTGCCCAGTTCGTTGGGCGATAAACATTTTTTTCTCCGACTTACTTAGCAAATTCAGCTACCACGAAAAAGTCTTCCCACTTTTCGGAATATTATATAGCCTATGTTACTCACAAATAAAGTAGCCTTCTATTGGTAAAATAATTTTTAAAATCGGTTGTGGAGATCCAGAGATTACCCCCTACAACGACACAAACCTACAAACGCACAAACTTTACCTCTTTGTATAATAGTGTATTATTGTACAGATTCTTAGAATTAATAAATATTATTATGCAAGTACTTCCTCAGATATCCTTCAATTCTGGTAAAAAACCAGAATTGATGGATTTTTCTCCGTCCAAACAGAAGTTAGTAGTTATTAATAATATCGATAATATTCTTAAATGTGCTACAACACTAATCGAGTAGCGGTACCTAACGAAGAATGACACAAAAATCGAATTCTTCACGTGACTAATGTTGTAATAGGCTATTTGACTGATTTTTGGAAATCGTTTTAAAAAAATCATTATTACATAATTAGCACACTGCGTTAATATTTTGCGGAATTTCTACTGTACTATGAATCTATATATATATATAATATATATATATATATAATATATATATATATATAATATATATATATATATAATAAAGTTAAAGTTTGACAACCATGTCAAAAAACGATATTTCTGTAATGGCGCTGGTCACATGAGACACGAGTAAACCAATCAGAGAATTTTATCAGTTTTCTCCAATTTAATTAATTAAAATGTCTAATAAATGGTGTGTAGTGCCAAATCTTATATATTAAAAGAATTGCCGAAATGTATGTACGCGCTTAACTTTCGATCGCACCTTGAGATGGCCCATGTCGTGCGGCGTTCCGCAGGGGTCTGTCCTTGGACCACTCCTGTGAAACATGGAATACGACTGGGTCCTTCGAGAGCGTCTCCCCCCCGGGCTGGGCGTAATTTGTTACGCTGATGATACATTGGTCACAGCCTGGGGGGCGAATTTCCAGGCGGCGGCGCGCCTGGCCACTATTGGTGTTTCTCTAGTGGTCGGGCGCATCGAGACAGGCGCTGGGCTTACGGGTGGCTCTGGACAAGACGGCGGCCATATTGTTCCATGGGCCCCGTCGTGGGTCGCCTCCCGGCGCGACACCTCTACACGGTGGTGGTCCGGTCAATGCCGCTGTATGAGGCACCGGTGTGGGTGGCGGCTCTGACTTGCCTTAATAAAGCCCGCTTCTGGTGGCCTCAGAGGGTATTGGCGGTCAGAGCCATACGCCTATAGCGCATTTGGAGGCGGAAGTGCTCGCCGAAGTTTATCGACGGGTGGTTGAATACCGCGCGGAGTGACTGACAACGGACTAACGCAGGTTCTTTCCGGGCACGGATGCTACGGAAAGTTCCTGCACTAGGTTGCTAGGAGCGAAATAAGTCCCGCCTGCCACCACTGCGACTGCACTGAGGACTCAGCCCAGCGCTGGCCGTTTTGCCCTTAATGGGCGTCGCAGCGTTGGGCCCTCACTGCAGTCATCGGAGGAGACTTCTCGCTACCGACCGTCATACGCTCCATGGCCGGTAGCAGCAGTTATACCGCGGTCGCAACCTTCTGTGAAGATGTAATCTCGCAGGAGGAGGCGGCGGAGGAGGCCCGGGACGGGTTTTCCCGGAGCGACGTTACGCGTGTGCCGTCCGTCGCCCAAATTGAGAGTTTACCAGCAGACGGTGCCCGGTTCAGTGCGGGCAGGCGCTGGGAGGGCTCCGGATGTGTTAATAACAGCAGTTCCCGGATTCCTCCCGTCTCAGACGCAGAGTGTCACACCGTTTGGTTTTAGTCGGTTCGATTCCGACATAATGCCCCGCCGCAAACCCCGGCGGGATAACGGCCCGAGGGGGTTTCCACAAAAAAAGGCTTTTTCTGTTCACAGCGCATTTAGTTTTAGTGTTTTGGCTCGGTCTAGTTTAAATATGCTAGATGGGGTCTAGGTAGATGCAATCATTCTCGATTCATAGTGCGAAGACACAATTTTAGCGCGCCCTCCCCGATCCTCGCGCTCTAGGCTGCAGCCTAATTAGCCTAAGGGTTAATCAGGCACTGCCTGGATCATCAGCTATCTGCCAATGAATGTCCCGTCAAAATCTGTCCAGCCGTTCCAGAGATTACCCGGAAGAAACAGACAGACAATTTTTTTTAACCACATTTTTGGTATATATACCGTGTAGGTATATGCATTTAATAAAAAGCGTTTAAAAAATATTTTAATATTGCAATAGACACTTCAGTTTTATTTATTTGTATTTTACATTGTTTTGTTAATTTCTATTTTGGCAATTTTGGCATGGTATGTCTATTGTCAAGTTGACATTTCGTGTTTTTGCATTTGTATATCGATCGCTCAATTTTGGATGTAAACAAAAGTCTGTTAGACCCAGATCGACTTGAAATTTAATTTTGTAAGTTGATTTTCAACTGTTTGTGTTACTTGTTCTTTATATTATTATTAATATTAGGTCTTCTGTGTCAGATAAAATTTCTTTTAAATTAATATATATTAATTCGACCGGCATTTTCAAAAAGCAAATAATTCCAATCTTATCTAGAATTAATTGAAAATTAATTTTTACGGCCAAAGGCAGTTCAACCCTTTAAAGTTTAAAAGTTTTATTACGGAGCAGAACACCGATCGACTTTTATGCTGAGGGTAGACAGTTCATAAATACTGTTTTATAAAATAAATTATCTTAAAATTGGGTGTGTTAGGTCTAAGTACGAATTTTCAAGAGTCTTAAAGATTGTTTCCTATGTATTTTAGGTATGTATTTACAAAAAATAGGATATGTATTTATATCAGATGTTAAGAACCCATAGTATAAGCTCTGCTTTATTTGGGACTAGACGGTTTGTGTGCCAGAAGTCAAAAATCCTACTGATATTATAATCGCAAAAGTTTGTAAGTATGGATGAATAGATGTTTGTAACTCTTTCATGCAAGAAGTACTGAATGGATTTGGATGAAACTTTACAGTAATATAGCTTATACTGATGTATAAGCTATATTACTGTAAAGTTTACTATTTGTACATAGGCTACTATTTGTCGCACATCTAAAATACAACAGTATCTAGTCCCAAGCTAAGCAGTGCTTGTGTTATGGGTACATGATATAATACATATGATATAATACATAAATACTTTTATTTTTAAATACAGACATATTATACATTGAAATTATTCAAACTCTGAAATAAATATTTGCAGATCATGCAAACATTTGGTAGGACCCGGGAATCAAACCCGAGAACTCAAGCACATCAGTTGTATACACTATTAGTGGGCCACCAAGGCAGTTATTATATATTATATGTATTATTATTTTAAAGTACTTGAGAGAGGAGGAGATTTTATTATTAGAGTTTATATGTCTACCAAGTTTTCTGCCTAATGTTGGCTCACATTTAACACCTTTAACACTACACTCTCTTGTAGCTTACTAGACATACCATAGAATAATATCCACTCACACATGTCACACGGCCGTCTGATCCCAAAGTGGGCAAATGATGGGCTATGGTAGCCACACTCTTAATAAAAATCTTCATCTATTTCTAAATACATAATAATTTGAAAGATACAATGTAGCAAGTAAACAAATTAAAACAGTGGTGCTATGGATGGCCTTATCGCAGAATGTGATCTCTTCCAGGCAACATTTATGTGGACTGTACTATTAGTTTGTGGTGCACATGTAGAATTTGCATATAAAATCAATATAACCAAGTATAATTACGAAGACGTGATGACATGGATCTGTCTATGGGTGCCACGAGAAGTGGAATTTCTATACTGATCCCCTGCGCAACTTTTGAGTGTTGCTATTGTGTTCAGCTTCCACAGTCCATTTGATCATAGTCTTAGGGCAGCTGCTTTCGCTTTCCCGCTGGACGACCAGATCTAGAGGTCTCATGTTCAAGATATACTCTAATGCGGCTGATGGAGTAGTTTTCATGCATCCAGTTGTAGCAACAACTGTGGCCAAGTGTTGTAGACTCCGGAGTTTCATTTTAACTGTGGATAGTTGCATTCTGGGCCACCTTACAACTGATTCGTGGGTATTGGAGGGTCTGATAACTGCAGTGTATAACCAAAGTATGTTGTTTGGGTTAAAACACCATGTTTTACCACTTAGTCTTCTTCACTGAATAAAAGTTATTCAGGTTTTTTTTGTTTTTGTTTCGATTTAATTTGTTGTCAAGAATAACGCCCAGATGTTTTACTTGAGTTAACAGGGAGAGATTGGTGTTGCATAATTTTGGTAGCTGTAGTTCTGGTAACATTCTTTTGTTGGTGAAGAGGATCGGTTCTGTATTTCCGGAATTACTGACACTTGCTGTTCGTCACACCACTCACGCCATTCTTCTACATCTGAAAAGCTAATGGATGACCCCACATATCGCTTTTTTTGCGCTCTTGCTTTTAAGGATTTTTAGGTCATTCACATAACCAATAGTAGTGGAATCTCGGTCATTTAGTCTCTTTATGAGGCTGTCTACTACTATGTTCCATTGAAGCGGTGATAGGACACCGGTGATAGGCCATCCTCTGTCTGTAGCATGCTGACCCACACCATGGCGGGCTAATGATGCTTCTGTATCATTGGGCCTTCGGTCACGCACTCACCAACGAAAAACGACAGCACGAACGCTGTCATTTTACGATGATTTTCTGTGCGAGGGTAGTACCTACCGCCCCGGTCGAGACGGCCCGTTCATTCTGAAACCAGCGTGGCTATACTTACTATACTTACCTTTATCTTGCATAATGTAACAATATTATAATTATTATATTTATTACATATTACACATTAAAAATGTTAGTAACATTTTTAAAAATATAAAAAAGGAACAAAAAAAACTTAGGTAGTTAAAATCTAAAAAAATGTAGACCACTAACTTTGATACAGGGAGCAAGAAACCAGTGGTAAGAGTTAATAAACAGGAACCTCCCCACTATACAGGCTGTGTCAAAAAAGACAGTCTTCTGCTTTCTTATTGTTACAAGCGAGCCGAGGATCGAATCAAGTGGCGAGTAATTAGAGGCATCAGCCTCATCAGATGACATGCAGCCAGTTGAAAAACTGTTAAAAGCCTGCATTCTGAGTGATTCAATTCAGTTATTTATCTTGGGTTCAGGTAAATAGGTGTCGAATCGATTTTTAAATTGGTTCACATTTTGGACAGATATTTGAAAGTTTTTTTTAACGTGTGGAAATCCGCCCGTCACCTCACCGGGGTTTGCGGTGGGGTGGTGTGTCGGAATCTGACAGACTAAATATACATGGTGTGCCACTCTGCGCCTGAGATAAGGGGGATTCGGAAGCTGCTTTTGCTGCTTCGGCAGGCGTTGGTTGTTGTTGATTTACAAAATGTACTTAAATTTTCCAGGTAATCACATCATGAAGTCAGCAGTAACTGTGCTCCAAGAAATGATGATTAAAATAGATTCCATGCCAGACTATGAGTGTGTAGCCCAGGTAATACGTAAATGTTCTCATGACGATTATTATTACACTAGCTGACCCACGCAACCTCGTTTGCGCCTTATAGGGCCCGTAGCGTGAAAATTTCCCCCGTTTTGGAAACATTCTTCATTGTTGCTCCGCTCCTATTAGTAGTAGCGTGATGATATATACCCTATAGCCTTCCTCGATAAATGGACTATCCAACACCGAAAGAATTTTTCAAATCGGACCAGCGGTTCCTGAGATTAGCGTGTTCAAACAAACAAACAAACAAACTCTTCAGCTTTATATATTAGTACTAGCCGACCCACGCAACGTCGTTTGCGCCTTATATTGCCCGTAGCGTGAAAATTTTCCCCGGTTTTTGGAACATTCTTCATTGTTGCTCCGGTCCTATTAGTAGTAGCGTGATGATATATACCCTATAGCCTTCCTCGATAAATGGACTATCCAACACCGAAAGAATTTTTCAAATCGGACCAGCGGTTCCTAAGATTAGCGTGTTCAAACAAACAAACAAACAAACAAACTCTTCAGCTTTATATATTAGTATAGATAGATATGAACGCAGCGGTGATACCCGCGGTTATTGTTGTACCGCGAGTAACGCCGCGGGGCAAAGTTAGGCTAAAAAAAGTTGCCTAAGTTACTTCCTGGATCATCAGCTACCTGCCAGTGAAAGTCCCGTCAAAATCCGTCCAGCCGATCCAAAGATTACCCGGAACAAACAGACGGACAGACAAAAATTTTTTTAACTACATTTTTGGTATATACATATGCATTTAGTAAAAATCGGTTATTTTAATATTACAAACAGACACTCCAATTTTATTCAGTTGTATAGATCTAACAGGAGTTAGGCCATAAATACTGTTTCCAATAGGTACTTGATTTTTCATGAATACATATTTTGAAAAATTAGGTAACTCTTACTTAAGACAAAAGCCGAAACACTCGAAATGTTATTTTAAGATCGACGAGCGAATGAGAGCGCTTATAGGTTTTGTAATCTGAGCTACCTGTCGCCTGTCTGTCTGTCTGTCTATTTGTTCCTGCTAATCTCTGGAACGGCTAGACCGATTTTGACGGGACTTTCACTGGGAGATACCTGATGATCTAAGAAGTAACTTAGGCTACTTTTTTTGAGTAGCTTTGTCCCGCGGCGTTACCCACGGTACGGCAAGTTATCTAGTCTAGTTATCGATAAAGTTGATTGTTGAAAACACGAAATAAAATCGATATTTTCTAAAAATTAATCCAAGCTAGATCGATTTATCACCCCCTAAACATTAGTTGTCTAGTATTCATAGTACAGGCTCTGCTTAGTTTGAAACTAGATTGAGTCTAGAGAGTATGTCCGAAAATATATTAAAAATTCTGATTCCGAAAAGAATATTTTCAGATTTCATATTATGTTGTAAGTATAAAGAATACTGTAAATGCTTGTGATAAAGTGGTAATCTTAATGTGTTGTCAGTCGGGACCCCAACACCAGGCACTTTTCGAGTACCGCTGTACCGCATACGGTGAAGTGGTGACAGCCACAGCACGCTCAAAAAAAGAAGCCAAGCAAGAGGTTGCTCGGGCGATGCTGAAAAGACTATCTTCGAAGGGACATTCGGTGCCTGCCCCCTACGGATTAATCGCCCCCGCATCCAGTTTTCATGATACACCGGTATGTAAAGTGAAAAGAGGTCATTACCTTTTAATTTACATATTTGAACAAAAATAACCGACTTGGAGAAATGTACCAAATTGAAATGGGACCACACGGTAAGCACCAGCATTCAAATAAAAAAATAATAATCAAAACCGACATCAAGCCAGTCGAAAGTTATGAGGCAACAAAAAAATACATTCAATAACCTTCTTTTCTTTAGGTCGGTTAAAAATAGTACCAGTTTCATGTTCGTTGCGATTGCACATCGTTGGGCTCGGACTGCATAGAGCAACACTGTAGGGCGTATTATTATTTATACACTAGCTGTCCCGGCAAACGTCGTTTTGCCATAACTACTAATAAATTAAAAATTAATTAAAAAAACATTGTCCAGCGGACAAAATTGTAAATCTAAACCATTCCAAGATCCCCTTGAATACACACAAAAAATTTCATCAAAATCGGTCCAGTCGTTTGAGAGTAGTTCAGTGACATACACACTCACAGAAGAATTATATATATAAAGATTACACTGTTACGACACAGAATGTGTGTGTGAAATTGTGTATATTTTGTTTTAATTATTATGTATGAGTTTGTAGTGTATTTGCTCCGTGGTAGTGACAGGCGATTGTTCTTGTGTGTGAGTCTAAAATCTATATGTGTGAAGATAACTAGAAAAAAAATGACAGATTGTTTTTTATCGCTAAAAGACGCTACGACAACTCCATGTTCCTTTATTGCTCTATGTCGGACTGGGACGACATCTCACCACGGGTATAGTACGATGTTACCACATTTTAATACCTCCTATCACACATAAATGCAACCTCGACATAAACATAGGAAAATTGCCGGAAATGCTCAAAAAGCGAAAATACTCACGACCTACAAGTGGGGACAGAGACTGTGACAACTACTACCGTGCCATAGCGGTGCTTACCTGCATCTCGAAAATATCTAGATATAATACTAAACCGGACACTTAAAGCATATATATATATAGAGGAATTCATTACGATTTTCACTCAGGTTACCCTAAAGCCTAGTTCGCATTATGCTAGTGTTTTTGTCTTTTGGCGAGTAATTTTGTAAATAAACGTGTCTGAAAACCAAAAATTTAGTCGTGTTGATCCATTTTATTATATTTTTCTCGGACGAGTAGTACCTCCCACCATGCTTCCGTGCTCACTGAATCACCGTTTAACTTTTGAATACAAGTTTAACTTTTTTCTGAATATGTAGAACATAAATGCCTGTGGATTATTAAGTCCCCGCGTTTTCAAACAAGCAAATGAAACAATCGATCCATTTTCGTGCCCTTCTTTTTATTAATCACACATATTTCCTCATCCATCTCTTCTAAAATAGCATAATAGTTTGTTTACTTTATCACGTTGTAGGCTGTTCATCTTTGAAAACACCACTTACTTGTAAACTATACTAAAAGAAAGTACGAACGATTTTTGAACTACTATTTTTTTTGACGTTTGAATCACTAAATTACACTCAAATACTAGCATAATGCGAACTAGACTTAACGAAGATGCCGTTCTAGATATGACAACTGCTATTATAAAAAAGTTGGTCATTAAAAACAGATACTAAGTATTTTTCTAGATCTCTCTAAAGCATTTGACACGGTTTCTGTCCCCCATCGTTTTGTCAAAACTGTAGAAGTTAGGTGTACGAGGATTTATACATAAAATTATTAAATACAACCTAGCCGATAGGAAACAACAAGACAGAGTAGTTAACGATGGATAATGATAAGACTACAGTGTCCTACGGCGTTCGGCAAGGGACTAAATTAAGGCCCACCCTTTTTCAGCTCTACATAAATGATCTCTGCCACAGATCCCTACGAAACACTAACATCTTCACGTATGCAGATGACATGGCAAAATTTGTCTAAGGACCAGGCTGGAACACTGTTAAAGAAAGAGCTGAGTATTCTTTGTCAAAAATTATTTACTGGCTATCTGACTGCTTAATGACGTTACCTCTCCAAAACGTACTATTTATACCCTTCTCGATTCATAAAAACTTGCTCCCAACCACACAACTACTCTATCACAGCCCGTACCTGCCCAGAACGCCTGCTCATGCCACCAAATAGATCGAGACGATCACGTAAGTACCTAGGAGTATACATCAATAGTGTACTGTAGGGATAAACAGATAGACACAGTTACCTCCAGCCATGTCATCTGCATGACATGGCAAAATTTGTCTAAGGACCAGGCTGGAACACTGTTAAAGAAAGAGCTGAGTATTCTTTGTCAAAAATTATTTACTGGCTATCTGACTGCTTAATGACGTTACCTCTCCAAAACGTACTATTTATACCCTTCTCGATTCATAAAAACTTGCTCCCAACCACACAACTACTCTATCACAGCCCGTACCTGCCCAGAACGCCTGCTCATGCCACCAAATAGATCGAGACGATCACGTAAGTACCTAGGAGTATACATCAATAGTGTACTGTAGGGATAAACAGATAGACACAGTTACCTCCAGGGTGAAGAGGCTGATATTTAAATCCCTAAGAAACTGTATCTAATGATTACATATTGCGTTTGAAGAAATAGCAACGAATAGGGAATATTACTGCCAAATTATACCGTTAGAGGCGCCACCGATGCAACGTAAACTAATTAGAACGTTCATGTTGACATTTGACATAATAGTACTTACTCAAAAACAAAAAAAATGTGGAAAGTAATAAAAATGCATAATTCTTCATTCAAATGCACAATGCATTATGGTGAAGAAACATCGGAGTACCTTTTGTTTCCTAAAGATCAAAAACTGCGTAAGCGATGGGAGATAGCTATGCGTCGTAAAAACTTCAGGGCTATTATACAGTCAAGAGTGTCATTTTAAAGCAGAACATTATGTTATTGAAAGATTTGCGACTGGTAAGTGTAAAATTCAATGTTTATTTCATTAATATGTATTCCTGAAATTGTGTGTTACTTGTTCATAATATAACATAACCAATAAAACAAATACCCTATTTCTTCACAATTTTTTCGTTTAGGGGGTGCACTGCGTTCCCGAAGCAGCTTTTTTAAATCCGAAATAGTTAGACGTCCATATTTATTACCCATTTTTAATAATAATATGGAAATTAAATATACAATTAATGAGATTTAAAAACCGCGCTAATCTGTTTACTTTATAGTTCAGTGGCGACCTCTAAGAATAGCTTTGCGTTAGCAACCTAATTAGGATATGGGTGTTCCAGGTGTCGATGTGCTCGCCTTCAGACACGCGCAGTTATGTGGCGCTGCTGAAGGAGCTGTGCGAGGAGTATCGCCTGGGGAACGTGGAGTACGAGCTGGTGGGAGACACGGGCCCGCCACACCTGCGTCACTTCACCATACGCGCGACCCTCGGCCATCACGAGCGTCTCGCCACCTCCACCACTAAGAAGGCCGCTAGGCAACTCGCTGCTGAGACTCTTTATACCTACCTCAGGGAAAGTCTTGCACGCGTCACCCGGGATTTCGATGAGGTTAAATATATTTAGATGTATCTTTTTTTCTTCCTTGAATATACATCTTGTGTTGCAGTACCCACATGTTATGTTAAAGCTGCTTTAGTCTTCTGCAAAATTCATCCCCCAAAATCGTTTTATTTTTTTAGTTATTAATAGACCGATTCCGACTTTATCCACGTAATTGGGTGATTGTCAATCGACAACATTGCCATTTTTGTATACCACAATACAACTCTCGTACTTATCTCAATCATTGCTACTGAATGTTACGAAGTAATAAAAAACTGTTGCCAAAACCATTAAATCACTAACATTTATTGAATACTACTTAGACTAGCTGTGATAATAGTAGAATTAGAAGGTACACGATAAAGCTCTATCATTTGCGAAGTAAATTACCCATTGTTTTGCCATTTGAAGTTACTTTCATTTATGCTTTGCTGTTGCTTTGTATTCCCAAAAGTGAAAGAGACAGGCTAATTCTTGTATTGAATTATTGCTGCGTATGTTATACTCTACTGGTTGATGTATAACACTACACTCACAATTAACAAAAAAGAATATAACGTGCCTCTAATTCGCTAACACCATTATCCCCCGAAAAATTAAGGAGCAATATAAAAATAATTATCAAGCCTTGTTCTCATATTGTTCACTGATACCAGTTCACGAGAAACTAAAATATAATATTCTAACAGAACAATACTTTAATGAGGCCCTTCAAAAAGTTATTTCTCACAGTAAACTAACCAGAAGTGTGAGTAAAAAAAAGCTATCAACTCCTAAATTTAACAATCTACACGGAAAACGAACATTGCAATGCATTGTTACTGATTTAATAAATAACATACCAGTACACATAAAAAATAAAATAAATAGTAATAATTTAAAAAGTAATCTAAAAACCTACTTTATTAAACCACTAGCTGAACCCCGCGGTGTTACCCGCGGTTATTGTTGTACCGCGAGTAACGCCACGGGACAAAGTTTGTCTAAAAAAAGAAGCCTAAGTTACTCCCTGGATCATCAGCTAACCCCAGTTAACATCCCGTCAAAAACAAACCGTTTGTTCCAGAGATTACCCGGAACAAACAGACAGACAGACAGTCAAAAATTTTTTAACTACATTTTTGGTATATGTATCGTGTATACATACATATGCATTGATTAAAAAGCTGTTATTTTAATATTACAAACAGACACTCCAATTTTATTTATTTGTATAGATTAAAAAAACAAAATATCATTAATGGCTACGATAGTATTATCATACAAAATAGTAGATAATATTTAAGAAGTTATTTTTCCTTGAGAGATCCAAGGTAATGTAAATAATGAATTAATAAAGTTTTTGGAATGAAACATTCTGTATGCAACCCAGTGTAGCACTCATTACTATTGCAAGCTAACGCAACCATAACAAAACAAAAATGCAGGTAGTCTGAAATATAGATAGAATGTAAAACTATTTGTCACCGCGTATGAATTATTAGTCCTAGTTTAAGCATACCCACTTACTTGTGTCATTTATTATTTCGTATTGTGTGCACGTTTTTGAACATTATAATTGTGTCGATTGAGTACATTCACGAATGTTAGTGTACGTGTAGTTACATTAATTAGTTTAGATTAGAAAAAAACTAACGAACAGAAAACGTAAAACCGCATCCAAAACTATTCAGGTAACGATCAATTGGAAGTCTGTTGATGTGGTCACATACTTTCTTAAGAGTGAATATAAGTTATATAGCAGCGATGTGGGTGTTGCAGGATTTGGCCCTGGCGCGGGCTCACGACAAGGCAATGGATCGCTACGAGGAACCTGGTGATGAACACCATCGCCGACCAAACCTGGGCCAGAGGATCGCTGACTACCACCTGGGTATTACGGCGGGAATAGGTAAGCATCAATATTGTCATTAGCATGACGAATAATGAATGCACAACTTTTATATTTTCCACACATTTGGCCGCATCTTTACTCATCTATTGTATAAATAGATTGATGTTCTTTACTCTTGCTAAAATTCGAAAACCGATTAATCTAATTTTGGTTTAGAAATGTTTATGGAGATTCAGGAATACTAAAATGAACTATTTTATTTTCTATAAATATTGTTTCTACTTGTCAACATTGAATTTCTGTCCCGCGATATAATGATTCGTGCTCCTTAAACAATAGAACCTCTTACATTAGGGTTCGAGCTGACAATATAATAATAATAAAATAAATAATAATAAATATTTCGGACATCAAACACACAACGCCATCTAGTCCCAAGCTAAGCAGAGCTTGTGTAACGGGTACCAGACAACTGATATAAATACTTATATACTTTTTTTTGTAAATACATACATAATATACATAGAAAACACCCAAACTCCGAAACAAATATTTGCAGATCATACAAACATTTGATAATACATTTTTTTTACATTTCCATAATATCTTCATTAAATATTTTTTTTAATTTAAAGCAAAGATCATATTTTTTTCTCAAATACAAACTTTTGCAATGCTCCATGTATCCGAATTCCATTGCTAAAGGGGGAAGATCAAGGTCTTTTGTGCAGGTTAGCCATAGTGTACCTATGTCGGGAGTTAATCCTCTTCAAGCCTCTGAGGCGATTCGTCCGATCTAAAAAAGATTCCGGGTGACCTGTAGAGGTCTGACTTCGTTCCTTCATTCGTTCCTTTTACTATTTTAATGGGGTAACGTTGGAACCGTGCCCTTTAAGCGTGGTATGATTGAATTGAAATCGGTCGTGGAGGGAGTCAGACGCCAACCCGGAATGATGATCGTTCCATACTTTTAACTAATAAAAGGGTGTCACGTCACGTTGTTCCGTACAGATACGAAGAAGAAGGAGGCCGCTGTGGCTCTGCTGGAAAAGGAGAGGGAGCGGGCTGATTCTCCGGAGCGCGTGCTGACGGAGCTGGTCAAGGTGCTGTCCTTGGAGCTGGAGTGTAGCGAACTGCCTCGCTCTGAAAACGGCCCGCTCCACGTCCTTGAAGTGACAGGCTCGGCTCCCGACCTCGCCTTCGCAGGAGACAACAAAGCCGCCGCTGCCACAGAAGCTTTGGAATACTTAACTAACGCGCTCTCTTGGCCCTAATCCCACCACCTCTACTAACTACATCGCTACGAAAAATCGAGTTGACCTTTCATTAAACGATAAAATTACATTTGTTTATTTTCATTTAAAAACCTTCGTGCACTCATGTACAGTCATTCATAAGTCCAGCCGCATGGTAATATTCGTATTTGCGAACCGACGCGCCGGTACTGTGCCTATATATGTGTTTAGGTATGTTTCAATGCTCACACACGATTTAACAAGGTATGACATTGGCTGATTATATGCATGTATGCACAATACTAAATAAAAGACACCTGAATAGGTTCATTTTATGTTTATCTAGTTTTTACCCGACTACGACAAAGCCAAAGGAGGGTTATGATTTTGACAAGCTATGTATGTATGTGCGTATATTTTTATTTTTAGCATTAGGACTGCACAAATGAGGTGTCGTTAGAAGTGTCTTGATCGTCCGCTGGTTATCTATACAAATAAATAAAATTGGAGTGTCTGTTTGTAATATTAAAATAACCGCTTTTTACTTAATGCATATGTATGTATACACGATACATATACCAAAAACGTAGTTAAAAAAAAATTTGTCTGTCTGTCTGTCTGTTTGTCTGTCTGTTTGTTCCGGGTAATCTCTGGAACGGCTGGACGGATTTTGACGGGACTTTCACTGGCAGGTAGCTGATGACCCGGGGAGTAACTTAGGCTACTTTTCTTTAGACTAACTTTGTCCTGCGGCGTTACTCGCGGTACAACAATAACCGCGGGTAGCACCGCGGGGTTCAGCTAGTAGGCTATACGACGTGTCACTGATTCTAATGTGGCGCCCTCTAGCCGACATAAAGTACTGTATTAAAAACTTGTATATTTAAAAAAAAAAATATTATTAGCATTTTCTCGTGACATTGTCCGTATTTATTCGATATTTATTCGATAACTGTGATTTTTCTATGGCACCTATTTAAAATATACTTTGCAAAGAAATTAATATTATAGAGGCACCAAAACATTTTTAATAATAAAAGTAAAAACGAAAACCCAACTACGACAAAAAAACGACGCTGAAAAAGTATGAAACAAGATTTTCAGGACACTGGAATAAACAACATTACTGAAGAAACATACGATGCGATACTTATAGTACACAATTATCAGTGTACATAGATACACATTATTTTAGTTTGAAAAGCCGTAGTCACGCGTTTGCAACACTTTCCGTGTTTTTTTTATGACAGTATTAATTCTGTTACTTTAAAATATCTGTTGTCCATAAAGTAGGGCGTACATTAAGTTGACTTTCTTTGATAATAATGTTTATAAGATAAGTCACGAAGGCAGACTTATAAAGATGAAATCATTATCTATACAAATAAATAAACTTAGTGTCTGTTTGTAATATTAAAATAACCACTTTTTACTTAATGCATTTGTATGTATACACGGTACATATACCAAAAATACATACATAAAAAAAAAATTGTCTGTCTTTTTGTTCCGGGTAATCTCTGGACCGGCTGGACCGATTTTGACGGGACTTTCACTGGCAGGTAGCTGATGATCCAGGGAGTAACTTAGGCTACTTTTTTTTGGACTAACTTTGTCCCGTGGCGTTACTCACGGTGCAACAATAACCGCGGGTTACACCGCGGGGTTCAGCTAGTACATATCTATACTAATATATAAAGCTGAAAAGTTTGTTTGTATGAACACGCTAATCTCAGGAACCGCTGGTCCGATTTAAAAAATTCTTTCGGTGTTGGATAGTCCATTTATCGAGGAAGGCTATAGGGTATATATCATCACGCTACTACTAATAGGAGCGGAGCAACAACGAGAAATGTTTCAAAAACGGGGGAAATTTTCATGCTACGGGCAATATAAGGCGCAAACGAGGTTGCGTGGGTCAGCTAGTATATATGTAAAAACAATCGCCTGTGGTCGTAGTTGTTCAATAAAGCTCAAATTTACCGTCACTAGGATGGGTACTTGGTGCGTACACCCACGTCTTGCATCTTATACAAGAAGGATCATGAATCGAATTGAAGATTGAAAGATAGTTATCAAATAACCCTAGGCAACATAGATTGAGTGTTGTCCAGGTGGAGTGATGTGCGCAAGACGACTGGCAGGAGCTGGAATCGAGAACACACGAGAAGTGGCGTACAATTGTAGAGGCCTATGTCCAGCAGTGGACTGCAATAGGCTGATGATGATGATGAAGACAGATTGGGCCAAAGTTGTAAGTGGTGAAAAACTGAGATGGACAATCAACAGATTCCAGAAGCCTTTCCTTAATCTCAATTTCGTCTCTTACGACACACATGTGATGAATAGCGGTGGTGACACTCTGTATTGTTAATCCTTTATCACACGGAGAGCGTCAGAGCACAGATGATAATAAACCTTCTTAAATATTCCTTAATCTATACAAACAAATACAATTGGAGTGTCTGTTTGTAATATTAAAATAACCGCTTTTTACTAAATGCATATGTATGTATACACGGTACATATGCCAAAAACGTATTTAAAAATTTTTTTGTCTGTCTGTCGGTCTGTCTGTCTGTCTGTCTGTTTGTTCCGGGTAATCTCTGGAACGGCTGGACGGATTTTGACGGGACTTTCACTGGCAGGTAGCTGATGATGCGGGGAGTAACTTAGGCTACTTTTTTTAGACTAACTTTGTCCCGCGGCGTTACTCGCGGTACAATATTAACAGCGGGTAACACCGCGGGGTTCAGCTAGTATATAAATAAATGTATATAAATAAAAGTGAATCAATAAAATGTATGTAGGGGTATAACTTCCGATCGACGGCATCAAATTGGATAAGTCTTTTTTTATTTGTTTGTTGTTGCAAAATCAGTTAGGAATCTATCATCGTCATCACATTTGAAAAGTAATAAGAGAAATACGACATTTTCAGACCCACTTGGAAGCAAGGTTGAAGACCCCAGCGAGAAGTGTGCTGCACGTCAACGTAGCCCGCAAACCTGTGACTGTGGGTCCCGGGCGTCTTTTCTTCTTCTTCCTATTTTTTTCCCACTTTAGGTGGGGTTGGCTATCCTTGTTATATGGCGCCAAGATATTTTGTCGAGGGTTGTCAGGTCTGGTAAGTTCTCCTTCTTCAGGAGTTTGGTCATGCTGGTCCCCGGCTTCTTTTGCCTTCTGGTAGGCTTAGAGCCATCTGCACGACGTGCTGCTCTGGTCTTCTCATAATATGCCCGTAGCACCTCAATCTCCGTTTCGTTAACTTGCTCTGTATTGTACTGTACAACGGATATATTCGTTGCGGAACCTGACCATCTTCGCTACTCCCCCTGAGCACCTCAGCATTTTCATTACGGAGGAGTGCAGTTTTTGGACGTGGCATTCTTTGACGGGCCAATAGCACCGTACATCATTGCTGGTCTGACCGCCGTTTTGTAATAATAAATTAATAATAAATACTTCGGACATCTAACACAACACCATCTTGTCCCAAGCTAAGCAGGGCTTGCGTTATGGGTACTAAGACAACTTTTAGTTGAAACAAATTTATCTATATATACTTTTTTTTGTAAATATATACATATTATACATAAAAAACACCTAAACTCCGAAACAAATATTTCTAGATCATGCAAACACTCGGTCGACTCGGGATTTGAACCTTGGATCAGCAGTCGCACAACCCAACCACGAGACCAACGAGGCAGTGAATAGTATTCATACGACTGTTAATAAGTCTTGTCCAAGCTTTTTTTAGTTTGAAACAATATCAATAAAGTGTCAGTATAATACACGGGCCGGTTGGTCTAATGCAGCGGCCTGCAACCCTTTCACAGGCAAAGCCCACGTAGTGTCAAAACGAGGTATAGACGGGCTGCACTGTTTAATAATTTAGTACTATTTTATCTAGTTAACATCTATGTAGATAAGTATTGTACCTAGGTGATTTTTTAAAACAAGAATGCGACGATTTCATTCTCCTTCTTCATTCCTTAGCCCACGTAGATTTTGTCTCTATGAACCGAAGTTGTGCCTCTATAGGTCACATTCTGGAGACGCTCAGACAACTCGTCTGTTTCAACAACTCAGTGAAGCCTAAGCAAGGTTAAACCCCGGAGCAGGTTTAAACCGCCAAACTGAAGTTTTTGGGAGACCAACGGCCACCATGAGTCATAGTTGCGATCTTCCAAAAGGTTCATGATTAACGGCGATGTCAACAATCATTGCGCAGCGCTCTAATCAATCTATCACCACAATATCTAGTCCTATCTGTGATAATATACATGTTAGATTCTTATATTCCAAAGGACTGAGAAAAACCTAGATATTTGTAGTTTTCGGTTGCAGGCAGAGATCCGAGTTTCGAGGAATCTGAAAGCTCTATTCCTTCAGATTCCACAACCACATCTTTCTTTAAATACATTTGTCCACAAATTCCATTTTGATAGAATTACTAAAGTTCTCCGTAACCGTTAGTAACGCTGTCAATTTTAATTTAGAAGGGGCAAATAGTTTCAAATCTTCCATATAAAAGAGGTGAGATATAACTGGAGCATCTTTCTGCAACCTATAGCTTAACCGTGAACCCTCTCATAGAGTGCTAAGAGGGTTCAAAGCTAGACAAAACCACAAGGGACTCAGACTGTCACTTTGAAAGATTCCCCGCTCGATCTTTATAAGTACGTCGTTCATCGTAGACTGCCGACATTCAGGACACCGAAGTATTGTTCTCCATTGCCCCATACATGAGTTCAAAAAAGTGCACAGAGTCGTATCAATTTTATACAACTCCTGCACCCCCAAAAGCCATGTATGTGGCACCGAGTCATAAGCCTTCATGTAATCTATCCAGCATGTCGTCAGGCTCTTACTTATTGTGACGTACCTGCTGGCTAATGGTCATGTCTATTATAAGGAGCTCTTTAGTGTCACGGGTCCCACTTCTACATCCATTCTGAGAAACGGAAATTATCGAATTATTATTAATATGAGCAATGATTTTGAGTTTCAGAATAGTTGTTAGAAGTTTATATAAAGTTGGTAAATAAGTAATAGGCCTAATTTTTTTGGGATCCATGGTACTACCAGATTTATAGATTAAGTGGGTTATGCCAGTGGTTAAAAATTGTGGTAATGAACGTGAATCCATTGCTGCCTCGAATTGAGATGCCAGACATGCATGTGAGCTTCGAATCCATTTAAGCCAAAAGTTGTGCGGACCGTCTGGACCAGGTGATTTCCAATTTGGCAATGAACGGACTGCACAACTTACATCACCTTCATCAATGACAACAGGTTCCATAGATGTTATAGACTCACATGAGCGACAGACATCCAGACATCCCGCATCCAACCACCATCTGTGTGAGTGACAGGCACCGACCAAATGTTACGCCAAAATGAATTTGTGGCATTTTCATCTGGTAAATGCCCATCATTCTCACTTGGATTCGGTGCCTCCCATTTTCGATATACCCACTTCTCATTTCTTTGGAACATACGATTCTGATTGAACCGGTCTCCTCTTTTTTTGTACCGTCTCGTATCCTATTTTCCCATGCATAAACTTTTGGTTTCAATAAGTCAATGCGCTCCGTGACACTCAACATATACTGTTGAGGACTGATGGTTTTACAAAGCGCATGACGCTTGACCGCATATTACCTGATTTAAATGCAATTAATTTGGCAACGAGTGTCCTGGTCTCAGAAATACGACGTTCTATTCTGCACTGCCAAGCTGGCACAACATTTTTGGGTCGAGTAGTGATTTGTTCAATAAATTTAACACCAGCTACTCGACAACTGACCAAACCTTTCATCCATACATATATCACTGTCTCGGTGGCGTAGTGGTAGTCTATGTGACTGCCGGTCTTGGGTTCGATTCCCGGATAGGACTAAATGTTTGTATGATCTGCAAATATATAATTCGGAGATCAGCTTTTTTCTATGTATAAAAGAAAGTCCTCCGCTGCGTCTGTCTGTCTGTTCGCGATAAACTCAAACTCACCAATGGATGGAGTGATTTTTGGGGAGAGTTTTGGTACATAACTTTTAAATTTTATGAGTATTTAGGCTAAAATATAACGGTATCTATACTAATATATGAAGCTGAAGAGTTTGTTCGTTGGTTTGAACACGCTAATCCCAGGAACCACTGGTCCGATTTGAAAAATTCTTTCAGTGTTAGATAGCCCATTTATCGAGGAAGGCTATAGGCTATATATCATCACGCTAAGACCTACAGGAGCGGAGCAACAATGAAGAATGTTACAAAAACGGGGGAAAAGTATCACGCTACGAGCCATAGGAGACGCAAACGAGGTTGCGTGGGTCGGCTAGTTTGTTGAATACATCGAAAAAAAAATAAGTTGCACATCTTCTTGGGGTAGCATTCGCTTTATTATATTTTACGTAAAGATCCCATGCGAAGCCGGGGCGGGTGGCTAGTTTACTTATAATTATCGTACCACACAGCATTATCTATTTTTGTTGTTCAAGTGGATTGTCTAGACAGGCACCATCTTGGAAAAAAAAAACGCAATTATTTGTTCGCCCACGCTCCTCAAAGGTGAGGAGCGTGGGCTCGATCGAGGAGTAAAAATAAAGGTATTGATTTGCCGTCACCTTCAAACACAAAAGATGTTTACGTTCTTTCTGGAATATAACCATATATATTTATATTTATATATATATATCCATGGGAATCTGCGGGATTGCTACCATGTACCTTTTTGTTTATGAGTATCCGATATTTCGGCGCTGTTGCAAGTGCCATGATCACGGAGTAACAGTTACTCCGTAGCAGCAAAAAGGTACATGGTAGCAATCCCGCAGATTCCCATTTTAATGTTACTGACCATGAAAGTTTAAAACAATATATATATCCATGATTCGTCACCTATCGCTATGTTATACAGAGCATTTCAAAATTCGTGATTGTACTTTAAAAACATTTTTTATACGAATATACTCGATTTCGTTTTTATTCTGGAGTGAGTTCATAAGGAATCCATCAGCAACAAAGTTTCCTACCTTTTAATGTTAAATTTTCTGAATTTGGCTCATAATAATGACCAAATGTCCTTGAATCTCCTCATAAGTGATAGGACGATTTAATTCAATGAGTCGCCGGACAGTAATCACCTGACCTTAACGAATTTCATACTGGAGAGAAACACGGTCACAATGAAAGTCCAATTCCAATGCGTTACAGAGCTCAAATGTGGCGCTTTTCTCCCAAAAGCATAGTGAAAATGAACAGTACAGTCTTGAGCAGAGAGTGAAATTTTAGAGCCTTAAAAAATCATCACTCTAAAATCTTTCATTATAATTCCATTTTTGTTACGAACATTGAACTTCAATTTGAGATTACTTCAACTTAAAAACACGTGATTTCCCCCCTTTTTTTTCATAATACGTTTTCATCAACTAATGAGTTTCCATGTTAAATATGTCATAAAAATTCAAACATTTATGGGCCCTACGCCTAGTAACTTGGCAAACACAAAACGCAAAACTTTCAGTGTGAACCATGTAGGGTAGAAGATCTGCTTGTCATGCCACGCCTTTTCTGGTCAAACCGGGCAAAAATAATAAATCCCATCCCCTAACGTAGCACTTGATTGTGCCACCAGAGGTCCGTTCCATCGCATTCAGATGCACACGTGGTGAAGTCTTCCAAACGGGTGCTGGGCAGCTACGTAGTACTGGAATTGTGTCAGTACTACGCAACTCCTCACATCCAATCCGATGAGGTAACCTGGGTTATCAGTAGCTGATGCGAATTCCCTATCGACTTATTCAAGCTTTGAAATTAGGCTGAATGACAGAGACAGCGCGTTGGCGCTCATTTTGCAGCTATTCTAGTCGTGGAATCATTTTGTTGAAATAAACTAGATAACTAGGATATGAAAGCAAAAAACGTTGTTTGCACAGGGAAAATTTTTATATAATATATATCAAGTCAGATGACATTTGTCAATATAAAAAAACTCTTGTTCGAATATCAAAAGAAAGAATGTCGTAACTAAAAAGTTTCCACACTTCCCCTCAAACAACATCCATCATCAGATATCCTCACATCACACCATACCACACACACCCAAACTCAGATCGCGCACACATTTGGTAAATGCCACACGACCTAGTGGTTTCGTAAGCACATCTGCTGGATTATCCTGCGTACACACATAGTCCAGACGTACAACATTTTTAGCAATGCAATCTCCGACATAGTGAGCTCTTATGTCTATATGTTTCGTCCTTCTATGCGCTACAGGATTGTACGCAAGTTTCATAGCACTCTGATTATCTACAAAAATGCAAATAGATCTAAGAGATTCACCTCTTATAAATGCATTCAGCTGCCGCAAGTGAACTGCCTCCTTGGTAGCCTCCGAAAGTGCAATATATTCGGCTTCCGTTGATGACAGTGCCACACAAGCTTGTTTCCGGCATTCCCAGTTAATCAAAGAGTTTCCACATCTAAAAATAAATCCAGAATAAGATTTTCTATCTTTGATGTTCCCTCCCCAGTCAGCATCTACGAATCCCGTGATGTCCTGCACTAGCGACTTGGGAAATATCAAACATAGATCCCTTGTACCCCTAAGGTACCTTAAGATATGCTTAGCTGCTTTCCAGTGGCGTTCTTCACAACAGGAATTATACTGTGCCAAGAAATTAACTGCAGCAGCAATATCCGAGCGTGTGTTGCAGGCTAAATAGTTCAGCGACCCTATGAGCGCCTGATAACGACGACAGTCTTGGCAGGACAAGATCTTACCGCCTTCCCCTTCCGCCATGACTTTATGGAAATCCATTTCCATCGGAGTTTTCACCGGTTTGCAATCGCTCATACCATATTCATCCAAGATCTTTGAAATAAGCCTCTCTTGACTCAAATATATTGCGGTATCCGTCCTATACAAAAGCATCCCCAAAACTTGCCTAGCTTCCCCTAAATCCTTCATCTTGAAATGCTTGCGAAGGTTGTTCAACAACTCTTCCTTCTGCGCTCTGTCTTTGTAAAATAAAATAAAATCATCAACGTGCAAAGCGATATAAAAATTATTATTTTTGTAAAGACAGCTATCAAAGTCACAGCGCTTGAAGTTCAAAGACAATAACACTTCATTCACTTTTTCATTCCACGAACGAGAAGCTTGTTTGAGACCGTATATCGCTTTTTCTAATAAGCAAACTTTTTCTTTCGAGTCATTGTCTATGCAACCCTCCGGTTGTTGCATATAAACTCTTTCATGTAAATCACCGTTCAAAAAGGCGGTGTTCACATCGAAGTGGCTAATGAAAAAGTCCTTTTCAATAGCCAACGATAGCAGCAGTCTGACTGTTGATCTTCTCACGACCGGTGAATAAGTTTCAAAGTAGTCGACCCCGTAGGACTGACAGAAACCCTTCGCTACAAGTCGAGCCTTATAGGTCCTGTTACCATCTGCATCATACTTGTACTTGAAGATCCACTTATTCCCCACGATCTTACTTTCAGGTGGCTTGTCAACGAGCTTCCAGACTTTGTTCTCGTACATAGAGTCCATCTCTTTCTTCATGGCTTCCTTCCAGCTATCCTTGTCTTCCCGACTCAAGGCTTCCTTAACTGTCAAAGGCTCCTGCTCATCAGTACAGCATGCAAGTCCATGAAGATTTCTGTCTCGCATTCTATTACGTAGAGGATAGCGATACTCAACCTCGTTTGATTCTCCTCTATCACCAGTCTGCTCTTTATCTTCAACATTTTCTGCTCTGCTATCTGCCGTTTCTCCTACTTCCACTTCCGCGTCTTCATACACCTCAGCTTCATCTGTAGGACTCGACCCTTGAGAAGCTTCTGCAGTACCAGGTGACATACCTGACTGGTCTTCTACCCTTGCAAATTCCCAGATAACTTCAGCACCTTTGTCATCGTTGTCTACCAGTTGACTAGGATTCTCTGAAATCGCTGCTGTAGAGTCTTCCAAGAAATCTACATCCCTTGCTCTAACTGTAACGCGTGGATTACTAAGATTAATGAAACGGTATCCCTTGGTTTCTTCACAGTAACCAACAAAGATATGTTCTTCCGCTTTAGGGCTCCATTTCTTCCGAGTTTCCTTTGGTACGTGCACAAACGCCTTAGATCCAAAAACTCTGAAATGATCGAATGACTGAGCCTTTCCTGTCCACAACTCTTCAGGAATCTTACCGTTGTTACCACTGTGAGGCAGCCTGTTCTTCGTGTACACAGCAGTAGAACACGCATCCGCCCATAGTTTCCAACTAAGATCTTTCTCCACCAACATAGTACGAGCCATCTCCACGATAGTACGATTTGCTTGCTCCACTACGCCGTTCTGCTCTGGAGTGTAGGGAACAGTCAATTGATGTTTAATCCCCTTTTTGCGTAGAAACCCATCAAACTTAATGTTCACAAACTCTGTTCCGTTGTCCGTGCGTATGCACTTCAGCTTCAACCCGGTCTCAACCTCTACAGATGCTAGAAAAACTTTAAAATAATCCAAAACCTGATCTTTTGATTTAAGGAAAAATGCAAAAGTTTTACGTGTAAAATCATCTACAATTACTAGCATGTATCGAGATCCACCGTACGACGGTTCAGACATTGGACCGCAGATATCTGCGTGAACCAGTTGCAGTCTCTCAACTGCCTTCTCAGCCTCACCAACTGGAAAAGGTAAACTATGTGCCTTCCCCTTAATACAGGCGACACAAGGCTCCATTACGCTCTTTCCAAAATCCATACCCGGAAGCTTATGTAAATCTCGATCATTTACGTGCCCAAGCCGCCGGTGCCATAACATCAAAGGATTACCTGCTTTCACTGACGCCAACGCAGTCTCATCTACAACCGCCTGACAACCTTCAAGCTTGTAGATACCAGAGACTTCACTTGCGGTAGCCAGAAGCTTTCCATTGAAATGGCCTGGAACCAAATGGTGAATTAGCTTGCACCCATCCCTGTCAAAAATCACCTTCCATCCTCTCTCTACTAACTGTGAAACAGATAACAGATTAACACGCAAACCAGGTACATACATGACATCCCTCACGGCAAACATTCTACCTTTCATACTCACCATGATGTCACCCTTACCCGTGCATTCCATCTTATCACTATTCGCACATGTCACGTTACTTATACCGATATTCATAACCAAATCTTTAAACCAATGTTTCTGGAAAGACATATGTGAAGATGCCCCGCTGTCGATGTACCACTCCGTCGGATTGAAGGAGTCCCCGATACTGGACGAAGACAGGCTCACGACATCCTTCCTTTTGGAGGTCGAATCATCTGCTTTTCTTCCTTCTTGACAGTCTGGCTTCTTATGCCCATGCTTTCCAACAGCAGCAACATAATCATGCATCGACGAGTGTCTCTCCAGCTTTTCATCCAGCAAAGCGTTCATCAGGGTAATCCTTCGATTCACACCTTTATCCTCAAACACTTTTGCTAAGCTATCCCAAGCGTCTTTGGCATGCTTTGAATCCTGTACATACGCGTAGAGTGAGGTATCCACATGCAGACAGATCAAAGCCAGTGCATCTTGGTCCTTCTCGATGCCTATGGAGTCATTGGAATCCGGGTACTTTGACGTATACGTGAACAATTTTTCTCTTATCAGAATCATTTTCATTGCGAATTTCCACGTAGAGTAGTCATCTAGTCCGCAGAGGTTTTTAATGGCAACTTTCGTGGATAGGCCCATAACCTTTTGTTGAAATAAACTAGATAACTAGGATATGAAAGCAAAAAACGTTGTTTGCACAGGGAAAATTTTTATATAATATATATCAAGTCAGATGACATTTGTCAATATAAAAAAAACTCTTGTTCGAATATCAAAAGAAAGAATGTCGTAACTAAAAAGTTTCCACAAATCAGCATCACTGTATCAGCGCCTGTTGGTGAGTGAGTTTCATGGCGCATTCGCGCATTTCGTGAGTTTTATGGCAAACGCGACCTAAGCTTCACTACTCTCACCCTGGCGGTTGGCGTGAGTTCGATCATAGACCCTAGTATTGATATCCACCAGTATAAAAAGGTGGACAACGAGCTAGGGCTATAGTCGCCTCCGATGATATAATGTTGTATCCGATCCGAATGGCCGGTACTCATTACGCTTGATTGAGCTTAGCTCAGCAGCAGGAGAAGGCCGATAGGCTCATAGCCCATATCGGCGTTCAGTCGAAGACCATGGATTGTATCATCGCTCAGTAGAAGCAATGACCTTCCTGCCGGTTTTTAAGCTTTCTAAGCGAAATCATGACAATGTGTATCTATATACTATCGTAGGAGCGCTTGGTTTTTGATATGCCATTTGAGAAAGCTAGATACCACAAACACATTTTTGGATACGTTTAATTGGATTGCATGATGACCTCCTTTCCTCCCTAGACACGCAAAACAACATAATAATATGCTGTAATTAGTTGTGAATCTAGATATTATAAAGTGGATTTTTTTAATGCTTTTAACGAAGTAATTCCTAGACAAATATCTCTGGCAATCGTTGAATGAATTGAAATACATTTTTAACCATTTTACTAAACGGCGGTTTGGCGTAGCGGTTTGTGAAACCGATTGCTACGCCATAGGTCGGAGGTTCGAATCCCGCTCAAATCAGCCATTTGTGTGCTTTGACATTAACATTTTATTTTGTTTCTTTCTGTAAATAATATATTTAAATATATATCACAAATAATGTATACTATTTATATAAATAACCTTTCTATTGTCTCAGGTGTCCTGTGCATTGCGCATGTGCAAACAGGGGGAGGACCTTTCTCTAGCGTCCGTTCAATACTCGTTCAGATCTCAGCCAGAACGCTGCCTAGTTGTTCAGCTTTGTCAGTTAGTTTTGCAGTTACAGTAAATTGTGAAAGTTTTGTGTTCTGCGAAGCAGGAGACTACTTATAATCTAAACGTAAGTAGATAGTTTGATAAAAATGTAAGTTAGGATGTGTTGTCTACCTATAGAAAGTTAGGTGTCTAAGTTCTATTTTTGTGTACTAACAGTGTGCTGTGTTTTCTTTTTTTATTTACATTGGAACGTTTTAAATGCTTGCTGTTACTCCCCCGCTGTCGCGTTACACAGCAATTTGTTTAAAGATGTGAAGTTATCCGTATTTCCTAACTATTATTATAATATTTCAATTATGCCAAGCTTCATCATCAGCGCCACGCGTGGGCGAAGCCGAGTGTAAAAAATACTACGTAATAATTGCGAAATGAAATATGTCTGTGAGTAACGCTTTTACGGTTAAATTACTGAATCGATTTTAATGAAATTTGATTTGGAGATTCTTTTAATGTGGAAGAACGACTTAGGCTCTACCGTACTGTTTACCGAGAAAACGGACAAATAAGCGAGCGAAACTCCGGGAAAAGATATAACTTACTACCAGAGCTAATTTTCATAAACCTAAATTTTTATTTCTTAAATTAAAGAAAATAACGCCAAAATATTTATTTTTCGGTGCAGATGTCCGACGAAGAGTTTTTAGCTGAATTACCTGTGATTATCTTTGCGCCTAGCAATGAGGTGCCTTTAGACAAAAAGCCAGAAGAGTCTACTTCTTTAGAGGATTCTAAAGTGTCTACTTCTGTAGAGGATTCTAAAGTGTCTACTTCTTTAGAGGATTCTAAAATGTCTACTTCTTTAGAGGATACTGTAAAAGAAGTCGAATCAGAGGCTGGTCCAGATCAATCATCTTCCAAAAAGGAAAAAACTGCACCACTAGAGGTTGACGACTCTAATGAGGCCGCTGCGCAAGTAGAAATTATTAAAGCAGGTTTAATTGACTTCCTGGCTGCACAGGATGGCAATACCACGAGTGATGCCTGTACATCTGAGATATTTAAGGAACCGCCTGAATTCTCTATGTACAATGAACCCTGTACGGCTCAATCCTCTCCGGAGCTACCCCGAAACCAAGAGGAGAAACCGAGGGTGAGTCTTTTATTTATATCTTAACTTTAAGTCAAATAACTTCGAGACTCTTGTTTGTTACTGATTCTGTAGCCGAGTATACGGGTCACCTGTTAGTATGTGGCCTTCCTTTGAGTCCCTCCTCCAGGAGTACTGAGAGAGGATACTTAACTGAATAATTTATTAATTTATTTATTTTAATTTTTATTAACAAGGCTATTGATTTTGATGATGAATCAATCAATCTCTTGTCAGGGGTTCAAAAAGCGACTACCTTCTGCGTAACTGCCTCGGTGGCGGAGTGGTAGCGTATGCGACTGCTGTGCTTAAGGTCTCGGGTTCGATTCCCGGGTAGGCCCAAGTTTTCGTATGATCAGCAAATATGTATGTATTTAGAAAAAAAAATGTATTTATATCAGTTGTCTAGTACCCAGTTTAGTTAGTACTAGAACTAGTTTGGGACTAACTGGCGTTGTATGTTAGAAGGCCGAAAAATATAAATTAACAAGGCTGTTGATGATGATGATGATGAATCAATCAATCTCTTATCAGGGGTTCGAAAAGCGACTACCGACAACTACTACAGCTGTTGAAACTTGTTTCTCCAGGCTTCAGGAGAGTGAGGTGGTTGCGCTTAAATTGAACTGTTTTCTGTACGGCTTCACACTGTTTTTTCTACGGGTATCAGTCCGTTCGAGCTGGGCAAGATCCACCAAAGCGCAGCATATATGTTTTAATAAAAATGTTTTCTGTACGGCTATGGTATCAGTTCGTTCGAGCCGGACAACATTTGCTAAAGCGCAGCACTTTTATTTTAATGAAAATATTTTCTGTACGGCTTTGGTATCAGTTCATTCGAGCCGGACAACATTTACTAAAGCGCAATAGTTTTGTTTTAATGGAAAGATTTTCTGTACGATTTTGGCATCAGTCCGTTCGAGCCGGACAACATTTACTAAAGAGCAGCACTTTTGTTTTAATGAAAATATTTTCTGTACGGTTTTAGTATCAGTTCGTTCGAGCCGGACAACATTTACTAAAGAGCAGCACTTTTGTTTTAATGAAAATATTTTCTGTACGGTTTTAGTATCAGTTCGTTCGAGCCGTACAACATTTACTAAAGAGCAGCACTTTTGTTTTAATGAAAATATTTTCTGTACGGTTTTAGTATCAGTTCGTTCGAGCCGGACAACATTTACTAAAGAGCAGCACTTTTGTTTTAATGAAAATATTTTCTGTACGGTTTTAGTATCAGTTCGTTCGAGCCGGACAACATTTACTAAAGAGCAGCACTTTTGTTTTAATGAAAATATTTTCTGTACGGCTTTGGCATCAGTCCGTTCGAGCCGGACAACATTTGCTAAAGCGCAGCACTTTTATTTTAATGAAATATTTTCTGTACGGCTTTGGTATCAGTTCGTTCGAGCCGGACAACATTTACTAAAGCGCAGCACTTTTGTTTTATTGAAAATATTTTCTGTACGGCTTTGGTATCAGTTCGTTCGAGCCGGACAACATTTACTAAAACGCAGCACTTTTGTTTTAATGAAAATATTTTCTGTACGGTTTTAGTATCAGTTCGTTCGAGCCGGACAACATTTACTAAAGAGCAGCACTTTTGTTTTAATGAAAATATTTTCTGTACGGTTTTAGTATCAGTTCGTTCGAGCCGGACAACATTTACTAAAGAGCAGCACTTTTGTTTTAATGAAAATATTTTCTGTACGGCTTTGGCATCAGTCCGTTCGAGCCGGACAACATTTGCTAAAGCGCAGCACTTTTATTTTAATGAAATATTTTCTGTACGGCTTTGGTATCAGTTCGTTCGAGCCGGACAACATTTACTAAAGCGCAGCACTTTTGTTTTATTGAAAATATTTTCTGTACGGCTTTAGTATCAGTCCGTTCGAGCCGGACAACATTTACTAAAACGCAGCACTTTTGTTTTAATGAAAATATTTTCTGTGCGGCTTTGGTATCAGTTCGTTCGAGCCGGACAACATTTACTAAAACGCAGCACTTTTGTTTTATTGAAAATATTTTCTGCACGGCTTTAGTATCAGTCCGTTCGACCCGGACAAGATGCACTAAAGCGCAGCTCTTTTGTTTTAATTAAAATGTTTCTATGCGGTTTTAGTACCAGTCCGTTCAATTTGTCCCATTGTTTATATTCATGAAAGTACTTTTTCCGAAGTAGAAGGACAAGGACAATAGAAGATCGCTGAATGCCCTCCGTACCCTGCTCAGAATTTTTTTATCTCTTTCAAAACTAATAATGTTCATAATTTGTTATACCAGGAATAAATACAAAATTCTTGCTTTTACTACTACTGGGTTAGAGAAAATTAACAAGTTCTTAAGATGTCAACGTGTACGCTTTTACAATTAAATCAAAGATGAAATATATAAAAATTAAGATCTAGCTAAATTGCGGAGAAACTATGCCAGAAAGGCTCATATATAGTCTCAGATTATATGGTTGACAAAATATACTAATTATGACGCCTAGGGCAACATAAGTAGCATATTTTGTAAATCAGTAGGTATCAAAGAAAAGAATCAGTATCGAAGGCACTCGGTAGAATTAGCTATTGAATTTTTTGATCAATACTTAAATTTGCTAAATGACATTAACGGACATATTTGCGGGCGGTGCCGCGGACAAAAGATAAAACTTATAATGACCGCTGATTTTCTATTTTATTAAAACTTATTAACGTTTAGTTAGGTGTGAATATAATGTTCAAATATTTATTTTTGGTGCAGATGTCTGATGAAAAAATCATGTGTAAATTACCTGTGATTAACTCTGCGTCTGGAAGTCAGGCACTCGCAGACGAAAAGCCAGAAGAGGGTGATTCTAAAGTGTCTACTTCTAAAGATGATACTTCAAAAGAAGTTAAGTGTACTGAGGTTGCTTCAGAACAAGTCACTTCTAAAAAGACTTGTGATGAAGTTGCCCCATCAGAGGTTCAATCTGAAAACGCCGCTGCGCAAGAAGATGAACAGAAAAAGGAGTCCGGTGACTCCCTAGTAGCTCCTGCTGGGAGCGTTTCCAATAGCGATGCTCCTAAAGAAGAATCTAAAGAACCGACTACAGGAACTGAACCGACTACAGGAACTGAACCGACTACAGGAACTGAACCGACTACAGGAACTGAACCGACTACAGGAACTGAACCCACGGAAAGCACGGCCCCATCCCTACCGGAGCCGACACGCACCCAGAGGAGAAGGAGAAAGGTGAAGCTTATGTTCTAACTTTTAAGTCAAATGAGTTTGAAAGTTTTATTTGTTACTGATTCTTGTCCTCTTGTCTTCTTGTCCTATTGTCCTTCAAATGAGCAAATGGAAAATTCACCTGTTCACCTATAAGCTCTAGAGGTGCAAGCACAAAGCCTTCCTTTCAATCCCTCCCGAAAGAGTAAGTTACAGGGCACACTCAACTAATAATCTGTATATGTACTGTGTATATACATACATATGTATTCAGTAAAAAGCGGTTATTTTAATATTACAAAAAGGCACTCCAACTTATTTATCTGTATAGATGTTTAAAAAGTCTCAGGTCTCCATAGACTGCTCGGTCTGAAAGGAAACTATTCGTGCATCGTACCCTTCATTTAATATATTTGTTTGTTCTCAGCGTGTCGTTGTGTCTCGCTTGCATTTAAGGATAACGAGGGGCAGGGCGCGCCAAGATAGCGATGAAGGTTGGTATAATAGAATAATAAGTATGTTTTAAATTGACCAACTACTTTGTGATAATGAACATCCCGCGTGGAGGTGGATACGGTCCCCTCCGCGGACCGCGGCCCTCGGCGGCTCCGTTTTCTACTTAAATGAGTTGTGAGTTCACCATACAGTGTTTGTCATAAATCACACAGATCATCAAAACACCTTGTGTTATCCTCAAATTTTTATTCTATGTCTGGGTATTCTTTGTGTCCCTTTCATTTATATTTGTAAAGTCCCTCGCGATATAGGATTTACTCCTTGTCTTTTAAAAAACAAATGAATAAAAAAAGGACGGTTATTACGATTTTTATTAAAAAAATATTCATGTTTAACAGATAGACCGCTTGCACAAATAGCCGGCTCTTCGGATACTACAGAACCGAAACCGAAACAACCTAAGCGTGAGGAAGAATAGAAGCTGACGTATACACAGTGTGTGTAAGTACTTGTATTAAAAATAGCACACAGAGACACACACACACAGGAATGGACACATTCATACACACTTTTACTTTTAATAAGTATGTACACTAATACAGACTGTACAAAACACATTAAATACACACACTCTTCGGAAAATAAAGAGGTAGATATAAGATAGACACTCTTTACAAGCAATAGGTATTAGTCCTGTTTATTTTCATTTAAATATTTACTAAATCCATACTTAATATTATAAATTTGAGAGTAACTTTGTCTGTCTATATGTTTGTTTGGCATAGAGAAACTTTAGGAAGGATATTAGCTATTATAAATATATATGCATACTTGCTATAAAGTGTGCGTCAAGTTTTATTTCTCCCTAGAGTGCTGTTGTCTTGCATAGTTTACTCCTGGTAAAACATAGTTTTAGACATATTGAATTCTTTGTTTCAGAAGCTGTCTCAACTAAAGTCGATCCCTGCCTCTGCCAACCTGAAACTTCTTTATAGTCTTATTGGTGTATACTTTGTATTGAGTCTGTTTTAAATAGACTTAGGTATTTAGTGCTTTTATAACTAGCACTTATGTGTATAAATGTTTTTATTTAAATTAACTGTTCAATGTATATGAACGTGATATCAATTATCTTTGAGATTTAAAATATTGAAAAAAAAATATAATTACTTGATTAGACTAGAAGTCTTTCACATTTATATAAAGAAAAGGCCTAAGAGCATGTTTATTTCTGACGAATTTATTCGTAGTAATTAAACCTTAAAACTATTATTGAATTTATTAACAACAATAAATTAGACCTTTCAGGACGGTTACGCCCTAAGTTAGGAAAGTAAAATACAACATCTAATAACATTGCTATTAAGTTAGCAACCCTCATGATTTTTAAAACTATCATAAAATAGAAATATGTTTACTATCATAAAGAAATGCGGACCAAGAGTAAATCGTTTGGTTGTACCAAACTCGTATACTACTAGGTACTTTACGCTTTGTAATAAATTACTTCGTAAATTCCTAAACAAATTTGTTATACAACTTTTTTGGTAGACTTTATTAAACTATAGGACATTATTTTCTCTACAAATATTTCTACTATAAAAATCCCCTTTTCTACCTATTTTATTAAAATAAATTTATTAATTATGGTCACAAGGTAACAATATTAAACATTATATTTTTGTTAAATACATTTATTTATTTCATTTGTACAATAACGGATAAAGGGTATTCGTTGAATATTAATTATAAAACTTGTAAATTGTAGAGGGCTCCGTCCGCTAGGATCCCCGCTTTATACTCCCGGGGAATAAGTTGTTATAAAACTTAACAAGTAAATTAACGACTTACTAAAAATTTACTCTAGGAGTTGACCTAAAGAGACAAAATATTTAAATATCTAAGGGAGATAACGAACATACAGGATTCAAATAAATAAAATCCAAGTTCTTTAATAAAGTTGCGTTTCGACGAATAACTTAAATTTAAAATCTATAAAAGTATGTTCGCCGGTTGTGCCTCCTCGTACTTCTTCCTTCTTTGAGTTCAATTCAAAAGCGCAAAAAATACATTTAAATATTGACGAACACAAATCGATGTTATAGGTTTAGTTTCAACTATTCCATATTTGCCGTGCTGTTGTACTGTATTGTTTCCTTCTAGTCAGCTCTGGTGGCACCACGGGATGAAAAGTAGTGGTGACAATCTGTATTCTTCTAAAACTATTCAATGCTTACTAACCTGAAGTGCTCAAACGCGGTACTATTACTATACTACGTCATTACTATAATATTATAACTAAGTATTTAGTATTTTCCTGTCTTTGTTTCGATGCTCGTGTTTTATCTGACTTTTAGAGTCAGTTTCATTACTAAACATCTTTTGTCGTCATAATTCTGTAATCTTTAGGGTTGTGTCATTTTAGATAAAGTATTACTACTAAATTTAAGTGTCTATTATGTGTCTGTTAAGTGTGTAATCGCGCTGACATGTCTATAAGTAATGAAAATAAACATTTATGTTGCAAACTGAATATTGTGGTTTATTTCTGTGTGTAACTGATACCTTTAAAATAATAATCTGTGCAGAACATAAAATAGGATTCTCTTACTTCGTAGTATTTGACTATAGTACTAAATGATTTGCAAAAATAATTTACAGAGTCTTTGTAAAAATTTTTTTTGATATGATTGATTAAGTTGCCTTTTTTAGAGACTTTGAAGGCTGTTTAAATATGTCACTATTATATATGATTCTTTCTCGAGGAGAAATTGAAAGAAAACAACCAAAAACAGGAACAAACATTACACTACAAATGAGCAATGTTGGCAAAACAGTTGCTTAAGCTCACCTGAATGAACCTCTTTGCTCTTTAAATTAAATGCGTGATAAAAAGAAGTAAAATATTCTTTCTTCTTTGCACCTCGTCAGTGCAAAGAAACTTTTTTTCTAAAACCAATCCCAAATAACAAACCGAGGTTTTATTTTTTATACTAACATTTTGAAATTTAATACACGGCGGTGATTTGAGGTTACCTTTCAGAATTAGCTGGAAGGTTTTTTTTTGGTGCATAAGTCAAGCGATTACGTACACCCCAAACATTTTTGCACACATACATTTGCATTTGCATTTGCAACATAAAGGTTTACCTTCTGTTTGCAATGATGTTGAGTTTGTTAGATTGTCATTTCATTGTCATTCCAATTTATCGTCACACTATATTATATTTATTAATTTACTACTGCAGCTACATTACCTTTAGAAGACTGTTTCTGTTATCTATAGTAGATTTTAATGATTTGTCAGGTTACACACTTGTCTGTTTGTAAAATCTATCTATTTTATTGCAATTGATCTCCATCTAGTGTGGGTCACCATGCTGCATTGTTGCATTTTTTTGCATTCTCAATAAGTATGGTGACCACCACACTCTTGAATTCTCTTTATGCTTTCCAAGAATAAAAAAAAGAAAAAAAACTATAACGGAGACAATTTAGTCTAGGGCTCTTCAGTCTAGGGGTCTTTATGGCCGGTGGTTTTTTTTCCTTAAACAATCAGCAAACATTGGTAAGATGTGCTGATCGATATAATGTGCTTTGAAATTGAAAGTATCATCCTGAGGTGATGATACCATTGTCTACAATTGTATCACGATCTGTCTTACCTTTAAATAATGAGTCTCAAACAGTATTAACTGAATCAGGGTCGATCTCAGCACCTTGGCTAATCTTTGTAACATAAAGGTCCACCAAATTCTAAATTTCACAGGAACTTTTCATTATATGTAAGCCTGTCAAAGTGAATCCAAGAGTAATGGTCACCATACTCATTGCGAATGCAGACAATGCAGCAAGGTGACCCACTCTATCGCGGCCTATTAAGATGCTTCTGCATTTTCGGCTTCCAGTCTCGCACTCATCAACTAAACACGACAGCACGAATACTGACATTTTAGGTTGGTCTTCTGTAAGAAGGTAGTACTACGACTAGCTAACCGCTAGACCAACGACTGCCTCGTTGGTCTAGCGGTTGGGGTGTGCGACTGCTGATCATGAGGTCTTGGGTTCGATTCCCGGGTCGGACCAAATATTTGTATGATCTACAAATATTTGTTTCGGAGTTTGGGTGTTTTCTATGTATAATATGTACGTATTTACAAAAAAAAAAGTATAAAATGTATTTGTATGTATGTCTAGTACCCATAACACAAGCTCTGCTTAGCTTGGGACTAGATGGCGTTGTGTGTAAGAGGTCGGAAATATTAAAAAAAAAAAACTTTAGGGTAGTTATGTAGGGTGGAGAGGCCAGATGTCCAGCAGTGGACCGTGACAGGCTGAAGACTATGATGATAGTCGAATAAATTGTTAAACTGGCTGGTAAATCAAAAGGTTTTATTCTCACACAATAATTTTCGTAGTCGATATTTTGTTCTGTCTGGGTGTAATTTTGTATCTTCAGTCTTTAACAAACCACTGTTGGACATAGGCCTACTATGCCACACTGGCCTTATTATCTTATTTATACAAATAAATAAAATTGGAGTGTCTGTTTGTAATATAAAAATAACCGCTTTTTACTAAATGCATATGTATGTCTACATGGTACATATACAAAAAGTAGGTAATTTAAAAAAAAATGCTGTCCGTCTGTCTGTTTGTTCCTGGTAATCTCTGGAACGACTTGACGGATTTCGACGGGTCTTTCACTGGCAGGTAGCTGATGATCCAGGGAGTAACAAAGTCTACTTTTTTCTGACTAATTTTGTCCCGCGGCGTTACTCGCGGTACGACGATAACCGCGGGTAACAACGCGGGGTTCAGCTAGTTATATATAAAAATCAATGGCCGTTCGTTTGTCTCGCTAAAACTCGAGAACGACTGGGCCGATTTAGCTGATTTAGGTTTTGAAATGTTTGTCGTAGTCCAGGGAAGGTTTAAACGGTTAAATTCAAAATAAATTGAAAAAAATCACGAAAATCAAAGAATGTGTACGAAGTAGCGGTCACAACTAGTTTTCAATAAATTGAAGTTCCAATTACGAACAAAACAACTTGAAATAAAACATTAATTACAGATGGATATAAATTTTATTTACATTATACATTATAAGTAGTAGTAGTAGGTAAATTAAATAATTGTAGGGTTACAAATGAGCAATGAAGACGTTGAGTAGGTACTCTATAAAGGGAGCAACATCACATCACAATCGTGTCTTAAAGACTTTGTTAAGCATCTTCTAACGTCTCAGGACTTGCTTAAATTGCCAATTAAGTTTACCTTTTTCTTTAATTAATTTAATTAAACAATGCTGGGTTCTCCAAAAATAAATTTTTTTTTGTTTGTATGTAATAAAAACTAAATAATCGCGATGACAACCTAGGGGTAGTCTCTTACAATCTGAATTACTGTATTCACAGTGACATGTCCTGACATATTTATAGACAAAGCTTTGTATTCAAATATTTAGTTTTCATTACATTCAACGAAATTACGTGTTTTTTTGTAATCTAGTTATACAATGCCTATGGCAAGTATTAAAGGTATCCAATGTAAGTATTTTACCTACAGTTGAAATCTAATCACAGTCTTTTTCACACTCCTTTTTAAGCTCTAGGGATGGTATACTGCTGGGGAAGGTGGGGTAGCATAGGGTAGATGGTATAGTAGGGTGAGATGGAGATCATACCAAAATAGATGAGATAATGTAGCTGATAAAATATTAGTGTCAAAAAAAATAAGGCGGCGAGTTAAAAAACTGGGGTTTTATAAAAAAAAGGTATATTTTAAGTGCATAACTAATAATAAACATAATTAATGATTTACAAAATGTGTTGCATATGTTTTATTAATGATTTTTTCTTAATTTTACGTTCTAAATCCGTTAATTCGTTTGCAGGTTATTTCTATAAAATACAACCTCAAAGAATTAAAGACAACTTCAATATCCAGTTTGGAAAAAATAGGTATTTTCACTACTTTTGCTTATAGAAAAAGTAATATTACTTACTTACTTTAATATAAAAATATAGGAAGGAAAAAGGACAAAATTAAGTTGCAAGAGCAACTTAGTTTTGAAGTAGATATCTTCCACGGATTTTACTGAAATTTGCAAGCATATGAATACAACGTGACAATACAATATTATAATAACATGGAGCTGATCTGATGCTGGAGCTGGAAGGTGGCCATAGGAACTCTGTAAAGAAACGTCGCAACATCATCGAGCTTTGACTCGTTTGATTCGTCTTGTTTTTTTTTTATTTCAAGTTGATAATTCAATGACAAGAAATATCTTAAAGTCCCCGTCTAAGCCCCTGCTTCCCATAATACTTTTTTATTCTTAATCTAAATTTTATGGTTGATATGGTTGTCTTCAGATATTGGGATTAATAACTTAATAAAGAGTGAAGATTAAATGTTCGGCGAAAAACAGAAAGACGAACTCTCGGCTCTTTCCGATTAGAAAAAAAGGAGGAGAGTTTTTAATAGATATAATCAACACAACAATATTTTTTTCCATTTATGAATATTAATTGTTAATTGTTAAGTTTACTTATTTACTTAACTCTTCTTAGAAACATTAAACATTATGTGGGTAAAACTAAACTTTTATTTAACAACCAAGACATTTCACAACACATTAATAGTTTATATATATGGGTTGTTCCCATAACTAATCTAATGTAGGTTAATTACCTACAATATACATCGAGAAAGATCTATAAACTGGTGGATTTAAATATCCGAAAATCAGTCATAGTCGTCTTAAACTAGGAAGACAAATAATGTTAAAAATGTCGTTCATGTCTTGAACATAGAGAAACAATTAGCCCTTGTCGCCACATACTCAGTTACGGCTTCAGCATGTGAAACTACTCTCGAGAGATTTTATTCATGTTAAAAGTTTACCATGAAGGTCTAATAGGTATTTCTCCATGATAATAATATTATAAGATATAAGAATATAAAATATAAGAATATAAAATATTTTTAGATTAATCTCTCATATTTGATCTGAGATTAATCTTTAGTCATTCACCACTCAGTCAATGAGCATGGCTTCAGTATCTGTATACGGCAAAGTATTGAATTTACAAATCGGCTCACCATCCTTATCAAATAACTTTGATTTATAACAATTTTCGCAGTAGAGAGCAATATGATATTGAATGCGAGCGCAGGCCGACACTATCCAATTAGGTTTAACTTCTCGGCAGAAGAAACAAACAGCGTCCTCCATGGTTAATTTGACCTCCATCGTTTTACGAGGGTAGTCGCTCTTTTGATTAAGATCGTTTGGCTGCAGAAGCCGCATTTGCGAGAACACGATAATGTGTTCGCAGGATGTACCGTGAATAAAGAGCTGAAAAAAGGCAGCTATGTAATTTTGCTATTTGATACAATCAACCCTGTGACTTGCAAATACTTACATCATTAAGACCTAGCTTAAACTCAAGGTCCATCAGGGCGGTGGTGCACATGTCCTTCTTGGAATATGCGCCAAGATCGCGGGCCTCGACGTGATTGCGAATATTGTCCACTTGTGCGGTGGAACGTTGATTTTTATCCACATAGAACATGTCTTTTATAAAGAAAAAGCCCGGTAGTATTCCCTGTAATACAAAAGATCATTTTCTTTAGGATTAATTTTAAATTAATGAACAAAAAGTAATATAATAATTAGGGACCGGATTATTTGCATTTGCATATTTAAGCCATTCTCAGCAGTAATAACAAATTTTACCTAAGATCTAGTTATGATGCATATTATCGGTATATTTTCATTTTTTTCCCGAGGTAATTTCATTTCAAATTCATTTACCCGACAAATGCGATAAAATTGATAATATCCAGAATCTGGCCAAACTTAATAGTCACAAAATTTAAGGATTATTGAGCAATAATTGTCACTGGTCGGATTCGCATCGCATCGGATCGCATTTCGGTCAGCTGCGCGTGTCTTTTTTTTTGAAGAAATAATCGAAGACACAATCTTATTACTGAATATTTGAAACAATACTTAATTGTTTACGTTTACAATAGTATTAAATAGTTTTTCATTCCCCATCTCGGCAAGAGTATTTTTGTCCTTTGATATCTGAGTGCAAAAGCCAATTTTATCCGCTAGAGGATAAAGTAAATTAAAAACATCGTGTGCACTAAGTTTGTGAATACAAAACATTATAAAACCTATTTATTTCTACCTCCATGGTGCTGAATTTATGATACAACCTTTTCTAATTTATTAAAAACTCAGACTCGGAATCTTCTTAGGTACTTTTTTTTAATTTGCTTTGCCCGAGTCATTTTCTTTTTACGTTATTTAGTAATTTTCTCGCTGAGGTGGGATGAAAAGTTAACTGTTGCACTCGAGTGCAAAGATTTTTCACTTCTTGCTCTTTTTAACCGACTTCAAAAAAGGAGGAGGTTTCTCAATTCGACCGTATATATATTTTTTTGTTTTTATGTGTGTTCGCGGATAACTTCGTCGTTTATGAACCACGTGACGAGTGATACCAACGCCCCACAGAATACTGGTGTGAAATATCGCTTGCACTGTGTTTCACCGAGTGAGTGAGGAAACCGGAGGCCCGTACCCCAACATCTCCCCCATCCCCTACCAACATCCCCATGACCATCCTATCCACCCTATCCCCCAAAGACAATACACTTGTGACGCCTCTGGTGTTGCGGGTGTCCATGGGAGGCGGTAATCGCTTACCATCAAGTGATAAGTCTGCTAGCTTGCTTATAAACGCAAATAAAAAAAACATAATTAATTAACAACAACTCTTTTTATAGTACCACATTAGTAACAATGCTTAACTAGGTAAACTTAAACTTGGGAAGTACAATGGGTGGCCTTAACACCCGAAGGTAATCTCTTACAGGCAACTGTGGGATGGAATAAAAAGCCATGATAAAAAGTAGTAAAATTTAATATAGAATTAATAAAAATGACGACCAGAGTAGCACGCAGTGCTATGACTCAAATTCGTCCATCAATTGGGACGACAGCTTTAGGACTTACCTCATGTGTGATCGTGGAAGGTTTTGGGCTAATGTGAGTGTAATCAATATTAATACTACCTCACTCTATAAACAGAGGGCCATCCTGATTAAGAAGTTACAGAGATGATCACTATCTGTTGTTTAGTAATTGTAATCATATCTGCAACTGTTTTTATCGTTTGACTGGTTGACTTTTTTGCTAGTTACTAGTATCAGAAGTATATACTATATGAGGTGCTAACACAAGTGTATTCGTTACGATATAGTTATATGTATTTTGTTAATATATAAGCTATTTTTAAAATTACAGAGTAGAGTAAAAACAAAAAAAAATAGTCCTTGTACTCCAATAGGTTTTGACATTTTATTTTGTTAAGTACCGTTCCACTTTAGATTGCAAGGTGCATTAGTAATTTAATGGTTTGTAACATTTTCAATTTGAATTAAGACTATCTGGTGTAGCACGTAATTGTATTAAAAATGATGATACTTTGTGTGTAAGGAACTAGGAGAATAGAAAGACGTAAGACAATGTAACTATACCTTCTGATCCTTAGGCTCCTTTTCGCATACAAAATGCTCCATAATATCCGACACATAATTACGGCCTGAGAATTCATATTCGGTGTAACTCAGGCCCTCCAGAACTGCATCCTGCTTATAAAAGGTGACATTAATGTACAAGTAGAAGTATTTTATTAAAATGTCTTTAGATAAGCAATAGTACTTACTGGCTTCGAGCTCTGAGAGATCGTAAAATTTTTATACATTTGGAGGGTAATAATTACATCCTTATCAATTAGAAGAGTTTTCTCAAAAAGACTGGGTACAATGCTATTGGCACGCTTTGATGCTATGGAAGCTGACACTGTTGAAAAGCCAGATGGTAGCGGTTCAGACAAGATTGCTTTATTTGTAGTTCTGGGCTTACGTGTTTTCTTAGGTTTCTTGCGTATGGGATTGGAAGCAGTTGAGTTATCGGTTTCATTTATAGTCTGTCCCTGTGTCTGTGAAATAAATCAGAAATGATAAGTCGATGTTCGTACATTCTGAGATGAAAACATCGATTATTTAAAAGATCTTTGTATAATATATTCATAGAAACCTGTGATGGTTGGCTCGAAGGACCAGGTTGAACATAGGTAGCATCGGTAATGACACGTTCCTGTTTAATGTATATAGTTCCTCCGACATTATTGGAGCGTGGTGATTGTACCACCTGACTGGCAACTTGGTTCCGTATATACGGCATGTCATTTCTGAAAATTTCGTACATTTAATTTTATTACCCCTAAATTATATATTTTTTATCCCTATAGTTCTTAAACTTACTACGTATCTTGAGCTCTGTGAACAGTTAGCATTTTAGAACTTACGAGGTACATTTTAGGAGTGATTTTTAATACTTAATTTAAGTATAATGTACTGAGATTCAATTGGGATAAAACTGGCGCGTAAATTATGGAAATATAGGTAATAGGAATAAAACTTGTTAGTTCAAAGTTATTTTGTCGGTTTCGTAGTCATCTCTCAAAGAGATGTCAGAAGATGTCATGAAGCTATAATATTAGGTTTGTAGTTTTATTTTACAATCGATTTACGTGTACCTTGGCATGATTTCTTGAACCTCTCTTTCAGGGGCGCTTTCCACATAATTGATCTGAATATTAGGTCTTGTCATTTGTGCTGTAAAGAAATTAAATATTTGAATGATTTTATTTGACACTTTTTATGTTTCTCGGAATAAATTTATGTTGTTTAAAAATAAATTAAATGACAATCATATTAAGTCAGCAGTTTTTTTTTATTACCGCAAGCATATATTACTAGAAATAAACCATAATGGAGGAAAGTCGCAGGTGTGATGAGTTCAACTGCCAGTTTATATATATTTAGTCTAATTAGAAAGTTATATACATTATTGTTGTATTTAATTTGAAATAATAACAATTGAATTCTAATATAACAACATAACTTTTTTTATATAAACTTGCCATTTGCGATACTAATTTTGAGTGAGATGACATAGTCTCATAGTCATAACTGCGCAAAGCGAATCTTTCAATTAATTATCTGATAAATCAACATAATTTATTATTATGTTAGATGCCATTTTGTTTTCTCGATTTGTTATTCAATCATCATCATCCTTCCAGCATTTATTATTCCCAAGATTATTTGGGGTCGGCTACTGTCGATTTGTTATCTATACTAATATATAAAGCTGAAGAGTTTGTTTGTTTGTTTGAACACGCTAATCTCAGGAACCACTGGTCCGATTTGAAAAATTCTTTCGATTTTGTATAGTCCATTTATCGAGGAAGGCTATAGGGTATATATCATCACGCTACTACTAATAGGAGCGGAGCAACAACAAAGAATGTTTCAAAAACGGGGGAAATTTTCACGCTACGGGCAATATAAGGCGCAAACGAGGTTGCGTGGGTCAGCTAGTTCAATATAACTGCATTATCAACATATTTTATTTGTCAAAATTGAAGATCAGATTCATGTTTCAGCAGCAGTTTTAAGCAGTCACCTGTTGGACATAGGCCTTACTTTATAAAGGACCGTAACGCATACGCACAGCGAATTGTTCAACTTGCCGACAAATCACAATTATTACATCTGATGCCATTTTATTTTTTCGATATTTTAGTTTAGATGGCAGCCTTATCATTTTATTTATTAAAATAAAAAAATAAACTTGTTTTACAGAAGCGCGTTACTAGTTCTAAGTGTTATGCACATAGTCCCGCATACGCACAGCGAACCGTTCAAGCACTTCCAGCATCCGACAAATCAATTTAAATTTACATCAATATCATTTTGTTTTCTTGGTTATTCAAGATTGCGGCCTTAACATCATATTATTGCGCCAAGTACTAGTTTTAACAAGTTTGTCGCTTTTCGCTTTACCGGCTGCCAACGCAATAGCTTTTTTTTTGTTTTCATTAAAATTGCATAGATCACCAGCTATTAAGTCTTGGAGTTTTTTTCACAGCTTCAAAGATCGCACTCGCTCTGGGATCGCAGAGAACGAAAGATACTTCAGTTTTAGACAAAATAAATACATAAATAATAATAAATAAATATATCTCACACACGACAGAAAGAAATACATTGCTAGCTGTGACCATCTGAAAGAAAAACAAAAAAAAAAAAAAAAGTGCATATATTAAGTCGTACTTACTCTGCCAAAACGACATTTTTGAAGATCTCTTTCGCCGCGGCAATTTGACTTTTTTCTTGTTGTCTTATTTAGAAACACACCAAAAACTCCACCACGATCTCAAAATATATTACTTTTAGGTATTAGCAGTTATTTTATTCAAAACAATGGTAGAAATTTAATGGCATAGAAAACATGTGCGCCACTTGCCGTCAGTAAACAGAATGAGTGGCCCGGGAGATGCCATTGAAGTATATTGATTTTCTGTTACCTCTGCTCACGCAGGTACAGTCTCGCTCAAAATTTCTATTTAATTTTAAGAGTCCAAAATATGGGATTGTAAAGTATGCATTTATTTATTCAGTTTTTAACTTTACGCGTTTGTAGTAAAGAAACGGACTTAATACTCGGTAATAACGTATTTTCCACAATAAAAAATTTGGGGTGATGTAGAGAAAATAGGAAGTCGGTACATGACATGCTCAAATCAAAAAATGGAATGTACAAATTGATGTTATTATTAGCAATGTAGAAATAAGTTTTTGATTATTTGTGACTGTTGCAACTGTATATTTATGACCCTGACTGTATTTCACAATGACAGCAGCACTTCTCTCCATGGCTTTCAGTGTATTGCGCATGTTAACTACGCAGTTTCGTAGCTCCCTCCAGGATTGGACGATGGTACTCGTAGCTGGTCTGACCGAAGTAGCAGCTATAGATGTATGATAATATAATGCGTAAATGTAAACAGTAAAGTGGGGCTCGTGAGTACTACCAGGGTAGGTTAACACATTGCAAAGTTAAACAATCCTGGCCAGGTCGGTCAATAGGTGGGTGACTATTCTTAACACATTTAGATTAATCCATGCTTTGGAGAGCACGATGAGCTATCGGTCGTGGTTCCCATACGAACATTTATGGTATTCGCGGCGAAAAAATTAGGCCCTCATTCCATAAAAAAAATCTTTTGATACAGGAGACAACGACATTTTTTTGCTACTAGCTAAACCCAGCGGTGTTACCCGCGGTTACTGTCGTACGGCGAGTAACGCTGCGGGATAAAGTTAGTCTAAAAAAGGTAGCCTAAGTTACCCCCTGGATCATGAGCTACCTGCCAGTGAAAGCCCCGTCAAAATCCGTCAAAAAAGTGGTTATTTTAATATTACAGACAGACACTCCAATTTTATTTATTTGTATAGATACAGTTAACCACTCTATTCTAATTTCGTTTAGTACTTGGGTTGTACATGTCTGACGATAGTCACTCCACTTGAATCATTAAAGTTCAACGAAACATTTTATATGACTGTTTCAATTATATCTATTCAGCGATTTATTGTTAACAGCATAACATACAGCCAGACAGATAGATATATTTATTGAAATTTTACTATAGTTATCTCGCTATATACTTGGACGTTCACTGATAACGCATTGTACCAAAATGTAATTTTCATAAATTACTATATACACTATTCCCTTCCACTACCGCTCCTCTAGATGTCTCTCTCTCCCTTTTCTCATTTGCGCTCCCTTTTTTTTATCAAAAAGGATACTGTTTTGACCCTACAAACTTATCAACATTGTCATGGAAACCGTTGCCATGGTAAATCTTGCCAGGTCAGTTGTTGCTACGTTAACTGTTGCTGTGTTTATTTATTATTCCATTTAACACGTGTTGACCTTAAACGGTTCGGCTCTTCCTTCCCGTGCCGATTAGTTAGAAGTTAGAACCCACGTGTTGGTTCCACCCACACAACACGTGTTAACGATCCCAGTTCCTTAAAGTGGGCCGTGAAGAAGCCCACTAAGCCGCCCTAGTGTAGGTCACATTCGCAATGAGGATGGTGACCACCACTCATTGATTGTTTTCTTAGACCATGGTATATACATATATTCTTTAATTGCCTCGGTGCCGCAATGGTTGCTTATGCGACTGCTGTGCTTGAGGTCCCGGGTTCGATTCCCGGGTCAGACCAAATGTTTTTATGGTCTGCAAATATTTGTTTCTGAGTTTGGGTGTTTTCTTTGTATAATTTGTATGTATTTACAAAAAAATATATATGTATTTATATCAGTTGTTTAGTATCCATAACAATTAACACAAGATCTGCTTAGACGGCGTTGTGTGTAACATGGCCGAAATGTTTATTTATTACTAGCTGTGTGTGCCCGCTACTTTGTACACGTGGCATTTAGATTTTCAAGTTATTTTTAATTTTTTCACCTTCCTTGGACTACGGCAAACATTTCAAAACCAAAATCAGCTAAATCAGCCCTGCCGTTCTCAAGTTTTAGCGAGACAAACAAACAGCAAATTAATTTTTATATATAAGATGAAGAAGAACATTGTAGACCTTGTAGTTCGCCTTCTCAAGTGTCATTGTAACGGTTATTATTGAAAGCTCAGATTGAAAGGCCAAGAAAACCGTTGCTATGACTACCATTGCCATGGCAACCATTTCAATATTAATTGTTGCACTACTCTAACCATAGAGGTATTATATATAGAGCGGGGGAGCCAGGCCTCCAACCGTCCCTCGGTTAGAAAAAATAAGACTATCGCGGTACCCATCTGTCTCTCAACTGTTAGACCTCAGCACAGCTACCACAGCGCCACCGAGGCAGGATTGTCAGGCGATATAGAAAATATCAGCTTAATTAGTTGAAAAGATCTGCTTCAAAACTTAGTTTCAAGATTCCACCCCCACATTCATAGGTGCTTACATACATTGCAAGTTCAATAAAAGGCTGCAAACTATCAATAAGACGGGATACTACGATAATCCTTGTAAAAATGACAATGTTACAATAATCTAAGCCGAAAGACGTGCACAGATGACCGCTGGACATTGGCCACCCTCAAGATTCGTCACTACGGATATTTGCCTGGATCTGAACCCGCGGGAGTATTTTTTGTTATGATCAAACTACCAAAATGATTACTCTGCTTGATGGAAAGTATAAGTAGAATCCAAGTATGGTGGTCATTATCCTCGATGTGAACGTGGACAGAGCAGCATAGTGACCCACTCTGGTGGCGTAATGAGATGATTTTTCTCGCGCCGCATATACGACCCGGGTAATAATGGGAAGGGAACCTCTCGGAAACTAGGTATACTGAACAAAATGGGACAGTTCTTCCTGCCCGAGCATCTTTATCTTCTGTTTTAGACCTGCGTGGAGTTCTGTTCTCATCTTTGCGATGGATGCATGCAGTATTTGCTTGACGCTCTCAATTGGTTGCAGCAGACAGTCCCTAAATTATTATTATTAAACTGGAACTATGATCCCGGGTCCTTTAAGGGGAAAAACCATATCAATAGGCTGCCATAGTGTGAGCCACCATGCTGCATTGTCTGCATTTGCAATGAGTGTGGTAACCCACTAATTCGAAATCGATGATATCCACCATGATGAGGATATACCATGATACCAGTTGTAACAGTAAAACTGTTACAACTGGTATCATGGCAAACGTTGCTAAGGTAACATGGTATCATGTTACCTTAGATACGGTTGCCACAGCAACAGTTACCATAGCAATAGTTACCATGACAATAATAAATAATAATAATAAATAAATATTTCGGACTTACACACAACGCCATCTAGTCTTGTGTTATGGGTACTAGACAACTGATAGAAATACATATACTTTTTAACATACTTTTTTTTTGTAAATACATTTTATACATATTAAACATAATACATATTAAACATAGAAAACATATAAACGCCGAAACAAATATTTGCAGATCATACAAACATTTAGTCTTACCCGGGAATCGAACCCGAGTACAATGGCTACAAAGGATTATTTTTATTGAATGGGGTCAAACTAGCAGACGTATCAACTGCTGGTTTGTGATTACCGTCGCCCATAGACACCCGCAATACCAGAAGCATCACAAGTGCATTGCCGTCCTTTTAAGAAGGAGTACAAATTGATGCTGATACCATACCACCCCCCATAGCTGTTGTGGCGGTTGTTGTGGAGTAAGCATCAATCTGTTGCATTGCACGTCAATCTGATCGGTTTTGGACTTCTCGCATCCATGCTCGTGGTATGAAATACGGTATAGATTTACGCAGCAACAGTAACCATTATTACAATGGAAATGTTTTGCTGATAGGGGACGGAAGTAAGAGGGTAAAATCACGGAACAAAGAAAAACTACACAAATCTGTTCGATTGTTATGGCATGGTTTACAAATACATTGTTCCCATAGCAACAGTTACTATAGCAACGGTTACCATGGCGATGTTTGCTAAACGTAGGCTGGTGAGAACTGACAGTCATAGAGATATTATAGATAGAGTGGGGAAGACATACGGCTGACAGTAGGACCGATGTATGTACGTATTCTGTTAGTCAACCTAGCTTTGATAGTAAAAGTCTTGAGGTTAATTTTATTCTTTTGAGCGCGTTTATATCATCATTGCGTTTATTGACTGCCTCGTTGGTCTAGCGGTTGGCGTGTGCGACTGCTGATCGTGAGGTCTCGGGTTCGATTCCCGGGTCGGACCAAATGTTTGTACGATCTACAAATATTTGTTTCGGAGTTTGGGTGTTTTCTATGTATAATATGTATGTATTTACAAAAAAAAGAAAAAAGTATATATGTATTCATAACAGTTGTCTAGTACCCATAACACAAGCTCTGCTTAGCTTGGGACTAGATCGCGTTGTGTGTTAGATGTCTGAAATATTTATTTATTTATTTATTTAATGTTGGTATGATCTACAAATATTTGTTTCGAAGTTTGGGTGTTTTCTATGTATAATATGTATGTATTTACAAAAAAAAAAGTATATATGTATTTGTATCAGTTGTCTACCCATACACAACAGTACCCATAACACAAGCTCTGCTTAGCTTGGGACTAGATGGCGTTGTGTTAGATGTCCGAAATATTTATTTATTATTATGTATTATTTATTTATTATCTTCTAGCCAATTATTCTAAAGATTAATTCAGGTCAGCTACAAATTCAATGCTCGTTTATATAAAGGCTAATTTAAAAAAGTTTTTGAAGTGTAAACTTCTCTAGCGGCGTTGTGCACTTTAGCAAAATTTTGTTTGGGATTGGTCAAAAATGTTCTACTTGCCACAGGACACGTGACCTGATCGAATATTCGTAGGAGGCGACTACGGCGGCGCAGGGCGCCTTGACGACGAGTCAAGAAGGACGTCACTTTCATTAAAAACAATATTGTTTTTAGCGAAGACGTAAATTAGATAATAATAAATCCGTTTTGTGTGTTCAATATATTTGTAAAATAAATAAGCCAAATTTATATAAAGTGCTTCTTAAACTACTGAATTCTCTACAACTTTTGTTCATAGTTTTGAGTTTTCACTTCTGTCGGCAGGCCTCATGACGGCTTTGTGTTTTTTTTTACTTTTGTAAATGTTTAGCATGACTTCTTATTCTTTTTTTAATGAGATGGCAACCAGCTGGATCAGGTATTTCTGCCATTGTCAAGTACCTATTTAAAGTCACCAAATTTTAAATCTAAGAGTCATATGAAATGGGGACCATCTTTCGAATAAACAAAAGAAACGTTTAGTGCGGCAATAAACCTTAGATTATTGAAATATATTATTAATGTAATCTAAGCATTAAACATTTACTGTTAAAAAAATCAAGATGACGTTTAAAATTTAAACATAATAAAATACGTCATTGATAAATAACACTTTCATTTTCATCCCACCATCTCGGAAAGAGTATTTTTACCCTTCAATATCTGAGTGTAAAAACCGATTTTATCCGCTAGAGGATAAAGTAAATTAAATTTAATTCAAAACATCTTTAATATACCTATTTACTTCTACCTCCATGGTGCTGAATTTAGCATACAATCTATTTTAATTTGTTAAAAACTCGACTCGGAACCTTCTTGGTCATTGAGGAATACGTAGTAATGTAACGTAAGTCAAAGTTCTTGGTGTACTTTTTTAAATTTGCTATGCCCGCGCCATTTCTGTTTTCACGTCATTTAGTCATTTCCCCGTTGAGATGGAATGAAAAGTTACGTGTTGAACTCGAGTGCAAAGATTTTTCACCTTGTGCTCTTTCGATTCCCTCACTAACGCTCAGAATCCTTCGCTTGCTCGGGCATCAAAATCGAGCACGCGGTTAAAAAAGCAACTTTGCACTCTTGTATAACAAGTAACTATTTCAATTACTGTGATTTTAAAATGGAATGGGGTGAGTAATAATGAGAATCGAATTACTGTAATAGCATTACGCAGAGTGGGTATGGAAATAGAACAAAATGCTTGTTTTTAAACTTTCCACCACGTTCAGTAATAATTGTTGGAGGAGTTGCATGCATTACACAACATCAATATTGCTAAAACACCAGCCCACTTGACGAAGTCATAATGAGTTCGCATTGACTTTCATTGACTTTTATTGACTCTGATTAAGTAGGTCTAACTTAAAAATAAATATTGATTTATTTCAATTACTAACTGTCCCTTATTAGCCTTGGTTGTTGCCTTTTTTTTCATCCCAAGGCTACACTTGTCGAGACACAAGTACCTATGCTATTATTTTTACCAACCTATAATCAATTTCTCTGCTAAATATTATCAAGATCTGTTGAGCCGTTATGACTTAAAAGACTCACGGTACAAAGTACACACGTCGAAACAAAGCGTCCTCTATATAATTGTCCTGACTGCCTCATAACGTATGCAACTGCTGTGCTGAGGTCTCGGGTTCGATTCCCGGGTCGGACCAAAAGTTTGTATGATCTGCAAAATATTTGTTTCAGAGTAAAGATGTTTTCTAATATAATATTTTTGAATTTACAAAACAAGTGATTAATTTAAAAGTTTTTTTGAAACAATCTTTTATTACTTCATAAAATGAATACTTTAAGGTCTTTCATTTGATACCAATATTATTGAGTGGGTTGTACATAAATATATCCATAAGAAAATGATATATATATCATATATCATTTTGTTATGGCGGCCATTTTGGATTATTTATTTATTCACTAGCTGAACCCCGCGGTGTTACCCGCGGTTATTGTTGTACCGCGAGTAACGCCGCGGGACAAAGTTAGTCTTAAAAAAAGTAGCCTAAGTTACTCCCCGGATCATCAGCTACCTTACAGTGAAAGTCCCGTCAAAATCCGTCCAGCCGTTCCAGAGATTACCCAAGCAAACAGACAGACAGACAGACAGACAGACAGACAGACAGACAGACAAAAATTTTTTTAGCTACATTTTTGGTATATGTACCGTGTATACATACATATGCATTTAGTAAAAAGCGGTTATTTTAATATTACAAACAGACACTCCAATTTTATTTATTTGTATAGATTAGTACAACCACATTGTATAAATTACACAGTTCACGTAGTACCTATTATTAGTTGTTAGTAAGCATTTGATATGATATATACAACAATTATGGTGTACATAACATTTACAACAGTATTAGTACATTGAGTTGAAATTTATAAGAAACAATAAAAATTAAATAACGCGTTAAAAAACAAAACAATATAAAGAGAGAGAAAAAAACAAAATAAGAACAATAATCATGTGGCAACTATAAGAACTACCGAACACTAAATTATCAATTTTAACAAGAAAACATGGATATAGCACACACAACTTGTGCTATTCTCAATTCTAGTTCTTCTTCAAAAATAAATAAGAAGCTGAGATAGCATAAGTTTCTACACGATGATGAAAGTGATGTTTTAACTTTCGTATTTTAATGGATAATATTTTAACATAAGTACTGTAATGCATATAATATTGCATTTTCTTTGTAACCGACTTCACAAAAGGAGCCCCCTCCTTCTCAATTCGACTCGAATTGAGTATTTATTTTAATGTATGTTCGTTGTATAATTTCGTCGTTTGTAAACCGATTTTGATGACTGTTTTTTTATTAGAAAGGAGATATTCCAACAGTGATAACATGATAAGGACACTAAGATGTGATGATGGCATCCAAGAGAAATCGAGGCGAGGAAAAATCCCCTCTCCCCGAGGCGACTAGTGCATTTGTATATTTTTTAATTTTACTGGAGAGCTGGTTCTTTCCATGTGGTCCTATTTCAATTTAATCATTCTTGAAGTCGGTACTTTTTTTTTGGTAAAATTCTACTTGTGTGGTTTCAAGTGCGAGTGTTTCGGAATTTGTTTATAATTTTAATAAAAACGATTTTGAAAGTATTATTTTATAAAGCCATACTGAAAATACAATTTTTTTTTTATTTCTTTTACTGCCCGAATAATATAAGCTTGTGTTTACAGCAAATACTCAAACTTACATATTTGGACGAGTGCAATTGCCTTGGTCATAGTATACGTGTACATTTAATTATTACTAGTCATTATTATTATTTTATTTGAAAGAAAAGATAAATGCATGTATATACAACAGTTTATTAGAGTTTGTGGTCGAATTCTTGAGTGACTGACATTTTATACAATGGTACTGATAAAATAATGTAAATAAATTAAAATTAAAACATTGTTTCCTTGGGACAACCCTTGCTAATTTACATCGATTCGCCGGTGTCTAGATGTTGTCGGCGTTTCTAGCAAGATCAAAGTCGTGCTACTGTATATCTTCAACCGTCATCACAAGAAGGTACTTTATAAACTTAAGGAAAGTTTCACAGCGTTTTATTTTTTCAATATTTTTTTTTTGAGAGACTATCAGTCATATAATATAACAATGATATACTATTACAATTACATTATCAAATTTCTAATAACAAGTCTCCGCATATAGGTATTACACATTTAACACATACACACAAGAAGTTACACATAATTATATATATACAACAATATTGAATGTGAAAATTTGCCAAAAACAAAAGAAAAAAAAGCATAGTAAACAACATAATAGTATCTACAGTTTAGTGTTGCTTTGCGTTTCAAAAAAATAACGAGCTAATACCCTCCTAACCGTGTTCAAACGTTGGTACAAAAACAAGTCTATATCGAGATTCCCTGAAAGTTGATGATAATTAAAACTATTTGCACTTCTCAATGAAAAGGCATTACGTCTATAGTTCGTTGTTGCAAAATCTATATTTAATAGGGGTCGCTGTCGAAAACCAACCCTATTCACACTCATCTTCACATTAGCAACAAGTTACGAGCAGTCAATGGAGCATTGAGCAACGCTTATCAATTAACAGTGTCATCGTTGACACAACGTCTTTGCTCTAGTGGTAAAAAATGGATCTTTTTGTAACTCAGTCCGTATTTCTTTCATTCTTCTTTTTTTGAAAATCATTGTAACAAAAGCTGAAGTCCATATTTTTGGAACTTTATCTTCTAACAGAGACCGCTTAAAAAGAATGCACAGAGGTACTGTTACGCAAGGAACCATGCTTTCATTAACTTTATGCAATAATTAGAGAAAATCGAGTCAAGTAATCTACCGTTCACATAAAGAGTGAGAGACCTACGTGTTCTTTTGTACTTAGATAGATTTAAAGTCTGCACGCTGTCTTAAAATTTCATTAATTGTTGACAAAAATTGACATGTATTGTTTTTAGGAATTCTTCGCTTTCTGAGGCGCTATTTAGTCTACGTGCTGTATAGGCTTCAAATATTGTACCGTCCGTTGCGGACGACCGCGTATGCCGTAGGTCATCCGCGTCGCACTGAATAGCGCCTAAATACTATTGTCGGACCACGTTACGTCATTTCCAAAATCAAAATCACCCATTATTATAAACTTATCCGCTGAGTGTGTTTTTTTTTTTAAATTTAAAATTGAAATTATTCACGAGTAATATCGATCTCGACGACCAGACGACCTCCAGACAAAATACCGGGCATCAAAAAGTTCACTGGTGTAGAAACTGTCATCTAACCATGTTTCTGTAAACACAACACTAACACATCGTGAGGGGTCGAACATACACGACTAAACACATCACTTGTTTTCGTACGCAAATCACGAACATTTTGATGACATATACTAAGTGTAGCCATTCCCGACTTTAACGATTACATAGTGGATTACAAAACTATGACTAGGAAATCAAAATAATTAAAAGTATATGATCATATGACACAATCTATACAAATAAATAAAATTGGAATGTCTGTTTGTAATATTAAAATTACAGCTTTTTAATCAATGCATGTGTATGTATACACGAGACATATACCAAAAATGTAGTTAAAAAATTTTTTGTCTGTCTGTCTGTCTGTCTGTCTGTCTGTCTGTTTGTTCCGGGTAATCTCTGGAACGGCTGGACGGATTTTGACGGGACTTTCACTGGCAGGTAGCTGATGATCCGGGGAGTAATTTAGGCTACTTTTTTTTAGACTAACTTTGTCCCGCGGCGTTACTCGCGGTACAACAATAACCGCGGGTAGCACCGCGGGGTTCAGCTAGTAGAACATAATTTTGCGAGCACAGCTTCGCACGGTGTCTAATTAGCAATGTGTATGAACGCCGTCTATGAATTAAAATGCAACACACGAACGATGAACGGCGGCAAATAAATAACTATTAATCATAATCAGTCTTTATTATACAAAACTAAGAAGCCCACAGCTGAAAATATAGTATGTGAAATATATGTTAATATTTGTACGTGTATAGATTGGTAACGTAATCGTCGTCCTGACGCGAGATAGATAATAGTTTTTCCTGACTCCTGACTAGTACTGATTACTGACCCGACCTGTTCCGCTGAAAGCTCGGGATTTTGACTAACCCTAACTCATAGTCTTAAGATAAACACGACCATTCGTTATACATACGTCTGGGCGTATAACCAAAACAATATTTTCGCACATCTGACACACAACGCCATCTTCTTTCAAAGTAACTGTACTATGAAGGCTAGTTTCACTGATAGAATACATTACAAAATGTAATTGTATACATCTCACTAGGCGGCCATTGTGTGGGTCACCATGCTGCAATGCCCTTATTCGCATTGAGGATGGTGACCACCACTCTTGGAATCTGCGCATGCTTTCCATCAGGCAGAGCAGAGTCATCTTGGCGCAGCTAAAATATAAAAAAAAAACTATACGCATAATACGTTGGACACAAAGAAAGTTTTGCCAAAATAAAAAAAAGTGTTCTATTGGTAAATATAAATTTTGTTAAATCTTTTAAATACTCTCCACTAGCCTGTACACAAAGTTTCATGCGTCTGAACCAGTTTTCGAAACACGTTTTTCAGTCCACCGCAGACACCTCGTTTATAGCCTGCTCGAACACTGACAGCGCATCTTCCGGCGACGAAAACTGTATACCTTTGAGCTGAATTTTTATTTTCGGGAATAAAAAGAAGTTATACCTTGGGACAGCCACGCTTCGGCATGAATGGGTCGGCTTGACCGGAGTGATACGGCCTCACAGAAAACCAGTCTGAAGTAGAGCTTGCGCTGTGTTTCGCCAAGTGTGTGAGGATACCGGAGACCCATACCCAACCCCTTCCCACATCCCTTTTCTCATCCCCCAAAGGTCGGCAACGCACTTGTGACGCCTCTGGTGTTGCGGGTGGGTGTCCATGGGCGGCGGTAATCGCTTACTAACAGGTGATACGTCTGCTCGTTTGCCCCTATAACATAAAAAAGTCACATGGTGCTAGGTCATGAAGGTGACCCAAAAGTTTGACTGGCGGGCTGTCCAAGAACTCCCTCGCATTGAGCGTGGTGTGCGTGGGCGTGTTGTCGTGGTGGCAGTAGCCCGCGGAGCCGTGTGTTTGGTCGCTTGTTGCTCACAACAGAGAAAACTTCTGCCAAGCAATTGGTAAAATAACATTCGGCGTTGTTGCTCCTTTGGTTCCAAGTCGCCAGCGAAATTGAAAAAACTGGCGATCAAAAACTTCCCCACGTTTCTAAATCGCATCACTTTGGTAGGCGTTCATTCATTTTAAAAAACCCAAACCGTCAACTTGCGCTTCGTTTCTGGATCATATTGATAAATCCAGGAATCATCACCTGTAATGATGTCGTAAACACGCCGAGACGAGCCTTCTTCAAATTTGTTTATCATATCACGGGCTCACGGCACCATTCCATCCGGGCCTGCTTCTGAGCATCGGTGACGTGGTGCGGTACCCACTTTGAAACTATCCTCCTCACGGTATGACTCGTCCAGTTTCAGGCGATGCTTGAAATCGTTAAAAATTATAGCGCAAAAATGTTTCCGGCGCTAATCCATTTTTGAATGAGACACGATAGTTTCTTTCTTTTACTAGGAAATGGCAAACTGTGTCGACACCGCGACAAGTCTGCAACTCTACCTATTTTTACGTATAAATAAACATTATATTTATAATAGTTTATAACTCTCTGTCAGGACAGTCTCTCATACAAAAAAACTTTTTTTCGCAATACTTTCTGAGTGGCCAGGTAAATATAAAAGTCACATAGTCAAACCGAGAGGCGAAGCTAGTCTGAAAAAAGTAGCTAAGTTAAGTTACTCCTTATATCATCAGCTATCTATCAGTGAAAGTCCCGTTCCAGAGATTATCCGGAACAAACAGACAGACAACAATTGTAATAAATGTTATTTTGGTATATGTACTGTGTATACATACAGAATAATACATGTGCATTTAGTAAAAAACCGGTTCTTTTAATATTACAAACAGACACACCAATTTTATTTATTTGGATGTAGACTAGCTGACCCACGCAGCCCCGTCGGCGTCTTCTAATACCCGTAGCATGATGTTATACAGTGAAAACAAATTTGCTTTCCATAAAAATGGTTACAGTTAGCCAACCTTAAAAGACAAACATATGGGCGCACCCAGGACGAACCCACTACGGTCAGCTTAGCAGTTAGGGTGCTTTTATATGACATGGAAATATTTACTCAATACTTTATTGCATCACATATGTACACAAGGTCTTGCAGTAATTCAAATTGTTCCACTATGAACCCTGTCGGGCACAGCAAAATTGCAAACAGGAGAGGGCACAAATTTAAAACTAATACAATTTAAATTAATAATACAATCCTCTTCCTATGTATAAAAACCAATTGACGTTCGATTGTCTCGCCAAAATTCGAGAACGACGAAAAATCAAAAACAACTTGAAAATACAAATGTGACGCTTACAGTATACCTGTATGTGTATTAGTATACCTGTGCCCGCTGCTTCGTGTATGTATGTATTTAGTATAGTATATTAAATGTATATGTTTGTGTGGGTGTAGATATATTATGTATAGGAACAATATTACATTTAAAATTTATTACTGCCAATGCCGTACTACACGTATTCACTTTTATTGGTCATTGAGGTACTCTCGAATACTATAGTAATACTTAGAAATTAGAAACTTCTTTAATTTTCTTGTAAAGAGACTAAATTTGTTTTTAGTTTTTATTTCTGGCGGCAATCTATCGTAGACTTTGATGGACATGATGTCTTACTTTTAGTCATGACGTAGGTACTGGAGGAGTGAGTTTCCACTTTTAAAGTTGATAGAGAGATCGTTTTTTGTTTTTTTGGAAAACGTTCCCTATTTCACCTCATCCGCATTTTTTATTTATATTTTTTACCATTACTTTCATCACAACGAAGACTTAAAGACTTAAAGTTTGAAGATTTTAAACACTTCACATTAGCAAAAATAGCTGATCCTAGAGATCCGGCTGGTTGCCATTTCATCAAAAAAAGAAGAAGAAGAATTTGGTGGATTTAATCTCGATTTATGACGAAGTGCGTATCTTTGTTGCTTGTCTTCTCTTGTTGTGTACAAATATTGTTGTTTTGTCACAAATTTACATATATGCAAGGGAAAGTGAGGATTTTGTGTTCTTGAAAGCAAGGTTTGCAGCTGTAAGTGTTATCAATGTTGGCTAGGATTCTAATAACTTTCTTTTGCATTACGAAGTGTTGGCTCATCCCTACTTTGACCCCACAGTATTATGCCGTAGCTGAGCCACGCATAAGCATAGGCATAATACGTGGCGAGGGCAGTCTCAAAATTTGTCGTTTTATGGGTTCCGTAGCCAAATGGCAAAGAACGGAACCGTTATGGATTCGTCATGTCTGTCTGTCTATCTGTCCGTATGTCACAGCTACTTTTTTCCGAAACAATACTGTTGAAACTAGGTAAATAGATGTTATCTGTAAACTTTCTTTTTTTTTTTATTGAATAAGCCGGCGATTGCCGCCGCCCATGGACACCCGCAACACCAGAGGCGTCTTAGTGCGTTGCCGGCCTTTGGGGGATAGGGAGGGGAGATAGGGGGAGGGGGTTTGGGTTATGGGCCTCCGGTATCCTCACTCACTCGGTGAAACACAGCGCAAGCACTATTTCACACCGGTTTTCTGTGAGGCCGTGGTATCACTTCGGTCGAACCGGCCCGTTCATGCCGAAGCGTGGCTCTCCCACGGTAAAGAACTGCATTAAGATTTTCACATAAAATAGAACAAAATCAATAAATTTTGGGGATTCCCCATACTTAGCCTAGCTGAAAATCAAGATTCTTTTTTTCATCCGACCGTGTTTATCATCTATGGATAGGTCTTAAAAAATGAAATTAAGGTTTCTAATATTTTTTTTGTAAACTGAAACTCAAGTATAAAAATAAAAAAAAAACATTTAATTTCATAAACATAAACGCTAGACATATACCGTGAACTATTATTTTCTAAAAAAACATTATTATTAAAACATCAATCAATGGTACAACGAACTACAAGAACTTTTATATTATGCTACTTGCTGCTACGGAACCCTTCATGGGCGAGTCTGACTCGCACTTGGCCGTTTTTTTTATTTCACAGATTTAATATATAAATTTTGATAGTTTTGACTTTATTTTAGCGATGTGAGATTTCCAGTTAATGTTTGTGTCTATTGAGATACCAAGTATAATGAATTCAGGGACGGTTTCTATTTTAAGATTGTTAGATCAATATTTAAAGGGACTTTCTGGAAGAGATGTAATAAAGCACATTATTTTAGTTTTTGAGAAGTTTATTTCTAAGTTGTGGTTTTTGAGCCAGGTGATTGTTTTATCGAGCGTAGAAGTTAAGTGAAATGTCATCTGCAAATAGTACACAATGTTCATCTATACATTAGGAAAGGTCATTAATATAAATTAGGAATAGAAAACATCCAATTACGCTGCCTTGACGGATAGAGGCGTTAATTAATTTAGTATCAGATCTAATGAAAAATCTAAAAAAAATATATACTTCTTTGGCTGTCTCGATTTACTCTCTCGATTTTTACGATTCGATTTTTTCGTTTTTTTTTATTTCGATATGGAATGCTCCGGTAGGAGATGACATTCCAGATAAATTGAGTGAGACCCTCAAATTCAACGAGAATGGTGGGCCAGTATTCTTAGATCCTAATAATGCTTTCTATAAGGCAGAGTTGAGACAGTTTGATAGCTATCTATAAAAAAAGAAACAACAAGAACAAGAGAACATATATATCTGGCTATAGATGTGTGTATGTATATCCTTATCTACGACTTTAAAGTTTACAAAGGCCATCTAGTTTTCAAATATTTAGGGATTTTCATAATGTTTAAATTAAAATTAGCAACATCAAACATCAGCATGTCGGTGACGCGAACCTATAAGATATTCTCCTACCAAAAAGTGCTCAACGCGGCTTTCTTTAGCCGCATTGAGCACCTCAAAAATTATAGAAATGATAGATACCACCACCTGGCCGTCAGCTGGCAGTATAAAGGGAAAACATGCCATAACCCTTTACTTAGCAACACCATATAATTATAATAAGTCTGGTTTCACTTCATAACGTAGAACACCACATATAAATACTGGGCATAGATTAAAAAGATGATCTTTATAAATAAAAAAATGAATCGCCAAATGTGTTTGTTATCGCGACATTCGGGAATATTTCGATCAAATTTCACAAAATATCGTCATTGTCGTTAAAGCATAAGCATGTTTCTCACATATACACACACATAATCTATACTAATATTATAAACGCGAAAGTTTGTAAGTATGGATGGACGGATGGATGCATGGATGTTTGTTACTCTTTCACGCAAAAACTACTGGACGGATTTGGATGAAACTTTTCTGTATATCAGAATAACACATAGGCTACTATTTGCCGCGATACGCGGGCCGCGGGCAATAGCTAGTAATGTATAAATTTTAGACATGAGATACAAAAAGAATATTATATTATATAAGCTTTTCGTTTGGATAAATAACTTTTGTACCTGAGTAGGAGACAAACAAAGAAATATAGTTAACTAAAGTATTGATACAAAAATGAAATATACAATACCGTCTGGTGGCGTAGGCGTCTCTCAGGGGCGTCTCTATGGATACTGTAGAAGAAATCAATATCATAGCTCTGTCCACGTCTAATTATACTCGTATTATATAGAAGCGAACCTGTAAAGATCGTGTATTGCCCGTGTATTGATCGTGTATTCCTAACTTTATGAGATTTTTCAATACTTTTGATTTTATGCTCGGATTTTTCTAGTGCAACTACTTAGTATATCTCACACCTGAGGTTAAGCGGTTACTTGTGCGAAGGTGTATACTTCATCACAACATTAATATTGTTAATACTTAGTCATCGGTATAACACATAACATGAAAGAATACGCACGCCACACTCGGTGATTAGAAACAATTACCGAGGGTAAGCAACGACGGCACGATCAGTATGAGTGACCGCTGGTGGTAGAATACCATGAGCGTCTCCGTGATCCAGGGGTCACGTTAAGCAATCGGTCCCGGTTGTTATCATAGGATAACAGTCGTGAAGCTTTGTTGGAGGCCTTAAGGCGGCTTAAAAAGGTACAACGGTCTCGAACCCGCACTTGGCCAGCGTGGGGACGTATGGTCTTAACCCTCTCCTGAGAAGAGACCCGAGCCTAGCAGTGGGACATTATAGGTTGTAGATGGTGACACACTCGGCTGTCTGATCCCAAACTAGGGAAAACCTGTACTAAGGATACCAGGCTACTAATAACACTGATATAGGTACATACAATATTTCTAAATACATATATATATTAGATAAATTACACCCAGTCACAGAACAAATTATTGTGTTTGTCTCGAAACTGTTTGTCGTTAGTTGGCATCAAATACACGACTTCTAGCTCAGCAGTCAGGATCAGTACAGTCCATTGCTTTAGAAAGTGTCGGTGCAACCGCACGCGATTGTTGTGTAATACGAATATATTAATTCACACAACGGCGTAAACTGACAAATCATACTTGCTTGTGGGTGTACGCCGCAGGCCTTTGACTTTGTGGCAGCTTGAAGAACGCGCGACGGCGCCGCGGTGGCGAGATCAAGGTGACCGTATCTAAGGGAATGGACTATAATTATCCTCTAACTAAAGGAATAGGTTACTTGTTTGTACTTTAACAATAAATATATAGATGACTCATATTTATCACACTTAAAAATCTTATTGATATTTTGTGTTTTACTACCGATTTTTGAGCAATAATTCTCTTCATAATGCTTTCCTCATACTTTCTTTGTTCATAATTTTTTATTCTTAGTAACGGAACTAAAAATAGATAGTTATCATATTTTTATGGAATAGGTGGCAAACGAGCAGACGTATCGCCGGAAATCTGACACACAACGTCATCTAGTCCCAAACTTGATTGATGAGCAGGGCTTGTGTTATGGGCACTAGACAACTGATATAAATATATATTATTATGTAGGTACTTTTTTTTTAAATACACACCTCAGCAAAGTCTAGGGATATTTTATATTTCATCCGATAATATGGGATAATCACAGGCTATACTACCTTTTCAAGATATTTTCGTGTAGTCATGCTGCCTTGAATCCAAACGAACTGGGTTCGCCCACCTAGATGAATTCCTGCCCACCCATGATTGTCCTACCTCGGTAAGAGTGGACCTGATGAGGGTGCCGCAGACGGCTAACTCTGCCTGGAATTCTTCAAACACGAATTCATCTTGAATCCGGATGAAAAATCCAAACCGAAACTCATCAGTGAACAGCACCGATGACCATTGTTGATCACTCCAAGACAAATGCTCCCGAGCTCACGAAAGCTGCCGATCGCGATTGCCACGTCGCAGAGCTGGAGCACGTAGCGGTCTTCGAGCATGAAGGTTGACTTCATGCAACCTCCTTCGCACAGTTTGGTCGCTTACCAGCAGCTGGTGGTCCTCCTGGAGCCTTTGCACAAGTAGCAACCCAGTGATATTGGGTTGTCTTTTGGCGTTCATTTGTAGGAATCGATCCTGTCTTCGCGTAATAACCCGTTGTCTACCACTGTGCCGTTCAGCCACATCCCCAGTACTGCGTTTTGGCTGGTATGTAAGGTCTCAGCAACGACGCGTTGAATAGCACTATTTTCTAACATGCCCACGGCTCGTAACATTTCATCTAGACTCAAATGGCGACGTGACATGACTTTTGAAGCTAACACAGCAAGTTCAATTAAAAAGCACAGCACAAAACAACATAAAAACAATTTTAATTTTTCTTGTCGTAATGAATTACCAACAATTTTGCCGCCGTATTTTGTTTTTAGCATTGTTATTCTTTTTATATTTTTAAATTTTGAAAATAGAATAAAGGAGGTTTCATTTAGTATATACACTTTTTTTGGAAACTAAAAAGATTTTTAATTATAAAGTCGTCAATAGTATAGGATTATGATATCCCTAGATTTAGTTGAGGTGAGCACATACATATTTTAGGTCCATAGAAAACACCCAAAGTCCGAAACTATTATTTGCAGATCATATAAACATTTGGTCCGACCGACCGGAAGTCGAACCCGAGACCTCAAGCACAGCAGTCGCATAGTTTACCGTAGCGGACTACTGAACCGATTTAATTAATAGAAATAAATAATAGAATCGTAAAAAGTGCCTGCTTTATAAATGTCATAGTTTTCACGTAGTCCGTGTAAGTCGGGTAAGGTTTTTTAAACTTATTCTTGTCTTGAGTAAGGTTAAAAGTGACTGGGCCAGCGTTGCCAGACGTCCCGATTTTGGCGGGATTTTCCGCTTTTTAAAGCAAACGACTTTTTGTGGATGAGACGCTCAAAGTTAAGTTGCCGTAGTGCTGTATCGTCAATAAAATTGGCATGCAATTACCCGCTTATTTTCACTTAAAGTCTCAAAATCCCGATTTGACAAAAAAAACTGGCAACGCTGCTGGGGTCACTCAAACAGCGTCTTTGTGATTCTGTTTCTTGAGCTTCTTAAATCCATAGACTGTTGTCTATGGATTTAAGCAGCAGATATGTAGGTAAATGAACTGTCCCTCAGGTTAATTTCAGTATGTAGTAAGTTTTGCAAATTAGTCCGCTCGGATAGAGTAATTGTTTAAGATGTTATATCACCGCTCATGATTCGGATTCGGAGTTCTACTTAATTAACAATATTTGTGTTACCCACAAATAAAAAAATGACAGTCACAAAGACTGCCGATAGAAGTGAAAACATAAGTTCTAAAACTGAGAATGATTTTTTGCAAAATTACAAATTTCAAAATCATAAGATTTTCTTCTGCCAAAAAGTGCTCAACGCGACAAAAGAAGTTTTCACTTTAACAACAACAAAACTATCTAACGAATTTTCAAGATTTTTAAAAATAATGATTTTTCTGGCGTGTCTAAAATAGGATAGTTGACATTACTCCTACACTAATAGGAGATATTTTTGAATAGAGACGCTTGCGAAGTTGCGTGGGCTGATAAATATATAAATCATAACAAAGAAAGTACAGAGACGCCATTTTGTACAGTCCATTTATTGATTTAGTACCTACTTACAAGGTGGGTTTGCTTAGCTCCTTAAGTAGACGGATTAAAATGTACACTTGCGCGTAAATATGGACGCCGCGCCGTCAGGATTATTTTCGAATGGGTGTAACTGCATCTACAGCCACACATATGAGTATATGTGTATTAAAAAAAAATATATATATGTACTTATATCAATTGTATAGTAGGTACCCATAGCACAATCTCTGCTTAGTTTGGGGGTAGATGACGTTGTTATTGTGTTATCGTTGTTATAGTCAGATAGAGCGACTGGTGTGCAGGGAAGGGTGGAGTAGATCAGACTCCGCTGGATCGACCAGGTGAAGTCGACATTCGGGAGCCGTGTGCTAACTGCCGCCAAAAGAGTGATATGGAGGGATTTTGTTCGAGGGGCTTTGTCTGCCCCTATCACCAGTGACGACAACTCTACGTGACCACACGACCGCTCTGCCAAGAGTAATACGAGTGAGAAGAAGACTTTCTTCTTTACCAGAGTCTTTACCAGAACGTATACAAGAATGATGGCTGTAGCGCGTGCTATCGAAACAGTCATAAATACCTACATACTCTCCAAGAACATTACACATTAGACAATGTTCTTTATAACAATAAGTACCATAATTCATACATACATCATATAAAGGTCTGAAATGAGGAGCTCATGGTTAATTGGTAACCGAGTACCTAAACACGTTGCAAAGTTAGTAGCAAAGTCAATGTATGGATAGGTGACCAAGGTCTCTTGATTAAGCTGTTAGTCACGATTATCATAGGAATATTTGCAGTAATTATTAAGAGTACTGAGAGCCACTAAAAAATTCTACTTAATGTACTTGGGTTGTGGAAGTCTCACACGCGTATAAAAATCTATGTTCAGCCGTATTATAGAATCCTTAAAACCGACATGAACCCCGAAAATTTTGCATAGAAATGAGGCCTATACCATATGCACTTAGCAGTCTATGTTGAATTTTAAAATAGATCGATTAAAATAGCAGGTTGCAATTATAAGATTATTATTGACAAACATAAAATTCAATTCATCAGATTATTTTACAAGTAATGACAGAACTAAAAGAACAATATAAAGCAAAACACTATAAAATTTTAACAAAAATAACACCGACTTCAAGGTTTGACTCGGTTTCTCTCGGATGCGATTTATCATGGTACCACTATCTATAGGTATCTCCTTTCCATTAAAAAAAGAATCATCAAAATCGGTTCATAAACGACAAAGTTATCCGCGAAAATACATAAAAAAAAACCGGTCGAATTGAGAAACCTCCTTCTTTTTTCTGAAGTCGGTTAAAAACAATATTTCACAACTATCTATGTCTATGTAAATCCTCTCTCCTTGGATAGCAGAAAAATGCTCAAACCGCGCTATGGGGTTGGCGCTTGATACAGTTTCACCAACCGCACGCACGGTGCTCCGTGTACAAGCCGGCCTGCGCCGGCAAAACTGTGGTAGGCCCCTTTTCACAACAGTATTGTAGTCTCTTTATGTTACTATGTCATGGAATATAATTCACATAAAACACGAAACATTTATAACATCACATATATCTCTGATCTGGTCTGGTCATCTGATCGCATACTGGGTAGGAATGACAACTAGACTGATGTCGCGATAAACTTACTCAATATTTCTTTAATTACTTACATGTAATAGACAAATATATCAAAATATAGAAGTGGAAGTTATACTCTATGGGTAGAATAGACAAGTCTACGACAAGTCAATTGTGTAGTATTCGTTTCAGCCACTAACTTTGCATATATTTTTTTCATATTCATAATTTTGAATTATCGTTACCGAATCAAATGAATATTAGTTAGTATAAAACCAATTTATGAATAATACCGTTATGTGTTAGAATGATTAAGACTTTTGATCATTAGTAAAAGAAAATATATGATTTTCTAGCGACCCAATCCGGCTTCGCACCGAAGTCTTTTAATTCTTTGATTTCTTCTAATACAATATGCATATATTAGACACGCTGAAAACTGCATTAAAATCCGTTGAGTAAATTAAAAAATCTAAGCGAAGAGACAGTGAAAGCATCATTTTATACTGTGTAAAAATAGTACAAACATTTCGATAATTAAATTACAAAGAAATTACACGTACAAATGCGAGCTTAACCCAAACCTAAATTATCTTTCAGCGAAACTTTAGAGTGCAAAGAAGAATAAAAGGCAAAGTCATATGTACCTAACAGTAAGTAGAAAAAAAACAAATATTAGGATAAACCAGGACTATTACTATTACAGCAATGTCACTGCACAGATAGCGTAGTGGTTTAAACGGTCGCTACGCCAGTTTCTAATGCGCTAAGTGTTGTGAGTTCACATGCCACACGGGACAACATTTTATCTGATCCACAAATTGTTGTTCAAACTCTGGGTGTTATTTGTATCCGTTTTATAATATATTCTTATGTTATATGTCACAGGATGATGATGATTGTGACACAGGATATAGTTATTCCTAATAAGGTAGACGTTAAAAAAATTAAAGAAAAAGAAAATAATCTAAATTCTGTCAATTATGAGTCTCGATGGTTACTAATTCTTCTCATCATTATGGAATAAAATTGTATAAAAACATTTTCAGGTTTCCGATTCAGAACTTAAAAATGCACCTAAAAATAGATCATAACAAAAGACACGCAGAAACGCCATTTTGTGTCATCCATTTATTGATTAGTGCTTTCGAGAGAAGTACGCCGGCGCCTGCTATGTGTAAAAATAGCCGTAATAGTTACAAAAATAAATATCATTTATCATTTCATTCTTGACTTAAAAATATTGCTAATTTAAATTTCTAAATTATTTATGTAGCCAATGTCACTTGCACAATTAAGACGAATCTAGTGACATGACACAATGCACCGAAATCCTCTAATCTGTTTAGGCTACAAATCATATTACAGTAACATTCTTTTGACAAAGTCGGATAAAAAACCAATGAGCCTTTATGTAGGCGCATATTGGAGAGGACTGTCGGTCTAATTCTAATGATTCGGGGCTGTGGGTTTGATTCCCAACTAGGACGAGAACACGATTTGTTCTGTGTCTAGGTTATTTTTTCTATAGTATGTTATGTATTTTGAATGTCCGGCTGGCGTAGAGGTTTAATCGGTCTCCACACCGCTTTTTCTGAATGTCGTAAGTTCATACCCGACGGCCCACGTGGGGCACTTTTTAGATTACTCAAACTTTTGATCTGATTATGGTGGTTCTTTGTGTCTCCGGTAGCCTCACTCACTCGGTGAAACAAAGCAAATCGTAAGCGCTGTTTCACACCGGTTTTCTGTAAGTCCGTGGTATCACTCCGGTCGAGCCGGCCCATTCATGCCGAAGCGTGGCTCTCACGATAGTAGTAAAAACATAGTAACACCAAATTATGAAGGGTTGTTGTAATTACCTTAATAATATATAATAAGCAGACAGCTAATAAACAAACATATATATTTCGTATAAGTTAAATATAACTAACACATTGTAATTAAATTAGACCCAGACACAGAACCATGTATATGGATGAGAATCGAACATTAGACCCGAGGTTTAGTAGTCAGTGCCCAGTGGCAACAACAACTAAACCAAAAGACACTAACCTTTAATAGTATCTAGGTATAACTATTTCATATCAATTTTTGATACTCGCTTCGTACTTTAAAAACCTCTTATTACATTATTATTTAAAAATACAATAACGAGTAACGAATTGCGTTTTGACTATACGGCAGTTGTAATTATACACATATTAATGTATGACAATTTGCACGAGACGAGCGTCTGCCCTATAGTTCAACGCGGCGCGATCGATAGTATCGGATGCTGCGCAATAAATTATTTACCTGTATAGGTAGATGTTGACAGGCCGTCGCGACGCCGCCGCCGCGACCCTGGCTGTAGAATCAGCGAGGGAAGGGTGCATTCAAAGTCAAAGTCAAAAAGATTTTATTTAAATAGGCACTTATTTTACAGGCAATTAATAATAGTCAATATTTTTGGAGTCATTGCTGCACAGCCAGCTAACCAATCATGCGCCTTATTACTTAAATATGCAAGATTTTTATATTGTGCAGCAGCATTCGTTGGCAGCAGGCGTTGAGTGATGCCCATGCGGGTGGCCCTAGATAAGACGGAGTCTCTGTTATTTCATGGGCCCCGTCGTGGTCCGCCCTCCGGCGCCGCCATAGTGGTCAACTCGGTCCACGTACCGGTTCGGGCCCATATACCTGATATCTGATATCTTGACCTGATCCTCAACTGTTGGTGGCCCTTCGACGAGCACCTCCGACTGCTTGGTCCGAAGCTGGTCGATGCTGCCTTTACCCTGTGAGCCTTTTGTCCAATTTGGGTGAAGCCAGCGTCGCAACTAGAAACCTCTACACGGGTGCTGTCCGGTCGATGGCGCTGTATGGTGCACCGGTGTAGGTAGCGGCTCTGACCGACGTGAATAAGGCGCGCCTCTGGCGGCCTCGGAGGGTATTGCCGGTCACAGCCATACGTGGATACCACACGGTGTCGACCGACGCGGCGTGCGCCTTGGCCGGAACACCCCCGTGCGATTTGGAGGCAGAAGTGCTCACCGAAGATTATCGACGAATGGCTGAATACCAGGCGGAGTCTCGGCGGCTGCACGGGACCCTTTGCTTCTGACTGACGCAGGTCTTTTCCGGGCACGGTTGCTTCGGAAAGTACCTGCACTCGGTCGCTAGGAGGGAATTGAGTCCCGCCTACCACCACTGCGACTGCAGTAAGGACTCGGCCCAGTACACGCTAGCGGCTTGCCCCGCTTGGGCGTCGCAGCGTCGGGCCCTCACTGCGGTCATTGGAGGAGGTCTCCCGTTACCGGCCGTCATTCACTCTATGTTTTCACACGATTCGCGTGTGCCGAACGTCACCTAATTGGAGAGTTTACCAGCAGACGGTGCCCGCTTCAGTGTCGGATGTGTTAATAACAGCAGTTCCCGCATCCCTCCCGTCTCAGGCGCAGAGTGGCACACCGTGTGGTTTTAGTCGGTTCGATTCCGATACACCGCCCCGCTCCGCCGCCCCGATCGTCAAACCCCGGCAGGGTGACGGCCCGAGGGGGTATTCACATGTAAAAAAAAGGTAGTACTTAGGCCTAAACATAAATAAAGGTTAGCAATTCTCAAATTTATAAGTTTACGTTCGGTTTTTAAGCGTCCTCGGCACAAAGTCAGGGGCCAAGACTGGGTTTTAAATTTCAAAACACTTGGAAATTAGTATAATGATTATTTTAAGTACATATAACTCTACCAATTTAATTAACAGTGTCATAATAATGACTCATTCAAATTTCGAACTATAAAAAAAAGTATTTCTATTTATCACACGTAAAAAAAATTAAAAAAAGGCGATAATCGATGCAGCCCTTACCCGGGCCGCCACGTCATCGGGGGTCGGACGGAGTGATGTAGGTACATAAAGCGCATGAATTCATTTTAGCCTAGGGTTCCCCGCGAACCCCCCTCGTAAGCACTAAATCAATAAATGGACTTTACAAAATGGCGTCGCTGCATTTCCTTTGTTATCAAATGTACGTATTTATTTTAAATAATGTCATTAATTTCTTCCTTTGTGAGGGAGATATGCGATTTTTTATTTTATTGCATGTAGTAAAATACTTTCTACTGATTTAAGATTTTACTACCCTTAAGAAATTGGAAGAAGTTACCAAATATCCCAGTGTTGAGTTCCCGAAGTCGAGCAGGGATAGAACTGGTAGTGAAATCAAATGTGATGTTTAAAGTGCGCAAATTTGATTCGTATTTTGTGCGCTCACTAATATGTGGCTATATTAATAACATAACTTTTATGTTTTTAATATAATTGTTTATGTTAACTGTGATTGATTATTACAAGAATACACGAAGTTACTGTACAAATAAAACTATTGTTACACATATTCACAAAAAATTAGTATCACTTACACAAACTAAATAAGTAAGTAGTAAATCTTGTACTACGGCTACTATCTAGTTTTATACATACTAGGTACCACAATAGTAACACCTGGACCAAATCACACGTTAAAGTAAATGTTCTCCACACAAATCAAGCATTTGTGTGTGTGATTGACTTCAGCGGGAATCCAACACGCCTTAAGCTTGTACAAATACATACCACGTAAAAAAGATATGTACGTTTCGTTAAAAGCAATATTGTTCTACAGCTGATGGTACAAGTCATTCTTTGTTTTATCTTTCCGTCTGAGAAACTATGGCTAACTAGCTGACCCACGCAACGTCGTTTGCGCCTTATATTGCCCGTAGCGTGAAAATTTCCCCCGTTTTTGAAACATTCTTCATTGTTGCTCCGCTCCTTTTAATAGTAGCGTGATGATATATACCCTATAGCCTTCCTCGATAAATGGACTATCCTACATCGAAAGAATTTTTCAAATCGGACCAGCGGTTCCTGAGATTAGCGTGTTCAAACAAACAAACAAACAAACTCTTCAGCTTTATATATTAGTACTTTTTTTTTTTTTTTTTTTTTTTTTATTTTTTTTTTTTTTTTTTTTTTAACGTGTGGAAACCCCCTCGGGCCGTCACCCCGCCGGGGTTTGCGGCGGGGCGGTGTGTCGGAATCGAACCGACTAAAACCACACGGTGTGCCACTCTGCGCCTGAGACGGGAGGGATCCGGGAACTGCTGTTATTAACACATCCGGACCCCTCCCAGCGCCTGCCCGCACTGAAGCGGGCACCGTCTGCTGATAAAACTCTCTAAATAGGCGACGTACGGCACACGCGTAACGTCGCCCCCTCGCGGGTGACCACTAGAGCGGATGGAAGGGAAAACCCATCCCGACCATCCGCGGCCACACTCAGGGCGGCATGAGGCGCTGATAGGCGCGCCTCCGCCGCCCGGTTCGCCGGCGGCGGATCGGGTCCGAGTGGATATCATCCTCCCGGGCCTTCTCCGCCGCCTCCTTCTGCGAGATTACATCTTCACAGAAGGTTGCGACCGCGGTAAAACTGCTGTCGCTACCAGCCATGCAGCGTATGACGGCCGGTAGCGACAGATCTCCTCCGATGACTGCAGTGAGGGCCCGGCGCTGCGACGCCCATGCGGGGCAGGTCGCCAGCGTGTGCTGGGCCGAGTCCTCACTGCAGTCGCAGTGGTGGCAGGCGGGACTCAATTCCCTCCTGGCGACCGAGTGCAGGTACTTCCCGAAGCAACCATGCCCGGAAAGCACCTGCGTCAGTCGGAAGGAAAGAGTCCCGTGCTGCCGCCCTGCCCACTCGAGGATGACCGGCTGGAGAGCCTCCACGGCGGCAAAGCCAGCGCGTGGAGTCTCCAGCCGGAACGACCAACTAGCCATCGTGGCTCGACGGGCGGCTTCACGCCACTCGCGTACCTCTTCGGGCGGAGGGCGATAGCCATACTCCGCCCGGTATTCAGCCACCCGTCGATAAACTTCGGCGAGCACTTCCGCCTCCAAATCCCACGGGGGTGTCCCGGCCAAGGCGCACGCCGCCTCGGTCGACACCGTGCGGTATCCGCGTATGGCTCTGACTGCCAACACCCTCTGAGGCCGCCAGAGGCGGGCCTTATTGAGGGCAGTCAGAGCGTTTTTTTAGTACTAGCTGAACCCCGCGGTGTTACCCGTGGTTATTGTTGTACCGCGAGTGACGCCGCGGGACAAAGTTAGTCTAAAAAAAGTAGCCTAAGTTACTCCCTGGATCATCAGCTACCTTCCAGTGAAAGTCCCGTCAAAATCCGTCCAGCCGTTCCAGAGATTACCCGGAACAAACAAACAGACAGACAGACAAAAATTTTTTTAGCTACATTTTTGGTTTATGTACCTACCGTGTATACATACATATGCATTTAGTAAAAAGTGGTTATTTTAATATTACAAACAGACACTCCAATTTTATTTATTTGTATAGATAGACTAGCTGACCCACGCAACGTCGTTTGCGCCTTATATTGCCCGTAGCGTGAAAATTTCCCCTGTTTTTGAAACATTCTTCATTGTTGCTCCGCTCCTCTTAGTAGTAGCGTGATGATATATACCCTATAGCCTTCCTCGATAAATGGACTATCCAACACCGAAAGAATTTTTCAAATCGGACCCGCGGTTCCTGAGATTAGCGTGTTCAAACAAACAAACAAACAAACTCTTCAGCTTTATATATTAGTATAGATTAATTTCTTCAGACATCTTTACAGGTATGGATAAAACATGGTCATTCAGGCACTTGCTATAAACAGCCTTTAACTAAAACACCGAGTGGTGACAGATTAAAAATACGGAGTGTGACCACCCCTTCTCACCCCGAGGGTATCGTAAGGCTGAGGGAGCAAACTAAGCAGGACTACATCACCGCAAAGAGAAGAAGAACTTGAAAAAAAATCTTTACCTATAAGTCTGACTATTGTGGTAAACACATTGATATACAACCAATGGGTATGAAATGAGTGATATGAAATGAAATACCGAAAGAAACTCAAATATACAAACCTATATACATATCACCTATCGCCGTCAACTGTTGAACGAAGGCTTTCAAGGAACGCTAACTATACTGATCTTCATCTCATACAAGTCAAGACAAACTAAAACAATATCATATATCCGTCTAGAAACATTCTTTATATGACAGAAACTTGTTAGTTTTAAAGTCTGTTATCTAAATAAACTAGTAACATCACGTCACACTTTCTGAGACCTTGTTAGCAGGTGAACAGAATGCAGTCTATTCTTCTGAGCCAAACTATGTACCAAGAAATGAAGATAAAACTAAATGTACCGATTAAAGAGACTTGGCAAATGCATCCTGCCGAGTTGAAGCTAGAAACGAAGTTTAGATAGTACTTGGACATTATTTCATGGGTGCATAACTTGAAATATCGTTATTCTGTATATTTAATTGATTTATAGATTTATCAGCAGACCCATGCAACTTCGTCGTCGGTAGTGTAGATTAAGTTTGTCTTTTTATTCATATTACATTATTTCTTTCATCACCTGGTTGCACTACACAGCAATATGATTACAAAATGTGCCACCCTTCCCACCGTCATCTGATCCCAGACTGGCCAAAACCTGTATTATGGTAATCCCAGCCACATCTTGATGGTGGTTTTATTATGTAGATATCTAACTGACCTTGGATACCAAAAGAATCACTACTGACACACACAAACACACGCACACACACACGCACTGCCCTCTGATCACAGCTTGACAAAACCTGTATTGTGGTAACTGACCACTGATACCTAAACATAATTTCCTTATTCAAACACATACATATCTATTCATACACAGATCTGTGTAGCGACTGATTAAGAAAACTGAGTGGCACCACCTCTATTCATCCTGTAGATGTCGTAAGAGCCGACTAAAGAAAGCAAACTACACAGGACAAAATACTTGAATTTGAACTCGCGGGCTGGTTTCCGCAACTCGACGACGGCACTATTCGTGCCAACCCAGTTCCTTCAGGACGCCTAACAGACCCTTGCGTTGCCGACGATTTCTTGAAGTGACCTCGGTGTTCCGAGGTGTCTCGCCCGGTATTCTGCCTCCCCAGGACATGCCAAGATGACATGGGCCGCTGTTTTATCTTCCTACGTGCATGCTCTGCAGAGAGGGCTGTCTGTTACACCTAGAGTGAAAAGATGTCTGTGGACAGAGGACAGAAACACTAAAGAGAAGGAAAACTTGACACAAACCATATACGAAAATGTCTGTATAGGGCGATAGTAGTATGTATGTCAAAACATCATTTGCAAGGAGAGCGCTATGTTCAGCAGAAGACTGCGTCTGCGTCTCTTGTCAGTCATGCTCGGCTCCTGTTGGTCTAAGCGTGATGTTAACTGCCCTATCTTAGGCACGCCAGCAAAACTCACATTAAAAAAGAAGTGAAAATAAGTTAGAATGTTTCGGAGTTCGTCATGAGCCACAACGTGAAACGAGAATTATGTATAATAGATGTTCAATCATTCAATCAACATTTAGTTGACACTGTTATAGATACTGTTTTAAGGGTTTCAAGTAGTAGAATACGCCTAACTTCCTATTTAAAAAAAACTTACTTTAACAGTTATAATAACTCAAGTTGTTTATAAATAAATGTAATTAAGACTATTATGGCTGACTTTGGATTATATTTAATTAGTTTTATGCGTTAAATAAAAGTGAACATCTTTGAACAGTGTTATGAACGCCATCTGTTAGCAGTTTTGCCAACAAGTTTATTTGTTAAAATTCAAAAATAAGTCGCTTAAAGTTAAAGCCTTTAATTTATTAACGCTACTTAAACTATATAACATATAAATAAATATTTTCAGACAACTGACACAACACTACCTAGCCTGTATGTACTTTAGTCTGAGCTAGTGCTAAGCTGTGTTATTGGAAATTATCGCGGACTTATACGAAATTGTGACATTGAGTTACAATTTGTCGCAGTACAGTATTGCCGCGATCAATGCTGGTGACATTTTTCATCCCATCTGTCCGCAGTGATGGCATTGTGCCGTAACCACACGTCCGATTCTGTTCAGATATTCACCGAAGCAACCGTACCCGGTGAGCATCTGAGTGAGCCGGTAGGTGACACAGTCAGTTATCTCTATCGAAGCTTCGAAGCTCGTCAGAACGGCTCCGTTAGCGCGTTGGCTGGCTCAAACCTGGGCGAGCAGACGATGTGGCGCCCCTGCTACCACTCGTACTCGGGGGACTAGCCGCCCGAAATGCTCTTCGAAGCTCTACCGACTGCCCAGGATGAGGCCTAGGTACTTTGTGTACTGACCTGGCTGTCAATGTCATCTAGCAGGCATGAGCTGGATGGTTCTTGTCACTTACATAAGCCATGGAGGCGCCACCTTCAGGCTTAACTCATGAGTCTTATGCACAACACAAGCTCCTCGGCGAGCAGAAGCACCTCCCCGAAGCGTTAGCCTGTATTATTATATCGTCTACATAGCAGGCGACACTGAGGCCAGAGGCAGACTATTGCGAAGGCCCGCATCTTATGCGATGCCCTGGGGAGCCCCACAACACACCTCCCTTTGAGTTGCCACCCCGTTCAGATCGACAAACTTCACTGCCTTATCGCGCAGACAGGCCTCTATGACGGTGATATTCAAGGGCCGCCCTGATAGCGTGCCAAGAAATGCTGAAAGCGTTAACGATATCAAGCCTAACTCTCAACACGACCCTCCCGATCACAGGTGCCCGCTGATACGGTCAGAGATAACTCTTTCAAAGAGTTCCCCGTTTCGTTCAGGCAAGTTGGAACGCAAAGATAACATCTTCAACTTTTTTGAGGAGCAGCAGTCTCGCTTCTGTTCAGTCGAGGGGGGAAATACCGAGGCCGAAACACTGAGTGAAAATTTGCCTCAGTTTGTCTCCCAGCACCGACCTGGAATACGATCAGGTCCAGGAGGGGTGTTGCGGGAAGCCAGTCTCCATACGGCACGATCCAGCTCTCCCTTCAATGCCTCACATACGTCGAACCAGAGTTGCCGGTTCCAATTGCGTCGTAGGGATTGGGGGATAGTCCTTGAAAACAGCGTGTCTGTCTGGCACTCTTCCTAGAAACTCTAGTCCAGACTAGTAGTGTCATCTGAGTATTTATGGCAGAGCAAGCCTGAATCACGACAGTCTTGGAGGGTAAAGTTTTGTTATCCACATTATGTGACTGTTTTGATTTATAGGTGTTAAAAAAATCTTATCCTATGATTTCTTATGTCGATTTAACAATTATGGAAAGTAAGGAGAAAAAAAATAAGGTTAAAAAAGTCTACATGTGTACGATTTTGGGGGGGGTCGTGTCCCCTGTGACCCCCCCCTTGGAACCGCGCCTGCAAACCGATGATGCACCGGTTTAAATGGTTGGTATGGAGATACCTACTTTGATTCTTGAGAAAGGATATATGCTACTCTTTACAGCGATAATCGACAAACACGCTGGCGTAGCCGCGGGCAAATTTATATTTTGTATATGTGTTGTATTTTGTTTGTAAGACTATGAGCACCAGGTAAGTACACCTGGCGGTGGCGTTGGCATCAGCTTCAAGTGATAAGACGACATACTGATCTCCTCAATAAGGCACCTACATATATTACTTTAGTTTTCACTGTTCTAATTCGCTACGGTAACGCTATTTATACTGGGTTCATAATTTTTTTATATTATTATTAACAATGACATAATATAGTATATATACAATATAGTATATAGTTCGTCAGTGTTATTAATTTTATTTTTTATAAGTTTAAGAGTATGATTGAAAACGCAGACGAATGTGTGTGAATCAGTTTGTAAAGTACATGTTACTATTTCTTTGTGTATTTTTTATGTAAATAAGAGCTGCCAAAGTAACTCCCCTCTGCCTGATGGAAAGCATGAGCAGAATCTAAGAGTGGTAGTCACCATCCTCATTGCGAATGTATATGCAACATGTATACCTACAATATCATCGCCTTGTGAAATGCTTCTTCACGCCCGCGCCCCCTTAAACGACCCGGGATGAGCAGGGATCGGAAACAAGTGCGGTGGTAGTACCCAAGTTCCAGGTTTTAACTGATCGGCATGCAAAATTAGTCAGCTATTGAAAATTATTAAATGTACAACAGTCGGTTTGTAAAATACTATAATGCATTTCATCAATAGAGACATATCGCGCATGTGCAATATTTATTACGTTTGAATTCACGCATATCCCTCTCGTAAACACTAATCAATAAACGGAGTGCATAAAATGGCGTCCCTGCGCGTCCTTTGTCATGATTATAGTAAAGTTAACGTACTTTCAATACTGTCACCATTTCTTCTTTCGGGGTAGGTAGAGTAGTTTTTTGATCGACCTGTTGCTCTGACGGTTACTGTGTTGCTGAACCAGAGGTTGTAGGTGCGACTCCGATTGACCTGAATGAAAACGATCCTTTGTTCTGTATTTGGGTGTACATAGTTTATCTAAGGTGCAGTGAAAGTATTTAGAAATATATCAGTTAGGTTTGTCGGCTGTATCAGCAGTATGGATAGAACATGTTCTACCTAGTTTGGACCAGACAGCTGTGTACTCAATGTACGACGTTATTAGTTAATAAACGACCGTTTAAGTATTGTTTTTTGAGTTATTTATGTGAATTCTACTTGCAGCGCCATCTGTTATCAGGTGGCACAAGCCTTTTGTTTATTGCATTTTAGATCAAGAAGAATCCTCTATATTACATATAAAATAACATAAATTATCCACCACCTCAATGCAAATAAGGCTTTGAAATTTTTTTACCTAAAATACGTACTTTTTACTGATGTCTAATTTATTTAAATCATGAAATGTTTAAATCACCTCAAGAATCATATAAATAACTTAGGTACGCCTAAAAACGTTTGTAATAGTAATTACTGTTATATTTTTATGAAAGTTTACTATTTTATTATTTGAATAATGATTTAATATCAAGTGAATCATACTTGCAGCGCCATCTTGTAGCAATTAGCATGAGAACTTGTTTGTTTTGAATTAAATAATTGTAATTTAAGAAACAAACACTTAAGATTTTATAAAACATTTTTTTTTATATTGAACTAGATATTTGTAATAGTCTTTTTGAATCAGACCATTGGTTTTCATTTTGTCTCAAAATATTTTATTTCCAATTTTTAACTGACTTCAAAAAAAGAGCAGGTTCTCAATTCGACTGTATATGTATAGCTCAGACAGACGAAGGGGTGTGATGCGACTAGACGGGAGTTAAGGGAGTATCGAAAGGATATGAAAAGAGCAGGGAAACATTAAATTGTAGGTTAATAGGGGCGGAAAAATTTAATAGCCTACTGGTGGCAAATCTGTAAATCCGCCACCGCCGAAATAAACAGACAGACAGAACATTTAAGAATTCGTATAAATATCCGTTAATTTGAAATAACCAACAGACATTTCTATTTATTTGTGTGGATAAACCCAGACAGCACAAATAATCGCGTTCATCTCACAATATTAAGTTTGCCTGGGTGGGAATATTAGCAATTGGTAAATATATATAATCACCAGACCGACCAATCTGTCTGCAAAACTGTCAGACCCTCAGAGCAATGATCCCAAAAACAAGACAGACAATAGTGCTGTTAATATATTTGATGATATGTCAAACCGCCAATCGATCTTAGGGTTTTTTTCCATACCTTTTTTACAACAACTCCATCAACAATCTACATGTAATAGTACCTACCTAGAATAACAAAACCAGGCTTTTTCTTAAAAACTTGTTAGTTTTTCTTTTTTCTCCGTGATTGACACTGTCAGTCAATACATTTTCGCTGTTGTAAATCCTCAGTAGTTTTATTGTCGTAACGAGGTTGTAACATTTAATAAGAAGTTTAGTTTTGTTTTTTTTTAAAGATAACGCGCGCACTAGGAATAAATTCTGTGTCGAGAGGCTTTATTTAAGTGGGCCTGATGAGTACTCGGCGTTGTATTTGCCCTGCCCCACCGTGGCTATGTCCATGTATTCGGTAAAAATCGCTCAGCATACGGTCTAATCGCTAAAAATAATAATTAGGGAGATATGTTGTATACGACCCAGTTGTCCTATACGATTGTGCAACATTGTAACAACTGAGATCGCTCAATTATTACCACCAGGAACTGGGCTATTGTTGCCAATAAGTGATAAAGTGGTGACACTCTGATTGAATTACAAACTGCAAATTTCGCACTTTATTAGGTACCTACATATTATTATTATAGGACGACAAACACATTACATTATGTACTACTGAACGGGAATTAATGCTATTACCAGGCTACTTTATTTTATTTTAATATCATAGAAAAACTTGCAGTTGAATTAATATGGTGGACAAACATAGTATCTACAAAAAAAAAACATTATAAAAACTCGACTGCTTTAAAGTAAAGCTGTGAAGAGAAAAAAAATGATCGGACAATATCACAATATCCATATTTAAAAAAGAGGAAGGTGACTGACTGACTGACATACCTAGAGATCAACGCACAGCCCAAACCGCTTGACCTAGAATCCTGAAATTTTGCATGTAGGTTCTTTATATAACGTAAGTTAGTACTAAGAAAGGGATTTTGAAAATTACACCTCTAAGGGGGTAAAGCCGCGTGCAAAAGCTAGTATCGATATAAAATTCGACTTGCTATAACATTATTTTTTAGCTTACTTAATCAAGTATTAACTGCATATGAATATTTAAATTAGTAACACAGAAGAGTTCAGGAAGGTAAGTAGTACTGCATGCAATGACAAATGTAGTTTTGGTATCTATATTTCTCTTTATCCGTAGGTAACTAAGTATTTTGTAATTAATTGTTATGTTCATGGTAAAACTAAAAACACAAAATTTTCGTAAATACCAAAATTTCAGTTTGTATGTAAAAAAAAAAGCCGATTTCTATTTGCCGGATCTGTGTATAGGTGAGAGATGAGAGCTATCTAAATCTGTAAAAATGACAACTTTAGAGTGAAGGGGTATCGAGTAATTCGATAAAAACCTCGAAAATTCCCAAAATATAAAAATCCTACGTTCAAAAATCTAATTTTTTATTTGTTTTACAGGTTTAAACCGCCAACAAGACGCAAGTGTAAGTGCAAGACGTAAACAACAACAGTGAAATTAACAGCTATAAATCCAAATCCTTTAGGACGCCATCGTGACGATGCATTAGCCCATCCATTAAAGGTCATCCGGTCGTCTAGGTACTTAGCCCATTAGCCATTAGTGAATAGCCTATGAAACCTAATCCGTTTTAATTCTGAACTAGCTGAACCCCGCGGTGTTACCCACGGGTACTGTCGTACCGCAGGAAACACCGCGGGACAAACCTAGTCTAAAAAATATAGCCTAAGTTGCTCCTTAGATCATCAGCTATCTGCCAGTGAAAGTCCCGTCAAAATACGTCTAGCCGTTCTAGAGATTACCCGGCACAAACAGACAGACAGACAGACAAACAAAAATTGTAAAAAATGCTATTTTGGTATATGTACCGTGTATATATATATATATATATATATATATATACATATGCATTTAGTAGGAAGCGGTTATTTCAATATTACAAACAGACACTCCAATTTTATTTATGTGTATAGATGTATAGATAAAGTCCATTAAAGAGTGCACTTAGGGCACTGACAGGTATCGTTTTACCTATTGCTTTAATAAACTTGTTTACAACACTGATATTCTGGAAGCTTGTTATTCAATCAAACCCATTGATCTTGAAGAGATACCTACATTATTGTTTAAGGAGATAAAAGGCAGGTTCTACATATGTAGTTTCCACGTATATTTATTACGAACTAGCTGAACCCCGCGGTGCTACCCACGCTTGTTGTCGTACCGCGGGTGAAGCCACGGGGCGAAGCTAGTTTAGAAAAGGAGCCTAAGTTACTCCCAGTATCATCAGCTACCTATCAGCGAAAGTCCCGCCGAAATCGGTCTAGCCGTCCCAGAGATTACCCGGAACAATCAGACAGGGACAAAAAAAAATTTCTTCATCGATAAATGGACTATCTAACACTGAAAGATTTTTTTAAATCGGACCAGTAATTCCTGAGATTAGCGCGTTCAAACAAACAAACAAACTCTTCAGCTTTATATATTAGTATAGACTAGCAGACCCACGCAATCTCTAGCGTGATAATTTTCCTCCGTTTTTGTAACATTCTTCTTTGATGCTCCGCTCCTATTGGTTGTAGCGTTATGATATATAGTCTTCCTCGATTAATGTACTGTCCAACACTGATAGAATTTTTCAAATCGGACCATCGGTTCCTGCGATGAGCGCGTTCAAACAAACAAACTCTTCAGCTTTATAATACCGATACAAATAAATAAAATTGAAGTGTCTGTTTGTAATATTAAAATAACCGTTTTTTGCTAAATGCATATGTATACACGTTACAAATAACAAAAACGTTGTTAAAAATTTTTGTCTGTGTGTCTGTCTGTTTGTTCCGGGTAATCTCTGGAACGGCTGGACTGATTTTGACGGGACTCAGCCTGGCTCGACTACCTGTTAAACCAACAGGAGCCGAGCATGACTGACAAGAGACGCAGAAGTAGTTGCGTGGGTCCGCTAGCAATTTTATAATATGTATCATCAACAGCCCTTATAAGTCCTCTGCTGAACATGGCGCTGTCCTTGCAAATGTTGTTTTGACCTAAATATTACAATCCCGCTATACAGACATTTTGGTACCTATATGGTTTGTGTCAAGTTTTCCTTCTCTTTAGTGTTTCTGTCCTCTGTCCACAGACATATTTTCACTCTAGGTATAACAGACATGACAGACAGAGATGAAACAGCCGCCCATGTCATCTTGGCATGTCCTGGGGTGGCAGAATACCGGGCGAGACATCTCGGAACACCGAGGTCACTTCAAGAAATCGTCGGGAACGCAAGAGGTCTGCTAGGCGTCCTGAAGGAACTGGGTTGGCACGAATAGTGCCGTCGTCGAGTTGCGGAACCCAGCCCGCGAGTTCAAGTTCAAGTATTCTGTCCTGTTTAGTTTGCTTTCTTTAGTCGGCTCTTACGATATCTACAGGATCAATAGAGGTGGTGCCACTCAGTTTTCTTAATAAGTCGCTACACAGATATATGCTGTGTATGAATAGATATGTATGTGTTTGAATAAGGAAATTATGTTAAGGTATCAGTGGTCAGTTACCACAATATAGGTTTTGTCAAGCTGTGATCAGAGGGCAGATGTTCTCTAAATAGATTTATTCAATATAGTTAGAATAATAGCTGCCGCGGCTCCGCGGGCAACAGCTAGTACTTAAATTTATTTTTTCAGTAATAACATAACGTAACAAAACACAAGCTCTGCTTAGTTTGGAACTAGATGGCGTCATCTAGTTCCAAACTAAGCACAGCTGTGTTTAAAAAAGGCAGACACCTTTTTTACACCGGGAAGCACCATTAATAAAATAATATGGGTCCTAAGTGAGCTATATTTGATTACTATAGTATGTATGGCAGAATCGCCTAAACGCACGGAAATTCACCGCAGTTGACACAAGATCCCCATAGTATACCACGCCAGAAGGCATTTGTAAGATTGGACTGCTGTTGAAACAATCTTATGATTTTATCGCGGTCTCGTATGCCCAAAAGATCGCATTCCGTGTTTTGTAATGTGGAATAGTACATGGCTGCAAGTCTTTGCACCTCGAAATCGACCAGAAGAGCACCCGCCAACACCGGTAAAGCCTCAGTACTAACCGTCCTACATGCTTTGCACAAGATCAATGCAAGGCGTTGGCCTTGTAACAGTTTGCGACGGACAGCACCTACAGTCACTCCATCGGCCCACACGGGAGCACCATAGCAAATAGAACCCAAATAAGTAGCTCCATATATGATTTTTAATCTATTAAATAAAAGACCCCATGTGGCATGTGATATCCTCGGCAGAGCAAAGAAACTTTTTGTAGACTTTTCATTAACTGTTCTAATATGTTCAATAAACGAAATATTTCTTTCTAAAACCAATCCCAAATAAAAAAACCGAGGCTTTATTATTTTAGTAACATTTTGAAATTCAATACACGGTGGTGATTTGAGATACCGTTCAGAAGTAGCTGGAAGGTTTTGTTTGGTGCAAAAGTCAAGCGATAATGTACACGTAATCGCTTGACTTTTGCACCAAACTTTACAAATTCAATGGCATGACTGCAGGGGCTGAGTCCAGGACCCAGTTGGCCCACCTTGTTAAACATAATGTTTACATATTTTTTATCACAATATACCTTGATTTCATGTAAGTACCTTCAATATTCATGATAAGTGTTCTACAAAATAAAAGAGAAAATGCGGACAATATTTTCCGACTGCTTAGTGTAGTGTGCTGTTGCTGTAGTGTAGAATTCAATGTTCCAGAATAGTTTAAAGATAGAGGGCCATTAACCAACCTGCTCAATCTGCTGAAGAAAAAATTAATTTTATTCCATATTCAATGTACGAGATTAGGGTGTTTTTCTTAAGAGTAGACTTAACTTGATGTGACTTGACATGACTTGATTTAATTAACTAAGCCCCCCCTTGCTAGTTAATAAATTGATTGAGGAACTTCCCAGCACCAAGACAGGATGTCACGTGGATGGTGTTTGTGTAAACAACACCAGCTATGCTGATGATATGGTGCTTTTGAGAAAATTGTGAAGAATATTCGGTGGCACATGGGCTCAGGTACAACACCAAAAAGAGTGAATGGCTTGTTTTTAAATCAGGTACCTTTACTTACAAGCAACTGCCGGAACTCTCACTCTTGGGATCCCCTCTGGATCGGGTTCAGAGGATTAAGTACCTGGACCACTGGGTCTCCGACGATTTATAAGACAATATGGATATAGATAGGCAACGCAGGTCGCTGGCTGTGTTTGTGTCTCTGTCTCCGGTTGTTTGCAGCGGTCACATCGCCCCCAGATGTGACTATAGCGACACTTAGGCGGCGATTATTGGCGCATTCTCCTTCCATATTCGGCTAGGCCGCGATTGGGAGAAAAGTAGCAGTCTACTAACACTGTTACCCCTACTCAACTGCCACAAAGCCTGCACCAGTTTTAGGCCTCAGTTTCCTCAGTTGAGTTGATGAGTTACAGTTACTCGACACAGGCTGCCCAGACTGAACGAAGACGGATTGAGATGCATATCTCCCCTCTTCGCCTTTTTCGGTGTCCTGCTGCTTTGGCTGCCCAGCTGATGATTAGCTGCCGGCCGTCGTGGTCACCGAACAATTTTGTGCATTTGCTGCACAAGCTCGAGCTTTTTGACCCAATTCTTCGCAGAAAAAACAGCGTCCATTTCGGTCAGCGTGGCCCGAGCATTTTACCCTTATGTGCCCTATTTCGAACCTACTAAAACCTACTTTTTACCTGTATCTATTTTTATCAAAATAAATTATAACTTGTTGTGACTTGACCGCGACTGTCTGACCCCTCCCCCCTCCTCTCTGGCGCCAAAGCAGGATCCGCCCTTGATAAGTCGTGTGCATCTGGACTGTGGGCTTTCCTGAGATCTAAACTATGCCAATTTTGCAAGTGCCTGAACTGAGCGCCAAAATTATTTGATCATAACAGCTTTATTCAACACCGACCCACGCAACCTTGTTCGCGTCATATTGCCCGTAGCGTATAATTTTCCCCCGTTTTTGAAACATTTTTCATTAGTGCTCCGCTCCTATTGATCTTAGCGTGATGATATATAGCCTTCCTCGATAAATGGGCTATCTACCACTGAAAGAATTTTTCAAATCGGACCAACGGTTCCTGAGATTAGCGTGTTCAAACAAACAAACAAACAAACAAACAAACTTCCGCTTTATATATTAGTATAGATTTAAGAAATTTATGACCCACTGTTTTAGATTTTTACTATTTTTAACTAATTCCTAATTGAATTTAATATCAATTCACCAAAATTTTTAAAAATGGGCCCTCGGTCCAGATAATGATATGTATATAAATGACTAGCCGACCCACGCAACCTCGTTTGCGTCTCCTATTGCCCGTCACGTGAAAATTTCCCCCGTTTTTGAAACATTCTTCATTGTTGCTCCGCTCCTATTAGTAGTAGCGTGATGATATATACCCTATAGCCTTCCTCGATAAATGGACTATCCAACACCGAAAGAATTTTTCAAATCCGACCAGCGGTTCCTGAGATTAGCGTGTTCAAACAAACAAACAAACAAACAAACAAACAAACTCTTCAGCTTTATATATGTATATAAATGATAAGTCTAGTTACCATTTACAGGATCTGCCTAGTTTTGAATCAGACTGCTGCACAAACAGTTTCTGTTTTTTTTTATATTTGAATGAATTTCCAGGATCGGATTAGTACTTCCGAAAATTACCCCCTTTTTAATATTATAAGTATTAATATAGATAAATTTGATTCTCCTATGTGATTTATGTGTTGGGTGTATGTTAAGTGAGAGGTGTGATTGTGCTGAAAAAAGGTTTTTATTAAACTGAAGTAATTCGTCACCATTTCTATCCTATAAAAATGATGATAATTAATTATTGATGATTTTGTTGAGATATTGTAATAGAGTTTAGGAATTTGGTTTGTAATTATCTAGGTACTAACAAATAATTTTATATACCATACATGATACTTACAATTCTAAGACCATTCAAGAACTTGAAGCTTAGATTACTTATGACAATAATTTAAGACTTAAACTTGACAGTAATAAAACTATTTCTTATAAAAAACGTCTCCCACATTAGGAATATACATTCTGTGTCGCAGGAGACTTTACAAACATACATGAAACAGACATAAAGATCACCCAGATTAAGGACAACAATTTGCGGATCACACGAAGTGTTGTCCCACATAGTATTTTAAGCCACAACACAGTAAAAGTGGAGTGGCGGCCACTTAAACCACTGCATTAGGCCAACCGTGCACTCAATTATATAGATACTAACAAAGAATTTTATATACCATACATGATATTTTCAATTCCAAGACTATTCAAAAACTTTAAGCTTACATTACCTATGACAATAAAACTTGAACTTGATAGTAATTAAACTATGTGACAATATTTATTTCCTAAACAATAATGAATTAATATTAAAACAATATCCAAAGGATAATAAGGATGACCTAATAATGACCTTAGGGGCACTATGGATGAGAATAGCTGTGGATAGAAAACGGTTGAGAGAGTTAAAGGTGGCTTTTGCCACAAGGCAAACTGAAATAAGGGATATCCATAAAAATAAAAAAAAATTGAGTGTCTGTTTGTAATAATTAAATAACCGCTTTTACAAAATGTGAATGTATGTATCCACAGCACATATACCAAAACAACATTCCAATTTTTGTCTCTCTGTCTGTCTGTTTGTTCCAGGTAATCTCTGGAACGGCTGGACAGATTTTCACTGACAGATAGCTGATGATCTAAGGAGTAACTTAGGTTACATTTTTATAAACTAGCTTTTTCCCGCGGTACGCCGATAACTGCGGGTATCACCGCGGGGTTCAGCTAGTTGCCTATGTAACCATTACCAATGAACCAAGACAATATCAATGAAACATTCCAAAATGACAAATGTAGAATCGGTCCATGGAATTTTTTATGATAGTGTATATCGACAAGAAAATCTTTTCATTCGTCATTTATATGTACACAACAATAGGCCGACCGCTCGGTCATTTACGTGTAAGAGCCCGGAAAACCACCGTTATACATAAAGTGTTACACAAATGGTCGTTTAAAATGAATACGGATGTTCAAACTTCAAAGTGATAGAATGAGTCATCGCTTGAATCATAGTTGGAATTGACTTGGGTACACTTTCTCTTCACATGACAGGTGCTCAGACGTACATTCACTAAATTCCGAAGGTTGTTTACAAAACAATCTACACCCAGTACAATTTATATGCTTAAATTCCATTGACCCCTAAATCTAGTATCTAATACCGATACCTAGTGCATATTATTTTTTATTCTATCCATTATAATACAGTACATGCAACTATATTATTTTTATCTGAATTACAGTAGATCATTCAATGCAAAATTACAAAGGCAAACGGCTTGACACGATTGACACTCTGTGGGCTTGTCACTTTGACAGCAGCAGTGTTGCCATAAATATTTTACAACTTAAAAACTTGTTTTCTTTTTGCGAATCAAAATAAAGCTGTAAAGTAAGGTACCTTTTAAACTGAACTTTACAAACTTATAAAAGACTTTAAAAGTAAGGCTATATGTTAACATTGCTTGAATTTTTATATGCGAAACATCTATAGGCGCAGGTAAACATGATTTTTGTCGTAGTGCATATTGCTGTGGCGATTTCAAAGACATTTAAAAATTTTGAATTTTTGCATTTCGTATTTAATAACAATTAATATGATTGTAATAAACAGTCATTTCATTTTGTACAAAGCAATTTCGATGTTTCACACCTGCCAGGCGTCCCGTGACGGCTCTTAGAGCATATATATATCCGGAGGAGCAACCGAACGGGTGGAAAGCGTGATCGGAGTAGAGCGAGAGACTGAGTTTGGGTAGTGTCTGTCTTTGTCTCGCAAGCTCCTGTCCTAGTTATTTTTTCCCCGAATATACTATTTTCTTTTGTTCAGTAACAGTAGTAAACACAATTTATAAGATCTCTGTTGTCAAGCAGGTGACTGGCCCTAAACTGACCAGTCAAAATAATTTGCAATGTTAAACATTGCGCTGACTCCCAAATAAAACTTGTTAGAACGCAGCGACGTAAGTACTGATTGACATGATGGTGCTGTTCGTAACCTTTGAACTTTGAACCGGTCGGACTCGGCCGGAAACTACCTATTCACTTTGTGGCGACTTCCACATAAAACGCAAACGCAACAGCAGCATGCTACGGAGTGATGTTACTACACGGAGTACACAACACTACTAATCCTGAATCGCGCAATAGAAGTTCTCGACAACATGCCAATATCAACCGTTGGGTCGCGGTTAGCCAGCCATGGTCACCTCTCCTGGTCGGAGGAAATCTCCTTTCGTGTTGGAGGGACGTGCGTGACAAACCTGTCTCACACAACTTCACTAAATTAACCATTCTAGACAGTATTCAACTGTCAACATTCCAGTTGGATCCAGTACCAGTTTCTGAGATTAGTGCATTCACACACATCTCAAACACTTCAGTTTAATGATATTAGTTTAAAATTCCAAGGTTATAGGAATTTCACATTTTTAAAATTACCTAATATTGGTCAAAAATTATATTTGATTAACGACAGGTGTTTCTTTGTCAATATTTGTCCTCGTTAAAGGTAAAGAGACATTTGTATTGCTACGTCGTTTGTAATTAACTCACATGTATTCAAGTTTTACATTACATAGGTATATTTATTGAAGAGTTCCAAAAATTCTATTGCTACACTGCGATTATACAAAATTAAATTACCCTTTATAATTAAAATACATCTGTATCATCTGTATCTTTGGCATTGAGAAAATTCGTACTCTTATTTATGTTAAGTTAAGTAGTACTTAGGCCTCCGAAGAGGTACGCGAGTGGCGTGAAGCCACCCGTCGAGCCACGATGGCTAGATGGTCGTTCCGGCTGGAGACTTCACGCGCTGGCTTTGCCGCCGTGAAAGCTCTCCAGCCGGTCATCCTCGAGTGGACAGGGCGGCAGCACGGGATTCGTTCCTTCCGACTGACGCAGGTTCTTTCCGGGCACGGTTGCTTCGGAAAGTACCTGCACTCGGTCGCCAGGACTGAGTCCCGCCTGCCACCACTGCGATTGCAGTGAGGACGCGGTCCAGCACACGCTAGCGATTTGCCCCGCTTGGGCATCGCAGCTCCGGGCCCTTACTGCAGTCATCGGAGGAGATCTCTCGCTACCGACCGTCATATGCTCCAAGGCTGGTAGCGACAGCAGTTTTATCGCGGTCGCAACCTTCTGCTAAGATGTCATCTCGCGGAAGGAGGCGGCGGAGAAGGCCCGGGAGGACGGCCTCCGACTCCTCAGGCCTCAGGCCGCAGAGGCACGCTTACCAGCGCCTCATGCCGCCCTGAGTGTGGCCGCGGATGGTTGGGATGGTTTTTCCCCCCCATCAGCTCTAGTGGTCACCTAGGTGGCGACGTACGCGTGTGCCGTACGTCGCCTAAATTGAGAGTCTTTACCAGCTGCCGGTGCCCGCTTTAGTGGGGGCAAGCGCTGGGAGGGGTCCGGATTTATTAATAACAGCAGTTCCCGGATCCCTCCCGTCTCAGGCGCAAGGGGGCACACCGTGTGGTTTTAGTCGGTTCGATTCCGACACTCCGCCCCGCCGCAAGTCCCGGTGGGGTGACGGCCCGAGGGGGTTCACACACGTAAAAAAATTAAAAAAATGTAGTACTTAGGCCTAAACATAAGTAAAGGTTGGCAATTCGCAAATTTATTAGTTTACGTTCGGTTTTTAAGCGTCCTTGACACAAAGTCAGAGGCCAAGGCTGGGTTTTTAATTTCAAAACACCTGGAAATTAGTATAATGATTATTTTAGGTACATATAACTCTACCAATTTAATTAATCGTGTTATAATAATGACTCATTCAAATTTCGAACTAAAAAAAAAACAAAAGAAGAATATAATAAAGCCCCACATTTATACTCTACAGTTTTGAATGAAATGCTAGCATACCTAGTTGGTACTAATAGTACTTGCTTTGCTTCGGGAATACATAAACTAAATTGGCACACGTTATTTGATAATGTTGACAAATCAGGCCATACTTCAGGTCTCAAGTCTCAATCTTACATTCAAGCGAATGAATTAAAATAAACTTCAGAATCTATCCTATTATCATAAATACATATTTTATGGACAACTCCCACATAAGGTATTTAGGTATAAATCCTGTGTCGCGGTTTATGAAGAACAAAGGTTTATAGATAGTGTATGCGTTCATCATTCATTCATCCACCGTTATCCACATTTTAAATTTTTAAACTGAAATGTTAAAGAAATTCAACTCTACATACTGAACAGTTTATTTAGATAGCTACCCACCACCATATATATACACCACCAAGAACTATTATATATATATATATAATAGTTCTTATTTGCCAGTCAACAACAATATGCAAGGTGGCGTAAAGTAATGCTGAGTTCAATAGTTTTACTTTTAAATTGTAGCTTTATTACCTAACTATTGACAGTTGACCTAGAAAGCTCGTTAGAATATTGATACTATTGAGATTTAAATAGTCCTCTATCGCGATGAAAAGCACTGCCAACCATTATCATATTATAGCATGTTCAATTGAAGTTACTGCCGTCTGTCGCGACTTTCGCGATCACAGAAAAGAGAAATAAACATTAGAAATGCTATCACAGGTAAATCCTAAGAGATCCTTTTTCGCTTAGACGCATAAACAGTTAATATAAATCCTAAACGCCACTTACAAAGTTACTAAATACAACCTTATTTCTTTTACATTAGGTAGCGTTTCATATTTGTGCGCTATAGGCGGTTCTGCAAATCACCGCTGTGATGTACTCCTTTAGATAGTAAGTACCTGAGCTTAGCTCTGTATTGTGTGTACTGTGTTTTTCAAATAAGTTTAGTGGCGCCCTCTCTTAGTACGCCCTGGTGCTGTTTATTCTGCACAGATGACAGCGGCGCCGGCGCAATTAATGTTATTCCCACAAAACAAAGGAATATACTTAGAAGTGGTGTCGAGTAGTAAGTTCAAGAAACACTACTACATTGTATCTCTATAGCAAGCCTTAATTTTAATGCATATCTCAGTTTTCTATATATATTTAGTTTGTAACGGTATACCTAATTATGGTTAGTTTTTGTTTTCATCTTATAATTTTTATTTCTATGCCAAAACGAAGCACTGTCTACTGTCAAAGTTGTGTACGGTTGTAACTGGATGGCAGGTTTACTATAATGTACTGTTAAGACTGCTCTTTGTATTTTTTCAATCTGTTATCTGTATCTGTACCTATTAAATAAAATAAATACATCAAAGTGGCACAAACTTAGAACTCAAGATAGTAAATATAGATAATTTATATCCCCGAGGGTTCACATTTAGTAGGATCTACCACACTACATCTGAATTAACACTCACTTGTACTTTCATTCTACCCATTTCATTAAACTAAAATTAACCTGATCGGTTTCACTTAAGCGTTTCTTGAAAATAAAACTAATTTTGAAAGTTTAATTTAGAGATTTTTGAGTTGTTCTCTTGATTTTGGTCGTATAAATTTTTAAGGTCAAACATTCACTAGCAATATTTGATTTCATTTTAAATCATGTCCAGAGATACGTCAGGTTGAGGTTCGATTTAGTAACTTTCACGGTTCGCTCGATAACTTTTCCTATATTTCAGTTTGCAAAACGTACATGGTGGATGGTGGTTTCTACAAACGTTTAATATTGTCATGATTTAAACTGATATCACAATTTCACAATCACAAATCTCCACGTTTAATAGGTAAAACGAAGTAAATTCAGTAATATGCATGTGAAATAATTGAAAAAGAGTACATACTACATAGTGGGCGTCCCCTTTGTTTGTTTGTTTTGTTATCTAATTTGTATTGTATTGTAATTTGAAATTTGAAGTTTGAGAATAGACAACAGAAAAGTGAAGTGTGTGAAATGTATATTAGTGACTTTACCATAGATAAATTTAAAAGAGTCAGACATTTATTCTTTTTTAATATTTCATTAAAAATATATTCATAAAGAAGTAAATCAATTTCGAAAATTGTAAAATTATGAAGAGTGTATTATAATTATGAATAAGACATAGTAATTTATGTGGGCAACAAATGATTGGATTCGAATAATATGCTTTAAAACACTAAGGATGTCAACAAGCTAAAATAAAAAAAATGAACTTAATCGAGTAATCATACGCCAAAAACTCTTACACTGCGTGACGGATATTAACTAAACATAGCTAAGAACCACGGCAAGGAAACTGGCTTTCAAATGAAAAAAACCGCATCGAAATCGGTCCATTCGTTTAAGAGCTACGGTGTCACATACACACACACACACACACGCACACACACACCCACACAGACATCGATGTCAACTTATAACAACACTAGCTGACCCACGCAACCTCGTTTGCGCCTTATATTGCCCGTAGCGTGAAAATTTCCCCCGTTTTTTAAACATTCTTCATTGTTGCTCCGCTCCTATTAGTAGTAGCGTGATGATATATACCCTATAGCCTTCCTCGATAAATGGACTATCCAACACCGAAAGAATTTTTCAAATCGGACCAGCCGTTCCTGAGATTAGCGTGTTCAAACAAACAAACAAACAAACTCTTCAGCTTTATATATTAGTATAGATAGATATTACACATATTACTCTCACTCAGACTGTGGCACTCCACAAGTCTTTTTACAACATAATAATAATATTTTTACTTCAGACGTGCGGACATAGGAATAAGATTTTTTTTTATCACACACTCTAATATTATAAAAAAAATAAAAACATGTAAGTGTGTTCTCTTTAAGCTCAAACTAAAGTATAAAAAAAAAAAAAAACAAAGTACAAGAAAAGTGATTCACTTATCTTTCTAAATAAAGATATCGTCTTACTAGACCGTCACTTGGAAAATTATAATTTTAATAATTATGTAAAATTGAATATCACTCAAAACTAAAAAAAAAGATTAATTACTACCTATCAATGTATCGATATTCATAACAAACCCAGCCTAATTCACTCTCTCACTGAAATAATCGCGGCATCGCGGCTAACCGGTTCGGTACATTATTTGTAAAATGAAAGTCGCTGCGTAATGTCTTCATAGACGGTTTTAAATAGATAATATCCCCATACAGTAATACGAGACGTGCACAAACAAAAGTAGGTGATTTCTTTTACGGTACTTTTGCCTGTTGGGCATTCATTATTGCTAGGCAAGTCATTTTTTTAAATTAACTGTGTGGTGTGTGCTTTTGTATAAATGATTTTTTATAATGTACTTTGCCTTTTGCTCCTCAGCCAAGGAGCACGGAAGAACAAAAGTTATAGAATATTTTATTACTATGAATTAGATAAATAGTGATAGACACATCTTTACACACATAGTATAAAAGGAAGTTGCTTCCGCCGTCTGTTCTAGAGTCTTAGATCTTATAAATAACTCAACGAATTTTGTTCAGTTTTCAGCAATAGCATATATAGCATAATCTAGAAGATCAACAATTCGATAATTTCTAAGATTTTCGTGCGAAGCCGGTCCAGGTCGCTAATAATAAATAAATATTCTTTTATTTTTACCCCTCAGTTGCATACTATTTTTTGCTCAAGTGGTTGCCGAGTGTTCTTTTTGGATCGGTCCAGGTAGCGCATAAAATATATATGTTTATATAAACGTTCAATATAGTAATAACTTCATACATCTAACACAAGGCCGTCTACCATCTACATAAATAAATCTATTATATTTAAATTACACTCAGAGAGATCAAAATATAGTCATTTTACAATCTTTGGTCCTGGACCTCCTAGACAATAGGCCCGTCAAAATCGAACTTGTGTTGTCGACTGATAAGTAAACACAGATATTTGAGGCATTATTTCATATTCTTACATACTAATAAGTATTACCGATACTGATAAAAACTACCAATAGTTAAGATAAGTAGTTTCACTGTATCTAAACATAAGGAAATACAATTTGCAATCGGTAAACTTGTAATGTCAGGTCGTTTTAATTTTTGAGGTCATTACTGATAATACGAAACATATTTTTACCTAATACCTAAACTGTATTGAAGTATTAGATAAGCACATTGCGCAACTAGTAAAAATTTACTTTATTTATGTCACCTTGGCTTAGTTTTAAATTACGATAAATAAATATTACATTTTTGAGGAAGTCGTCGAAATGAACGTTTCTATCGAAACGAATTACATTCTTTTGATGATTTGTTTTAATTGTATTTTTCCGAATGCTACTTTTAATGGATATAAATTTTTTTATCGTACTGCCTCACTGGACCATCCAAGCAGTAATTGCCGAGTGACTGCCGATCAAGAGGTCTCTCGGGTTCGATTTCCGTATCGGGCTGTTGTTTGTTTTTTTTTTTATAATTAGCTGAACCCCGCGGTGTTACCCGCGGTTATTGTTGTACCGCGAGTAACGCCGCGGGACAAAGTTAGTCGAAAAAAAGTAGCCTAAGTTATTCCCTGGATCATCAGCTACCTGCCAGTGAAAATCCCGTCAAAATCCATCCAGCCGTTCCAGAGATTACCCGGAACAAACAGACAGACAGTCAATAAAATTTTTAACTACATTTTCGGTATGTGTATCGTGTATACATACATATTGCATTGATTAAAAAGCTGTTATTTTAATATTACAAACAGACCCTTCAATTTTATTTATTTGTATAGATAATCTTTAATAGCAACCCGGACTGTGGAAGATGGCGTTGTTTCACGGCCGTGCGTCGTAGGTTTTTTTTTTACGTTTGGAAACCCCCACGGGCCTTCACCCCACCGGGGTTTGCGGTGGGGAGGTGTGTCGGAATTGAACCGACTAAAACCACACGGTGTGCCACTCTGCGCCTGAGAAGGGAGGGATCCGGGAACTGTTGTTATTAACATATCCGGACCCCTCCCAGCGCCTGCCCGCACTGACGGGGGCACCCTCTTCCAGTAGACTCTCAATTTAGGCCATGGAGCGTATGACAGCCGGTAGCGAAAGATGTCCTTCAATTACTGCAGTGAGGGCCTGACGCTGCGACGCCCAAGCCGGGCAAATCGCCAGCGTGTACTGAGCCGAGTCCTCATTGCAGTCGCAGTGGTGGCAGGCGGGAGTCAATTCCCTCCTAGCGACGTCGTGTGCAGATATTTCCCGATGCAACCGCGCCCGGAAAGGACCTATGTCAGTCGGAAGGAAAGGGTCCCGTGCTGCCACCCTGCCTACTCGAGGATGACCGGTTGGAGGAATTAACTGATAAATAGTTGAACCTTCGAATTTTGTTTGCCTACAGGGTTACCGAGGTCCGATACCAATTGCTTTGTGGAAAAAAATCAAAACCAGTTGAATTGGTTGCCGACCCCAATTAATATTGGGAATAATACGAGCTAAGAAGATGGCTGAACATATTTTCATTTCTTGTTTATGACATAATTATTGTACAATAAATGGATTATAGATTTGACTATTGGATTAGTAAGGTAATATATGTATTGGAGTCTGTAACTGTATCCTAAAAACAACTAGCTTAATTTCTTTTGCGTTTAATTTTTAAATATGAATTCAATATTCATGTATCGTTCGTCTTACCCTGTTTAATATATAAGCGTACAAAACCAGTGGCGAAGCCGAATCAAGGGTTTAGACGACCCATTTCAGATTTCTTAGAGTAAGTAGGTACATTTAGAAAGCATTACTCGTTGCATTGCACAGCGACAAGTTTTGAGATATACATGCCATAGATTTAGAGCAACAGGGCCATTGAGCGAAGGGAAGTAGCCTTAACATCATTTTCCGAACCAAAACAGTCTGTATTTTCTTGCGGGAGGAAATTTTCACACGTTTTAGACTTACATATAAAAATCAGTGGTCTGTCTCTGCTATGAACTCACACATATCAAATAAAATAAATAATTCAGAATTTCACGCACACAAAAAACTTACATTCCTACTACGAATGTATGAAATAGGTCGCTATGGGCTTATAGCATAACAGAGGGGTACGTCTCCTTATCACTACTTCATACCCTGTGGCTCTATGTATATACACATATTATGTATATATTACCGTTTTTTGTATATCAATGATATTACCACCTCTTTCTATGTATTGAATGCGAACATAAAAAATAAATAGATCTTAGGATCTTACCATTCATCTGATGAAAACCATAGCGCTATTATAGATAAAATGGGGAAGACATACGGCTGACAGTAAGCGGAAATGTCTAAGGGTTAGAAAGAGAGAGAGGATCGCGAGACCCCGTCTGTCTTTCTTTAGTGACGAATGCGCAGTAAAGGACTATAATGGTAATCCAATCACAATAATTAACCGTCAAATCGTTCTGCTATGCGCATGCGCGAGAAGTGAGAGACGGATGGGTGCCGCGATCGCCTCTCTCTTTCTAACCGAGAGACGGCTGGAGGCCTGGCTCCCCTATTCAATCTATACCTACTCATATCTATAGGTACTTATATATTATAATACATCTATGTGTAAAACTCTAGTTTTGAAACTGACTCTACATAAAAAACAGGAATACTATTTGAATCCGGAAACCTCAAATCAAGCAAATAACAGTCATAGATCCTATGCATAATCAATAATCACCCAGAAAGTCGCTTTTGACATGTGCCTAGCCCAATCTATAAGTTTTCGGAAAGAACGGAAAATCCAGACAATGACAATTTAACTTGTAGGCAGTTGTAGGTACTTTAAAGTTATGTAAATTTTATATATAGATCCATTGAATAATAGAACATTCAAAATGAATTATGGAGTTATGTATGAATTATGGAAATTTGACCTCCAGACGTTTTCTTTGAGAGCTAAGTAATGGTAATAACTTGTTAAGGGTGCTGTACAAACCAAATATAAGGTGACTTTAGTATAAAAAGGATTTTTACTAGGAGGAAGATTTTTTTCAGTAATACAAAATTAAATCTTATGTTCAAATATCTACGTTACTTAGTAGCTTATCCCTTCTTAAACGTTATTTTTAACCAAGCGGTTCTGTGTGACTTTCAACTTTAAACATTTGGATTTAAAGTTAAAAATGTCAGAACCTTAGAAGTTAAATTAACGTTTATGAATATGGGGGTTTAATTTTATAGATTTCATCTCGAGGAATTCATTAGTAAATTAAACCTCTTTTTGGGTAAATTAGCCTCGTGTAATTAACTATTAACGGAAACTATCACAACCTATTGTAGTGCACTTAATTAAGTAACATGAACGGGCTACCTGAAGGTAAATGGTTACCGCCACCTAGGGACATCTGCATCTCAAAAGATACAAAGTGCTTGGTGAACACTCGAGTGTCTGCATGTCTGCCTGTCTAAAACAGAGGTTTGTCAGTAATTAGTAGTTAAGAGAGGTTGGAAGTAATTAGTAGTAGCATATCTGACCACCGTACTACCATATCTAGAAAGTTACATACAATGTAAGAAAACCTGTTCAACCGTCCGATTATCATCAGTTATTTTCAATGCTTGAAAAAGAGGTATTAAAGAGACAGACAGAGAGAGGTACCTACATATTATGAACTTTGACCTTTGAAATATCGAAAATTATCTTCATTCAGCTCTCACATATACGTCAGTGCATTAATAAAACCAAGATTCTAAAAAAAAACATGTGGCTCACATGATGGTTCGATCCCAGTATCTGCTGTCTGTGAATACAGACTCCTAAATATTTTTATTTAAACCTACTCTAACTACTTAGATAACTTTCCTCATTATACTAGTGGCTTTTACTGCCTAAATTCATTACAATATGTTAATAAATAATAACCCAAGCTATCATTTTAATACTTAGGTAGATATGTACTTTAAATCGCACTAGCTGATTCCCGCGGTGTTACCTGCGGTTATTGTCGTACCGCGGGTGACGCCGCGGGGCGAAGCTAGTCTAAAAAAAGGAGCCTAAGTTACTCCCTATATCATGAGCTACATCACTGAAAGTTCCGTCAAAATCGGTCCAGCCGTTCCGGCGATTACCCGCAACAGACAGACAGACAAAAATTAAAAAAAATGATATTTCGGTACATGTATCGTGTATACATGCGTATGCATTTATTTAAAAGCGGTTATTTTAATATTACAAACAGACACTCCAATTTGATTTATTTGTATAAATAGATTAACTAAATAATTTCAGTCTTTAGGCATTTTATAAAAAATGCACTCTTCTACTGAACGCTTATCATTTATGATTAACTGTGCAAACACGAGTAGAAGGGAAAATGAATCGTTATTTTGGGTTGTCTTGAGGTACCTAACATTTGGAAGGGTGAATATGAGCTAAAAGGGACATGAGTCGTGAATTGTACTTGAGAATGTGCAAATGAATTTAATATTTAGCAGATAAAATCAGTTCGTATGAAATTTATTATATGAATTGGCGGCAATAAGTTCGAATGTATGTTCGAGTTTCAAGTATTGATTTGTGACCCCGACGCAACAAATGGTTTAAGTCGTTGAGTGTGGCCATCGAAAAAATCTTTAACGACAAGAATATCATGCCGAATTATAACAAAGCTACTCTACCATTCAGATTGAATAAATAATGAAACTCCTATTTAAGTTTTAGACTGTATTATTTTTATGCTCAGGTATTTTAAACTATGTATTTTACATTCAGATGTTCTCATAAAACACCACGAATTTCGTAACTGCTAATAACAATGTGTAAATGTTTTAATGACATTTAAATATTAGAAACGCATGGTAATGGTAAAGCATTTTTTTGTAGTTTGCTTTTATATTCATTTAATTACTTCTGTAAAGTTTTGTACAATTCATATGGCAACATTAAACTTTTTTTTTTAGTGACGATAGCGCCAACTTGTGGCCACATTCGGTAACTTCGTATTGATATCTCTCGCTCTATATTCATGTTGTAATTTATTCTCGATAATTTGTGCTACTTGCTGAAAAATCCAATGTTTATTGAATATGTGTTCGTGTTTCATTAGTTCCCGGCTTTGATGAATTAAAAATCTTATCTCCATGTATATGTTAAGCGGCAAGTTACTCTCAAAACCAATGACATTAGATGAACTCGATGTGCGTTTTGGCCATTTTACTTGGCTTGCGTTGGTGATTCGTACATAGTCACGTGACCAAAGTGGTTTTTGGATCAATGGCGCCAAATGTCTATTACAGAAAATGTATGTGAAATATGAGGTATTTGAACATAGTGTATAAGTGGAAATGGCTATACAATCATCTAGTTGTATACATAATATACATTTATAGCAAAACGAGGGAGAAAATAATGCGTAGGACTCACGTCAATCTGGCAACAAAACAGTGCTGCTATCTATGTTGTCAACTTTGTTATGTAGCCTACAATGGAGACTATTCCGTGAGATAAATATTTACGGTTAATTAATATAGAATGAAATAATTGGATTCCCGGGTTGTGGCGTGTGAGTGTCTTTTGTCAATTAGTGTTGTGAGGTGCTAAGATGGTCTGGGGCCACATGTAGTGATCGTATCCCGCTAATTTGTGCCTCGGCCAGTGCGACTGGCCCGCCATACATATTTCTCGTGCAGTAAAGTGAAACGTCAGATGAGATTGTTATTCATTTTCCTTCGTATGAACGAAAATTACGTATAATTTCATGTTTGATTAGCGTATGGAGTACAATGTCGAGGTAAAATACAAATCTGTAGCAAATATGTACAATGCACCTTACGTTGTTGATTTCCGAATTGACATTATTGTTTCGTACGTCAAAATGCTTTCTTGTACAAAATAGTGACTAAAGGGCTGTATTTATGTGTGTAAAAGTTTGTTTGTTTCGCGTAAATAACCTGTATGCATTTATGTATGGTTGCCTTGTTGACTGTGCCTCTATTTATAAGCTGTCAAGCTAACCAATGTGGTCACATAGGGGTAGAGCTTTAGTCAGTAAACAATAATGAGTTAAGTGTTTACCTGTGTGTGTTTAACGTGCCTGAATGTTGCTTCCAGGTTTACAGAACGTGTACTGAAGTGCCATGTAGTGAATGATGTGACATTCTACACAATGTTGCTCCCGCGTTCTAAGTGTAAAGCAGTAGAGGGATCGTGAACATGTAGGTTTTGGACAACTAAGCGAGATGTCGTTGAGAGGCACAAAGCGGGCGTCTGGGATGCGCGGTGACGAAGCCGGCGCATCCAAACGCCGCAGGACGGAGCCCGAGGATGCCCTCTGGCAGCTCCGACCCGTCAGTGACCTCAAGATGTCATCAATATATAACAGAAGTGCCTCGGAGGCACCCGCTGAACTATTCAGGTTTGTGTTCACCATTTGGTCTGGATGATATTAACATAGTTTATAATTAGAATTAATTACAATGATATTGTGTAATATGAGATTTGTACAAGTACTATTAAGCATTGCATTAAGTTTGTAGCTATTGTATATGAATACTATTGTGATTGTTGATGTAAAGTGCTAGCGTTGTTTATTATTGCCTATGCTCAATCCTTTGAAGTCTAAGAAGAATATAGATGGAGCTTACACTTCAAAACATAGTGTACAGCTTAGAACTGGAAACTAGTGTTCATTTATAATGTAACAAGTAAAAGCTGTAGCGTTGTTTAAAATTGGCACCAATTAAAAAGTTATTGTGTTCCATAGTTTTTGAAAAGTTAGTTTTCAAGTAACAATCAGGAGAGCCTTGCAACAATTCGCCAAGCACTTAAATGCTTATGCTTACTTTATACATAGGCTGAGTGTGCTGTGCGTATATAATTTATTCTAAATTGGATTTCCTTTAATTGGTTTTTGAAGGAAATCTAATTTGAAATGAATTATATCATTTCTAATCATTTCCATTTATGAAAGCACAGAAATAATATAAGCACAGACATAGTATAAGTACAGAAAGTACTAAGTACTCTACCATAAAATAAACTTTCAATGGTTTATGCATAGCGATAAAGGTTATATGTTCTACTGCTAATATGTAATTATAATCCCTGCATATAAATATTGATATATGCTGTATAGTTTGAAAGTATCTTTATAATTTCTGTTTTGTTATTTGTAATAACTATAAACAACAATATTTATATATAGGGATGGAACACTAATACTAAAATCCAAGATGTATGACTTGATGACTGAAATTTAAGCAATTTTCTAAACAAATTGTATATAAAATGCATTTATATGTGATTGATGGTTAAGCGAATAAACTATTAGATTCACCTGTTGAGTTTTATGGGTACGGATGTGTCTCCCTTTATTGCAATCTAATAATAAAAAATGTTCTAGGGTGTTCCCAATAATATATTTTTTATTATCATATAGAAGAGCTCAAAGATACAGATTTTGAATTCAGAACCATAGGTACATAAACATGGACAGGTACATTTACTTATGGTCTGTTATGTTCTTACTTACTTATGTTCAGTTCAGAATGTATCTGAACTCAATTGAACTAAAAGAACCTACAAAGAATTATTTTGAGAAGGGTTTTTTTTATTAGTACAATATATAAATTAGAAAGTAAATGATAAAGATACTGTTTTGATGACATGATCATTCATAAATTTATGTATAGGTCACTGTAGATCACTATAGAAATAACATTATACCCTTTTAAAAATAAATGTATCCATTTTTATATACAAAACATATCACATTCAAAATACTTACGGCCTTACTAATAAACTTTTATACACGACGTATAACAGGATTTTAACAAAAACGTTACCAATAAAACAATATTTGACATTTCGGTTGTATACATCTGGTACACAGATGTTTGGAAACAATGAGATTTTAGACAATCGTTATTCAGCCCTCGGCCCTTGTTTAGCGAACGTGTAACTTAAAATAATTAGTTGCTTACGTTAATTTAAGTTTTAAAACCATGGATTATTTACAATATTTCGATATTTTTGATGGAATTGACAATAAAGAACCACCAAGAAAATGAAAATGTTACAAAAATCGATATGATAAATAAATAAATAAATATTTCGGACATCTATCACACAACGCCATCTAGTCCCAAGCTAAGCAGAGCTTGTGTTATGGGTACTAGACAACTGATACAAATACATATATACTTTCCTTTTTGTAAATACATACATATTATACATAGAAAACACCCAAACTCCGAAACAAATATTTGTAGATCATACAAACATTTGGTCCGACCCGGGAATCGAACCCGAGACCTCACGATCAGCAGTCGCACACGTCAACCGCTAGACCAACGAGGCAGTCATGATCCTTTCTGTTTATCCGAAAATGAGTTGCGTTCTAAAAATGTATGTAGGTATGGAACGAGCGCAACAACATTTTTAATTAATTTTAATATTTTTTTTATTAGTAGTAGACCGTAAAAACAATATATTTGGAGATAATATGATGTATTCAATAATAAATACAATTTATATAGCCTTAGGTATAAAGTTGTGAGCGTATTTTCAAATGAAATAAAGTCATTGAATGAACGCCGTACGAGTTTCGGAACGCATCTTTGAGTGTTACCAGTGGTTTTTGTTATGCGTAGGCGGTAACTATCCATTGTTTACACACTGATTATTAGTAAGGGTAATGTGTAACGCCTATTCACAGCCTATACATTGTACAACTAAACATTTGTCAAACAGATGTGTAACTTATTGTTATTAGTAAGGCCGTTATTGTTTAGATTTCAGTAATGTGTGGACTCTGATTTAGGCGTTTCTTTTTAGCAATTTTCTCCATTTTGATATTTAATTAAACCAATTATTGTAAAATCCAACATTTTTAATCTCTTTAAGTCATCAGGTTGTATATTACATAGTTATGTATATTTACGGTAATCAATGCTTCAAGTTGCCAGTGGCCTATGACCACAATCAGTGCAACCTGTTTAGACATCAGGAATAAATCTATGTAATATATATTTGTCATGTTTATTCCCGTACATATACATAGTAGTGTTGTTTAAGATATGACAGTGAATGTTATATAAAATAGTAAATTTTAGTATAAAAAGGTTCTGTTACTAATACTTGGTTTAGGTTGTGTGTGTATGTACTCTTTTTAAGTATATTTTTTAATCTGTGCATGTTCAAATTTGTAATTTAACTTCAACATCAAGAAACAATGTGCGAAAATGTTAAGAAGTTATGTGAAATATGCTGTGCTGTTATTAGTATTGTAATATGCAAGTTTTGATTTAGTGGTAAGGTTAAAAAATGAGAGAATATATCAAATTTTACAAGCTCTGTTTGTAATGTGCATAACATTAACATTATAGTTAACAAATTAATTATTACTAAAACTGTGTTTTAACTAAGTATTACTCAAAAGTGACATATTGGTATTGAAACCAGCTAATTTGAAACACAAAATGGATGTATATTGAGTTATTACCAAATTAACAAAAAAACTTGTGGTATGATTCCCTCCTTTAACTGTAGTTATTGTCATGATAAGAAAATATCAAATCTGTAAACATAACTATATGCTTAGAGTTAACCTCACCTTTATTGTTTCATATTTTGGGCAATTAAAATAAAAATCTTTATGTAGAGAACACGGGGAACCGTGGTCCTCAGTTCCAGTTAAGAGGTAGTGAAATTACCATTTCTTCAATACCGATCGTCATCCCATGTCTCCTTTCCGAAGTCCGAGATTCCGAGATCTTCGACATCTTGCGTTATGACACTATTCCCTCTTATATCTTCTCTTACAAAGGCATTCCAGCACTTTTTGAGGTTTTCCTCTTCCATTAAGGTGGTATGGCCAGACAATAATTCGTCACGTTGTTAGGCGGTTGCCTCAAAACGTGATCGTACCACCAGAGACTACGACGACATTAGCATGTCGTACCTTCTAGTACAGTTTGCTTCCATTTTTGCCATCAACAGACTTTCATAGTGTCTCTCTCTTCTTCCATAAACATCTCGCGGGCTAGACAGGCATGTCGGCCTTTTAGTGCATTGGTTTCCTTCCATATTCACCAAAGGTGCTTAAGATTGGGGGTATATGCAGGTAGTATGCAGTTACAACCATTTAATTGTCAGAATTTACCTTAAATATGTATGTTTAAAAAAAAATTTACCTGCATAGCAATGACAATATTGAATCAATCATATTGGCTATATGGCCTACCTTCAGTTTTAACTACAGAAAGGTTATTGAAAATAGCTGTAAATATTTTCCTGTATAAAATAGCTGTAAAAATCTAAAGATTCATTTTTATATTGATTGCATAATCCAATCTGCGTTCGGTTTACTAGAGGATATAAGAGTTAATATTTATTACATAATATAGAAACCTATGTACATAACCATAAGTAAAAAAACAATAATAATCTATTCAAATAGATAAAATTGGAGTGTCTGTTTGTAATATTAAAATAACAACTTTTTAATCAATGCATATGTATGTATACACGATACATATACCAAAAATGTAGTTAAAAAATAGTAAAAGTAAAAGGTAGCTGATGATCCAGGGAGTCACTTAGGCTACTTTTTTTTATACTTACTTTGTCCCGCGACGTTACTCGCGGTACAACGATAACCGCGGGTAACACTGCGGGGTTCAGCTAGTATTTACATAAAAGCGTCAAAAAACTCCACATCTTCGCCTACTCGTAGCATTTCCAAAAGACTGGCAGCATTACCATGTTGAATAGCAATGCCGATTCTTCTGGTAGCGATAAGAATCAATCAGTTGTTATATCTAGTGAATTAATAACTCCATGAACTCCAAATTTTGAAGTTTCATCTGCAAATATGATATGGTTTGGGAAAGACTCATAGTGCACTATGCCAACCGGACCTCTGATTCCTGTCTGTTCCATTCCTGAAGTAGTCTGGCCATAAACTAAAATATAAATTTATTTTTGAGAAATATAATTTTGTTTTAGAAATACATGTGCCTAGTTATGTCATTAGGCTGGTCCCCATTATATAAGTGTTACTAAAATTATCGTGAGCAAAATATGGACAGCTATATCTTTTTCTTTTGCGATAAATATGCTAGTTGTATAAATATTTTATGACAAATTCTATCAAATATTACCTCAAAAGACAAATTTCTTTCTATGAGGGTATAATAAACCGATCGACCCTTTTTTTGTATATAAACACAGGCTAAATAAATATTTTGTTTAACAGTAGTGGGCTTTTAACTTGGTTGTCATAGGTATTTGTATTTTGATCAGGCTATCAATGAAATATTCCTATAAATCCCTGTCCTTTTTCAAACAGTTGTATGTTTCATAATCACTTATTTTTTTATTTGGTTATTCCGAGGATGACATGAAAAAATCTGACTCCTCATTATAAAGATTGCTTCAATCTAAAATTTGATCCATATAATGTATGTAAATATTTTAAAACAAAATATGCATAAGGATATCATAATACACACAACCTTTTAACAAGAAAATCTTCATGATCGCAGAATTTGATTGTGATATTACCTGATTGACCACTGCATGTGATATGTACTATACTTTTTTATACTAATCAAGATATGTTAACACACAGTAAACACAAGATACATATTGAATACCGACATATTATAATGATTTGATTTTGGAAATCAGTAAAATAAGGCATATTCTCTCATTTATAATACTTTCCAATTTATATAAATAAATGAAATTGGAGTGTCTGTTTGTAATATGTATACAGGGTACAGGTACTAAAACGTTTTTTCTAATTTTTGTCTGTACGTCTGTCTGACGGTCTGTCTGTTTATTCCGGGTAATTTCTGGAACGGCTGAACGTATTTTAACAGGACTTTCACTGGCAAGTAGCTGATGATCTGAGGAGTAATTTAGGCTACTTTTTAAGACTTACTTCATCCGCGGGAAACACCGCGGGGTTCAGCTAGTATTCATATATAATTGATAAGGAGGAATTTTGCAAAGATATTATATTCAAGAATATAAAACAAGCGAATCTGTGCACAAATCTCTTATTACGAAAATTATATGAAAAAAAGTAGTAGGTATTTTATTCCAAATTTTTTATCTTACTGCTTAATTTTTGTATGTGTTGTGTTGGTTATGGAAAGTAGGTATTAAGGATTGGATATTCTGATATTGGGGACCATATATGCTCTGTCTAATCAATAGCAAAGCTTCTACTCAGAAGTTTTACAAAAATTGTCATAAAATTTGGAACTGACTGGGAAGAAGCTAAGATGCTCACTTTTACATAGTTTACATTACAATGAAGCTATCTAGAAATTATGTATTTCAGTATTAGCCCTCTGGCCATATTGACAACTGGTTGCGAATCTTAGTTTCTAATGTAAACATAGGGATTTTTAGCTGTTTTTTTTATGAAGGGCCGGCCGAAATGATTTTACTCTGCTTGATTAAAAGCATAAGTAGAGTCCATATTGGTGGGTGATTTTGCATATTTTATAATTAAACCTGTTATATAATTGGGTTTGGGAAATAGTGTAATTCAAAATCAGTTTCCTGTGCTAGTGTTAATTAAGGTTTATTAGTAGATTTGATAAATAAATAAATAGTGCTTTGGTTTGGGTTGTAGATGAAAAATCTAATTTAGTTGAAATTTTAGTACATATTTTTAATAGCATGTCATCATCTTCCGTGCTTTTATAATTCCCAAGAGTTGGGGTCGGCTACTAATTCAGCCAGTTTTACCTGAATATCAGTCTTTACACGAAGCCACTGGCATCAAACATCCGCGACCCTGAGGGAAAACTGAATTCGAAAGTTGAACTAGTTGTCAGTATATTTGAGGGCACTGACTTCCCAATAACGATTGCCATAGATGTTCATGACAACCGGGACCTTAACGTGCTCTCAGAGCCACGGGCGGGTAACACCGTATTCTTCCATACTCTAGGCTGCTATTAAGAATTTCTTTTAAGAAAAACCCAACAGCAGTCCGACCCGGGAATCGAACCCGAAACCTCTGAATCAGCAGTCGCTTACGCTAACCGCTAGACCAACGAGGCAGTTATTTTTAATAGCATATACTAATAGTTAAAAACACCATTTTGGTTTCTATGTATCTCTAGTTAGTAGGAGTGAAATAGATGGAGTATTTTATATTAATTATCAGTATTTTTCAAAATATATTTGTCTAAGTATTCAGATGATACTGTCCTGAAATATTTTCGGTAACTTTCATTTATTTTCATATTAATTCCTAATACAGGCTATTTTTTAAGTTCATGTTACACATTGGTCAAAATAATATCATTGGTTTGACTAACAATTAGCCATAAAACATAATTCTTGTATGCAAAGTAACTTGAAGCCTAACTAATCCACTCTATTTCTTTTCTTTTGATAAAAAGTACATTTCATTTTGGGGATACAAAACTTTTTTTTTTTGGAAAATTAACAGTAAATTCATTAATGTAATATGTTAAAATATAACCATTTTGTAAGTTCAAATGGTGAAAAGTTAATGTAGGTACTCAACCCCAGACATTTTTGTATTAAAAATATTGTCATGAAATATTTTTTTATAAAATTTAATAAAATTTAAATATGTCAGAGGTCTAATCTATCTATGAAAGCAGTTTGTACATGTACATAAAAACACAGAAAGTAGATCAATTCTTATAAGAATATTTTGTATGTATGCTTTATGTAAATACCAATATAATAATTGTAAATACCAAAACGATTGTTATGTGAACTGTACTATAGAATAGAATACTAACAAAAAAGAATAATAAATGCTTATTAAGTCTTTTTTGTAAGAAAGTGTGCTAAGTAAACTTGTCTTTAGTTGCATTAAGAAAGTCATTAAAATCTGTAACCCTTTTGCATGATTCAACAAATCACAAATGGATACTATTAACGAACAAATACACTAAAAAACTTGAAAAGCTAAATGTTCCAATACTGACTTGTCTCAATTATAATTTCCAGAAAGGACCTTATCAGCGCCATGAAGCTGCCGGACAATGAACCGTTGACGCCATCTTCGTACTGGATTATCACAGATACGTGGAAACAGGACTGGGAGCGGGGCGTCCAGGTTCCCGTTAACCCTGATTCCTTGCCGGCGCCCAAAGTCGAGATCATCGACAACCCACAACCGCCTAACTTTCAGGAATTTAAATTGTGAGTATAAGTTTGCGTTATTAACTTGATTAATAAAGACTTTATGAGTGCCTTTAGAGGTACATTAAAATTTTATTAGACTACTAGTATCCCATATTGAGGGATTAAATAAAACTTTTTACAATTTTGGGTACAAATTTTGCCACATAATAAAAAAACTTTTAAGAAGTTACTCAAAAGCTAACACAAGTTGACAATTGCAAATACTAATATGTCTTCACAAGAGACTTGTGATGTAAGAAACTGTCATTTCAGCACTAATGTGCTCCATTTTGTTAGTTCTACATGAGAGTATTAGGAATATATCTATTGTATGAATACCTTTGTGCTTACAGTGTGTTTCAAGACAACAAGGTTGTATATCTGATCAGATATAAGTTCAGAGCAGGTCAACAGGAAAAGGTTTTTGTTCAGCTAAAAATATCAATGGGAATGTTATTCAAATAATCATTTTGAATAAGATATCTTTGTATATTATGCTAAACATGGGTACAAAAGAGGTAGTCTAGAACATTATGTCTATAAACGAAATATAATGTTGTAGAAAATTATCCTAACGTGATTGCCTTTCTTTTATCCACAGACCTAAAGATAAATATATACACTTGGCTCGCGATGCGCATTACTCATCGGAAAAGCATATTTTGAGTACGACGCCGGCGCGAGCCGAGGCGGCTTGTAGCTACGACTTGGATGCCACGGACATGGCTTGGCTGAAACTCCTGAATGCCGAACGTGCACGGGCTGGGGCTCCACCGGTCACTGAGGACCAGCTTGAGAAAGTCATCGAAGAACTAGAGGTCAGTCAGTGCCTATAATCTTATGAATGAGACAACATCCATATTCACAAAATTTATGGGTAAAATGACTTGGGGATTCTAAGAAATTGATTGTGAAGATAATATAGTGAACCTTCTCACTCATTTCCGCATCACCCAACAGTAGACTCGTAGAGAATGCCTTAGGCATAAAGTTCGCATTATGCATTTTGTGCATAAAGTTAACGAATAAATACCACAATAATTAGTAAATGCCTTCTTTGTTTCCACTAAATCAAGTAAGTGCGCTTAGCAAACTAAAAATACTGATTGAAGTACATTACAAAACTGCATTAATTGTATTATAAAACTATAAAATACAGAAAGAAGGTATTAAATAGAAATCCTCCAATAATTTTTAATAGCTTGCCTGCCTTTTTTTCTGTGTTGGAGGTCTGAATTTCACTTCTTTGTCACCATTACTTATCTCTGATGTCTTAATTGGTTTAGATAATTCTACGTCTAAACAGACTATCAAGGCTGTAAAGGCATCAAGAAATATCATCTAAGAACTGTTGGTAACTAAATTTCTCTGTAGTATGTGTGTCAACTGCATTGAAACTGACACTGCACACACACACAAGCATAAAAAGATCAAAGCAGGAAGCATTTATAAACCTTTGGATTGAACAATTTGGTGACAAATTAACTTTAAATCATTCTGAATTAGTCTTAAACCATTGGGACTTCCAATATTACGTTCATAGAGACCTAATATATTTAGTTTTGTGAATTTTGGTGCTGGATTTATGTATTTCAATGATAGGGATGTTGACACTTATGACAAATTTATGTTTCATTAATTGTTTGTTATGGTGGAATCATTGAATGTTGTCGACTATTTAATTAAATGTTGTATTTTATGCAATGATCAGTCACAGGCGGCTATGTCAAATCTTAAAAATAAAATGAGTTTAACAATATGAACAGTTAAATGCTTGAATACTTCTTGACATGATCTGAAATTACATGATTAATGATTGTATCATTAAATTATGACTATCATTAGTCATTATTGGAATGGCTAACAACATTTTGTGTGTGTGTGTGTGTTTCAAAATTGATAATGTGCAATAAAGTCATGTACTTTTACGTTTATTTAGATTTTTTAGGGTTCCATATCTTAAGGCAGACCCTATTACTAAGACTCTCTGTCTCTTCCTCTGTCTGTCCATCCGTAACTGACATGTTACGGCTATGACAACAAATACTAAAAAAACAGAATAAAATAAATATTTAAGGGGGAGCAGTTGTTATTTTTGCACATTCAAATTAATTGTGTAATCTAAAATTAAAATTTGCAAATTAAAAAATCCTTTGTATAATTTATTAGGTGAATATATACTTATATACCCACAGCTGACAGATACAACATTAAACAGATATAATGTTAGCCTTAACACGACACTTGACGATGTTGATGACTGTTTAATTTACACGTCATCCAAATCTGCCTATAGAAGTTTTAATTTCAATAATAAATATTAATCAAAAGAAAGCGAAATTTTCAAGAATCAGAATTAGTAACGTATTCAATATTTTTTTGTTTTTATATGAAGTACATGACAATATGATTGTAAACTGTTACTAATATTCATCTAAGAGGTGGAGCCTGGTGATCTGTGACACAGGGTTTTCCTACTACAGACACCAGTCTCTCACAAAGGCACGAGAGTAACTGAAGCTGTATTGTGGCTATAAAAATATTGTACTTACCTTTGTATTTGAGAGAAAATAAATAAAATACTATACTAAATAGTATTAGAATGCACACTTACCAAACATTTTTGAAAGATATTTTGAAGTAGTATTGACTAGGTATTTTTTTATTTTATTTTAGAGTTATCTAGCCCAGAATTAACAAGAAGTTTCATAAATATGTCAACATCCCTATTTCTGAATAGTTATATTTGATGCCTTTTTGATGTATAACGTGTGTAACTATGAATATATATAGTTTGCTGCTCTTTACTGAGTCACTAATTCAATGCAGTAATAGATATTTAAATTATAAAATAAAGCTGTGTAATAATTTTCAATGTTTTCTCTTATTATTTGTATGGAATGATGATGATGTTCTCCTAGCCGATTACGGCCATGGCGGGCAGTCCCGACAAAGACCAACCAACTACGCAGGAGAAATTATAGTGCACAAGCGTGTGTGCAAAGAGAGGTGCACTCTCTGTTCCCTCTCTATCATAATCCGATGGGACGGTTAACCGACATGATGGGGGAGATCAGGCGCAGGAACGATAACTTTAAGTGCTCGCCGAGGCATGGGGGTTATTAAGTATTTCTGTAATCAGAAAAACTATAAAACTTTTGGCCTGACCCGGGATTTGATCCCGAGACCTCTTGATCGGCAGTCAACTAACAAGGCAGTTTGTCAATATGATAGTACTTGTGTATAGCAGAGTAACTCAGTCACTGCACTACATACATAGGTGCATAATACCACCAAGAACAGAACAGATTTTCATTTCTTGCTTTCTCTAAGTCTTTGTCTATATAAGGTTAGGAACACTTATATGTTAGAATAGGCCATAGCATATGCCTTGAAAGACATTTTCAAATCACCTTGGGTAAGCTGAAATAGGAATGAATAGTCTGGACTTTATTATTAAATGAATAATAAAACGGTTTTTTGTCACCGAGTGTTATTATAATATCCCTAAAACAAACTAATTTTATTTTTCCCAAGATAAAGGCAGTGGAAGGAGTGGATGGGATTTGAACCCACTACTGTTTTAGCTCAAGCTTAACGCCCTCGCCATTGGGCTATTATATTATTTATATTCCAGCAATCTTATCTAATGGTACTTGTAATATAAGTTCGTTATTTCTAATTTGAAATTATTGCACAACTTTCATTAATACAGAATCGTATTTGTTTACTGCATTAAGTTAGGGACAATAATTGTGTTTACAGGATTATATAATGGTTTACGTGCCACCAAAAGTTTTATGGAAGAATTTTAAACGGACACATAATGGATAAGAGACTTACATCTCTAATGATATTATGACATTTCAAAGTTCTGTGTAATTTGAAAGAATTAACTTGATACTATTTAATTTGACTACATCTATGCTGTGTTACTCGGTTAAAACAGTAAATAAAGGTTGTTGTAAAACTTCTTACACCCAATCCATTCGTAGAAACAATATTAAATATCATGATTATACTCCCTATTCTTCTCTCTAACCTCTTAAAGTGCCTTAGCACATAAGTGTGACTAAAATCTTATTTGACATAGCATTCAATGCAGCCCAGTTCATTTAAATTTAATTTCACAAATATGTGATTTCTTAAATAGCTAGGTTAGTCACTTTTTGGCTGAAGAACACTTTCTCCATGAAGGAATTGGAGATCGCCAATCTCATGGAGTAATTTGTGATGATGTGTGATGTCTCAGGGATTCTCAATTATCATGTATATTAAGCACATACTGTCAAACCCTGATGGTGTTACGGTCGGTTAAATTATTATTATTGTTATAAGCGTCTGACGTATGACGTACAACTTAAGGAGTGGTTTTGAATTTATATCCCTTTCATTTTAAAATTATGCTGTTTACAGTATTTTCTGCAACACATACCGTAGTTTCATAGCGATGATTGATTTATAACTCAGATAAAATTGTTCAGCTTTTTTTAGGTAGAGAAGGACAAACGAGTAGACAGAACACCCGTGTCTACCACCGCCAATGGACTACAGCAACTCAAAGGTCACAGGTGTTCTCCCCAGAATCGGACTTTTCACATGCTTTCTTACATTAATTATTTTCCTTCACCTGGTTGTGATTTTTCTTCTGTCAGAATTAGTTTTTCCAAATATGTAAATAACCAAATAATCAGCTTCAAAATTGTATTTTAATTCGTGAGATGATGTCCTCTCTGGTGCCTCCCATTTTTTTACGACTTTCCTGAGGTTGATTAAATTGTGGACGCGATGTAGGGCGTCTAATTTGAATATCACGATGTATGTAACTTATCAGGCAGAGGTCATCAACATAACCCTAGTTTTCTAGGAAGTTCCTTGATTCCGATTCTGGCCCACGTCCTCTGTTCTAATATGCCGTTGAGGATACAAGAGAAGATATGAGACTAGACCATGTAGCCTTGTTAAACGCTCGTATGTACTTTAATGTATTCAGAGATGAGGCGCACACACTTAGCACTTTTGTATATAACGTTACAGGAATATTTCGACCTTCGGTAGAACAATAAGGTCGAATAGTCTAGATCATAATGCGCATAAAATATTTAAATGATAAATTTGTTGAAAAAATTGTCTGATAATATAAACTATTAGCAGACCCGGCGTACTTCGTACCGCTTTAGAATTAACAAATACCGACAGCAGACCAGTTACCGAGTCCAGTTTTGTTTTAAAACATCCAGGAAACCCATTTAAATATAAACATAATTTTAAAATTTTAAAAAGTTTATATACTCATATTAATCTTTAAAATTGTCTGTCTATCAACTTTCAAAAAATATTACTGTAGAATTGAATTAACGAAAGTTTTTAAATATCAATAACTAGCTTTTGACCGCGGCTCCGCCTCGTATTTCGACTTATCGCTGTAAAAAGTACCATATGTCTTTCCTCGAGAATCAAAGTATCTCCGTACCAGTTTTAATTCAAATCGTTTTAACAGTTTAGCCCTGAAAGCGTGACAGACAGACAAACAGACAGAGAGTGTTACCTTCGTATTTATTATATTAGTATGGATTTATTTCAAAATTTTCCTCGAGAAAGGCTGGCTATTCAACCCAGTTGCGTAAGGCGTGTTCAATGCGTTTTTGGAGCATGATTTTAAATTCAATGAACGCCATACGCTTGAACCAATTCGGATCGTCTCTCCAACAACACTGTGTAAATGAATACCGAACAGTGACTGCGTGTTGCTAGATCTGTTCGGTCGTTTTCATACGAACTGTGAATTTATTTTTTCCCCCTAAAGGGGTCGCTACTGATACTTCCGAAGTGGAAATAAATATACTAAATATGTGGATATAAAAGTGTGACAGTAAAATTATTATTAAATTCGTAAAGATTTTATTATTAATCTTAGTCAAAACCTTCAAGAAAAAGATGGAAACAACTGTAGTCTGTAGTAAAGGTATGTTAATTATTTAATTTTGTTTGTGACACTAGCACAGATACATAGATTTGTGTATTATACACATAGTTGTGAATACTTATCCTATTATTCACTTTAATTCCTGAAGTAATCATTGTATATTTTTTTTTATTGTATAGAGGGGCAACGAACATACTGCCGTTTGATGTAAAGTGGCCTCGGGCTTTCAAGACCGTCTGGGACTAAGTTACAAGCGTAATTGCCCCTTGAGTAGTTTATAAGTGACTAACAGCGTAATTTTATCTGCGTCTCTTAAAAGCGAATACATTTTTATCGTTATCAGACTTTTTCACTCAAGCTCGTTATTCTAGGCTTATATATTTTTCATCCCCATATCTCGGAAAGAGTATTTTTCCCTTCGATATTTGAAAAAGCCCTTTTTATCTGCTAGATGATAGAGTAAATGGAATTTAGAATATCGTGTGCACTAAGATTGTGAATTCAAAACATCATTAAACCTATTTACTTGTACCTCCATGTTCCGAATTTATTATACAACCTTTTTTAAATTGTAAAAGACTCAGACTCGGAACCATTTTGGTGTACTCTTTTAAAATTTTGTATCTTGTAATTGTAAGAGCTTTTTTTTGCATTTAGTCATTTCCTCGCTGATGTGGGATGAAAAGTTATGTGTTGCACTCGAGTGCAAACATTTTAACCTCGTGCTCTTTTGATTCTCTCGCTAACACTCAGGATTCTAATTTTAGGATCCTTCGCTTGCTCGGTCGTCGAAATTAAGCACGCGGTTAAAAAGCAAATTTGCACTGCATAACAAATAACTATTATTTAGCTAAAAGCCTTCCTGGATATATATGCTATTTAAGACTAAAGTCTCTTCGTAATCGTTTCTTTTTCACTGAGGACCGTGATTCTAAATAAGCCAGCGTTCTTCTCCACCTGATACGGTCCGTCGCCTGATGAAGAGCGTCGCTGACAGGTATCTCTAGCTGTTCGTAGATCTGATTTGACCATCTCTTCGGGGTTTGACATCTTAACCCTACAATATTTTAAAATTATTAATTAACTATTCAAATATGAGTTAAGGTTCAACTGAACAAACTCTTTAGCTATATAATATTAGTAGGTATACTAGTTGTACTAGATGATACCCACGGCTCCGCCCGCGTTTATGTCGGTTATCGCAGCAATCGCAGTTTGTATGTTTGTCTGTGCGTCTGTGCGCGCTAATCTCAGGATTGGCTTAACCGATTTGAATGCGGTTTTCACCAATCTGTTGTGGTTTGCTTCACTTAACATTTAGGTTTGTTTCATCTAAATCGGTTCATAAATAAAAAAGTTATGTCAGTTTGAAGAATCACAGCGACATCCGACATTTATGCGGGCAGAGCCACAGGCAAAAGTTAGTCTATAATACATATTGTATGTAATATTTAAATATATTTATCACTATAGTTTATATATAGCGGGTAACGCCGCGGGACAAAGGTAGTCTAAAAAAAGCTTAATTTACTCCTTAGATTATCAGCTAACTGCCAGGGAAAGTCCCGTCAAAATCGATCTGGTTCCATAGATTACCCGGAACATCACCCGGATCTTAAAAATGTTTTATTTTTATTTATTTTATTTTAAGACTTTATGCACTAAGTTTGTACATCGGCGGACTTAATGCCCATGACATTCCCTAATAAAATGTAATTTTGGTACATGTATCTGGTATACATACATATGCATTTATTGAAAAACGGTTATTTAATTATTACAAACAGACACTCCAATTTTATTTATTTGTCTAGATTACCAGCAATCCGCCCTGGGTTGGCACGAATTTTTTAAGGCAAATATAATATAGCATAGCCTATGTTACGCTGAGAAGATCTGCGGCTGAAGTTTTGCCGATATCGTTATATTTTAGTCAATATACTCAAAAATTCAACAATAATATACGAAAACCTTACGCAGAATCATTCTATCTATTACTAAAAACCGCATAAAAATCCTTGCAGTAGTTATTGAGTTTATTGCGAACAGACAGACAGACGCGGTGGAGGACTTTGTTTTATAATATGTACTAATATGTAGTGATTAAGTTGATACTAAAACAACCTTTTTTACGGGTGGAAGCCCCCGCGGGATGTCACCTCACCGGGGTTTGCGGCTAGGTGGTATGTCGGAATCGGACAGACTAAAACCACACGGTGTGCCACTCTGCGCCTTGATAGTAAGACAATCTTACAGTAAGCATTAAATAAATCCAGATGAAACAATTGTACAAATATAATTCTCAGGGACCCGTTAAGAATAACATTTTCATATCTGACGCCGTGTGTTGTTGTAGTTATATTACATGAATACCAAGGAAAACTTACATTTAACCCAATTTCATACATCAAAATGTTGTTTTGACTACATCAAGTCTGAAACCCTTTTGCAATACAGAATAAAATCTGTATATTTCAATATTTTAGTTAAATATGCGGTGTTTGTGGTGACGGATATAGAGTAGCTGCCAAGAGAAGTAAAACTTGCAAATTGCAATATTTAACTTACTTGTTTGACCATGACAGGCATGTGCCTAGCAATGACTATTAAAGCTATCGATTTTGTAAGGTTTTTTTTTAATTTGTTACTAAATAGCACTGTGGTTCGTCGTATATTGTAAATGGTTGTAAGAGAGAATAAACTACCAAGACGATGGGTCTCGTTTATTAATCGGCTTTACGGTAAATAAGTGTGAAATTCACTATGCTGTAATACTGAACGAAATTCAATCAACCTTATCTTATACACAAAAATCAATTGCTGTTTGTTTGTCTCGCTAAAATTCGAGAACGACTGGGCCGATTTAGTTGATTCTGGTTGTGAAATTAAAAATAACTTGAAAATCTTGCACTCGGTCTCGCACTCACCAACGAAACAGGACAACACGTACGCTGTCATTTTAGGTTGATCTAGTGAATCTAGTAGCGAGGGTAGTACCACCACGGTCGAGCCGGCCCGTTCGTGCTGAAATCAGCGTGGCTCTACTACATGTTAGTCGTTGCCAGTCCACTATCTTTGCGTTATTCCGCTATACTATAAACAAAGTTTAATTTAGATCAGTGAAGTTTTTAGGGCTTAATCCCAGTTCTCACAAAATTTAACATCGTAATTTTATCCTTACATTGACTGTTCTTAATAGAAGAAAGAAAAACTAAAGTATCAAATCAATGTGTTGAAAAAGTCCCATTCGTCAGTTCTTATGCGAAGGTCGGACAAAGAAGAAGTTTCAGTAACTTGAAATATAACTGTTAAAGTAACGATTGACAAATGATTGACTGATTGAACAGATGAGCTCGTTTAAAACGAAAATATACCACAGCCCACAGTGATTAAATCACTACGAGGATAGTTTTTGATAAGAAATATTGAAAGAAAGTGTATAATCAGTAATGTGTAACTTTTATCTTTAATTTACGACCCGTCACACTTATAAAATTGGCTCAATTTTGTACTTTTAAGCTTCAAAATTTGTAAGAAAGTCTGTGAAAGCCGTAGTACAAAGTGCAGTTCTCTTGTTCCCAGTTTAATATCTGCCTTTATTCGTTTGACGTAAGCTAAGCTCTTTTATTAAGTTCTAAAAGTGATAGCAATCAATACGTTCCAGTATCCAGTATCCAGTTTAGGTACCTAATTTTTCAGCAATTTCTAAATGTCAATATATTTATTTTCAACTTTGTATGCGCACAGATCGTTTTTCAACTTAAAATCTACTTAATATTAGCAGAATCATCTAATTATCTTTTGTTATTTTTACCTTATTACGGCTTAGCCAAATGGAAGTGTAATAGTTGGTTTGATAGTCTTTGTATGTTCTACTGTAGCACCTATATTAATGAACTGATTTTGTTGAATGAGGTGTCAGTAATGGCCGGGGGGCGTAGGTATTAAAATTTTTTCGTCAACTTTTACGTAGTCGGGTTACTACTTAAAACTGTACTTCATAGTGAGTGTCAAAAACATTCGTAAATTCACGCAATTTAATTACCCAATTTACATGCCCATACATGCGGCTGTTGCTTGCATGCTTATAGATAGAGTAGTATCTATAAAAATAAATAAAATTTGAGTGTATGTTTGTACTATTAAAATAACCGCTTTTTACTAAATGCATATGTATGTTCGGTACATATACCAAAAATGTAGTTGTAAAAAAATTTGTCTGTCTGTCTGTCTGCCTGTCTGTCTGTCTGTTTGTTACGGGTAATCACTGGAACGGCTGAACGGATTTTGACGGGACTTTCACTGGCAGGTAGCTGATGATCCAGGGAGTAACTTTGGCTACTTTTTTTTAGACTAGCTTTGCCCCACGGCGTTACTAGCGGTACAGCAATAAACGCGGGTAACACCGCGGGGTTCAGCTAGTAATATATAATGTATTAGCTGAACCGTGACACGATTCGTGCGTTTTAAATCTGTAATATGTTCGAATATATTAATATTGCTCTGTGGTCTGTGTGGAAGCCGTATTGCTCTGTGGTATTGACGTCAGTTCGCTTTGTAAACAAAAACAAATGCGCTGACAATATAAAGCCTACGCTGATCAGTTGACAATTAACATTTTATAACATGGCAGCTACTTTTTCATGGTAGACGGAGAGCTGATGACGAGTTTTAAGAAGGTTTCTGTAGGCAAGCAGTAATTGCAAAAAAATACATTTTCATGAATTGGCGAATCGAACAAATAAAAAAACCTGAAATCTTTGAAATAAATTTAAAAAAAGTATTATTTTATGAACTAAAACTAACATTTTCCGACTGCTTTTTTGCCCAAGATATCTCATTAAGATAGTTTTAGATTTTTTCTCGTATACAAAATACCTTAATGTAACGTATGTATTTTTAGAGACATAATTGATTTCGCTCTCAGAACAAACCGAAAAAGTTAACAAAATGCTCAAATGGACATTGCTATTTGTTCTTAAAATAGAACCTCGTAAGTTCTTTTTACCCATTCTTTTGCGAAAGGACGCGAGTATACGTAAGCAGGTATATTTCTTTAACACGCCCTAAAGGTAAAGGCTAAACGGCTTGTCGTATTTTTATGTGAGTGGTGTAAATAGATTCGTCACAGTCGTGAGAACAAGACATTAGGTACATCAAAAATTAAAAAAAAATCAAAAAGAATATAAAAAAACTTTTCCTTTCTGTTCTTCAATGAATTTAATAAAGATGTCACTTTTTGAGGCAGTCGGTTTTTCTATATAAATAAATAAAATTGGAGTGTCTGTTTGTAATATTAAAACAACCGCTTTTTACTACACGGTACATATACCAAAAATGTAGTTAAAAAATTTTTTGTCTCTGTCTGTCTGTCTGTCGGTCTGTCTGTCTGTCTGTCTGTCTGTTTGTTCCGGGTAATCTCTGGAACGGCTGAACGGATTTTGACGGGACTTTCACTGGCAAGTAGCTGATGATCCAGGGAGTAACTTAGGCTACTTTTGTTTAGATTAACTTTGTCCCGCGGTGTTACTCGCGGTACAATAATAACCGCGGGTAAAACCGCGGTGTTCAGCTAGTTTTAAATAATTCGTTATCCGTTTGTTCTGTTCAAGTTTTTGTTGTTCTTAATTTGTTGTATTTCAGGACAAATCTTTGGCGATGTCCACTTTATTTTTCATTCTGTTTCATGCAGCTTTACTTGTTTCTTTGTGGAGACAGATGAGCTTTCTGTTTTGGATGCTATAAGAGATTGCTTTTAAAAATGAATCGCCGAAATGTATGTACGTCCATAACTTCCGATCTGCTGCACCAAATTGGATAATTGTTTTTTTGTTGTGTGCGTTATTGTGAGAACAGGACCGCTGATGATGATGATTCTCTTAGTTCTATGCACGGCGGTCCTGTGGGAAGTTAACACCGCCTTACGAAAATAAGTTTTTCGGTAATTCAGAAAGTTTGCACGAAATTATGGCGGTACGAAGTTCGCCGAGTCAGCTTATTTATTATATTGTAATAATACTTAAAAATCTTTTTAATTGTGTCACATATTAAGTGAATGCCTTTTAACCATTATTTCTCAATTTACATTACATTATGCTATTCGTACTTCTGAGGGTTCTACGTGAGGAACGGGCATGATTTCTCGGAATTATCTTAAAAACTAATCTTTTGTAGTTAGAAAATTCAAGATGGGACTGGGCGACATGGAAGGGTCTCTTTATGCTAAGAATCGTCACCTATCTATAGACTGACTAGAATAGGATTACTTGACCGATACCGACACTCGTCACTATATACCATTACCTAACATCACTTGCGGATTATATATATACTAGTTGGTGCCCGCGGCTCCGTCCGCGAGGCTGTCGGTTATCGCGGCAAATAGTAGCCTATGTCTTATTCTGATGTATTATATTAGTAGGATCTACAACAAAAATTAATAAATACCAAAAATGTATAACAAAAATGTTAATGTACCTAAATTTTAATTTTGTGCCGGACATTTCATGTAAATTAAATCAAGTAATAAACTACGAGTATTTACTTCAGTTAATTAATTGTAATCCAAAATAATGACGTGCATATTTCCAAAATAAACCTTTAAATGCAACATTGAACTATTAATGCTTACCCGTGAACTAAGGACCATTCTATCGATTGTTGCCATATTTAAAAATAAATATGTATTCTACTTATTTGTTAAAATATGTTAAATCTAACACGAAAATACCGTGATTATGTTACAAGATGATTAAAGTCTTGTTATATTATGTTAGTATAGACAGATTTATTCCTTCGAAGCTAAGAGATTTCGGCCTTTAAATATGGTATTGGAATATTATTTGTTTTTACTTTCAAATTTCGCCTAAAGTTGTTTAAAAAACCTCAGGGTCAATAAGATTTTATTAAATGATGACCTTAAAAAAATACAAGCAACGTGGGCTCTTCAACTCGTAGCTCTTGGTACGTCGTAGCTCGTAACTCGTAGCTGAGTTAGACGCTTGTTAGACCTTAATTCAGCTATCTCTTCAAATAACAGGTCTATCGAAATGGAAAGCGCAGAACAGATCCACTCTTAAGATAGTGGCTCCAGCTAAATCGCTCAGACCACTACTTGTTATATGTATACGTAATTACGTAAAAACCACAACCGAGAATTTGACTAGTCATAATTATAAAAGTAAAACGAAATTAATTAAAAACAAAACTAAACAAATAAATGGAATGCATTAATAAATGTCACTAAAACTTCATAATTAAGAGGGGAGTGAAAAGCCAAATGTGATCCATATTTGATTTCATATTTATATGTCATAAATTGTATTATACTATAGAAAACAATTTCGAAAGCAATGTTTTAAGTATTATGTTCATCATATGGGTGTTGAAGAGGAGCAAACAATGTAGGACAACAACATCACTGTTAAGAGGTGGTAAAACTGGAGGTTAAACTCGACACAGTCTGTCTACAGTTCTATACCAACCTGTTTGAACAGTGTAGGTATAAATGAAACGTCCTTTCTGAAGAGGCTGTATGTCCAGCATTGTACTATTAAAGGCTCTTCATTTGATGTGTTGATTAACACGTGTAGGCACATAAATTGATTTGATAACTTTCTGTTTCATGTAGAGATTTCTCTCAGACTCTCAGAAATCGATAAGGATTTAAATCTATTTTCAACATTCCTTTAAAATAAATGGTGAAATATTGTGGTGTTTCATGAAAACCTAACAAAAAAAAATCAAAGTTACGAAAAATAAGAAGATTAAATATTGAATAGGTATAGGTGTTATGTCGCTCCAACACAAAGGTGACCAGAAGATAATTGACCACGTGTAAGGAGTTATGTCAGAAGAGTCGCAGTTCAACGGTTATGTGGGCTTGTTTTAATGGGCTACAAAGAACTAGTAATTACTACGTAGTTTGCAATTTTCTTCATTGTTTTCGGCACCAAGTATAAAACCGAGATAAAACGCGCCGAAGTAAATTGTAGGTAACATGAATAAACCACCGATTTCAATTTTTATAATTTTCAAATAGCCAATGTCACTATATTAAGAGTAACTTAACGGTACTTTAAACGTCAGGAACGTGACAAAGAAATGTAAAAATTCAATGAACATCACTCTCTTCTTAGTTCAGTCTTCTTTATATATAAAAATCAATTGCTGTTCGTTTGTTTCGAGAACGGCTGGGCCGATTTAGCTGATTTCTGTTTTGAAATGTTTCTCATAGTCCAGGGAAGGTTTAAACGGTGAAAAATTAAAATCCAAAGGTCACGTGTACAAAGTAGCGGGCACAACTAGTTTCAAATAAATAACGAACCATTATTAAAACACCCTAAAAAACTTCGACAATATTGATGGAATATCAATTTTACAGTCAATTACCAAATACCACTTCAAAAACCTATCAGATGTGAACAAAACCATACTGTGATTTAATTTGATAGTCTGGCGACTACTGACGCGCCTCTATCCTTTTTCAGCCTTTGAATTTGTAGTATCCGTTAGTGCCGGTGTATTTTTAACTTACCTTGTTGAGCTTCGTAGCTGCATTCATTAGATGTAAGGTACAAAAGTGACTCGAAAATATACCAAAAATTGTTTGGAGCGGGTTTCATACATTTTATATGTATAGAAGTTCTTTGTATGTTGATGTAGAACTATTTATTTTTAGCTGGGTTAAAGTGAATTGCATTTAGATTAGTTCTAGCTTACTGCAAATGGTTTTGTACACATACGTACGTAATGTATTTCGTATGCATGAGCTGTGGGAAAATCCTTAAAATAAAATAAATAAAATAGGTTAATATATATTTTGGCAATAAAACGATCTTGAAAATGATAGACAGCCAATAGTACTTACAGTCAGCATCATATTGATTTGTGTTCTCAAAGTGCTCAAAATTATCTGAAAAACATCCATTCAATATTATATTGACAGTCAGGACTCTCGAATTGTTGTACGCATTGAAAGTGATCAAAATTACCTAAGTCTTCATATGGTATCTATGCATCCATACTAATCAAAGTCATTGTCATTAAGGCTGGCTACAATTTCGATTTCAGTTAAGTTCTTTGAAATGAAGGCTGGCCACACTTAGTATATCCGTTAAAAGTGAATAGGCGGGCAGTGTGTAGCGGTGAATTTGGTAACTGTTTTGAAAGGACACTGTACATTTTCTGAAACTTTTTAGTAATCTTTAGTTAGAAAATACTACTAAAAGATAGACTGCAGCATTAATCTATTTTACTTCAAAATGTTTTGTAAATTGTAATTTTTAATTTTAGAAATTGAAGGACCATCTTTAATGGATTGAAACATATTGAAAGGCTTCTTTTTCAAACCAGAGCTTGGATTTAATAGTTCGCTAGAAAGATACAAAAATTCCGAATTGCGTTTGCACTCAAACTGAACTTATGGTGATCTAATCCGAATGCTAGTATTTTTTATACAGCGAACAAGAAAAGTTAATATTTAGTACCTAAATCAGTTTTAACAAATCCTTTACAAAATGTAGCTATTTAGAGCACTTCAAAATTATAACTAGTTCACAAGTCACGATTGACGATTGAGAGACCACCTTTTGAGAATTTACAATTGCTTCACACCGTTTGATAAAACCTGGTGCATTCAAAAGCTCAAAATTCCAATTTGGTTCCTCATGATACTGATGACTGAGACTGATTTCTGCATGATAGTGTGCAATGTGCGATTTAGTTGCACAAACTGTGTAAATCTGTACTAATATATAAAGCTGAAGAGTTTGTTTGTTTGTTACCCGCACCAACCAAAATGGCCGCGAGTACTCTACAATCATAATATTTATTCGTCTTTTAAATAGTGACCTTACCTGATCATGATCAAAGTACTGAATGACGTAACTAATCTCTAGTATTGTTATACATTCTAAAGACCTTATTTCTATAACTTTGTGACTGCGAATCGCGCTGAAACATATTCCATCTATTAGAAAATTAATATGTAGGATATCTAATGCAAGAGCTTTAACCATTGTTTATGTAATAATTTAAATTATTTTATAGTAAATTTTCATCCTCATTCATACATATAAAGCATCTACTTTGTATAACACTGTATAAGTTTTAGAAATTGACAGACAGACATGACGAATCCATAAGGGTTCCGTTTTTTTGTCTTTTGGATACGGTAGCCTCAAGTTTTACTCACAATACTGTTGATATGTGTGATACTACATCTGAACAGATTTAGTAAAATAGCAAAAACAGTTGATACACGAATACTAAAAATTGTATACTTACACGGGCTCCAAAAACTTTTCTATCGTGATAGATCATATCACTCTGTTACCACGGCCAAAACACCGGTGCTATCTAGTTTTATCCTTTGACTGAGTGAGGAGTCCTAAACCCACACCACAGTATAAGAAATAATCAGTAGTACGACTTCTTTGATCTTGCAAGAAACGCTGAAGCATCTAGACACTGGCGAAATGATATAAATTAGCCACGGTTATCTCAAGGAAACAATGTTTTCATTATAATTTATTTACATTATTTTATCAGTACCATTCTATGAAATATCAGTCACTCTACAATTCGATCACAAACTCTAATAAACACGCCTTCATCTTTTTTCCATTCTAATAAAATAATAATAATGACAAGTATTAATTAAATGTACACGTATACTTTGACCAAGGCAACTGCACTCGTTCGAATATGAAGTTTGAGTAGTACTATAAACACAAGCTTATATTATTCGGACAGTAAAAGGAATAAAATAAATTTATATTTTTAATATGACTTTATAAAATAATACTTTCAAAATCGTTACAAAAGGAATTATCAAAATTGGTTCATAAACGACGGAATTATCCGCGAACAAAGATTAAAATATAAATATCGGTCAAATTGAGAACCTCCTCCCTTTTTGAAGTCGGGTAAAAAAAATAATTCAATATTATATGTACTATGAGCGCCGAGAATACAAAAGTTTTTTGCACGGCCACTATCCTTATTTTAAAATACTTACGTTCTCCTACCTCCTTATTCTATAGGTAGAAACCGACAGAGAGACAACGCACTAGGGGCTCTTGAACTGAAAGTGAATTGAAATGTCACCCATGGAAGATTCATGTCTTGTCACTTGCTATGAGGTAAACTTTCTGCCGGTTTCCTCTATGTTGTAGAAAGGGGAGAGAAAACAGTTGTTATCATAAAACAATACTTTTTTTTTACATTTTCATTAAATAGGTTATGGATTGGTTCACGAGTACACAGAATAGGGAAGATGCAAATATACTATTTATCAATATTTTGTGACTAAAATGTAAGAAAAACATTAAAAATAGAAATGCAACGTTTTTATTTTATTTTAATATTGATTTTCTACAATAATAACGAATTAAAAGTACTTAAAACCAATCTAAAATAACAGCATTCGTGCTGTCGTGTTTCGATGATGAGTGGGAGACCGGATGCCCAATGATGCAGAAGCATCTAAAAAGACCACCATAGTGTGGGTCACCAGGCTGCATTATTATATTGTCTGCATTCGCAATGAGTAAGAAGGGCAAATGCCCAAGGCATAAAGTCATACGGCGCTCTACTAAATACAACAAGTTTTCCGTAGCCATATTTGAATAAAAATCAGTACAAAGGATTTACTACATTTTCTATGATATCATATACTACTTTAAGATACTTTTTATTTTTACATGAACTAGTCGATATAGAATCCTGAAAATAATCTCTTATAAGTTATTTATTAATATTATAATAGGTCTTTACCTATGAAATTGCCGTTTTGTATGCAATAAGTGAAAGTACTTATTTTTTCAAACTTTTTTATTTCTGTTATTCGAAGTAATCACCCATGCAATCGACGCATCTTTGCCAACGCATTGGCAGTTTATTGATGCCCTTCTTGTAAAAATTGTACTGCCTCTCGGGAATTGAATTTTTTACCCACTAAAAAGTTGTCTAAAATTTGGAAAAAGTAATAGTTGGTAGGTCTCTCTCATCCGCCAAACTCACCAGACCTTGCACCTACCGACTATTACTTTTTCCAAAATTTAGACAACTTTTTAGTGGGTAAAAAAATCAATTCCCGAGAGGCAGTACAAAATGCCTTTGAAGAGTTTGTTGCCTCCCGTCCAGCTGATTCTGAGGTTTCGTGGGTCAGCTAGTATAATTATAATGCTATTTTCTTAATCTATAAGATATAATAATAAATCTTATGAACTAATTTTCATAAGATTTAAAATTTGTACACCAGAAATGGTAGAATACGAGTATAAGGAACGTATTATAATGTGATAACATCTTTTATACTATATTCTAACAAATTAATCTTTCTTTCTTTCTTTCTGTAGCATCATGTGCATATATAAAGTTTCAGCCTATCGTGCGAGGGCTGCAGCGCACTGGGTCTTTTTAATCAGTTGAAAATTGTATAGTTCTGGAACTTCATACCATTGTCCGAATGTAGATGATTATTCTATTCTTTCTTGAATGAATTATTTTCGAAACGTAATAATCGACCCTTGTATAACTGTACTATCGGTCGTTTTGCATAATACAGCCCGCACTGGTTTATAATTTGTTAGAGACAATGGCGAAATGAAATGAATTGAAATCATTTATTTTACAATAAGGTTACATGAACTCTTTTGCAAGTTGAACTTTTCTTGAGCAAATGAGTTCGGCCTTTCTATTTTGATTAGCCATGAAAAGAAAGAACAAACTCAAGGATTATCGTTACGTCACGGCACGGTTTCAAAGGCAGAGGCACGGTTTGGCCTGAACAGAGTACACCCACATTTAAAATAAAAGATGTTTGGGAGTTAATCCAAACAGATTTATAAAACATTTTCTCTGTCTTCTATTGGTTTACGCGTACGGTTCTTTAGCTTAAAACTGGCACATACACCCACATAACACTGATATAAAAATAAAAATCTACATTTGCGAGAACTTTAAACGCACCTTTCAATAATTTATATGATAAACATAAAATGCTTTTAGCCAACTTAAGATCTTAATTATAATCTCAATTAATTCCAAACTTTATAAAAAGATCTGGCTAAGAGCTGTGCCCTCTACTTGTGCGTTGATGTAAAATAGACATACATTTAAATTTGGTCTATAGTTAAATAGACATAAGACCTGATTGTAAACAAGTGTCAGAAAAAATTAAACTCTAGAAGTCAGTCAAGTCTTTACAAAATAATAATTGCTGTTCATGCTATCACTGCACAATATTTTTACGCTTGAAGTAACAGGACGGCGAGGTGTACTTGAAAATAGGAAACTCAAGAAAAATTAAAAGTTTTTTTGTCTCGTTTCTACGAAAGCGATGATAAATTGAATTTATTGAAGTTTGACTGTCCAAGGGTCTGGAAATATAAATACACATGTATTTATATTAATTTAATAAATATCTATATCACGTATCATATTGTTTGGTCGTACTCCTCCGAAACGACTCGAATAAATATTTTTTTGGATACTAGGTAGGTATCAAAGTAAGTAAGATAAGTCGTGAAGTATTTTTGTCTTTTTTTAAATCGTGATTTTATTTCTTTAATAATTTATACGAAAGCCGATAAGAACAATGTTTGCTGAATCAGCAAGTAATATGTATAAACATTTATAAAGTACTAGCTGTGCCCGCTACTCCGTACATGTGACATTTGAATTTTTTTTCACCGTTTAAACCTTCCCTGGACTACGACAAACATTTGAAAACCATGATCAGCTAAATCGAGTTTAAGTGAGACAAAAAAACAGCAATTGACTTTTATATACAAGATATATATATATACTAGCTGACCAGCTTAACTTCGTTTCTTCTCAAATTTTAGCCCATTTTCCCAACATTTTCGGTCGATACCCGGCTCCTACTGGTCATAGAGTGATGTTACAAAGCCTAAAACCTTCCTTGCTAAATGAGCTATCCAACAAAAATAATTAGCAAAATCGGTTTAGCCGTTCACGCGTGATGTCGTGACCAAGGCAAATAGGGATTCATTTATATATATATATATATATATATATATATATATATATATATATATATATATATATATATATATATATATATATATATATATAGATTTGATATATATTTGTTAAGATCGTGTTTCTACTAAGCCTTAGAAATCTAGCCACACGATTTTTCTTCAAAGGTATATTTAACAGTATTTTTCTTATAAAATTCTTATTTAGATGCTATTGTTGTCACATCACCATTGTATTTAATTTCTAAACGTGTCAAAGGTGTCACGGTGTATGTTACAAAGTCCATCTTCAAAGCTTACCTCGGTAAACAACATCCCACACTCTAAAAGAGATTTGTTATTAAAATAAACTCAAAGTATTAAAGTACGTCTGAATAATACTTGTACTTCATCCTATTATCTTCTGTACATACATAAGAAGCTTCTTAGTTTAGTTTTTAATGACAACGTTTATTCAATAAAGGATAAACGATTTCTGTATTCAAAGCTAGTTTTCAAACACAAATTTCTGTATCAAAAATTTGTGATTTACCGCTCTTTACATTCATTCGACCACACAAACAAAGAGTAATAGAGCCTATTGTAAAAATGAAAACTATTTGAAGGTGGAAAAATATTGTTCAGCCCTTTGACATGGCTGTCGGAGGCCTGCCACTCTAAAAACCAGAGCATTTTTTTTAAATATCAGCCTGACAAAGCCATATTCCTTCCATGCGCGTGAAATGACAGAGCCCAAGTTTTCAGCCGCTTTTTAAAGTCGAACCGGGAATACATTAGCGTGCAGTCCAGGTGTAGCGAACGTCGACGATGAACGCTGATTTAAATCTAGTACTTACAATTTTAGCAGGATAACGTATAAACGTACCTAGATAAAGATTTATAAAAAAAAACTTAAAGATTATTGTTGTAGTCGAAGAGTAGTAAGAGGTAAAAAAAAATTGTTTACGTCAAATTTCTGTCAGGAAATTGAATCTGAACATTTCCTTACAAGAGAGTATATAGCAGTTAAAACGATCGAATACTAATTTAGATGCCTTTTTGTTGCCTGCTATCCGTTTTAGCCTTAGACAGAGATTTTCAGCTTTGACTTCTAGAATAAATGTTATTGAAGTCAAAGCTAGATATTTCAGACGAGCAGAGCACTTTGAGACTAGTTTATACTTAATCAATTTTCTCCTGTACTTATTAAGTTACATTTCAATTATAAATCCTATATTTTTTCAGAATTTTTATCTATTAAATATGTTCTATACATGCGTCTTGGCTTTATAATTATAATGATGAACATCGTAGAACTTTCGTAACGTAGCTCTACGCTACGTAGTTGCGTAGCATAGAATTTTACGAGCTACGTTGATTTGGACGCGTTCGTTTAATTTTAGTTTTTTCAACTAACAAGGGTACAGAAACTATTATACTACAAAATCACGAACTCTGACATCAGTTATACCAGATTTAATTTAGGTGCATTCGCAATGGGTGTGATGACCACCACTCATGGATTCGGCTCATGATTTCCATTAGCCTTTCAACGTAAGTAGAGTCACGTTGACAGCCCCATAATATGTATAAAAAAAAAACAAAAGTTTATGAAAACAAACACTTACAAAGTAAGAAATAATAAGCGATTCAGTGCAAAATGTAATACAACCACGAGTTTGCACTTCGTTGTTGGTTTCTCGGTGGTAATCATGTCACGTCACAGAAACTTACTTCAGTCCTTTTTCAGTCTTGTCTATCTTTGTCTCTTGACATAAATGCATAAAAATCAATACCGATCTTAGTAAGCGCTTAATTTAGAGTACCTGCGTTTATTTCGTTTGTTCTTTTTAATTTCTATTTAAATTGGTTTACATTTTTTTTTATGAAACTCACTTATACACCGATCTAAAATAAAATTATTTACACTAGTGCATAAATTACTGTTTCAGACGTCTTTTCTCACTATTTCCAATATTGTAAATTTTGGTAGTCTAGCTTTTAAGACATTTGTGTCGTTTGTTACAATATCGAAACTGTTGTAGTAGTAGTACAACTCGTCTGGGTTTGTTTACGGCACATCGGGTCGATTATGTTTAAATCAGTCCCACATATCGATTCAATGAAATTAGATAATAATAAGTATGGTTTGATTGTGGTTTATATTATTGGGTGTATTCGACAAGGAATTGTTTTAAATTCGCATGTAATTCATCTATAATAAAATCTGGATAGTATGTAACTACGTCTATCAGGCTCTGTCTGGTTACAATAGCATGCTATGATCAGGGATGAAGGCCGTGATAGTGATGTGACAAGTTATGTATGAATTATAAAGTATTCGAGTAGATTGTGGTGATTCTCTTGTTGTCATCCTAAATAAATTCACTAAAATTGACGATTGATGACGTAACGTAATAAGAATTCGTTGTTTCAGGTTTTACAAATTAGCAAGGGTACATGATTAAATAACAAAGTACAGTCTAATTACCAGTTTGGTTTATTTTAGTTCTTATTAAGGTATAAATTACTGATAAAGCTTATAGTACAAATAGGATCACAACAACTAAGTTCTTGTTTAACACGCTCGGACACCGACTGACCACAAACACTGTTTAGCTTTCACATGTGGCCTTGAGAGATAGAAATCGGACTGGGATTATATGTGTTGTGGAGAGGATTTACTTCGAAAAGTGCACGGAGGAGAGCTTGAGACAGCTCCATACTTGATCGCAACTTCGACGCCTAACTATTAATTTACCAATACCTTGTATTGATAAAATCATGTACTATGTACATATAGATTTTAACTTCAACCAGTATGGTTAATATTAAAGCAGATTGGCGGACCAATAGCTATGAACTATTCTAAAAATAAATCAAAATCAACCTTTATTGAATCAAAACGCAATATGAAATTTATACAGCATTTTGTCGTTAGCGCCATGCATATTGCGCGAGGGGGTGGAGGGTGGGATCCATTCCCGCCATTTTATTTCTGTTAAACCCTGAAATACCTGGAAAATTTCCACCCCCGGCGCGCTCTTTCGGTCCAGATCGTCCCTGCGCTTCTCATTCGACTGCTAGTTATCGGAAGGGAAAGTGCTCGTCCGTAATTTGCTTCGGAATTATAAGACGTGTCAACATTTTCATTTCAAACTTAGTCTTTTAGTTTGAGTTGTATTGTTGAGTTTTATTACAATCAAGTGACCATGTAGCAGAAAATTACCTTCGGTTCGGTAAGCATAGTGAAATTATTATTTCAATTTGAAACTTTATTGAAATATTTGACTTGACCAGCTAAGATATTGGTGGTTTACTGTGCGGACGCGTTGGACAGCTGCCTGTTGCTTTCTCAGGTGGCTCCGGAACGGCTTTTAAACTTTTGAAGTTCTAAGTTTGTACTTTATAAAGAAGTGATCGTGCTTTTATGGGGATGACAATAATTAAATAACTATCTACGAGTATATTAATGTTACTTTAAAATGATATTGTTCAAACTACAATGGTCATAACTAATCACTTTTAATGTCGTTAATCTAACTATCCATTTTGAAATGACTTTTTATCGGTAACTTTGAAATTTTGGCTGGCCTTAAGATCTTAAGGTTCCATGCATTTTTCTTCATAGAATGAATTCTCACTTATGTCCTCCTGTCTGCGGAAGAGCGGAATAGGTTTTCAGAAGATTTTTTCTTGGGAACGTAATTAAAAAAAGATATTTTTTCTTTTTACTTGCAAGCAAACAATTCATTATTTACTCGCTACATTTCTCTGTAAATTAAACATACTGCAGTGTAAAATTTTATCATTTTCCTTTCATGCATGATAAACACACAAAGTGAATTACTTTACTAAATCAAACATATCACGCTGACCGCACCGGTTTGTTTCACATTAATTTCGATGTAGTAAATGCACTCAAGATTGTAAGAGACAGGTAAAGTACTAAGTAAGTCAATTCTCATTTCTCTTGAATATTATTATTTTCAGTATTACATTGGATATTTTAGTAGGAATTTCTAGGTCCCTCTATGAGATTATATCACGCGCTTTTAGTTAATAAATATTTGTCTTGACGGGATCTGTGCCACAGTGGAGTCACAGGTTCCATTCCATTTTAGTGCAAAAATTTGTATTTGTAGATACAAACTTGCATTAGTGAAGGTTCACGTATAGCGCCTTTATAGCGTCGTTTAGCCATAATTTTTTTTTAAGGATGAGGTACCCTTACCATTTAGGGGGATGAAAAATAGATGTTGGCCGATTCTCAGACCTACTCAATATGCTCACAAAGTTTCATGAGAATCGGTCAAGCCGTTTCGGAGGAGTATGGCAACGAAAACTGTGACACGAGAATTTTATATATTAGATTGTATGCGTTGTGCGTTTTCTAGAAACAATAGTAGGTCTACTTGGTGTCCAGGTTTGTGATTTTTGTTGTCTCAGACTTATTTTCAAAATTTCTTTTTACAAAATGAAAACCATATATATTCTATTACATTTCTTACCATACTAGTACTTATATTTATATTCGAAACAGAAACAAAATTCTCAAAGCGTGTTTCGTGTCGGAGGAACTTACCATTTTTTCATTAATTGTAATAGTCTTAACTTACTATAGCTGTACCAATTGCATATCAGAAGCATTGAATGGATCGGAGCAGTAAATTAATATGCGTATTAATATTTTAATATATCAAGGTTACCTATATACTCGCAATTCAATTAACTGCTAAGATTTTGATGTACTGTAAATTAATCCTACCTAATAACTATATATATACTCGGATAATTAAATCTGCAGATATAAATAAAAGCATAATATGAAATAAAATAATTAAGGGACACTTTTGACATGAACAATGTTTTTCACGTTTTCATGTAAAACTTCATCGTTCCAATAACTATGACCTACTTGACATACATATTGATTGATCAATCAACTACAATGTCATATGATTGCAGCTTGGTTAGTTTTTGTCATAGTTCTTAAAATCAATTACCGATGGTAACTTACCCATTGATTGAGGTTTTTGTAATGCCCTTCGGTTGCGCGGCGACTAAACGTACAACGCAGCGATCGTACAATTAAATCTTTAAACTCTTATGAAAATTTTCATTTAATTTTAGTGCATCTACTAGGACGCATGCAATAAATTCTTCACGTAATAGAAAGCTTTCCAAGAGTTTTATTATTTTTCCTCTACAAAAATAAGAATGTAATGTCTTCTTTGACATTTAATTATCTTGAAGAAACATTCATACTAATTGGCTCTTAAAAGGCTTGAATCCTAAAACGAGACTTATGAGTTTTCTATGACAGTTAAAACCAATATGTTATTAAAAATTACCGTAACGAGGCTGCAACTATGGTGCTGCCAGGGGCGCCTTGACATCGCGCGAACTTTGTTCGGTCAGACAAAGACTGACCAAACTACGACCACGACTTTTTAAATAATTTATCAAGTACATATGAATAAAACTGATTTGTACACGCTTGCAATGACATTAAATGTCAAACATACGATAGATCAATATGATTCGGACGGAATACATACATGCACTTAATTCTCGACTGCACAGTTGGCCTAGTGGGCAAAGCAGTTGGCCACGCCGTTTTCTAATGTGATAATGCGCCAAATGTTGTGGGTTCAAATTGTTGTGTTGTTCTGAGTCTGGGGGTTCTTCCATCTGTTTCATGCATGTTTGTCAAGTCCCCCGCGACACAGGATATATATGCTAGTGTGGCAGAAAAAAAATCATTTTAACTAATATAATTTTAGTACTACTTGCGTAATTAGGAAAGAAAGGAGTCGGAGTGGGTCGGTAAGAGGCAGAGGCTATTGTTGGAAAAGGAAATTAATTGCGTGGATGGATTTTTAAAGCGTCAGAGTCGCATACTTGTGCTTCGAAACATATGGGTTGGCTCACTCGGCTCCACCATCTCTTGAGTTGCAGGTGTCCATTTCACATACATAAACAAAAAGCATTGTTATTAATTCTTGTAGTACTTAATTGTTCTTTTAGTAAACGTATTCTAGCATTCACTGCTGTAGTTTCGGTGTGTTTGAACGTTCCTACTCAAAAGACAGTCCAGTGACAGTTAAATTATTTTCTGAAAACGTGTAAGGTATTTACAGTTAAAGAAATATGTTTAAGTGTCTGTTCCATAATGTTTCTTTAATACAATTCTTTGTTAGTACACCAAGTATCAAACCATGTTATAGCAAAGTAATAATTAGACTTATAACTTTTCATTTTGCGGACTTTCTCCTATTACGTACAGTCATCCATCATCAACTAATTTCGATGGCACCCGGCTAGTGTGGGTTTTTCGAGTGTAATGTAGTATTTATGTTGGAATGTGAAGAACTTTTTGTATGTTTAAGACATTTTGGAAAAGATTAGTCGTTGTCTCAATGTCACCCAATTTCTTCACTGTTGTAAAATCTCCTACTGTTTGTCAAACGTAGAACTTTAGTGATGAAGTTTAATGATAAATTCTTGCTCGGAGTAACAGAATCGTGAGATAGTGTTTATGTTTCTAGCATAGTTGAAACTGTTGGGACTAGATTCTAATCGAGGTATAACATGAATTCATTTCATTAGGGCACGACACACATAATCTCTTATAACTATAATAGATAAAGAAGTTCACCGGAGTTGTCGTCTCCACCTCTTTTAGAATATGCTTTTTTGAACACTTGACGAATCTGCAATAAGATCAAGCATTCATAACTATTTATGAACCAGTTTTTGAAAACATATTACACATTTTATGTTAAGTAAATAAATGATGATTGACATTCCCTGTAATAAGTCCTTCCTTAGAAGAAGCAGAATGCAATATCAAGTACAAGTATTATATAACAATTTAAGCATCTTTCCATGCTGAGATTGTTTCGTTTTCACGGCATCTTTATGCAGAATCCTAAGATAGATCGAAGTACTTATATTGTTTTATAATAAGGAATACGCATAAAATTTTAATTTGTCTCAAATATTATTTTCTAGATTGATAGACCCAGAAAATATGAATTGAAAAGTGCACATTAAGAGAAATTCAAATTTATAAAACACGCACTATTGATCGAAACAAAATGTGACGTCGATGGTCACGTCATCGAAATTATCGGCGTCGAAGTTCCTATTGTGTTAGTAGTGTTTGTGAGAAAAAATAACTTCTTCCCTGTTTTTATAGCAATTAAAACTAAATATTTAAAAACTAACTGTAACACTAAATAGTAAATAAACACGAAATGACAATGACGTCATGGCTCATGTCAAAAGCGAGCCCAAAATGACGGCATTTGAATGGCTCAAACTTAGTCAGTGTTTTAAATTTCACTTTAAAAATTTGTTTGACTATTTTCAAGCCTATTTATATATTTTTTTATGTTATGGAGACGTTAATTATCATATTAAGATATATTCTCTATTGCCTGCCTCGTTGGTCTAGTGGTTAGCATAAGCGACTGCTGATCAAGAGGTCTCGGGTTCGATTCCCGGTTAGGACTGCTGTTGGGTTTTTCTTACAAGAATTTTTTAATAGCAGCCTGAAGTATGGAACGACTTTACACGATCTATGTACAGGTAATTTTGAACACAAAAATAATGTGAATAAAGTATTTGTTTACATTTTAATTATTTTTTTCTTCGTAACTAGTCTAAATAAAAACTGAGTTGAGCTGAGTTTTACTGCGTACGTTTACAAAACTCCTGGTTTTGAACTTATACAGTACTTTTGTAAGAATAAACCATTTTGAGGTGTGTAACAAACTGATTCTCAGTTTAGAAATCCTTCCATAAACCTGAGTGGCACGTCAACCGCACGAGTCTATGACCGGTAAAAATACTATCGTAAATTTTAAAAGTTGGTGGTTGTCTTTTATTTTTTCGCATTTTTATTCTTTTACTTTGCTAATCTGTAACTTCGCTTTTACAAACTCCAACCAACCAAGGTCATATTTTTCGTTTTATATTCATCATATTTTGCGTTTTCTGTATTGTGTTTAGCAAAATTTGTGTATTTGACCGAAAATAAATATGTGTAAATGTGGTCTTACACCATACTAAGCTATGATTATCTTTCTGTCTTTATAGATTCGAACATGGGACAAAACCCAGGCGATTATGAAAACCGAAGAGGGTTTGGGTATAGAATATGATGAAAACGTAATATGCGATGTTTGCCGGTCTCCTGATTCTGAAGATGGCAATGAAATGGTATTTTGCGATTCGTGCAATATTTGTGTGCACCAAGCCTGTTATGGAATTACTGTAATCCCTGACGGTAAGTTTGTCACATTATCAATTCATTAATTGAATATGCCATTTTTTTTTGCAATAAATGAATTGTCTTCAAACGACTTTCATTTTCTAATCACTTTATACCCTAGTGTATGTAGACTCACTACAGAAGTTAATTTTGTTTAAAGCTTCAACAGCATCAAAGTAGGTGATGGAACTTGTATTTTTTAAAATGTTCTTTTTGTATTTTCAAGACTTGTTTAGAATTTGATTCCTTAACTTTTTGGGTATTCCAATTATTGTTGGTCCATTAGTGTAGCTACACAAGAGCTTCCCAGTTTCCAAGACCTTTTCAACATTTACACACAGTCTTGTTGATGTATAAATAATACAACAGGATAGTTGTATCAATCCCGGTTGAGACTCTTCAGTATAAATCAAATCTGTATCGCCGCTTCATCCCCAATATTGTTTATCGCCTCTGATTTGTTCTAAATATTAAAGCTGTCATTGATTTTGTTTTAGGCTGATACCTCTTCTTTATTTTCAGATCGTAACGTTTATAGATAAGATATGTGTAAACTCATAGTTAATCTATTCTGTTCACAGGTCAATGGTTGTGTCGGCCATGTGGGGACGGTGTCAGACCTACCTGTGTCCTATGCCCCAACCATGGGGGTGCCATGAAATGTACCCCTTCTGGACACAAGTGGGCCCACGTGAGTTGTGTGCTATGGGTTCCCGAAGTGTCGATAGGTTGCGCGGAGATTATGGAACCTATTACTAAAATCTCGTCCATTCCCCCGTCGCGTTGGTCTCTAGTGTGTGTTCTTTGTCGCAATCGCAAAGGTGCTTGCATTCAATGTTCGGTAAAGACTTGTAAAACAGCCTATCATGTAACGTGTGCGTTTAAACATGGACTTGAAATGCGAGCAATCATTGAAGATGAAAACGCTGAGGATGGTGTAAAGTTACGATCTTATTGTCATAAACATAGTGTCAATCAGAAGAAAGAAAAGTGTTCGGCCTCAGGCTCCGAAGAGGAGGAGGGGAGGAGGAAACGTAGAAAAGACATGACATCGGAGGAGAAGACGCAAGCACGCGCCGCTCGATTGCAAGAGATAGAAAGGGAGTTCGACAGACACGTCAGTGTCAAGGATATCAGTAGTCATCTCCTTGACGTCGATCAAGACGGTATTACTTATATTTACAACTATTGGAAGCTAAAGAGACGGGCGGGGCACAATCGTCCGTTGTTGCCGCCAAAGTCTGACGACACAGAGTTGTTGACTCATCGACAGGAGCAAGCCGACCTTGACAAAATGAAGATGTTCGTGCAGCTTCGGCAAGACCTCGAGAGAGTCCGCAACCTGTGTTACATGGTCAGCAGAAGGGAAAAGCTCTCCCGCTCATTTTTCCGTATGAGAGAACAAACATTTCACAAACAAGTCGCTGTACTATCTGCGGGTGGTGCCATACCGGAACAGGAGTTGGCAGCCATCGTTGAGGCTAATCATGGACCTTCAATCTACGATAGATTATATTCACATCCAGACGCTCCAGATCATAAGAACGATTTTGAAGAGCTGCTCGCTCGCATTGCGCCCCCAGAATCGGGTGACGAAAAGAAGAAAAATCGTAATGGCCTTGTGAAAGGCTCGAAGTCGGCAAATCCATACAAGAAACATTACGTCAATGGTTCGCGACGCAGTGGCAGCATGTTTAGTGGCCTGTCCAGTGAGGAGAGCGCGCCAGAAATCTCTCGTTCTAGTCGATTCCGAAAAACTCTTCCATCTAGTACTGATGACGAAGGAAAGAAAGCTGCGCCCTCACCTAAGAAAAAGATATCACCCAAGGCAACGAAAATTAAGAGATCGCCTAAAAAGCCTGAAAGGAAAAGAAAGAAAGCTCCTCAGTCTAAAGCGCTTATAGAAAGCAGCAGCGAGGATGAAGCTTTAAAATCTAAGATGAAAAAGGATAGTTCACGTAGTAAAACATTGCAACAGATGGAGAAAGAGATGACTGCCGCAGGCGTCAAACTTCATTCAGGTACAGATAGCGACGATCTCATGCCAATCAGATCTACAAGAAACAATAAGTTTCCCATCGACATCTACTCCGACAGCAGTGAGGATATTACGTCAGAGGCAAAAAATGAAAAGACAAAATCTGATAAGGATAAGAAGTCTGAAAGATCTAAACCAGAAAGATCGCCTGGAGGAAACGATTCTCAACAATCGCTCCCTAGAACTAAGGCGGCAATGAAGGAGTTCATTCCTGCCCAGTCAGACAAGAAATCTGCTGTGACCGAAGCTGAGAAACCTGCTCCCAAGAAGAGAGGAAGAAAACCTTCCAACAAAGAGAAAAAGGTCACCCCCGTGAAATCTGCCAAAGCACCCGAGTCGGATGATGAAGCCAAGAACAAAGAAAATATAAAATTCTCGAAACAAAAGGACCATCCTACTGACCTTATTGTTCCACAGCGACAAGCGGCTAAGAAAGCGTCTGAAAATATGCGTTCGACGACTGTTGCCAAAAAAGACGAACAGAACTCAGTTTCTGATAAACAAACTAGCGGAGATGATACTAAGGCTAAAACTCCAGTCAAAAGTAGCAGCAAGCCGTCAGGCAAGGGTAAAGAAATGAAAGAAAGTCCAAGCAAGATTGGTAGGAAAAAGTCGAAAGATTTGGAGAAAGAACCCATCGCATATGTACCTCAGAGACAAGCTGCTAAGAAAGCTGCTGCACATATTAAAAGTGGGCTGGGCACTAAGTTACCGGCTGCTGAGATTGATGAGAAAAAGAAAGACGATAAATCAGATCCAATTAAATCTCCGCCTATGAAGAAGGATGACGTGAAGAGCTCTAAAGCTCCGCAGAAAGAGAGCTCGAGTTCATCATCTGGCTCCAGCAGTAGCAGTTATTCTTCATCTTCCAGTTCGGAGGAGGAGCCTGAAAAATCAAACTTGAAGCCTACTGCTAAAGCACGCGAGATCAAGATTGCCATAACAATTCCGAATTCAGTGTTTTCGCCTCCAGGCTCTAGACCAACTGTGGACTTGCCCTTTCTCGACAAGGTGTCAAGACCGCTGTCTTCGACTAGTGCCTCGAGTGATTCTGACAGCTCTAAGGAATCAGATGGATCAAGATCAGGTAGTCCCTACCCGAAACGACCACGACGCCGACGAAAGATTAAGAGTACCTCCAGTGATGCGTCCCCTCGCAAGGCCCCAGACAAGAAGCTTAAAACTTCCGAACGGCGGTCCGAGTGCAGGGTATCGCCGACTCTTGAAGGAGAGGAACCTAGCCGATCCAAAGACGCGCGTGCTGCCTCGCGTGCTCGGACCCGAAGCGTTACTTCAGGAGGAAATATGCCTAATAAGTTTGATGCCCGATCTAGAAAACCATCTAAAGACGGGTCCAGTATTACCATTGGACCCGATAAAACTCCGAAAGAGAGCAGCCAGCCCAGTGAACTTCCAGCTGCGGAGCGGAAAACGGACGAGGAACTAGTCAAGGAACCTGCATTGATTGAATTGCCCAAGAACGATAAAAACGATATTAAACCTAAGTCAGTGAAGGCTGTAAAGCGTGTTAGCGGGACTACAGAGGACAAAGAGAAGTCTTTGTCAACTGATCTCTCATCTCCCACTCCGAAAAAAGTTAGTCCGAGAAAAAGCACTGAATTGAAACAAAAATCATTGCCTAAAAGGCGTATGAGTATCAAGGAACCCGCTTCTAAAGATCGACTAATTACTGAGGAATTACAGGAGCCCATAGCTAAGAAAGCTCGTAGGCTAAGCAGGCTTGAAACTTATAATGTCTCCACCGAAAAAACTAATCTATCACCAATAAAGATGCCCAGGGATATTATCACTGAAAATACGGTAGATGAACTCAAAGATGGAAGAGATGAAAAGGATGAAAAAGGTGATAAAAGTCCTATTAGAATTAATGCAGATTATCATAGCAGCGATAAGCATTGGCTACCAAAGGCTCCAAGTCCTAATGCAATTCCACCTCCAGTGGAAAAACCGGGTGGTAACGAGAAATACATGTCTGACGACAAATCAATGGATTCGGATTACACCGATAAGAGTAGTGTCAAAATGATGGCTAAGATACAAGCTAATCTCAATGAAAATCCTATGATAAAGTCACCTAAGACACCAATGGATGCACGCACTATAAGTATTGAACATTTGGAAACAGATGGAATTCCTAGAAACATCAGAAGGCGCCCTGGTGAGAAGAAGTTTATTACTCAAGATGCTAGCCACGTGCAAGGAGTTGAGATCTCGAAAAGTGCAAAAATACCTTCAGCCTTGAATCCATATCCCAACAGAATGTTTTCACCGCAAGCAAAAGACCACGAACTATTCGACTTTGAGCTAATGGCTGTCGATGATGGTTTCAACCATGACGACATTTTGCACAAACCTTTTGCTACTTACCCTGAGTTCTTTTTCAAAGAAGATTCTAAGGAACAAGGAGTACAGGAGACTCTGAACCTAGTGGATAGACTGAGAATGCAACTGAGCACTAAGAAAGTACCCGTAGAGAATTCGACGCAGGACGAGCCGATTGTAATTAATGACGATAGTGCAAAAGAAGAAGACGATGTTAAGAGTGATCATGATGAGAAGAGTAACCATGATGTAAAAAGTGTAAAGAGTGATCATGATTTAAAGAGCGATCATGATGTGAAGAGTGATCATGATGTAAAGAATGACCGTGATGTGAAGAGTGACCATGATGTAAAAAGTGTAAAGAGTGATCTTGATGTGAAAAGTGACCATGAAGAAGACCCGCAATCAATGAAGCCTATCTCCATGGCCGAGACGCCTCTGACACGAATAGATCATTCACCACCGAAAGATATGCGTCAAGCTACTATCAACAACATGATACGCTCGGAGTCGACGCAGAGACACCCGATAAGTAGAAATTTACTCATGGGTAACAAAGATTACCATCAATCTATACCGGTGACTGGTAATGAAAAGTGGGCGCATGTGCCTGAGTCACACGTAGACATACAGAGCGATGCCGATGATGCCAAAGAAACCATAACTACTGTACAGTTGGAAGCTCAATCAATTGAAGTGGCCGACACAATATCGCTCTCTAAACAAAGCGACGACTCTCAGTCTCACCTCTCAGTGGTCGATCACTCCGTACAAGGTGACAATGATCAAGAACTAACTTTAGATAATCAGAACTACGACAATAACGACCCCATGATACACTCCGACTGTGCGACTATTTCATCACCTTATGTCAGTCAAGAAAAATGGCGGGAGAGCAAAATAACTACTCGTCGCTCCTCTGCATCCAGCACAAATTCTGAAGGGTCCATTTGCTCTCAAAAGACTCTACTAAAATCACGTTTGAACACAATCGATTCACGTCACGATAATGTGATGCCAGATATAGATACTTATCCACCCATACCTGCCTTTTCGCGACCTGTGGAGCCGTCGATGCCCTTGAATCAGTATAGCACGTATCCACCGGATGCGTCACCGTTCTTGAGTTCGCTTCCGTTGTTCGCGGGGCCATGTGGCTCCCAACTTCAGTTGCCTTCACCCGGACCGCTGTATGTACCGTACACAGGGACAAATCTTTTGCCGACGAAATCATTCCCCTTGTCATTTACAACTTCAAGCCAAAACCTTGCTCTCACTACAGCAATGATTGCTCCACCTACGCCTAAACAGATCGACTCACCACAAGATGAAATTGACGTCACCGGTAGCGACAAGTTCAGCGACAAATTCTCCGTACATGTCGTATCTAGCCCGAGCATAAGCGTTGATTCATTAGATAATAGCAGCAGAGCGGCCACTAAAATGTCCAATGATAGCAATGAGACTATGTCCAGTTTACATCCACAAGAATCTAAATCACCGCCAAAGCTAAGTAAACCTATGACTAAGTTCCCTTGCAAATCTCCTGGCAAGAGTCCTGGCATATCACCGAAGCAAAGCGAAGGTACCAAAGGCACCAAACGTGCTAGCAATAGGAGCAACAGAAGCCAAAGAGGTCGAGGACGGTCCAAGAGCCGGGGTCAAAATTTCCCTATGGTGGACTATCTCGGTAATTCAATACAGAGCAAGCTTGTCGGCACAGTTTATGACTTCAATGAAGATGTTGCCAACGATGGCGTTGACCTAAAAGCGCTCCGCGATAAACGCAGATCTATAGATATGAGAGACGATAGGAAATCCGAACATTCATCTCGGTCTCCTCCTTCGCATAGTAATAAGAGACCATCGACGGCTGACATCAAAGATGTCAAACCGATCACTCCCGAGCCTATTGATCCCAATTCTTCGCCGTCGAGTAAGGCATCTGGCCAAGGGTTCTCTCAAGTAGCCCCTGTATTACCTGGCCCAGTCGATATGCGCACCTATCAGCCTTTCGAGAATCCAGTTCCCACACCGGAGCCTTATACTTCTTCCAGTTTAATGGTGTTTGCTAGTGGAACTACTGAACAACATTTAGTGGACATTGACGAGGAAGTGGAAAAGCAACTCCACACTGCGCTAATGTCTGGCCAAACACATAACGGATCACCCGGCCACACATTGCCGCGAATTCATGAAACGCCAAAGGATCCTCCGGTTATACCTCAACTGCCGAAAGTTTCACTATCCGATTCGAGAAACCAACTCAAAGTGAAAATAAAGGGCCCGTTTTTGGATGCCAATTATTCGGCAAGCTGTTCGGTCCAACCTGTGGTACCACCGCCGCCAGCACCAACTCACGATGTCAACACGGCTATGCCGTCTATGTCGTCGAGTACGGGAGGATCGACAAACTTAAGACGAATGCGTAAGAAGGAACTATTGCGTCAGTACCAGACTCAAGATATGAACATGGATGAGCCTTCAACGTCCGCTGCAGTGGTCCCGCCTCCAGCTGAACCTTCACCTCTCACTCGTGCTGTTATTACGATCCCGAAAGCGGTTGCCTCTATGACATGCATACCTACTAGAGAAGATTATAAAATTGCTGACTCTCCGGTAGAGAAAAAGAAGCGCAAAACGACTAGCGGATTGTCTCGTGAACTGAGACACCTCGAAGTGAGCATGAACGATGACGTAGATCCATCGGATGACGTTAAACTGTCGAGTATGGCCAGCACGTCGGGCACGCAAACGCACAAGCGCAGAGGCCGCAACGCTAAAACTGCTGCGACCGCATCGACAAGTAGAGCGAATGCCACTTCACCGGTCGCACCCAAACTAAAGATAAAAATTGGCGCTAACACGGCGGCAGTGCAGCAAGTTCCGCCGACTGCGCCAGTGCGTGAACCTTCACCGCCACCGCGAGCTCCCTCGCCTCCTCCACGACCCTTATCGCCCCAACCCGGGCCCTCCTCCGAAGACCCGTCTGATTCGCACCGACCGCCGAAAAAACGCACCATCCCCAAACCGAGCCTTGAGGATCTGCGTCGCGAGAGCATGAAGTATCGGCGGTTGGTCATGGCAGGCTTCGACGATGAGGAAAAAGTCAAAAAGGTGAAGATCAAGAGTGAAAAACGCAAAAAGAAGAAAGATAGAAAAGTTGATAAGTTACAAGTGATTAATACTGAAACTGACAATGCTACAAAATTAGTAATTAAAATTAAACGGACTGTTGATGTCACGGAGAGTCGTTCGCAGCCGGTGACGAGCACCGGGCGGCCGACGGAGCCCTTCGACCCGTTCGAGTACGATCCGTCAGCGCCGGATCCGCTCGCGATCGACCCGCCCTCGTCAAGCTCGTCGGCAATGCGCAGGGTCCGCACGGACAAAGTGACGCCTATTCGGTTAAAAATTGCACGCAGCTCCGAGGGCTCAGGCTACGTGATGAAAGAGTCGAGCGAAGTGGCGACTACTGATACGGAATCGCTCGCTGGCTCCTCCACGTCTCCCTTGACTCTGTCGGTTAGGTGACAGTTGCGAAATGGCGCTAAGACTTCACAGCAGCGTACGACTGTCACGTGGCGTAAAGGCAAAGGTAAGGGGAAAGGCAAGGGGAAGGGTAAAAAGCCGCGCCAGCGCCGCGTGTCCGTGGACTGCAGCAGTGAATCGGACAAATAAATGAACAGTGCTAGTGTTAAATCTATTGTATAGTTAAACTAAACTATTGATATTGTCTGTATATTTTAAAATTTAATATTTATTTCACATGTATGTATAAAAAGCTCAATGGTTAACTTAAAGTTACTCTAAGGTATAGTTTTGTGCATGACATTGTGCACAAGTAAATTTTATAATAGTATAGTAAATATTATATTTTTGTTATTAAAATTAAAAACGTTTGTTTTTGTGCCTCATATGGAATCTCAATAATTTTGTATGATTTGATTACGTAACTATAAGTTATCTGAAAGCTTCATAACTATCACAAACAACATCACATGCACTTGTTAAGTGTTTTAATAGCATTTATTATAAACGATGGTCCAGATCTCACGACATGGTGTCGACGGGCTCGCGCGACTCTCGCACCGACTCACAGACTTGACACTCTAGTGCCAACACGGCTATAACGCAATCAGCTTAACGCGTCACCAAAGATTGATCACTAAATGAACTAGACTAACTGTATGGGCATTATGACTTCTTGAAATGATTCCATTGTCATCGTGCGGGACAAGGACGTATATACGACCGTATTCGTATATGCGACAGTACACACTCGCCCATTCTGCTCGTAATGACCGCGTCACAAACTATTCGAGTACAAATTAGTGATGAACACGATGAAAGAGCAGGATGGAATATACGACACACGCCACGTAGCTGCGTGCCATTACGTAACAATTAGTTAAAATTACAACATAATCGCTTAATGTCGTTAGATATGTGTCCTTACAGTGGTAAGATTAGTTATTGTGTATGAAATACCTAAATCGATGTAAGCTAAAGTCGAATGTATTATAAAAATGTGGAGGAGGCCGCGCGCGATTGTCGCTCCACATCATTAGATAATAATCTGTGTTAACAGTCTGTAGGATTTTGTTCTAGCAACTCGTACGAGTTCAGTATTTATAGACAATATAGTACATTTCAACTAAATAAGGCAAATTTTGTGAAACTTAGAATTATGTATGTGTAATTGGTTCCACTTTGGTGTTTACTACCGTACACCGGTATCAACAGCCGAGTGAATTCGCAGTACGCTGTTAAACATAGAATTAATTCAAAAAGTATGTTTTCTCTAATAGTTGATAACATTGTAAATAATATCCTGGGCCCGTGGGCCATCTGTGGTCGACTTTTGCGATCGGTCTCACACCGAAAATGCTTATTTCCTATTATTCATATCATTGTGACAACTATAAAATAATTATGTTTAAGGTATGCTTGAAAATGAGACATCAATGAACTGATCGGTATAATTATTTATTTGGATGTTTTCAACATATTTGAGTCTGGTTACCGCTGACTGGCCTCTAAACATTACAACTAACACTCTGTATTGTAATAATTAAATTAACATTTCACATGAATAGTTAAATTTCAAACAATACGAAAGTTTAAAACCCTATGAAAATGTATAACTCGTACAATACTGATACAATTATAGGAAGCAAGTCAGTGTGTAGCGAATGCCGCGTACGTTGCTAGGTAAAAAGAGATGTACACTATATATGATTTAATTGTTTGTGCAATATTCGGCAATACTCATCGTTAAGTCATTGATCAGTTGACCATAGACAAGGTGTGTTAGTCGTAAGTGTATGTCCGCTATCATAAGGCTCTCGTATCTTCATCCTCTTTGTAAATATCGCCTTCTAAGACTTTGTCCAGGTTTCTCAATAACAAAACATACTTGATTCCTTTCACTAGCCCCTTGGTGTAGTGGTAAGCGATCCTCACTGTCGACCATTAATTCGATTCTCATCCAGGAAAAACAATTGTGTGATTAGCACAAGTATTTGCTCTATGTCTGGATATAAGTATTTAGATACATAAGTATGTTTATGAGTAGTTTGGCTCTAAACTAATTTATGATCAAACGGCAGTTTGCGGGATGTGGCTGGTTAATATTATTTTGATCAGATTTCGGCAAATTCGCATTTTCAATTGTTAATACTACTAAATATAACTATTACGTCTCATTCTCGGTACACATTTCCCTAGCCTCAAATTTCGACGTAACCTTATTGAGTAGAAGTTTAAACAATGTTAAAGTACGGCCGCGTAGTGAGGGCAGCGTAGCGAACAGACGTCAGTAGGCCAATATGGCCGCGGCCTATCTATGAGCTTAGTATAAATTTAAAAATATATAAAATCGCAGTTATTCTTAATATTAGATTAAAGTCTTAATACCAATCTGACATTAGTAAGTTTCATATAGGAGGTGATCACTGTTTGATGACTTTTATTTATTCATTGCTGTGCAGTTCGATGTTGATGAAACTTTGTTAGTTCTGTACAATAACGAGTTAAGTATGCAGGCTATGCTTAACTCGGGGTCATGATCGCCAACGTTATAGTATCATCCTGCTAAAGAGTGTACGAGATAATGTAAAGCTTGATTGAATTTTCGTGATTTTTTTACTTTTATATATTTTTTTAAATCAAAATTATTATATATATATATATATATAAACCAGCGATTCGTTAACACATTTACTAACGATTAAAGTGATGCATTTAAAATGAAATGAATGGTGCCCGTAAAATGTTTTAATGTTTTTCGCCCGAGATCATGTGACCAATTTCATGTTGTATCATACAATAGACAAATTAAGTGTTTTCTCATTACATAAGCAAATACAAAATGACATTATGTTTGCGGATTTATATAGGTCGCGAATAGACAATGTGTAAATAATATATATGATTGGCTTTTGCGCTTTACATAGAATACGAAATGCAAAATATCATATTTAGGAGACAAAAAAAAAATAGGTTGTTTTGTGTCTATATAATCAAGATAGCGCGGTATATATAGGTATAATCCGTTATAATATTAATAAAAGTTACCAATAAAATAAAGTTATAATATTTATTACTCTTTTGTAAATATCATCTGGTATTAGTGTCTACGTTGAAAAACATTCTGATAATAGTAAAAGTTAAAAAACATTTGGTCTAGATTAGCTGACCAATCTCTAAACTAACCGGAAGATTTGATGTATTTAAATGGTATAGTATAGTTATTACAAATTGTTGCAGTAATTAATTATTAATGTGTTAGTGTTAGTCGTACAATAGCCTAGTTGTATAAAATGGTTTCAAATCTATTAGTTAGATATTTTACGGTGCAATTTGATTGTATTACTGTAACGAATGTAGTCGCTGTACGAGGCTATTGGCGTTGTGGTACAGTAACAACATTGATAATCATAAAAAAAATAATTCGTGGTAAGTCTGTATTCATTATGTATTCTCATGTCCATTTTATTAAATACGTTATTTTTCTCCAATGTAATCCTTTTTTAAAAATATATTATTAACACTTTTAAACACATATGATATCATAACAGCAAATACAGGAATTGAATAACATCTTAATATTTTTAACAAATAATCAAACAAACCTTTCTTTTGATTGTTATTCCATATAATGTGTTTTAATATCACACCCATAATAATTTTATAAACAATGACCCCAGACTTACCGGAAATAGGTTCAGTTTAATAGCCGGATGTCTCCAGAAGATAATACGCGTCAATCAGATGAAATAAGGACTAACCTAAAAGCATTAATTATGATTCGGCTAAAACGTCAGTTTCTATAGAGAAACTTCCGTATGCAATTTTTTTTATCATTACTCAGACATTTAGACTTTTGCTTTATTCCTTTTTTTATTTATTTATTATTATAAATTATATTATTATTATAAATCAATATATATAATCAATATATTATTATAAATCAATATCCGTTATAAATCAATAACAGTTATGAATTTGAATAGCAAATAACTTGTTTTATGTACTATAAATTATTTTATTCAGCAAGGGTTTATTGACCTTACATATACACCGTTACTGTAAAATCTGTTCAGTAAAGTATATACAGTTACATTTTGCTAGATAATCAGTAGCTCTTAATATATATTATGTAAATCTACGGCTTAATTCGTTAGTATTTGCTTAACTGGTCTTAGAATGTTTTATTAACGGTGGGGGTTGGTCAATGTTGTTGACAAATATGTTGATTCGGTACTACGGGCAAACTCCGGAATAGTCAGGGTGAAGCTCGTCTAATGGAAAAGGCACTAATATGTCTCAATATTTATTGAATAGTAGCTCGTAGGTACTATAGTAGTTATAAATCTTTGAAAAAATATTTATTATTAGGTTAAAGAAATTTAGTATAGCACAGTTTAACCATCCCTGTTCTTGGTTTTACCGGTTCTACTGTATCGACATTGCCCGAGCAGTGTCAATGTTGAGTGCACCTGTTTTAAGTGACTAAGCAAAATTAGTGACATTAATGTATTGTATCGATTATAACACATTGATTCTGCCTGGACAATGTAGCACAGAAAAGAAACAAAAACTACGGACTTTGCCCGTCTCCTTTCTAATGATAAATAGTTTATCCACTACTATGGTTATGGTTTTCTACATTGTCTATATTTAAAGTACTTTTTTATAACCCCGTTTAGAGCTTAATCAACCCATTTTAAGATTTTTGACTGATTTTTTGAAGTAATTTAACTTATAGGCAATGTGTGTAGTAGCCGCTCTATAGAAAACACAAATCTCTTTTACTGTGTAGATAAAAGTTATAATAATAAATGTATCATGCGACATTTTAAATTAATTGAAGGCAAAGAATATATTTGGCACCATTCTTATGAAATAGTTTACATTATTTGAATAATTGGCTAAGGTTCTGGTTAACTGGACGCATATGAGCCCACGAACAAATACCTTATATTATTTTATTACTTGAATCAATCTTTATTTTTTTAAACTAGTTTAGTTTTTTAAACCCCAATTTTATATTTTAAATATTAATATTGTTTGCATGCAAGATTTAAATCGTTACTTACGCCCTTTCGCTTTATGGATGGGAAGTTTGCGGTAAGAAAGCCTTACTTTTCATTACATAATAATATGAGCTGCCCCCCTGGTCAAGTTGACATTTGACAAACGTAAACGATAATAGAAAACTTAACAAATTTTTGGGAACGACGTTTCTAATAAAATCACGTGGTCACAACAAAATATGTAATATAATAGAGTTGTTAGCGATTATAGAAATAGTTAGACCGCGTACACGATGTCAAAGAACTCTGGTGTTAGTAATAGGCTAGATGACACCTTAGTCAAATTAGTAACTTTATATTATGTGTTAAAACGATAACTTTAAATGAAAAAATGTACTAAATACAAACTCGTGACATTATTGTTTTGGACTACTCAATTGAACAATATATTTCAATGTTAATTTGTCATAGAAATGAAAAGCAGTAATAATTATATTTGCCGAGATATATGTTTTATGAAGGAGATAGGTATTTATTTACGAAACAGTCATCTACCCGATTCTGTAGCCCCTTTAGCTGAGTGAAGCTACCGGCTTAAATTTCACTTCCACTAACTCAGCGAGGTGGGAAATGAGGGAGGGACGGTCTTGTCTCTGAATTGGAGACAACCTCTTACCACCAGGGTCCCTGCATAATTGAAATAATCGATTGCTTTGAAGAAGTTTCTTTAATTTTTGTAACAGTTGTTAACCAATAAAGTGATGGACGTAATTAATGATTTAAATAAATTTTTATTTTGAATTCATATTGGTTTATAAAATCACATTTTATTTCGTCTTCCTTTTATATTAAATTATTGAATGTTTTAATTTGTTTTCGTATTCTTGAATGTATTCTAATGAATTACTGTTCGGGTGTAAACTGTAAAACATCAACTTAATCATAATACTTAAATGTTTATGACGCACTTACTGACGGTATACTATTTAATTGCCCTTTAATACAAAAAATGCAAGGTGTATTCTGATGTTTTACAGTTTAGTATTTCCGATCGCGGCCATCGGTCGTTTGCACAAACGCAACCTTCGCGGAGGTTCATGCCTCCATAGTCAACATCACATTATAACATACATACATCTATATATGTTTAAATATATATATATATACGATGTCGATTATTACCTTATTACTGTGATTTGTTTTAATTTATATTATAAATCTTTTAGATTTGTAAGTATAATTTTTAAATATGAGATTCCGACTGCAGGAAATAAAATCATTTCATAATGTACATATATTTTAATATTTCCTCTGTTATGAACTATTTTTTATATAAAATACTTGTATGTATTTTTTTTAATGTGTCGGTGTAAAGAAAATAATAATGTACTAAATGTAATGGATATGTAATGATTTTTGGAACATAACTGTTAGCTACGTGTTGTTTAGATTTCGTGCTTTAAGCGCATGATTTTATATGGAGTATTTTAGTTTACTGAGTGTTGATAATTGAAGTGTTGTACGGAATTGTAATTTACAGTATCTGTGTTGTTATTTATGTATGTGTACAATGTACGTTTAGTGAGTGCGTGAAGGCGGGGTAGCGGGGCAGTGGGGGGCGCGGCTCCCGCCCCTCCGTGTACAAGTCGTTTATACACTACACATGAAATTACCCTATTGGACGCTCTAACAAATAATCTGAATATTACTTTTGAACTAGATTTAGAGTAGGTGAGCATCAGTTAGTTTCCATAGTGTGTGTTATGTTGGTGTTGCGATATTGTGTTAAATGGCTGACCGTCGCCTACCAGTCACTAGCTGTAGAGAATTCATTACATATATTAATTATTTATATACTTGTCGTTGTTAAGTATTAGTGTTAAGAGATTAAAATGAAATCTTATACCATTGTCCGTATAAGTATTACGATCAACATTATTTCCATTGTTTTTAATATTAGTGTTGTTAGTGTAAAATTATCTTTTAAGTGTAATTTGTACAAACTACTTGTGTACAGTGTGTAAATTAAGATGATTGGAGATGTCGCGTGCGTCGCGACATTACGAGAGGGCATGTGGCGAAGGACCTTTATGTAAATACTTAAATACTATCCTGTAAAATAAAATAACAAGTGTTTTCAATGTGCACATAGTCGCCTCTTTCATTAATAAATTTTTTAGATCAATTCATCTTTATTTTTTTTTATTTCACTTTTGCCTTCTTTACCTTTTTTTTCTTCGTAGGTTACTGTGGTAAATAAGTAACAGAACTTCGACATCGAGTTTTTCTACTTTTAATTGAATACTAATTTGAAATTGAAAATAGTTAAATGACAATAACTTGCAATAAAAAAATCACTATGTTTAAAAACCCAAATGACATTTGTATTTACTTACTTGCTTTACCACAACTACTAAAAATAACACTAGATGAATCTATCCAAACAGAATTGAATATCAAGATCTTCACGTAACCCACTAATTTTACTTTCTCTCTCATCTTGTATTGTTTTCTTTTGATAGGTTTAATTTTACCCCAGTTATATAATTTGTCCTTTAGTTTTAAGCAAACAAAGACTGCACCACAGAATAATCTATGGAAAAGTAAGTACATGTAGAAAATAATATAGACCTCTCCAAGCTGATAGACCTTGATCTATCTGCTTGGAGAGGCAGAGTTCGGGTTCAGGTGTCTGCCATGTGATTGAAGGGACAACTAACACAGAAATATCTAGGTATTCTTTTTTTCGCGTTGCGCCACCGAGGCAGTCGAATGAATGGTAGGCATACTTATCCACGAGGCCACGATCCTACATATAGGTAAATATTAGTAATTAGGTGTGTTCGACTGACGAAACATCGCCTATATAGGGAGACTAGCTTTTGCACGCGGCTTCGCTTACGCAGACTTTCATCCCCTGATTTACCCCCTTAGAGGTGGGGTCTTAGTGCTCACTTACGTTATATAAAAAACCTACATGCAAAATTTCAGGATTCTAGGTTCAGTGGTTTGGACTGTGCGTTGATCTTTGGCTGTGTCAGTCACCTTCCTCTATTATATAGATGCTTATGTCTAACAGTGAACTGCATGCTGCAACTATAAGCTGAGGATGATGATACTTAATGTCTTTATTTCATATCGTTTACCCAATTTTTATGAATCCAATTCCTGTATACCTATTTAGATTAGGTCTAAAAAAAGGTTCCGAATGTCTTTTAAAGAAAAAGAAAACGAAGGAGATGAAATACTACTAGAAGCTTTATAAAATAAAGTTTTAGTGAATGAAACCTATAAAATATCAACAGAAGAATAAGATCAACGTAAAATGACAGCGTTCATACTGTCGTGTTTTGCTGGTGAGTGCGAGGCCGGAGGTCCAATGATGCAGAAGCATCACTTGCCCGCCATAGTGTAGGTTACCATGCTGCATTGTCATTACACAATTTAAACTATGACAGGCATATACCTCCTATATCCTCAAAATTTTACACAAATCGTGGAAAAGATCTTAAGAAGTCCATCTATCATATTTTTTGAAAACGATTTAAAACCTTTTAGTAGAAAGCTTTCTGCCGATAGATGTCTCCGTCCTTAAATATACCGCAAACATAAAAAGTTATGATGAAAATGAAATGTACACTCACACCCGAGATAAACCTATACGGGGTTTATGGGTGTTTCATGTTTGTTAATGTATACTGCTTCCTTAATAATAAAAAAAAAGAAAAAAAACTATTGTACCGACTATAATGAATGGTGTCAATAAATTTATATTAGTGGCTCGGGTGATATTAGCTATATGAACAACAAAGGTTTTATGTAGTCGGGTTATAGTTTTTTAAACAACAAACATGCTAAAGGGTAACCCGATAGAAAGCGACTACTATTATTACTATTATTTCCAACTCCTCCTGTTTTTTCTTCTGATTAATTTCGTTGCGGGTTCCAAGACAGTTAATATTTTTTCCTGGGACTTCCCGAGTGTCATAACTCGGTGTGTTCGTGGGTCACTGCTGTTGATCCTGGTGTACAGGAGTTACAGCGGTGGGCGTGTGGGTGGGATTAGTCCCAGTAAAAAAAAGAAAGCGACTACTACCATTATGCATGTTTGCAGCTGAAGTCACAATCATGTTGCTGATGTTTGATGATGATGATGATTCAACGACGTGGAATACTTTACTTTCTTAAAGGTTGTATCGGTCCATCAACATTCGGACAGTGCTTTATTAAACAGATTAGTCGTGTGAGTGTGGAGCTTAAGAAGTGGAGTCAGAAAATACTGGATTCTCAATTTTCCAAGTGTGAGAATAATTTTTTTAATTGAGGAACGAGCTTCAGTTTGCCTTAACGCTCGACCTGGTTCCAAAAAAAGAGATGAACATCTTACCACTTATAAAAGTGGTAACCACAAAACACAGATTGACTATCCTCTTATCAGGAGAGGTAAGTTGACCTGTGCAAAAAACTGCAAGATGGTGCCAGGCGAGTCAGTAGTAGCGCAACATAGACTACTATTAATCGAAGTTAGGGTAAAAGTTGTAAGTAACGGTAGAGTGAACCGACCGACTCCCCGAATCAAGTGGCGAATGTTAGAAAACGAACAGCATGCTACATTATTCAGGGAAATGTAGTAGGTCGAATGAGAGATCGAATGAATCTGGCAGAATATGTTATACATAAAAACTTAAACAGACAAAGGGTCGTTTTTTCATCTGTGGCAGCTAACCTTCCAGAATTTGCAGATTTTCCACATTTGGAAGAAGAACACCTGATTTTTCAAGATAGCTGCATCATACTGTGCTGAACATTTAAATAACGGTCTTTACCTAATCGTAGTATACAGAGAGTATGACCTAAATGATTTGGATGAGTTTGTCATAAAAGTAGGTAATGGTGTGTCTCTTTTGAGGGCCCGAATGCGTACCAGAGCCAAACAGTATTATACTTATGTACGAGTATTAGTTAACAAAAATGTAGAAGAAGAGATGCATTTAAATATTATTACTGTACGTGTTTAAATGGAAGTCGTACTGTTGGTAATTGTACACATGTAATTTCAATATTGTGGTATATATGTTGGGTTAGAAATCAGCATGGTTTCGTATTACCTGCTGTTAACCTAAACAATATAATTCTTGATGTAACTATTAATTAAAACTAATGATAAGCTAACGTAACATAAAAATGTAGCTAGATCTGAACGCTAGCCATAATTTGATTAGGGACTTAATAGCTACCCATTTCCACAGAGGGCGTTAGTATTGGATAGGTAGACTAACGTTCATAAATTTTTGCCTAATCTCCTTTGTCTAGGATTTTATTGTAGAATCGTACACCCTGACATTGAAAAGACTTGCTTACTTTTTGTAATCTAGGCGTCGCCAACACGAGTTTATCTTAATTGTGTTATGAATGTCGATAAACTTTATACGTCTAACATACACAAAACTTTCATTATTGTATTTTTTATTTAGTAAATTAGGGAACTCAAAAAGTAGTAAAGCCACCCAAAAAATAGTAACAGGTAATCCAGATGACCTCGCACCATTGACATCTACATTTTGGAATCTATCTTTCAGGTAGGAAATGATTAGTTCCAAAGCAATACCATTAACACATGCTATGTTTACATATGTATATATATATATATATATATATATAATGTACAATTTGGCGAATTGCTTTTCGAATTGCGCGAATAGCTCTCTTCTGCAGCACAAAGATACTTTAAATGTGGCAGTGGCATTCGCTATTAAAATAGCTAAAATACACAAATCTAGCTGTTTCAACATCGGTTAATTAATGAATTTTGTAAACCGCGTATGATGTAGAGCTGAGTCCATTACACAATCCAGGAATATGTGGGCTATTTTCTGTAGGTATGGAGAATTTTCTCGGGTGTTTTGCTTACCTATTTCTAAATAGCTGGAGTGGCGACCTCCATATACAGCGCAACAGCGACATGCTACAGCGTCATCGATCGGAATGCACCGAACTACGGTGTGACGTCACGACACGGAGTACACAACAGTACCAATCCTGAATCGCGCAATGATATTTCTCGCGCCAATTAACACATGTACAACTTCCCAACATCAACCGTTGGGCAGTGGCCCGCCAGGCATGATTACCTCGCCTGGTCGGAGGATCCTCCCTTTGTGTTGGAGGGACGTGAAACTCGTTCCTCCACACAGGCAACTACACTGAGGTGAAAACCAATCGACATTGGTATCACAATAAGGTTAATACAACATTGAGTAATAATATGGTATTAAAATAAAATATTTGGTAAGAAAAGTAACAAAAACAACAAAAAATACATGAGAAAAAAAGAGCGATTAAAATTAATTTAAAATAATAATCACAATAGCTGTGTGATTGGCAAGCTGTCATAGGTTTTTTCATTTATTAATTGAATAAAGTATCTCATCTGATAATCAGATAGTTTTTAGACCGTTATTACTGCTTTCACGGCCTAGTTTACTATAAAATTAGGTTTTTTTTAAGCTAATACAAATATTACACATTGTTTTTCTGTTCATAGTCAATCATTTCGAATAAAAAATGTAAAAAAAAATCTATTAGGATTCAACAAACGTATGAAAAATAGGTATAACTTTGACATGTTGAGACTCGGCTTTCTTTTCTATTGCAGTTATATTAAAAAGTTGAAATGCTTATGCTATCAATGGCATGCAGTGATATGTACGCTCAAAACGTTAGCGTTAGCTTATCGGCAAAGTTTTTAATATATATATACATATATATATATTTAAATATATATATATATATATATATATATATAAAACAGTATTATATAATTACATTTTTGAACCGTTTGGGGTAGACTAGCTAGGTTCATGGCGTCCGAGTGCTCGCGCTATGTTTAAACAACTAGCTAAGCAACTGATTGACGCTTCTCGTGACCAGAAGACCGGCCTTTTTCTAGCACAGAGATTCAGTATTACCATTCAACGTGGTAATGCTGCCAGTGTTTTGGGAACGCGTGGAGTTTTTTGACGCTTGTATTTAAATATCGTTACTGTTCTTTTTAATTAAGGTCAACTACATAGGTTTCTATATTATGTAATAAATATTTTTGTGATAGATAAAAAGTACTATTTAGTAAAATCCTATATGAATTTAAAATTATAAATTTTTTACAAAATAAAACACCGGCTTCACGAATCTTGGATATACCCTCGAATTAAAAACGTCCTCTTTTTTTTAAGTCGGTTTAAAATTACTGTCTAACCCACGTAATTTCGTCTTCGTATCTTTTCAGTCATGCTCGGCTCTTATTGACCTAACCGCGATGGTACCTGACCATTCACGTCATCAAAATACAAATTTGAAGCATCATCGTGACAAGAGAATTGTATTAAATAGTTGATTTCCTATGTTTACTGAACTGAATTGATGTCGTACCAATCATAAGGTACATTTTTGTACACAATAATTTTAACGCCCATGTCTCAACATGGCACTCCAGAAATGAAAAGAAGATTGCCGACAATTCACTCATCCGAGGGTCGAATCATTTCTGCACAACTTAGTCCACTCAGTCAATCGATAACAATAACAGTCCAGCAATTTTGCAATTGTTAATTCAAATAGTATCCTGTTGTGTGGCAGAGATGCAGCTTGGAGAATTATTGAATAAATACTTGACTCTAGATGTAGATACATAATAAATACATGTTAATTTTTTAAGTTAAATGCAGAACTATTAATATTTAAATAATTATGTACCTCATGTATTCAATCTCCATTGAATCACGGAGGGATCACCATCCCTACTCATCCTATTTGATTCGTAACATCCGACTGAGAAAGCAAACTACGCAGGACAACATCACTGCAAGAAGAACTTGAAATTTTTTTTGCCTTTGTAACCCAAAGGATAACACACCAACTTGTATGGCCAGGGTTGTATAGTAGACGCATCTATACTAATATATAAAGCTGAAGAGTTTGTTTGTTTGAACGCGCTAATCTCAGGAACTACTGGTCCGATTTGAAAAAATATTTCAGTGTTAGATATCCCATTTATTGAGGAAGGCTATAGGCTATATGTCATCACGCTAAGACCAATAGGAGCGGTATACCAATAAAAAATGTTTCAAAAACGCTGGAAAATTATCACGCTACAGGCAATAGGAGACGCAAACGAGGTTGCGTGGGTCGCCTAGTATGTTGATAAAGAGAGGTCCAGCAGTGGACTACTAAAGGCTGTTGATGATCATCATAGTCACAAATCGGCCGGAGTAATACCATAGCTTTACAGAAAATTGAGAGAGTGAGGTTACTGGAATCTAAATCCCCTTACTCCGACCTGATTCTAGGGGTAGGAATCACTTCTTGTGACTCTTGTGTTGCAGGTGTCCATGGACAGTGGTAGTCGCTTACCATCAGGTGGTTCACGTGTTCCTTGCCCCCTAAACCACATAGAAATATATCGTTGGCGAGCAGCTGCTATAATTGTTCGGGCGATGCTTTGGTGACCATCTTAAATTCAAAGAAACTGTCATGTAATGACATCACGCCAAGCAGAACGGTTTAAGTCACCATTATGATGAGTCGAGGATAGAGAAACTTATGTCACTGGGAGAAAGAAATTGTGTGATAAAATAGTTGTTTCGGGTTTTGGTACTATTTGAGCTCGATGTTACATTGTTTCAAAGTTCTCAAAACCAGTAACACTTCCTGCGCGAGTGTTATTTTTCAGGTCATTCGTACTACAGCTGTGAGCCTAGGAGGCTCCTGTGCTTCTGAAATGAGCTAAGATTAGGCAGCCTTAAGCATAGTGGATCTTTATTTAGTAAAAATAAAGGACCCTTTACCGTTCGCATTATGTAGCCATCTACCAAATAGTTCATAAACTAAGTCCATCGTAAAGTTTGGTATCTGTCACTTTCATCTATATCGTTTTATTAATTAATTAGTGCGTTATTTATTCTCCTCTTTATTTTAACTTATGGTGTGTCTTGCATTGAAATCATCTTTTTATTTTCAGCAATCTTGCATTGATACTAGAAGTCGGCCAATTCATACGTTCGAACTACGCAGTAACAAGCCGTCTCGCAATTGCGCAGTTATACTCATAACAACTGGGATTACCTACTTGAGTGACATGTGCTAGGCACTGACAGAATACTCAGCGCCCCTCGACACATAATGCCCTCTACCGCCCGGTTAAGTGAATTGTCTCCCCTTCTTGTTTATTTATTCATTATAGACTGGCAACAGCATTACGTATGATGTAATACTGAGAATTTTTTATAGATCTGTAAAAGGTATGAAAGGACTATCTTAGCAAACTCGTACAATCTTCACCGAAAACAATTTCATAAGAAATCGTAAATTTTGTGGACTTATTCCAAATATTTTTTTTGTAATTTCAAGTATTTCTACAAGAATTGCATACTTACTCTTTCTATGTCTGACAGATAACACTTAAAATAACTAGTGTATGTAATATACTGGGTATTATAATGATACCTTTAATCATGGGTAAATAGAAAAATATCAACAAAAAACATTTATTAGGATTATTTACGCAGTTTACGCTCCAACATATTCATAGAACTCTTATTTAATGATAAATTTTAAAAATAAAGGGTTAGTCAAATATAGCACAAAAAGAGTTCAAAAAAAGGAGGTGGTTTCTCAATTCGACCGTATATATATGTTTATATATATATACGGTATATATACGGTATATAGTAATTTCTGTACTGTAACACGGTGTACAAATAAAGAGTTTTCTATCTATCTTTTCTATCTATACATGTCGGCGCGAAAACATCTTCTTGTGTTTTCGAGCGTCTCAATAAAACTTAACTGTCAATTATAAAGTCAGAAACGAAATGTTATTGTCTAACAATTACTATTTGAATATTTAGTAACTACAATTATTCCTATTAGCCTGTAAAAAAGATTATTTGATTAAGTTGTTTGATTATGACATTTATAAACGGAATAGTGTTACTCTTAATTTGAATTGTTAGCTTGTTACTATCTAACAATTATTATTATAAATGGGAGATTTAATAAAACGAATGTCTGTAAGCAAAGTAATGTTTTAATAATTGATTTTAAATAATAGTTGTGAATGACGAGCCTAACAAGTTAGGCTCGCTTTCGTTATTGCATTTAAATTATAATAATGTGAGGTTGATCGCAGTAATTCTAATTATTTAATTAAGGATTTGTCATGCCATTAAAATAGGGCGTCACACATATACGTAATACGAAAACAAGCGACATCCGTTATTCGGGCGCCAGGTGGGTGTGTGTGAGTGAGTGTGGGTGTGTGGGTGTGTGTGTGTGTGTGTGTGTGTATTTTTTGTGTGTAATTTTAGCGCATGCAAGCTCTGTGTGGGTATCAAGTGCAAAATAAACATAATAAATATTAAAAAATCGTCTACTTTGTTATGGAAATTATATTTTCAGTGCCGTCATAGTCTAAGTCACCAAGCCAACGAGCAACTGCCTTCTTACACTCATTCTCACACAACGTTTGCATGAATCGTAAGAATAAGGTTAAAAATAATCAATTTTCGTGTAAAGTGCCAACCAACTTTTAGTATCGCCCTTTAGGCACGCTCTAGTATTAGGAGATGTGTCTGATGTGTATTTAACGTAACAATATTGCGTTACTAATTGGCAAAGTGTTTTTAAGCACCTGAGGGTAAACTACTGAGCTTTTAATACAAATATATGTTTACCAATCTAGACGTAAGCTCACCAATGTGTGGGCGAAAGGACAAAAGGTCATCTATTTGTACACCAAGATATTTAACACAGTTTGTTTGAGACAGAGCAGAGCAATTACACAACGAATGGGCCACACTATTGCAGAAGAGAGCATCGAGAGAGTGAGATAATGAAGAAGGACTGCCAAAAATGGTCAGTGTAAAAGTCAAATATTAAGTTTTTTTAGTATTAAGGGTGAGCTGATTCCCAGCAAACCAACAAGTGGCTGAGTCAAGTCCGGCCTGAGCACTCACGAACGCTGACCTCCAAGGGTCACTATATCATTTAAGGGCAGTATCGTCAGCGTACGTAAATATAGTAGTATTATGTGATGGGTTTCCAACCCTGTACGGAATCTAGAAGACGCGTAACCATCCCAAATCTTGTTCGTACTCCCTTTAGACATGCATATGTGGGGAAATATTTTTGCTTTCTGGGCCCTTACCTATACGGCAAAATCAATAGCATAATAAGCATTCACAATGAAAACAAGAAACAGTGCAATGTCAAAATATTCAAATTTTTACATAAATTAACATATGAGGAAACAGAAAATCTTTTAATTGTGCCACAGTGACCTTATTACTCACCCTCTCTCTCATACACACACACACACCCTCACTTTCTCACTATACTCACAGAGAGGACATAATTTTCAGAATACTATTTCCACAGTTATAAGTTGTAAGTTTTATTTTTTTTCAATTTACAGTGAGATATAATAGACAGTGTATGATGTATGTTATGTTAGTTGTAAAAGAGATGACAGTGCGGCTTGTTAAGTGAAAAGCGCTGATGTCTGGGATACAGATTTCCAATCTAGTCCAGGCACAGATGGCCCAGGTTAAATGTTACATTTGGACCTAAAACTATGTATCATGTAAAATACTGTTTAATTGAATAATACACACGACATACACATACAGAGGCAATGGTGAGAAACATATCAATTTCACGTCGTAAATTAATCAAGGACCAGACTGCAATTTTACCGATACACTATGTTTTAGAGACGGGAATAATAACGTAACATGAACTTTTAATAGGGAGTGTATCGATACGAGTAGGTAAATTATGTGACGATGCACCGTTTCTACGCAAATGCAATATTAATTTATAATCCTCTTTAAGTGGCCAATTGGTTTTTTAAGTGAAGCTACAGACCATACTGTCTACGAGTAGTATATATAGTTGTTTATTTGTTGTATACATACAAAAATCTATTAAAGAAAGTTACAGCAAATCAAATACTACGACTTATAATAGGTCTTTACCTATGAAATGGCCGTTTTGTGTGCAATAAGTGAAAGTACTTATTTTTTCAAACTTTTTTATTTCTGTTATTCGAAAGAATCACCCATCCAATCGACGCATCTTTGCCAACGCATTGGCAGTTTATTGATGCCCTTCTTTTAAAAATCAGCTGGACGGGAGGCTACAAAAACTCTTCAAAGGCATTTTGTACTGCCTCTCGGGAATTGAATTTTTTACCCGCTTAAAATTTGTCTAAATTTTGGAAAAGTAATAGTCGGTAGGTGCAGGGTCTGGTGAGTATGGCGGATGAGAGAGAGCTTCCAACCTCAGCTGACTGTGAGCAGACTGTCTGTTGGACAGACTGTCCCGTCCAACAGACAGTCTCCAAGCTGCAAGAGCTATTACTACCTATTATTTTGCGTGAAATTGAATCAAGATTGACGTACCTATGTCTAAAGTGGAATTTGAAACGTAATTTAATCACTGGTAAAGTTTCTGAAACCTGAAACCTGTTGTACGCTGTCTCTAATAACGAAGTATTATAAAAGTTAGCTCTCAGTGATGCACCATCCTGCTATCCAGTCTAGTAGAACTAATTAAATCAAGCTTTTCATAGAAACGCTTTAGAAGTTAAATGGGGAGGGTACGATAAATAAAACTTTAAGCAATATGGAAGCAAAATAGACTTAACTAAGTCTTAAATTATTCCTTTTTTATTCTTTAACCTTTAAGTTTTAGAGACTTTACAAAAAACTGTAAATATATATGTTTTGTAGTAGGTATCTGGTATAGTTTTAACAGTAACGTATTCGGACATTGTTAAGATAAAGTACTCCATCCATACACATGGTCCAATGACCTGGTGAAGGTCGCGGGACTTAGGATGAGGCCAGCACAGGACCGGTTGTTGTGGAGAGCCTTGGTCCAATATGTAGTTGTAAACGCGTTAGCAAATCGCGTGTTGAGAGCTCATCATCTGAACGTGGCCTTAGGCATTCTCTGTCAGTCGTCTGATTGGTCGATGCAGAGAATACAAATTGTGATGAAAATCTGAAAAGCTACATCCAAATCATTTAGATGGTTGTCAGTTTACAACTGTGCGCTTATCTAGAAACTTTCTGCTTTGCATAATAAAATTGTTGAATGAACTGCTTGCGATAGTCTCGGACCCATGAGACCTTCAAACTTTCAAGAAAAGGGCGTACTCTTTTTGAAAGACCAGCAACGCACTTATGACGCCTCTGGTGTTGTGGGTGTCCATTGGCGGCGGTAATAGCTTACTAACAATCCATAACGCTCGGGTCTCCTCTCAGAAGAGGGTTAAGTAACCGTAATCTTGCTGTTGGAGGTTTTTAAACCGCACAAAGGCCTCCAACTCAGCTTCACGACTCCTATCCTACGATAACAACCGAGACCGACTGCTTAACATGACCTTCGAATCACGGAGACGCTCATATCATGCCACTAGCGGTCACCTACCCAGTTACTGACCGCGCCATCGTGGCTTACCTTTGGTGATTGTTTCTAATCACCGAGTGCAACTGGGCTATGAGCGCCTAGATTTTATACGTGTAAGTAATTAGAAGAGTTAAAGAAACTTTACAATTACTGCGGCAGTATAGTGTGCATAATTATTTACTTCTAATTTTTACATTCACATACCTCTAGATATAATAAATGTACATTCAGAAGCTTGACTCTACATGAGATCTGATATCTTTTTTATTTATTTATTTATTTATTTATGTATTTATGTATTTATTTTGGTTACCAGGGTAAGCCATATGTAGTCGTCTTGGCAACATTTACATAAAAATGTTTTTGGTGGGATTTCCTTTCTTTTTGTAAGTTGCTTAAGGCAGTTGCTTTTTTACTGTTTTTTTGTGGTATATTTCCTGTAGGCACATCTTCTTTCTTCTTTCAAAAAAGTCCGTACAACAAAAATAACAACTCCAGGATAAAAACTTGTGAAAGTCTCATACAAACTTCCACCCCCCATTTTGGGGGTTAGGGGAAAAATGTAATAGGTTCATGAATTTTTTTGTTGTTTGTATATTAAACTTAGTTAACATACCGAATTTCAGCTTTCTAGTACTTCAGGAAGTACCCTAACACTTTTGATGATCATCAGTGTGTCAGTGATGAAATCGGTGTTTTTTAGGTATCAATAAAATCTAAAGTATCATAGCTATGCAATTGAAACTTTGTATGTTTAATTAATCTATTATTGACATCATATCCTACGAATTTGAACAATCTGATATTTTGGAAAGCAAAATTATGAGGGTTCAAAAAAAGGACGAAACACTTCGCGAAAAGGTTGATAGTGCCCATGCGCTTCGCTTGGCTCGTCTTGGCAGACCATGCCCCCAGCAACACTCACAATAAAACACGTACAAATGGACTTTGGATTTTAACAACACTTTTAGTACATTATTTCTTTTAGAAATCTATTATAATGTATCTCAAATTATTCCATTTAAATACTATTTAAATAGTGTTTAAATGTATTAAAATAGTATTCTTTTAGATCTAAAAAGAGCCCTCTAGATTCATTGTTGCCAGAGGGCATTGATGGCCTTTAATTACAGGTTTTTTTTTTAATTCAACAACGGGCACTTGTTACTCCAAAATATCGGGCAAAGCTCAGTCATCCAGGTACTACTAGGTAGTTTTTTTTATTATGGAACTATTTAATCCCCGTGCTCCGGGAGAGAGAGTGCACCTGTATTTACACACACACTTGTGCACTATAATATCTCCTGCATAGTTGGGTGGTCCCCGTTGAGACTGGTCGCCGTGGCCGTTATCGGCTAGGAGAACATTATTACTCCGCTATAGTCCTCTTTAAGACACAGGTCCCTTCTGGATAAGAGTGTTTTTCTAAAACGATGTAAACAACTTTTTTGAGAGAGAATTAACTTTATTTGTTTTCAAAATGGGTTATATTCCTGCTTCCCACTAGTAACTGAGTAGGTTAAGGTAATAGTAAGATAAGCGTTCCCAGCCAGCGCACTGTGTTGCCGCGGTTGCAATACACGCCGCGGGGCGAAGCATGTCTAATGAAAAGGAGCCTTAGTTACTTATTATATCATCAGCTATCTGCTAGCGGTCCACCCGTTCCAGAGATTAGCCGGAACAAACAGAGTTTTTATAAATTGCTTTCTTTGTCGTAAGTACCGTGTATAAGATAGAAAAGCTGTTATTTTAAAATTCTAGACAGACAATTCAATTTTATTTATTGGTAAATATTTACATATAATTATCAAATAAGAAAAAAAAACAATTAAATATTGTTATAAAGCAGATAACTATCTGAAACTTTACGGGAACTGGTGAAACGGGCCTTTATATTTTACTCCGAAAATACCTCCATGTCAGTTGCAAAACTGACGGATGACCGGAACGGAACTTTGACTTTTATTACAAACTAGCTGACCCACACAACTTCGTTTGCGCCTTATATTGCCCGTAGCGTAAAAATTTCCCCCGTTTTTGAAACATTCTTCGTTGTTGCTCCGCTCCTATTAGTAGTAGCGTGATGATATATACCCTATAGCCTTCCTCGATAAATGGACTATCCAACACCGAAATAATTTTTCAAATCGGACCAGTGGTTCCTGAGATTAGCGTGTTCAAACAAACAAACAAACAAACAAACAAACAAACAAACAAACTCTTCAGCTTTATATATTAGTATAGATTGGCCCTTTGTTGTAGAATTTTAAGAGCGGCATGCAATCGACGCAGCGACGTGTAATTGATTTAGTTTTGCATAAAGGTATTTTCTGTTGAAATGGTGAACACGTTTGTTCACTCGTTTTCGATATCGATATCGAACGTATTCGATAAAAGAAAAACCTTCTAATCTACAGAGTGCGCCAAAGAAATGTAAATACACCAAACAAACAAAATATCTCTCCTTCTGTCGCATTCATGTAAAAAGTAGTCATGCAATCATCATGGGAGAAACTGCAATAAAAGTGCGCTCCTTCATTATCTACGGTACATACGATTATCACGATCGATTGGATGTAAGCAGCGTAAAATTATGCTTACATGTTACCAGGGAAACACCAATAGTATACTACATTCGTATACCGTCGGTATTTCCCTGGTGACATGTATCCCTATGCCATTCATAGGAAATAATATTTCTCGAAGAATATAATAATAATTTTATGCGAGTATTTTCTTTCAACCCATAATAACCGTGTGTATATAATTCAATGTGTGTTTATATTCTCTAAAATTTTTAGTTTTCAGTGTGTCTTCTAGATGTAAACATCAAATATTTTATACATTAACTGTTCCATGCACCGTATTTATGATATTTAATACTCAGAGGAACTAAAAAAGTTTACGAAGTAGAATATTTAGATTCCTTAAATTAATTTAAAAAATAATTCTAGTTACACAAAAATTTCATCGAATTGACGTATAAATGTTACAAAAATATCAGTTTTAATTTTAATATAGCAACATTATCGAAATTTAAAAGAGTAGAGGGGATGGTCTATGGTTAGGGGTAGCGGGGACATGCGCGCTGTCGTACGCTACTCGGCATCACTACACTAGCCGTGGGCGGAGTAGCTGGCTTAAGTCGGCATTGATCTGCCGTTCGCGCTACACTCGTCCGACTCTGCCAACTCTTGTCGACCGCTCGGCGCGGCTTTCCGAGATGCAGCCGCCACCGCGAAAGGTAAGTCACTTACGTCTTATTTTTATTTCAGCTTCTACACATTCAAAATTTAAATTTCCCGTTTATAAAAACACGCTCGAAGTTAAGGCCTCGTGTCACTAAATTATATAAGTCTATGTTTATATATTTTATTGGGGTTTACTACTTGGTAATATAATTTTTTGGCTGTGCTCGGTAGCCGCAACGAGGCTTTTTGATTAATACGTATCCGCGTGACAGCAAAATCAATATTTTCTTAATCTCATATAAACAGCGAGTTGTGGTAAACGTTTTTAACAAATCCTGTATGAAAATTTTGTCTAAACGCATTTGTGTGAGAAAATCCGTAGAACGCGTTAATTTGTAGGTCGCATTCTCGTAGCGGTGGGGGAACTCACAGTTGGCTATAATATTGTGAGGCATTTTGGGGTTATAACGAAACGCTTGTCGTGAATGCGGTGGAAGTGGTGATAAGGAATAACCTTATATAGAAAATACATGTTTTATATTATTTAGATTAACCACATACTTGAATAAATATGTTGTTCTGAAGTATTACTAAAGAAATATTTTTATAAATATTAAATTTGAACTTCTAAAAATATTTTTAGTTCCAATTCATTATTATATTCAGTTTCAAAATTGTTTTAAACTGACTTTACGAAAAATAATTAAAGTTACAATAAATTGCGTGTGCTAATATTTTGATTTTTTTTACAAAAACGTAATGAATACAGAAAACATAAAGTATTTCATTTAGAGCTTATATTTTCTATTCATTCATGCAGACTGCATTCGCATTCACGATAGTAAAAAAAACCAAAGGTGTGTCTATACTCTTCCTAAACGTAAGAAGGTTCTGTTCTCTTCGACTTAGTACGATATTAAAGGCCCCGAGTTTCTATGGTTTTGCTTTGACTATGAAGGGATTGAATTGTTTCTTTTTTTATGTGAATTTTAGGATATTTTGCTAATGTTAGTGTCAAATATATTTCGTTACCACTTTTAGCCGGTCATGTACTCTTTGCCAATTATTACGTCACAATTATCTCAATCTTTAGAATCATAACAGATAATCTGAACGATTTAAATTAAATAAAAATACCTTCCAATATAACTTGAACTGAAGTTGCATGAACTTTTTGTGAAATAACAGATCAACATGTAACTAACCATATTATACTGAAATATTGGAAAGTATGCTGCTTATTTAATGAACATTCTTGATGTTACTAGCAACTTATCTGTGACTATTTAAAAAAACTAAATTGAGAAAATGTGTTGAGAAATACAAAAAAAAAACTATTTTGTATCCCTGTTGTCTGTTTGCGTAAACATTGTTACATTTAGTTATTCAATATGTTAATTAATAATTTTATTTATAATAAATCGGACAGTTAAGAAATATAATGTCTGATGTATATTTTTTAAAGTGTTCAATCTTCTTATTTTACTGCTCAGAGAAATAGATCTTATTATAAAGTAGATTTTATTTAAATATGCGTATATATCATTTTTTATTATTACGTACATTTCAAAACAAACAAGCCTTGTTTTAAAACTCTAAATTTAATAGACAATACTAAAAAAGTTATATATCTATTAAGAAATTACAATATCAAAAAACTCTTTTTTTGTACAATTTGAATATTTTAATTAAGTCATTTAATTATTCATATAAGCCTGGAAAACTTATAGCTAGAAATGTCAGAAAAAATTTAATAGATCAGTCATCTGAGAGCCAATTACAAGTTTTCACTTCTAGTTACAAACCAGGTACCTACATATGAAAATACACATAAACATACTGATTTCAAATGTCTTCGAATAGGAATGTAGCAAAGTAAGACACATATTAAAGGTTTTCAATATTTTAAAATAACTATTCATCATATTGAAAAGTAACCATTTTGTAAAGGATAAATTATGTGTTTGAATTGGTTTGAATTTTCAAAATAATAATCACATTTATGACGGAAAGGCTTATATCTAGTAGTGGACCACGATAGTTCGATAATGATAGCTAAATGCTGTATTTCTTCATTTGACTACCAAATGATAATCTTAAAATTAAATCATCATCAATAATATTCCCAATTTCAATGACTGAAAAATCTAATATCTCTGAATTTAACATACAATAATTATTGGAAATAACCAAAACCAATATATAAATATTATTGTTTATTATTAATGAGCTTCTGCACTCGGTTCCACTCACCACGCCAATTTCGCTCCAAGTTTCACTTGCAAAAAAAGTTATGTCGAATTTTGAAGCGAATTTTTATCGCCTATGACACTCGCAAATAATGTGTCTTTCTATTGGTAACAGTATTTTGAATCGGTTAAGTAGATCCAAAGAATACCGATACAACCTCACAAACTTTACCTTTTTAATAACTGAACCCCTCAGTACGACAATAACCGCGGACAAAGCTGCGGTGCGAAGCTAGTCTAAAAAAGTACCTACCTAAGAGTAGTAAGTAGCTACCTATCAGGCAAAGTCCTATCAAAATCGGTCCAGCCGTTCCAGAGATTAGCCGGAACAAACAGACAGACAGACAAAAATTGTAAAAAATGTTGTTTTGGTATATGTACCGTGAATACATATATATGTATTCAGTAAAAAGCGGTTATTATAAACAGACACTTTTTTAATTTTTTGTACAGGTTTTATAACCTATACAAATAAATTAAATTATAATTTAAATATTATATATATAGGTATATAATACAGTTTCAGATCGTACACTTTTAGTGTTGATTAAAAAACATAAAAGTCGTAACATGTTATTCCGTACTCTGAAATATATTATACACTAAAATCCACAAATATTAATATATAACACGTCTATCTAATACCTTCTATTTTCCTCTATTTTCTAATACCTTCAAACGAGCAATTGTTATGTACACATACACATGTATACATAATTTTTTTTTAAGGATAGGTGACTCTTAACATTTAGGGGGATGATAAATAGATGTTGTTTGATTCTCAGACCTACTCAATATGCTCACAAAATTTCATGAGAATCGGTCAAGCCGTTTCGGAGGAGTTTGGCAACTAAAACTGTGACACGAGAATTTTATATATTAGATAATCTAAATCTCGGAAACGGCTTCAATGATTTTTATACAATTTAGTATGCGGGGGGTTTCGGGGGTGATAAATCGATCTAGATAGGATTCATTTCTAGAAAAATTACCAAAGAAAACTAACGAGTAAAGCTCGGTCACCTAGGTACTTTATTATAAAGTACATATTCCTCGTACCCTTGTTAAATAAACATGCAAACATAAGCATTTTAGATTTTGAATACTTGTATTTTTATAATATAGTTACAAATTCTGTAGAAATATCTTCATAGATTCATAAGATAGGAGTCCATCGAGACCTATTTAGTACATATTTTCACCTGTAATGGTGCAAAAGCTGGCTATGACTGTTAATATGTTGATAAAGGTAAATGAAATGAAAAAGGCATTCAAAATGCGACCACTAGCCAGTTTATTAGATAAGTTATGAATAAAAATGAGTAACTTTTTCTCCTTCGTTTGCCAACTGACCCTTTTGTTTCGTTGTTATTGACGACATTTCGTATTACCACTAAAAAACGTGAGCCGTCACGGGACTTGAGTGACGTGAAACGTGAACGTGAGACGACACAAAATCCAAATACAAATAAACAATTGATTTGTTTACCCCTTGCCTTTGGATGTTTCACATCAAAAGTATTGTCAAGAGTTGATGAATTATTGTAAAATATTAACTCATGGAAATTATAACTTTTTTATGTGGAATATATTGTGTTTATTCATCGTTGGTTTAGCGGCTAGTGTAAGCGTCTGCCGATCAAGAGGTTTCGGGTTCGATTAACGGGTCGGACTGCTGTTAGGTTTTTTTACAAGAAATTCCTAATAGCTGTTCGAAGTATGGAAAATTTCGGTTGTTTCCCGTCCGAGCCTCGGAGAGCACGATAAGCCGTCGATCCCGGTTGTTATGAATACCTATGCTAATCGTAACTTGGAAGGCAGTGCCCTCAAATATACTGATAAGTAGTTCAACCTTCGAATTCAGTTCATCCTCAGAGTTGCGGAGGTCCGATGCCAGTCGCTCCGTGGAAAAACTGATATTCTGGTAAAACCGGTTGAACTAGTAGCCGACCACAATTCATCTTGGGCTATATAATAAAGACTAGGAAGATGATGATGATGATATTGTGTTTATTTAAACTTTTATTATTATTAAAGAAGGGTTTAGCTCATTTGTATCTTACAAGCGGGATATAACGTGTCTGCCCACCGCAATAATAGAAAGTTCTTTTAACGTTGGATTTAGTTCCATTTACAACGGACAACTCTTACTACTGAGACCTTTTAATAAACACTCAAGAGCTAAGACTCATTGTAGCATGAAGCAAAAGATACCCAATAATTTTGGTAACTTAAGAATAGTTAGTCTGTACTATTGATTGTGTTAATCAAAATAAATATTAAACGTTTATATTTATTTTACTGAAACTAGTAACAATTATTTTGGTATGCTTTCTACAAAGTTTCTCATACAACACATCGATGAGACAAATTTTATGTTGTCGAAGCGTGAAGCGGGGAGGGTTTTGTTGTCACGCATCGTCCGAGCTCGTCTCAAGCCTGATCGATCGGTTTGAAGTCCGGGCTTTATGCTAGCCACTCCATACAGTAATGTACATTACTTGAAAATAGTCACGAGTACTTTATTTAAGTAACACAGTAGTTGATAAAGGCCTTAGGTTAAAAATGTTGCAGATTTGGACCCTTGTCTTGCAATATTGAGTTTCATTCAGTTTTGACTTCTAACGCAAGTTACTTATATATCTATAAAATAATGAAACCAAACGTAATGTTTAGCTGTGGAGTGTAATAGGTTGATGATGGTGGTGAATACATGATAATGGTTGATGATGATGAAGAATGAAACCAAAGGATATCCGAATGCAAATGTCGAAATAAGTTATCTCAAGAACATATTGATGTTTATTATAGCATAGGTATCAAACGAGCAGACGGTCACCTGATTGTAAGTCATTACCGCCACCCATTTTACAAGTGCTTTGCCAAATTCCCCTTTCCCCCGGTAATAGGACTAGGGTAGTATCTTACTAGGTTTTGGTCACATACATGAAGATTTTGTTAATAAAAGCCAGCAGTTTCTTAAATTTAATGCAGCCTCATCCTTTCTCATTTTGGTTGATATAGGCGCGCTTGTGACTAATTGCACAACTACCTCAGGTCAATTGAAATCATTTTGAACAATCAACTCTCCGATATCTAAAAAATCAAGACGGAGTATGAGCCCTATTATTAACTTTCCGGTATATCATAACTTTATAATGTACTGCAAAAATGCAATTTCCATATGAATAGTATTTCTCTTGTAATATTTTAAGCACTTTCTGGCTAATCTTGGAGTTACTAAAAAAAGACCACCTCGTTGTTAGGTTTCCTCATTTGGGTCTTAATTGCCGCCATACTTGAATAGCTGTACGTCATCTACGATGTGAATATCACCTGCTCCGTAACACTCCTTGACACTCATCAGCAAAATTATATATTCATATTGAGTCCTAAGTTTCATTTGATGGAAAAAATTACGAAGCACAGATGTTTTTTTTATGTAATAGGGGGCAAACGAGCAGACGTAGGATGGGGAGAGGAATAGGAGGTGGGCCAGCGGTTTCCTTACTCACCCGGTGAAACACAGATCAGGTGCTGTGTCACACCGGTTTTCTGTGAGGTCGTGGCACCCATGCATGCAGAAGCATGGCTCTCTTTCAAAAAACTGGCCTGGCTTAAAAACTGCGTGACTTTACGGTGGTGTGTTGAAGGATCCACTTAATGTTTGACTGGTATTAGTGTCCTAGTTTTTGCATATCTGATGTCATGTTTCGTTTCGTTGGAAAGTGCAAGACCGGAGACTCAATGATGCATTTTAATAGGCCACCATGGTGTGGGTCACCGAGGCGCATTGTTGCATTGTCCATGTGACCACCGCTTGTCGGTTCTGCTCATGCTGTCCATCAGGCAGAGTAAAGTCACTTTTGCAGGATCATACCTACAAAGGACTCCGTAAAATATATAATTGGAGTTTATGTTTATACCTTTACACTCTTAGTCAGTTCGAAATAGCTTTATAACTATAAATGTGTCCTTAATTAATGAGATTCGTTCTCATTTCTTAGTATTGTACCTACTATCTTTTGAACTCGGGTTCCATTTAAATCTTTCACAAAAAAAACGTAGACAGTAAAACAAGGCAGACATCAACTTGTATTTCGTATCTCGGGACAAGGTCTATGATTAAAACGTTTTAAGTGGCTTTTGACATGGATTACCTACACTATTTTATTTCAAATAGCCCTCCTCGCATCATGAAAATAAGAATTATCACGTCTCACGTGTAACCTATTACATTATTACTGGTAAAATAACACTGTCTATCTGTTTTATTATCTGTTTCGATTTTACGCATTAGCTTCAAAATAAATTTCGTTCTGAGAGCGAGAAAATTTTTGAGTAGGACACAAGGCAACTTTTCGACGCGTAAAAAATTTTTGATTGTGAAAAAGTCTTTGAAAGAATGTGTCATAGAGACTATGAGCAGTTAAAGTTGCGGGTAGCGACTAGTATTCCTATAATCGTTAAATAAATGCCGATAACATAAGGTATTTTTCTGTACTTTATTTCAAAATGAGGGGCGGTGACAGCGCGATAGTAATGTCTTTGATACTCCATAAAATTACAAGTCGCTGTGCTGTAATTTGACAACAAGTAATAATTTTATTCTTCACATATTTTATTTAAGCGAAACGGGCGGGTACAGAGACTATTATTATCGCAGAGGATAATGGATTATTTCTTTATGTAAATGAATGGTTTTAAGATTTATATATATATATATATATATATATATATATATATATATATATATATGTCTGCCAAAGTGACTAAACTCTATCTGATGGAAATCATGAGTAGAATCCAAGAGTGGTTATCGTAGTCGTAGCATGGTGACTTATTGAGATGTTTATTTCATTGAATTCAGTGCAGCAGTTTAGCCGTGAAAGAATAACAGATAGACAAACAGATATATATATATTTGGAATTTATAAGTATAGATTCTTTATTTTTTTTTGTTATATGAATAAACGAGTGTGTCGCCTAAAAGGGAATGTTTAATTATCCCGAAAGAGGCGCCACCAAACTACAACGTAAACAAATTAGAATGTTTATGGTGACATTTGATATAATAGTACTTTTTGCATCAAAACTGTTTTTGTTTATTGAGAAAATAATAAAAATGAATCAGTATTGTGCATTTGGGTGAAGAAACATCGGAGTACATTTTGTTTTCTAAAGATCAAAAGCTGTATAGGCAATGGGAGATAGTCATGCGTCGTAAAAACTTCAAGGCTATTATGCACTCAAGACTGTCATTTTAAAACAGAAGATGTTATTGAATGATTTGCGACCTGTAGGTATCAAATTTAATGTTTTTTTTATTACTTTTTATTCCTAAAACTGTGTAATTAGTTCATAATATAAAATGACCAATAAAATAAATACCCTATTTCTTCAAATTTTTTCCTTTGAGGGATACGCCGCGTTCCCGGAGCAGCATTTTTAATTCCTGAATAGTTAAACGTCCATAAATATTATAATTTTTTAATGATAATAAGGAAATAAAATAAAATATACAATTAACGAAAGTTTAAAACTTTACCGCGCAATTCTGTTTACGTTATAGTTCGGTGGCGCCCAAAGATTAGCTTTGCGTAAGCAACCTAATTGTAAGTGACTACTCATAAAAGCAATACAAGTAAATGCAATGGCGTCCCGCGACTGCCCTCACAACAACAACAGTCAATAGTTTGAGGTAATGTAAGAAGAGTTTTTGGCAACCTCATTCAAGCGGTAAAGTAATAAATAAATTGCTTTAAAATCCAGTCAAGCTAATCATCATCTAACATTTGACCAGAAAATTACATAACCCAGATATCTTCTTTCTGTTCTTTTTTTAAAAGACAACTCCGGCATTAGTTATATACATCCTGTATCGCGAGGACTCTACAAACATACATGAAATGGACACAAAGAACACCCAGACTCGGAACAACAATTTGTGAATCACACAATATGTTGTCCCATGTGGTATTTAAGTCCAAAACACTTGGGGCAGTAGTAAGCGGCGTGGCGTGGCCATCCGTGCAGTCATACTATCACTGTCACGGTGATGGAACTTTTATATCATAACGAAATATCAAGATTGTTGTCAGGACAATAGCGAGAGATATATCACTTTATTTAGACTATAAAATAGATACATAAAATTACAGTATTAAGTTCGTATTCGACAAACTTTGAAGATGCGAAAAGAGCTATTTCAATACAGGCTCTGCTTAGTTTGGGACTTAACGGCGTTGTGTGTTAGATGTCCGAAATATTTAATATTATTATTTTATTTTATTGTGTTATCAACTTAGGAATATCTTATTCAAAAGAATATTAACTATATTGCCAGACTTGAGAAGTATATTTGTATACTAGTTGACGATCCTGACTGTTAAGTTAAAGGTCGCAAGTTTTATTGCCACATAAGACAAATAATTGTGTAATTAGTACGATCATTATTTGGCTCTAGTTCTCGTTGTAATACTACCGTGGGACATCCACGCTTCGGCATGAATGGGCCGGCTCGACCGGAGTAATAACTCACAGAAAACCGGTGTGAAATATCGCTTGCACTGTGTTTCACCGATACCGGAGGCCCATGAACTCTGGAACTATCTAACCGATTTTAACGATTTTTTAAATATCTGTAAGATAAGAGCTAAATATGATTGGAAACAGACACATACGAAGTTGCTGGATCTGCTAGTTTATCAATGAAATGTATTATTAACACTTTGGTTACTATACTACAGACCTCGTTATGTGTGACCAAGTATATGTAATTTACTATTTCCAATGTTAGATAGAAATGGAAACGACGATATTATTAGTGGTACTCTTAATGCTAATCAGCGATTGCCCCAACAATTGATATATTAAATAGACCCGGTCCTGCAGTATTTGTGGTGAGAAAATTGCGTAGACTGATAGAATAGTCTTCATCTTTATCATCTCAGTAGAAAGATGTCCACTTCTGGACATAAGCTTAGTTCGAAGGTTAGCTAATATAAATGGACTTACCGGCATCCAAAAAATATTATGGTTATAAAATCAATTGAGTATACGTAAGCTAGAAAATTTCTGCCAATGCCTGGTTATCTACTCTGTCAAGTCTCCCAAACTGAAACTAAAAATAACTAAACAACTAAAGTCATATTAACTGACAATTGAATCCTGTTCAGTCTTGTGAACTAATAAAAATTGATTTATCAACTATCACAGTACCCGTGCAGTACATTTGAGCTCTAATTCGTCCGGTCGAGAGCAATTGGCTGAAGATGCACGACACTCCGGTCAATGGCCCTCCTTCTGCACTTCCTTACAGCTATACTATAGCACGAATATTTTATAGTATTACGTTGGATAAAAATCTAGCAATGGCAGAAACGTATTACATACAAGATTGTATATAACTTTTTTCAATTTTTTTTATATATAAGCCTGGCAAAGTGACTATACTATGCCTCATGACAAAATTCATGAGTCACCACACTCATTGCAAATGCAGACAATTCAATATACTAATGAGTTAACAAAACAATAAGATTTTTGTAACAATATTTTAAATACTTTTGTATTAAATACCTACTTCTTTGGAGTTTGGTACGCGATAGCATGTCACCTATAACTGTACTAAACTCAACATTAAACAAAATAAACTTATAGTTTTTCTGGTATAGCGAGCAAAGGAGCGGATGTTCTACCTGATGGTAAGTTACCACCACTGCTCAAGAACAGCTGCAACTCAAGAGACATTAAGGCCTTCATCGCCCTTGAGAGCCTTCTCTGTCATATACAAGGTGGAATTTCGTAATGCCACCTGAAAGGAAAGTACCCTGAATATTGTAGATAGAATATTATATTCAAAGAAAACATACCTTTCTTTTTGAAAAGAAGGAAATCTGCATTCAAAGATTTCCGAAAATTCGCTCGCCACACTCGGAAAACGAACCGACTGATATCTGTAAAAATTACATTCTGTACTTTTATTGCATCGATCGTTAGGCTCAAGTATAAGACATCTCTGTAATAAACTTGATAAATCAAATAAGAGGAAAACTTCATGGTTTTCCTCTTATTTGATTTATCAACTCTCTCGACAATCTCGACTTATAAATTCAATGGGTCAAGTTAAAGTACTTTTACTCAAAGATTTCTTTCAACGTTTTAGCCCACGTGTACGAAGGTCATTTAAAGACTGTCAAGTACCTTGAAATACTGGACTCTTAAGGAATAAATTAAATGGTTTCCCCGAGGAAGAGCGAAACCAAATAATTATATAGCACCACTAGACTACTATACTCTACTATTCTAGAATCACTACTGCCTACATTAATAACCAATTTAATACTTGGATCGGAACAAACAACACAATCAGATGGCCTGCGAGATCACCAGATCTGACCATTTTAGATTTTTTTGTGGGGAAAAAATCAAATTTATATTAAATGTTATGCGAATGTGTTTACAATCGCATCACATTTAATATAATTTAATGTAAGTTGAGATTTGAGGTACAGAATACGATTTACAATGTTCACCATTACCCTTTATTAAAGTTTACTACAAATGAATTCAATAGAAGAATACATTTGTGTATCCAAGAAAATAAAGCCCGTTTCGAGCAACTAATTAGTTTAGCATTTTTTGTAAATAATTAAAATAATTTAAGATTTCATGGTTTTCCTCTCATTTGATTTATCAAGTTTGATAGAGAGATTTCATACGCATAATTATTCCTAACGATCGATTCAATAAAAGTACAGGCTGTAAGTTTTACAGATTTTAGTCGGTTCGATTCTCGGGTGTGGCAAGCGTATTTTCAGAAGTCTATGGCTGCAGTTTTCTTTCTTTTAAAAAATGAAAAAATAATAAATAAATAAATATTTTTCGGACATCTAACACACAACGCCATCTAGTCCCAAACTAAGCAGAGCTTGTATTATGGGTACTAGACAACTGATATAAATACTTATATACTTTTTTTTTTGTAAATACATACATATTATAGATAGAAAACACCCAAACTCCGAAACAAATATTTGCAGATCATACAAACATTTGATCCGACCCGGGAATCGAACCCGAGACCTCAAGAACAGCAGTCGCGTACGCTACCACTGCGCCACCGAGGCAGTCAAATGTTTACTTTGAGTAAAATTTTCTATCTACGATATTAAAATTACTTTACCTTTAGGTGGCATTACAAAATTCCAACCTGTATAAGGCCGACACGGACTCATATGTAGATAAATAATCGGCTCGGGTTGTATAGCTGGATTAGGCGAATACTAATAATACTAATATTATTCTGAAACTGAAGAGTTAGTTTGTTTGTTTGGTTGGTGCGCTATTTTTAGAATCACAGGGTTTAAATTAAAAAAATGTTTTAGATTTAGAAAGCCAAATTATCGAAGAAAGCTAATTATAATACCATGCCGGGACCAATACGAACTTTCATCAATGAAAAATGTGTTCCTTTCAAGACACGCCGACTAAGATGCGTGGGTTGGCTAGAGGGAAGATATACGTAGTATTGTACGTACGTATATAATAGAATTTCTACGTATTATTAATCAACTTACAATAGGTAACTCGTGGAACACATTAATGTCATCTCATCACCTTCCTAGGCTTTATTATTCCCATGATTATTTGGGGTCGGCCACTTGCTCAACCAGTTTTATCTGAATATCAGTTTTTCCATGGAGCGACTGGCATCGAATCTCCGCAACTCTGAGGGTTAACTGAATTCCAAGGTTGAATTAGTTGTCAGTATATTTGAGGGCACTGACATCCCATTAACGATTGCCGTAGTTTTTCATGACAACCGGGATCGACGGTTAACGTTCTCTCTGAAGCACGGGTGGGAATCACAGCCATATTCCATACTTTAGCCGCTATTAAGAAATTCTTGTAAGAAAAACCCAAGAGCAGTCCAACCCATGAATCGAATCCAAGACCAAGAGATCTGCTGTCGCTTAAGCTAACCACATTAAAGACATTAATATCATCTGTTAATAGGTTTTACAAGTACACTGTATGGAGACAGGTCTCTCCATAGAATGTATTTGGCCTGTTTCACCACGCTATCCACGAGTCGGTCAAGTATTCTCCTTATTGTGATGATGTTATTGGTGTTTTGCGTTTTTAGTCGGCTCTTACGTGGGATGAATAGAGAAGGTGTAACTTCTTAGTCCGTCATCACACAGATACTACAATGTAATCAAGTAACATTTAAGGTTTCAAAATCAAAGTTACTTGAACATAACATGACATAACATTAAAAAGACTTCACGTAAACTGTTCAAAATTTAAGGCAGATACTATTGGTAAATCTATTATGCATATTGGACTGATGTAGAAGCTTGAATGTATTGTTACACGATTAGATGCTAGGAAGGGGGAAAATACATGAAAGTAGTTACGTGAATTATTTTAAAGGCATTAAATACCAAATTTAAATGGTTAGGCTACGGAGAGAGGTGGGTGAAAAAAAACTCACGAAAGGATTATTAAGATTATTAATATGTGAAAGTGTTGAAAGAGCTCGACAATTTACCTACCAAATTAATGGTCTTCTGTAGGGATTCAGTGTGAAAACTTCAGACACCAACGGCCCTGCATACAGCGATTGATGAATGTGAATAAAGCAAAAGAGGTGTGTAAGGACCGTTATACGCACAGCACCCTCGCTCAGAAAATCAACGTAAAATAACAGCGATCATGCTGTCGTGTTTCGTTGGTGAGTGCGAGACCGGAGGCCCAATGATGCGAAAGCATCACTAGCCCGCCATGGTGTGGGTCACCATGCTGCATTGTTGCATTGTCTGCATTCGCAGTATGGTGACCATCACTCTTGGATTCTGCTTATGCTTTCCATCAGGCAGAGTAGAGTCAATATGGCAGGGTCAAACATAAAAAAAAAAAAAAAAAAAAAATACGTGTAGATCAGGTGTCTTTAAATATAAAACACTGCAGACCTGACTTTTCCTATGTCTAGCAGTGGACTGCAACGGGCTGATGTTGATGATGATGAATGGTTCCTGACTACGCCTCTGGGAAGTAGAGACGACTTTTCGATAGGGTAGGAGGCAAACAAGCAAACCAATGGTTCACGATAAGAGACTATTTTGGGGAGATATAAAGATGTTGAGAATATTTTGAATAGAATAGATGTTACTTTATCAAATAAACCTAACGCCTTCCAGCACTTAACGAAAGTCTCCTCCAAGGAGCACCAACTACTCCGGTCTTTGTAAAGGAAAACAAAAAATCAATTCAAAAAACTCCAATACTAATAGGCATACATGGATGATAACCTATTTTATGCTACAACAGTGAACGTGTTAGTTTGCATAAGTCTATAGCTTCTCATATCAAAACTGCGTCATCCGTGACTTCACATAATTATGTAAGGTGAGGATAACTGGATCCATAAATGGTAGCTCATTGCCTTTGCATTATGTTTTAGTCTATGGCAACATTTATTTTTAAGATTTAAGCTCTGTGGTTCTTTGTTCTTTTTTTTAAACACTAAGATCCATATAAAAATGAATTACCAACGACAGGTTATGTTATTTTAAATATTCACAACAAACGTACATTATCTTTGTGAGTAAAAATACTTGTTTGATTTTTATTCATTAGAAATTACTAAAGTCACTCTGGTCTAATCATTAGATCTGCTGAAGAAAGTCAGCTTGATACAAAAATAATAATCACTACAACATGTTTATATCTCGGGATTACCATTTATTATTATCAACTAGTAATAAATACTTAGAAAAATAATTAATAATCTATTTTAGAACACAGAGTTTCATTAGAAAAGAATTTTTAGTCTATTATACCACGCTGGAACTGAGATATCAGAGCGCTGGACAAAACTTTTGGTTTGAGGATTAGTGTCAAGTTCTCCTTATTTTTGCAGTGCTTTTTTCGTTCATAGTATGTTTACCAACGGAATGAATATAAACCAGTTTTTACACTATATTCTTAAAATACGAGCACAAATAAAGTTTCTTTGTCAGTAGTTAATTTATATCTTAGCCTGCAATAAATCAAAAGATAAATTTAAGACAGCATTCGACCTCGCATAATAAATCAAGAATAGTATCATCAGGTATCGAATAATAAATGACTTAATATCGACTGATAACTTGTATAATTGGACAGTTAATACATCTTATTAACCATTCCCAACTTCGGGTTCCCAACTTGAACTTTTAATTATTCACAGAATTTTGTAGTAGTACAAAAGATCTTCTAATACAGACTTTGAAAGTCGGAAGAGGTTGTTTGCCACGATTTTGTTTATATAGATACCACATTATACAAAAACAACTGAAGCATTTTTTTTCTTTGGTGGTTTATCATACTGTATAGTCTCACTCGTTGTGATGGTTAGGTATTACTGATTAATGTAATCGTATCTAGAGGTCTAATGGTTAGTGATACTTACTGTACTTAAATTTCCAGCAGACTGCTGAGTGCGATAATTTTAGTCTATGTTTGTGTGTAATTAAACTTTGAGAAAATATAGATTCACCTATTAAAATTCTGATTTATTGTAGGACAGAGTTTATTTAGTTTATAATACAAAATATTACAATAAAAAAAGAGACTTAAAGAACTGGACCAGATTGAAATAAAAAAGTAAAAAACATAAAAAAATACAGTCGAATTGATAACCTATTCCTTTTTTGAGGTTGGTTAAAAATTTGACAGTCTTTATAAATATCATTTATAGTTAACGCTAACATGCTGTCAATTTTAATGCAAGTATTCATGACATTTACTTAAGAGTTTAAATTTCAAGAGTACTATAGAGCAATAGCTAATGCTTGAGGCGGTATTATCCATTACTCCATTAAGCAGTCTATCTTTGTGAAAAAGAAATAAAAAGGGAGAGCTCTTAGTATTTTATTTAGTTTAATTTCTAGCAACATATTTATAAAATAGGTGTTCTAAAGATTTAAGAAAGTATTTACGACTAGACACATTTGAAAATTAAGAACTGCATTATGTGTTTTTATGTTATTTGCTGCTAGAATGACTCTACTCTACATGATAGAAAGCATGAATAGAAGCCTAGAGTGGTGGAGAGGTGGTGGTATACAGAGCAAACAAGCAGATTGGTCACCTAACTGGTTACCGTCGCCTTTGAACACTTGCAACTCGAGGAACAGTCGCAATTACATTGCCGTCCTTTGCCGCCATGATTATAGCATATTAGAAAGCAGAATTATTGAATTATTTTTATATACGAACTTACTGCGTAATGGAAAGCAAGAGTAGTGGTCACCATACTTAATGCGACATTGTAGACAAAACAATAATTTAGTATGGTGACGTACAATATGGCGGCCTATGACGGTCTTCTTGATCATTGGGCGTCCGGTTTTTGATGTTCTATTCTCAATCATAGTGTAACACCAATGTAACCCACGTTCGCAAAATGAAAACTCAATTTGTAAATTACTATATTCCCTCTGTAATAAGCAATAAAAAAAATTGCTTAACCATATATTATGTTGTGGTTGATTGTGTAGTGATACCATGTAGTGGTTGAGCTTCACTCATATTATATATTATGTCGAAGCATTGCTTTCCCAACGCAACTGAAACATATTACATTTTCTTAAATACACACTTTTATAGATTTATAAGAATCAAAATCAGACAAACAACTTTCAAAGAGTTGTCGATCCAGAGAGATCACTAACCAATTAATCAATTTGTATTTCAATGTAATCAAACTATTATTTTACTATTGGAAATATCAGACCGATATTGTTAGATCTAAAGTGCTCGAATAGGGATTAAGCGTAAAACGGCTTTTAGTACGCCAGAGGCGTTAAGTTGAGTAGGTGCATTTTTGGTATTTAGTGCAGTCACGTTTACCGTAACAACTGCACTAGAGAGTGATATTATTGGTTTCGTTTCAGTATTTAGAATACACATGGGTAGCTCGGTTAAGTTCCTTGTGTGATAACTCAGGGATACGCGAAATGGAACGTTCCGAGTAGATTTTTGAGCGTGCACGTGTTTTGAAAGATGAATTATTCACCTCGTTTTTTCATGCTAAAGTCCTGATGGCAATTGTCAATCTCCGACCACGAGCTTAAGGGTTTTAAGTTCATTGCCAGTCTTTAATTCCACTACCCATTTGCAGTTAGGCCTTTACATATGTCGTGTAAATTAATTATTTATCGTACCGACTTGAAACTTGAATGTAAAAATTTCCCGCGAAAAAAAATATAACTGCGCAGTAAAATGGAACGCGTCGAGTGGGCTTTAGAGCACACGTGCCTCGCGATCTATACTGCGCGTACAATTTGGACAAAGGAGCCGTGCAATACTACGAATAAATTCTCTAGCAGTAGAACTACGCTAACAGATTTTGCGAAACTGTATTAACAGTGCTGAACTACGCAATTGCGCTATGTCAATATACGAGAATTAGCGTGTTTGCGTTGCGTAGCGCACTGTCACTTATCTTTAGTATAAACGACGGTTTAGATCGCGTTATAGGTTTACGCGAAGGTAAAGTAGCAGATGGTCTAGTTTATGGTTAACGACCACTGCCCTTTAACACTATAGTTACTTTCTACGTAGACTCAAATTGGTTACAGAAAAAGTTTTTTTTTTATATTGGCGATCTCACCTAGGCTATTATCATAATTATATTGACACCTCAATCATTAAAGAAGATGCAGTAATTTAGGCATTACGGTGGAATATGCAAACTTACATATCCAATCAAAATACCTTTTAAGTGTATTAATATCTGAACTGCTAATTAAACGTTTTAATTGGTTTTAATTTCGTTTTTTTACATCTATTATCACCTTCGCTGTGTCAAGTAAATCATAAAGATTCATATGGTGTGGCGGTGGGTCGAATAGTACCCCCAACGATATTTTTACCAGTGCATGATGGGTTTTTTTCAACCTGCTAGCACTAGAGTACATGAAAATGCTATTACTTTGCGAAAACATGATATATATATTTTTTTATACTGACAGAATAACCTTCAACCCAATATCCTTAGTTTCGATTCGCCCCGGAATCTACCAAACAGGAAATAGGAAATAAACAGGAAAAATGGCGGGCCGATATCGACCCGAACCACACTAGGTGTTAAAGAACTCGAAATTGGGATAAATACTCGTAAAGTGTTCAGTATGTAAACGCTGTACAAAAACAAATATGCCCTCGACGCGCTTAACACGCACGCTTTTTATATATATTTTTACTCTTTTGATTCGTTTTTTTTTTAATTACTTGACAAAATAAACGATACTAAACAAAATTGTTGTTACAAGTTAAAACTACATTTTTATAAATCGATGAAAACTGCGTGGCTGTTAATAGTGTTAACGCTATAAAAGGTTTTAAAAATTAAAAATTAATTTGAATTCAGAACTACCTATAAAGTAATCTGTAGGCATAAACAAAAGATTTTATAAGGAATATTTTTTACACATAAATTGTTGTTAAAAAAGTTATGTCCTTTAAAATAGACATTACTTTTTAAACACACACTCAAAATTTACTTCCAATACATTAATGAAAGTAAAGTATAAGTTGAATGATGGTTGAATGAAAATGTTATTTATTTATTAAATGCTTTAAAAACTGGTAAAGAAAGTATCTTAGTTGCACAATGTTTTATACTATAACGAATTTCTAGAAAACAATTGACAAAGAAAACAGTCAAGTAATGGGAATAAATTTGATTCTAAATTCAAATATGAAGTAGGTACGCCAGAAACGGTTCAAGACTTTACGACTCCAGATGGCGCTTGTTGATTAATTACCATAGTATTGAGTTACTTAAGGTGAATACTACGCTTTTGGAGTATAGCAATTTGGTAGAATTTCGACGATCTAAACTCAAATAAATGTAAGGTGTATTAGATTTGTCTTTACGAGAATTAGCATACCCGGTAGGTATTTGCTTATTAAGATTTCATATTCGTGTTATGCTTTGATGATATAATGTTAAACTTGGTTATTTTCTAAGGGCTAGGTTAGGGCTAGTCTTAGGTTTACCCTAAATTATTTTAGACCGACTTTTTGTACTACGAATTTTTATAAATAGTTCTCTTTATTGTCAAATATTAAGTTCAAAAAGTGCTCGATGACGAAATTGTATTATTAAAAAAAATAGCAATACTACGAGTATACTAAAGATTTATTGGATAAATATATTTGATTTGATGCCACTAAATGGTCATGTCTACCATTCGACGTCAATAAAGCAAAACAAAGGCGTGTTAGGATTTTCTTTGGTATACCTTCAAGCTGATTAGGATGTATAGACATCTACCTAAAATAAAGTTAAAAGAAAAGTAAGAATTTTCTATCTGATTCCGACAGCGGAATAACTTTTGACAAACGAAGTCTGTCGGAGCTACCAGTAAGAAATAAAGCAAAAAGCGAAGCATATTAATTAAAGCATTGCAGGTATTTCGTAACTTTTATATTTTGTATTTTATATGTTGTGTCAACTAAAAATATGATTTCGCGCTAATAAGTCTTGACCATAGATAAATAGAATACAAAAAAAGGTCTATTTCGTCAAGCACAAGTAACATTTTGAAAGCAAATGAAAAAAAAAGACTGTACGATAATAATTCAAATTTAAAATTGAAATCGACTGAATCTGTAAGAAAGATTTTTTTATTTAGCTTCCTACCAATGGAAAACGGTAGAAAGTTAGGCAAAAAGGAAATTAAAATTTACCTGAACGAAAAACAGTATGTGTATCATGTTTATAAAAACTTTTTTTATTACCTTCAAAGGCGATAGAATATTATAACCCGTGTTGTTCGTGAAATATTTATATATGAGTTTATTATTTTATCTGTGTATCGAAACGCGAACTCAATTGATTCTTTCTGTTGCGTATTTCCTCTTTAAGGACATGACACCGGAAGAAGGATAGGAAAAAAAGATTTAGTTCTTTTTTTTTAATTTTTAGATGGAAGCCACTTGAAGACTACATTATGGGAAGCTTAAATTTACAGTCTAAAAGTTAAGTGTTACTATAGAGAGTTTTCCCTATATCGTTAATGATTTCTTGGACCGAATGTTTATGAATTAAGATATCAAGACAAGTTGAAATTTTAGATTTGTGATTTCATTAACAAAAGGTCTCTAACTTTAAGATGAGGCTTAAAATATTATAGTCACCTCTTGTGGACTACGATGATTAGTGACTCAACTTTGTGAATCCATTCACTTACCAATATCCTTTACACATCTTCATCACATGTCATCACTCTGACTGCATGGATGGTGTAATTGTTTAAGCAGTTGGCAGGTCGTTTTCTACTGAGTTTAGTGTTGTGGGTCCAAACACTACTTGGTACTAAACTAAAATAAATCCAACCAACTATTATTCCGGTTGTGTTTTATAAAAAAAAGCCTTCAACAGTCCACTGCCGGACATAGGCGTCTCCTTAGAAAGGAGATTTCGGGCTATTGTACTAAGCTGGCTAGAGGGGTTGTTGCATGGTTTATTTGTTGTATGTATTTACAAAAAAAAAAAATGTATATATGTATTTGTATCAGTTGTCTAGTACCCCATAACACAAGCTCTGCTTATCTTGGGACTAGATGGCGTTGTGTGTTTAGATGTCCGAAATATTTATTATTTATTATTATTTTAAGTTTTCCTTTCTCAAGTGATATTCTCCTGCGTAATTTTATCAAACCCCCATTTGATATGTAAAATCTCCGTGTTAATTATCAAGGAACATAACCTTCTACTTCAAGTAAACGTTGTTTATATTTACTTTAAAAAAAAATTGTATATATCATTGTAGTTTAAAGCATTATGTTGTATTTAAATGTATGTAACTGAGTTCAGAAACTGTGCTACCTGTTCTCCGTATGATGCTGTATTGCAGAAGAGGAATCTACTATCCAGGACATACCGCAAAAGCGGCTCACCGACGTATTTCTAATGTATTCCTAAGTATTGAGACAACAAGACGAGCGGAAGTAGTTGAACATCTTTCGATTGTCTTGCTGTTCCGATTCTTTAGATTACTATTATCAACTTTGAACGCTTGAACAGTTGTCATGGCTAACTTCACAGTTGAAAATCTAAAAATGTCATATTAAAATGGAATTATACTATTCAGAAAATATATTTCACAAGATACAACGTGTTGACGTCAATACACGCACAATATACATAGCTATAGTCAGTAGAAATCGTGAAACTGGGGCATAACAGGGATTACAGGGATCACATAAAGCGGTGTATCCAACGACAAAAGAGAAACCTATACTTCGCTATCAATCTGATAATGATAAATATATTAGAATTAAAGTTAAATAAAATCTAACATAACTTTGTACTGTGTCTCGGAAAGCCAATAAAGTCCTCGGTCCCAGTTGCTATATGAACATTTTTGAAAATTGTATTACTAGTACTTAGTTGTGGAGGCCTGATAAAAAAAAACGGTTGGGTTACCCACAACGCCATCTAATCCCAAACTAAGCAGAGCTTTTTGATTGATTATGAGTACTAAACAAGTGATTTAAATAAGAAAATACTTTTTTTGTATAGATATGCATATTATACATTGGATAAAAAGATTCGGATAAATACACATGATTTCATTCGAAATCAAAAGCTTTATTTTAAGTAGGTAGACCTTTTCAGACACTTTTTAAACGTTATATCGTTGACTGACTCTAATTGCTATTAAAATATATTATTTGACGTATTTGCTTGTGATAAAGAGGGCAAACGGGCAGACTTGCAGCAGAAACAAACAAGTCATCTTATGCTAAGATGGACAGAAGTTTGTTGTGTTTAAATGAAATGCGTACCTTGTTAAACTGTTTCTTTTAATATTCTTATATTTGTAATTGTTACAATATTCGACCATTCACCGTGGCGGCACCCAAGCAAGAGAAAGGGTTGCTAAAATCTATTTCTTTACACTCCTATTTGCGAATGTGGAAATTACAAATCTTAATAAACTTCTGACGTTGGGCTAACTGAAAAACAACGAAAAATTGCTTAACACGGACTTTCTGTGAAACCATATCAAGGACGATATTATGCGTAACCAAGGCTCTCGACATAAATATGTTCAATAAAGGCTTATTTCAACATAAAGTTTTCTTTTTCTTGACTTTTCAAATAAAGTCAATAAATAAACTTTCAAAGACTTCATTTCAAAAGAAGCCTACGAAAGTTATTTTCTTTGAAGTTTATATTCTTTCAAAGATTTTCAAGGTTTAAGTCCTTCAGTGCGGTCCGTTCTTAAAGAAGTTAATGACAAAAAAAAATTGAGGTGTATTTAGAAATTTGATTGGCAGGAGAGCCAGGGGTTGGCGTATTATACGGTTTCTGAGAACGCAAAGCTACAAGCGAGCTATTGTTTTTCATGTTTCTTTGCATGTGTATACTTTTAAAAGAACAAGAACCTGGAAACCTTTCCTTTATATTTCCTAGCATAATAACATACTTATAATAAACTCAGGTTTCACTTCCTTATGCGAAACTCTAAAATTGTAATAACTAGAACTAGTGTCTTAGTGAGGAGACACAATGACACAATTCGTCAGTGGTAGACATCACAAGAGTGACACGTCATTTGCGTCACTTTGTATTCGAATAAAAAACACACTTTAAAAAAAATATTACGGGCTATAATTTGCAGTAAATATTATAAAAACATAAAATCATATTTTCCGTTTTGCGTCGAACAATTTGTGTAATTATAATCGTGAAAGTATCCAAAGCCTAACTAACAAATTCTAAATTGTATTTAGAGGTGAATTTGATAAAATGTATTTAATATAACAAATTGTTTTTTTATGGTATAATTAGGCGAGCATCCATACTAATATTATGAATCCGAAAGTTACTCCGTGTGTCTGTCCTTTACGTTTTCACGGCACGATTTGGATGAATTTCAGTATAGAGATATGTTGAACCTTGGAGAAGGATATATCGTTAGGCGATAACCGACATACTCTGGAGGATGGAGACACGAGCAAAAACTAGTTCTAAATCAATCTATACTAATATATAAAGCTGAAGAGTTTGTTTGTTTGTTTGTTTGTTTGTTTGTTTGTTTGTTTGTTTGTTTGTTTGTTTGAACACGCTAATCTCAGGAACCGCTGGTCCGATTTGAAAAATTCTTTCGGTGTTGGATAGTCCATTTATCGAGGAAGGCTATAGGGTATATATCATCACGCTACTACTAATAGGAGCGGAGCAACAATGAAGAATGTTTCAAAAACGGGGTAATTTTTCACGCTACGGGCAATATAAGGCGCAACCGAGGTTGCGTGGGTCGGCTAGTACTAATATATAAAGCTGAAGAGTTTGTTTGTTTGAACGCGCTAATCTCAGGAACCGCTGGTCCGATTTGAAAAATTCTTTCGGCGTTGGATAGTCCATTTATCGAGGAAGGCTATAGAGTATATATCATCACGCTACTACTAATAGGAGCGGAGCAACAATGAAGAATGTTTCAAAAACGGAATTTTCACGCCACGGCAATATAAGGCGAAAACAAAGTTGCGTGGGTCAGCTAGTCTAATATATATATATACCAACCCATCTGACGAGCGTAGTATAGCAGTCCAAACTACTTCTACTAAAGGAGCAAACTATGGGGATAATTTCACTGCAAAGCGAAAGAAAACTTAAAACTTACCTTATACCGACCCGTCTAGTCGTTGTGGGCCAAGACTTCTTTTTGAAGGTCCTTTGTCCAGAAGTAAATTGCGTTTAGAAAAACAATAGTAATCTTTTTCATATTTTTGCTTATAATATAAAATTATTTTGCACTAATAATATACGGCAAAATGCTTGCCGTAACGCATAGCAGACAGTATAGATACGGGCAGTATTTGTCTCGTACCGCACTAGTAGAAAATATAGATCGATTGCTGCCGCAGTGAATGTGTTAAAATATGGAAATTTGACATTTGATTGACAATGTCCTTATTGTAATGAATTCACCATTGTTCAATCATATTTATAGCGTCTTCCTATTATTGAAATATGGGTAAATAAAATGTAAGTACAGTGAGTTTTGTTGCGGACTGTAGTACATTTAAAACATCGACACATGGCATCCAATCCTGTTGACCGCAATGAAATTTAGATCTTTGATTTTGAAATTAACATTAAAAACGAATGATTTGATATCAGCAATGTGTGAAATCTTTTCTTAGTATTTCATGCTAAAAGCTGTTAATAACAGGTTTTGATTTAATTCATCTATTTTGTTGTAACTATTAATATATTGTAGAAACAATTGTAAATAAAAGTTAATACAGTCTGTCAGGTCAGCTTGACTCGGGGTCTCTATTAGTCTTCTCATGATGACAGCATTCGTGCTGTCGTGTTTTGTTATTAAGTGCGCGACCGGAGGCCCAATGATGCAGAAGCATCTCAATAGGCCTCTATTGTGTGGTCATGGATGCTGCATTGTCTCATTGTTTGACTGCCTCGTTGGTCTTGCGGTCGGCGTGTGCGACTGCTGATTATGAGGTCTCGGGTTCGATTCCCGGGTCGGACTAAATGTTTGTATGATCTATAAATATTTGTTTCGGAGTTTGGGTGTTTTCTATGTATAATATGTATGTATTTACAAAAAAAGTATATATGTATTTGTATCAGTTGTCTAGTACCCATAACACAAGCTCTGCTTAGCTTGGGACTAGATGGCATTGTGTGTTAGATGTCCGAAATATTTATTTATTTATTTATGTATTTATTGTCTGCATTCGCAGTGAGCATGATGACATCTACTCATGGATTCTGCTAATGCTTTTATTCGGACAGGCAATTTATATATAAAATAAGCTGTAACATAAATATCAACATTTATAATAAATCATGTATGTATAATATCATGTCTAAAGTTATTAACATATACCCATGAAACCTTTAACCTAGTTAGCTGACGGAAGCATAAACAAGTTATAGACCCCAGTTCCTTCCGTTCATTTACTCTCGACGATTTTACGCTGCATGTTGCTGTAAAAGGTTCTATTTTATTTCATACGGTGAACATGCTAACAAGCTTTACTCCCACATGACGAAAAGCGGTCACAAGATAACGACTTTAGTGACGTTGACAGCGTATAGGGTACAAGAGTTTGTACGTACTAAATAAGGATAACATGAATAAGATAATTCGTATTATATTTATTACAAGATATGATACTTGTGTGCTATGAACTTTTGTAGTAGTTGTAGAGATTTATTTAGAAAATACAATTTTGGATTCAATTTTGAATAACGGTGTTGCGGGCATACCATCAGCTGACACGTCTGCTCGTTTGCCCCTATTACATAAAACAAATAAATAGTTCTCTCCAAGAACCCCTCTACAAGTAGACACCTTTTTTAACGATAATTACATTACTTATACTTATATTTTAAGTTTCAGGACTTCTGTTCTTGACATTGAATTTTTCGTTAACGAGAATTGTTCAAGGTTTTCGATATTTTTTGTCCAAGATTTTTTACAGCTTTAAAGTTGTAAATAATAGACTTTTAAGATAAATCAATCAATGATTGATTTTGATAATATATGGAGTCTATAAATTATTTACATTTATGACTAAGTATCATTAAAATTATCTGGAAAGATCTAGCAACAGAAGTGAAACAAAACGAAAGTTCTCTTCAACTTTTAAAGATGGAAAATTATCTGTGACCACCAATACCACTGTAGCGTATACTGCTATGCTTTAGGTCTCGAGTTCAATTCCCTGGCAGACCTGATCTGATCTGCAAATATTTGTTTCGGAGATTGAGTGATTTCTGTGCATAATATGTATTTAGAAAAAAAGTATATATGCATTTATATCAGTTGTCTAGTACCCATTGTTCAAGCTTTGCTTAGCTTGCTTTGCCGAAATATAATTATTATTATTATTCTCCAATAATAAACTATAAATATTAAAATTCGTATAAAACTATTATCACAAGAGTCAGAGTCACATTTCATCTGGTTTTCAATAATGAACCTGAGCAATAACATTTCTAAAGTAATAACCGATTTGTTTTGTCAGCCAATTACTGTATTAAGTCGATAAGTCGTTTGGAAAAATACTTTCTCACTGATCTTTTGTGGTAATCAGTTTTAACAAAGTTATCCTTTCTTTTGAGTCTCACGATTCTTGTCTTAAGGATTTAAGATGAAAATGGCTTAAGTTTACAATCTCACCGCAGATTTTTTTATCTTTATCTTACTTTACTTGGGGCTTGTAGTCACACATAAGACCATGTCAGCCTCATCGTACCCTAAACTTACAATATATTCATAATTTAATCACCTATATCATATAGGAAAAATTTACTTATTTAAAAACACTGCGATACATACTATACATCAAAGAGTTTATATAGTAATAACGCCACTTCTGACAGATACTTTGATGACCTACTTTGGAACATGCCAACGTCTACAATGTTCAAGTTAAACCTAATTACCAAAGTCTCTCTCTCAGCCCTAGTTTTGGCATATTCCATTAAAAAATTATAGACGTCCTCAACAATGCCACATACGTCACAGTTTGAGCTTGTACATAACCCATAAGCTATCGAAACTTATTGAGTGGAACGTATCCAGATCGTAGTCTGTGAGCTATTACAGTGTATTTCCTACTGAGAATTTTGTTGGCAATCCATGGAACATAAGGAGGTTTACTATGAATATTGTTCTATACCGGATTTCTTTTTCTAGCGATTTTTGTCAAAATATTCTTTCCAATTTAAATTTAGATAAAAGTTCAAAATAATTGGATGTGACATTGACTTCTATACCACCTGAAATAGTTTTCTTTGTCAATCGATCTCAGAACAGATATTATTAGTCTGTTATGAGTTTTATTTCTATTCACACCAAGAACCTGGCTGATAACAACGTGAACTACCTACCCGTCTCTTTTCAATCTACTCGGCTCTTATTGAGGATAAACCATGGTCCAAGAGTGTTATTAATAATCCTAATCTCATACACGCCATCAAAATACACATATTATATAATTTTGGACAGTAAGTAGAGAGCAACAACACGAATTATACAATAGTTATATATGTATAATAGATGAACATGTTATTTACGAATGGATCATTAAAATAAAATATGTATTTAAATGTTACCCACCCACGGTTTCGCTTCGCGTTAATTTAGACTATTAATTTTAGCGTATAATATAACCTATTTAATCCGGACGAATTTAAAATATTCAAGCTACTATTATAGTAGGAATTTTTCTTTTATTGATTTTTATAACTGTTTCTGATCCTCCACAAATCCAAAGGGTGATAGATTTCTAACTAACCTGTCCCACTAGCCAAATTGAAAGCGTTCTTTTTTCTGCAATCGTTAACACCTAAATTCTCGAGTATCATTGGCTAATACTTTGTCTAAGATTAGCTAATTACACATGAGAATTTAGGCGTTAACGATTGCAGAAAGAAATACACTTGCAACTTGGCTAGGGGGACTGTTCTCAATCAAAATTATCCGTACATATTCCCGCTACTCAAATGAAAAATAAACCCTTTGAAAGTAGGTAGAATTTATTACAATTTATTGTACAGACCACAAAAAGTTCAGAATAAAAAAAAACAAAACACGACTTTTTATGTAAAAATAGCCTTAGAATCTACAAATAATAAGATGAAAACAAATTAGTTTATGGATTTTTTCCTCTTCTGTTCGATAATGTATTTCCTTTTTTACAAAAAGGTTAATATTTTTCTACTTTTGTATTCTTGTATAATTTTTCAATGTATATATAAAACATTACGGTTGATCTTAGACCTCTGTAAAGCAACTTGTATATAAAATATAGATAGTGAAAGAAAATATAGTAACCGCTCAACCACATTCCAACAGCCGATTATTTTTTATTTGTTTTATCCGCGTATACCTTTAAGTGTATAAAAAGTATAAAATTCATTTTGAAATGCAATTATGATTTTATTAACACCTGTTTTCTTTCAAGCAATGGTGTTATTACGTCGAGCGGTTATGTGCCAAACCATAACATTAATAGGAATTAAAAGAACTGATAAATACAATATAATTAAAATGATATTTCATTACGTTTTTCTGTAACACACAACACTGCCTTGATTTTCTTAATCTTTTATTAAACTGTAGAAATCGTGGAATGTGATTTTTTTGGTACCTAATTTCATTATAATTTAAAACTTCGTAGGAATAATAGTTTTGATAAAAGCGTTTCAGAATCTATACTAATATATAAATATGAAGAGTTTGTTTCTTTGTTTGTTTGCTTGAACACGCTAATCTCAGGAACTACTGGTCCGATTTGAAACATTCTTTCAGTGTTAGATAGCCCATTTATCGAGGAAGGCTATAGGCTATATATCATCACGCTAAGATCAATAGGAGAGGAGCACCAATGAAAAACGTTTCAAAAACGGGGAAAAATTATCACGCGACGGGCAAGGAGACGCAAACGACGTTGCGTGGGTCTGCTAGTTTCATATATCAGTGACAAGTCCATTAGCTAGGTAGTTTTAAGAGCGAGTCACCAAGTGGGGACACATTAACAAAGGTTGCTTTCAGACAAATAGAGCAAGGTCAGGAGACGACACGGCGACGGGCTGTAATCGCGAACTACTCATTTTTCATTATGTTTTTATTAACTTTAGTTAATGACTCTGCTCACTTGTATGTCAGGTATTCCTGCTAAATAGCCGTGATAAATTCCATTGGAATCGTTTCAGCATCTTAGTCCTGAAAGCGTCACAAATAAATTAGTTAGGATTAAGGGTTAAACGTTTCGAGTATTTTACATGTGTTTAGATGTTGACGTTTGCAACAGGATCAGAGTTTCTACGAAAAAACAAATTCTGCAGGTTTATTATATCGTTTTCATATACGTAAAGCAAAATTGCTACCTCTTTGAAATATAACATGATTCTTGTTAGTATTTAAACTGAAACAAAAAAGAATATTCGAAAACATGTAAAAAAGAAAATGTTTTAAATATTTCCATTTTAAAAACAACCGCTGGTCTGACTATCTACCTCAATTCTTAGCATAGACTTTGAAAATCTATAATACATCCTATCATGACGTTTTACGTTATTGTCACCTTGTCGGAACTACAGCAAAAGCACGTTCCATTCAAATAAAAAGCATTGTTCTCGATTCATAGTAAAATAATTTTCACAGAAGCGATTGTGTGTCTGTGCTGGTAACAATGCACGTGGACCTATGTATTACATTAATGTATGTGCCAGACAGATATACCCCAGTTCGAGGGGAGTTAGTATATATGGGAGACGCAGGCTGAGTAAATAGAGGGGCATGCTTTGGTTTAGAATATTCTGTTTAAGTTAACTCTTATTATTAACAGACAGACGCATGAATGGTTTTCGAATAGCTGGAGGTCTGATTTACCAGTGAGGAGAGAAATTTGGTTAGTACTCGTCGGAATATCTCTACCTATTTAAAAATTTGTAATTATGAGTAGTAGATTGAAATTGGCACATTTTGGTATATCAGTAGCTGTACCGTGGCACGTTTTACTTTGGCGTATTAAGTTCATATGAAGAGGAACAAAATACATGCGAGAAATGGGTAAAGCAGGTTGCATAACATATAAAAGTAATATCACATGTAAGCAATGCGATTCAAACCAACTTAATATTTATACATTTTAGATAGTTAAGTACTACTATCATGGTATGTATAGTGACTTAATGTCACAACCTCTTTTCAGCGCATAGGTATCGTAAGAAGGCAAAGAGCAAACTACACATAACAAAATCACTGCAAAGTGGAGCACCTTAAACAAACCCTACCAACCAATCTGGCCTGCGTGGAAAAGTAGGCCAAAACCCCTTTTTTAAGAAGAGGCATATGTCTAGTAGTAGACTGTTACATTTTGTTGATGATGATGATGATAAAGTACTATCATCAATCATCATTAATTTTTCTTCATTTGCGCCTTCCCGTCCAGTTCAGTTCAGTCGATCTTTGTGTTGAGTTATTGCCATACATTTATAGCGATCATAGTCTGAATGGCTAAGTTAGAAGATACTTTTAGAGTTGCTCACAATTTTGACTATACGTCATATCTTTTAGCCGTTCATTTCACATCAATGAACTTCATAAGTTGTTCTCCTTCTCATTGTGTAGACTTATTATACCATGACGGTTCAACGTTCGTACTAATCGTACATATTTGTTGAATTATCTTGCGTTTGCATGCAAATGTACATTTTCTAATATACCAATGCTATTTTCCTTTATGCGAATACTTATAAACTTTAGACAAATTACGAATTTGGACATTATAAATAATGAAGTTAAAAACCTCTTCGCCGTTTGCGAATTCAGTGAACGTTTCACGAAGTGGAAATTATGAACGTTTAATTTCATTGTTTTAATATCAAATCTGTTTTGATTGAATTGTTAGACAGTTGTCTCTTGTACAACCAACAATACAGATTAATCCTTTACTCATAATCTTGTTTTTCTAAGTTTGTACTCGAGCGTTATAGAATATTTTAAATGATATAATCGGAATCCTACTTGGTTATTCGAGGAAATACGTCTTCGGTTAATAGAGCAAAGTCGTTTTGCCGTCTGAGGAAGACCCTCTGTACGTCTCGAAAGGTTTTGTTGACAGATAACGAATAATAATCTTATAAGTACGACAGTGAGTTTGTGTTTGCTAGACATCTATAAAGTACTGAACCTATCACCTTGATATTTTAGAGTAAACTTTTGTATAGGGTACAGGTTATTAAATTATGAAAAGCAACCGTTACTGACTAACTGATCTATCAACTCACAGCTCAAACCACTGACTGTATTGCGCTGAAAGTTGGCATACAGCTTTTATATTATAGACGTGCGCTAAGAAAGGATTTTTCAAAACTCAACCCCTAAAGTGGTGAAAGGGGGTTCAAAGTTTGTATGGAGCACCAATATTTCGTGGGTTTTTAGTTTAGAAAATTCGCAAGGTTAATCCGTTAACTAAAAAAGCAAAAACCTGTTTCAGGGTTTTAGACGGATAAATATTAAATAGTTTTTTTTTATACTATTCCCAAATGAGGACACGTATATATTATAACCGGCTCTTAATGAAAATAAATTAAAACTACTTATTTGTCCTAACTTTACAGTTAAATAAAGAAATAAAATCTAGAATGTTTAAATTGCATGTGAAATTTTCACTGTAATATTGAGATTATGGTTTTGTGTTGACTCGACACAATATAGCTAGTCACTCCACACACTAGATCAATGACTGAAGATCGATCGTGTTCGTTATACCAGACCCGTCGTACTATCTAATGATCCAATGCTCATATTTCTACCAGTCTAACGATATAACTCCGTTCAATCCCTCACTCTATGATGGTTAAACTTAATCGTTTTGAAAATCTACACTAATATTATTAATACGAGAGTAGCTCTGTCGATCTTCACAGCATCTTCACTACATTACAATGACCCAAGCAATAAACTAAGTACGGAAATAGCCCGCGAAAACCAAACCAAACCACTGCATCAATTCCAATGAAATTTGCCATGAAGATACTTTGATTTTTGAGGAAGGACATATACTACTTTCTATCGCGATAACAGCGCAGGCAGAACGGCGAGCAACAGCTAGTAAATACTAAGACTCGCTTCGATATTTCTTAGAAGATAAAGTTATTTACGATTGGAATACATAATGTTAACATCTATCTTAACTATTCACTACCATTCTCATCAGCCTTTAAAAGCTCATTGGTGGACGTAGTATTCTCATAAAAAGAGATTTGGCTTACTAAACCACTCTGAATGGGTTGATATAGATTTTGTTTCAAATTTGATTTCACTATGCAGTGCTGTCATCCAGGGCGGTTTGGTCTCCTAGTCTACTCTTGTGGTACCTAAAAAAATAGGGATGGCGATAATTCGTATTCCTACTGAATTACCACAAGGTTATATTAACTGTTTATTACTTTTACATGTAATAAACAGTTAGGAATTCAAAATTCGTCGAAGAGTGGCAGTATAAAAAATTCAAACAATTTACAAGTTTGGTTTTCGATAATACCTTAACAGCAGAGTAGGGAGGGTAATAATACTATTTGACCCCAAACTAAGAAATCAATTTGTAAGAAAATGCAAAATACATATACCATTTTATAAGCAGATTAGCTGAATCCCGCGGTGTGACCCGCGGTTATTGTGGGACCGCGGGGCGAAGCTTGTCTAAAAAAAGTTGCCTAAGTTACTCCTTATTTCATCAGCTGCCTATCAGTGAAAAATGTTATTTTAGTATATGTACCGTTTATATACACGCATTTAGTAAAAAGCGATATTTTAATATTACAAACGGACACTTCAATTTTATTTATTTGTATAGATATAAACCAGCTGACCAACTCAACTTTGTCTGTCTCTCTTTTCAAACATGTTTCACTTCTATGCTCTAAGCGTGATCTTAACTATTTTATCGCAGTTCATCGTGAGCAACAACGTGACACGAGAAATATGTACAATAGATAATATATAAAACGTTCAGGTTTATGTAAATAGATTTATTCATGCATACAAATATTAGCAATGAGCTGGAATAAACCGTACGACATGTTTAATCACAGACCTGTTTATAATGTCGTCACATTAATTATTCAATGTTGTAAACAAGTGACAAATAAGCGCCCACATTGTTCTATATAATACTAGCTTTCACCCGCGATTTCGCTCTAAAATGTATCCTATGTTACGTTGGTAGCTATCGCGTGATAGCGTAACAAACAAACTTACAATCACATTTATCATATAGGAAGGATTATTTTTTGTTTAAGTATATGTAAGTCCATATTAGCCGCAGAATTGATAACCGTTGGGGTAAACGGGTTCTTGAGTGGAGACCGCGTCTCGGCAAACGTAGTGTAGGAGGTCCACGGGCCAGGTGGAGTGATGATTTGCGCAAGAAGGCTGGCAGGAGCTGGATGCGAGTAGCCGAGGATAGAACCAAGTGGCGTGAATTTGGAGAGGCCTATATCCAGCAGTGGACTGCGGTAGGCTGATGATGATGATATGTAAGTGAATAATAATTGACCAGAAAAAGTTTCATAATCCGACTATGTACTTACTTTTACTAAAACTTATTAAGTCACCCAAGCCATTATGAATTGATGATCTCATTTATTAAAATCGTTGCGATACTTTAGACTCTACGGTGGAACATACAGACTCACATGAACTATTACCCGTTGAATAAGCCTTTGCGGTGCATAAATGAGAGAATGGACTGTATTTTTACCCGACTTCTAATATTTATATATTTGTCGACACGTTAATGCATAAAGATCGGGTCGGGCGTCGATACGATACATCGGGTATCGATATCGGAACAGATAATGTGAAAACGCACTAAGTCGGCTTTAACGACACTAATGGGATGAATAGAAACAGTGACATTCCGTACACACTGCAATAATTAAACTCTTAATTTATTAAGCTCAACACGCTTTCAAACTGACCTTAAGCTAAGTTTGTTTTACATTTGTGTACAAAACTGCGATTTTGTAAATTCACGGTCTAAATATCAAGAGTTTTAAGCGATTGTGGTCTTTCACGTAATTGTATATAAGAACTATATTACTTTCAACACGGCTAATCAAACAGACGTACAAAGTGTTGCTGAAATTCTGTGGTCATATTCAGTGACATATTTAAATAAGTAAGTGCCGGACGCTTGAAATTTTCCGACACGTAAATGGCACGGAAATTTTTTTTTTCGGAACATTTGAGAGAATCTGAATAAAAATGTTTTACATAAAATAAATATCATTAAGTGAACATTTTATTTTAACTGAAGTGTACATTTTTCAAACATTAGTAATTTATTGAAACTAGTACTTTTTTAAGTTTATTCAAGAGTGAGGTTGTATGTAATTAATGGATATTAGACTAAGTCCTGTACTTTTTTTAAACTACCTTAGAAAATTGAAAATCAGAAAATAATCACAAATAATGCCATACATATGTATGTATAATTTAACAGCCACATTGTCCTACGAATTGAGTGGTACGTTATCCCGGTCCAACGCTCAAAAGATTTTTTCCCTTCTAGTCCTGTTAGCTATCACAGTCGAAAATTTTTGTAGGGTGAAAGCTGGGCCCCTCATCAAAAGCCACTCATGAAAAATTTGCTTGATAGTAATAACTTGTAAAATTAGTCCCGGGGATTCCGCCCGGACTAGTAGCAAAGCAACTCTCCTAACGCTAAGACACTAAAGCCATCCTCAGACACTTGTCATCAATTCCTGATTTAGGGGAGGAAAATTTTGACTGACTTCGTTTTCGTTAAATGTCAGCGTATACAGAAAAGGACGGAGTTAAGGCTATCCCAAAAAAACGACTATTTTTATTGACAAATTGAAAGAACAGAAAGCTTGTTACCAATAGTCCTTATTGTTATATAAATAAATAATTTACTACCTTGTATGAGCTTCTCTTTACTTCTTTTTATTCCTATTTAAATTTTTTTAAGTAAATCTTGATATTCGTATTAAATTATAGTATGGTAAATATGTATAAAGGAACATAGGTTTTACTTTGCATAGAAGACGACAGGATTAAATTAATTGTTGCGTGTGTTTTTTCCGTTCCTTTAGTCTTTAATAAAGCCTGGAAGCTTTCTTTGTATACGAGACCTAATTAAGATGGGATAGATTTATTGGCTTTATAATATATTTTATCGAAGCTTTCAAACTAATTAAATGTGAAATTCTCTCGTTCTATTTTGTTCTAATTGCTAGATGTTAGTAATTTTTTTGAACAATTTTAGTCGAACAAAATGGCTTTTATCGGTTAGATAAAATATCTTCAAAAGTAATTTTAAATGGTTTTGAAATAAAGATAAGGTATCACATTTATTGACAAAATGTTTTATTGATTCTCAATTTTTATTACAACATTTATAGGCGACACTCCAGAAATAACCATTCAAGTATGTAATTCACTTCATAATTCGTAGGATAAACTCTTTATTTTAATTGGGCAAAATTATCATAATACTTTTATTTTAATAAGAAAAATAACAGCTCTAAAAAATCGGTTAATAAATACTTCATTAGCGACTTTTAACGCTGATGACAGTTTGTAATTAAAACCTTTTTAAGAGTAAATAAATATTTTATCGTCAAGAACAAGGACTAAAAAAATTTATCCCTTTGAACAGGGTATTATTGTGCGTCTTAATACAATGTATCTATCGGTTTGTCAAAATATATTCAAAGTAAATAAACGTTAACGCACCTGCTTCAGACAGTACTGTCTGGTATAATCTCGTCACAGAATCATTTGAGCGTCAAGTGTCAGACACGGTTTATGTAGTATGTGGAAACTAACGTGTACCTACCCACTGATGTCTGGAGAGATTTAGTTATTATTCAACATCGATGTATTGTAATATTTGGAAACATATTTTCATTTCTCTAAGCAAACCGACTTTGGAAACAGAAACGTGCGCAACTTATTTCAAAAACTATAGAAGATTGTTAGAATGTTTGGACTGCCGATTGTTTTTCAATAGGTTAAGTTTTACTAATTCATAAATAGCATACATTTCTAAGTCATAATCACTTGCAAAATATATGTGCATCTTCCCAATTCGATTTGAGGGTGTATCATGGGTTACTTGTCTTCAGGCCCTCTCCATCTGGACAAAGGCGGAAAGGAAATCTTCGGAAAGAACTAAGGGATACTTCAAGCTTGATGCGTTGAAAATAGGATCTTGACTCTTGCATTAAATTTAATTCTGCAATCTTAAGAAAATATGTAAATTGATAAAAATACCATGGTCATTGCTTAAAGATATGAATACTCATAACTGTTTATTGAAAACACTCAACTGAAGTATACACCTACCTACACTCAACGGTTTTACCTTCGAAAGAAAATATATTTTCATTGTTTTTATTCAAAGATAAGCAGCCTTTGTTTTGATTAGTTAATTAAAACAAATCTTCAATAAACAATGCCAAAGGCCACTCGTTGTTTTTCTTTGAGAAGATTTTCTTTTAGTCTTTCTTGTCTTGATGTTACAATTTGTCTATTTATAATTTTCCACTGTTTTAAGTACACAATGCTGAATTTAAGTAACGCTGAGTTTAAGTATTATTTTTTCGAGAGCTATTTTCAACACAAAATTATTAGAACTTCGTCTCTTGTAACCATTAAAAGATAAGTATGCTTCGTTGTAAAAATTCTGATTTATATTTTAACAAAAAGTTTTGTGTACAGAATTTATATTTATCATTAAAGATAAACAATTTTACTTCCATGGCACGGCTTAACCGGGATACCCTCCAAGTTGATATTATACAGGCGTTAATAGAAAACTTCAATTATACATACTTAGAAAAGAGCATACTTCTTCTTAAAATGCCGGTAATACACTTCTGGAGCCTCTGGTATTGTGGGTGTCCTTGGGCAGCGATAATCCCCTTCCACCAGGCGATCGCCTGAGTTCACGTCACGCCTGAACTCTCGCTTGCTGGCTTACCACCTTTCCCATAAAAAAAAACTAACAAATATATGGGGAGATGTCATCTCAACGCTGGCTCACATGGTCAAAACAGTATATTACTCAATAAGACAAGAAACTACAAGCGTTAGCGAATTTAGAAAGAGAATCAAAGCGTCCACTTACATCTCGGTTAAAGAGCAGGGTCGCTCACAAAACTAATTTTAAGTAGATCTTTTGTTGTTCTTCACGAGGTAGGTTGAAACCAAAAGCTCATTTTAGCTAACTGCGCTATTTCTAGAACTACTGGATTGAATTTTAAAATATGCATAGTGTTTGATGCCCATTCATAGAGAAAAGCTTAGTCTTTATGTTACCTCTCTACGACTCGTTCCTTTTGAGAGGGGCAGGCGTAGTTGCGCTGGTTAGCTTGTTATATCGTATTACAATTGTTCTTATTTAACTGCCTTGGTGTCGTAGTGATAGCGTATGCTACTGCTGTGCTTGAGGTCTCGGGTTTTTTTGCAGTTCTGATAAATTTCAGTAGCAGTAGAGTTCTATGTGGTTAAAAAACTCATAACTACATAAGTCACTTTCCAATTACCACACCAAATGAAATGCTATACCCTCCATAAATTAATTGGAGTTTACCTGCATCAATTCACCTATAAGCATGTTTTTCATTTAGTATTTTTATCGTGAAAGCAATAAAAAAGAATGCTTTATAATTTCAAGTGATAGAAAACCAATTCCATTGAAGCACACTTATTCGATCGGGATCACAATATGATGGCATAGCGATATTGAATTAAAATTGCTTGAAACCCTACCACACGATTACGAAAGAGATTTGCATCTCCATCTATTAACGTCATCATCTTAAAAATCTATCGAAATCGATCGAGTGTATTACTGATATGAATTTAAGACTGTATGAAGAAGACTGTACTAAAACATGTTAGAGGTTTAGAAGCACGAGTGTTCAATACAAAGGAGGGATTTTCCGATGAGGCGAGATGACCATGTCGACTTAACACTGTAGATATTGGATAGTTGTTTATCCAATGGTCACGACGCTGTAGAATTATATACTGTCAAAGCTTGATTGCGCTTCTGTTTACTAGGTGCTCCCCGATACAAAGGGGTATTTCGACAAGGCAAGGTATTAAGACCTGAGCTGACCGCTGACTGCGGTCTAACAGGAGGTTGTGCACGAGAGCTTAAATTCAGCGATGCAGAATTAATTACGATATCGAAGCTCAATGTGGCACTGCTATGGTCAGCTATTGTTATTGCGAAAATCGGGGCTGATTAGCGCGTCAGTTTAGGCATCAGTATTAATGCTGACCGGTGACTAATATCCATAAGCGAAGTGTTTTTTCTTTCATAATTCTCTTAATTTCTTCTTTTTTATTTTAAGTTAAGTAGGTATAAGTTATAACCCTCTTTCTTAGGAGAGCCATTTATCCAACAGTGGACTATTAAAGTTAATTTTATTTATTTTTCACCTGAATTTTGTTCCACATAAGTTTTGTTGTGATATTTCTCATCAATACAATCATGACTTAGCACACAAGTAGCATCCTATATTATTTATTCATTTGACTGCAATACTTGTTGATAGAGGTTTACAGAAACTTGCACAGTTCAATAGCAGTTTCGAAGTTTGCTTGAACCGTAACTGAAAGTCAAACGATACGGTTGGACGTTTATTAGGTATTCATTTACACATCTTCTGGGCTATAAATCCTCAGATTTATATCAATACGTGATTCCCTCCCACTTTGATCCAGGATCCTTTAAGCGGGGCGTGAAAGCATCATACTAGGCCGCCATATTCTAAGCCACACCATACTGCTCTGTCCACATTCGCGACGAGGATAGTAACTCTTGGATTCTACTCATTTATTTCTATTCATTACATCATTGTGACAGTTATTATGTTTAAAACCTGCCTATTTTACTGACTTGCCATTGCTCGACTTTGTCTTTTCTCGCGTGCTTATGACTTATTTTATATTCATAACTTTGAAAATGATGAATTTCTATTCAACCGGTAATTTTTCTTTTATGGGAGGGATTTCCCAAAAAATGTGTTCAAGGTGCTCATACTATGAAAAGCTTCAGATGTAAAAAAAAGAAATACGCAGATTCGCGATGATGAATCAGTCACATTAATATATCTATTGGTTCCACGATCAGTTGTTTAAGCTACAAGTTACTAAATTAAACTACTAACATGTAGACGGTACATATTATTCAATTTTAATAGTAGATTAGTAGCCAAGGGCTGTAAGGCCTCAATTGCAATTGCAATTGCGAGATATTTAGCCTGTAGGTGCCTATAGTTCAAGGGTGCAATTGTTGCTTACACCCGAGCTAACTATTCTGTTTTACATCTCGATTGTTAGGTAAGTTGAAAAAAACTGCCATTATAAGAATAAAAAAAAAATGTTGAAATTTATAGTGAAATGAGAACAATTTTTAAATTTTAAGGACTGTTTTTTTTTTCAAGAACGAAGTTGAGCTTCACCAGACATAATACTCTCCTCTACAGACTATTATACTCACACAAAGACAGGGCTGAATAGCAAAGCGACCTCTTTGGTCATTAGGCTGAATGCATGATGTCTATTGCCAGTATGATGGTTAGATGCACTCAAACTTTTTGAAAGAAATAAGTGTTTTTTTTATAACTTACCGCCCTAGGGCTTTTCTAGCTACATTATTACCCTAGAGCGCTAATTAGTCACCTACAAGCCCCATTTGGAGGTAATAAGAATCTATTCACCGAACATGAGAGATTTAAAATAGTTTTTTTATATAACAGCTGATAAAATGACTCTAGTTGATGAAAACATGATCAGAATCCAAGAGTAATGGTCACTTGCGACAATACAATAGTTTCAAAATAACGTTTCTATATTAATAATTACGAATCTCCTTTAACTTTTTATACATTTAAACATATAAAATTTGCCGATAAATCTCAAATTTAATCAATTACCTTCTAAATCTATATCTATACTAATATATAAAGCTAAAGAGTTTGTTTTTTTGTTTGTTTGAACACGCTAATCTCAGGAACCGCTGGTCCGATTTGAAAAAATATTCCATCGAGGAAGACTATAGGGCTATATATCATCACGCTAAGACTTACAGCAGCGGAGCAACAATGATGAATGTTACAAAAACGGGCGAAACATATCACGCTACGGGCAATAAGAGACGCAAGCGAGGTTGCGTGGGTCAGCTAGTGTTGGTATAAATCCTCTACTTATGTATATATGGGTTATGTAGAGAATGTCTCGCTATTAATTACGTAGGTATGGTGCTAGGCACTGGGATCGGTTGCGATGAAAATCCAATTTCGTAAGAGTTCATCGGAGTGTATTAGGGAGCAAAATTTCATTGGACCCGAACTAGTTTCGTTTTCAACTACGCCGGGCTGTTATGGTCTGACCGAAGGTGTGAAAATAGGAAACTTGATTATTGCGAAGATTAGCATAAAGACCTTAGATAAAAAGTTTTTATTTCGATGTGGTTACTATAATTGAATAACACCTAAAACTCAAAAGACATAAAAAGTACGTTGTTGTCTGTTTTGTGTACTAACCAGTAAGTGCAAAAAGAATTGAATTCGGTTATCTCACTCTTTAAATTGCATTAAATAATTAGGTAGTTGATAATTTAAACAAATAATAATTTAACTAATTACAGAATAGAATTTATAATTAGAAATCAAATTCATCTAAGTGTAATAAATGTAATTGAATATTATAGGTTAATAAGTTACCAATTGCTATCGTTTATTATGTACAATGCATGAAATTAAATAAAGCTTTATTACTCACTGGGTTAAGTTTTCTATGAAGCTATATTATCACTCTCACTTTTAATACTGCTAACATTGGTGTCTGACAATTTAGATTCTTCCATTAATCTGAATAAGGAATATATTTTTTCTTATAACCCTTTCTATCTACTACTCTACTACTACTTTCGATCTACTTCTCTACTCATCTTCTCTATTTCGCCATATACTTCAAATATTCAATCCTATGACAGAGAAATATTCAATTTAAAAGCTAAAATCTCGTAACTTTGCATTTTATATTTCCACAACACTGTAAAATACCATAGAGAAGAAATATTTCAACTGAACGGCAAAACAATAAGTAGTTTTATGCTTTGTGCGAATGAGTTGGCATTTTTGAGGCTCAATTTACCTCACCTTTGACCTTTGGCATGTCTTTACACACTTCATACTCCTTTTGTAATATTAAACAATTTTCGTATCAAATTATACAGCTATTTTACTAACAAAGAGGATTTTTTACTGTCTCGTTTGACGTAGGAGATAAAAATTATCAGGCGAATAACGAAACAATGGAATATTCCACTGCATGCTATTTAAAAGCAAAAATATGCTGAATGGCATAAATATGTCAATCCAGATATTCATACATTTAATATTTTTTGCATTTGATAAACGTAAAAATTGTACTATAGAACTAATTTCTTTATTATTTGTATGAAATTATGACTACTGACTTTAGGCATATCGCCAAACCATTTACTTTCAATATTGAGTTTAACAAATCCCTAGTACTTTTGGTATATTTGTTGTAAAATATTGTATTTTATTTTGGAAAAATAAATTTGAAAAATTGGTAAATAAAGAGAGAAAGAAAGACGCAAAAAAATATTATTATTTTTGCGTTATTTTATGAACAGTGTAAAATAATTAATTAAAATCCTAAAACCGCTTATCAAAGAACATTTAAAACAGCTTTGTTACTTTAAAATTTAATTTTATTCTATTGAAAGTTGTATGGAAAGTGCTATAAAAATTATCTACTTTTAACTAATTTATTCTTGTGTATGATACTAGTCATAGACTAGGAGTAGTGTTTCTTTGGAAATAAAAACTTTTTACTCAAGTTTGCAACATTATCTAATTGAATAACCTTCGAACAAGCAATTCTTATATATATATATATATTTATACTAGATTTTTAGATAAGGCTTCGCTCGTTTTTAATAAGAAGTATCCCATGTTACTTCTAACACCTCCAAGAGTATGTGTACAAAGTTTCATGATGATCGGTTAAGTAGTTTTTGCGTAAAAGCGTAACAAAGAAACTGAAATTCGCATTTATAACTGAAGGATTATTATATATAAATCTCAGAAACGGCTTAAACGATTTTCATGAAAATGTATCTAGGGGGTTGAAGGGGCGATAAATCGATCTAGCTATGTTCATTTTTAGAAAATTTACATTAAAAATAATACCTAGCAAAGCTCGGTCATCAAGGTACTTCTATATCCTTCATCCTTCAGGAATTCAAGTATCCAAAAATGGGGTTTTTAATGGATTCATACAACGTAAAATTTCAGTTGTTTGTAAACTTACAGGCTTAGGCTTTACGTTGATGTTCAAATAAACATGACAATGATTTACTTTATCATAGTATCAGTATTTTTTGGTTGCAACAAAGTACTACAATACATATAAAAGTGACAGCAATATTATTATGTATTCATTTTCATTGCTATCATTAATATAATAACAGGTCATTCGAATGAATAGTACATATAAAATGTAGTATTGTACATATATTTAAAGTAATTGAAATGGTATATTCTATATATTTTATTATTATTAGATGATATAAAATAAGTCTCATATAAAACTTTCTAGAGGAAAAAAAAATACTTAAATCATTTTTTAATATATATTTTTAATAAAGAGTTTTAATGTAGTAGTCAGCAGTTCGGACAATAATACTAAAAAACTATCTATTCTTGTTTTATTAGTATCCAAACTGAACATTAATTTACGTAATACGGAGGCACGTCTAGTGCACTAACTAGCAGTAATACCCAAACTAAGCGGATTCTTATTAGCCTTATGAATCCTCGATTATAGGAAAATAAATTATAAAGTAATGAAATGTTTTTCAACATTAACTTTTTAAGAAAATCGCGCACGTATACACACATACGGACATACATTCGGACAGGATCTTTGTACATATATAAAATACAGATAGCAAAAATCACCATAATTTATATTACTGCAGTTTGACACTATACACAATATCTATCACCCTCCGTAATAGAGGTTCTATACACCATTGTATAGAATTGAAAAGCAAGAGGGACAGTATTAGGAAACTGTACGACCACTTATCGGATCATTTCGATGAGATGGTATTCCTTTTCCGACATTCCAACACTATACAATGTAAACATTTATGGGTATCCGTGCGGCCGACCATTGATCTGGTAAAAATTAATCCTGGAATTAATCCTGGCAGAAATAGAATGATTGGATTCGATTTTGCAATCATCAAGACAACCAGTGTTATGGTGAGCATACATCCGATAGTAAAAATTATACTACAATATATAGGAATTAAAAAATTATCAGCAGTCTTCAGGCTTTGGCTAGATTGGGTTGAAACAGTAGAATATCAGATGTTTCAAGTTATATTATATCATACGTGAGAGCGATAAATTAAAATATTCTAAACGTAAAGCAGAGACATAACGCTAAGACAACAGCCACACTACCTGTGTGAGAATTCTACAAACGCGAATGAACGGAATAACGTCACCTTAATTGCGTTAAGATGAAGCCATTCCGTCACTCGGTCATAACAAAATATTAACCTATAATACAAGAGAATCGAGGCGTTAGCGATTATAGAAAGGGAATTAATTTACAGTTATCGGATGGACCTGATTCACTTTCTATCTCATTCATTTGTTTAAAAATATCCACTTCTCGTCATTGTCGGTAAGATAGTGGTGAGAAGACATGAATATATGAAAAAATGTTTTTATATTCTTATATACCTTTCCTTTCACTATACTACCAATTTTCTCATATAATAAATAAATATTATGGATTTTTTTTTTATGTAAATAAGATAAAATATAGATATAGGTAAATGCAATGGATATAGATGTGCATGGAGAGGTTGTTTTGCAAACATTTTTTTACATATCATGCTTTGTGAGAGAACCAATGTCACTATTAAACTAAGAACACAGAAAATATCAATACATATAATAAAATCGTAACTGGTCGCTGTCTGTACATGAAGAATATATAAGAAAAAACCATTATAAGGGAACTTTACGAACACAATAGAACCCAAAACAATAGTTTTTAGATTTTTGTCTGTTTGTTTGTACGTTAATAATATTATTTTGCCTACTGCCTCGGTGGCGCAGTGGTAGCGTACGCGACTGCTGTTCTTGAGGTCTCAGGTTCGATTCCCGGGTCGGACCAAATGTTTGTATGATCTGCAAATATTTGTTTCGGAGTTTGGGTGTTTCTATGTATAATATGTATGTATTTACAAAAAAAAAGTATATAAGTATTCATATCAGTTGTCTAGTACCCATAATACAAGCTCTGCTTAGTTTGGCTCTAGATGGCGTTGTGTGTTAGATGTCCCAAATATTTATTATTATTATTAATCTCAGAAACGGTTAGATGGATTTGAATGTGGTTTTTACTAATGCGTTGTGGTTTGCTTCATTTAACATTTAGTGTTTGTTTCATTTCACTCAGTTCATAAATAAAAAAGTTACAACAATTTGAAGAATCACCGCGACAAACGACTTTTACGCAGGCGGAGCCGCAAGAAAAAGCTATTACCTACGCAAAAAGCAATAAAAAGAGGGTTCGAGCAACTGGTAGTAGGTAAAGATTCACTTTTCTAAAATTTAAAATATATTAGAAAAGTTTTCCTCTGAGCACCGTTGCAATCCAAGACTTATATTACAAATTCTATCCAACTTGTCTACTTTATTAAGGATCTGGATTGGTCAGACTAGTCCGGCAATAGTCTACCATAGTCCTAATAGTGTTATGAACTATGGTACATTACTAAGTTTCAAAAGCCGTAGTCCATGCGGTGTAATGTACCATAGTCCATAACACTTTAACGACGGGTGACTACGACTTTTGAAACTTTTTTCATGCTTTTTCAGCGTCATTTTTAATTTATATATATTTAATAAAATGTTTTGATGCCTCTATAATATTAATTTATTTGCAAAGTATATTTTAATTAGGTAGCATAGAAATATCACAATTATCGAATAAATACAAGTCCCCAAGTCCCAAACGCCCTTACCAATGATACCAAACATGACATATTTATCTAAAATTTATTTTTAATACAGATATACCTACGAACAATACGAAGTTCCTCCTATATAGGATATACTCGTATACCATTATAGCTTTGCAGAACCTTTCTTCTTTTTAATACTACATACTTAATTTTCTCATCCGATTTGTCGGACCCGGTTAACGACAACGAGTTTGTCTCCTGACTACCAAAATCTTCACCAAATATGCATAACAATTTAAAATATTCTCTAAGGTGGTGCCTCGGTTCTCAACCCATTCCCCAACCCCTCTGGCCATAAATGATTACCAATTTCGATAGTAATTTAAAATATCTATATTACAACTAAACAAAGTGACTTTCAATAAATAATAAGACTTTAACTAGCAATATAAAATGTAACTGTGAATTGTTATAATATGGTTCAATGGAGTAAAGGAGGTTCTCCTATTTGTAAGTTATTGACTGTGTCATTTACGAACTAATTTAGAATTATATTTAAAAAAGGTTAAACTCACCGTTTCATCCCATTAAAATTTGAGAAACAAAACTAGTGGATTAAAACTGAAAATACATTTAAGACGCATTTAAGTCGGTGATACATCGTTAAAAGTTAAATATTTCAGTACGCTTTCACGTCGTTGAAAATCTAAAATGTAGCATTCATGTTGTCAGATGTAAAAAGGACATTAAAGTACCTCTCAACCTGAAATAGAGTTCTATTCTCGAGAGTATACAGCAACTTTATGCGAACAAAGCTACAAAGTAAATAATATATTAATGTTAAACATTATTATGTACCTTTAAACTGTCTGACGTTTCTGTTAGCTTGAGCTGGCCGTGGCTACGGACTAAGTCAACCTGTGACCTGTCACTCTAATTTGCGTACATATACTTATAGATAAAAAGCTTATTACCGCCGGTGGCAGTCGCATTTATAACACGATTCGACCTCCCTTCCCTCAACTCTCCTGAACCCCGTTATTGTCCTACCGCCGCGTCCCTGTACCCCGCAGACGAGTACTCAATTAAGCGGCTTATCTGTTATCATCAATAGTCATAAGTTTAGTCGTGAGATATTTAAGCCTGCTTCTCTAGCTATACGGGTAGGATCACCCCTTGTTATGGAACCCGTTACGGAAATACTCGCTTGTTCAAACGTACATATTACTTCAATAGAGAGCTTATCAATATAAAAATACTGTTTACTATAATGTACAAATATTGGATAAACTTGTTGAGTAAATTGTTTACATACAATTATTCTGCAGTAACTTTGGGTTGTAGTGTTTCGTCAGTTAAGTGATTGATCTACTTCAGTTTGTTGTTGAAGCTTATAAGTAATACGGGTTCATATATAATAGTTTTAGGTATTAGCGACTACGATCTCTCATAGATGTTATATTAAGTTGTGTTTTAAAACTTTTATCGTTTGATTGTGGCGTATTCTGAAGAAGGGTTTTATATTACATTCCTATTTTTTTAATGATTATTTATATATTACTCATACTACAGATAGAGTGACTGCTTAAAAATTAGTAGCTCTTCTCTGATACTGATACGGTGACACTAGTCTGGCTACACCATACCACATACATAACTACAATCTGAAAAAGGATCTATACTTTAATATGTACTAACTGCTTGTTTTGCCCTACTGTTTTCCATGACTGCCTCTACCTCTCTCATTCCTTTCATACTCAGAGAGTTATGAGTAGGGATAAATTAGCCAGCTAACTCTAGCAGAACCACGACCTCACCAGGAACTGGCGGTAAGCAATTTTAGTTGGTTTTTACCGGGTGAGTGAGCCTACTAGAAATCGATTCTTCTCTCCCCACGATTCTTGGGATTGGGAGAGTGGTAACAGGGAATCGGATCTGAGACATTTAAGTTGCAGGTGTATATAGCCGAAGGTATTCTCTAACCAAACCCCTCCCCCCACCCCCCTCTCCATCCTCCAAAGGCCGGCATCACACTCGTCACACCTCTGGTGTTGTAATACCAATGTCTATGGGTGGTGGTAATCGCTTACCATCAGGCAATACGGCTGTTCGTTTGCCCCTACTCCTTAAAAAAAATGAAATTCAACTGAACAAACGAATTTTTTGACGCTAAAATATTCCTATGGATACACAATATTGTGTGAGAGTGCGGCTGTTTAAAATTTAATTTCACATAAATCTGTCATCGGCTTACGGTGGCTGATTACATTGTGAAGCACGCTATTGTGTCCGAGATTCAACACATTGATCTAATTAACATAGACAAACACATGTTTGACTAGAGAGATACCATTTTGAAACACAATACGGAACGAATATTTTGATGCAACAATATCTAGAGCTATTATTTGCTTACTAGCTATCGCTGCGGATTATAATTGATTTTGTATTTTTCATTTTCATAAAGATGAATTTTTATACCTTAATTTATGGGTGAAATATCCAAAACTCCTGTCTTAGTGGGTGCTTACAGCATAAAAAGAATCAGCTAGCAAAATGTCTAGTTCGTAAATATGTCAGTCAGGGTTCGTATCATATCAATATCAGAGCGCTCACTTGAGGAAATATGTAGTGCAACTAGATAGCCGGTCACGGGCTGGGATATATGTTGCAAGTTCTAATTTCACAGTAACATCTTTGCGCAACCTTATGACGTCACACTGCGCCGTTGCTGAGATCTCATCCTCTACCTGTAAAGTTTATGTAGTGAGCTGTTACTTTCAGTTTTCACATCCTATTGATCCTCATCTACATCATTTACGTTTCGTTTTGCGGTCCCTCGTAGGACACAAAATCATCATTGGCGCTGATGTCAATGCATCTTCTACTTTATGGTATGGCAAGTTGCGTTCAACTGACATGGCCCGGCGCTGTGCGGTTGAAGATTTTATTGCGGAAATGAATCTTACTATTCACAATACCCATGCACCACCAACTTTTTGCAGCCCTATGGGTGAGTCTTCTATTGACGTGACGCTTACGCGCGGCGACGTCTCGATATCTGGATGGCGTGTCCTACCGGATGCATCCTGTAGTGATCACCGCTTAATCGTGTACGAATTCATTCCAATGGTTGCACAACATCCGCAAATAACTCCATACAATTTTAGATATAAAACTGAAGGGGCAAATTGGGCTTTATTTGGTTTACTCTTTGCGGTGCATGCCAGAGACTTCACTCGCAGTTGTCTATCAGCTGAGGAAAGCGCAAACATATTATCAGACACTTTCACATATTGTGCTGATGTTTGTATCGGCCGCGGATCTATAACTAACACTCGTAGATGTGATTGGTGGAACTATAAATTAGTCGAATTACGTAGAATCTATCGAAAAGCTCGTAAAAAACTAAATGCCATTAAAAAGCGTAACGTAACAGGAGAAATTTACAATAATGCTCTCATTGCTCTTAGAGTTGCCAGGTCTCACTACAGGGCAGCTGTGGAGAAATCAAAGGGAAATTTAATACGCAAACTTGTTGATAAACTCGATAGAGAGGGTCCGTGGTCACCTTTGTATCATGAATTTAAGGCAAATAGATCTATCGACCTTGCATACGTACAGAACATCAAAATTCATAATAGTTATACTACAGGAGTAGAAGAAACAGCAAAATATCTTTTAGAATCACTTGTGCCCGACGATCGGCCGGAGGATGACACTGATTATCACCGACAAATTAGGCAGTGGGCCATCGTACCACCAGTGTCTCCAATGTCTGACTTACCATCTTCAGACGAATTTCTTAGTATTGTTAGGTCATTACCACTAAACAAGGCTTCGGGCGACGATAAAATATCAAATAAAATGATAAAAGAAGCTTGCAAACTCTCGGGTGATACCATTTTAACAGTTTTTAAACGTTGCATTGCGGAAGGAGTATTTCCTAGTGTTTGGCGGTGCGGTAATATTCGTATAATACCAAAAAGCGGCGATAAGCCGCCGGACGATCCTAAATCCTATCGACCTATAACACTGTTACCATCGCTAGGAAAGCTTTTAGAACGTCTTGTAGTGCCTCGACTTCTACCGGGTGGAGTTAAATTTCATGATAGACAATTCGGATTTACGTTGGGAAAATCAACAACAGATGCGGTCATATCTGTAAGGAAAACTGTCACCGAGTCAAGGTTTCAATACGTCTTAGGTATCTTCTTAGATATATCTGGCGCCTTCGACAACGCGTGGTGGCCCATGCTATTGCTTAAGTTAAAATCAAGAGGATGCTTTAAAAATATTTATTCCCTAATCTCCTCGTACTTCACACAAGGTACAACTAAATTGAAACTTGGGCATCATTCTGTGTCGAAGGCGCTTACGATGGGGTGCCCTCAGGGCTCGGTGCTAGGTCCATACTTGTGGAATATAGGCTTCGACGATTTTCTCTCAATACCTATACCACCCGGATGTACCCTAAACGCGTATGCGGACGACGGTTTATTACTGGTGGAATCTGACACTAGAGCGGGGCTTGAGAGTCTGGCTAATAGATGTTTGAACTTAGTATCTCTTTGGGGCGTACGTAATCGCTTGACTTTTGCACCAAACAAAACCTTCCAGCTACTTCTGAAAGGTAACCTCAAATCACCGCCGTGTATTAAATTTCAAAATGTTAGCATAAAAAATAAAAACTCGGTTTGTTATTTGGGATTAGTTTTAGAAAGAAATTATTCATTTATCGAACATATTAGAACAGTTAACGAAAAGTCTAAAAAAAGTTGCTTTGCTCTGACGAGGATATCAACTGCCACATGGGGTCTTTCATTTAATACATTAAAGATTATATATGGAGCTACTTATTTGGGTTCTATTTGCTATGGTGCTCCCGTGTGGGCCGATAGAGCGACAGTAGGTGCTGTCCGTCGGAAACTGTTACAAGGACAACGACTTGCATTGATCTTCTTGTGCAAAGCATATAGGACGGTTAGTACTGAGGCTTTACCGGTGTTGGCGGGTGTCCTTCCGGTCGATCTCGAGGTGCAAAGACGTGCAGCCATGTACTATTCCACATTACAAAACATGGAATGCGATTTTTTGGGCGTACGAGACCGCGATAAAATCATAAGATTGTTTCAACAGCAGTCCAATGTCTATAACGATCTAATGGATGAATGGCAACAACGATGGGACGAATCATCTAAGGGGCGCCACCCCTACCAGTTCTTTCCATCTGTTCGCGAACGGTTGTCAAGAAAATGGCTCGAGGTGGATCACTGTGTCGCTCAATTTCTTACAGGCCACGGTAACTTTAAGAGTAAACTACACTCATTTAAATTAGTCGATTCACCATTGTGTCAATGCTCAACACCTGATATTATCTGTGAACAGTCGGCTCATCATGTACTCTGGGAGTGTAGTCTTTGGTACAATGAACGTAACACAATGCTAAATAGCTTACAAATGACATCTGGGGCGGTATACTATGAGGATCTTGTGTCAACTGCGGTGAATTTCCGTGCGTTTAGGCGATTCTGCCATACATACTATAGTAATCAAATATAGCTCACTTAGGACCCCTAATACTTTAATACTTTATCCGTGGTGCTTCCCGGTTTGAAAAAGGTGTCTGCCTATTTTGACTTCATTTTGTCTCCCGCTTTGCTAAGGAGGGAAGTGGATTTATCATTTCCAACTCCTCCTGTTTTTCTTCTGATTAACTTCGTTGCGGGTTCCAAGACAGTTAATTTTCTTCCTGGGACTTCCCGAGTGTCATAACTCGGTGTGTTCGTGGGTCACTGCTGTTGATCCTGGTGTACAGGAGTTACAGTGGTGGGAATGTGGGCGGGATTAGTCCCATAGTCAGGGTTCGTAAATGTATAATACAATTCAAATAACTGCATCATGGTCTAAGGATGGAGTCCCCCCTTGAAGACTATGCGCCAGAAGTGTATAACTTCACTTCAAGCTCGATACGCCAAACGAAGGGATAGCACAGCCCAATATAGACTCAAACTAAGCATATATCGATACATTTATATATCAAATTAAGCTTGTAGTATAAGTTCGGTTGTAAGACCATATGAGCTACGGAACTTTGTGAATTATTCAGAGAATTAAGTTCTATCGGAAACACGAAATTATTTAGAGACACACAGGTAGACTTTAACTTCTATGAATAACGCCCACACACATCGACTGCTGTAACTTCTGTACTTCAGGATTAACAGTAGTGACTGACAAACACACCAAGTTATGATACTCAGGAAGTCTGAGAAAAAGGATTCTGAAACACGCAACATACTTATTCAGAAGTAAATTGAAAGGGTTAGAAATATATAAAAACATCACTTCTCTACATAGTAAAGCAAATTGTTCTAATTTACTGACCACAGAGAGAAACACACAGAACAAAGGGCTGTGTCAGTAATTAAGCTGTTTACACCTACTTCGGTTTATCACTTACCTTGTCCAACTTCGTTCCGAATTCTGTTCCTAATTCTGTCGGACAAAGAAACACCCGATACGCCTTGGGGGAGACATTAGTTGAACAGTGGACGACGATTACTTGATATATTGTCCAACTATCCATAACTACATAAGTAATATAAGATACTCTTTTTAACATTATCTTTAAATAAAAGTTTTTTTTTCATTGTCTATTGGCACATCTAATAAAAGTACAATGCCCAGTAGTGGACTCTTAAAAACTGTTAATAAATGTCGAATAATGAAAGAGATACGTAAGTCTCTCCAATACAAAGTTAATTTCCAAACTCCGAAACCAATGTACAAGATACAAAAATAACAAACGAAATAATAAAAAAAAACGTTCATGGTCCAAACCATAAAACCACTTACTTCTAATAAAACGTCAATACCACGAATAACTAATACTCTTCACATTACTAGGAAAATTGGCGATTGCTTACCGTTGAAAGGATCATTCCCAAAACTTTACTACAACAAATTTTTATTTAGTTAGAATAGAATACCTTCCCAAAATGATGTAAAATTTGTTGTGAATATTCTTTATTGGGCATTTATTCAAGTTGTTTTTGTTCAATTAGCCTTCGTCTTAATTAAAGACGTAATATACTGTTTCTTTGGTTGTCAAGTTGTGGTTGTCCACCATTAATCCCAGATATACAATGAATTTTATTATTCAATTCCCCTCTTTCATTGGACATACCCTTTTTTAAACTCTTTTATTTTATTGCAAAATGATTTTGGCATCTATTAAGGGCAGGTGGAGCCAGGTTTAGTTAAACCAGTCTTATCAATCCACACGACGTAATGATATTCTAATTCTATTCTTCTTCTATTCTATTCTAATATTAATTATAATTATTTATATGTTGAACACCAAACCTAGACTGGACTGTTCTCTACACTTAATTGAAACTATGTCAGACTTTGCAGCTGTAAAAATTTTCCTTCCTACTCCACAGGAGCTTGGTCTAATGCTACATTCAGTATTGAAATTAAATTGGGTTACAGTACCGTCACTCATTCTCTAAAACAAAATCTAATTGACTAAGCCAAAATTGATTGAATATAACCCTCATGCGATAGTTAAAATTTGGATAGATAATGGGTGGGATGGGACCATTTTATTGTCCATCTGCCTGCTTTTTATCTCTTTGACTCTTCAATCTCTATCACAGATTTTTTTACCACAGAACTACTTACAGTAATTTCCTTTTTACTATTGTATTATCCACCCAGTACTGTCATTGTGAATTGAAAGATATTACCGGCAAAGCTGATTTTTTACAATGATATTTCCTTTTTTATCAATGCACAATTCGTCAAGTAAATGGTTGTTTGATAATGGCAAGTAAATTGTTTTTTGTTATTAAGGTTTTTTAAAGAAATAATAGCATAGTTAACATCGCGCTTAGATCTAAAGGGCCGCACGTAACTGGAAAGAGATCCAAACGAAATTACGTGGGGCAGCTACTATTTATATCAAATAGGACCACAATAATGAACTGCACATCTAAATCCAGGACTAAATTATTTATTAAGTTAATTTATATCATATTTCGTAGAGCTCACAAATGCGTGTTTACTTTGTTTCAGAGTAACTACACAAAATTTCTAAAGAACCTACACACGGAGCAGATAGCTAAGCTCCACGCCAAGAACCAGCATGAGTGTGATCTGCTCGAGGACCTGCGCACCTACACCATCAAGCGCTCAGCCATTGAGAAGTCTTACTCCGAGGTTGGTCTCTCTTATTACTTTTTTGTTATCTTCACCTGTGTACGTACCGAAATCGTAGAACGCGATTTTCACTAAGAAAACGTTGGATAACGGACCAAATTGAAACTTCATACACATATCAAGAACAGATTATAATTCAAAAAGTTTGTCCAATATGTCTGATCAGGTGTCTCAGGATTAATGTTTTTTTTTCTAAATTTAAAAACAGGGTAGCATCTTGTGCTACGTCTTAGGGGGTATAATCAGCTACTACATGTAGGCTCGTATCACATTATTGCTCCCGATGAACTCCTAAACTATCTATTTATTCATCTATTAACTTTATGCACAAAATGTACAATGGCGGACTTAATGCCAAATGCATTCTCTACTAGTCTATCGTTGGGTGATGCGGAAATGAATGAGAAGGTTCACAACACTTTTGTTATAACACTTATAACTATTAGATTAATCCCCAATAAAATAACAATAAACAGAAAAGAACCAGGAATTATAATATATTTACACAATACTACAAGAACACATACATACATATAAACACATAACTATAGTTTGATATACACACATATATATACTACAGTATAATCCACCACATCTAACCGTTTTTACTTTTTTTATAAATGTCTCATTTGTTTACATGCCTATGACAAGATAGTTAACATCACGCTTAGACCAATAGGAGAAAAGCACGATTGAAAAGAGACTGAGGCCCGTATTTTAAAAGGCGTCTCAAGTATCCGTTGAACTCCGATCAGCTGAAACGAGTTTTAAGTTCCAATCACATCTCAAGCGTCCCTCTTATTATAGAATGCGTTTTGAGTTCTACTCAGCTGAAACTAGTCTCAGTAACCAATCTCAACTCAACAGTCTGTTCTCAATTACGCTTCTGCATTATCTAAAATATTGTTCTGTGTCACGCAGCAAATTATATTAAACAAAATATAATTAACAAATATAATTTAAATATTATTAGTTATTGGTTTGTACATAATACATTATTGGCTAGTGTATCAATGTAAACATAAGAATAAGGAGCAACTCGCCCTAAATTAAATATTAAAATCAAATGGCTAGATATTACCTATAACGGAACGTCCAAATTGTTATCAATGCTTGTCATGTTGAATTGTTGTTTTGGTTGTTTATTTAAAATAATGTTATATTTTTGTCATAAACCAAAAGGTTGTGAGTGATATTAGTTGAAACAAGTGGTTAAATGTGTATTTAAAGTGAATTGAATTTCAATTTAATGTTAATTAAAGTGAATTGAAATGTGTATGATATGTAATTCTTTCGTAAATAAAGCAAGGTAAAGTGAATCTTTCGTTATTATTCAGAAAAATCATCATAAAATACGTTAATTTCTCCATAAAGGCCTTTAGAAATTACCACTTGAGACTAGATTGAGCTTGTCTCAACTGAACAGAGATCACATCTGTCAAAATCTATTCCTGAGAGGAGATTTTGACATAAGTATCGTTCTAAAATAAGCTGTTCATTGATCTTTACTCCACTGATTAACGATCAGTGAATCTTGTCTCAAGAGACGTTCTATAATAAAATCTCTTCTTAAAATTAGTTTTAAAACTAGATTCACGACTGAGACACCTTTTAAAATACGGGCCTTAGATGAAGTTGCGTGAATCAGTTAGTCATTGTAATAAATTTAAAGAATTCTCGACATTGACGTCACTAACATGACATACGTTAATTTTTAAGAAGTAATTATCTAAAGTTTTGCGTTGATAAGTTAAAAGACACGATATCTTTTTTTGGCACTCGTCACCAAATGATTGTATGATTTGCAAAAAAATTTTTCTGAGTTTGGATGTGTTCTAATATAATATGAATGTAATTCCAAAAAAAAATATTAATGTATTTATATCAGTTGTCTAGTACCATAATACAAGTTCTTCTTATTTTAGGACTAGATGGCGTTGTATGTTAAATTTCCGAAATATTAATTTATTTATTTAAGTAACTGCCCAACTACACAACGGCTTTTCATTGCACCATGCATTGTAAGTTCGATGCCCGCATGGTGCGTTAAATATCGTTGTTCTGAGTATGTGTATTCCTTGTGTCCATTTTTTTGTCTCTCGCGATAAAAGATAAAAACTGAAACAAGGAGTTGTCTTTTAAAAAAAATTGTAGAGAGAGTTCTGTAGAGAGAGTAGGTACTATTTTAATGAAGCTGCGGTAAAAAGCTAGTTGTTTACAATATGCTACAATGTAGCAAATCCCAAAACACCTGTAATCCAACGTCGTAACAGAGTTTACGAAGAACTTCAAGCGCTTCGTTTCATAGCTGGCAAATATTTGATGAAAGCAAGACTTTGTTTATACTTAGATTATGGCAAGTACTTAGTATTGCATGCTTTATTTTATTCCAACTTTATCATTTAGAACGGTGAACAGTCAGTACCTAGCAAGTAATATGCTACACATTCATTCACTTTACATTTCAGTCAACAGATAATTTAATATTTCTATTGTTATGTTATTTTTGCTTCAATTTGAATGGAATATAGCAAACATTGCCTAACAAATGTGCAAAAGGTAGTCGCTTTTGACTTTAACTTGTGGAGAGCGAAATGATTTGTCATACTTTATATGAATAAAGTATCTGTTTGATGGAAGGCTCATGCCTTCCATCCTCCATAGTAGAGTCATTTTTGTAGCATGAACGTAATAAAAAAAAACTTCATGCTAAACGTCCAACTACTCTTTATTTAAAAAATTAAGCGAATCCTTTAAAGAGAATGATCTAAATAAGACTTTGCAATGATTGAAAATGTAGTCAAAATTGACTATTCACAAGTTATTTTATACCTGATTACAAACAGTTTTTAGTTTTAAGTGCATACGAATACGGAAAATCAGACCCACTTCCTATGACTTAGCTGCCAAGACATGAAATATAAATTATAAATATGTCGATCCACTCTTCATAATCATAATTCATTATTTGCTGAACAAAGGTGGACAATGGTGTTACATTTTTTATTGAAACATTGCTCCTTGCTCTACCTTAACGGCATGCAATTTTTTTAAAGAATTACAGTCTCGTATTTATAAATACTATTATATTATTACATTTACCATTACACGTTTCAGACAAACAAGAATAACATGTCAGTGGAAATTTTCAATGTTATTTTAAGAAATAATAACAAAATGTCAATATATTCAAAATTAATCATTACGCATTTCAAATAAAAAAAAATTAAATATCAATAGAAAAAAAATTGCAAAATGTTATTATAAATTAAATGTCAAAATATTACATCTTAAATCTATAATGTGTATATAAGCTACAAGCAAGTAATTAAAATAAGTAATAATAAAATTAAATAATCGCAACTATTATTCAGACAGAATATTCCTTTTTCAGAGAGGAAATCAATCTCACCTTTAATATACCACTAACCCTTACCCAGAAGAAATCCTACGCTTAGGGCCATGTTCCTCGAAACAAATTTAAACGCTGATTTCGTAACCAGCCCGTTAATATTTAAACAATGGTTAAACAAGGAGCGGATTTTTCCTGTTTACCATCACCTTTCAGCGTTCGATTACCTAACTGATACTTAACGGAACTACCAAATGAAATGTAAGGTTACAACATGAAATCTCGTTCACGCTTACAACTTTTTAATAAGTTCAGATAATATTTTATGCCATAAAATGTGAAAGTTTGCTGTTCGTTTCTTTCGCTTTACGAGTAACACATTATACTTTGGAAGGCTAGCGCACTCTTTCTTCTCTATCAGTGTCATTCAGTTTGATTCTCTTATGCAGTTTCGGGGTATTTTTGTTGTGTAAACAAAGTGTTAGTAATCGACTTGAAGGATAAGAAACACCGTTCTGCAAATTTTACTAGTCACGAGAAAACTGTATGTTTTAACAGAGCTTGTCACGAAATAATCTAACATCTTTATTTATAGGTACAAATAAATATAATTGAAGTGTCTGTTTTTGTAATATTAAAACGTACGATACTACAATATACCAAAATTGATTTTTTTACAATTTTTGTCTTTTTTTGGCTCAGCTAGTTCATTATAAAATTAAATATGTACTTCGTTGCTAAATCGTACAATATAACCCAAAAAAAATCTGTCAAATTACTGTAACCAACGTTTAAACGACGTGTTGAATCTCGTTTAAGAAAACCATTCGGTTAACGTCAGTAATCGACGTATAGGCTGTGGTGAACAGGAAATATTGCTTAAAAAACGTCGGTTAAGTGTTGGTGAACACCGGCCTTACCTTGCATTTTACCCAATTACTAGTCAAAGCAATGTCTCCATCAGCTCCGGAGGCGGTTTTTGCCATTTTTAATTCATCATATTATACTGTGTCTTACTTTTATGTCTCGATTACACCCTTCAGACCAATTTACTTCATACATCAATGCAATAATAATTAAAATAAAACAGAGAAACGATTAACAAAAAAGGCAAACTCACAATTAACTTGAACAACGAGAACGTCATGTGTGACGGCCGTCATTTGTTTCCACGCAAAATGTCAACATCGAAAATTAATATTAAAAATTGCTTAGTATTGTGGCAAAAGCGGTCGCGTAAACTTGTCATTACAGCTGCATCAGGTGTGCAATTGAATACAACCAAAGAGCACCCTATTAAAAATACTACATTAATAATGGGTATTGTAAGTTATTTCGAAGCTCGCTCGAAATTTGAATTCATCATTGATATTTTAAACACGTGAAAGACCTAGAGTGTTTTTGAAAGCCCTAACTGGACCGTCCCCTCGCCTGGGCCCTCTTTAGACATCAAAGCGTATCTGTTTTTGAATGCCTGTTATTACTGTAACTTTAAATTGAAAACCTGAATTGAAATCTACTTTTTTGCAAAAGGCAGCTGGCGCAGATATTATATAAGAATAGAACTTGAAACTCAGATTACTAAAACGTGTATTGTTATGGAAGGTCATTCGTCGGTCAAAATAATGACTATGTCAGGTATTATGTTTCATTTCAAGACAGTATAATAAGTATTGTTGTTCTACAGTCTTTTGTCAAAGGACTGATTAAAATATTTACTGGACCTCTAAAGTTTTATATTACTGTTATCACGAAACAATTTTTTTTCAAACAGTATTATTAACAATAAGATTGGCTATGTTTTATTTATGGAATTATTGAAGTCGTCAGTACAGCTAGCCTAATATATAGTAAAAATAATAACAAATCTTTGTTGTTACAAGAAATGAATTACAAATCATTGTATAGCCCTGACTCCCAAAGTTGCGCTAGCTGTGTGTTGGGAGTCAATTCCTGATAACAGGCAAATAAAAACGACAAGTAGTTACAATAAGATCCTTAACTAAATATAAGTTTGTGTAGTTAGATAATATATGCTTGTGTGTGGTTCTGATCATCTAGAATGGATAAGGTGAAGAATGACTACATCAGTTGAGTTGAGTTGAGTGAGAGTTGAGAAGCAGCAGGATAATCGGCGTAGACATGTGATGCGTACAGATGAGCTAAATGTAGTTAAAAAAGTGTTAAGTATGGAAGTCGGTGGATATAAGAGTAGACCAAAGGAAAAATGGATGGACTCCGTAAAAGAGGATATTAATAGCCAAAAATGGAGCAGGAAAAGTCATGCACCGACCCCAAATAAATTTGGGAAAAGCTGATGATGATGATGATGAAGATGTGTGGATCTGATCATAAAGTGTGAGGATGAATTATTTTTTGTTGTGTTGTGTTTGAGGCTATGAGTAAAGATGTGTGTGTGTGTATGTGTGAGTGATTCAACCATAATTTATTAAAGTTTCTTTTGTAGCTTTATGCGTTCTTCCTCCATATAAACTTAAACTGTACCAAATTTCATATAATATAATAATGTAATACATTGTTTTAGCTTCATGTACTAATACATAGACAATAGGTACAGCGAATCATTTTAAAGTCTTTGAAATTTTAATCCGTTATTGATATTATAAACACGCGAAAGATCATGTTGAGTGTTTTTGAAAGCCCTAACCGGACCATCCGCTCGCCGGACCCTCAGACATCAACGCATGTCTGGTTTCGAATGCATGTTATTACTCGCAAATTGGAATTGGGAATTGGAAGCTGCTTTTTGCAAAGGGCAGCTAGCGAATATATTTAATGAGAATAAAATTGTAAATAGGCTAATACAGTTATTGTTATTAGAGTAGATGTGATGGTCGAATAAGGACCACGTCAGGCATCAGGTTTCTTTTTAAGACCAGTATAATAAGTATTGGTGTTGTAGAAGCTTTTGTCAAAAGACGGCTTAAAATATTTACTAAACTCTACAGCTTTTTTTTTTTATTTTTTTTTTTTTTATTTATATACACAATGACACCTTACACATTACAATAAATTAAATACTCGCCAAGCTGTTACGCTTGTTGGCGAGAAGCGCTCTTAATAACATATTACAATATACAGTACTACAAAATAAAAATAAAATTTCCTCACACATCACTAACCCTGATCCCCGATCGACAACATAAAAGCCCTTAGCTGTATCTTCAGTTCACATGAACTCAGCTTAGGTAATTGTCGCAGTAGGCTAATTTCATTAAAAATACGAGGAACTATATATGAAGACATTCTTTCACCATAATAATTATTTACCTTAGGTTTACTCAATTTATGTTCTCTTACACTTCTTGTGTTGTATTTATTTTCGGCAACTTTTTTGTATTCATCTTTAAAATAGTGTTCTATGCCTAATAAATATTCAATTTTTTTGTCTGCTGGCAAAATCTTACATATCGGAAATAATTTTTCATATTCTTTGTTACACAATATTTTATCTTGTTTGTTAGCTAGATACTTTATAAGCCTTGTTTGAAGATCTTTTATCTCTTTCACATAGGTTTTGAACGTTCGCCCGTACACACTGAGTCCATAGCTAAGTAATGAGTCCGCAAGAGCATGGTATACCACTGCTAACGTATGCTTATTAACAATTCTTTTTAAAACATAAAATTTACCTAAAATAGATCTCAGTTTATTATTAACCTCATTAACATGTAACTTCCAGTTAAAATGGGTATCTATCGTTAATCCTAAATATTTATAACTTACAACCGATTGTAATTTTTGACATTTGCAATGTATTTTATTTGTGTGTAAGCAATCGTATGTGTGTCCAACAACTACTATCTCCTCTTTATTTATTGCTTTGGCGCGTCGATTATAAGGTGAGTAAACATGCATGAATTTAGTTTTATTTATGTTCAATATTATACCGTTGTCATGTGCCCACTGTGTGATCTTTTCGAAGTCTTGTTGGATGTTCCTTTGAGCTTCATACACATCTTTAGATGCACTCAGTAGGCACATGTCATCAGCATACATGTACACGCTACACCTGTTCACTACATTCGCAACGCTGTTTACGTGCATTATATACCCTACCGGTCCAAATACTGACCCGGTCGGGACCCCGAGATCAACAAGAGCCTCCTCCCCCGAGACACCATCCACTGTCGTGCGTATCTTTCGATTAAATAGATAGTTATTAAACCAACTCTTTGTGGGACCACGGATTCCACATTCATCCATAGACTGCAGCAGAATGTCATGATCTAATGTGTCAAACGCTTTTTTGTAATCGATGAATAGAATAATAAGCTGGTGTCCAGAGTTGAGACTATCATTGACCTGGTCCGCAAACCGGGAAAGCGCTGTCACCGTACTACGTCCTTTCCTAAATCCATGTTGCGTGTCAGATAGTATACAATTGCACTCTAAAAACCTACTTATTTGGCCTACAATCACCTTTTCTACAATTTTATCTAATATCGATAATATTGCAATAGGCCTGTAGTTCTCATACTTTTTGTGGCTACCAGATTTATAAATTGGCCGTATTATAGCCTTCTTCAAATCATCGGGATAAATAGATTTACTAATACACATGTTTACAAAATTAGCCAAGATTGGACTCAATGGTTTACATAAATACTTAATGTCCTTAACTCTTATTCTGTCTATACCTGGTGCCTTTTCGCACGACATACTCTTAATAATTTTTTCTATATCCGATGGGCCAACTCTGTTATACCTAAAACTAACTAAACTTGGATTTACATAGCTTTTTCTGTCTAGAAACTTGGTATCACAATAATGTTTAATGTTTACGATTTCTTTTGTAAATGTAGTTGAAAATTTGGTACATATACTATACATACTATCATGTTTACCTAAATGCCTTAATATTACTTCAAGCTAATATATGCAAATTACTGTTTCGAATTGTTAGTTTTCCGTGCAATATCTCCATTGCTGATGTTTTAGCAATTTCTGTATTCATTCCGAGGCCATTCTTCGTATACATTATAATTCCACCTCCCCTCCGTGTCTCTCTAGTCAATATGTGTGCTTCATATCCTGGTATTAAGTACAGCGGCAGTTCTTCTTGTTTTATATTTATTTCACTTAAAATTAAAATATCTATTGTATATTTATTTTCTTCTAATAATACTGAAACTTCATTAAAATATTTTCGAAGCGATCGAATGTTAAGGTATATTATGTGTGTGCTTCTGTTTTTTCCCATCATAAAATTGTTTAATTGTTCTATGTTTTCAAACCTATTGTACTCTATATCTGAGAATAATTTATCGTCTAGTTTTGAATCGAATTTTATAAAAAAAAAATTACTTTGTGTGTTCACGCGCTGTCACGACTGACTGTGACCTGTCTACTTATTGTTCACTATTAAAACAAATTTTATGAATATCATTTTCGGATCGAATGGCGCGAATCCTCGAGCCTTCCTCTTTTTTTATCAGCACTTTATGATCTTGAACCCAAATATATTTGTATTTATCTTTAAGCATTTGTTTAGCACTCCATAATACCTGTCGCATATTTTTTGTTAGATTTTCGTTGATGTAAATTCTCTTGCCGTTATTATTACATAAGATGTCATTATTGGTAAGGCTGGTTTTTCTGTGCTGTATCCACTCTTTTTTAGCAGATTTAGAGCGCAAGGTTACCACAATTGTTCGCGACCGGGTCTCATCATCCTTTTTTCTACCTACCCTCTTTGTTTCTTCTATATTCTTGGGATCTAATTTTAATTTTTGGGATATTACTTTTACTAATTGTGTAGTGTCTTCGTCTTTATTCTCATCCAAGCCAAAAATTTCAATGCACTTCTCAGTTTCTTTTTCTTCCAGTAAACCTATCCTTTCTTCTAGAGCACTGTTTACTTTTTGTAGGTGTGTATTTTTATTCTCTAATGAAGTTATTCTTTTCTCAGCGTTTTCTTTGAATGTTAACATCTGTTGATACTGTTCGGCGTAAAAATCAACGGTTTCAGTTAGTTCATCAATTTTTTGTTGTGTTTGATAGATTATTGCTAGCTTGTTGTTCACCTCGGCCAGCAACGATTCCACCGTCGCTTTCTTAACGTCCATGACAATCTGTGGGACTGTTGGCTTTGGAGTTTTGTCATCTTCCGTGCACACATCACACATTCCACGTCGTTGGAACTGCTTGAGATTTTGAACGCACTTTTTGTGAAATACGCCTTCACATAGACCCCCACATTGAATGGTTTCATCCCTTGCGAGTGAAAGAAACAGTTTACACTTTTTACACTGCACCATGTTGCTTTTTTTTTTTTATTTTTATTTTTTTATTTTGTGGAAATAGACACGTCCGTTCGCAGAGCGCGCGCGAGCGAATGTTATTGTTTTATTTTTTATGTTACCATTATTACAATATTATTCTAAACATGATTTTTAAGTAGTGAAATTGGCTATATTTTATTTCAAATAATTGTCGAAGTTGTAAGTACAGCTAGTTTAATGTATTGTAATGTAAACAAAATTTAGTAGGTTAACTTGTAACGAAAATTAGTTTAAATAGACGTGATCAAATTTTCTCAATTATTTTATGGTATTTTTTCTTTAGGCAATTTATAAAAATATTATCTTATGAAACGAGTAAGTCGACAAAAAGACGATTCTAATCTCAAATTTTAACAAAACAGAACCAATTTAAAGAATTAAAATAGGACCACGAGGGAAGCACCAGCTTTCAAATAAAAGAAGAATTATCAAAATCGGTTCGCCTAGTCGAAAGTTATGAGGTAACAAACATAAAAAAAAACTACAATCGAATTGATAACCTCCTCCTTTTTTGAAGTCGGTTCAAATTATAGTGATGAATTACAAATCCCCCATCACAATGATGTTACAAAATATTTCACCAATACTGGTAATCCTTTTATTTACTTGATACTCTTAAAACTCACATCACTAACAATGTCACTTAAACTGGACAAGCACATGTTTCAACTTTAAGCTTCAGTTAATGAAAAGGCTTGTCAAATATTCCTTGGCAACTCTATACGTTTCTATGAACAAAAGACATAGTCTTAAAGTTAATCACCAAGGTATTTCCCAGACCTCAAATCTAATCAGAACTAAGCTATGCCTTATCTCAACTCATTAATTACTAACCTCCGCACCTAGAGTTCTATTTATAATATTATTTAGAACTTTGACAACGTGAGGGAAATTATCAGGAAAGAGCATTACCCCTCATCATATCATTAAGATGAGACGGTATAGCGTTTCCGATACTACATCAGCATTTTACCCATTGTCATTTAGTAAGGTAAAGTTTATTTCTAATTTAATGAGAAAGTAGTATCATAACTTAAAAAAATGTGTTTGTGGTTCATGGACAGTTGCTATAGGAATCGGAACTTTTGAGTGACATAGTTGGTCGAGTAAGTTCAAAGCAGAAAAATGAAGTTTCAAAATAAATACTTCTTCAATATCATGAAAAAAGCTTCAATGGTCCACATTTTGATAAAGGAATCTTCTTAAAATGGGGGTTCTTACCTACTATCTTCTTTACTCTGTGCGATACTGTTGTTCTTACAATTTCCTTGTTCTTAGAATATCGTTCATACATTGGGTGAGACTCCGATGATGTATCGGTTTCCTGAGCATTAATCTAAATAGCTTGTCACAAAACTTAACTCATTTAAGTTGGAGTTGAAGCAATGAGAAAAATAAACTAGCTAGGAAATAGCCAATCAAATACTCTTGTGAAAAATACATTAATTTCCGCTTCATAAGCTTTAAAAACCAAATCGATAAAAATCTAACAAATCGGTCCTTACCTTCCGGATGGCATAAACTGAAAACTTCAGAGAAATGGTAAATCTTGCGGATAATACCTGAACTAACTTAAACAATAATAATTCTCGTCTCACTTAATATAAAAATGAGTGTAGAAAATTTCTACTAAAACCAATTTTATGCTTGACGGTGTCTCCTCAATCGTTGAAGTAGTTTAAAATCAACCAGCTAGATGTCCTGAGTTTTATTCCCATCCGAGACAAATACTTTTTATCATGAGCATATTATACATTAATAGTACCCTTACACAGAACAAATCTCTGTAAGGGTACTATTAATGTATAATATGTATGAATTTAGTAATATATATGGATGTTTATAAGCAGTCTACTTCCCATAGTACAGGTTGTATATAATTTTGGATCAAACGGCCAGTGAGGTATGTGAGTTTATAACAAATAAGAAAATCTAGCCGAATGTACCTCCCTCCCGTTTCGTCACTGGTCTCAGTTTTTCATAACGAACTTTAGAAAACGCCCTTAACGATAAGGCTTTGTTGAGCAATTTGAACATTGTATTGTGTGCCTTACCTAGGAGTTTACTCAATTGAGTTTTGTAAAGTTTTCTTGTATGGTTTTCAACAGTTTTTGTTATACTTAATGAGTTTAAAACAAATTTTCCAGTACAATTGACGGAGTTTTAACAATTATTTTTCAATGAGTACCGTTCTAATTTCGAAACTCTGACAAACCGTTTCTGTACCTTATATGTTTTCAGGAATTTAGTAACAAATTTCGTTTCATTTGAAACCGTAATTGAACTAAATAACATTCTTTTACATCAACAGTAAATGTGTGGGCGAAGGAATTCTTCGTAAAATATATTTACCCATCATAAACAAAACCGCTGCTTGACTGAGAGCGGCCGGGATTGATAAGTACCTTTTCCTAAAAAGTTTTATATAAAACAAGTTGAAAAATTATTTACATCGAAACTAAATGAGTTCAGAGATATCAAATATTATTATATTTATATGATAATAATTATTATCAGTTAACTAAAATTCTTAAGAATAATTTAATATCATACATCAGTCATCATCCATCATCAAACACCCATAACGCCCTGCCAACGTATAAACATTTATTAAATAATAGTTCGTGCAACATTGGTACTTGAAGTAAAACTTTGAAAATTATCCTACCCTACCGTCACGCAATCTTTAGTACTATACTAATAGTGTAATATGTAATAGTTAAAATAATTAATGAAAATACACGTGTTCAAGCACGGCTGCACACGTAGATTATATGCCCTATTATTGTTACATTGTTAGCTTATTTAGTAATTATTTTCTATTTTCCATTAATCGCTTTAAAGTAGAGTAACTTTGAAAATTGTCGTTTAACAAAAAACTAGTCCATTTCATTTTAAAATTTGATAACATTCTCCCGATTCAAGGCTTCTCATCAAGAATTCTCTTATTAATAACTGCTATTACGAGTATTTTGTTTATTAGTATTTCGTTACATTATTAAAAGGGATTCCTATAACAACACATCGTTTTCCGTCCAACTGTCTGATAATTCTCAGTATTAAGTTGAAATTAATATCGAATTTGTTCCTTGAAATTCTTAAATAATTGCTTTTAGGTTAATTCAATGAAAAGATACGATGAGTAAGTGAAACAGAACCTTATAGGTTTGAATTAGAATCGTGACATTTTGGCGAGAAGTAATGGTACAGCAATAGTAAAGCAAAAATCAAACATCGTTAATTTTATACTTGTTACACATAAAAGTCATGTTGAGTATTTTTCTTCGAGTGTTTTACACTTAAATTATATGTTGATCGTTACGTAAACTTATCTAATACATGGGAGAACATTTTCCGAATGCCAATGTTAAGTACACGTTTGGAAAACGAACATAAAAGTATTCCAAAATGAATACCCAAATCAGACCAATTAGATACATACAGTTTCGAACTGAATTCTCGGTGCGAGAGTTATATTTACTTTTCGTTCGTTTTTTTCTTGTTACTTTTCAGATTTTTTTATGATACTAACTGCCCCGGCAAACGTCGTTTTGCCATAAAATTTTTTTAAGGATGGGTCACCCTTACCATTTAGGGTGATGAAAAATAGATGTTGGCCGATTCTCATAGATACCGGATAAGCACAAAAAAAATCATCAAAATCGGTCAAGCCGTTTCGGAGGAGTATGGCAGCGAAAACTGTGACACGAGAATTTTATATATTAGATTAGAAACATCGAAAAATTTAAATTGGCAATTACAATACTCGAGTATAAAGAATAAGTCGATAAATGAGTCTAAATTCTCGTTTATTTCTCTTTTATAAATAATGGTGTAATTATGTTCGAAATGTATATAATAATTATGCTATAAGTACTATAATTACTAACACAAAATAATCCTCTTTCAAGTACTAAGTACTCGCATCTTTAAGTTCTGAATAATATAAAACAAACAGTAATTTTCCTTTGAATAATAAAACAAAATATTACCTGTACAGTTAAATTTTTACCACAACTACTGTCATCTAAAATTTCTAACAATACTTTTTCAATTGCGTTCTGGGAAATTCTCTTTTAAAATACTGTGTACGTTCTGACAGTTTCATACGATGTTGATATGTATGTAATGTGCACGCAGTGTGTGCGTCAGACTGATCCTCAATAGCGCTGTTCTCTCTGGGACTAAATGTAAATACAACATTTTAATGTACTTTACATATAATTAAAAGATCTTTAAAATGATGGTGGTTTTTTAAAAGTAACAATTTTCATACTTTTTGTATTCCAATAAATCCGATTATATTCTATTCTCTCTTTTAAGGAGAAAAATGAAAAAGGAACAGAGGCTTTAAGTCATTGTCTGCTCTTATTGAATTCTTAGTACTTTGTAGAATGTTTACGGGTAAGTTTTTTTATAAAGTAATATGGGCGAAAGCTGACAAGTTAACGAGAAAATCGTTTTCGCGCTCGCGACATTTTATTCATTTTAACCCGCCTTCTAAGAATAAAAGTTTTTAGTAAAACTTTCAACCACTTCTTGATGAATAGAGATTTATCGACTTTAGATAGTAGTATTTCCGCTAGTAATAGGTGGATACAGCCAAAATGTCTCAATAGTGATATTTTTTGATGACGGAGTGTAACATTCCTTCTGAGGATAACCCGGTCCATATGAAGCCATATCGAATCCACTCCACTCCTAAACAAAATACAAGCGATATCTAATAATATTGATTAATATGTATTAAAGATACATTTTCATGTACTAATTAAACAGACTGCGTGATATTAATCTCTAAGCGGTCTATGTCAGTCTGCAGTCCGATTAAAAAATAACAAGTTGCCATATTTAAATAGGTATGCGTCATATTAAATGCAATGGATTTAGTAATGACGTACCGGACAAAAAGGTTGAAAACCCGAAACTATTGTCACGTGTGTTGAAGAAATGACGAAGACTAAAACATTGCCATCTGCAGTGCCAGACCAGAAATCACACTAATCACACTAATATATAAAATACACACACAAACATACACAAACATACACACTCACAAACTTTCGCATTTATATGCGAAAGTTTGTGAGTGTGTATGTTTGTTACTTCTTCACGCAAAAACTACTGAACGGATTTGGATGAATCTTTACAGAAATATAGCTTATACATCAGAATAACAAATAAGCTACTATTTGCCGCGATAACCGATATATACGCGGGCTGAGCCGCGGGCAGCAGCTAGTTGTAAAATAAACTCGTATTTGCAATGTTTGATCAATGATATTTATTCAATGCATTCAAAAACACCCGGACCTTTTATGTCTGAAACCAAATAATGTAAGCGGGGTGGAACTATTACATTTTGCCTAGGGGTGGATCAATATTCGAGGTAGCTTTTAGGGCTTACGCAAAGCCCTAACACTCACTCATGCCTGTAATTTGAATGACGTATTGAATTTTCGAGGGGAGATCAAAGAGCGGCTGATGTCTATACATTTATATAAAGTTTAATGGATACTAGTTTTGAAAGGTAATGACGAATTTATTACTATTCTTGAAATTTGTTTTGAATGTTTCGTTTTGAAACTAAATGACTGAATGGTAGTGATGTGTAGCGTACTCGCACATCGTTGTTTAGAGAAACGTAAAGACGAAATTACAACGTGATTTCACGACTCTTTTAGCGAGTTAGCAGTTATTTTGCTACTGCGCAGCATATATCGTTTTCAAAAAAAAACTTCAAAAAATATGTTTCAGGCAATCTGAAATGTATATCACGTATTTATTAAGTAATTTCAAATAATACCAGCAAATCTCCAGACGATTTTGCCGGTTATAAACAGTTCCCAGACGTTAATGAAGTTTGTAAATAAGTGCGATAAAAAGTCTTAAGTTTCATTTCATACGCAAGATGGAAGATTGTTTGTCTTACATGGCAGAAAATCTTGAGGATTTGGTCTTCCATCTTGCGTATGAAATGAAACTTATATTTCTATATAGCTCACAGATTACAGATGTGAAACATCATCATCATTACATTAATGTTTATTTTGCCGGAAAAAAGTTATAAAAGTTTTCAAACTCCATTAAATATTTGTGCAAACCAGTGCCTGTACTTCTTATTATTAGCTAGAGGTATGTCTTACATTTTATAGAAACACTAGCCGACCCACGCAACCTCATTTGGGTCTTCTATTGCCCGTAGCGTGATAATTTTCCCCCGCTTTCGAAACATTTTTCATTGGTGCTCCGCTCCTAGAGGTCCTAACGTGATGATATATAACCTATAGCCTTCCTCGATAAATGGGCTTTCTAACACTGAAAGATTTTTTTAAATCGGACCAGCGGTTCCTGAGATTAGCGTGTTCAAACAAACAAACAAACTCTTCAGCTTTATATATTAGTATAGATAGTATAACATTTGTGCTTCGTTATTTTAATTAAATAGTGGTTATTGGAGGATTTTATTTTCTTTACCAAAATAGCAATAAATGGGTTGTAGAGGTGACTATTTTGATGGATTAAACTTAGATTGGACTTAGACCTTCAAAGTCAGAGTAATTTACGACGACACTTACAACTCACATTTTAATTTTTTAATATATAGAAGTTAATTACAACGTCTTAAGATCACTGACATAGTAATCACCTAGTTCAATTCAATCTCATACTAACAAATATCTTGTAAGTGGTTCAACCCATTAGAACTCTTACGAATCTTGTTAATATTACTATAGGTATACGAGTAAAATTTCAAATATGACGTTCTTTTTTCATGATTGATATTAATTTGTATTTCATGCTACTATGGACACTCAATAATCAACTTCATTAAGTTACTGTAAAGAAGAACACCCACGTCCGTTGTCTATCTCTTGATTGAGACGTATCGTGTACTCCAGAAATAAGAAAATTAAAGGCTCTGAGAATTCTGTATAGGTTTTGTTAACCTATAAAGGATATTAAGAGATCAATTACAAGTTAATAAAACGAGTAGATACTTTATGGATTACTTTTACTGTGATTTGAAATAATCTAGATGATTATACATCTGTTGTTCTTGTGATAGCCCTTGTGGAGCTAATAAACGGAGTTTTATAATACTTATTTGTCCCGTGGATGTCGCAAAAATTGACTAAGGGAACAAACTATGGAAGACACACAGCAAAAAGAAGAAAATATGACACAGTTCCTATACCAATCCATCTGGTCAGAGTGGTATATTGGATTTGGAACAGTGATTTATTATCGGCTACTACTATACTGTGCTAGTATTTTTTTATTACTTTATGGAATAGACAGGGCAAAGGAGCAGACGTATCGCCTGATGGTAAGCAATTATCAAGCAACACCAGAACCGTCACAAGTATGTTACCGGCCCTTGGGGGATGAGGAAGGGGGAGATAGGGGGAGAGGTAGAGAGGGGTATGGGCCTTCTGTGTCCTCACTCACTTGGTGAAATACAGCGTAAACGCTGTTTCACACCGGTTTTCAATGAGGCCGTGATATCACTCTGGTCGAGCCGGCCCGTGCATGCCGAAACGTGGTTCAACCATATTCTAATAGTAACGAATAAATATCTATTAACTAATACAAAAGATAATGTAGAGGGAAATTTAAAGAAATGTACTAATGGATTGTAATGTTATTTTTATCTAAACTTGAATTAACTATGAAGGGCAAAGACTGTCAGTCCGACTGCAAAAATATATATCATTTTATGCATTCTATTTTTCGCCAGACTTTAAAGGTCATATAAAATTCAAACCGAATAGAATGGAATTCAACATTTATTTTATATATTCTTGTTAGTTGCGCGCAAAGGGGATTTTGCTATCGAGTTTGTGAAGTTTAAAAAAGAAAAGCGCTTATTTTCATGCGTATACTTGATGTACAAGAGCGCAGCGGCCTATTCAAAAATTCATTGTCTGAATCCCTTTAGATATAAAACCAAAGTAAACTAAAGTGTTGCAAATTATTCTTTGTTTGTACATTTAACACATTTTTGGGAGGGGCGCTCAATTATGCTCGGGGTAAGAGTAGAATTAAAATGGCACCCCCTTACACCTGGTCGTGGACCTTTGCAACATCAGAGGATTGTATAGTAATATGGTCCACCAGCACCTCGAGACAGCATAGCCATATTCTTGACTGAAACGCACATATCGTCTCCAGCGGACCCTGCCATCTCTTTCTTCCTGGGTACAGTCTAGAACACTCCTTCATAACAATGGCCGGAGTGGTTGGACATCTTGAAGGTTGGGACTTCTCAATGTTACGACCTTGTCAGCGACAACCACCATTTTTACGCTTATTTGTACCATTAATCAATACCTGTAGACGACTGTCTAGACAGCTGTGATATACGATACGGGGATGCTGTCAAATCAAAATAAACCTACAATGAAGCACCCCTTTTCCATTAGCCGCTACAATCTGACGGGCATTGTATTGGTCTTTGCCTCAGATAATTATTCTTTATCTTAGGTCTTTGCACTATCCCTATCATAACTTTATAAGCGCTGAGTGAAGGAAGTACAAATTATTTGTGACGTTGCATACGTCAATGCTAAATTCCTCAAATAAAATATTCTTTATCTGAGCTAATTTCAATCAATTTGAATAACCTTGATAACACATGTGACAAAAAATTTTATCTGTTAACAGAAGATGTCACTTTGACATTTGAGGTACTAAACTTCTTTTGTTTGTGATTGATTATTTTCAATATTATTGTAGTTTTCAAGCTATGTTTATGTAATATTTTATTTGATTTTCATTTAAATGTATGTATATATCAAAATCGTAGACCGGGATACATGGTGTGACTGGGAGAGGTCTTTTCCGTGGACTGCAACGGGCTCTTAAATATGATGTATTTATCTTTACATATACATGTATGTATCCTGCTATTTTTTTGATCCACTATAACTCTATAATAAATCCTCAGACAGTTTGTCATTCAGTATTATACCATAAAGCTAATGGAAGTTTATAAATGTAAAGAAAACAAAAACAACATACGCTGTTTTAATTTGATTCGTAATAAATGTCATTTCCAGCCCAGCAATTTCTTTGATAATAATAATCTATTTGCAAGTGCTATTAATTTGATAGTGAAGGTTGCCGTGTGTTTTTAATAGGTTAGTTTCCCATACACTACACGTGTCGAAGGCGACATAATTACATGTGTGTGTTTTATACGTGGTGTTTTATATGTATGTATTTACAGAAAAAAGTATACATGTATTTATATCAGTTGTCTAGTACGCATAACACAAGCTCTGCTTAGCTTGGGACTAGATGACTTTGTGTGTTAGATGTCCTTAATATTCATGTATATTCATAATATCATTTTTCGTTATGTGTCAACGTATTGAGTATAATATTTCTTTCGACGTTAATACTCGTTAATTCGACTATTTTCCAGGGCATTAATCTCAAACCATTGACACATTTAACGTGAACTCAATCTTTTCCTGCCATAGGATACATGAGAAAAGTTTACACTTCCATAACAAGACTTCATTAAATCATTTCTTAGTAGACATTGTTGACGAGTCAGTGACTCTAGACTTATTTATCACTTCTAAAATCTATCACGATTAAGATATTGTAATTGCTGCCTATATTATAATCTTATTGTATATGTATGCTTGTCTCACGTATAGTTTGTTAAACAAAAACCTACAACAAAATCAAATAATTGACGATGGTTAAATATAATTCTATTCATAAAACCGGCTGACCCCCGCAACCTCGTTTGCGTCTTCTATTGCCCGTAGCGTGATAATATTCCCTTGTTTTTAAAACATTTTTCATTATTGCTCCACTCCTATTGGTCTTAGCGTAATGTATATAGCCTTTCTCGGTAAATGAAGATTCTTTCTAGAACCTAAAGATTTTTTGAATCGGACTAGTAGTTTCTGAGATTGACAAAATTACTTTACTCTGCCTAATAGAAAGCATAATCAGAATTCAAGAATGGTGGTCACCATAGTCATTGCGAATGTAGACAATGCAACAATGCAGCATGGTGACCCACACTATGGCCGCCTAGTGATGCTTCTGCATCATTGGGCCTCCGGTCTCGCTTATCCTTGATGATATCACTCCAGTCCAGTTAAATGGATCACCCATATTTCATCAATAAAACAATTCCAACCTCGACATATTACGATACTTCAAAATGGCGCTCTAACTAAATTGATCGTTCATTTTAAATCGGTAATCACTCGTTGACCCTTTTCTAGAATCCTAGACGGCACTATTTCATTAAATGCGCCATTTCCAATTAAAAGGTTCGTTTAATCGATTCCGCTCACTCGTTTCTCGTTTTGCGGTGGGACCTTTTAACGCTGATAACCGCAAACATCCAGTACGAATTATCAGTGTGTAGTTACAAACTAAATAAAATATTATATATATATATAGATATGCTCTACGGCAAATGTAATTTATAATGACATTTTAAGTTACGTCAAAGTGAAATGGCAGTTCAGTTGAGGGCAAGGAACGGTCTGGGAGTATGTACTAGGTATGTTCTATTTCATTTATGTATATTTATGTTGACTGTACGGGTGGAGTCGTGGCTTAAGGAGTCATTACGATGCTTTTCACTGCTCTCAGTGTTGTGGATTCAACTCTACGTAGGCATATTAATGATTTATCATCTCACATAAAATCATAGAAATAAACTCTGATATAAAAATAACTTTGGCAGACTTCATTCCGTCAAAAGTTGTTGGACTGACGTATTGCAATAGAAAAAAATGAGTAAGTGTTGGTTTTACAATTGTTCCTCCCTATTTTTACCTTTTTAACAGACTTCAATAAAAGGAGGAGGTTCTCGATTCAACTGTATATTTTTTATGTTTGTTACCTCAGAGTTTTCAACTGGGTGAATCGATTTTGATCATTATATTTTTATTTGAAAACTGGTGCTTCCCGTGTGATCTTATTTCAATTTGGTTCAGTTCTTAAAGTCTGTTATATTTTGTTAAAATTTTTAACAATAATTTTATTTCCCTCCATAAGATCTTTCCTTGTGTTTTAACGAAAATATTGAAAAAAAGATTTGATGTGCAATAAACGATTTGAATTATAGTACACTACTCGTATTATCAATGCTCTACAAATACTAAAAAAAAAACCTTCTCACACGAACAAGGTTAATACGAGTATATTACTCTAATATTCAATTAGTAAAAGAAATATTGAAATTAAGTGTCATTGTTTTAAAATTAACAATTTAAAACTTTTATTCAAGTCTTCTATATCTGTAATTAGACCTTATTATTAAAACATTCGAGAGTATTGTGATTGCTCCAAATTAATCTATTCAACTGCTAAATCTAATTTAGGATGAGATGTCCATTGAATTTTTTTCTTTACTTGAACTTGCTAATCACAGGAACTACTTGTCCGATTTGAATGTTTTTCAGTCTTAGATAGCCCAGTTATCAAGGAAGGCTATATGATATGTCTAAGACTAACAGGAGTGGAGTACCAATGAAGAATGTTTCAATTTCAATGTTGTTGTTTTTTGAATTATCACGCTACGGGCAATAGAAGCCGTAAACGCGATTGCGGGGATCAGCTAGTATATAATATATCAAGTAGACTGGATCTTTATAATCATCACCACCAATAGGCTTCAATATTCTACTGCTGGAACCTAGTGATGGAGAGGGCTAGCTTCAACTTAGAAAAGAGGTTTTGATTGCTAAACCACACTGTGCTAAACCAAGCTGTTGCTCATTAACCAGTACTAGTTCTAAGATCTCTGGTTACACCGTTATAATGACTACAAATTGTATAAATACTTATTGTTTTGTAAAATTATAAACACGATTACAAACAAATCTACTACGCATATCCCTGATGATGGTATACGTATGGTTATACATTCCCTTTCCTCACCTTGCTCTGTGCTAGCCCTGTGTTAGCAACCAACCAATCAGAAGACTTCAAAATGTCACACCACCTCTCGCCCCGGGAAGAATCCCGCGCTCGGGCACAGATGTCAGGTCAGTTGGTCTGCTCTGTTGACCGCGATCGCGACGCGCGCGCTTATTCCCGGCAGCTAATTCCTGGAGGACTTCATTTCTAGTGAATGGCATTTTACAAGTTACATTCCCATTATTTCGTTTTCAATCCTGCATATCTTATAACGTCCACTGTCACTTTCAATTTTATTTTAATTACGCCCCCACACTGTCTTTGATCATTACCAAAAACCTATCTTGCTTTTTATTTTAAATAAAACAAATAATATATATTTTAGACGATTTAAAAGAAGTATTTTACTTGGGTTCAAGCATTGTGCATATAAGCTATTATTTACCGCGATAACTCTCAAACGGAGCTTTGGGCAAAAGCACCAAAGATTTAACCAAGTGAGACGTCTATGTCCAGCAGTGTACTACAATGCCACAATCATAATACATTATAAAAATAAAAAATGAGTGCTATATCATGAACACCGTGTAAGACAGGACATGACCGTGTGTTCATGATGCAGCACTAAATTTAACAACAAAGAGATGATGCGGAGAAAAATTTTGACGTTTGTTGTATTTATATATATATATATATATATATAATTTATTTGTGAGACTTTCAATTTACAATCTAATTGACTAGTTTTGTACAAGTCAATTAAATTAAATGTATTAACTTTTCTCACTATGTATGTAACTATTCGTAAAAATCATAAAAATTAATTTTAAAGAAATTTTAATAAGTAACAAGTAGTTTCACAGTACATTTTTTTTTTCAAAAATGTAACTGAATTGCAACAAAGTTACATTTGATTGTGATCTTTGATCCTCTATAATAATGTTAATATTTCAATTCATTGTAATATTATATTTAATTTAATCTTCATTATAATTATGTTCCAAACTGCATAAGAACATTTGCATTGAAATATGAACCTTAACTACTATTAATACATTTCAATTTCCAGACATTTTGTATCTAAGGTATGGTCCTGAGTTCACACGGAAGATTTCACGCAGTTGGGTACTGGCAAATGGTAAAGAAGTAGTTGTATGTAATAGACGACTTTATCATTTGTCATAGCCTTATTGACGTGACAATCAGCAACAGCGTAACAAGAGATGTATGAAGAAGGTGAACAGAAGAATCTTTTTAGAAGAATTTAATTTTACGGAATACATTCTTAAAATAAAACACACTTGTGCAAGTGACTATTGCACTTTTGAAAGTACAAGCGAGTTTTATTTTAAGAATGTGTTTTAACAGGTTCCACTAAGTGCGGACAATCGAGAGTTAAATTATCCATTTTAGGGCTGTCAAAATTGAACTGAACGTCTCCTCAATTTTAAAGGTTGTCGTATTTTATACTCTCATTCTACATAATCATTCGTCATTGCACTGTTCCTGTCTTACAAGGTGTTTAGTCTTTCTATTGTCTTCTACCCTTCATTCCTAATTCTTTCTTTGTTACATTTTTCTCATTCCCTACATGATATGCCCATTTCAAAATTACTATTACTTCTTAACTTTTCATCAAATTCTGCCATTTTCAGAATCATTAAGAAGTATGTAAAGAAGATAAATATAAGAACAAAAGTAGAAGAATATCAAAGCCAGTGGAAGTAGGCGAAGTTAATGGAGGTCATTACGTGGACTACGACCTTTATTTCCTTCGCCCATTTGCACTTGTCTCATTCTATGTCGAAAATTTTGTACAATACTTGTTTTTTTTTTTAATTTTCTTTATTGTTTATGTTTCATTTATGTAGATACAACCTCAATATTTTTAGAAAATCTTCCAAGGTAATAATAATAGGCATGGAAACGTGTAACTAATTAATGATATATATTTTATATATCATTATCTCATCCGAAAGATGTCCACTCCTAGACATATCCACACAACAACCGATTCATTACTGCCGCTTCCAACGATATTGTAAATAATAATAATTAATCATTAAAATTTATAAATATGAATTAAACATGTAACTTTTTGTGATATAATTATAATTTACAGGCATTCGCTAACAATACTGAATTTATTCTGAGGAACAGGTAGCCTGGCACTGCTACTACCACCTTAGAAAAGTGTCAGGGCACGGGCAGAATAGGGATTCCTTAGTAATCCATTTATTATGATTATATTTTACATGTTTACTTATTATATCGATATTTTTGTACGAAGTTTCCTAAATAAGCTCATTTTACAATTTAGGCCTCTATAACTTCAGAACTTTTATCCAAAAAAGGTTTAAGAAACTTATAAATTAATTACCTAGTAATTTTTTTTAGATGCAATGATTTGTACAAATTATTTAATAATATTATTAAACTCTGTACGTAAAATAAGGACAGACAGTTATATAAAGTTAGGGACTCATGTGTTGATCCGTTATATTACAATATGCCTTATTGTCGTACAGTGACGATGACAGCTCTTACTACACTGGTCTTGAATATAACACTAAAACCTATTTACTAATAAATATCGGAGTGTTATCTATGACTCATCAAATATATATTTTGACTTGTCGTTAGTACTGTAGATCCATTGTGCTACGGCGTAGGCTTGCGTAGTTAAGTCGTAGCACAAATATAACTGCAATTACAGGTTTGCTGAATAACATAAAACGTTCAGTTTAGACCGATATTAAGTGATAGTTGTTATTAAATTCATACAGACGGATGATAAGCCAATTTGTAACCTTATTTTATTAACAATATTTCTATCAAAGTTTTTTTGTATTTGCAACTATAATACTATGTCATTTTTCTTTCTCTGTGATATTTAGTGACTTTAAAAATGTACCTTTTATAAATAATTAATCATAAATTAAAAACAAATTCTACTAGAATTTTATAAGCTAAGTTTCTGTTAGCTTGTTTTGGAGCTTCCACAATTGTTAGATATTTCATATCCACCTTCATTATTGAATTATTGCCTTTAAATTTAAATTCAACTACACGTGAGTACAATTATACCAATATGAACCAAAACACAAAATCTTTTGACAAATCAATTGAATTGAAATTCTTTTCTCAATAAAAAAAAATAGCTTTGTTAATGAACAAGGGGACGGAAGGACTAATAGCGGACAAATTGGTGTTGTTTATCCCCACTAAGCGTGTTCAATGTCGGGGTGGGGATAGAGTCCATAAATAGATTTGCTCTCAGCGCGTCGAGACAGAAGGCTTCAGTCCGGCAATCAGTATAGTTCTGCTTTTTGTAAACATATTTAAAGTTAAATTGTTCCAAGTGATAATTCATATAAGTTCGAATAAAGTCTAGTTTTTTTTTCACATCATCATCATTCAACATTGTTTTGAATACGAGCAGTTTTTACGGTAAGTAAATTTTGAGACTCCGTATTCATTACAGAATTCCATCCTTACATTTTCACGAACCTTTAGATTTCTTCGTACTAGAAACTTTGTTTTTTAAATTTAAAAGGGGCCGTAAATAATTTCTAGTCTAAAAACAATTTAATTTCTCAAAAAATTTCTACATGAAGTTATAATATTTTAATTTATACTGAAATTTTTGAAAAATATTTGTTGTCTTATTATGTTATTATTCTTAATTTTTTTAGGATTAATTGTATCTCCTTACGTTCCTTACAATTGTTTCTTGTTTTGCTTTTTTGTTAGAAAATAAAATAATAATAAGTATTAACAGAATTCCTTTGACTTTATGTAATGATTGAAGGACAAGAGACCTTTTGAAAATTTTCAAATTTCCAGTTTGAAATAATGTATAAATCATTAATATAAGAAGAAATAATTAGTTGCGCACCAATTCCTGTAAATAATGTAATCCATCTAGCTTTTAGAGATTCATTCTCCTTGCTTTGATGATTCCCAATAATATTTTGTTCGGCTACTAATTTAACTGGTTTTACCAGTATTCCATTATCATATATCATCATTACCTTTCAAATAAATCAATTAATAATTTTATCAAAGAAGTAAATTCTTTGAATTAAAAAAAAAACCTTCTATAACACATCGCGAGAACATTTATAATCATATTTTTTTGTTATAAAGATAACAGTTGCCAATAAACACTTTACTCAAAGACAAAATAGAAATATTGAAACAGCGAAAATTAAAATTGACTGCGTAGCAAAAGAAAAGAGCAACAAGTAAACAAGACTTTTGTTCTAAATAAACCTTATTACGAACATTTTAAAGTGGCATTTACTGTGAACACGGTCGCAAAATTTAGTAGATAATATTTTTAATTACTAAATACTAGATCTTAAGTGTTTTCAATTTACCGTTGAGCAATGTTGATGCAAAAACTTTGATATAGAAAATGTTAAAGGGACATTCAGACAGTTTTCTCGGTAAAATGGTATTCTTAAAAAATTAAAATATCAAAACAGTGTTAAGGTTACCTCACTTTATGTAGATATTAAATTTAATTTGGTAGTTTGGTAGAATTCCTGTTTAATATTATAGGTGTGCAAAAAAAATTCATAACAAGAACACAACGACAATTTGTCAAAACTAGGAATCAAACTACATTAGTTACTAACCACACTACTATATCTAATACCTGTTAACGAGCAATTCTTATATATATATAATATTATATATATCTATATATTTATAGCTATAGCTATAGCTCTATATATATATATATATATATATATATATATATATGTATATATATATGTATATGTATATTTAATATATAATCTTAATCTCGGAAACGCCTCCAACGATATTCATACTAAATTATGCAAGGGGTTTTGGTATTGGATTCATTTTTAGAAAATTTACCTAAAGAAAAATACCGAGCAAGCTTAGTCATCCAGGTACTAGTTATTATCTTAACGTTAACTTTTTTGTCCCAGGCTCTTCTCAAGATATCATCTGCCTACCTGAATAAGAAGATCCCTAATATCCCAGACATCAAGGTGGATGGCGCCGAAGAGAAATGGTCAGTGATAATTATAATATATATTTATATATTTATGAATATTTTGTACAACTTTAACAGGATTTTCTGATACATGCGCTCATATACAGTATATTGAAAGTGGCTTGCGTTTTGATATAAATTAATGCTGTGCGTGTTATTACAACTATTTTTATTTTTAGAATTTGCGAAGACATTTCGTCAGTTTCACGGCTTCGCGCGTTACCACAAACAATAAAGCGTAAAAATAACTTTTCTCCATTCCGTTTCACTCTCCATGCAAAACACGATGCATGTCCCATAATGAAGATAAAGATATAAATGGTGATGATGAATGATAATGAGATAAATCGTGCTTTAAAATCTCTTCAGATTTTTTTATTTTCAACTCACTAAAAAATATGTACCTTTATGAGGCCTTATGCCTCATAGCCCAGTTGCACTCGGTGATTAGAAACAATTACCGAGGGTAAGCAACGACCAACGTCAGTACCTAGATGGGTGACCGCTGGTGGCATCTCCGTATCATGAGCATCTCCGTGATTCGAAGGTCCGTTATAAGGTCACGTTAAGCAGTCGGTCCCGGTTGTTATCATAGGATAATAGTCGTGAATCTTAGTTAGAGGCCTTTGGGCGGCTTGAAAAACATCCAACGGCAAGATTACATGCCAGGGTAAGGACCTCTGGCCTTAACCCTCTCGTGAAAGGAGACCAAAGCCCAGCAGTGGGACGTTATGGGTTATTGATGATCGTAAATTTGAAAGTAACTCTATCTGTCTGTTACGGTTTTACGGCTAAACCGCTGCACCGATTTCAGTTAAACTTGGCATGGAGACACTTTCATTGTTGTGCATAGGTTATTCATTGTCGTGATAACCGACATATACGAGCGGAGCCGTGGGCAAAAGCGATTACATTTTTTTTAATAGAACGCGAGCTTTTATTTAGTAAAGCATTTCTTTTTAAAGGAAAATTACTAAATTGCAGGTCTCTAAAACTACAGTTATGTAAGCTGTGCGTTTTATTTTTGTTTTTTTAACACTACTTGTACACTAGGAATAAATTAAACCAAATTTTCTTCAGTGTCAAGTAATCCTTCCAATATATTTTGAAATTAAAGCGAAAAAATGACATTTACTTTTGACGACGCGAATTGCTTTTTTTTTTTAATTTAAGTCATTTATCTATTAATCAGGTAAAATGATTTGTGGTTTTGAATTTTGATTTTGCCGCTGAATTCCAAATCGAAATTTTAATTATTTTTTTGCTTTAGCAAGTGTTCTTTATTTGATTTTACTTTATTTTATTTATGTTACTTTGTTACTAAGCGTCTTTTAATTTAAGAAATAAATTTTTCACTTTTACTTTTTTTTTGGTTTTCTGTTATTTAATACTGAGTAAATTCAATACAATATTATTTAGAAAATTCACTCAGTAGCCAATTTAAAAAAGAAAATAAAGACAAATAGGTACTTGCCGCTTTACTTTATTTGTCTATGGTTTACTATTCTGTAATACGGTGTACGAACAAAGAGTTTTCTATCTATCTATTTTTTCAAAGCCTATTAAATTCGTATTTTTATAACTTTGTACATCTACCACACAATGCCATCTAGTCCCAAACTAAGAAGAGCTTGTACTATGGGTACTAGACAACTGATATAACACATATATCCTTTTTTTGTAGTACATACAGATTATTATACATGGAAAACAATCAAACTCTGAAAAAAATATTTGCAGATCAAAAACGTTTGGTCCGACCAGGGAATCGAAACCCAGACCTGAAGCACAGCAGTCGCATACGCTGCCACTACGCGACTAAGGCAGTCAATTATATGCTGGGTCATTAAAAAACACTTATTTATTCAGATCAAGGCAACCTCCTTGCAAATACAGTATGTAGGTAAATGCTGACTGTGGCATCAATTACATATGTACAATATAATTTCCCAGCAGGCATTCATTTACCAACATTTTCTATGCAGTTAGGTCTTGCCATAATTATGAAGCTATCGACTATTAAATATAGCATTTATTTGCCGTAACGTTGATTACAGATAATCTAATATGTCCTGGCAAATCGTTCCAAGAAAATTACAACTCACGTTGTACTGTTTGCTTCGTGAATTAACAGTCATAGGAAAAAGTCCGCTGTACCGAAAACTTACATGACAATATGGTTTCGTTAGGAAAGCTGGCATTTAAGCAGAAAATGCTCAAAGTTTCGCATGCACTAGAAAGTTTGGTCAAGTTAGGTGAAAGAAGCGCTTAAGCCATATACAGTATCTAGAGTCATACCCTTTGTACCCCCGTGCAATCTGTGGGAAGTAAACAAAAGTATTATTCAATTCAGATGCTGATTTTAGGGCGCTCATTTTTTGATCGGCAAGAGAATGAACGGCATCCTTACCAACTGTAAAAAGCCTAACATGTACAATTTTAATTGTATATGTAATGAAAATCTAGTTAATTTAAAAAAATAACTAGGTGCGTTATAGTATCATATGGTACTATAGCCAAACAATTTTCAATCATATAATACCATAGAAGAGCATTTCTTTAAAAAATAATAAACGTTTCTTTTACAGTTTACGAATTCTGTTTGAATGTATATGGATATAAAGTTTATTTACTCACACACGACAATCTGATCTCAAACTGGGCAGTCTGTGCTATGATGAACAGTTTGATAATAAACATACTTATTTATGACTTTTTAGACTTTCGTGACATTCCCATATAGTTTTTGTTATATAGAGGGACTTTTCCGCGATTTGCGGTAAAATTTTACAGTCCATCGGCGAAAAGCGCATCAATACCAACTTGTTCTCAGACCATCTTGTAGGACTAATGCTGGTGTCCGCATAACTTTACCACGCCTTGTAGATACATATAATAAATATTTCAGTGATGTTGGCATATTTGCTTTATCCAATAGCCTCTTCTAGAGTCACGCCATTCAATTATTGTCTGCTTTACCAACAAAATAAGTTATTCTTTATACTCGCCATTAAATTGTTTTATATCGTTTACCTCGTTTAAGGCGTCTAAGTATCACTGTAACAATATGACCCGTTTCGTCTTAAGTTAATTCATTTTTTGTTCATCTGTGAACAATAACATGTTCATTACCCCGAATATTTAGTTGTATATAGTTAAGATTTTAGCATGCAACATAAATAAAACAGATGACTTTATTCTTACAGCTGGGGTAAGAAAAATAAGCGTACAAAAAATAGCCGACATTCTGTTAAAGCAAAAACCTAATAATTATTCCTTTGGATAACTGTGAACACATTACTCTAAGAATGAGTATGTCTTAATATAGTACTAGCTGTCACCCGCGGCTTTGCTCGAGTTCAATAAAAAGTTAGGACACTTTTTTTTGTTACTTCCAATACCTCCAAGAATATGTGTAAAAAGGTTCATGATGATCGCTTAAGTTCTTTTTCCATGAAAGCGTAACAAGCAAACTTACATTTACCTTTATTATTAGTATGACAGTATGATTAAATAAAGTCGCTTCCGCTGTTTGTTCGCTTACATATTTGAAACTACTGAACGGATTTCAAAGCAGTTTTTCAAGAGGGTTCAAGAGGAAGGTTTATATGTACAATTAGCTGAACTCCGCGGTGCTACTCTCGGTTGTTGTTGTTGCCTCTTTATAACACCAACCGGTAACACCGCGGGGTGTAGCTACTAGTCATATACTTCTCGTCCACGTTGCTGCTCACGATGAACGCCGAAACTATCAAACCGATTTTCATGTTTTTTAAACGACTTCAAAAAAGGTGATTCTCAATTCGTCTGTATTTTTTTATGTTTGTTACCTGGGAACTTTCGACTGGGTGAGCCGATTTTGTTTTTTTTTTTCAAAAGCGATTTCCGTGTAGTTCTTGAAGTTGATTTTTTTTTTTGTTAAAATTTTACTTGTTAAATGTAATTTTTTATAGCGTGCCTAAGATAGGATAGTTAACAACACGCTTAGACCAATGACGATTGAAAAGAGACGCAAATAAAATTTAACTTGTTTGTGTCAATAAAATAATAATAATATCTTTACATAGAATAAAATAAATAAAAGTAAGAATCACTTTCTGTAACTTTGTGTATCTTTCAAATTGCGGTACGAATTTTCATACTGTTTTTATTAATAGAGATAATGATGGATATAACAGAGTAGTTTATGTTTGTAATACTATATATTTAAGTAGCAGAAATTCAAGAATATCAGGAATAAGTATTGATTCGATATAGGTTTCAGAGGGCAGAGAGCCTCACCCTGCACCAAGTGGTTAGGCTTGTAAAAAATTGCCTCGCTACTTCGCTCAGGTTGTGGGTCTCTCTTGCCACTATCATGAAACTTTCTCCACCAGAAGACATGGTTTATGAAATGTACTTTGTATGAAAATAACGGGTACATAATGTGAAGACTTGCGAACGAAATCTATGGTCATCCGACTTCACTTAATCAGTGATTAAATGAGCATGGATTTTAATTTCAGCATTGATTTATAGCGAATAACCGACCTGTACAAATCTTGTGACCATATGTGTGATATTAAGACTTGAGCCGTTGCCCAGGAATTACAAGTAGATATAGGTCTATGCCGAGTTTTTAGAGACCCTTAATTAAGTCAACCACAGAATATATAAAATGCATTTCGTGTTCTCGGGCTTATTCTTAAATTGTCAAAAGAATGTCGGAACGCTTCGACTGCCCTGCCCTTATACAATACTTATGTGCGCAACTTCCTGGAATACAATTAGGAGAGAAAGCATACGCGAGAGATTCATTCAAACATTTGCCTTCAAAATTAATATCAGTGGCTCAATCATATCATATGATGACAAACTTATACATTTAAATGTTTATCTTAAGAATCTCTTTACACCATTGCTGATCCATCATTCCTAAACAAATTTTATTATTTTTAAATTGAATATCCAAACCTTTTGAACAAGTTTTTCATAAATGTTACATCTAGGGCCATGCCATCCCTTTTCTCTCTTGAACGTTCCTCTGCTTCGCACAAACTTTAGCAAGCACTCACCTGTTGTGAGAGTATCCCTCTAGTGTTAAGTCAATTTAAATAATTGTTAATTTGATAAATTTGTAATTTATTTAAATTGGTTGATTGTTTATTGTTTGTTAATCTGGCTTTTATGAAAAAGAAGGCTGAAAATGGTTTGTTACCTATATTGCAATTTACAATTTGTATTTTATTTTGTAGTTTGTGTTTGTTATTAATATAATTTTATGTATTGCATTGTAGTTGTATAATTCTCTTCACTCTTATCGCATTAATTGCATGTTATATTTGCCTGTACCTACTTAGACAGTTGGAAGGACACTTCACTACACATATAAAACTGTTTGAATATTACTGTTGGCGATTCTATATTAAACAAGATAAATAATTCGTTCAAGGATCTTAAATACAACCTTACCTAGAGAAATATCCCCAGTCCTCGGTCTCCAAATTCACGGTTGAAGTTTGCAACGTATTGAGGGTTTCTCGTGCCAAGGTCGTACAGCTTTCTCCAACAGAGAACATGGTGCATACAGCTCAAGTTATCGACAAACTATTAGAGCAGGGCTCAGCTAGTAATCTTATGCCACGAAAAGTATTATGTGTGCAATTGACAAAATAACATAAAAAAGTCACAGAAATATCCAATCCATTTCTAGTTCATTACTGACAATACAGTAATATTTTATGGGAAAATTGTCTTTCACTACGATTTTTGAAACAATTTAATGATTACACAACAGGCATAAGTTGTAATGGCTCAACGATATGTGGTCTGCGGTAGTTATTCTAATTTAATATTCTTTGTAATTTAATACAATTTACAGGCATTTAAAGGACAAATGGAAAATTGCCCTAATGGGTATAGTTCAATCGGCTATCATCGACCACTAACGACAGTAATAAGACCGTTGCATATTTTCTAATTTACCGATTATTTCATACGTTTACTACTTTAGGCTTGAAATTATTTTCAAACCAGTATTGTAATGGATGTATGAAATATTCTTTTTTATGATAGAGGGGGTAAACGAGCGAACCCATTACCCGACGCGACGGTATGGGACCGCTTACTATCAAGGATCCCACAAATACGATTTCTGAAGACATTGACAAAGTCTTTTGAAAAATTGTTTTACTGTATACTATTTACGGGAATGAATAGATGCGCATACTAATAAATAATAAAAAATATTTTTTAGATATAAACAATTACACGAAAGTCTGACGATTTCTGTACTACACTTATTCGAATTGGGACAAAGAAATTTTGTTACTGACCTCTAGATACTTCTGAACTATAGAAAGTAATTCGCTTTGCTTATAACATCCTACCAATAATATAAATGTTTTAGGATGTTTGTTAGGAGATGTGTGTGTGTCTGTGTGTTCTTGTTGCTTTTTTACGCAAAAACTACTTAACGGATTCGAATGAAAGTTTATAGTAATATAGCTTATACATCAGAATAACTCATAGGTTACTATTTGCCGCGATAATCGACATACACGCAAGCGGAGTCTCGGGCAACAATTAGTATTCTATAATACCCAAATGTGTATAAATAACACGCATATTTCAGTCTGTCATTGACAGACAGTAATATCAATTCGGCATAAGTTTTTTTAGGTACCTTGCGGGATCCAGACAGGCGGGAATATTCAGACAAATTAAATAGCCCGCAAAATTTGTTTCGGCTCACCCTCTCCGTTAGGGAATAAATACACAAAAGCTTCATTTCAAAGGACCCTTGTAAAATCCAGGATTAATAACCTATTGCACAATAGTCTAGACAGGTGGATAGTTGGGGTTTGCTGACGCTCCCTAATTGAACTCTATCTACGCTTTTCGAAATAATTATTATTGGAATTCATTTCAGCAACTGTGCTTTTAATTAAAATTTATTTACGGACTCTGAACATAGTGCCTATCTAAATATAGAGGAAACAAGGTGGAAAAGGGGAAAATAGGCTGGCAACACTGATGTGATGCTTTAGTACATGAGCCAAATTTCATTCAACTTTTTAGTATAGGAGTTTGTGTGACCAGTAATAATTTAATTTGGATTGTATATTATGGGATGGTCTACAAATAATATTTTTTTACATAAACATACTATTATACTTAATTAAACTTTAAATAAATAACTGTTAAACAAGCTTGCGAAATTGCCCGCTAGCCATGATATGTGATGCGATAGTTTGTTAGCAAATAACAAAAAGGGCGATACCAAATTAATCACTTGTTTTATTCGTTTTATTTTTGAAATTGGGGCAAACGAGCAGACGTATCACCTGATGGTAAGCGATTACCGCCGCCTACTTGCACCCGCAACACCAAGGGCGTCACAAGTGCGTTGCCAGCCTTTTGGGGGATGGGGTTAGAGGTTGAAGTATGGACCCCCGGTATTCTCACACAGTCGGTGAAACACAGCGCGAGCGCTATTTCACACCAGATTACTTTGAGACCGTGGTTGTTACCCACGGTTGAGCCACCCCATTCAGGCCGAAGCCTGGCTCTCCCACGGACACAGTTGTTCGCTTTAATCAACTCATGGTTGTAAATAGAACTTTCAATAAATATAATTTATTCATTCAAAAAATAACATAATAGGCGGACAGTCGTTTTCAATAAAAATAAATATGGCTATATTATAAGTCTATGGTTAAGTTATTGATATCGTTTTAGGGTCGTAGTTCACTTCTCGGCACCCTTATAGTTTCATGTCTGTACGTCCGTCCATCCATCCTTTTTTTATTTTTTCACGTATACTTCCCAAGTTTTTTTTCGGGTTCGGGTTGAATTCGGGTTGAATATCCGGCTTTTACTTATGGTAAAAGATATTAAGTTATCTGTGCTTCCAATTTGTCGTACGTTTTAAAAGTGAAAAAATACGAATTTAATACTATTTTAAGTAACTATTTAGGAGATGGAGGTGGACTGCCCTAGACCGTGACAGAATTTCTCGAAAAAGGCTGATGATGATAAGGATTTAAGAACGCGTACATTCAAATTTTTATCTTGCGTGGTGTATAGACATAAATAAAATGTCATAGCCAATAATTTCTTTTTTATGTCAAATCGCATAAGGTTGTAATTAAATCAGTTTAATAATTTTACTCTACATTTGTCATATATACTATATAAAATATAGAGTATATTCATAGATATTGAAATACATCAACCATTTTGTACTTTCACAATACGAAATACTCAAATGCAAAATTAAAAACTACCCAAGTCTGTCATTCACCGACAATTGTTTAGCAGTAACGACAGAAAACTTTGCCACAAGGTAATTTAGGGCTCAAACCGATAGTTTTGAAGTCTAACTGTCCATTAGGGTGCAGGCTTTACTCATTTATTATGTACGTTTACGGCATCTATACAAATAAATAAAATTGGAGTGTCTGTTTGTAATATTAAAATAACCGCTTTTTACTAAATGCATATGTATGTGTACACGGTACATATACGAAAAATGTAGTTAAAAAAATTTTTGTCTGTCTGTCTGTCTGTCTGTCTGTCTGTCTGTCTGTTTGTTCCGGGTAATCTCTGGAACGGCTGGACGGATTTTGACGGGACTTTCACTGGCAGGTAGCTGATGATCCGGTGAGTAACTTAGGCTACTTTTTTAGACTAACTTTGTCCCGCGGCGTTACTCGCGGTACAACAATAACCGCGGGTAACGCCGCGGGGTTCAGCTAGTTTGACATAAATCACAACTTAACGATTGGACGTGAAAATGGTTGTGTGAATTCTATTATTAATTTAATGGATTTAAGGTAAGATAACATGATAAACATTTCGAGTATTTCATACGATATTTCAGATATTTGTTAAAAAAGTTTTATGAAAAAGAGATGGTTCTGTAATAAAAATATAGATAAGAGTTTGGGACACAAATGTTAGTGGTTAGGTTTTGGAGTAGTAATTGAAGACCATCCGACTCATGAGTCACTTCAGCAAACCCGTAAGCGAGTGTCTAGCTGTTGAGAGATTTAGGCAAGGCAACTAACTTGAAATCTGCCAACTATTTTAGGAATAAATTACAGTTCTAAGTTACTCAATTCAAACTCCCAAGTTACAATTGAGAAGTCTCATACAACCAAACAAAGTCCAGGTATATCTCCAAACTAGATAAAGTATCCCTCTAAAAAATACATTGCAATACTTACAGTATTGGTTTTCTTCTGCAAAAAAAAAATGCATCTAACACTCTTTGTGAACTCGATTTTCATACAGATACTCCAATGCTTTTACATTTTGGGAACAAAAAAATTTTAACCCAGCTTTTTTGGCCCGTTGAATTAAACTTCCTTTCTAAAACCAATTTTGAATCAAATCCTACGAGCCGTTATCTTTTAAAAGCAAACAACACAAGAAAGAGTTACAAATATTTGAAAAGTTACAAAGTTGACTTAAATAGTTGCCATATAAAAATTACCAAATAAAAAATTTTCCTTTCATACTTTATGCAGACTTTTTAAACTTTATTGATTTCAATGTTGCTGCTTATTGAAAATAGTTTCAGAGAAATGGCGTGTAAACTTTCTTGACTTTTATGGTTATTATTAAATTATAGAATAGTCATTTTTTAAATTAAATTAATAGCGGTTATATAACTTGATATACCATAGATACACAAAGTAAATCCTGGATATCTTCTTTAAATACTTTTACCTGAAATGGTTACCTAAATAAAACCTAAAAAATATTTGTTGATCATCACGTTGATATCTGGCAGAGTTCGTTAAGCTTTGGAACTGACTGTGACCGTATATTAAAGGATGAAGAATTTTTGTACGTAGATGTAAATCATCACAAGTGAAAAAATAAGTGTTTAAAAACGTGTATTGTAACTAGTTACAGAGATTTATACAGAGAGTAGGCATGAAAAAGCGTAAGAAAGATATGTTCCACTTAAAAAACAACTATATCTATTGGTTGATATTCACAGACTTTAATACAAGCTTAATGGAGAACTGATCGCTAAGCTAAAAGGGACGCTTGTGAGGGATTAGTTGCCAAGGCACTATATTGTACCAAAACAATTTCAATTTGTAATCTTTGAATATCATTGATATTTATTTGAGCTTTGAGTGACTAAATTCTGCCTGATAGAAAGCAATGCAGAATGGTGACCCAGACTCGTGCAACCTATTGAGGTGCTTCTGCATAATTGAACCTCCGATCTTTTGCTTGCTTTGTGTTCTATACACAATGCAGCAGCAAATTGATAGCACTTTATAAATTAAGCCTTTTGAATGTTCACATATTATACATATAAATATTTCGGATATCTAACACAACTCCGAAACAAATATTTGCAGATCATACAAACATTTTGTCTGAACTGGGAATGGAATCCGAGACCTCATGCACAGCAGTCGCATACGCGACCACTGCGCCAACGAGGCAGTCTATATAGTCAATTGATATATATATATTCAGCTGGACATAGACATAGAAATAAATTTTAGCCTACTACACGATAATGGAAAGACGGTTTATTTCAAGTTTGCCTTCTTCCTACAGTGCTGTTAATTTGCGCAATGAGCTTCCTCAGTCGGCTCTTACATCACTCACCAGATGAATGGCGCTTTGACACGCTTGACTTTCTAAATAAATTTTTATTAGACTTGACAAACAAATACCACAACAAACAGTGTTTTCGATTTAAGAAAGACCATATTCATTGATTTCTACAAAAAGCGACAGTTTTATTTGGAAATTGTTGTGGTATTTAATGTGTTGTATAATTTAGAATTTTCTTACTTATTTTTTGTTAATTTTTATGTTTTAGGATCAATTTCCAATGTTCATTATAACTGAATTCTTTTGAAATTGAGTGCTAGAAAATTCCTCATAACATTTCACTGTCTATATCCAATTCCTAATCTTGTTTATAGTATAGGTATAAACCTATAGTTATATTACTAATCTTCAAAGAGATCTTGGATACTATATATTAGACAGCATTTGAACGTATCAATTTGTTAAAGAACTTTGTAACCGTTATTGAAATGTTATCGAAATCGGATTTAACGTAACCAAATCGGATTAATTTATTTACAATGTAAATAGTTTTTTTTTTATGTATGAACCTGCCAAAATGATTCCACTCTATCATGACATGGCCGCGCGGCCGGTGCCAGATTGTCGATGAATTTTGGGGCATATGTATTATATTATAACATATGTAATACTAATACTAACTAAGCCCCGTGATGTTACCCGCAACTGTTGTTTTACCTTTACAACAACAACCGCAGGCAGCGTCGCGTGGTGAAACTAGTCCAAAAGAAGTAACCCAAATTACTTCGATGATGATTTTCTAGCAAAGTGGATCTAAAATGTCTATTTACAAGTAATATTTATTTTCTAAACAGTAAGGTAAAGCTGTCCGGTATCCTATAAATTGATAATATCCAAATAGAACGGTTTCAGACGCAAATGATACCTATAGGATGTCAAAGATAAATATCAAAAGGCTTTGAGACATCAAAGCATCTTATTGACGTACTCGATCTAAACAAAAGATCTTTGTGCCACAGACGGCACTGTATTTGTGAGACACGTTAATAATTACCTTTCAATACTGAAATACAGATATGAAAATCGAAATGAACAATACTCTAGTGAAGAATCGGATAATAATAGTAAGAAATCAAATATCTTGGCCTCACAAGTAACCAATATTAAGCAATAACCTATATATATCGAAATGAATCGCCGAAATGTATGTACAAGCATAACTTCCGATCGGCTTCATCAAATTAAATATTTCTTTTTTTTAAGTATTGGTTGTTGTTAGGACAAGGTTTGTGTACAAGAAAAATAAAAAAATTACGGGAAATGTCTCGTATGACTGTATAATGACTGTACACTGCCTGTGAGAATATGAGACAGATATGTAAATGTAGCGGTACGAAGTTCGCCTTGATAGTGGGTAGTGGGTAACAGAAAACACTCAACCTCCGAAACAAGTGTTTGCATTGCAATTGCAAACTGCCTCGGTGGCGCAGTGGTAGCGTATGCGACTGCAATGCTTGAGGTATCGAGTTCGATTCCCGTGTTGGAACAAATGTTTGTATGATCTGCAAATATTTGTTTCGGAGTTTGGGTGTTTTCTATTTATGATATGTATGTATTTACAAAAAAAATATATATGTATTTATTTCAGTTGTCCCATAACACAAGCTCTGCTTAGCTTGGGACTAGATGGCGTTGTGTGCTTGATATCAGAAATATAAAGTCGAGTAAAACAATTACTTAATCGAGTTTCTGAACTCATCTAAGTGTCTGAGAGCTTAATTTTATAATAACAATATTAATTTGATCGACTAGTAGCGAATAAAAAAGAACTGAAAGACTATGACATCAAAGTTCATTTAAATGTACCTAGCGTCTACCACATTGAAATGCAGCGAGAGTAAAGACTCTCTTTGCATGTAAATAAATCTTGTTACGCCGCTAGGAGCTCGACTAATCCAGTCACTCACGACTTAGGTAGGAGAAAATATCCACCTTATACAGCGCGTTACTGAAACTACAGTAGATTGTAACAGTGTTTTTGTTAAAGTTAGAATATTAATGACAATTATTACTTTTCGCTTACAACATCATCTTTATTTACAACAGCCTTGTAGCTCACGGTCTGAATATAAGCCTGTCCTTAGAGAATAAGTTTTGGCGTACTATATTATGCTACCCAGACGGGTTAGCATAAGGTTTTGTATCAAGATTTCCATCTCTTTGTAACGCTGTTGTCTTAAAGAGTATGCTCACTAAGTCGGCTCTTACGACACCCACGGGATGAATGATGGATGGATGATGGATGGATGATGGATGGATGATGGATGGATGATGGTGGTCACCATTCACACAATAACTGATTTAATATTTTTTGAGTTCATATTTACTTTTCAAAATTTAAAGGAAATCAAGTACTAACCGTGAGTGTAATTCTCACTCAAAAGAGAAATATTTATAGCTTTATGTGGATTTTTAGAAATAACGATGTTTATAATTTTGTGGTTGGTCACCACATCACAAGCTTTGTCTAGTTTGTGCTCAATGGATTGGTTGCGAATCTAGTTAGTATTAGGTACTACTGTTTACCTTTGATGTATGTAATGTATGTAATGTTTTTGTTGTTCTTATAGTAGTTTTGAAAGACAAGAACACTAATAGCATCTAATATAATTCTGGTGTCAGGTTATTGCCCACGATGAACTCCGAAACCGATTTTTATAAATATTTTTTATGTAATCTGAATCTCAAAACCGGCTCCAAAAATTTTTAGGAAATAAGGATGTAGGGAGCGGTAAATTGATTTAGCTAGGATTCATTTTTAGAAAATTTACGAAAAGGAAAACCTAACAATACTCGGCCATCTAGTTACTATAGTTCAATGGTAGAACGTAACAGGGACATGATATTATTATATAATATTATTCTTACATTATCTACATTCTTGCGGATACGGGAATTTGCATTTCAATTGAATATAATATACCTACATAGCACTATCTAGACCCAAACTATGCCACAATTAGTTACAAAAAGACATTTGCAGATACATTCGAGTACAACATCTGCTTAATTTGAAAGGCAGTATAATTATGTAAATAAAAGTAACAACTGCCTAAAGTACAATGCAAAAAGATACATACATCTGAATCATAATCAAAACGACATAAATAGTATTTAATTAAACAAAAACAACAACATAAATTTAGTCCACTTCATTTATAATAATATATAATAATATTTTGGGCATCTGACACAGAACGTCAACTAGGCCCAAATTACCTACCTCTATGAACTAAGCAGACCTTCTACTATGGGGTACTAGATAACTGTCAGAAACCTCAGGCAAAGGAATCGCAAACGGTGCCACTACGCAACCTACGCAGTTAAATAGTTGTGTATGTACAGATTACATTAAAATAAAATAAATAAGTTACTAGTCTGTACGAAAAATCAAATTTTATCATCTCAAACAGCTATCGCATAAGCCGTTTAATTTAATATCAAAATACACAGATTACAGAAAAATGAGAACAAGTCGCAAGTCTAAACGGAAAAAGTAATTTCCTTGGCTCAAATCGTTGACAATTAATTTAGAACTGTCTTGACCTGTCTTGACTGATAACGTGGATACTTGTTTTAAAACAAATAACAGCTGCTTATCTTGATTTATTTTTAAATTTGATTCCGATGAATTGATGTAAAAAGTCCTAATAATTTACTTGAAAAAAGTCAAACATTAATGAAAAAGTAGACGTTCTAACAATAAACCTCGAAATTTAATAACCAATACTGCGTTCTAGCAGTTTTTCTCTCTTTCTCTCTTAATCAGTCTTTAACAATTTATTGGTTTTGTTACAAGTACTTTTCAAAAATTTATGCTTTGTGTTTACCAAATTAAATTAAGGTAAATTTCTGTTATACTGCCTCGTTGTTCTAGCGGTTGACGTATGCGACTGCCGATAAAAAGGTATCGAGTTCGATTCCCAGGTCGGCCAGTGAAGTTCAATTCTTAATAACGTTTTCGATTCAATTCAGAGCCCGTTAAGCCGTCGATCCCGCTTGTCATAATTATCATAATGTCATGATATTCAGTAAAGTCGGTCGGTACTAATAGCCAGTTCCAAATAATCTTCGGAATAATAAAGGCTAGGAAGGTGTTTTCGGTATAATTCTGTATAGGTAAGTCAATATTACTCAGGCATATTGCGATTAATATGTCTTATACACAGATAAAGACGATTCATCTGTCGCTTTGTGGCGAGGTTCTACTGAGTCGGTATTAACAATGTCCTTCAATAGAAGATTAATCTATTATGAAATTGAAGCGACAGTTCTCTTTAATATATAATTAAAGCGGTATATGTAACTATATGGCGAGGGATTAAGAATTCGGAGTGAAGAAGAGGAAAACTTGACACAAACCATCTGACTAGCGTGGTATAGTTAACTACAACCTCTTTTCTAAGAAGAAGCCTTTGTCCAACATTGGACTATTAAAGACTATATTATACTAGCTTTTGCACACGGCTTCGCTCACGCTGACTTTCACCCCCGGATTTACCCCCTTTAGAGATGGAATTTCTGAAATTCTTTTCTTAGTGCTCACTTACGTTATATAAAGAACCCACATGCAAAATTTCAGGATTCTAGGTTCAGCGGTTTGGGCTGTGCGTTGATCTCTGGGTATGTCAGTCAGTCAGTCACCTTCCTCTTTTATATATATATATATATATAGATTATGAGTTATATTAAAGAGAATATTTTCATTTAACATTTGTACTTATCCATTTTAGAAACAGGAGGATCTCAATTCGGTTTTATTTAATATAATGTTGTCTACCTCAGAATTTCATAATTTATTTATAAAGTGATTAGGATAAATCTATTTTCATTTGAGAAGGAAAAATATACCACCGTTAAATGAGAAAAATTAAGAAATAATGAATACAATTTGTTACATTTTACCATGATGTAGTGACATTCAAGTTGATGAATGGTTTATTAAGTTATTGTGAATATTCTAAGTGTCGTTTTTTTTATTAAACTTCGCCTGATCCCACCAAAATGATATAATAGTATATAATTAATCTGAAACAAAGATTAAACACAACATCTAATTTAAAGTAAACAAGAAAAAGTTTAAACGACTATGACGTTTAAACTATTAGGTGGGTTTTTTTTTTGATGAAATTTATATCATCTGGGCTACGATTCTATAGACATCTCATTAATTTAAAACAAACAGACGTATCGCCTGATGGTAAGCGATTACCGCTGCCGATGGACACCGACAACATAAGAGGCGTCACAAGTGCGATGCCGGCCTTTGGGAGATGGGGAGAGGGATGGGGAAGGGGTTAGGGTATGGGTATCCGGTATCCTCACTCACTCGGTGAAACACAGCGCAAGCGCTGTTTCACACCGATTTTCTATTAAGATTTGGTATCACTTCTTTATTTTGTTGAAGCTTTGGTTTATTGAAAATCCATCTTTGATACAATAAGAAAATACCTTAATGACTGCAATAGTTAAAACTGTGACGCAGCCATTAGCGCTCACATCCGTGGTTACAGTGAACAGAAAATCAAGAAACGTAACACTAAAAAATTATAAAACAAAGAAAACAAAGCATGCAGTGATTACATTGTCAAATAGTAAGCGCACTTTGGTGTATATGTTTGTGTTTAAGAGAGTGAGTGAATTTAAATGTATGTGTATGAGTATGGGTGTGTGTTTGTGTGTGTGAAAAAATGAAGCCCCATTTGCCTTGGTCACGACATCAGGCGTGAACGACTGAACCGATTTTGCTAACTCTTTTTTGTTGGATAGCCAATATAGCGAGGAAGGTTTTAGGCTTTGTAACATCACTCTACAACTAATAGGAGCCGGGTATCGACCGAAAATATTGGACAAATGGGTAAAATATATTTCTTATGGAGAGAAGCACACGAAGTTGAGCGGGCCAGCTAGTTTTCAAATAAACTTCATATTGACAATAGTTAAAGCACAAACACAATAGTGCTATTTATAATATAATGCTAAATTGCTTTGTATAATATTTCAGTTGTTTTGCTATGCTGTGCTTCGCGTAAACTACATCCGAAAAAAAAAGGTTTGATTTGTAAAAGATTTATAAAATTCACACTAATACAATAAAAAAGTGACCAACATTATATTTTATTGAAAGAATATTTTTCTACAATATTAAAGATTAGTAGTACTTTGAGAAACTCCGCGTGCGGCCAATACTGCGGTCTGCGGTTTATTGGTGTGGCATAGTCTGCACAAAGTATTCTACACGATTTCGGAGCAATTCTCTAGTTTATCAATTGAAGCAATAATGAGCTCTCAATCAAGCAAGGAAGAGTTTCATTTTCTTAAACATAGCGAACGAAGTCGAACGTTCCGAGCGTGCTCGATCAGGTTTGCTTTTTAACATGCTTGTATTCTAAATAAAAAATTTTCACCTCTTCGTTTTCTATCCGACCCGGATGCATTGCTCTTAAGTTCATATTAAATGTGTAATAATATCTGTAGCTTAAAGAGTTTAGAACATAAGTTATATTAAGAATATGGTACTGAAATCATGAGTCGATATCCAATGATATCGTCTTTAAGGAATGTACCTAGATTATATTAGCTCGTCTCACACTATGATAATATTTTCTTCATATGTGAACGGGATGGACACTATTTGCATCATTTTTACATTCAAATACATCTTATTCTTTGGTACAAATGTATATTTCTTCAACTTATTTTCGAAATTTGTTTTAATCATTAACGTCAACAGCCTATGATGGTCCACTTTTGGACATCAGGTATTGTTTAAAAAAGTCATATCGTCATGTGGTGGCTTGGATAAGCCTTAAAATCAGATAAAGTATGTAAAATTAGAAACTCGGTAAAAATAATTTATAAAGTATTTAATGTTTTTAAGGATAAATATTACAAACATAAATATATCTTAATTCGCAAAAAAATTCGCGCAAAAGGTGACAGAAGTTAAATCAGGGCAGGGTTCTAGGAGATTCCATCAGCGGTGTCCCTCGGTGGTAGTGAGGAGACGCTTAACTTCGTAGTAGCCGCCAGGCGAGAGAGAGCGTGTCCTCAATGCGTCTGTTCTAGGTGATGCATCAGCAGTGGGAGAAAAGTGTTGCTGCGCGACAATATTGTAAAAGAAATGTCAAATTATACCCACCCTGACCAGACGGGTTGGTATATTTTGTTACAAGCTTTCCTTCTCATTGCAGTGCTTTTGTCTTTTGTAATTTTACTTCCTTAATCGACGCTTATGAACCACATAGAATAAAGAAAAGTCAGGAATTTGCCCTTGTAACGAAGTATTCATGACAGAATTATATGTTATCTGTGTGTCTAAACTAGTATACTCCTAATATACCCTGTTACACCCAGTGGCATTTGTCCACAGGAACATGTGGAATGTTTGGCGTACCGTACTGGAGGAGAATGAAAAGCTGGCCCGCGCCCGCCTCGCTGCTGTGGAGGTGTTCCAACAGCAAATAGCTGACGAAGCCAAATGCTTGAGACAGCAAAAGCTCAACGTGGCCAAGAAGGTATGTTATTGTGTTAAACTATGCCTGTATTGTGTACTTTTTATTAGAATTTTGTTTGTTCTTCATTACATACTCATACATTACTTTTTTGTACTCACATACAAGGTGTTGTAAAAACAATATTCAACGAACAATCACGATAATTAACTCGAAAGTTCAATGACACTCGAGTATCATTTCTAAAAATCTTATATTAAATTACACATTGAAGAACGTATAATTATTTTTATTGTTAATTTCGAAGATATTATGCTTTTGGGAGACATCTTGTTACTCCACATTACATTAACTTTTTCATTTAGTAATAATTTACTAATTACTGATAAATTAAATTCAGATGAGTTCTGCAACACTTTGTATACAGTATTTCTAAATAACGTATATATTAAAACTACGAAACTAGCTATCTAACAGATCGATGATAGATGCAATTTATTGTACACTAAAAATTCATGAACTAAGCAATCACTAACTAATAGTGCACCGTGCTCTTCAGAACGCAGTCCCATCACATGTGAACTGACAAATTTTGATGTAGATTGTCATAAGATTGGAAAATGCTGTTTCCAAATACTATGATCTTGGTGTAAAAATCTCAAAAGTGAGCGGACAAAATAATAGCTTTTGATAATTAACCTCGTTGCTCTAAAGTCAGATGAGTTTGTAATACCACTTAGGTCTATTCGATAGCAATCAAAAGACGTTGTTCGATATAAAATCTAATTTAGAGCAGTTTAATACTCTAAGCGATCGTCAGTCTGGCAGTCTAAGCGTCAGTATGACAGCCCAAGTGTCAGTATGACAGTCTAAATCATCAATCTGATTGTCTAAGCGTAAGTCTGACAGTGTAAACAACAGTCAAGTCTAGCAATTGTAACATTGGTCCCGTCGGCAGGGATTACCAGTCGTGAATGCTAAGCACAGCTCGTGGATTTAATTTCTACTTATGCCAATAAACTTCGTGATGAGTACGACTATTTCTTTGGTTTAACTATGTAAATACATATGTAACTAACTAGATGTTGACTTACCATATTGAATTCACTGGCTCTTGTCTGATCACCGAATAAAAGTTATGTTTGTTATGTTTTATATAAATATGTATGTTTTCAAAAACTTAAAATGATATTTATCTTTATTTTGATTACTTAAATATAGTACAGACACTGCCACTTCCTAGTATGAAATATGAACGCTGTATGCAAGTTAGAAAAAATGCTAATCGTTTTGCAGTTTAGTTTTTTCTTCTCAGTAATTTAATCATCGAAATGAATTACGAATGAAAATATGAGAAATAATCTTCTTCAAACAAATCTCGATTCATGATATTACCCAGCAAACCAAGTTGGCCTGGAAATCCAGTTTTCTATAGCAGCAGTTACCACTAAACATACTTAATTTTCTGCAAAATGGATTTATTATCTATACAAATAAATAAAATTGGAGTGTCTGTTTGTAACATTAAAATAACAGCTTTTTAATCAATGCATATGTATGTATACACGATACATATAACAAAAATGTAGTTAAAAAATTTTTTGTCTGTCTGTCTGTCTGTCTGTCTGTTTGTTCCGGGTAATGTCTGGAACGGCTGGACGGATTTTGACGGGACTTTCACTGGCAGGTAGCTGATGATCCGGGGAGTAACTTAGGCTACTTTTTTAGACTAACTTTGTCCCGCGGCGTTACTCGCGGTACAAAAATAGCCGCGGGTAACACCGCGGGGTTCAGCTAATAATTTATAAAATTCTACGAAAACGTAGCGCGTTTTACTTGGAATGTAATTACGATAGGACGGGAGAGAAACAAACATAATCTCTAAATATTTATTAAACAATCTTCAGTGATATTAGATTGGAAGTGGTGAAAATTTTCATGTTATTTATTCATCCACCGTTTAAGCAAAAATGGGTTTTTAAATCTTTTTCCTCTTAATAATGTTTATGTATTACGGTTAACGTAATGTACTTATTATGGAGTTGGAGTGACGTGAAGTGGTTTCAGCGGCTACCTTGCCGCTTTCTACAGAGTGTTGTCAATTAAACCCCACACGGGACGACACTTCACCAACTGTTGGTTTGAGTCTCTTTCTCTTTGTGTCCGTTTCGTGTATGTTTATAAAGTCAACGGCACAGGAATATTACAGGGGTTATCTTCTTAAAACAATAGAAGGGGGACTAACTTTAATTACCTACTAGGACATAACCTATTAGGATGAGAAACCAGATGATGGCGATTAGAACACACGTAGTAATGAAAATTCGTCGCAGAGAATATAATTGTTTTCATAGATTATATTACGCAAAGTAATTTAACCATTAATGAAGTATCAAATTATAACGTACAACACTAACATAGGTGCTAATTCTGTCACTAAACTAAAATTTCTCTAATATTATTTATTTATTTAATCTTCTTGCAATTACATTGCGTAAGGCGGACTAAATGCCATAGGCACTATCTTCCAGTCGACCTTTGCGTGGTGCAGAGCTATGTGTAGCAGGTTTATAATTTAAATAAGTGAGAATTATTATTCAGTTTACGTGAAACTGTTATTATTATAGCTTTGTCTTCTACTCTCTTATTCAAGTAAAACTTTTTTTATTGAATAGGGATCAAATGAGCAGAGGTATCGTAAGATTTCCAAAATTTTTTTTTTTTTTTTTTTAAGGAAAATGCGAAATCCTGTGCTCTTAAGATGATGCGAGATTATTGCAGGCTATTTACAAGTTCAAAAATGTAGTAGTTAAATACATTTGTGAACAATAAGTAAAACATTTAAGTATTTTTTGATACACAAGTATCAGTATTTCCGTAGTATTTCCCCTTTACTCAAATTCCCCAAATTTTTTTTTTTATTTTTTAAAATAATTTTATGTAAACAAATTTGAAACACCAGGAGTCTTATCATTCCAATAAAACATCTGAGTAGAGTTTTCACAACGGAAGATAATGATTATAATATTTGAATTAATTTCCCACTCGACGCAAATTCTACCTTAAATATAAACCTATTTATGTAGGCCGGTATTATTCCATTAACACACAACAATACGGCCTACGGGATTTAAAACGTGTTTTGACGTATAATTATAAACCATTGCCTCCCTACTTGATACCTCTTACCATTGACATTTACCAAATATATCTTACTAAATAAAACAAAGACAAGTCACTCTATTTATAGCTCAAAAACTGTTGAACTAATTTTAATGGTGTTAGATTGTTTTATGTTTTGTGGTTCGATTTGTTTCTGACCCGAGTAACTATTTAATAATTCGTAAATTAAAGGAGAGCATATTATGAAGAAAATTCATTAAGACATTCATTACTTAAAAAATAATTGCAGCTAAAAAATGAAAATGCATGTACTAGAAACTAGGTCTTAATATTTTGCCTGGGCCCTTTTTAGAAAAGAGGTTTTGCATTTAACTTTTTTCCCCAGTATACCACGCTGGCTAGACGAGTTCGTATAGCAATTGTTATTCTTTTTTTACTTGTCTTCAGGTCTCTCTCTCAGCTAGGTGCAACATTTATCGAACTTTCCACAATTTTCTGCATTTTATATTTATTTAGTCATTCGTGCCCTTTTCATTCTTTGTAAGCGGCAAAATTATCACGAAATTATTCATTGTTGTTACATACATAAAAGTATTTCCAGTTTTCAATTCGGATATACTTAAATATATATAAAAATATCAATATATTAACAGCGTTTTACAGTCCACTGCTGAAAATCTCCTTAGAAAAGTTTTGGTTTATTCTAGGACTGTGGCTAGATGGGTTTATATAGGATTTATTTCAAGTATTTCTTTATTTTAGCAGTGTTGTTGTCCTGCATAGTTTACTCCCTTAGTGTCCTCTTATGACATCCATGGTATGAGTAGAGATGATGACACTCCACACCGTCCTTATCCGCTACCATGCGGATAATATATTACGGATATTTTATAATACGTTTTCACCTTGGGCGAGCCACGCTTCGGCAAGAATAGGAATGCCTCGAAATCATCTCCAATAATGTAAGGGTAGTTAATGAGCAATTGAATATATATTGAAATTCTGAAATATTAATTTCTCGTATTCGTCGAAGACATTTCATTTACAGTGTGGTTTGATTTCAATCCAATTGATCGAAAGGTTTGCATTACGACTGCTAAGGCAAACGTATATTAAATTCTCACCTAAATTGTAAAAAGTTGTGAGATGAACATGTTCAATTGTTCTAGTTTTGGATGTAACACATCTGTAATGTGTATTTATTTTAAAAATATATTCTTAACTGCGTTTTGATAACCACAGGGTTCGTCCTATTTGGAACCATATGGCATCGTGTGAGATAGATATGCATCAAAATACTCTTATATAATATTAATATCATGAGATACAAAATCATTAGTTTAAATACTTGTATTTATTGACAAAGATTTGCAGCCTAGTTATAAATTTTAAAGTTAAGTTCTTACTTAACTTTAAAATTTATAACAAGGCTGATAATACCAAACTGGAATTTATAAAGGCAGTAATTCTTATCTCCTTTTAGTCAAAGATTAGGCAAACCTGAAGAAGGGTATACGTTCGTGTCTATTTTGTCAGTGATTCAGTTGTTTGGCAAAGAAATTAAAGAAACAATTCAAACATCACATTTTGTTAGTGGAAAAAGTTGAACGTTTATTCAAGTACAGGCCGGTGCTACGATAAGCATAAATAAAAACTTACATAATTTAATTACATATTTTTAAATATTGCAACTTTTTTATTAAAACGTGAGACAATTCACAGCGCACTTCTTTTTTTTCATATAATTTTCTTCTCTGTTTGATGAGACATTAACTTCATTCAAAAAGGTTTTATGCCAATTCATTTTATATTCTTCCTTTTAAATAAAGCGCATGAAATTCGAATTTATTGTATGATTTATCCAATAAAATTTTCTCTTATGCTCCATTTTGTGTCCTCACATACTTAACAACACTGTAATTTTTATGAAAAATGTGCGGAATTAGGGTAGGCTATATTTACAATATCCACATATTATTTTCAAAATTACGATCACCACCCTCCTGCGTACTCTGTATTCTTCTTTGGCAAGATAACTGTACCTGAAAATGATTTGGTAAATGTCGTCTGGCAACATGGCAATATATATTACTATATCGTGTTGTCCCACCAACGTATCGAATTAAAATGCTCGTCGTAACTTGTAATATGAAAGTCGGGCTTTCCGTCGTCGTACTAATATTACGTATTTTTAAACACATGTTCTTTTTCCCACGTTGACAATTTATATAAGCGAAGCTATAGATTTCAATTAGTGCTGCTACCGCTTTCCGGCAATTATACGGAACACGGGCATAGGCGTATGGTAGTAGGCTATTGGTTGTTGGTTTAACTAATAACTTAGTAATTATTATAGAATAAAGTCTTCCCTGATATTCCTGTAATTGGACAGGCTAGAAAACTCTTCAATGCAGTATAGTATCAGTTATTGATTTGTTTCCCATTCGAAGTTAGTGATATATTTCCTTTTCCTACTCAGTTTTTTGTATAGTGTGAAAGGACGAATGAATAGAGGACTCATCAGATGATAAATGACGATGAAATAAAGTCATTATAATGATAATAATATATTAAATTCATACATCTTAAAGAATCAAGACAATTTTCTGGACATAAAAAATGAAGACAAGGATACTACAACAAATTTTCATACTAGACTTTTATTTTTCAACTTGTCTTGGTATTTTATTTTGGAATTGAAACTAGTTAGTATTGATAACATTGTAAAATATTGAGCTACATTGAACTAATACAAAAGACATCCGACTACCCAGAATAAAATTGTATGAACGTATATCGGGTTGAATAAAGTCGCAGCTCTAGTAAGGTCAAGGACAGTATGCACTTTCGATAGCATTTTAAATGGTGCTAATAGCAGTATGTCACCGGCGTATGTCTTCTTGTTAATTAATTCATGAATTCAGGGCACTAACCACTACAGACCACCATTTAATGATAGTGCTATTAAATAACTGTAGGTATTAAACTATTAATTTTAGTTTTGTGGGATGTGTACACTTAGTTTATAGGTTTTTATTTAACAAAAAATTGAAAAAAAAATGTATATTTGTTTGTTTGACTTTTAAAACAAATATCCATATTAGATTAAGATTAGTTTTCTCAATCATCAACAGTTTACTAGGCCACTGCTAAACATAGACTTAGAAAGGAGTTGTTTTAGACTTTTTGTTGTAGCGTTTGTATCAAGTTTTGATTATTTTTTTCTGTCTTCTATTGCGTAGTTCCTCCCTCGATCGGTTCTGACGTCACTCATGATAATGAACTGGGTGGTGACATTTTGTATTCTTAGTCCGCCACTACACGGACCAAATAACAATGAAATGAAACTAAAGTTGAAAGATTTTTAAGTTTCCATAATACAAAGAATTTTATAACTTTGAGATCTTGAGAAACTTCCTGCTAAAATTTCAAATCTAATAATATTTCTCAGAATATCTTAGTAGGGATACTAAGATATTCTGAGAAATATTATTAGATTTGAAATTTTTCGTTCGTTTTAATTAGAAAAGGCATTTACTACTCATGCATTACGTCTGTAATTATTATTAAATATGTAAGTGCAGCCTTCACATGTTAACAATTATAGTAATTGTTAAATAGCGCTCACTGAATAATTTCTCATGCTATATTGCGTTGTAAATGCATAAGATATATATATACTACTTTAGTTTTAATCAATAAGAAACTAGTCATATCTTAAATACAGCTGTTTGATACGTAATTAAAGCTGCCTAATTGTACTGAAATAAACTTTTAAACTTAGTATGTAGTTTTTACGTGGTATAAAAAGAAGCCGCTACCATTGTCTGTTTGCTTAGACCATTTAAAATACTTAATGGATGTTAATGCAACCTTCAGCAATAGATAGATGATTTAACAGGAAGGTTTATATGTGTAATACAAGCATATTACAGTAGAGGAAATCCGAGAAGCCGGGTTGCTAGTTCAAAATAAAGTGACGTAATATTTACTTAGACATAATCGTGCTCATCACACATCATTTTTGTCCTGGCTGGGAATACGAGTAGAACCCACACCGTGCTTAGCATTTAGGGTACTAAACTAAACCAAACTATATCTACTAACTGTTATATTAGATTTGAAATACGAGTATTTGATATTTATATAATATAATATGATAGTTAACGTATTACCTATTTTACATTCTCTTTCTCGCAAATCGTGACGTTTATGCAGTAAATAAATCTTGCAAACTACATGACATAATATTAAACTATGGATCAGGATGGCGAGTGGCTACATCAGTAGTATTTGACATAAATAGATTTTCCACTCGCCTCGAGAAGAGATACAATACCTTAACTAGTAGTCTAGATTGAGTCATGGTCAATCAAGTCTTCGATGCCTCAGCCTCCTACAATATGGAAATACAATCTAAATATTCAAGATAGGTATTATTATTGGCCACCAACCTCTGGTATATACACGACGATCAAATGTCAATATAATACAAGGCGAAAATAGATTTTCAGGTATTTTGTTTGATCCACTTATGTAGATAGCATCTTCAAGTAATTAATTGCGCTGACTGTTGTAGGTTTGACACCCACATGATACAACGTGTAATCCACTTAATCTTTGTTCCTAGTTTAGATGTTCTTTCTGTCCGCTTCGTGTATAATTTCAAATCCCACGCGACAAAGGGTTTATTTCCAGTCGGTGGTATATTTAAATAAAAAGTATACGCATTTTATTTGGGAATCAGAGTTGTTAAGCCCTCAATGCAAGGAGTTCTTACAATAGGGTAGTTGACACCTTAGTCAAACAATAATTTTAAATGAAAAATGTAATAATACAAACTTATGACGTCAATGTTTTAGAATACTCAGTTGAGCAATATAATTGAATAGAAATGAAAAGCTGTGATAATTATATTTTCTATTACTCGTTTTAAGGAAGGAGACATAGGTATTTATTTACGATACAGTCAACTACCTTATAGTTGTACAGGACTTAACACCGTGAGAGGAAAAATGTATATCAGGAGGATGCGTGTCACTTTTTCACACTATTGTGGTTAAGTGTTAACGATTCTCCAATACTCACACATCAACACTATGATATTTTTTTCAAATTTTACTTTGATTATTACTACGCACTACCCTCTGTCCATAAAAAAGTCTTTGCCATTGATGTGAAGAGCTTTAGCAAACAGAGGTACAGTAAATGAGGAGAGCGCTTCCCGTATTGTCATATCCTTCAATGTCGGCTTCGATCTCCTGACAATGCTACTACAAGACTACAAGCACAATCACAGTATGTTTTTTTATATTATCTACATTTACTAGGCCTAGTGTAAGTTTAAACTGTAACTAAAGTCATTAGTATAACATGTCGAAAGTGCCTGAAAAGGCCTCCTAGGAATAAAAGCTATTTAATTTTAAAAAAATGAAAAGTTCAGTGAAGAGCGAAACGCGTTACCGAGACTTTTAAGTTAATGTGAATTAAACTCACACTAGGCCTTCTGATTAATACCAGTGTTAAGCAATTCCTTTGTTACTTTTTACTGGGTAAGCCGTGGGAGAGCCACGCTTCGGCATGCATGGGCCGGCTCGACCGGAGTGATACCAAAGCCTCATAGAAAACCGGTGTGAAACGGAAGGCCCAAACCCCAACCTCTCCCCCTATCCCCTTCTCCATTCCCCAAAGGCCGACAACGCACTTGTAACGCCTCTGGTGTCGCGGGTATCCATAGGCGGCGGAAATTCTATAAAAAAAAAACGAAATACTATTTTCAGCAGTAGGTTGTTAAAAGTATTGTATGTCATTTTGGGACTAAGATCTTATCTTTTACAGGTATGGTTACGAATGTATTCTTAATTTCTTCTTAATATAAAGAATCCGAAGTTATTGCAGACGTTGCGCGGGTCAGCTTTATAATATACCTAATATTATTTATGTATATATTCGAAAAATCATCATTTTTGTTTATTGTAAGTTTTTTCAATTAATTGTGTAATGTTTATACTTTATTATTATGTTATTATTAAATATATATGTGTGTGTGTATTTTTTAGTTATTTAAACTGTATTTATCTATGTTTTCTGTTGTGTTCAAATAGATTTTAAGTGTTTGTTTTACCTTTTATTACGATTTTGTTTGTTTTGTTTACCTAATATCTAGTTTTTTATTAAGTGGAATTTATTTTATTTTATTTATATAAATATTTCGGAAGGCAATGTTATGAAAAGAGCCTAGATCCCACGTCATAGGGAATCCTATCCTATATAGGGATCTAGGGATCAAAGCCAACACTGAAGAAATTATTATATTCAATTGCTTGTGATACAATGTATCGATTCAAACCACAATGGTCATATCGACTTCATAACTTGTTATAAACACGTTATTTAACTATGTCCGTCTAAGGAACTAACTAGGTCTATATAATCTCAACTGAATTATGTCACTCGATACAAACATGAATAACTGTGATAAATATCAGGTTTAATATAACTTACAATACGATATATCACTTTTATACAATAACATTGCCCAAAACTCGCACACAGATTCTCTAGTAGAAAAATTTGCTATTTGATAATAGCACAAAATTACATTTCGGGAGAATCTTGGAGGTTTGAGCCGAGTCAACAAAATACTATCGGCATCGAGTATTGGGCAATTTTAATTTGTCATTTGAGGCACTTTACAATATTCTTATAGAAATCGAAGCTATTTTAAATTCTCGTCCACTGCCACTGCAGTCATCGGATCCTGAAGTCTACGCTTCATGGAGATATTGTGTCATTGTCTGACTATCAATATTTTCGTCTACGTGCGCAAGACGAAGATATTGATAATTGGACTTTGGCAACGATCTGCACCATCACGCTCCACACAGGCTGCCTCGCTACCTGAGAAGCTAACTCCTTCACTATGAAACAAAGAGTTGCAAACGTCAAGACCATGAGTGAACTGTAACGCATGATAAACAATGTACACCCTATGACCTTACCGTTCTGTAAACTGAATACTGAAAACATCAAATCAAAATAATTTTTGTTCTGTTGTGCTTTAGGATAAAAATTAGACTTCTTAGCAAAACAAAAAATATGATTTGATTTGATGTGGCTAGTATTGCATAATGGCAACTTCATAAAAATTGAAGCCTTTTCCCTTCACTGACACCGCTGGTTGAGACAGAGTCTGTCCATTACCAGTAGGTAGATTGACTTGGAATTCAATCTGGAGGTATTCCTTCACACAAGATATATACATAAATAAAGTAAAATATGTATAAACGTACTAATTAGGGAAACCGGGTCGGATGCGGGCCGGAGGATTTTCTTCTTTTTTTCAAGAATCCACCGACCACATCTGTACTGGTCCCCATTTTCATTCTACCTCGGAGGTCCTGTACACCTCAGGCCACGACACACTTATTGGTAAATTATTAATTGATAATATTTAGGTATAAGTACCTACTCATTACTTTGATAAATTGGTCTGCATAAGCAGTTAAAACGAAATCATCGTCATGTTGTCATCGTCAGAGAATTGGTATTTCCGTTCCACATGACAGTATTGCTAACTTCTAGGAATGCTAAAGCGATGGCGGCAGATTTTTTTAAATATTCTAATTAATATATTGTTATATTATACCAGCTGACCCGCAAACGTTGTTTTGACATATACATTATTTTTAAATTAGGGGTTGATTGTAGAAGAGAGAAAGTTTACGATTATAAGTATTTTTAATTCGAAATAATCAATATAATTAAAAAAAAATATTAGTCCAAAAAAATTTTTTTTTTGGACTAATGCACAAAAAAACCATAAAAACCAGTTATACCATTTCGGAGGACTATAAAAAATACTGCGACGCAGATTTTTTTATATTATTATTGTGTGTTTCTATTTATTTGTTAATGTATATTTAAGTGGTGATGTTTGTGAATAGTGCACAGACTCCTTGGCGCAAGCACACAAGGAACTTCAGCTGACTGTTGTGGATGTGGACAAAACGAAGAAGCTGTATTTCGATGAGGAGCACACTGCTCATGATGTTCGGGACAAGGCCAAAGACATTGAAGAGAAGTGAGTATGTCAATGTCTGAAATGAGAAACGTAATTTCTCATTTTACACTAAACTTGCTATTTCATTTTTCACCCCGTTTCAAAGAAAACAGTTTTTTGATTTTATTAATATCGTTTCCAATGCACCTCCCATTTGATGCAATAATTGTCATAAACATGTATTCGTAATTTAATTTACTTAATTTTCCACACCGATGCAGGTATGTTACTTTCTTTCAAATTTGAGTAAGACCAAATAGGCAGTAGGTATATCATTCCACTTAAAAAACAGAAAATTTTCTAAATCAGTTCGTAAAAGACCACACCGTTATCGATACCACAAATTCACCATGTTCTGAGTCTGGGTGTTTTTTGTGTCCGTTTCATGTATGTTGAGAATTGTCTTTTTAAACGAACAAAAAAAAAACTATGTTATGTACGTATTCAGTACTCGTTATATTTAAGCAAGATTTTCGACAGTGTGCCTATCATAACAAAGGCAGTTGGTCATCAAAAAACTTATTTAGATCTCAAGTTCTCTTTAGATCAATTCACAAATTTATTATACAGGCTTAAGAAGAAGAAGGGCTCCTTCTTTCAATCTATTACATCACTGCAGAAGAACAGTGCTAAGGTGTCCTCTCGTCGCGATCAACTCGAAGAGAAATCTACTGGAGCCAGGAATGACTACCTTCTAAGTATTGCGGCAGCTAATGCTCATCAGGTGAGAAAGAAACAGTACTTGTCAAGAAAACAACCTCCATAGAGAGGATCCTTTATAATAATTATAAAGGATTTAGCATTTTGGAGGCAAAGTAATTGGGAAACCCTGTACATCTCATTTTATTATTGAAATGAGAGAGGGCGTATTCCGACACTAATTTTAAATTGTTATAGTGTGTAGATTAACTTTAAGTAACCAGAAATCTGAATTTTAATCCAGATTGTTTATTACTCTACCTACATTTTGTAATCATTTTATTAATTCTAATAGGTTATTACTAACCACATCTTTAGATCGCAGAAGCTTTCTACATTTAAGGCAGCAACGATTTTTTTATAAATTCTATCCCAAAGAAAATCTTCATTCTTCGCGAGTAACATAGGCCCACTTTTTACCGCTAAAACCCATGTAAATTAAAATATCAAATACTAGCAACCTGCCCCGGCTTCGCACGGGTTCTTTAGGGAAAATATAATATATCCCATGTTACCCGGAGAAGATGTTCTTGATTTTTCCAACGTCTTCCACAATTATCGTTATATATTATTTAGCCAATATACTGAAAAATTTAATAAATTATATACGAGAACCTTTCACAAGAATCACTCTATGTATTGGTGAAAACCGTATTAAAATCCGTGCAGTAGCTTTTGAGTTTATCGCGGACAGACAGACAGACGCGGCGGAGAGTTGTGTTTTAAAATTATGTAGTGTTAGTGATTTTTAAGGATAATATTTTTGACTCAATTTAACTGAATTACTTTACACACCGGGCTAAAATAAATCGACTGTTGCATAATATTACTTTTATAAAAGGGGAGGTTCTTAAGTCGTAGAAATTTTCAATTCTCTATTGATGTTTTTAAGTTTAGTAATTATAAGATTTATTTTAGACCGATGTGTGTTATGTGTGAGTGGGGGCGGGGGACTCCTACCAACTGGTTCTTTACCATCAATGTAAAGCGACTGCAAATGTGGAGGAAAATTAGTGCAATGTTGTGTTCTTCATCGTATTATTCAAGTAAATATGATGGTTACAAGCATTGCAACAAAATATTATTGAGTTTTAAAATCATTCGCTAACCATTTAGTTTTTACCTGGGCTTTAATAAAATCAAATATTTTTTGGCAGAACCGTTATTTCCTGGTAGAATTGCAAACATGCATGCAGTCCATGGAGTCAGCCGTTTATGAAAAGGTATCGGAGTTTCTCACTTTGATGGGACGTACTGAGCTGCTGACATGTTCAGCCACCCAGCATTCTTTCGGCAAGATCCGCGACCAAGCACAGCAGCTCACGAGGGAATACAACCTGCAATGCGTTTATCTCTACTATCCCGTACTTAAACAGCACATTCAGGTACATACACCAAGCTATTATTTCTTTTATTACTGCTAATGCATGTAAAGGGTATCCGATTGAGTATTATTGCGTACTGGTTTTAGTATTTAATTATTTTTTTTATTTTTTTTTATTTGTTATGAATGTTATGATTCTACGAAATTCAGTGTCTCTTTTCTAGGAATTTTAACATAATTATGTGATGTTTCTTACCATACCTTTTAGTAAGTACGTTTATTTATCACGGTACACATACATACAAATCGTGTCATGTGTGTGTGTGTATGGCCTTCAGACCATAAGTCCTTTACCATCAATGTAAAGTGACTTTTACACTGGAGGTACATTAACAGCAAATTTTCCGTCTTGTGTGTAAGATGGGTATTAACATTGCAACAACTAAGGTAAAAAAATATTTTGAACATAGTTTATTTCTCTGTTTATTTCGTGCAGTAGGGGGCAAAAAAATAAATTTATTACATATATATATGTATATAATAAACCCCTATTTATTATATATATTACCCCTATCTATTATACTCGTCATCACTGCAGGGAATAGGCCTCTCAAAATTGCTCGCCGCTTAGTGCAATGCTGTATTTCTCTTTTCCTGTGATTCAGTCAATGGAAATCTCAATCTCAAATCTGTTACAATTTGTGTTTGTTTTAGTGGCTAAATATCTTTAGTATAGATTATCCGCCTGTTTCCCCCAGTACGAGTTCGAGGCGTGTGACAACGACCCGGTCGACACTGTGACCATTGAACACGAGTCTGTTGCCCAAACACTCGCGGGCGAAGCAAGACGTTGGGCAACGAGAGTTGTGCGAGAAACCGCTCTCGTCCGGGACGCAACCCGCAAGCTACATCTGTACCAGGCTATGCGCGATGCTGGTCAAAAGGTAAGAAGAAAAGTCTACAACTATTTCTAATTTCCTTGGTTATGGGGTGGTATACTATGGGGATCTTGTGTCAACTGCGGTGAATTTCCGTGCGTTTAGGCGATTCTGCCATACATATTATAAAAAACAGATATAGCTGACTTAGGACCAATATATTTGTATCCGTGGTGCTTCCCGGTTTGAAAAAGGTGTCCGCCTATTTTGACTTTATTTGGTATCCCACTTTGCTAAGGGGGGAAATGGACTTATTATATTTCCAACTACTCCAGTTTTTCTTCTGATTAATTTCGTTGCTGGTTTCAAGACAGTTTATTTTTTTCCTGGGAATTTCCGAGTGTAATAGCCGGTGTGTTCGTAAGTCACTGTTGTAGATTCTGGTGTACAGGAGTAACAGTGTTGGTCTTGTAGGCTGGATTAGTCCCATTCGTAGGTTAAAGTATTACATAAAGGGTATGTTGTCTTAAAAACTGAACCGAACTCTGTTCCTAGGTTTTCGTTCTACAACACTCTTTGATTTTTAAGACTAGTCTAATGGTCTTTAAATAAGTAATCTGCTTAGCAATGACCTAACTTTCGACGTTACTTGTCTCAAAGTTTCTTTAGGTGCTTAACCTTCAGTGCAGAATGTAGGTATTGACACTATCGAAGCGACAGACTGAAGGCTTTTGAAAGAAATTAATATAAAACGACGAATTATCAAATTAGTCCTTCTCCGTTTTTATTTACGTATAGATACGAGTCTAATTAACTCAATAAGAAAATTTATTTTATTGTGTGACTCATTGTCATCCAAGACTAGCTTTCGCCCTTATAAAACAATGTAGTTTCTCTTTTGTTATGATTAAATGAAATTTACTATTCTAAGTACATCTATTAAACTTACAACCTTTTAGAGAGATTTTGACGGCTATTGTTCTAACTTATTGTGTATATTTTACAAGCTTTTATTTAGTTTCACTTGTCCCGATGTTTGTCTGTAATCAAATCTTGTAAGTAAAATTTGGTCCACTTGCCGATTGAGCTGAAATTTGAAATATACCTTTGGTTCTGTTGAAAATGCAATTATATATACTCGGTATTATTATAAATCCAAAATCGCCGCCGTAACATAGTGACGGAGTACATATTTCTGAACAACTCACCCAATATGGGTATCAAATGAAAGGGCATAAAGTTATTTTTTTTATTAACGAGTAATAAAAGTTTGTTATTTAAAGAACCTTTTTAAAATAATCACTTGTTTTTATGTGGTTTTATTTTAGAGCGATGTATGTGAAGTGTATGAGTGTGTGGCCTCCAGGCGATTGGTACTTTACCATCAATGTAAAGTGACTAAAATACTGGAGGTACATTAACAGCAATGTTACCATTCCCATCTTTAACATAAGATGAGTATTAACATTGCAACAAGTACAATAAATAATTTTATCGTGTTTTATTCTTCTGTATACTCAGTGAAATTATTTCTTAATAACTGCTGGACGTAGACTTCTAAAATTGCTATCCTTAGCACTTAGTGTAATGTTATTTTTCTCTTTTCTTATGACTCAATAATGACTGATGATGGCAGGCTAAGGTAGAGTCCCAGACCTGACCTTAAGAGCTACTTGTTTTTTTATATGTTTTCTTGCCTTGCAAACTTGCCTTTGTCTGTTAAAAAGAGTTAGCAGTGACGCCATTGTGGAAACAGACTGAAATTTTTCTTGAAAAAGTAATTTATGATGACACAAAGAACTATGAAGTTTATGTGTTTACCTGGTTTGTCATATTCATGTACGAGTTTAATAAAGTACAAATCAATTTGAAAATTTATTCTATTGAACAACTCGTAAGTATTGTTTACTTGTGAAAGATTACGAATGATTAAAAGCTATTTTAATCGAATACTAACTCGATACACGTAGAGCACGCTATGAGGACGTTCCGTTTAAGTTTAAGTTTAAGTAGGACCTATTTATCATCCTATCTATTTTATTTACCAGGTCGACCCCAATGACCCCAATGGACCGGAGCTTGAAGTCCGTATGGACGAGTTACGTTCTAACATTCGTCGTTCAGAAACTTCAAAGGCAAAATATGAGTCCCGCTTAGAATGCTTGAGGGTTAGTGGCGCTCCCGTTGATGAATGGTTGAAAGAAATAGATCTTCTGGCAGTGCAAGATGCTTCTCTTCCGCGGAGCAGCAGCCTTCTCAGCGTGCGCACGGATGCTTCAGGAGCCGCTGTGAGTTATTTTATTGTAGTACTAAACACAGTTTACCTCATATAACAACATTTTCCAAGCCTATATTCTTAATTCCCGAGATTAATTGGAATTGGCTACTAGTTCAATCGGTTTTACCCGAATATCAGTTTTTCCGGGGAGCACCTGGCACAGCAGCAGCACCTCCACAACCCTGAAGATGAACTGAATTCAAAGGTTGAACTAGTTATCAGTATATTTGAGGGCACTGACTTCCCAATGACAATTTTCATAGATGTTCATGACAACCGGAACCGACGGCTTAAAGTGCACTCCGTGGCACGAGAGGAAGACACTGCCATCTTCCATACCACAAAACCTTAAATCATCTCCATCTACTGCTAAACGAGAAGAAAAATCTCTACAATCTTTATGGTCTTGAGCAATCCACATTCATTCGCTGTCAGCTACTTACTTCAAGTCACTGCTTTAATAAACAAACCTATTTTCCCGGTAGGATCAGCCAAGCTCCGACTCATTTTATGATAGCGACAACACCGAGGGAGAAGGAGCATCAGCTGCAGCTACTATGGCCTCTAGCAGCCACCAGCGCACCACCTCCGGCTCACAGGGCGAAGAGGACCATGATGAAGACGTTGACGGTTAGTACTATTAACATGAAGAACTAGTGATTGCTTTCCGTAGCATCTCAAGAACTTTCACCGCCAATTAAAGGGTTTGCGTAAGTTATTCTCCCTTAATATTAAAAGTTTTTGCGATTACACCCATATATTGAAGATCCAATATATGCCATATCAGATTACTACAACTACTACCCTATTTAAGAAATATTGTCATAAAGCAAATATCTACTAGTGGTCGTCAAGAGATCGTTTGACCATTTATTTTAGCTTTTTTTACTTCTCTTCTATATGAATATGCCAAATTCTATTCTCCTTCGTTCATATATATATTTTAAACGAGGTGCAAAATATATAGATCAGTATCTATATCTCAGTATATATTTTGATGGAGAAACCTACGGATGTTGATGTATTTAATAGTCACTTCCACACTCATATTTAACATTTTACGTACTTAGCTGTCCTGGAGGAAGAGCGTATGCGCATAGAGCAGTTGACCGTCGGATGGGACGATCCGACCCAGGTGAACTGGGGAGAGTCCGAACAATCCGCTGCGGCTGAGACGGTCGAACCTCCAGCACCTCCGCTTTACAAATGTACTGCTCTGTATTCATACACGGTAAGTGTTAAAATCTGTGTTTGCAATGAGAATGTACAAGCTCTCAACTTGACAGCTGATCGAGTCATCATAATTTTCATGTATTTTTCCAAATTTAATCACGATTCTGCTTATGTTTCCCATCAGGCATCAGGCAACATGATTATAATTTAATGAAATTTAGTCTTCTACATATACCTTTATTTTGTACGGGATTTTGTCTGTTGGCCAGAATCTATTAGACAACTAGTAATCTAATACTCGTATGTACATCATTGTATACCTGTATACCTTTTAGTATATGCTTTTATTTTAGACCGATGTATGTGAAGTGTATGCGTGTGTGACCTCCAGGTGATTGGTACTTTACCATCAATGTAAAGTGACTAAAATACTGGAGATACATTAACAACAATGTTACCATTCCCATCTTTAATATAAGATGCATAGGTACAAACATTGCAACATTTTTATCATCGTTTATTCTTCTGTTTATCAAGTAAAATAGTGGTTTATAATGACTAATGAAGTTAGTTATTTCTTAATTTCTAACATTCGTCTGTCAAACACTCGCTTGCTGTACTCTAGAAGCAGGAAGCAAGCAAGTTTGTAGGTATATTAAATCTATAATGTTTGATTTAGGCTCAAAACCCCGACGAGCTGTCTATAATAGAGAGTGAACAGCTCGAGGTGGTCGGTGAAGGCGATGGTGACGGTTGGCTTCGCGCGAGGAACTACCGCGGTGAGGAGGGCTACGTCCCTCACAACTATCTGGACGTGGAGCGCGAGCAGGTATGTCCCAGGATAGAAGCACTTGAGGAAAATACTTTTCTCCGTGTTGATTTGTTTCATTTTGAAAATGGAAACGAATATATCATATTTCTGCAAGATGAAATTGCTGTTATTACATATTGTTAGATTTTATTTACGATGTTAATTAATTGTTACCTAATAAAGATATTTTATTGATATTTTTTATGAGTGTTTATTTATAAGTTAGGATGTGTAGAACTGCATGTATACAAGATTGTGTTTGTGTGAAGAAGTCTCGCTGAGTGCGGAACGGTATACGTAAATGGTGTGCGGATAACACTTTGTTTACCTATCCTTCTCCGACTCGGCAGTAGACTATGCTTCGAAGATACATCATCTTAGAACGTATACAGTTTTTATAAATATTTGTTTATTTTACTTTAAATGGTCAGATTCCAAGAATAGATTAGACACATAGAGAAAATTAAAATTCATAGAAAATTTGTGTCGAGACAATGTTACTGAAAACTAATAAACCTAAGGTTTATGTTGTGTTTTAATGAAATTATTTAAAACAAAAGAAAATATTGATGTTATGAGCGAACTAATTTGATTGGTATAGCTTCCTATTTTACTTGAAAGCCAACCATCACTCATCTCCATTACGGATAAAAGTGCTGTTTTCATTTCGCTAACTACAACATAAGCTGCGTTGTGTCCGTGATCATCTTCTTGAATTGCTGAGATTGAAATCTACTCATTTCATTAGAAATTGTCGTAGGAATATTTAACTAATTTGGGAGTTTGATGGATTAATAATATTTTGTGTAATTTTTGCATATAAATTTTATTTTACTCCTATTAATAATCGTTGAACAAAAACGACCTAAAATTTACTACCAAATTTATTCAGCAGTGAAACTGTGTTGATCAACAATCCAAATCGAGTTCCGAGCCGATTTAAGCAGGGATCCTAGTAGATAAAGATTATCTTGTACAATAATAGTTTTAAACATAAGCCGTAAAAATATACCATCTATAAGATCTGCTTTTTCTTCACAACGTTTTGACTCCTAAAAAAGTAAACTGAATTCGGAACTGTGTATTTCTGCAATCAGTAAAATATGTAAGTCTGCTATAAAATTCAATAAAGCACCTTTAGTGTGACGCACCCGTGTTAGTGTTGCTTTAACAGACAGAGTGCTGGTAACACCATCTTTTCTATCACCAGACATCAAGTGCCCCAGGGTTGGTCACTCAAATTTCTTTCTCCTCCGTTGACTACACGGTTGAAGGAGAAGATGCTGAAGTAGTGCAGTCTCCAGATCAAATCTCCGTGATATCAGCTCCTACCGCTAAACAGGAGGAACAGAAAGAAGAACCAGAGTTGAAAGCAGTCGAAGCTGAACCGCAGCTTCCAACACTTGGCTACTGCTTTGCCTTGTACGACTATGACGCTGAAGCATCTGATGAACTTAACCTCGAAGAAGGACAGGTGAGCTTAACTTTCCTATAACATGTTTTTTTTCTAGAAACACATAAAAACGAAGACAACCTAGTTCTACTAGATTCAGTTATTGAATTAAGGGAGTATTACGAATAACAGATATGTACAGCGTTTAAGTCGAGGATCGATGCCGAGACCTACCAAACACCCTACGAAAGTTTTATCACCATCTGACCAATGGTTTCGGAACATACACCAACACTAATGTTTATTAAGATGCGGGAATATTTATTTGAAATTAATATATATGTTATTACTTCTAAGGTGTTTTTATAAATTATCAGATCATACGCATCGTGTCCCGTGACGCTCACGGCGTGGACGACGGCTGGTGGCGTGGAGAAGCTAACGGCATAATGGGCAACTTCCCATCCCTGATTGTCGAGGAATGTGATGAGGTGAGTGAACGATGCTTAAGGTCATATAAGATCGCTATGTTATTGAATTATTTCGAAAAAAGTTTTCACATATATATATTTTGTGGGTTGACTACATGCATTACTACTTTCAGTGTTCCCATATGAAACATCACTTTGTGTGTTCCACAAATTATTATAGTACAGCCAAAGTTAGAGTACAGAGTTGGCTACAAGATCAGGACTACGCTCAAACAGAGGAACTACTGTACCACCAGCAGTAGCACAGCACAATTTCAAACACCATAAAACAATACCATCCAGACACACACTTCCACATACACACCCCTACACATACACATCACGATACATACACACATAAACACAACATACATAAATACCTCCACATATACACACTCACATACATACCTAAGACCGACACACTAATGATCTATAGCCATTCACATATATCCTAACATCTCTTATTCTTTAAATTGTTTTCCTAATCCCTTGCCTCTTTATTGATTTTAAACCTGGCACATACCTCGTGGTTTGTTGCGTCAACGACTACCTTTGTAACGATGAGACACAACATTGAAAGATTTTTTGTATCACAATGACAGCAGAACACTGACTCCCAAGTCACAGGATTACCTAGTTTGGGAGTCAGGATTTACCTTATCCGCATTACCTTTTGTTTTATCATTTTATGTATCTAGGATACATTTAATCAAATTCAAAGGTTTTTGTATCAATAAAGATTTTTATTATTATTTTATTATTATTATTCTGACGCTGGGTGTTCTTTGTGTCAGTTTTATAAATGTTAGGAAATTCGCTGCGACAATTGAAATTTTCCTAATGCTGGAGAGATTGGTGACTTGTTAAACAGAAACAGAATCTCTTCTTTGTAAATCTTATATTTTGAGGTTAAGAAATTTTTAAACTTGTGCCCGACCGGGTTTCGTGGAATCTTCACTACCAATAACTTCTCTTGCAGGAGTCTTGTGTTGGCAAGTCTGGTGATGGCAGACTGGTCTACGTAAGGGCCTTGCTAGACAAAGAGAGAAATATAGATGTATTCATGCAAGTTTTATACCTTAATTCGCAGGTCACCAGCGTCAGATAATATAATCTTTGTGTCGTAATGTTATTTTATAATTTGATTATTGGGACTTACTTCGTTTTAAGAGGGCGTGTAACAAGAAACATATGAGGTTAAGTTGTATTAGTTCAGGATTACATGAAGGCATCTTATCAGGGTATAATTTATTTATTGAGGTTCACCAACATTTGTTTAAACTAAAACGAATATAAAGAACATTTACAAAGATAACAATAATGTGTTACACATACTACAATAATGTTACCCTTATAGGTAAACACATCGTGCTAATTTCGAGTTAAATACCTCATATTTATTAATATATATGCATATATATGAAGAAACAAGTAAAAGAAAAAAAAATTATAAAGAAGAAACACAAACTCAAGTGGTGGATATTACTGACCCACTATTAAATGCGATATACGAATTATACGATATACATTTGACAACAGATTCACAGAACGTTAATAGCAGCTGTATGTGTGCGTATGTGTATTTATTTATATATAGCATGTACCATGCTTGTATCTATGTGTGTATCTATAAATAATAAACTCTCTTTACAAATATGAATAGCATTAGTAAATTTTTATGGCAGAACGGTGAGCCACTGAGCGGAATTGAAGACTGGACGCCCCCAGGATCTGCGCCTCTCGTGTTCTCTTCACCACCGGGTACCCCACCAGGACAGGAGGACGACAGTAAGCACTTGTGCTAAAATATTTGCCTTGTTTGCTTGTATGAGTGGGGACAACTTTATTACACGATCAAGACAATGTTAAAAACCTTTTTGGACATTCTTATTAATTGCACTTTTACTATAAAAATAACATTTATAACATAAATTAACACACGTAACCCATTTGGAACATTTTTGAAGCATACTATCTTGATAACTTTTGGACTTTCGTACTAGAATTACTTGAAATGAAAGTAAGAATAAATAATGCATTTAATACAAAAAAAAATATGTTGAAGTTTATTTCAATACATAAAACCAAAATCATCTGAGTTGTCCTCGTTCACTCAAATTTATGTAACAAATCATTAAAGACATATTGTCAATTTCTACGTACATAGTGATGTGAAATGTTAGCTTTGGCTGTTTGAATAAAGAAATATCGTGGTTTGGTTCCCAGTTGGCATGTCGCACGATCTCTAAGTCAGACACCACATCTAGATGTCAGTACCTGCATGTTTTGCACGGGTATAGATAAAAGAAACTATTTGTGCAATGGTCTTTTGCTAATGTAAGATGATGAGGCTTTAAGCCATATGGAGGGTTTAGGTAAAATACCATCTTCTATTATGGTTTTTTTAATATAAAATCTAGAATTAACCATAATAAGCGCTAATGCGCTAATAATATGGAGTCAACAATATAATCGGACGTACTCGTAGTTTAAACGGTGAGAATTTCACTAATTTGTTTTTGTCAACCAAAGTAATTAAAATTAATATTTTCTTTAAAAAATACCATTATAAAGCAGAAGTTTATGTCTTACTATTAATCTCTTAGTAAAAATTACTGATAAATAAATAAATATTTCGCCATCAAGTTTATCGTGCGAGAGCCACGCTTCGGCAGGAATGAGCCGACTCGACCGGAGTGATACCACGGCCTCACAGAAAACCGGTGTGAAATAGCATTTGCGCTGCGTTTCACACCTATTGTGGTTACAACTATGACTTTGACTGCCTCGGTGGCGCAGTGGTAGTGTATGCGATTGCTGTGTTTGAGGTCTCGGGTTCGATTCCCGGGTCGAACCAAATGTTCGTATGATCTACAAATATTTGTTTCGGAGTTTGGGTGTTTTCTTTGTGTAATATGTATGTATTTACAAAATAAATTAGTATGAATTAATATCAGTTGTCTAGTACCCATAACACAAGCTCTGCTTAGCTTGGGACTAGATGACGTTGAGTGTTAGTGATTGACTGTGTGAGTGACTGATTATTTAACTGTAAAATAAAAAAAAATGTCTTGGATTCTGCATCAGGCAGAGTAGAGCGTCAGTTAATCATGGTGTCAGATGGATAATACTGCCTTAACTGCCTCATTGGTCTTGCGGTTGACGTATACGACTGCCGATCAAGAGGTCTCGGGTTCGAATCCCGGGTCGGGCCAAAAGTGGTATTGAGTTTTTCTGATTATAGAAAAACTTAACAAGAGCTCCGAGTTTGGACGTTGGGGTCTGAACCTCGTGCCTCGGAAAGCACGTAAAGCTGTAGGTCCTGCACTTGATCTCTCCCCGGTCGTGTCGGTTAACCGTCCCATCGAATTCCGAGAGAGAGGGAACAGAGAGTGCACCTGTATCTGCGCACATACTTGTGTACTGTAATTTCTCCTGCGTATATGGCTCTCCGTTGATACTGGCCGCCCTGGCCGCTATCGACTAGGATACTGCATATTCAGAGAAGGTACTATTTGCCTAAACCTTCCATACCAGTACTCTTCACGGAGACTGTTAAATAATTTTAGTATAGTTTAGCATTTAAAATAAAAGTATAGTAATTTAAATCAATTTTAGTAACACATTAGTAGTTTAATTATAATAATATGTATATTTTGTTGATGGCCACTGATTAATTTTGTTATTGAAATATAAAAGTAATAAATCAAGAAATTATCGTTTCGTACGAAAGCTTCGAATCAGATTGGTCAAGATGCAGAGCTTGAGCGATAGACACGTCACTATTTTCTCAATGCGAATTCTCTATGATATTTAAGGAAGTTTCGAAGTAAAGACTAAATTTCAAATGTCAGAGTTTTATTATTGTAAAAGATTTATTATTAATGTAAAATTTTGTGTTGTAAAACTTACCTCTACTACAAAAACAAAAAGCTTTCTTTTGTATTACGCAAATCATTACATTTTATGTTTCATCGAAATCTGGCTTAAAACGTATGCAATTTGTTTTCAAAATCAGCACGTAATGGAAGATTGTCTTTGATTCTTGCCTGAATTAACTACTTACCTACCTATTATAATAGTATCAAAGGATTATATTCATATTCAGTCTGAATCTTTGACAATCACTGGGAACACTACCAAACCAAAAAATTGGCTCGAATGATCGAAATTTGCATGCTAATTGGCTACGTTGGTGTTGGCTGTAATGTTTGTACCTGTGGACGCTGCCAGTGATCCTGAATGACAACAACAACACTAAAGGTGGCGCTCCCCCCATGGCTCCGCCGCCTCCGCCGCCGACCGACCTCAGCGACTCAATGGATAGCCAGCCTGACTTCAGTTTTAATCTAGAGCTCAGTAGGAACCACCATGAGCAGTATGGGACACAGTTCGGTGAAGTAGCTCCAGCGGTCACCATCGTTGGTAAGTGTCGAGAAAAAAAGGGTCCGGTGTGACTTTATTTTACATCAACTATCGAGGGCGAGCGCGTTCGGCGTTGCAATTGGTCAATTGGTTCGATGTGGAATAAACGCACACTGGGCCCTCTTGGTATGAAGGAAAAGGCACAGTATGGCTTTATCAACATATGAAACTAACACAGTTTTATGTGAATAACAAAAAAATATGTTCCAGAATATTTTATACTAATATAGCTCTGAACTATTAAAACAGCAATATCGTGTTGCCAGATAAATATCTTCTCTACCAATTAAAAGTGGAATAAAATGGAAATATAAAGAAATGGTAATTCAATGATTGTTTAGTTACGATGTTATGTAAAAACTGTAACTAAATAAATTCTACAATCTTAATTTCTTAGAGTAATTAATTAATAATATATTTACGATTTTTATAAAACGCACTCAATGTTCTACGTATCTGTGATATAAATGAATTCCATTAAATTAGCAGCCTTCATATATTATAATTTTTTTCTGAAATATTTTTCTCCGTCATTAGCATTTCATATCCTGCCGAGACACCGGTCTTTTGTTTATGTAATAGTCGGGCAAATGAGCAAACGTATCCCCTTATGGTAAGCAATTACCGCCGCCTATGAACACTTGCAACACCAGAGGCGTTTTTTGTCCTGTTTTTTGGGGATAACTAGCCGGACGCCCAAAGTAAAGTTAGTTAGTCGTAGAGCTTAATCGTCAATAAAATTGACATACAATTAAAAATGAAAATTCCACCATTATATACAGAAAATGGCACTAGTACTTTCACGAATTATGGATGATGTAGCACGTAGCAGAGAAACAAAAATGTTGCAAAGGACCTTTTTTGGTCACTCTTACTCATGTGTCGTAATTTCTGATTAGATGCGATAAGTTGATGCATTTTTTTTTACTTTGTTCTACTTTCAACGAAACATTCCCGCTTTGTTTCTCTAAAAAGTCTTAAAATTCCGATTTGACAAACAAAAAGCTGGCAACGCTGAATTGTCTAGGTAGACTATCAAACCTGCCAAAGTCACTAAATAATGTGTTCAGCTATGTTACTAAGGCTTTTCACACACCGTTTTTTTATTTTTTTTGGAAGACGGTCCCCATTACATCTCATCCACATTTTTTTAAACAATTTATCATTAATTTCATCACGCCGAAGACTTAAAGACTAGAAGACTTATGATATGAAGACTATAAACACTTGACATTGGCAGAAATGGTTGATCCGAGACATCCGGCTGGTTGCCATTTCACTAAAAGAAGAAGAAGTCTGTTCACAGTGTGTGACAGTTGCGTCGTCAACGTCACTACTGTATAAACGCTTCATTTCCATGCACACAAGCAAAGGTTTGCACGCACACAAGCATTATTTAAGAAACCCGTTAATTTGTAATACTTGTTTCTTTTAATGCGACACTTTACGTAGACGTATAAAATGATCTGGAGCCAAGTGGTTTATTAAATGTCTAAGCAGTCAAGTCTATTTAGATCTTTTTACATTTCTTTATTACAATTTAAGTGCGGCTGTTTAATACGTCTTTCAGAGGCTATAAATGTGTAGTGAAAAGACACACAGTGAGAAAAACTTACTTTTACATCTAAGGCCGATAACAGCTAAAACAATTTAGCCATAACGCGGAATATGTGACGAGAAAGACCAGTCGCTACTTAAGAACGATTAAAGTTCGCTCTGCTGGTATTTTCTCTCTTTATGCTGTATCGTAACCAGTCATACTTTCGACGTAAAGGAAAATTATATGTGTTACCGTATGTTATATGTTCAATGTATTGTTGTTAACTAAATGTGAATTCTTTTCCATGCTTCAGTCGACGAGGTTGTCGGAGATAACAATTGGGAAGAGGTTTGGCCCTGTCATAGAATACCTACGTCTGTCCCGTCTTGTATAATTGACTAGCAGCTTGCCAAAGCTTGTACCGAGTAGTTCGTTGCTGTTGTTTGTTTTATGCCTTTCCTCTACTTTTAGAAGCAATAAATACTTTTTTTTAATATCTTGTAGTGAAGTCTGTACTTACAATTTAACTCCGTCGTAGTCCACGTCCTCATAGCATGTCGCTTCGTGATGCATGACTCCATTTAACTATAACTCTTTCGAGTTTCTTCGAGTGGTATCTTATAGAAATATTTATATCAATAATAAAAATCTCCTTTCTGTAGGACGAGGAAGAACCCCCGCTGCTGGTGAGGGCGCCGGAGCCCCCAACAGTTGAGCTGCCTCCGTCTGACGACAGCGGGCTCGGTGTAGCGCAGATTGTCATCACAGCCGCAACACCGATGATAGAGGAGCCGGATCAACCTTTCCCGCCACCGGCGCCCGAGGCGGAGGCTGATGCCGAGCTCGAACAGGATGCCCAGCTCGAACAGGATGCCCAGACGGAGCTTCAAAACGAGGAGAACGACGATGACGAGTCGTCCCTGTCGGAGCAAACAGCGGTCTGTCTCAGAGACTCAGATGAGGGTCCGGCCGATTCGGCACCGCATCCTCAGTCGAGCTCGACGGCTTCGGAAGGAGAATCAGGCGGCGCATCGGTAGCATCAGAACCTCCCACCGCGCCGCAGTCACCGCCAGCTGCACCGCGTGGCGGTCGCGCCTCCATCCCCGACGAGCTGGAGCCCGCGCAGCTCGCGAGGCTGACGGACCTCAAGGAGTCCAACGCTTAAGGCCTAACGTGGCCGGTCGACGTCGACTGCTCACGGTGATCACTTCGACCATCTGTAACAGACCGTTTCTCTGCAATCTGTTTGCTACGTACACTGACGTACTGCTCGCGTATAGCACTATATATCTTTCTACAATGTAATCATTAATGTTTCGTGTGTTTTCACACAATATTCGTTAACTGAACTAGTCGTACCTACTTAAAGATTGCTACATTTTATTTATCTGTGCAAATTATCAAGAGTATTCTATCATTTATCGGTAGTCAAGTTAGTATTATATATTTATTTACCTAGTGAATTTTAATTATATGAACCTGACTAGGTGTTATAGTAGATAATGTTTATTGATGTTAGTACTCAATATAAATTAATGGGATTATTTATAAGAGTTTGTTGAGAAAACGTTGTGAATTCAAACTGTGCGATCGCATTGGAAATCAGTTAGGTTTAGAGGAACGGTCGAGGCGTGTAGATTGTTGTGTATATAGCTAGCTAATACTTATTACTAGTTAATAAGTACAGGAGCGGAGTGTTCTTATATCCGCGTTAGAGGGAATGTTAGAGGAGAGCAATAGAGTGCAACTTGGTATTCACCGAACGATAAGTGGCGAAACCTACATTTAGTAACAAAGATGACACCTTCATTTGTCGGTCATATAACACATTTTCAGAAGAATCCTGAATTCAATAAATATGTTGTGAAATGATAGTATTCTGTAAAGAATACTTATTTAAGTAGACATCTATCGGTATAAAATGTTATCAAAATCCTGTTTTCGGCAATATGATCTTCCTACATTAAGACTACAAAATAAACTCCCAAAATATGGATAAAGCATTTTAAGCTAGCAAGCAGCAAGGAAAGAATTTGATACTGTCTTGAGTCAGTCCCACGTTAATTAGTCGCGTTGTAACTAAAGCCCGTGTAGCATTGTAAATAAAGGTTGGTTCGGACATCCTTGACAGATGGACTTGTTCCTAGGCCAACAGCCGAAATGAAACATAGCAATAGCTCACCCCGCTCCGTATGCTGTCTAACCCCAACTTTAATGACCATTTACGAAATGAGTTAACATGAAAATCCGTCGCAATATTGCGAACGATCAGTGAGTGACGGTAGGGGTAGGAGCATGCAGGGTGCTAACACCCTCTTGTTTAAAATTTAAAGCATCAAATATTCGAAGTTATAACTTATTTGAACCTTGAGAGGAATATTTCTTCTCATTCTGTTGTGATGATAAGCCAATTGAACCCAAATGCTCCAAAACAGCAGATTCATTTCCATGCGTAATCTAAAAATTTGTCAAATGCCTACATAGTAAGCGCATTTCCAAAGAGACACCAATGGAACAAAAAAAAATTTATTTAATTCTTCTAGTAATCATCTCGACTCATTATAATGGGAGTTGAAAGATAAACAAATAAAATAATAAATAAATTGTAGTTATTGTTACAGAATAACATTATAATTATGACAAGGATTACAAACGGACAGCGATCTATTCCAAAATCTCATCATGACAACTTATAAGTGAAGGATGTTACAAGTGTTACTAAAACTAATTATGGTTACCTGATCTCATACTTTCAATATTCAAGATTTTACTTAACAATACTATTACTAGTATACATGTATATATATTTTGCTACGTACCCCGAAAATTGGCGGATAACTTGAGAGAGATTACAGATATTTGTTTTTAGTGATCTGTTGTATGTTTTTCAATAATCATTATTCATATTAGAGATGTAAGAATACCCTCAGAAGTAACTTATAGATTTACATATTATTTCTGATTTGAATTTAACATGAAAATGTCAATTTAGTAATCAGGTTCTTTATTGTTATAAAGCTGTAAAAACGTTGACTTAGAAAATGAAAGCGTGTATTGCAATTGCCTATTTAAAAAGATATTAAGTACTGGGAATATTCCAGATAAAATACAATTATATTATAAGTCAGTACAGTTTAATTTTGATCTCGAATGGCACTAAAAGTTTGTCATCGTCGGATGATTTTGAAAGGAATTGTTTTTTTTTTTTGTAATATGCGCTATGGTACCTACTGTTGATAGTTTGAATTCGGAACTGGATCTGCAAAGAGACGAATACTCGTAGTCCCAGGACAGAAATCAAGTATTGTTTTTAAGAGTTGCATCTGATAGGTACTAGGTTTACATTTATAGGAATTATTTCATAGAACATATTTGACACGTAAGAATTAATTATTTAGTGCATTGGGTAACTATTAGTGATATATTTCAAAATCTAGACCCTTTTCTTGACCAAAATCATTAAGAAACTTAATATTCTGTTTATAGCACAGTAAGTTCTGTTGTTTAAACGGTTAACTAGAGTTTAATTTCTGAACCAGTTAACAATAGACAGCCAGTCAGTGTGTTTGGGCTTTCTTTGAACGTTTGAAATATTTCCCTAAATAATTACCCAATTAGCAATTAAAGCACACTGTATTTAAACAGTATATAAATGTATTAGACCAATGTTTATTAAGTGTTAGTTGTTCAACTGTGTGTTACTTTATTATATAGCCCATGTTTTGTTACTTTATTATATGTTAATTATATTATATTATATGTTATTGTTAAATACACATTATAATCATCACATTATAATCTTAGCTCAAAAGTGAATATAAACCGATATAGGATCGAAGCATATAGTAATATCATTGTGTAGAACACAATTTGATTAGACATATGTAGGTACTTAATCAAACATGAAACATGGCGATATGGAGTTTACTATAATAACGTTCAAAAAAATTTCTTTAAGCCTTTACTGGACTATTAAAAACGCTTTTTGTATTTGTCAACAAAAATAACATGAAGTATGTAGTTTTCTACCTAAAAATCAATACTTTCTTTAAATTAAAACATACATCAAATAGAAAATGACAGGAGTAATGTGTATTTTAAAAAAACTCCTATTATTAAATGCAAATAATGAAAACATATGTCAAATAAAACGTTGTTAATTTACTTTTTACGTTTAAATATTCGCTTGACCTCATTAAGTCAGTATACAGCAACGTTGCTTTCGAATGTCAAGATTGATCGTACCTGTGTTTTGACTTAAACTATGTTTTACACGTTTATAAATGCAACATATAATGCGAGGATTGTAGCACTCTGTAGTTTTATATCACCGTAACATAACATATGTTTTAAAATAATTCAATTGGCTATTTTCAAAACATATTCCACAATCTCTAAAAAATATTTCGAAAGTATTTGCTTTTGACGTCTAAGAAATCTGTAACTAAAGCACATCTAACAATACAACGTTAATAAATGTTTCATAAGAGCCAAAATGATTTTGAAACACGTTGCCGCAAATTTAAATAATTATGATTTGATATATCCCATATTAATTTTAAATATAGTGAAAGAAAATAAAATAATAAGTGTTGCTTTCCTTTAGAAAACTGAATTGATGTATTTACATAGCTGAGATTATGCGAATTACGAAATAATTATAGAATTTGTCACTTTATAAGCTTATGTTTTAAAATTCAGTATTAAATTAACTATAATATTAATCTGTGTACTTACTCTTTGTACCTACTACTTACTTATTACCGTTTTGTATCACATGTACCTTTGAACTTACAATAAATATATCTAGACACAAGTAACATGTTAATGTGTCAATAGTAACCTGACTATCTCCCTTTAGGCATATACCTCACTGATGGTAGAATACTGAAAGTAGTAAGAATTGTAGTGAAAATTTAACTAACCTAAATAATACTACCAACTTACCAACGTACCAACGTACCAACTTACCTAAATAATACTAGTTTTATAAGATCATCATTGAATAAGATCATCGCCATTTCAAGTCCTGGTTATCGAAATTTATATACCTTAGGTAGGTATTTAGGTATATCCATACAAAAATAGATTTCTTGGAAAATTATACAAATCCTACTCTTGGGATTGCAAATATTAGGTTTAATGACGTCACAAAATTAGTTTGAGAATTAACAGTCACAGCGTTAACGATACATAATTTAGCGATTGGTTTATATTGCAGAGGCCGCAGAGCAATTTTTTTTTTATCAACGACCCGAATATCGTTTGTATCATTAATTTCTTAATTAGTTTCATTTTATATAACTATAAACAACTTGAATGCCTTTATATTATGAAAGTTCTTAAACACTTTGATAAATTTGATGGGACCACAAGAAGTCCTCTTTTTCCTTGATATTTATTATACCTATATACAAACTTATTGATTTAAAAGTTGCAAATAGCAATTGAATAGACTATTAACGCAAAAGGCATTAATAACCTGTGTACCCACAAACAATGATTAATGTTGGTAATGGTAATTAATCAACTTTCCACAGATAATTTCCCATAATCTCAGCGTGTTACATATGTAAGTAATTAGACTAATAGATATACTTTTTAGTATTCAAATATTTATACATAGGAGTTAGAGACTTATTATAAACTAACGAAACGGTAGACGGCCGTACCGCGTGCAATGTGAGATAAATTTACCGACAGGCTTTATGATAAAAACAATAAGTATCTAAGTATATAAGCGTCACACTTTAGTCGATATATAGTCAAAAGAAGGACATAAGTCTTAAGGAATTTTGTAACGAAATCGTTGCACTCGAAGAGTGAATGAACAGTTATTCTATATATTTAAATAAATGAGTATCAGATATAATATAACTATAGGTATAGCCTTATACATGGCCTCGTCGAGGCTGCATGTTAGGAGCCAGCGCCACACTGCCACGAAAGAATCTATTGTTGAAATTCAAAACAGTTTTGGATCGTGTAAAACAAAAGTACAGTATAAGTATATTAGGATTGTAGATATAATGTTATGTTGTGATCTTACAGACGTAAATTGAAACGTTTCTTACAAGATCACAGAATAACATGATTGAAGTAAGTAATTTTTGTGTGAATCTTCTCAATTGCGTACACTATTAATGAATATTCAGTACCTAAATCTTGTTCCTCATCAGTCGATAATTTTGTTTTCCTTTTAAACATTTCTGTGTATTAAAATCATTACTAGTTTAAGAGTTGCTGACTACCTTGTTGAGATAGTTTAGGTGTTGTGCACATTTCACAATTTTTGTCCTAAGCAAAATCATCGAAAAGTACTGATTTTACATATAATTACATTAGCAGAAATGTTTAATCTTCATAATGAATTTTTACATATAATAGTAGTTATTAGTGGTTTACTTTTAGATGAAAGGATCTTGGCAATAACACCTAATTAATTTGCTGTTTATACCTATACAAACTAATGTCCTCTAACTTATTATAAAGGAAAGGGTTTGATAAGAACCCGTGGTTGCTCATTTAAGCGCTGTAAACGTTATCGCAGATATACCCACAATGTAGGAAGTCGGCTTTGAGTAGATCCGATCTAAGAGCATAAGTTATATGAAACTATTAATTGTTTTAAGCACCAATAAAAAGTATATTTCTTTACTTCACTGATTCACCTAAAGCTTCAAGTTCCTTGGTAAAAGCAATTGCACGCGGTACACGGTACACAATAATGTAATGGTTTATATAGTTCTTACATTAGCGGGCGCCGTGAAGTCGCCGGTGCTATGTATGACTGCTTTAATGTTCCCCAATGCCTTTTTGACCTGCAATAAACTATCGAAAATATATTTGGCTTTTATTTCATTGACCGATAAGAAACCTACTCCTTCAAGAAATATAAATTATCATGAACCAGTTCAGTTCAGTCATCTAGTTCTTGAAGTCGGATTTTCCACCACGTCAACAAAAAAAAACGTATTCAGACTTCATGGCGAGTTTATTGCTCGAAGGCTTAGGTTTAGAGCTCATAAGACGATACGAGCATAAATCGGATTACCAGGTTTGACCCTGGATACCTTGGCAAAAACGAGATGGATTTCTTTTGAATTATATTTTTGTTTACAAATAATTAACGAGACTTCATTCTGTAAGTGCGTTATGCTCCAGAAGAAGTCCGCAGAGCGAAATCGGGAAAGGGCCGACCCCGTCCGAAGGAGGCAGCGAAGGGGACGTGACAGAGGTCGTTAGCTCCCCAATCGTCGCCTAAGGGTCGCTGCGATCACATCTTGGAGAAATGTGACCCCTGCAAACGACCTGGAACAGGTGACACCCCGGTGCGGCCGGAGGGTGTCGTCTAAAGGGGGTCGGTGTTCCGACTCTTACTGTGTAGAACGGTATGAGGCGTGACAGCGTCCTGCGCCGAGGGTATCACCCCGGGATGTACCTTAGTCATGGGGTACTGCAGTATGGACTCCAGAAACCGTTGATGCTTTCCTGGAGCTCCTCCCGACTACCTAGGCCACCGCAGGGTTTAGTGGGCAAACTGGTTCACCGGTCTACCAGCCCCACACACGCCCTTCGTCTTCCCATGGAAGGCATTCAACGCGTTAAAAAAAAGGTTAATTATCTTTTTGACCAGGTCTTTACACTTCTTTCAATGCATTCTTTCCAGTGTAAAATAAATTGTTTAAACTATATAATTAATAGCACTTAAAGTGGGTTGTGCTGAAATAAATAATAATTTATTTATGAAGTTTATTGAAAAACGAAAGAAGATAGTAGAGCCACACTGATTTCAGTTTGAAAGAGCCGGTTCGACCGGGGCAGTACTATTCTCTTACAGAATACCAACCTAAAGTGACATTTGTGCTGTCGTGTTTTTCGTTGGTGAGACCGGTGGCCCAATGATGCAAAAGCATCTCAATAGTCCGCCATAGTGTGAACCGCCATGCAGCACATTGTCTGCATTCACAATTAGTATGGTGACCGTTACTTTTGAACTCTGCTAATGCTTTTACATAAGTAGTCACTTTTTCATGCTCGTACCTACATAAAAAGTACATATCTAATAATAATAATAATAATTCTTTATTTCCAAAATTACAACTCTTTACACAATTCTGTAACACGATTTATCTATATCTATAATATGTGTTCCCCACCCCCGATTATAAGTAGGTATAAGTACAAGCATTTTTTGTTGTTCTAGTTTAACTGTTAATTAATTTTATAAATAATTATTATCTCCCATAATAACGGGTTTATTAATAAACTAGCAGCCCGTCCCGGCTTCGCACGGGGTAGACAATTATTTATTTTTGGAAATTTGGATATAAAAACAGTTTTTCACAAATATTTTTATTTATTAAAAAAATATTATTTATTAATTATATATTAAAAAAAACCCCACAGTTATATTTGTATGTAAGTCTATTTATGTTCAATTTCTTTGATGGTTTAATTGGCGGGCACTTAAATAAGTAATATTTACATAGGATATTAAGTATTATTATTCCCGGGTCGGACCAAATGTTTGTATGATCTACAAATATTTGATTCGGAGTTTGGGTGTGTTCTATCTATAATATGTATGTATTTACAAAAAAAAAAAGTATATATGTATTTGTATCAGCTGTCTAGTACCCCATAACACAAGCTCTGCTTATCTTGGGACTAGATGGCGTTGTGTGCTTAGTTGTCCAAAATATTTATTTATTTATTTATACATTTTTACTGTTTTTTTAAGTAATTAGAATAAAAGCAGAGTCGAATAAAATATATACAGTCTAAATTAAACGTTGACAACTTTCAACTAAAAATGTATCTACCTGTACATCTAGGTATTTCAAAGAAATTTTTGTTCGTGTCGATAGAAACTTGCCTATCATTATTTAGTATTTTCCTTACAATTTTTTTTTTGTTTTGTTGTTTTGTGCTTTTTATTTTGGTTTTATATATTTTTTTGTGTTTTTTTTTGTTTTTTATTTTTTATTAAAAAAGGGTTTGTCATTAATCATTTTCATTCTTATTATTACTTGATAATTTACATTTTTAGTATTTTTTATTTTACAGGTTTACTTTTACATTATTTACAGATATAATATTAAGGTAGATTTACGTTTTTTACTTTTATATTTGTCAGTTTTTATCTTAAAGCTTCACTGTAAACTACGTTGGCAGTGGTATTTGTAGATGGCAACAAAATATATTGATTTTCAGGAGATCCCACTCGAGAAAGGGCAACATATAGTTGTCCATGAGAAAAGCATTCTTTTCTTAGGTCGATGCCAACCATCGAAAATGTTTGACCCTGGGACTTATTTATTGTGAGGGCAAATGATGTTTTTAGAGGAAACATTAACCTCTTAAAAGATATAGGCAAGTCCGTAGGAATCATGGGGATCCGCGGTATGTGGGCGAGCTGTCCGGCCGCGGCCCCGGTGATTATAGTGGCTACTATGACGTTCTCCCGCAATTCCTTCACCAGAAGTCTCGTGCCATTGCACATGCTGGGAGGGCATAGGTTCCTCAGCAGCATTACGGGAGTGCCTACCTTTAATTGTAGTTCGTGGGGCGGCAAGCCGGAAGGATTTAGGGAATTTAAAAATTCTTGTGGATAGTGCACTGTATCTTCGATGTTGCATACTGTGTCAATAGATTTGTAAGATTTAAATTCACCGGGTACTTTTTCCATAATAATTTTGTTAATCTCATTAACCGATTCATTTCACGGGGATACTATCGCTCTCGAACAGAGCCAATTGCAAATTTCTCTCCGTAAGATTTTGTATGTCCGGATATATTGTGTCCACAAGAATTTCTAGACTCTGAACGATTTGACCCAATTCGTTATCCAACAATACCTGGGGACTGTTTGCAACCGGAGACGGTAATTTTCCGTCTACAAGTTTTAGAAGTTTTTGTGAGAAATTATTATCGTCATTGTCACTTAAATGTGCTCTCATCTTTGTGCGCAGATTAAGAGTTTCAATCGATTGCCATAAAGTTGATGATTTAAGGCAAGCTCGAATAATGTCAGCTCGAGTACCTTTTGTTATAACTGGTAATGTTTGACGAAAGTCTCCAGCTAAAACAAACGTCACGCCCCCCATTATACGGTCTGAGCTTCGGATGTCTCTCAGCGTGCGCTCCACGGCTTCCACGTGCGCCCTGTGGCTCATGGTGCACTCGTCCCAGATGACCAGCGAAGTGTCTTGTAAGAGCTGCCCCAGCGGACCGTTTTTGCGGATCGAGCGCTATGGCGGTTTTGTTTACTGTTTGAATTTTTTAATTCGTAATATCTTTTGAATGGAAAGTCCAATTTAAATAATTTAATAACTATTTTATAGGTAGTTAAATGGTCTTGACCATAAAATAATTTATTTGGATAAGGATTAATATAAACACATAAATAGCATGGTTTGGATTTGGTTAGCATTTTCATTAATGTTTAAAATGAAAAAAGTTGTTGTGGTGACATAACTACAATAGTTGGACATATGCTACCGCGGAGTTTTTTGTAGACATTATGATGTTCTTCAATATTGTTGTACATTATTTTGTTCTATCGCTAATAGTTTCGGCAGCGCATTCGACGAAAGTCATTTTAAGACTCATTTTTCTACACCTTCGGTTACATTGTTCAAATTTTACCAAGGATCCCTATTTTTTTTCAAAATGAAATTTAGCCTATGTCAAATTGGAAGAATGTAGCATTCTATTGGTGAAAAAATTTTTTTAATCGGCCCAGTACTTTTTGAGCCTATTCATTACAAACATACAAACATACAAAAATAGGTACAAATCTTTCCTCTTTATAATATTAGTGTAGATGAAGTAGTACGTATGCGTAATAGGGCCCTAAGTCAAATTAGTTACTTTTTATTATGTCAAAACTTTATATGTATGGAAAATATGTATCCAATGCACACTTGTGATGTCGCTGTTTTAGGCTATTCAATTGAGCAATATATTTTAATGTTTATTGGATTATAATATATAATAGAAATATATTTTCCGAGACATTTTGTAATGTTCGTTTTAATGAAGGAAACGTCGGTATTTATTTACGATACAGTCATCTACCCATTCAAGGCAAGTACATTCAATCTGTTGCAATCACGGAGCAAATACAAAGAGGAGATGGCATAAGCGCATCACCCCCGTGACAAAATACCGACCCCGACGTCATCGCAGTTGACGCAACTTGCAAATTATACTATTAACGTCAATGTTCTGGAACTGCATCGAAAAATCGTAATACTTGAATATTCTCGGTACAATCAAGTAAAAAGATGAATTGTTGTGTTTTATCTTGTACAAATAACTCAGATAGACGTTCTGGTACCATGAGTGGCATCATATTTCTTTTATAAGTAATTTTATAGCTATTTTTTTAAAAAGTTCTAGAAAAATCTCTTAGTGTTTTATTGAAATGTTATTATATTTACTCGCCACTAGATGGCTAAGCTTTGTGTTACTGGAAATAAAAATACAATGGTACGTTGAGCTGAATATTAATAAAACATACTATAAGAAGATACGGAAATGAGTTCTACATTCTTACCTAATGAATTTTCATACATCATGGTATTTTTTTTGTATTTTTCTTAATTATATTGTGAACAGACTGACATCTATCGACATCTATTCTAAAATAAAAAGACAGGGTCGTATTTAGAATCCAAATATTTTATCAAGTTACAACTATATTAATCTTGTATTGAAAGTTGTTATTTCAAATATTGAAAAAAAAGAAATTTTACTTATGCTGATGATTTGACGGGTTTTTTTTTAATTCATTAAAATAATACACCAATAGTACCAGTATACAGGTAATGTTCTAAATTTTCATCTAAAGATAGTATTGAAAAGCAATGGATCAAAAACATAATAGGCAAAACTGGACTCCTACAAAATACTCCAATATTTGTTCTTCCCGTTGTGATTCGAAACGATAGTGATTCATTTCAAGGAAAAATCATAAAAAAACGAAAAAGTAACTTATTATCTAAACCCAAATTAGGCAAGATTAAAAGTGATTAGATGTGGATATTAGAGACAACATTGGTATGACCATTCAATTCAGATTTAGATTAGTTGATTTTCTAAGATTGGCGTTATTTAAGCATTCCAATTCCGAAGTGAAATCTAAAATATAAAATTCTCGTGTCACAGTTTTCGTTGCCATACTCCTCCGAAACGGCTTGACCGATTCTCATGAAACTTTGTGAGCATATTGAGTAGGTCTGAGAATCGGCCAACATCTATTTTTCATCCCCCTAAATGGTAAAAGTCACCCATCCTTAAATTTTTTTTATGGCAAAACGACGTTTGCCGGGGCAGCTAGTAAAATATAAATTGATTTATTTTTTAAATAAAATGATTTGCACTACATATATTAATTTTTGTTTTACATAATCCACGTGTAAACCAAACATATTGAACAATATTTTATTTAGGGTTATTTATTAGAAAAAAAAAAGTTCACTTTTGCAAAATTATTTACGTTATTAATGATGTTTTTTGTTCAAGATGCTTACAAAATTGACCTTGAAAAAACTACTTCTTGAAATTCTGAGTACGTCCACACTAGTGTCAGCTCGCTAAACTACATAGCAATATACTCGTACAACGATGCAAGTAGTTTTGCTATTGTCTGGTAGATGGAAAAGTGTAAACTAACACCCCCTCACCCCCGCAAATTGTCACGCATTGCTTCATACAAAAATCTCATTAGGGCATCTCCTCTTTGTATTTGCTCCGTGGTTGCAATCGTTGTTCATCATTCGTTCTGCCTCGTAGGTCTAGCAGTTAGCGGATGCGCCTATCGATTAAGACGTCTTGGGTTCGATACCCGGGTCGGGCCAGTGTTATGGGGCTTTTCATACAAGAAATTGTTAATAACAGACCGGAATATGGAAGTTTAGCGGTGTTTCACGCCTGTGTTTCGGAGAGTACGTTAAGACGTTTGTCCCGGTTGTCATGAACATCTATGGCAATCGTTATTACGAAATCAGTACTCTTAAATATACAGAATATACTAGTTTAACCTTCGATTTTAGTTCACCCCGAGTAGCGGCGATGCCTCTGATACCAGTCGCACTGAGAAAAAACTGATATTCAGCAACAGCAAGTAGTATTAAGGAAAAAAAGGTTTAGGAAGATGATGATTAAATCTACAGCAACAAAATGTCCATATGTTTTGTAGTTCTTCATATTTTAAGAGACTGGGTAAACATGAAGCTGGCCTGGCCCCTAAAAAGTAGATATTGAATTGCAAAAGATAGGAGGGGCGGCAAAAATTAAATCGCCTACTGGCGGCAAATATGTCAAACTAACTAACCTGTCCATCCAGTGTAGTATCGTAAACTATAACCTCCTTTATAAGGATACGCCAATGTCCCGCAGTAAAATATTAAAGATAATAATGATAATAATAAGATTTATTATGTTTCAACAAATAAAACAACAGTTCACCAACAAATTAGTTTAGTCAGTTATAATAACAAACACTGCCATTCAGTTTTAAATTAATACATTCATAATCACATTTCTCCACACATTACAATTTACATCAGAGGTAGATATTGAATTTCAAAGAAGGCAAAGACAAGGCAGACGATGTTTCAACACTAGGGCTAAGGCATCATAGCTACTAAACAACACCTTTTTTTTACCTAATCTTTTATAAATAGTTATTATTCAAAGTGATAGCATTTTGAATATTATTCAAACGGATTGCATTTTGAATAGAAATGTTTCAACTAAAATATTTGCTAACGAAAATAAACTCATTCCCTTAAGCGTTTTATAGGAATTAGTTATTTAGTATTTAGTAAATGTGTTAGACACTATTATTTACGTACGATAAAAATGAACAAGAAAAGATTTACATAACAATAATCCGACAACGCAAGCCTATTATGAATCTATTAACATCTCATTCATAAAACTGATTCATTAGTTTAGGCGCGACTGTGAACATACAAACATACATAGACTGACAAAATTATTACTCTTCCTTTTAGCTTCTCCGTAGTAGAGTAATATGTATTTCTAGTTCCGTCTGGTTTCTTCTGCCGTAAGTACCTGCCTGTCTCTTGCTATGACTGTATAAAGAAACTTCGACGTTCCTTTTTCAGTATAAAATTCCATGATTTAGTTACTTTTAAATGACAAAATACCGACAAACATGAAATTTAAATTAAATCATCATTAACACAGTATACTAAACTTATATTTTTTTTTACATGAGGTTTTCGAACTGCCTTTTCAGCTCTAGTTTTTATTGAACCTAACGACAGAACAGTAATAAACAAGGATGTTTTTAAGTGTCTGATAATTTTAGTTTTTTTTTATGTATAATTCTGCCAAAATGACTCTACTCTGCCTGATGGAAAGCATGAGCAGAATCCAAGAGTGGTGGTCACCATATTTATTGCTCGTGCAGACAATGTAACAATGCAGCATGGTGACCCACACCAAGGCGGCCCAGAGATGCTTGTGCAACATTGGGCCATCAGTAAATTGTATTACGCTTAGAAATATTAAAGTTACATTTATATTAACATTAACCGAGTGTGTGTGCGTGTATTTTAAGTATAAAAAGACGCGTTAACAAGAATTATCTTTAATTTTGCATGCAAGAACTCTCTTGAACGCACTACAAGAAAGAAAGTTAAAAATAAGTGATAATTCCTTTTTCCTTCCTATCTTTTATTTTATTTAAATATTTTAATAAAAAAACAAAGTTATTTGAGCTTTCAATATTTTATCTAAGTAATTTAAATGCTGCCGTTTTCACTATTGCAATTCATTTTTCACATCAGCAATTTAAATAAAATAATGATGCAACATAAATACTGTTCACCAGTGTTATTTAATAAATAAAACTAAGTACGTATTAGGCACAGCTACACCCGACAACATTTTACTAAACTTTCACAATCTTGAACATCCACAAACATCTCAAATAACATTATCTCAAGCTGTTTGCCTTGTACTGGTCATAAATCTCCTGGAACATATCCCTACAGTTCATCTTGACCTTCATCTTGGAACAGAGAAGGAACACTCCAGATAACTTTCTGTGTAAAGAGTAAATTTCTTCCGGAGGTGGACACAGTCTGTGTGTCAGGATAGTGGGGACGAGAGCCTGTATCCGTTTTGTTGTTTGTTGGGTTCCAAAGTCGAATTCTCCAGAACCACTGGTGAACACCTCACCCATTATCATCACTGTATCCACGTGGGTTTCTTCCATTATCTGTATAAGAAAAACATAATTTTAGTAGTCGTTCTTGTGTCAGAAAGAGAGGTATTTGACCTTGAGAGGTGAGGTTCAGGGTTTGAAATTAAGATCTAAGTTTACAAATTGAAAAACGAACGACCAACCCTCATTTAGTCAAGACGCCAGTTTCGTTGAATAATATTCAAGGTAGTAGAGCCACGCTGATTTCAGCACGGTTGGGCCGGCTCGACAGGGGCGGTACTACCCTCGCACAGAAGATCAACGTAAAATGACAGCATAAAACTCTAATGCTTTTACGGCTAAACTGCTACACCGATTTAAATTAAATTTGGCATGAAGATACTTTGAATCTTGAGGAAGGACATACTCTACTCTTTACCGCGTTAAACGACATACACGTGGGCGGAGCCGCGAGCAAAAGCCAGTTGCCTAATAGCTTCTTTTGACCATACATTTGATGAGCGCGTATATTTGTAAAATAATCAACTTGATTACGGAGGCTGTTGATTTTCGACCGCCAGATCGTACTACATAACGTGGTATATCTTGCAAGTAACGCTTTGTTCGAGATAAAGCAAAGGTATAATGTTCCGTTCCTGAGTGATGGAATAAGTATCAAGCTGTTTTCAGCAATATAGACAGAATGATTCAAGAGGAAGGTTTATATGTGTAACCAGCTGTTGCCCGCGGCTCCGCCCGCGTGTTACCGCGGCAAATAGTAGCCTATGTGTTATTCTGATGTATAAGCTATATTACTGTACAGTTTCATCCAAATCCGTTCAGTAGTTTTTGCGTGAAAGAGTAACAAACATCCATCCATACATCCATACTTACAAACTTTCGCGTTTTTAATATTAGTATAGACATATGCATATTATAGTAGAGGAAATCCGAGAAATGCAATGACTTCTATGCGCAGCCAAGCCAGGACACACAGCCGGTTTGGTAATGAATAGTTTGCTAACAATCCTAACATACCACGTAGTAGTCGCACAGACACAGAACAAATAATCTTTATAATCACATATTTATTTAACCTGGATGGGAAGCGAACCTACAATATAGTCTTATTGCAACTACAACAGGATCTTTTTGTGTCATTATTATCTATCTTATTGTTCTATAATTACCTTAGACTCGTAGCCGGTCAGAAATTTCATGTCCCGCGACATTCGCAAGATGGCGTCCCTATCGCCACAGGAAGCCGCGTGAATTATTTCAATGTACTGGTCCATAAAGTCCTTCGAATACACTCGTGTAGCGCCGAAGTCCAGAAGAATCACCTGGAATTATTAAAGGAATTAAAAGATCAGTATTTACTTAATTTAAATTATTCAGTATGTACTTTTAAGATTTTATTACCGACTAGCTGAGTCCCGCAATGTTACCCGCGGTTAAAGTCGAACCGCGGGTGACGCCGCGGTGCGAAGCTAGTCTAAAAAAAGTAACCTAAGTTCCTCCTTATATCATTAGGTACCCATCAGTGAAAGTCTCGTCAAAATCGGATATGGCTATTAAAGCCATCCGGCTCGAAGGACCACATATACAAAATTACATATTGATTTATTAATTCAGTACCTAAACTGGTAAGGGTACAAACTTAAAAATTTGCATCTAATGATTTTTATATTTATATCAATTATCTAGTACCCATAGTACAAGCAATGTATTGTCCAAAATATTATAATTATTAAAATATTATATTAAACTAGCGACCCAACCCGATTTCATAGTCTTTGAAGTTCTCGGATTAATCTACTATAATATGCATGTATATAGATATAAATCTTCCTCTTGCCTGAATCACCCTGTCTATTGACGAAAACTGCGTTAAAATCATTTGAGTAATTTAAAAGACAAGCGAACAGACAGCGGAAGATCAAATCGACAGATCGAATTCATTTTATACAATGTAACGAAGACGTACCGTACTAAGAAAGGATCGGATGATAGATAAAATACCTGTTTCGTAGTTGGATTGTAGAAGAAATTCGCCCAGTTGGGATCTGTTTGCATACACCTCAACACAAACATCTCCCTGAGGCACAGTTGCATGATCTTGTAAGCGATGTCGATGCGAGTTTCGTACGGCGCATCGAACAACTTGTCCAAAGGCACTCCCTCTATCAACTCTGTGGTTATCACCTCTTGGGCACATAGTTCGTCTGCAAGACAAGAAATAAACAAAAATTTTAATAAAGTTGTGTGAGGTTGTGGAACACCAGATAGAAACTAAGTTCCTTATCAAAAAAAATTCAAGTTCTATTCAAGGTATAAAGAAAATAACTATTCAGGTATACATATTATTGTATATAGATAAAAATAGAAACTAAACTGGTTACTTGTGCTGCCACCTAGTCATCCCTACTGAAACAAGTTCTGTCAAGAGTTACTCCGTACTTGTTACGTACAACGCCATCCAGTCCCAAGCTAAGCAGAGCTTGTTTTATGGGTACAAACATATTTTGCATAGAAAACGTCCAAACTCCGAAAAAACAAATATTTGCAGATCATACAAACATTTGATCCGACCCGGGATTCGAACCCCATACTTCAAGCACAGCATTCGCATACGCTACCATTGCGACACCGAGGTAGTCAATCTTACGTTAAGGACTCTTTTGGCCGGTACCCACCGCAACGCCCCTAACGAACTTCGTTCCAAAAAAAAAACGACTTCAAGAATTGGACCAAATTGAATTGGGACCACACGGGAAGCACCAGCTCTCAAATAAAAAAAATCATCAAAATCGGTTCACCCAGTCGAAAGCTCTGAGGTAGCAAACATAAAAAAAAAAGAATCGAATTGAGAACCTCCTCCTTTTTTGAAAGTGGGTAATAAATAAATGTAATGTATAAATACATTATTATTTTTGAAGTAAAATGAAGAAGCTATAATAGGGTAAAATTTTCTAATATACGAAGGATCCGAACCCCACACCGTAGACTAGTTAAAAAAAAATATCTACTACTAGCAGACCTACGCAACCTCGTTTATGTCTTCTATTGCCCGTAGCGTGATAATTTCCCCCGTTTTGTAACATTCTTATATGGTGCTCCGTTCCTATTGGTCTTACCGTGATGATATATAGCCTATAGCCTTCCTCAATAAATGTACTATCGAACACTGAGAGATTTTTTTTAAATCGGACTAGCTTTATAATATTAATATAGATATCAAACATCTCGCACTATCGTTCATACGAGTATAAGCTATTTCGGGCCACTGTTTGATTTAATTATTTTTGTAATATCCATTACAATTGGTACTATATAGCGGAGCCCCGCGGTGTTGTCCACCGTATAGCCACAACCGCGTTAGTTAAAAAAAGGGGCCAAGTTACTCTTTATATCATCAGCTATTCGCTAGTGAAAAACTAATTCAAAATCGCTCCAACCGTTCCAGAGATTAGTCGGAACAAATAGAAAAACCCTATAAAGTTTGAAAATTTGCTTTTTTGATGTAAGTACCGTATGTTTTATTTATTTTGATAGATAAAACTAGTATGTCAGGTGAATTTCTTTTCAGATATTTAGAATAAATAAATATGTACAGAAAGCTATATGTAAAGCTATTAGGTAGGATGATACTATAAGAGAATTACCTATAACATTAGGCACAAAGTACTCAGGATACGGGGCCAGCAGTTTCTTAAAGTTCCTCGTGCACTCAGCCTCACGAATGTAGTCTACCTCCCACGCCAGTTCCTTCTTCGCCACTTCTACAATATTGTCTATGAACATACCCTTGGGGAATATGTTCCATACCTAGAAAGAAATATAATATAATAAAAGATATTTATCTTTGTAAGTAAATTTAATACAGACATATTCACACGTCGGACTTTCACGGAGCAGGTATTTGTTAAGACTCTCTATCTCTCTGGGTAAAAATGCCAAAACAAACCACAGTGGTGTCTTTCTTTTTAAGTTCGTGAACATTCATTAAGTAAAAACTATGCGAGTACAGTATGATTTGGTTCCGCCCTTTTGAAGTAAGGACCATAATTGTGAGTCAACCTGTCCATTCAGACGGCATACGAGTCCAAGCTGTCATGTTCCTAACCGGTATTATTCAAGATTAACGACCTCAAGCACGGCACTACCGCCAGCAGGACATTTGAGAAGACAGTGGAAACACTCAAAACCAGAAAGATACTAAATACATTTACTTTTACTACATATTGGATATTGTTTTATGTTACTTTTGAAAATGTTCTATATCGTTTTGTTGAGAATAGAATTAAAAAAGCTAATAAAATTTTCTTATCCGAGTGGTGACAGATTAAGAAAACAGATTTTCAACTCCCCTATTCATTCGACTGGTGTCGTAAAACGCGTCTAGAGATCTAAACTACATGGTACAATAGGCTAAAACCAATATACTTCGCCAGGTATAGCATTCTGAGACACAAGCTGACATCATCACCGCTATCACTGGCTCTGGTTGGTTCATTTCGTGTTATGTTGCTATAAAGTGGTAACTGGACAGTGACGTCAACATGAGTCGCTTTGAGTATGCGAGGCGTTGTTTTGTTAGATCATGGCTAAAACCTTCTTTCTAAGGAGAGGTCTTAGTCTTACAGGCGACTTTAGATGGCTGTTGGAGAGATGATGTGAAAGAGTTTGTCTACCCTATAGCTTGCTTTTTTATAACATCAAGACAAACCTGTGTGACTCTCTATTTTAATTTTAAATAATATATATATAAATTTAAATTTTAACGTAAATGTTCAAACTCCATAGGGTTATAGGCAGCTACCTAAACGTTCAAATATAAGACGCCAAAATAGATAGGACAGAAAACGATTTTTCCCATCCAGTGTCGGCTGCACACTCGGGTGCACATAAAAAACAAGCACTAAGCATTAGGCTTATTTTGCTAAGGATAAAGAGTAGAAAAAGAATAAGGAATAGTATTTTCATAATATTCAAACACAATTTTCTGCTGTATTGCTATCTCCTTCTTTATCCGCTTTATCATAAAAGCCTAACAAAAGCATATCCATCCTTACCTTCATGACTCCGACCAAGTTATCAATGTCACTGTTAATGCCTTTAGCCACACCAGGATATTGGACCTTCATAGCCACCTCTTGCCCGCTGTGAAGTACGGCTAAATGCACTTGACCTGGAAAGAAACTCAACTGTGAATCCTTGTCTCCTTCCTCAAAACCTTTTCCTACTAAAACAGAAGTCCAAGTCCTTCTAAACTAGTTGTTTTAATCGACAACTCCCACACAAGCATCAAATCTTATGTCGCGGAAGTATACACATTTCCACGATTTCTTATCAGATTCTGGATGTTTTTTGCATCTAAGAAAATTTCAGACTCAGAACAACAATTTGAGAATACACAAAGTGTTGTCCCATATGATGGGAATCTAACCATAGATCAACACAAGCCGGTGGACCGGTGTGGAGTATCCATAACATCTGTTCCCAATTCAAAAGTCTGTCATTATTTGCGGGGGGAAATCTACACATATACACATGTTAGCCTTACATACAAAAACAATCGCCTGTCACTAAAAACTCACACATATCAATTAAAACAAATCAATTTTACACACACACATAGATAAAATCTGTGTCATAACAGTGTAATACGTATGCCCATTTGGGTTTATAATTTGACAGAAATGTATGGCTCTCTATCGTGTTGACCTATTACTTATTATATATTATATATAAATATATAATAATAATATATATAAATCTAATATATATATATATATATATATATATATATATATTAGATTTAACCCACAACACTTGGTGTAATAGGATGCGCCGGGGTAACTATTTAAACCACTACGCCATGTACCTATCGAGCTTATCTTACCTATCGAGGCAGCTGCGAAGGGTTTGTCCTCAAAACTAGCGACCTTGTCCCGCCAATCGGGCCCTAGTTGTGATTCCATTACTTTGGCCACTTGCCACGACGGCATGAAGTCCGCTGACTGCCTCACACGTTCGAAGATGCGTTGTAACTCTGGTGCGATGACGGCGTCGTCTTGAAGGCTAAGCAGCTGGCCTAGCTTCAAAGCGGCTCCTGGAAACATTCAATATAAAATATGTGAGGTGTTCTGGATATATATTTGACATTCAAACGTAGCCTAACCTATAAAAACCACGGCCAGCGTGGTATAGTATCCAAAACCTACTTTTTATGAAGAGATCTATGTCCAGCAGAGGACTTTTCGACGATGAAGTGTAAGCTGGTCAAATCTGCTTAACATATTTAAACACTATAGGTGGACCAAAAATGGATCAACAACTGCAGAAAGAACTTGATGAGCTAAATAGAGAATTTAACAGAACATTTGAGTCTCTCAACGAAGCTCGAACTAAAAAAGTACGATTCCGGATGCCTTAGGTCACTCCTGGAGGACTTGAAATCTGAAATGGCTGTAATGTCACAACCAAAACCTCAGACATCAACTCTATGTTGATGCTGTGGTTGAACTGCTAGGTTTTAGACAGCTCAAGGTCTTTCTATGGCAGTTAACTGAAAGACTCAGACTTACATTGAGAACAATAGACCGAAATTTCAAATCTCGGATAAGGAAGCAGGATTGAGACCTCTCTAAGTGGCCTGCCAAAAGAGAATAGTATTTTTATTTGTCATGTGATGGAAGAGGTTTTACGGACAGATACATGAATTGGTCAGTTGGTATATACATAACATTCAGTTATTTATGTACGAATTGCCGCGGAGAGCACGTAGGGCGACTGACATCCTGCGCCTGATCGCTCCCTGGTCGTGTCGGATAGCCGTCCCATTGGATTATGAGAGTGACGGAACATAGAGTGCACCTGTATTTATTATGTTATTAAATTATATTGTTACTTTAAGCACCAGGTAATTATTTAATGTAAATTTAAATGAATACAATTGTTTTGTAAGCATTTTTCTCCGCCCGAGACACAGATTCAATCTAGTTCGGGCAAATAACAATTAATGTACTTTATTCATAAAAATTAATTAACAATTTCATTGTAAATTATTGTACCTTTTTAACTAAATAAATATATTATTATTATTAATATTTGCGCACTGTAATATTTTCTGCGTAGTTGACTGGTGTCCGTGAAAACTTGTTTTTCATTCAATGAGATTACTGGAGCCCGAAACACCCCTCCCTTTCTTACTGAAGAGAACTAAAAGGACGCATGAGTGGTGATGGTCAATGACCATCCATGAGGTAACCATCTTATTTGAGCACATACCGTGAAGCAATCTCTGGCCTTAATCAATTTTATTGAAATCAGTGCCGCAGTTTAGTCATGAAAGCGGAACAGACAAACAGCCAGATATACAGACACTAAGAATTATAATATTAGTATAGATATAAATATAAGTAAACAAAGTAACTGCACACAAATTTAACACTATAATTTTAGTGTTTCTTACCTCTTACTTTACACAGCGTGTCTACAATCCTCTCAGCATTGGCCGGCGTCATGAAAGCGTTTGCAGACTCGTCCACTTTCCCCGTCACAGACTGGATCGTGTTCCTTGCGTACTGAGCCACAGTGCCGACCCCTAAGCCTGCAGCCAACGACCCGAACGATATCATGCGACCAATGCGAGAGGAAGGTACAACGCGAGCCTTTGAATTCTCGCTTAGCTGTAAAGGAAACTGCATTTTACTTTGAATAAAGGTGTAATCAGTATTTGACAAAAGCACAATATATTGACTGCATATGTGAGTGAATGAGTGGTAACTGACACGACTGCTGTACATGAGGTCTCGGGTTCGATTTCTGAGTCGGACCGTTTTGATCTGCAAAGTTGTTTCGAAGTTTATGTGTTTTCTATGTATAATAAAAAAAGGATTTAATCGGCTGCTGCAGTACAAAATGTACATCTATAAATAGTATATAGAACACCCAGATGTGCAAACACTTAAATATGGTAAGACTAGCTCTTTTTATGGTAGTAGTGTTTTGTTGCTCAATACATATATCAAGCAATAAATATATCCAACATTTGTTTCTTATCTGCCCTTCCCTCCCTATCTAAGTCGTGAAGTACCTTACAGCAATAGATTTGCTACCTATCACAGAAGTATTACCAAATTTATAATTGGCAAAATATGGGGTAGATGAAGATGTGAAGGTATGCATATTATGACCTTTATGCTCTGTAACCTGCCTAGCAATGACTAAGTGCTTTGCATTGAATATCCATCCAAGTTTGGCAGTACCATCTGACTGGTTTTTATGCACCTATGACGTCATACCAAAACGATGCATAAGGTAAGATGTAATAAATAAATAAATAAATATTTCGGACATCTAACACACAACGGCATCTAGTCCCAAACTAAGCAGAGCTTGTATTATGGGTACTAGACAACTGATATGAATACTTATATACTTAATGGAGTATTTATTAGAATTCACTATACGTAAATTCAATGTTCTATTTAACTAATATTTAAGTATTACTTTAAAGTATTTCACATATGTATTTTACTGTCTGGGTGGTGATGGTTTAAGAATACAAAGTGCCGTCACACCAGTTCATCCCTTGGGTTTACAAAGATGCGCCTAAGGGCACTAACGCCCAGGACCACTTTACTGTTACAGGAAGAAAAGTCATATCAACATGTCTAGCTATTGTGGTGTATTTAGGTATACTAGGCCAAAACCAGGAGAGGCCTGTGTCTAGCAATGGACTGTTATAGACTGTGTGCAAAAATGTGACATATTTCACACACAGCCATCAGATCCTAAAATAGAGCAGATCCCTATTGAAACCAGAACACTGATAAATGTAGTCTTACTAATAAGAACTTGGGTTATTTTAAAGTACTACTTACTGCAACTCTCATCTTTTTCTTTGCAACTGGTTTTGGAACAGGCGGTGCAGTCATTTGTGAAGTCTTATTACTCTTAGATTGCGGTGGAGTTGATGTCTGAGGTTTAGGTTGTGACTTTGCAGCCATTTCAGATTTCAACTCCTCCAGGGGTGACCTGAGGTCGGCATCCGGAATTGCACTATCTTTTTTAGTTTGAGCTTCGTTGAGAGACTCAAATGTTCTGTTAAATTCTCTATTTAGCTCATCAAGTTCTTCCTGCAGTTTTTGATCCATTTTCGGTCCCTCTACAGTGTTTAAATTAGGAATTTGCATTAATGCATACTGTCTGAAACCATGTGCAACAACTAGCGCTCTTTCCATGAAGTCTTTGACTGTAGTTGGATTGGGGTTGAAAGCGAGAGGATTAGTACTAGGACAAGTTTGAGCGAGATCTTTCATGCTTGAGTTATGCCATATTCGGCTGGTGGCCTCTTGTTGTGTTTTGATCCCTGCCTCCGCTACCAAACGTAGGCCCCTCAACACGCCTATTAGGTCGTTAATGTGCGACATTGCCTGAAAGTTTGGTTTAGTCATGTTAGATACATATATATATAATACTTAGATACATTTATTTATTACAAGCAAGTTAGACTGAGTTTTTGTTAACTTAAGAATGATATAATATCATCAGTTTGCGAATTTGTAAGTTTTATTTTGAAATTTGGTTTTATTAATAAAAAAGCAAATGAAACAATGTCATCGAGGCGATTTGAGTGTGTTAAGTCAAAAATTACAACTTTTCGATTTCATGTGCATATATTAAATTTCAAACAATTGCCTAAGCAGAGTTTAGTCTCATTTTGAATAGTTCTTACACTTTCTTAAAAAGTAATGATTTTTGACTCTCTAACTGTTAGAACTTCACCAATGACAAGTGATGGAAGTAGACAAAATGATTATAGGATTTTGTCTATTAAATTCATACTGACTATAGGTATGTCAAATATTTTTACACTAAATCTTTAAATGTAGTTTAATTGATATTAAAATTGTTTTTTTAGAAAGTTGACAACTATAAAATCTTCATCACAGTAATATTTTAAGATGGTTTTCTTATGTTTCACAAAGTCTTCTCTTGTACTTTCTATATTATACCCACACATAGTTGAGGGCATTCATTTAAGATAATATCCATTTACTTTTTTATAATGTACTAGCTGAACCCCACAGTATTACCCGCGGTAATCGTCGTACTGCAAGTAACGACGCGGGACAAAGTTAGTCTAAAAAAAGTAGTTACTCCCTGGGTCATTAGCTAACTGCCAGTGAGAGTCCTGTCAAAATCCGTCCAGTTGATCTAGAGATAACCCGGAACAAACAGACAGACAGACAGATAAAAAAAATTAAAATGCATTTTTGGTATTTGTACTGTGTATACATTTGCATATATTGAAAAGTGGTTATTTTCATATTAAAAACAGACACTCCAACTTCATATATTTGTAAAGATTATGTCTGCAGTAGCTGTAATTGTTAACAGATTAGCGTAAGGGACTGCAGATCAAGAGGGCTCGGGTTTAACTCCTGGTTCGGACTGATGTTGGGTTTTTCTTACAAGAAATTCTTAATAGCAGCTCGGAATATGGAAGATGGCGGTATTTCCCGCACGTGCAGAGAGCACGTAAAGCCGTTGGTCCCGGTTGTCATGAACATCTATGGTAATAATTATTGGGAAGTTAGTGACCTCAAATATACTGACAACTAGTTCAACCTTCGAATTCAGTTCACAGACGCTTCATGTAAAAAACTGATATTCAGGTAAAACCGGTTGAACTAGTAGCCAACCCTAAATGTTGGGAATAATAAAGGCTAGGAAGATGATGATCTGTATGTGTCTCTGGACATGTTTATTTATAAAATACTGAAATAATTTATTGTAACCAAAAATACATGTATCAAGGAAAACATAATAAATATCTGTGCAATTATAAAACTTAATAACAGAACTCCTTCCTTTTTGTACTAATCACATGTGTTTATTACTTCTTCACGCAAAACCTACTGAACGGATTCAGATGAAACTTTACAGTAATACGCAGGAGTGCCACGGGCGACAGCTAGTAGATAATAAATTAGACTCTTTTTAAGACAAATCACTTATCATTAGTGTCTCAGGGTGTAGGGACAAATAACTAAAAGCTATTGTTGATTATTATTCAATTATTTATTTAATAACATCAATAATGGGAGGCTGCCCATGCCATATAGTGTACATGTTATAACTGATAGCTCATAAACTTAAATATATTTTAAACTTAAGAGTATACTGTGTGGAATGTGGGCTAAAAAGTTAAAAGTGTGGGCGCCGACCACTCATGCTTTCAAGGTTATTTATTACCATATATTGCATAACATAAATGAAATATTTATTTTTCCAGCATTAATTAAAAGTTTTTCATTCAAGAAAGCAAGTGTTATTGTCCATTTAAATAGGAGACCATAAGAAATTAAAATGTATACTTAGCGAAACATCAAAAATACTTACGAATGTGATATTCCTTCACAAATAACCTTGCTATTGGTTACCAGAATTTGAATCTATTTAATTAAACAATACAAGTAATCAAACTAATGCAGAAATATCCTAGATTTCCAAGGAAATTTAAGATTTTTCCACATTAATCTGACTAAAAAAACTCGTCACTGCTATGTACCTGTCAAAACTCAAATTTAACAATGTACTCTGTGACTCAAATGGTTTTGTCAGTCAATGTGAAGTGAAAATGTCAAACGTCAACAACACATGACACATAATTCACTCCCACATTCAGAGTACAGGGCTATTGAGTTAGAACTAATATCGTTTTTTAACGTTTTTTTTAACCCCTGACCCAAAGAGGGTGTTATAAGTTTGACGTCGATGTCTGTAGGTCTGTTCTGTGGCATCGTAGCTTTCAAACGGATGGACCGATTCCGATGCGGTTTTTTTTCATTTGGAAGCCAGTTTTATTGCAGTTGTTCTTAGCTATGTTTGGTTAATATCGGTTCAGCAATGTAATGGTATCAGCTCTTTTCCAAAATCATGTAAGGCATTTTCGGCGTATGATAAGTCAATTAGGTGCTTGCGTAGCGGGTTTTTTAAATTTTGAATTTAAGCTTGTTTAAACATAGTTTGAAATAGGTGCGCAAAACTTTACAAAAAAAAAATATCGTAATGCACTTGATGTGAGAGGCAAAAACTTATGAGTGCAAAAAAATGCCTGAATCCTGCAACTAGCAATGGCAAGTAGTGGCATCACATTCCAGATCCCTAAACGGCCAAAATTATAAAAAAATAGGATACCGTGATACACATCTGTTTTTTGTTTAGAAATAAAGAAAACCACTCACAATTTAACAACCTCTTGAAATTGGTTAGACGTGTCATTAATATCGGTTAACCTATTTCAAGAGTACGCCAAACTGCGAGTTGTCCGAACGAGCGGTATAAATAGCGGAGGGTAAAAAAACAAGTTTCAATAAGTGGTAAAATCCTTTATTCTTAATTCTATTTCACAATAAATACCAAATACCATTCATAATTATTAAAACACATTAAATGCATATTCTGTGAATAAATATTCAAAATTAGGCTAACACAAACACATTATTCTGTATATGTAATTTAAATACCTACACTTGGTACATACTCGTTGGGTATTTAACAATTAAACTGCACATTACATTTAAACATCCCACAATTCAAGGAAATTAGATTCCTTTGTGAAACCGAATATTACCGCCGCCCATGGACACCCCCGCAACACCAAAGGCGTCACAAATGCGTTGCCGGCCTTTGGGGGATGAGGAGGGAGATAGGGGAGGGGTTGAGGTATGGGCCTCCGGTATTCTCACTCACTTAGTGAAATACAGCAAGAGATGTTTTATACCGGTTTACTATGAGGCCGTGGTATAACTCCGGCCGAGCCGGCCCATACATGCCGAAGCGTGGCTCTCCCACGGTAATTTTTTGTTGAAAAACCTCTTTTCTAGGAGAGGCGTATGCTCAGCAATTGATCGTTAAATGCAGTTGACGATAATGATGGTTGTACCTAAGTCTTAAGAATGTAGTTTTTTCAAATACAACAAAGAAAAGAGATTAAATTATAAATATGTTGGGTCAAGGAGTGCTGCAAGTCACTGCAGTCACTTGCAAAGTCCCGAATTCAACAGTTTATTTTAGAAATAAACAATTATATCCATTTTTTCATTTGATGTACGTAATTTTAAGAATTTTACACAATACATATTCTATGTAAAGATTTAAGAGTAATTTTTTTTTTACGAATTTAAAATTTGTTTTCGTCACGCTTTCAAATATTATAATATTTTAATACAACTCTCTTAACTAGAAGTTGGTAACAAGAATATCAATTACATCAAGATTTAAAAGTACTATATTTTATATAGTAATATTTTAGGATCTAGACATTTTGTTTTTATGCTGTTGGCATTACGAAAAATGTAAAAATGAAAATTTATAAGCCAAGATGCAATTACTTACTATTAATTTAATATCTAAGAAACTTGGGTTTTCGTTCAAATACTAGAAAGTAATTTGGATTATATGATAAAATATTGTTTAGCAAGAACTATTGCAAAACTCAAACATAGAGATTTACAATTTGATTAATAAATAGGCTTGAATGCCCGAAGTTTCGACCATATTTCAAACTGGTTGCAAACGTCAGGTAGTTAGCACAACCTAAGTATCATGGCTAACATTACAATAAGTAGTTTATTTATTGAGCTTCCACACCTAAACAACAATTAATTTTACATAAATAGGTATACAGACAAGACATAAGGTACCTTCCATTCAGGGAAGATAAACCGTTTTACAGGGGTACAATAATTAACTTCTAATAAGTAAACATAGTGTTAAGGTACAAAAGGGTATCTTTAATGCACCCTAACCCTTAACGCACATCAAGACAAACACACATAGAAATTGTCGTATAGAAAATAATTAACATTATGTACTTACTCTTATGTACGTCAATCACAATGAAAGCAAACATTTATTTGGAATTGTATCTTGATATTTTATCGTGAATATGTACTGTGTGGATACTAACAATTTAAATTGTATAGGTATATCGCTTAGTGTGTGTAATTGTTTATAAATAACTATTGGTACCACGCGGTTTCGCCTGGGTTTAGTCACAATTAACTTTGATTCTAAGTTGCTTGTTCTCTAAAAGCCAAAGAAAAACTTACGGAATGGATTAGGGTAGTTGACTGTATCGTAAATAAATACTTATGTGTATTTCCTTACAACGAATATTACAAAACATCTCGGATAATATAATCATTAGAGCTTTCATTCCTATTACAAATTTTAAACAAATAACCACTGAATTATATTGTTCAATTGAGTAGTCTAAAACAGTGACGTCACAAGTTTGTATTTAGTACATTATTCACAAAAAGTCATCGTTTTGACAGAAAGTAACAAATTTGACTACGGCATCAACTACCCTATTGATTTTGGAAACCTCTAATAATATAGGTAAAACGAAAAACGAAGAATACGTTAATAATACTTTCATGAAAATTGGTACATTACTTTTATAGAAAATCAGTTTTACGAAACCGGTATGAAAACTAAACCAAGCTTTACCTTGCGTGAAGACTGTAAATTCATTTTTTTTTATTTTATTTCAAACTTTCGTTTCAATTTAAACCATCTAAGCGATATACCCACGTCTAAACCTATATGTAGCCTGTTCAGAAAGCTAACACTCTTTTCTGCAAACATTTCCCGAAACCATAAACCTTGCACCTCTAATCCCAATCTAGACAGTGTGTACTATGGTAACTAAACTGCTGATAAACATACATATAATATATATTCAAATTAGACACATATTATATTGAAACAGAATAAAAATACCGTAATCACTACGGGAATCGAACCTTTGACCTGTGGTGTAGCAGTTAGAGTTACTAACCACTAAACTATCAGACATGTCAAGTTATAAGTAGTCATAATGATTTAAAAAGAATCCAATTAAGAATCATCTTTTTTAAGTCGTTTAACAAAGTGATTTATTTTTATGAAAAAAATTGTCAATACTGGTATACTCTCTTGTTATTATAGAAAGTTAATACTTGTTAAATTAACACATAAACATACTAGCTGACCCACGCAACTTTGCCTGAGTCTCTTTTTGCTCGGTTCTTATTGGTCTAAGTGTGATGTTAACTATCCTATCTTAGGCGCACAGGCTAAAAACACACATTTTTAAAAAAAATCGGTTATTTAGTTTCGGATTTCATCGTTAGCATCAACGTGGCACAAGAGGCATATTATAATAAATTTATATAACTGCATTATTTTACATGCCAAACATATATCAATAATCAATTTTTATTCAATTTTAAGTCATTTAAATTAACAAAAATATCCATATTAAATTAATTGTTTTATTTTCACATTTCTGAACAGACAACATGACAATAAATCGTTATATTTTTTTTGTCAATGTCTAATTTTAAATGGGTTCAAAAAATACACTATCAATATCACCAGAGAAGCTCTGAATAAGGACATGCATATTTATTTCATGAACCTGATTATAACTTGGTTTCAATTGTGATGCTTTACAGGTTTTCTCTTTCGATGGAATCCATTATAGAGAGGAAGTGGTCTTCGGGCAAGGGTGTGCAGTGAGACGACCTCAAGTCTCGCATATACTTCGACATCTGGAAAAGATGAATACAATATAATAACATCTTGATTTAATTATTACCGTCTTTCTTGCAAAGAACTACACAACCTTGATTTTGATTACCGGGTCGGACCAAATGTTTGTATATAATGATAATGATCTATCAATATTTGTTTCAGAGTTTAGGTGTTTTCTATGTATAGTCCATTCGCTTAGATACGGTCACCCTCGCGACGCCGTCGCACGTGAGGCAAGCCGCCACAAAATCAAAGGGCTCGCCTGCAGCGTTCACCCACAAACAAGTATGAATTGACAGTTTATGCCGTTTCGTATTTCACTACAATAATCAAAATTGCGTACGGATGCACCGACACTGTATAAACGAATGGACTATATGTATTAATATCAGTTGTCTAGTACTTAAAGTATAAGCTCTGTTTAGTTTACAGACAGATGGCGTTGTGTGTCATATGTCCGAAATATGATTATTTTTATTATTAGGATGAAACATACATAGAATACCATATAATACTATGACCATTCCTTTGTTTTCCTTTGAAAATAAAAGGAGTGGTGCGGAAATAAAGTGATTTACTTACCAGTGGCACTACAGGGGTATCGTATTCTTCCCATTGTGGTTCCTGTAGACCGAGCAGCCTCATGAGAGTTTGTTTGGCGTGAGGCTTCTGAATGACCTCTGGGTGACGGTGCTCAATAATCTTCGCCAGGAGGTAGTTGCCGCGATTCGTCGATAATATACCTTGTCTGTAAAGTATAATCAAAAACTGTTCTAAGTATATAACTACTATTGACTGCCTGGGTGGCGCAGTGGGAGTGCATGCGACTGCTGTGCTTCAGGTCTTTTTTATGGTATAGGGGGCAAACGCGCAGACGTATCACCTGATGGTAAGCGATTACCGCCGCCCATGGACACCCGCAACACCAGGGGCGTCACAAGTGCGTTGCCGGCCTTTGGGAGACGGGGAAAGGGGTGTAGGGAGGGGTTGAGGTATGGGCCTCCGTTATCCTCACTCACTCAGTGAAACACGGCGCAAGCGCTATTTCACACCGGTTTTCTGTGAGGCCGTTTGTATGATCTGTAAAGATTTGTTTCGAACTTTGGATGTTTCCTATGTATAATATGTATTTACAAAAAAAGTATATAAGTATTCTATCATCAGTCATTCTAACTTTCAATGTACAAGCTATGTTTTGATTGAGACTAGATGGCGTTGCGTCAGATGTACAAAATATTATCTAAACGATTTTCAATTTTTAAAAAAAAAAGTTTGTTTTGCTGGCGTGTCTAAGATGCAGTGCAGATGTTATCTGCATTATATAACAACTGCGGTTAACACCGCGGGACGCAGCTGGTTAAAAATAAACTACAGAACATTATCAATCACTGTCAATGAAAACGATAAACTAGTATTTGCTCTGTATCTTAATCTATCTATTCTTTAAACAAGCAATTTTTACCCGACTGCGAAAGAAGGAGGGTTATGTTTTTCGAGTGAATTTATGTATGTATGTATACTTCTTTGGCACACCCTAGAGTCTAAACGGCTAGTCGTATTTTTATGTGAGTGGTGTCAATAGATTCGTCTTAGCCGTGAGAGTGACACTGGGTACATCAAATTTGAAAAAAATGTTTTCAAATTACATCGAGTGTGGTATCAAAATAAAGAATGTTTAACGGTGATTACGAATGTGGAGGAACGGTGGTGTCACTGTCCCTCCAACACAAAGGGAGGATCCTCCGACCAGGCGAGGTGATCATGCCTGGCGGGCCACTGCCCAACGGTTGACGTTGGGATTTTTCTATATATGTTATATCGGCGCGAGAACTCTTATTGCGCGATTCAGGATTGGTAGTTATTCCGTGTTGTGCGTTACTTCGCAGTTCAGTGCATCTGCGGTAGATGGCGCCGTCACACTATTTTTGCTGCCGTTGCATGTGGAGGTCGACACAACGAATATATATAAAACATATGTTTTATTTAAAAAACAGAATTTAATAAAGATGACAAATATTGGCGCAGTCGGATATTTTATTTTTAATAATTTTACTTGCTGTATATATATAATCTGTATCGCGGAAACGGCTTCAACGATTTTCATGAAATGTAGTATACAGTGGATTTCAGATGCAGTACATCATTCTAGCTAGGTGTCATTTTTCGAAAATTTTCCAAAAAAGCCAGGTACCTACTTTTATTTAAATAACATGTAAACGTATATAAAAGTACAATTTCATATATATGTCTGAGTAATAAGTTATGTGAGGAACACTTTTTCGTTAAATCTACTCTCAATTTTAACCAACGACGTGATGTCCTGATACCAGTAGGCCGCGGGTACGATAAGGCTAGAGCTGAAATGAAAATAAGAAGATGTGTCTCTCATGTTTCCTTCTTCCTTTCTACAGACCTTCAGTTAACGTTGTGAATATGCAAACAGAGAAACATTCGAAAAGGTGTGTCACCACCACTCATTAATTCCATGAGTGTTTTAAGATGCGACTAAGGAAGTAAACAATGCAGGACAAGTTCATTGCAAAGAGAAGGAAAACTGGTAACTCCGAGGTCCAAGGTAAAAATATAATGTACATTTACATCATCATCCTTTTCATCATCAACAGCGTTTAGAAGTCTACTGCTATACACAGGCCTCTCCTTAGAAATGTGGCTTATTATACCACGCTCAGAGTTTAGCAGTGCTGTCATCTTACAGAGTTTATTGATTCGACTGCACGGTTTTCCTAGTGGTTTAAGCGGTCGCCACGCCACTTTCTACTGCGCCAATTGTTGTGGGTTCAAGTCCTACATGGGGCAACACTTTGTGTGATCCACAAATTGTTGTTCTGAGTTTGGGGGTTCTTTGTATCCGTTTCATGTAAGTTTGTAAAGTCCCCCGCGACACAGGATTTATATTCCGAAACAAAGAGGTGCCATTAATAAAAAATTGGCAGCCATAAGGACTGCCGATAGAAGTGAACACTTATTACTCAGAATTTTATTTGTAAAATTAATGTGTAAAATTAGAAATTTCATAATGTTTCATTTTTTTTTACATTAAAATAATCAGCATAAAACATTAGCATCTCGGTGAAGCGAACAAATAAGATTTTCTCCTAACAAAAAGTGCTCAATGCGGATAAATAAGTTTTCACTTCAAAAAAACGTTCTAATATTTTTTTCTTTATAAATAACCTTACCTCAGACAGATAATCTCGTCTTCAGTCCGTCTGACTAGCCGGATAGCTCCATCGTACTTAAGCACCAGGTCGGCGATGTTCAAGTTGACGTACGAACGGACCACCTCCTTCACCAGGAGAGACCACGAAGACGGCATCTGGTTCTCGGCTAGAGCGAGTAGATCGTCGAAGGTTGCATCCATCACCTGGGATAAACAGGTCACATACACCAAGCTAATTGTAAGTTAATTTGAAAAATGTATATATAAACAATGGGCTAGTCCATGAGCCGCAGAAATGATTAATCGTTGATGTAGACCGCGTCTCAGCAAACATAAGAGTGATGATTTACGCAAGATGGCTGGCAAGAGGTGTAGGCGAGAAACCCAAAATTAAGGCAATCCGAGTATACTACTCGTATTGCCTTAATTATCTAGTAATGGATTGCAATAAACTGATAATGTTAGAGTATATAATCTTATAACAAAATTTAGTTTAGTTTAGTGATGACAACAAGAGAATCACCACCAATGCTGATATAAACTAACTTTTAACTTACTTGGTGTAAACAGAGAGATATCAAACGCCTATATTTATCTAACTGTAATTGTAATAGCATTAAAATCGTATCAGCCATCGGAAAGGTAAACTATTTCTTACAAAAAATCCTTATATATTTCTAATATAATATATATTCAATTAATTCCGAGAACCTAATGTAGGTCGCGGGAAGCCATTGGATGCGGAAAGCTGAGAACCAGTTGTTTTGTGGAGCATTGTGGGAGCCCTATGTTTACAGTGGGATTTTTTGGTAGAGATGGTAGATAAATAACACTTAGAAACTCAACATACATTCGTCCTGGCTGAGAACGATTCAGCATGCATTCCTTTCGTGTCTGGGTGTATTATACAATAATAATAATAATATATAACAAGTATAAAAACAACAGTTGTTCTATCTATATCTGCTGTCGTGTTTCTGTTGGCGTGTGCGAGACCGGACGCCCAATGATACAAAAACATCTCAATAGGCCGCCGTTGAGTGGATCTTCATGCATTGGCAATGAGTAGGGGGCCACCACCCTCGGATTATGCTCATGCTTTCTTTCAGACAGACTCATACATTAAAAAAAGAAACAAATAGACAAAGTTAGTTTCGAATTTATAATATTAGTATGGATTATAATCATTAAGGGGGTTTTAACTTACCAGTCCTCGAACAGGATAGTTGACAGCAGCCCACGCAGCAGAATACCCTCCAATACTCCACCCGAACATCACGATCTGATCCGGATTAAATCCCAACTCCTCAATCGCATATTGCATTACCGCGTCTATGGCGTTATGCTCTTGAGATGGGTAAGGAAAACCCTGGGGACAAATGGATCAGTATTACCTAGATCTCAGATCAGAATAATTTGTTAAATTTTTCTTTAAAATGGGATTAATCATTTTTTTTTAATAAAAATAACTCTTTTTACTATTCCGGAACAAAATCTATAGGAATGTCTAAGAACGAAGGCGATGTCTTCTGTGTAATATTAAACCTCGCACACAACTTAGGTTTAATTTTTGTTTGCCTGTTAGAGATTGCCTAATGGTGATAAGGCCGCCAATTGTACGTCCTAGTTTTGTGTTACCTATGTAATTCATCTGGTGTACAATAGATATATTATTATTATTATTTAAAAAGAACAGAATAATAGGGGCATAAAAATACACTACAAATAGTATTTTTTTTTTAAATAGTGGGTAGTTTTATTTTCCTATTTTCTTTGTAACCTTAGTTTATTTATTGTGTAAATATAAAAGTTAATAATGGCGTATTTTGTGTAAAATTTTAACATACAGAACAATCGAAACAATGGTCCTTTCATCATCATCAGCCTATCGCAGTCAACCGCTGGACACATGCCTCTCCAATTGCACGCCACTTAATCCGTAAATATTAATAGTTCAATCTTAGATAATGTATATGTCTAGATGGACAGTCAAAGCTGTAAAAACAGAGTAAAATAATAAATTAAAAAAAACTTTTATCAACAAGCTTTTATTGGACTGCCCTAAAAAGAAAAAAAAGACGAATGGAACGAGTCCAAACTCGATAGTGCTGCGACGTGTCTTTACAGAGTTCCTATGGCCACGTTCCAGCTCCAGCATCAGATCAGCTTCATGTCATTGTAATGTTGTATTGTCATGCTGTATACATATGCTAGCAAAATTTTAGCCAAATCGGTCGTAGAAATCTGCTTCAAAATCGAGTTGCAAGATTCCACCAGAACATACATACAAACATTGCAAGTTAATAAAAAGCTTGTATAAACTCAGCCTACTACTGGCGTAAACATGCTTTGTCCGCGTTTAGTATTAAACGCATTGTCAGTGGATACACGCACGTTGCTGTCGTATTATGTGTTGATAAAAATGACAAATTAGTCGATAAAGGTGTGTAGAAAGTACAGAGGACAATATAAATCAACAATTATCACATAATTATCCGCATAAAAACCAACCAGATGCTTACAGGAATGCGGCCTAGCTCCAATGGTATCCTAAGGATGCTAAGCAAAAGACTTGAGGCACCTTGGTTACGTCATCCAATGACAGTTCTAGTGAGGACAAGTTGAAATTTGTGTGTAATCTTTATATTTTATGTTACTAACATTAGACTTAATTAAATTGTTACTAACACATTGGACCGAGTTGCCATCTAATAAACAATTATTATTATAGGCCTCTCCTTAACAAGGTTTATAGTATTCAAGGTAGTAGAGCCACGATGATTCCAGCACGGTTGGCCCGGCTCGACTGCAGCACACAAAATCAACATAAAATGACAGCGTTCGTACAGTCGTGTTTCGTTAGTGAGTGTGAGACCTCCGGACCTCGCACAATTATATAGAATCACCACTGGGCCGCCATGGTGTGGGTCACCATACTGCATTGTTCCATTGCCTGCAATCACAATGAGTATGGCTACCACCACTCTTGGATTCTGCTTATGCTTTCTATCAGGCAGAGTAGTCATTTTGGCAAGTCAAAAAAATCTTTAGGCGCATTGAGCAATTTTTGGATGAACAAAAAGCATGAAACTCGCGTCGTCATCACCGTAATCCAATCCGCAGTCCCAATTGAGCTATATGTATACTGTGTACATAATTATGTACATCAACATACATTCGTGCGTTATTAGTATACATTTAATATGTACAAAGAGTATACGAGTATCTCTCTACATATTATATTTGGATATATTTGCGTAGTTTTCATTTCTATCGACAGTTTCCAAAGACTGTCCTGCATTTTTTTTTAATGTTTATAAGAGAAATTCGGATAAACCCTAGGAAGGTGAGGTGAGATGAGTCACTTTCTGAATTATAGCGGTGCGCGGAACACGTCGCGTTACAACCGTCTAAGTCTATCTAGGATATCTACAAGGTAGGGCGGTCTTTCCGTAAACCAATATTAAATAGGTACTAGACAACTGTTACAAATACATATATACTTTTTTTTGTACATACTTTCATATTACACATAGAAAACACACAAACTTCGAAACAACTATTTGTAGATCATACAAACATTTGGTCCGACCCGGGAATCGAACCCGAGACCTCACGATCAGCAGTCGCGCATACGCCAACCGCAAGAACAACGAGGCAGTCAAAATATTTGTAATGTTGAAGTAGGTCGGCTATACCGGAGTGATACCTATAAATCTCACAAAAAACTACGTAAAGGAATTATTTCGTTGCTTTTCATCAAATTAAAAGCTTCTTTGTTAAAATGTATTTTAATTAAAATACAACAAAAGGATAGCCTTTATACTTAGAGTGGAGTCGGGTTATCCAGACGCAAGGACAAAGTCAACAAGGTAGATCTATCGATCTGTCTGGCATCTAACCGGAGGATACTCTTGACTTTGAATTCATCGGACACCTCATTACACACCTACATTGAAACGCGCATATACAAACTGATTGAAAACGACGCACCCTTCGATGCTAGGACTGCCTATTCAATTAGTTATAGCCCGGGGAACCGACAAGGGCAGACCTTGCAAATCGGGAGCTCTATCGATCTGCAGCCGTCTAGCCGGGGGGCAGTAGTAAATGCATAGCAACCCCTTACACCCCCTACTTGTAATACGATCAGTACTCTTAATAAAAAACATGTTGGCTCTGTGTTTAATGAGCCTGACTGCTAAGTCCGAGGTCGTAATTTCTATTGTCACCCAGGACAATTGTGTAATAAGCACGATGATGTATAATTTTCTTTAATGGGTATTATATATAAGTGTTAGCCGACCCGCGCAACGTCGTCTGCGTGTCTCAAAAGAAAATACGTGATAAAAACTATCCTATCTTAGGCACGACAACAAAACACGACACAACCATCATCAGTACGAATCTTCTTCAATGTACAACCTGTGCTATTTTCAGCTGAAGAAACAAATTTCTTAATGTAGTAAACTACTTCTGACTTTTGTATCTGCCGATAATTTGTAAAGTCATGCTTCATCAGTAGGAAATAACGGGCTGCGCCTATTGAGGCAACTTCCATTGGCCCACAAAGATCACAATGTACAAGTTCTAATGGTTTCTTAGTTATACTTTGACTGTGTTTAAAGGTTAATTTATGTATTTTTCCTTCTAAACATGCCTCATATGTTCTATCGCTATCATCTGTGTATTTTATATTATTTGTCTTTAGTACTTCTTTCACATAACTATAATTTTGATGACAGAATCTCTGGTGCCAATCAGTAACACTAGCCATTGCTACTAGCTCATCATATACAAAATTCATCACATAAAAACTTACACACTCACACACTGTTAGATAGCCCATTTATCGAGGAAGGCTATAGGCTATATATCATCACGCTAAGACCTACAGGAGCGGAGCAACAATGAAGAATGTTACAAAAACGGGTGAAAATTATCACTACGGGCAAATAATAGACGCAAACGAGGTTGCGTGGGTCGGCTAGTTACTTGTATAATTGGTTTTGGGGATCCCGGACTATAATTATTGAAATAATTCACCTGGCTACCACCGAGTAATAAAAGAAAATCAGCCATAACCCTTTACCTAGCAACACCGCCTATAAATATTGGTGACAGTTTAAAAGGTGATTTTTATAAATAAAAAATAATCCCCAAATGTGTTGCTTAGCGCAAAACTCGGGAACCGTTCTACTCAATTTTGCTTTATTTTTTCCCTATTTTCGTTTTGGCACAATCATGTTTCTCATAGGGTAACGGGTAAAAGTTGCAAAAGAAACTAATAGATATATATGATTTTACTTTTCCAATACAAATATATTCAAAAAACATTTGTAGCTACTTTGTAGTCAAACTATGGCGTTTCTCAGACAATGGGGTATTTACTGACATGCACCGCAAGGCCAGAAGCGTGCATGCCAGAGGCGTAGTCAGGTTTTAGTTTCTTTGGGGGAAGGTCTAAGATAACAAAATCACTATGACTCTTTAACCGTAATATTTAGGAAAATTTAAGGTGTACAAAATAGTTATAGTGTAGAAACATTTCGGTAGGGGTTTAAAACCCAAAAACTCCCCTACCTACACCCATGAGACGTCATATATCAAGCGAAACCAAACCCCCCAGTGTCGCATACGTGTTGCCATCGACACAATAATAACAAGAAGTAGTTATACATTTGACGTCCAACTATTAAAAGGTAAGTTAGGATCTTCGATAAACACTCAAGTTAATTAAGCTGTATGGATATTATTTATTATATATTTATTATGGATATTTTATCTCTCAAATACGTTTTATAAAATATGTGTTAAAAATAATGCTAGTCATTAGGACTGCCGATAGAAGTTAAAACTTATAACTTAGAATGTTATTTCTAAAAATTAATGGGTAAAATTAGAAATTTAACAATGTTTAAACTAAAATTATCAACATATATCATTATCAAGTCGGTGATGCGAACTCACCAGCAGCACCGCAGCGTTGAGCACTTACCAAAAAGTGCTCAACGCTGCCGAAGAAGTTTTGTGATGTCAGCATGTCGGTGACACAGTGACGCGAACTTATAAGATTTTCCTCTACCAAAAAGTGCTCAACGCTGCCAAAGAAGTTTTGTGATGTCAGCATGTCGGTGACACAGTGACGCGAACTCATAAGATTTTCCCCTACCAAAAAGTGCTCTACGCTGTCAAAGAAGTTATATGATGTCAGCATGTCGGTGACGCAGTGACGCGAACTCATAAGATTTTCCCCTACCAAAAAGTGCTCAATGCGGCTAAAGAAGTTTTCACTTCAAAAATGTTGAATGGTTAATTACTGTCTTAATATTATAGAAGCCCTCATAGGGACATAACGTATATACATAAAATTAACTAGGTATAAATATTACATTAAAAATCATGAACCTGAATAGGTAGAGAAATATTGAATTATCGTTAACTAAGCTATTGAATATGAAAATTGAACATACAATAGCGTCTGGTCGTGTAGGCGTCTCTCAGGGGCGTCTCTATGGATACCGAAGAAGAAATCAATATAGGTATCTCCGTCCACATCTAATTATAGTCGCTCTATTTAAACAGAAGCGAACCTGTACAGATTCGCAATAATATGAGATTTTTAAATAAATAATAATTTGGGAGTCGATTTTATTATTTTCATTTATATTTATTATGTTTTCTAGTACAACTAGTTAGTCTAGCTCACACCCGAGGTGAAGCATTACCTTTTTTTTTTTAACGTGTGGAAACCCCCTGGGGCCGTTACGCCGCGGCGGGGCGGTGTGTCGGAATCGAACCGACTAAAACCACACGGTGTGCCACTCTGCGCGTTATTAACACATACGGACCCCTCCCAGCGCCTGCCCGCACTTAAGCGGGCACCGTCTGCTGTTAAACTCTCTAAATAGGCGACGTACGGCACTTGCGTAACGTCGCCCCCTCGCGGGTTGCCACTAAAAACCCATGCTGGGGAAAACCCATCCTGACCATCCGCGGCCACACTCAGGGCGGCATGAGGCGCTGATAGGCGCGCCTCCGCCGCCCGGTTCGCCGGCGACGGATAGGGTCCGAGTGGAGGTCGTCTTCCCGGGCCTTCTCCGCGGCCTCCTTCTGCGAAATTACGTCTTCGCAGAAGGCGGCGACGGTAAAACTGCTGTCGCTACCGGCCATGGAGCGTATGACGGCCGGTAGCGACACATCTCCTCCGATGACTGCAGTGAGGGCCCGACGCTGCGACGTCCATGCGGGGCAAACCGCCAGCGTGTGCTGGGCCGAGTCCTCACTGCAGTCGCAGTGGTGGCAGACGGGACTCAATTCCCCCCTGGCGACCGTGCCCGGAAAGCACCTGCGTCAGTCGGAAGGAAAGGGTCCCGTGCTGCCGCCCTGCCCACTCGAGAATGACCGGCTGGAGAGCCTTCGTCTCCCCCCCGGGCTCTTCGGTGACTCTTCGGTCACGGCCCTAAGACGCATCACGGCATCGACTGTCGAACGCCCCTCTCGGAATCCGAATTGGGCGTCCGACAGGTCGGGCCCCACCTCGCAGAGGTGCCGGACGATGCGGGCAGAGAGTATCCTCTCAAAAAGTTTACCCGCCTCGAGGTTAAGCATTACCTTTTTTTTTTTTTACTTGTGGAAACCTCCTCGGGCCGTCACCCCGCCGGGGTTTGCGGCGGGGCGGTGTGCCAAGGTGTATACACAATACAAAACAAAAACACATAGTCACAACATTAACATTGTTACTACTTATTACTAAGTTATCGGTCTCCCCCTGGCAACAGGTACATAGATAATCTGCTGTTAAAAAATACTTAAAAAATTATAGCATGGTAAAAATCAGGAAAATCTTGTTCCAAAAAAAAAATTCAAGAGATACGAAATTACAGAACTTTGTAGTCGTCGAAACGAGAGATGATTACATTAGCGTCACATAGTTACATTATATGTGAGTTGTCTGACGCAATTCAAATGAATATATGCAAAAAAGGCAGTCACTGGTAGTGTTTTATACTTCAAAATTTTAACACCAACATTTCCTGCTTTTAATCGTATTCAGTATAACATTACCTGACTAGAAAGCGCTGCGGAACGAATGGTCAGGTTTGAGCATAATGATACCAGGGTATCACAGAACATCAATGTATAGACAACTGTTGGTTGCTTTTAAATGTGAGGTTCCCGGAGTACCAATTCAGTCCCGCCACCCCCCTCCCCCCTAATTTTAACTCAAAGGGCTACGTACTTGTTACTCCCGCGTTCAGGAGTCCATGGAAGGTGGTAATCACGTTCCATCAAGTAACCCGTCTACATGTTTGCCCCATACAGGGACAAGCTGACCCACCCAACCTCATCTGCGTCTCGTATTCCTTGTAGCGTGGTGGAAGTGATGTTATGACAGCGTGAACAAAGTTTACCATAAAAAGTGGACCAATCTTAAAAGATAGACATATGCATTCTTTTAAATCTTTTAAAGGGCAACTATCCTCTCATACATTGTTTTTTGGGCACGCATTGGAAACTCTCAGAAGGAATTTCACCCATTTTCGCAACATTTTTTATTGAAACTCCGCTTTTTTTATGGTTGTAGCGTGACGACATACAGCCAGTAATAGGGCTATTAAACACTGAAAGAATTCTTCAAATCTGACCCGTACTTTCTGAGATTTTCGTGTTCAAAATACAAAAAAACCTTTCAGCTTAATAATACTAGTATAGAAAAGACTAAGGTATGATAGTACTCACCGTACTCTCCGCAAATCCTGGATGGTTCCACCCAAGTGCTGAGAAGCCAGCCTTCATAGGAGTAGTCATGATGCCAAATTCATAGAAGCCAGAATTTCCCTCACAGCATATGACCAGGATCTTGCCTTTCGGCCCCTGGTTCCTCTTGTCTAAGAACATGGTATCGATGTAGTTGCCATCGCAGGTTAGCAACTTGGACCGCTGACCGTCGAAGTCTTCCACTAGGTGTGTTCTACCTTGGAATAATGGACCCCCTGGACATAAAAAATTACTTTGAGACGTGGTTCGAAGAATTAAAAATTAAAATTGACATTCAGACATCATTGACTTGACTGTAAGGATGGCGTAGTAGTTCAAGTCGTCCCCTCGGGCTTCTAAATGCGCTAAGTGTTATATGGTTGAAACTCCCAAGGGACAACACTTTGTGTGATCCTGAAATTGTCCTTCTGAAAAATTAGTAACGCAGTAGGTGTATCCTCAGGAAATGACAGGTCTTCACATTAATTTTTGCCGTTTACTTACACAGCATGCTTTGGAGAACTGCCATCGACCCTGGATAGATAAGCCGCAAACCAAAGGTATGAGTCGCCACGTAAGCCAACAACTGGATAGTGACTCGCTGGTATGCAGGTAATTCCGAATTAGCTGACGTATTGAATGGGTTTTGTTCAAACCATGTCAACCTGAATAAGATTTATATATTTATTCGCCATTCTAGAAGATCCAAATCCAATTCTTAAACAGGTTATAGAAGCTTACCTTCCGCTGGGTTTCACTTTAAATGTAGCAGGCCAAGCGTGGAATTCAAAATCGAACTGTCTAATACCACTCAAATACACCTTCTTATCATTCATTGAACTCGACAGGGCTTGCAGAAACCTCACATATGTAGGATTCGTAGACCGTCCGTAAGCTCTCAGTATGAAGGAGAAAGCTAATAAGCATCCAATACTGCTGCAGACACGGCCAATAGTTGTCGCTTCATCAATTGTGAAGAAACCTCTTTTGTAAATGTACATACATATGAATGGTGATGTGTACAAGCCTATGTTTAGTATGGTGTTAGCCTGAAACAGTATTTTTATTTGTTATAGCTGAACCCCGCGGTGTTACCTGCGGCTATTGTTGTTCCGCGAGTAACGCCGCGGGACAAAGTTAGTCTAAAAAAAGTAGCCTAAGTTACTCCCCGGATCATCAGCTACCTGCCAGTGAAAGTCCCGTCAAAATCCGTCCAGCCGTTCCAGAGATTACCCGGAACAAACAGACAGACAGACAGACAAAAAAAATTCTAACTACATTTTTGTTATATGTATCGTGTATACATACATATGCATTGATTAAAAGGCTGTAATTTTAATGTTACAAACAGACACTCCAATTTTATTTATTTGTATAGATGAACTGGCAGAACCTAGCAAATGCTGTACTGGATCAAGTAATGATCTTTTCAATCGCAGAAAAGACTGAATGAAATAATGTATTCATTATATTTATAACTAGCTGAACCCCGCGGTGTTACCCGCGGTTATTGTTGTACCGCGAGTAACGCCGCGCGACAAAGTTAGTCTAAAAAAAGTCGCCTAAGTTACTCCCCGGATCATCAGCTACCTGCCAGTGAAAATCCCGTCAAAATCCGTCCAGTCGTTCCAGAGATTACCCGGAACAAACAGACAGACAGACAGACCGACAGACAGACAGACAGACAAAAATTTTTTTAGCTGCTTTTTTGGTAAATGTATCGTGTATACATACATATGCATTTAGTAAAAAGCGGTTATTTTAATATTACAAACAGACACTCCAATTTTATTTATTTGTATAGACTAGCTGAACCCCGCGGTGTTACCCGCGGTTATTGTTGTATCGCGAGTAACGCCGCGGGACAAAATTAGTCTGAAAAAATTAGCCTAATTTACTCCCTGAATCATCAGCTACCTGCCAGTGAAAGACCCGTCAAAATCCGTCCAGCTGTTCCAGAGATTACCCGGAACAAACAGACAAACAGACAGAAAGACAATTTTTTTTAAAATACATTTTTTGTATATACACCGTGTATACATATGCAATTAATAAAAAGCGGTTATTTTAATATTACAAACGGATACTCCCAATTATATTTATTTGTATAGATTTGATTACTTCGCTGACTAATTCGCTGTGCAAGGAATGTTATTTTTTAAATTTTTTTAACTACATTTTTGGTATATGTAGCGTGTATATACATACGCATGTAGTAAAAAGCAGTTATTTTAATATTACAAACAGACACTCCAATTTTATTTATTTGTATAGATTTACTATTACGAAGTCGTTAACCAACTTGTAAAACTGTTTACGTGTGAAAGTTTTTAATTCAAATTCGTTCAAATTAGTATTCCCGTGGTCATCTTTGTAGCTCTACAACAACAACAGTGCGAAGCTAGTCCAAAAAGAGTAGCCCATGTTAGTCCTTATATATCAACAGGTGATAGTCCCATCAAAATCAGTCCAGTCATTCCAGAGATTACCCAGAACAAACAGACATACAAACATTTGAGAAATTTATGTTTTGATGTATGTACCTTATATGATTAAATGAAAAGCTGTAATTTTAAAATTACAAACAGACACATAGATTTTATTTATGGGCACCTCAGATCAAATAAAAAAGGAAGATAACGCACGGCCTTGTTCTTGTTGAAGGACAAGAAGTAGGTATCGACTACTTGTATGATACTAACGAAAAGTAGCATAGTTTCATAGCATGTATGTGCGTTAACGTGTGTTTACTTGGAACTATGCTACTTTTTTTTGTTTTAACAAAACAAGGCCATGAAGTATCTACATCTATATATATAAAAGAGGAAGGTGACTGACTGACTGACATACCCAGAGATCAACGCACAGCCCAACTTAGATTCCTGAAATTTTGCATATAGGTTCTTTATACAGGATGTCCCAGAAAGAATGGATAATCCTGGAGCGCTTAGTAGTACAGCTATCTGGCGTACAAAAAGTTATACCCAAAAAAAATCCAATTGTGCCCAAATTATGAAGTTTATTATTATTGTATACCACGGCCGCAAATTAATGAAATTTGTTGCTTTTTTGGTGTTATCTTATTCCTCACAGACAATCCTATTAGAAATGCAGTAAATAGTATAAGTACCTATTGTACTTTTTTAGAAAAAAAAAATATCAACTTAAACTTTTAACATGAAATTTGATAAAAAAAAAAATATGACAAAGTTTGAAAGCCTTTTGTGAAAAAAAAATGTATGAAAATCTAAGGGGCCAACTGTTTAAAAAAACTGCCCAGTTAATGCAGTTTAGCCTTAGACTTTTTTGGCTCCCATACGAATATGACAAACCAATAAAATAGGTTTAATGGTGTGTGTATCTTTTAGTTTTCTTTTATATTGTGTCATTTATCCTCTTTATATTTTCTCTTTTATATTTTTCTTCATGTTTGAAACCTATTTACGAATGCCTGTCAATAGCTCTGTAGTTATTAATTTTAGGATCTAGAAAGTGTGTTTATATGCTGTTGGTATTCCAAAAAATGTAATATAAAATGAACTAATAAAAATATTTACTTAATATAGATAAATAAAAATGATTGACAAAAATGTATGTATGCCCATAACTATCGACCAGCTGCACGAAAATTGGATAATTCTTTTTGTATATACCTATTAGCTATTGTCAGGACAAGGTTTATATACAGAAAAAAAGGGAGGTGTTATATTATCTTAGTCCCCTTAGTTCTATATATTGTAGCGCTGCTGGAAGTTGACAGAGGCTTACTAAAAGATTTTTTTGATAATGAAGAAAATATTGAAATCTATACTAATATATAAAGCTGAAGAGTTTGTTTGTTTGTTTGAACACGCTAATCTCAGGAACCGCTGGTCAAATTTGAAAAATTATTTTAGTGTTAGATAGCCCATTTATCGAGGAAGGCTATAGGCTATATATCATCACGCTAAGACCAAAAGGAGCGGAGCACCAATGAAAAATGTTTCAAAAACGCGGAAAACTATCACGCTACAGGCAATAAGAGACGAAACGAAGTTGCGTGGGTCAGCTAGTCAATAAATAAAGCAATATGAAGTACGCCAGTACGAAGTATTATGTGATTATTCAAGATTCTTACCGCTGATATAACTTTGTCACCCCACTTTTCAGGACCCTGTGCTTTGTACAAGGCCTGCAACAAAAATACATTATTAACTAACATTGTACCCAGTGATGCTGTACTCTGTGTCAAAATTTGAATAATACAATCTAACTTCATATATAAACTATTTGTTAGACCTAACATCAGTTAGATGTTGGTTAACAATGCTAAGTAGAATAGCCTGGATCTTGGGGACTTGTTGACTGAGGATAGAAAAGGGAAATGTACAAAATTGTTTTACCAATCTATTACTAAATTAAAGTGAGTTACCAAAAGAAAAAGGAAGGAAAATATGAGCACATTATTTATAATTTTTTTGGTAATTTCCAATACAACTCTACTAAAAATAGATAGATATTTTTTAAATTTGATTAAAAAAAAGTATAGAGTAACTTACGTCTTGAGGTCCTTCTTTATATACTTTATACAGACGGGGAGAAGACAGGCACTGCCAAAGTAACTTCATCGTGAATATTTAGATTTTAGAAACTTATAGTTTCACTGCTTCAACTGTATTAATCACGTTTAAATATATTTTATTTATTAAAGTACGATACCGGCTAATCTACACAACACTACGGATTTTATTTCAACAAATAGCAATTTTATTTTAATGAATTTGCCCGACAATTTACACTTGTGTAAATATAAATCTTTAGTTTTAAATTATGAATGAAATACAGACATTTGACAAATCATTGCCTAAGTTTACAATAGACAACTGTAGAGCAACCAAAGCAACAGAGACCGGGTATGACGTTATATTCGTCCAAAACTGCGAGCAACTGGTAAGTTGCGATCTTGTTGTGATTGTGACAACTAAACTACTGTAGATCTATGATTAAGGAATCCTATGCCATAACCACGAAAAAAGCGTGCATACCTACGTTACCAAACATGGCCGCCTAGTGTTGTACTAGTCTTAGCTTTTCATCAAAGATATCGATTAAACGTACCTACACTTCGAAAAAGTTTTCTCTACAGCTTTTGCGCAGCATAGTACTTCTTCCATTTCATAGTCCGTTAAGGTGGTTTTGTCTTTTGAGAGATGAAGATCGTCGAAAGGTAACGGTAGACAGGAATTATGAAAAAATTAAACTCGATGCACAAATTAAAATGTTTTTGACCGCACCCACAATTTTTTTTTGTGCTAGTGAAAATATTTATATACACAGTACGGTACTGACTTTCTGTTAGTTTTGGTATAACAAGGTATCAGATGACATCACAACAGTAGTAGGTCCCCTACCAACTACCGTTGTCATCTGATACCAAGTTAAACCAGATTTCTATTGGGAAATATTATAAATAATAAAACAACATTTAAAACATTTATTGAACACTTTAAATAATCACGTATAAATCATGATCATGCATCGGTTTTATCCCGTTTTTCAAAAAAAAATCTAACTATAGTTGTTAGAGTATAATGACTATATTTTTTGTTACTCAGTTATTTAAACAGTATTATTTTGTTTTAAAATAATTTCCACAAGATATCGTTTCGGTGTTTTTTTTTCCCAAATACCTAAACCTTATGTGGGAAAAATTGGGACCCCGGGCAGATGTGAAATATCGAAATTGTTTTCTATAAGTTACTTGTTCCATAAAATATAATGATTGTTTATTACATTTATATTCATTTTTATTAAATACAAAAATTCTTTTTTTTTTAATTTAGGGGCTTTGGGGGAAAAATGTTGGCACAAGGAAAATTTCCTAACTTCTTCAGTACTGTCTCTCCAAACCTAAACTTTTGTCTTTCTCTATTTTAATTTTGTGCCTACGTATGGTTTCATTGAGACATTTTATTTATCTCTTCTGGCCAGCAACTTTATCTTGCGGAGCTTGCTTTTCTTGCTTCTGAAAATAAAATTTTGTGTTAATAAAGTTTATGAATTAAATTTAATAGTAATGGGATAAAGGGCACAATCAGTTGACCGTTAGATTGGCTATCAAGAATTTATGTTTATATATTACATAGGATTTTGTTGACTGTTCGAAGGCTCATTTAGTTCTATTGGTGTCAAAGTAAAATAATGGGTATGTCAATTGAGGAGTTCTATTTCAAAAACGCAGGTAGTAATTCAATTATAATTACATCATCTGAGAGTTCACGGGTCAAGTTCAAAATGTAATTAGTAAATTTTGAACTTAGTTTACATTTGTAAGAAAACGTCCTTAATAATTGTAGGGCAACTTGGAATGAACTCGCGTCTTTAAATTATGTACATATTTGGTACTGATCCGTATAAAATTAAGGTTACCTTTTTTACAGAAATTATATTGCATCGCCTCTCAATCTTACAATGCCAAGTGTTCTGTTGAATGAACTTTCGTCAAAATATAAGGAGCAGATAAATCTCTTTGATTTGATATATTAAATTTTCATTTACAATGACTTCTAATCACATTCTTTTCTTTGCTCCATTTCTAGGTAGCCTGAGTGTAAAAATACAAAGTCAGTCGTGATTAATACAAAGTTATTATAGAAACTATCGATTACTTTTAAAGCTTTTAGCACATCACTATTGCAAAATAAAAACAATGACCAAAACCCCAAAATATCAATCTAAGCCAACTAAATTACACACAGATTGATTATAAAGAACAGTTTTATATCAATTTAATGACATACTAAAATAATTTGATGCATTTATGGGATTTTTAATATTTTATATACATTTTACGTTACTCACTTGTGAAACGACAGATTTGGCAAATTTTGGCGTTTAGACGCACCACAACCCACAACAGCGCACTTAGGAGACATTGCAATTTAGTGTCTTTTCACTTTTACAAATAATATAAGCACGATTGCATAATAAATTGAGAAAAAAATAGCTAACAGCGAAAGTAAACAAAGGCAAAGTGAACGTCATGTACTGTGACCGGTAACCAAACATGGCGGATTGGCACGAAGGTATATTCTAGTGACGATGTTGCCAAAATCAGCAAAAACAAATATAGTGACGTCCTGCATTCCTTACATGAGACAGTACAAGTCAGAAAGAAAGAGCAATGTTTTTGGTATTGCTATATCGATTTCACCCACAAATGTATATATATTACATTACGTTCACTGCGTATACAAGAAAATGTTCTGGTCACTTCTAAGAATCTTGTTTGTAATCAAACGGTAGTGTTTGGGATATGTACTAGACCGGAAATTTTCCCTCAACTGAAGAGTCATGGTTACGACAATGGGGATTGTTCTCTTTAATAAAATCTGTTATAATATGAAAACCATTTCGAGGAATAGGGCTACTGATGTCTGCTAAGGGGTTAAAATAAGAAAAAACTCATGGGTTGTTAGTATTTCAGGCAAAATGTGAATAACATTCAGTTGATATTCTGTGACGTCATCGAAGGCATGGCATGGTTTCCTCTGCTTACAAACGTTGACATAAAAGTGACATTCGTTCTACTCTACTGCTATGGAATCCTACCTCTACGCTCTACTGCTGTCAATATCAATACCAAGTATATGTGTTCTGTGATCAATACAAATAATAAACATAACCTCAAGATTTAGCAAAATATTCGAGATTTAAAGTGCAAGTAACCATGGAATATAGGGAGTGTTTTGTTCCCACATGCAAGAACAACACAAATAATTATGTTTATTCGCATTCGAGAAGACTTAAGAGAAAAGTGGTGACGTGAGGCAAAAGCAGAATATTTCAAGGTTTACACAATGTATTGTTATGAAGATCATTTGGAGGTATGTTTTCAATACTGTACACTTATTAATATAACTTTTTGTGGTCTAACTCCACTGATGCTTATCGTGAATACCGTGTGTTCGACCGATTGTTAATTAACATCGCATTTTATTTTAGCCCCAAGAAGATTTGATAAGTTATTATTAATATAAGTTAATGAATGAAAAACCAAAGTTGAAACGTTCGGCTATATTACGCAAAATTGCTAAGGAAACAAGCGAAAATATATCGGAATTAAAAAAGTTACTGTTGCCACATACAAGTATCAGTGGATTTAGTGATGCCTAGTACATCTACAAGCACCAAAGAAACAGTCGAAACAATATATGATGTAAACATGGCTAGTTCATCTACTACATCAACAAGTAATCCTATGAAAAGAAAATATGGACATTTAGTAATGCCTAGTGTATCTACTCATTTTGTATTTCCTTCAAAGGTATGTTTTACCCATTATTATCTACTTTATCAAAATCTTTTTTAAGCAGTCATAGGCAGTTGTGATGTAACCATCTACCACTTAATCCTATGCCCTTAGACTTAATAAAAGGAATAATATGTATGAGTCAAATCCCTGCATCCCTGCAAACAATGCATAGTCATACTAACAAATTTTATCTATTATCTTTATATATATAATTCTTCTGTGAGTGTGTATGTCACTGAACTACTCTCAAACGACTAGACCGATTTTGATGAAATTTTTTGTGTGAGTTCAAGGGGATCTGGGAATGGTTTAGATTCACAATTTTGTCTGCTGGACAATGTTTTTTTAATTAATTTTTAATTTATTAGTAGTTATGGCAAAACGACGTTTGCCGGGACAGCTAGTAGATATAAATAAGTCTCTAGTCAGATAAATAATAAATAAATAAATATTTTAGACATCTAACACACAACGCTATCTAGTCCCAAGCTAAGCAGAGCTCGTGTTATGGGTACTAGACAACTTATACATATACATACATATTATACATAGAAAATACCCAAACTCCGAAACAAATATTTGCAGATCATACAAACATTTGGTCCGACTCGGAATCGAACGCGAGACCTTGTGATCAGCAGCCGCTCACACCAACCGCGAGACCAGCAAGGCGAGATTAATCTATACTAATTTATAAAGCTGAAGAGTTTGTTTGTTTGAACAACGCTAATCTCAGGAACCGCTGGTCTGATTTGAAAAATTCTTTCGGTGTTGGATAGTCCATTTATCGAGGAAGGCTATAGGGTATATATCATCACGCTACTACTAATAGGAGCGGAGCAACAATGAATAATGTTTCAAAACCGGGGGAAATTTTCACGCAACGGGCAATATAAGGCGCAAACGAGGTTGCGTGGGTCAGCTAGTATATTATATTTACACCTAATTTGATTGCATAAGAATTAGTAATATTTTGATTTCACTCTTTCATATTTTATGATAGCTTTAATAATATGTTAATAAATGTACTGAGACTGGACCATACACAATTTGAGGACTATGAAAGGCTGATGTGATATACAACTTGTAAACAAGACCGCATACTTTTACTGATATTATAAAAACCGTTAGAACTGCATATGACTTACTATCATTACAAGTTATATCTGACAGAATTGTATTAACCAGTCAAATATTTTGACTTAATTTTCAGAAAAATGCTGCAACTCAGTGTGAAATAAAGATGGTTGACAAGAGCACCAATTATAAAGTTAGGAAGGTGGCTACTAATAATACTACAGTTGAGATATTATCATCTCAAGAAAGTTCTTCAGCGGCGACTCCATCTTTATTTGGTGGTACATCAGAAACTGAAGAGTTGTCTGTTCATGATGCAACTAAAAACACATTGAAAAACAGAAAAATTATGTAAGACATAGTGTTAAATAAATCTAAAATGTATTTAGGGTTACCCAAACAATATGTATGGCTTATTGATCACATTGTGGGAAAGAGTACAACAAAAATAGACTCCCTGTCCATTATTGTAACCTTATTCAAGATAAAGCAAAATGACTCAATAGAAAGAATTAGTGATCAATTTGATTTAACTCGATCAAAATTATGGTGGTGGTGATGCTCCTAGAATGCCATTAATGAGACAAAATCCTGACTTATCTATTTTTAGATTTAGTTTCTCTTCAATAGAGTGGAGTACCCTGCCCTCCAATTTCTTCCCACGTTTTATAGCCTTTGTCTCAGGCACCTTATATCCTCCTAAGATTTGTTGTACTAAAGCACCATCTGTTCTTCAATGAGCAGTTTCATGTAATTTCGAAGCTGTCAGTCTGCCTTGCCGTATATTATGCCAGTATTTACTCTCGGCTTGGTCTTAAGTTTTTAAATTTATTTCTTTAATACCATCATTATTAATAACTTTCTTCAAATATGTTCGAAAATTTGCATATTCATGTATAGCTTCGTCACATATGAATGCCAATATAATATCAAATATATTCTTAGAGTTTGACTTATAACAATCATCAAACTTCAAAATGAGTGCATTGCTAAGATTTCTTCTACGACACTCTTCTTTAAAGTTGCTTAAGATGGTATTACTTTTTGGAGCCAATTTTGGAACTTTGGCCTTAGGAAATATTTCTTTACAAGAAACATGTTCAGTACTGGCACTGGTAAGAGTAGGTTTGTTCCAATAACATTCAACTGTGGTCGGAGGTTCTGATTTTTGTTCACTAGCCAAAATAGTAATACAAGGGAATGCTTACAACCTGAAAAGAAATTAAAAATATTTGTTTAATACAAATTTTAAATGGATGATATAAAGACTCATAATAGAATTTTGATCAAAATTGAATTTTAATCAACTCTGTCTTTCAACTGTTACTGTTTCAATCCATTATTTATAGGTCTAGTAAAATACTGATTCATTAGAATATAAACACATTACAGTTAATATTAGATGTTTAAAATGTTAGTATGAAAATATGAATACACATTTAGACTGCCTCGTTGGTCTAGCAGTTGGAGTGTGCGACTGCTGATCATGAGGTCTCGGGTTCGATTCCCGGGTCGAACCAAATGTTTGTATGATCTACAAATATTTGTTTCGGAGTTTGGGTGTTTTCTATGTATAATATGTATGTATTTACAAAAAAAAAGAAGTATTTATGTATTTATATCAGTTGTCTAGTACCCATAACACAAGCTCTGCTTAGCTTGGGACTAGATGGCGTTGTGTGTTAGATGTCCGAAAAAAATAAAAAATAAATAAATTAAATATTATTTATGTCACTTGTGTGAGAAATACAACTTTATTGTGACGAGACCCATTGATCAAGAGAATTGGCATGCTGTCTTATTGTTGGTTTTAAATATTTCTGCTGCTGCAGGACAATCTTCACAGGTTGCATCAATAATGGTATCCTTGTCTTCATCAATTTCACATGTGACTGCATACAATTTGCTGCTTATTCTGTGTTCAGGTACTACTTTTGCAATGACTATACATTCGTTGCCAGTTCGACTCACTTTAACGTAACAGCGGTATTTACATAAGAACCTCGTGATGACCTAAAACAAGTAGGTAAGAAATTCTTTTTAGGAAATTTCATATTATTCTTTTAAAAAGATAAAGATATTATACATAGTATGATACGTGACATGTATTCTTAGATATATCATTGTTTGTATTGTAATTTTCTATAAAAGTTAGTAGGTAAATAGTATAAACTGCAAAACTTACATTAAGATTTTTGCTCCTCTAATTTCTGCTTGTTACTTTCTGTCAAATGTTCTAAAATCATAACATTTTTCAGCTTAGACAGATTACGAGAGTCCGCTTTTATAAAAGTATTAGTCATAGTGAATGATAAATAGTTTAATTTATGTAAAAGATTAAAGTATGTGAACGCAAGGTGCAAGATAAAAGACTATGAAGTGAAGAGGTTATCTATCAACATTCAATTCAATTTCAATTCAATTCTTCATTGTGGCCTTTGTGGAGATGTAACCACAATTTCGCCAATGTCAAGTTTGAGAAAGACCAACAAACGACGGAAGTTGTCTGGTGAGCAGAAAGGTCAAAAACCATTAAGCAGATTGAAATATTGAATAACACACATAGAACATAATCACACAAAATAAATAAAATTATCTAACACAATCAATATACCATACTTAAATATAATTACAGTTTTATTTTATTAGTTCTAATATAGTTACATAATATATTTATAATAGTTTTACACCCAAGGGAGAGAAGGAATTTAAAGGATATAGGACGAGGGATATTGGAAGGAATGACATCATGTAACGAGTAACGCATTTTAGGGCAACCAAAAAACAAATGATCAACATGCCCTTCTTCCAGGCCGCACTCACAAAGAGAGGAGTCCCCAATCCTCAATTTGGCTAGGAAAACAGGGGTGCAGGAGTGGTTTAAACGCAGGCGACAGATTGTAGATATGGTGGATTTATCAAAATGCATATGTTTGTAAAACCAGGGTTTGATAGGGATGGAGGGTTGGATGTCCCCATAAAATTTACCTTTGGTGGTTTTTGAGATTTGCCACAATTTAGTCCATGAATTGTGTAAATTTAAATTGAGTGTAGCATTGATGTCATGGCTATATATTAGTGTGTGTTCAAGAGTACCTGTTTCAATAGCACTTCTGGCGCAGGAGTCAGCTATTTCATTTCCCTGAATACCCGAGTGACCAGGAATCCAGGCTAGGATAATGTTAATACCGAGGCAGTGACATTGGAACAACTCCTCTATTATATTAAGAATGGTGGGGAATCTAGATTTAGAACGAAAAGGATTAGATAAAATGGATTGTAGGCAACTTTTGGAGTCTGAGAAGATTATAACTTTATTTAAATTATGGGACTTAGCAAAACGAATGGCCTCCAGAATGGCGAGGGATTCTCCTGTAAACACTGAGGTTATAGGAGGACATTTATAACCCAAAATTATATGAGTAAAAGGCATCCAAACCGCAACACCAACCGGACTATCATCAGAGATTTTGGAAGCATCAGTATACATAGGCAGCCAGTCTGTGTACTTGGTATTAACAGTATTAATGAGTATCTTATTTGCTTCCACAGTGTTTTTGTCAATATTGAAATCCAGTAAAATGTTGGGTTGGAATATTAGGGAATCATAAGGGACTGAGTAAACGGGCATTAAAGGAGTTTGAAAAAGTGGGTTAGGAAGACGAGTGAAAGTTATGTAGGCACGTAGAAGACAGGGTGGTTTCAACGGTGAATATTGATCACGAAAATTGAAGAACGAGGATAGTTCATTTAGCTTAGGAAGGAGTGGGTGTTCGGAATTTTGGACAAGTTTGAAAAAGAAACGATTGGCTAGGAATTGTCTGCGCAATGAGAGGGGAGGATCACCACACTCCACCTGCATGGCATTGATTGGAGATGATCTCATCGCACCAAGGATAATGCGCAGACATTTAGCTTGGAGTTTATCAAGTTTTTGAAGGCCTGACTGATTGCAGGGATCTACCAAAAATAGCCCATAATCCATGTGACTACGGATTAAAGCATTATATATAAGTTTTTGAGTAACAGGGTGAGCACCCCACCACACTCCAGATAGGGAACGTAAAATATTTATATTTTTCTCACATTTTTGAACTACATAGTCAGTGTGTACAGTACCAGAGAGTCTAGAGTCCAACCAAATACCCAGAAACTTAACTTTATAGACTTGTTGGATAGGTTCATTATCAACCGCAATGGAGACGGGCGGAACAGTTCTTTTTCTCGTAAATACGACGGCGCTGCTTTTAGGAGCTGACAAAGAAAGGCCATGTTGAAGAAGCCAAACTGATAAGTAATTAAGGGCAGTGTTCAGTTTGCCAACAGCCTCTTCCGGGGACTTATTGGGAATGTATAATGCCAAATCATCGGCATACTGCAGAATTTGGCAAAAAGGCTCGACCGATAGTTCCAAGTCGTAGGTGTACAAGCTATATAGCAGGGGACTAAGGACTGAGCCTTGAGGAAGACCGCTCCAGACTGTTCTAGAAGGAAGAGAAAAGTTCTTGTATTTGATAGTAATCGTTCTTTCCATAAAAAGATTACATATGAAGTGAACCAACTTCTCAGGGATACTAAGCTGATGAATAAGTTTATTCCTGAGCACCGGAAGGAGGACACTGTCATATGCTGCAGAGATGTCCAGAAAAACACCAACAAGGTTTTCTTTCTTTAAAAATGAAAGACGGATATCAGAAATAAGTAAGCTAAGACTATCCATTGTGCCTCTACCTTTTCTGAAACCAAACTGAGATTTTCCCAATAAATTGCTATTTTCCACAAACCATTCAAGTCGGTGCTTGACCATGTGTTCTGTGACTTTAGCCAGGACAGAAGATAGGGCGATTGGTCTGTAGCTATTCGCATCTGAGGGGTTCTTGCCTGGTTTAAGAATTGGAATTATAGTTTGGGATTTCCACGCAGCTGGGACTAAGCCGTTTTCAAAGAACTTATTAATTAACTCAAGGTAGTATAATCTAAAATTATCTGAGGCATTTTTAATAAAGGAGTATGGGATCCCATCCAACCCAGGAGATGAGTCAACTAATCCGTCAAGTGCCAGATGAAGCTCGGAGAGTTTGAACGGGCTATTTAAAAAGTTCGAGCTTGGAAGAATTTTTGGAGGGGAAGGGAAATTATCAACAAAGGGGACAAACGGGGGAGACATTTTATTTGAAAAGGCTTCTAACCAGGATGATGGGTCGTTGATTGTGATATTATCGATGTTGAGGGATCCTCTGTATCGTTTGACTTGCTTCCAAATTATAGAAGGAGGAGTTTTTGGCGAAATGATTTCGCAAAAACGTAACCATCCTTCTTTCTTTTTCTGTGTAAGAAGTTTTACTGTTGCAGCAGCTTTTTTTTTGTAATTAATAAAGTTTTCTCTCGTCATGTTAATATTATAGATTTTTTCATAGTGTTTCCTCTCTTTAACTGCAGCAGTGCATTCTGAGTCCCACCAAGGTGTGGAGACTCTAAACTCGTGAGTTTTTTTAACATGAAACTGTTCATCGGCGGTAGCGATGATGGCATCCGTAAATTTTGAATAGGTGTCCAAGATGTTACCACTGTTAGGTGGAGGAAGAGACTCAATCCTAGTGTCAAGAGATGAAGCATAACAGGACCAATCAACATTCGATAAGCGGTATTTGAGGGACGGGAAAAAATTATAAGTTGGGACAGCTTGATTGGGAATGGAAATGACGATAGGAAAATGATCACTACCATGACAATGGGACAAAACATTCCAGGATAGAGTAGAGGCTAAGGATGGGGAACAAACAGTGAGGTCTACAGCACATTTAGGGTTTTGATTAGGAAAAGATCTACGGGTTGAGGACCCGTTATTGATAACACAAAGATTTGCATCATCAAATGATTCAAGAAGGGCAGTTCCAAAAAGATCATCATGACCGGAGCCCCATGAGCTATGATGAGCGTTAAAATCCCCCATTAGGATGATGGGAGACGGGACAGAGGAAATGATGTATAAGATGTCAGGAATCATATTTGAGCGGGGGTGGGGAATATATATAGAAAGGAATGAGATGTCCAAAGCCCTTACGGCCACGACATTAATCTCTTGGGGGAAGGGAGGAAGAGAGATTTGGACAAAGGGAAGCGAGCGCTTTACAAGTAAGGCACTACCTGCGTAGCCATCAGACCTGTCATCCCGGAGGCAGGAGTATCCCGGAACCCTAAATCGGGATCCAGGTACCAACCATGACTCCGAGATGGCAATAACTAATGGATGGAATTTATTTATTAGGTGAAGGAGTTCAGGTTTTCTTCTGCGAATGCTCTTAGTGTTCCACTGCAGTAGGGTGGGCTGGGCCATGTTGTCCATTTAGAGACTGGAGGAGTATTGAAAGTTTTTGGGCAACGTGGGACGGTAAATGAGAGTTTTGTTTAGATAGGATATCAAGGATGATAATAAGAAGGGTTTCTAGGAGGGTATCCTGGCCTGCTGGATGATTAGTTTGTTGTGCCTGAATTGCACAACCATTGGGTAGAGTGGACGGTTCATTACTAATCAGAGCTTGGTGGGCAGCCTTATCATAGGAACTACCTAACGGGGCCCTGGGATGAGGTTGGGACATTACAGTTTTGGAGTGACTTATGTAAGAAGAAGAGGGATTATTGATTTGCAGGGACTGACTGTATTGGGAAGATTGGTTAGGTTGGCTTAAAATTAGTTTAGAGGAGATTTGAGAAGGAACTGAGCTTTGGGCAACTTCAGAATATGGTCTGCTTACATGAGGTAAATGTGTGGATGCCTCTTCATAAGAGATGTTTTGTTGCGACATAAGAATCTTTATAGCTCTCTGTCTCCCCTGCTCTGGGCAATCTTTGCTAGTAGCAAAATGACCTCCAGAACAATAAAGACAGGTGGCACTACTCTCACTAACATCACACTCATCACCTGAATGGGTTTGGGTGCACTTAAAGCATCGGGGCTTGGAGCGACATTGATTTTTGGTATGCCCAAAACGGCAGCATTTGTTGCACTGGATGGTGGGAAACGTGTATGATTCAACAGGGAGAGAGGTGTGGAAGGAAAAAATTCTATTAGGGAGGATTTGGCCTTGGAATGTGAGGACTATGGTTTGGGTTGGGATCCATTCTATCCTACCATCATTTGCAGACTTTCTGTTAAGACGACGGGCTTTCAAAACCACACCGCAGCCATTTGGGTATTTTAATGATTCTACAAATTCTTCCATGGACAAGTCAACTGGCACTTGGCGAACTACACCCATTTTAGTGATGTTGTAGGTTGGTATTGTGGCTACATATTTATTGGATTCAAGAACTGGATTATCTAGGAAAGTATTAGCATCAGTATAGTATTTAAATTCAATAGATATTTTGTTCCTACCAACTTTTTTGACGCCATCTGCACAAATATTTTGGATGTTGTGACGGGAAAGGAGTTGCCCAAATTTGATTGGTCGTATAGTAGTCCCTGCTGAGGGGTCAGGTTCTGATCTGGACACATGTATGATATATGGGCCTTTGTCTAGATTTGTATATGCTTTTACTCCTACTACTAGCGATGGATGAACGTAAAGATGTTGAATTGAAGCATTCGGTAGTTCAGTGTTAGTGATCAGCTTTTTAGCGTGAGTCGGTGCGTCTTCAACGGGTAATGGACGTTTTGAAGCGACTGAAGACCTGGGCGTTGATTCAACAATATCCATGACATTGTTTGGGATGTCTGGGGGTCTAGGAGGGGGGAGGTCGTCCATGATGGGCGCCTCCTCCCAAAGGAATTGTAACTAAAAAATAAACGTACACTAATAACTACTATGACTTACCGATAACACACACAATATATACTAAATACGGTTAATAACACAAAAATCTGTTTAACAACACTTAATTTTGGTCGGAAAAGCTCCGATTTCTTAATAAAATTGGAAAACTTCTCTCACACGTGTGTTAGCTTTCACGTCCAAAATGACAACCTCTATCAACATGTCAACCGGTGAAATCTTTTTGACACTTACTTTTTTTTGTGTCTTTATAGTAAGGCAAAGGTACACACAATTTTATGCCAACGATGACGTAATTGTGGTTTTAATACGATTTAAAATTTTCAAAAAATTATTTTGAAGCTTTTACTGAAAAATATTCAAATTAGTTCCTTATATTCCTCAATATTTTCGAAATCAGAGGTAAAAAATAAGGTTGAAAATTTTTAGACAATCCCCATTGTGCACTTAACAAACATTAATATTTAATAATCTAAGCAGTTGTGGACTTGTATTTAAAAATTCGTATTCATCTTGAATATAAAATAGCTTCTATACCGCACGGTAAAATTGTAAGAAATTATTACAACAAACTTATTTTGCTTATGAGCCATTAAAATTTGATAAGAACATGACTGTCATTAAAATTGTAGAAAATATAATTATTTTGAGAAATTAAACTACTAAATATTGGTTGTTTTTATTTAAATACATAATGGATCCTTAGTTGTAAACAAAAAAGGAACTGCAGATTCGCAGCCTTATTGCTTAAGAACAATCGACCTATCAGGCAATCAGACGAAAATCAACATCGCGTCTTTCATGTCGCATGTGATTGTTCGATTGTTCATACTCTTTGCCTTGTCGAATTCACGTATGCAATAAGGCTATGGTTTCTTATCAAAATGATGACATTTTAAAAACTAAACAATGTTAGGTGTTGTTTATTGGTCTACTGATTATTAGATCCATTGATCGAATTGCTCTAGTTGCATTTCTTTACTGTGGGTGGCTCAAAACTCAGGTCATATTATCAATAAGTCGTATCCGATTTATTTTAAAAATTATTAATACAAAAGGTAAAACGTTACTTTTTTCTTCTACTAATCACATTTCATAAAGAATTAAATAACCGTCTGCCGGCACTTTAATATTTTTTTAGTTTGTTACATAAACAACAGACACTTTACAAGACACACATAAAATAAAACTAACATAGAGACGGTCAAAAACACATGAAGACAAATTGTTTTCGTAAAGAAATTTTGATATTACCAATCATATTAAAAAAGGAATTATGGTATTTAAGATACTAAAATAAAATATACCTTTTGTTGTGTTTATTTTTGCGACTGGTATTGACTTGGCAATTTAATATCGATATGACTAAAAACTCTACATCACTATGTAGTGATATATCAATGTAGAATTTTACAGTCAAATTGGCGACATTCGATAGTTTTCGACCCACTTGAGACACTATACATCTCTCTTTTAAGGAGATGACACTTTGCTTTTGTAAAAAGGAGAAGGAACATGTTTGTAAGTTCCGGTTATATATAATTTAACTTCTATCTGAAGTCTCACGAATGCGTAAAGATATGGAACTAATGTGACAGAACACCCATGTTTGTTGTTGTCAGTTTATTTCCATTTATTTCTCCAGTCGAGGGGTTGAGTTGCCGTAGGGAGATCGTTTTTTGTTTTTTCGGAAGACGGTCCCCGTTTCATCCCATCCACATTTTTTATATTTTATATCATTAATTTCATCACGACGAAGACTTAACGACTTGAAGACCTAAGATTTGAAGACTATAAACACTTGACATTGGCAGAAATAGCTGATCCGAGAGATCCGGCTGATTGCCATTTCATCAAAGAAGAAGAAGAAGAGTTGCCGTAGTTAAATATACATTTCGTTTGATGATGATAATGATTGCAGTTTTCCGAGCAGATGTAACAGAATTTGTTAGCATATTATCACTTTTTGCGTTTATGAAATAGGATTTTTTTTGGATCTACACTAAATCTTCAATAGAATAGGCCATGTATTTAATAAAAAAAACACGTTACTAATATTATATTTTACATAAAGATCCCGTGCAAAACCGTTACGGTTTGCTAGTATAAATGGTTCCAGAGCTCGTATGCGTGTGTTTATATTGGGTCTGATGTCCGAAATATTTATGATGTCTTTACTTTGAAATATAATTAATATGCTTAAATATTTACGTACAAATACGGGATGAGTTGACCATAATTTGTTTTACTTCTAAAATTTTCCACAGAATAATGGTAAAATATTCTAAAGCGACAACACTACAACCAACTTTTATATAACTCAATCGACCGATCAATAGACCGTAGGGTTTGGACATACATCGTTATTTCCAAATATCGATACTAAACAATGGAAATTTAGTAAATTGTTTTATTGAAATCCTTCTTCATGTGATCATGTCGTTGCTCATTTCATTCCGTTGCCACGCAGTTCGTTTTATAATATATTATAAGTTAAAAATCACAACTTAATAAACTAAGCCTTGCTTAATAATTGCTTAAATACTTAGGGGTTGGTTAGAAAATCGTAAGCGTGCCTACCGAAAGCTAACTTGACGAGGCACTATCGTAGATGAGGTAAAAGGAAATTTCTACAGTAAAATGAATAAACGAGACTAATGTCGCACAGTTCTAAGTTTTCATGACTTTACTCAGTACTGTACTCACTTTCTTCAGTAGCTTTTACCTAATCTTAATCAACTTCTATGTTTGATCTTAATGTTTAAATAGCCTACACACTAACGTTATTGTTATTAACATTAATTCATATTAAAATACTACCAAATGTACCGATAACTGTAACTTGCACTGCCCCATCTCTACGCCTCAGTTATATAGCTCATGTTATAACAAATATAGCTCATTGTGCTAGCGATCCGGAGCATAGTAGACGTGCTTAGCATGTGCGCAATCAGTGCTTAAAAATACAGTAAAATCCTAATTCTCAACATAGTATTTAATATCAAACCGTGTTACTAGTGAACAGCTCAGGCATAAGATAACATTCAAAAATAAATTAGACTAATTCAAAATCGAATCGTATCAATCAACAATCCGGACATCCAAGTGATCAAAATGGGTTTAATAATTCCAAAGTAATTCAGGTAATGAATAAAGAACCTTTTCTTCTATTACAACAAACTATACTCAGTGACCTGATGACAGATGGTATTCCAAACACCTCGAATAATATTACGAATAAAGAATGTAATCCAGTATCGCTAGATATTGGAGTGCAAATACCACCTAACAATCAGCCAGAGAAGATTGCAGCATCAATACTCGGCCTAACCAAGCCACACAATCCAATCATAATGGAAAAAGATTTGAGAGCTCCCGGTAAAAATAATGATAATAAGCATATGGAAGTTGAAGAAGTGAATCATGGGGATGATGAAATTGTATTGGGTAATAAACAAAACAATGTGTCAATCAAGCAAGCTGTGGTAGGAGATGCTGATAAACTACTCAAAAAGTCAAATCAATCCAAAAAAAACAAAAGCTTGATTAAAAACAAAAGTAACAGTAGCCGTGCCGTGCCAGATATACTCAGACCTAGAGCATACACATCAATTAAGACACCATCAACTGCATCTGTTGGGACTGGGTTAAAATCTGTTGGGACTACATCACGATCCTCTAAACGAACTAGATCTAAATCAGACACTGAAATTCTCCCACCCAAATCGAATACTTCTAAGATAGTCAGCAGTCGTAAAAATAAAAACGAAATTCGACAAAGAAATAAGGATAAGCAGGTAAACAATAACGGAAAAGTTACGGGAAAGATGTCCACTAAGAGTAAAGTCTCACCTAAAGTGAAAAACAAAGACTTAGTCAGTAAGTCACGCCATCAGCAAAATTTGGTTAATTCTTCGAAGTGGAAAATGTCAGAAACCATATTGTTCTATCGCACGCTAGCAACGGTTGGTGTCAAATATCCTATACTAAAAAAACTTTTTCCTAATAGATCTCGACAAGAGTTTCGTTTGAAACTCAGGAGGGAGCAGATAGCCTGTGCTGCCTTTATTAGTCACGAATCTCGTCTACGTGACCTGTTGAAAATTAAGGACAATAAGAGCAAAGGGTCGAATATTAATCAAACCCATGAGAGAAACGAAAATAGCGTTAAAAAAAAGAAGGTGCGATCATCAAGCAACACATGTGATAAATCAGTGGATAATGCAGATTTGACTAGTTCGGCAGAAACAAATATTTTGAATACTAAATATTTGCAAGTAGAATGTCCGAAATATTTTACCGATACCAAACTTATACAATTTTCTGTTTTTGGAAATTTCAATCCAGGTTTTGATCGTGAAACGTTGAAACATGCCTACGTATTCGAACATAAAAAAGTATCAGTAACAACACTTCCAGAGAAGTTATCAAGATCTATCTTAGATTTTGTGTGGCAGTTTAGAGCAAAGATGGCACATAACTCGCGTGAGGACTCACCAGATTTACATGACTCAACAAAGAAACGACGCCGACAATGAAACGGTAACGAAAGTGTAACAAGGTTCTAGATATATAATATAACACCGAACAGATTTTTTTTATTATATAAACATACATAAGCACAACTTTCCGATAAGTGTAAGAAGGTCATATTACATTTACTCTATGTCGACAACTAAACATTGTTTTGAGATTTTTAACTTCATAGGTAGTTACTAGTATCTTTAACTTTTTAACTATACTTAGGTTTAAGTATAATGTGTACAATGAAAATGTATTTTGTGTAAAAATATATACGTGTTTACCATCTCTAATATGTGGTATTTGCAAATAATTGATCTCTTAACATCACTGAAAGCAAAGGTAGTAGAGCTACGCTAGTTTCAGCGCGAACGGGCCTTTCGACCGAGGCGGTACTACCTATGCACGAAAATCAATGTAAAATGATAGCGATAATGCTGTCGTGTTTCTTTGCTGAGTGCGAGACCGGAGGCCCAATGATGCAGAAGCATCACTAGCCCGCCATGGTGTGGGTCACCATGCTGCATTGTTGTATTGTCTTCATTGTGACCACCACTCTTGGATTCTGCTTATGCTTTCCATCAGGCAGAGTAGAGTCATTTAGACAGAGTAAAACATAAAAAAGGCTCTCGCAATGAAATAGGAATAGTTCGTCTTATTAATTAAAGTTACGGTTAGGTGTTTGTAAATGTAATGTGATTTGTGTGTAATATTATTAACAGGATTTATTTTAATATAATAAGTGTAACAAATATGATATAAAATGCAAGAAGATTTTTTTAAAGTTATCTACTAGTCTGAAAATGATATTTGTCGGCGAGAGAGTACTAACGAGTTACGAGGGATATGGATGTAATTGGTTGACATAATTACATCAAAGTGGATTTATAAATTATATTGATATAGGATTTCTGGTAAAGTTTAGACAATCACTGAATAGAGCACATCTGTAGAAAATTAATGTTGTTAGTAGGTATTATATTCAGTTTTAAGAAATGTTTTCTCAATGTGAAGTCGATGTTTGTGGATGTGATTAATGAATAAAATAATGTTAATGAAGTAATTAAGTATTTGGAAAATAAATTCAATCGTCATTAAAGCGTTTTTTATTTATTTCCTACTATCTTTTTGTCTAACTCCGCCCGTGTCTGTTACCTATTTACCGCGTTAAATGGTAACTTATTTTTCTTGGTGAATCAGTTTTAAAATTAGCTTAGAAGTTTTGGTTTAAATGTTTAAAAAACAAACAAATTCTAATTTTACTTAACAATTTTGCTTTCCAATATTTTATATCCTCAAAATCAAGAGGGCAAGTAGAGATACATAAGACGTCCTTGTGAAGTAATAATACTGTACAAAAACTATATTTAGAGTACCTACTAGCTAACCCACCCCTCCTCGTCTGCGTCTGATATTCCCTGTATCGTGATGTTATAAGACAGTGAATGAATTTGTTTATGATAAAATCCCTAAAAATAGACATATGCTCCAGTGGACTTTTATAACTTTGCTATATGCTATTGATGCTTCACTCCTTTTGGTTGCAGCGTGATAATATAACTATAGGTTATAACCTTCGTCGTTACAAGCTATCTAACACTGACGACTATAATTTTTCAAATTGGATCCGTACTTCCACCAAACAAACAAACTCTTGGAAATGAATGAAATGAAATGATTTTTATTGTAAGTAAATTTTTACAGATAATTTTACACGTCGGACTTTACTGCTACAAAAGGCCGCTTCACAACGCTTCAAACGATGCAATATTGTTAATTTAATCTAAAGATAAGACGAAAAAATGTATTAGTTTGTATTTATTTATATCTCTTTTTTCTAATGGAATAGGGGGGAAACGAGCAGACCTATCACCTGATAGTAAGCGATTACCGCCACCCAAGGACACCCGTAACACCAGAGGGTCTTGAAGCATCACAAGTGCGTTGCCGGCCTTTGAGGGATGGGAATAGGGAGGGGTTGGGGCCACCGGCTACAGCGCAAAGTTGTTGAGACGTGGCTTGCAATGCTCATCATCATCATCATTCTCGCATCCATCTTCTTCCTGCTAGCCTTGATCTCTCGATCATTTATGCAAGATGTTAGATGGCACATAGGTGTAGAAAGTTACTAACCCATGTTTTGCCAAGACGCGGCTGCCACTCTTAAAAACTTTTTTTACCCATAATTGTAAAATTGGTTTCAGGCTCTGCAGCTAATATGGCTAGTTCACTACTACTTCCGCTTGCTAATCCTAGAGGCTAAGCTGACCTTAACTCTCTGACGGATCTCCTCATAGATACGAACCCTTATGCTGATTATACGATACCAATGTTCTTGCAACAAACAAACATTTGGTCCGATTCAGGGATCAAACTCTAAATTTTATGGTAGGCGTGAATGTAAAGTACCTCCAACTCCAGATCTGTCAAGGCAGGCACTATCAATACACGTACATACAAATCGTGTGTAGTAGTTAGTATTTTTCTTGCGCCCCCTGACAAGACAAGCAGGTGCAAGTGCGCCTTCATACACTGACGCTCATGGCCACCGACTGTTTATACTTTTGGATGTAAAATTTTTGTAAACAAAGTAATTTAATTTAATAAGTAATTTAATGGCTAAAAATGTAATACTCAAGTCATGACAATAATATTGTCTATGCTATATCAATTCAGTATAACTATTTTTAGTCTATACTTATCTCCGTCACGGATTGAGATTGAAAATGTTTTGTTGAGAAATTGCCATGTGAAACATTAGAACTTAACAATTTCGTTTATTTATTTTGTTTATTATAGTCATGAAACATGATTTGTGCGTTAAGAAAGGCATTATCATGCGTCTTGCTGATCTCAGTAACTGTGTACGCCAGGATACACAAGTTGCATCTTACGGTAAGAGTTGATTTATACCTGTAATATGGTTTATTAAAAGGTTGCTAGACAGGTAATTCTGCGATGTCGTATAGTTTTACACTTCTAGGTCTTACTTATTAAATCGCCATAAAGAGCTTTACATATGTTAACGTACAACAAAATACCTATTAGTAGTCTTCGTTAGCGTCTTGTACAGTTTCTTAACTTAGACGCACAGTGGGCCTGAAAATATTGAATATGTAGCAATTGGCACAGATAATGTATCCTTGAATGTGGGTGCTGACATGATTATTACTTTATCTAGTTTCTTAATCCTGTTTCAGAGTGTGATCTTTATAGTGTCATATAACAACAAAGGCTCTTATCAGTCAGTAAATCTAAGGATTATTTATCTTTTAAGGTTTTCAAGCATACAGCATACAGTTTCATATAGACAGTAAATGATAAAGCAAATGAATTGACTGTGTTACTTGAAGTCAGCATCTTGTTTTACATTCATGGCTAATTGGTTATTTTTTTATATTGTATAGTTTTGTTTAGTGTAACAAATGTAGTATGGATATTATGGGTATAAGAGGCAAGCCGTGTAACAATTACACATTTATTTGAAACTAATTCTAATTTCAACAAGAAATGATTCTAAAAACTATAACCGGACTACATAGAGCTTTTGTTAAAATTTAGATAGCATTTATCACCTGGGTCATTATTAAGATTCTATTGACACCTCATATCATTAAAATCAGTTCAGTAGTTTGTATAACATACATAGATTCTATAGTTAGGTTAAAAGGAAATGTCAACTTATTCAGTTAAAAGCTATAATCTTTCAATGAAGTTTTTGACTCTGTCCTGTAATCTGATGAGGACAAATGAGTATTCAGTTATAGACACAACAACAAAACAAATAATTTAGAACTATAAACCAATAAGCATAAGGAACTATAAGGATATGAGTGTTACCACTTGGTGAGATAAGGTATTGTTAGTGTTGCTGTGTGCTGATCTGTAGTATCTATTGTAGTAAATAATATATGTAAAGATTTAATAAAATTCCTCTCAGAGTTACACCTCTTTTTGCAACCAACACAAAATAATCTATAGATTTTTGAATGTTAATATTATGCAAACTACCTACAAAAATTAAAAGTTTACAAAACAGACAGCGGTTTTTATTTGAATACTAGCTGAACCCCGCGGTGTTACCCGCGGTTATTGTTGCACCGCGAGTAACGCCGCGGGACAAAGTTAGTCTATAAAAAATACCTAAGTTACTCCCTGGATCATCAGTTACCTGCCAGTGAAAGTCCCGTCAAAATCGGTCCAGCCGTTCCAGAGATTATCCAGAACAAACAGACAGACAGACAGACAGACAGCCGGATGCTTTCATATGTATTTAGTGAAAAGCTGTTAATTTGAAATTACAGACTAGTGGGGTGTGGTAATATTCACATTTTACTATCCTGTATTTTAATCTTAGGCAATCCAGGATTGTTGTTGTATGAGTTAAACAAGTAGTTTTAGGGGTTAGGTCCACTGCTGTAAACTAGGCTCTTTAAGTTAAATATTGAAAGGAGACATTAGTGAGAGGACAAGGGTAGAAATAAAATATTACTTACATGGATGGATATAATAATGAAAGTAGGCAGAATTAAGCTAGTTAGGCTCACCAATCTTTAGGCTAAATTGTATATTTGAAGTTTGTGAAACTAAATAACTGCACAGTTGGTGGTTTAAGCGGTCATCATGTTGCTTTCTACTACACTGATTGTTGTGGGTTCAAGCCAGACATGAGGCAAACCTTTGTGTGATCTACTAATTGCTTTTTTGAGTCTGATGTTAATTTTCTTGTAAAGGTATTTTTTTTAATTTTGTCTTGTCCAATTGCAGTTGTTTTTTAATAAATGTGTTTAGCTGTGCGGTTTCATCTGCGTGTGTACAAAGATTTCTTCTGTGCTTTTATTTCTTATTATACCTTTATACTTTGTCCCACACATGCCTTGTTCACTAGATAATACCGATACAAATGTAATGATGGTGATACCAGTCAGACAATGGAAATATAAAGTTTCATTATATTTAATAATTTATTTTCAAGAGGTAAAGTTTAGGATTAAAGTTGAACCTATGATCTACATGCCCGCTGGAACACGCACTTATATTTAAGCTTACGCCTTAGCTTACGCTTTAAGTTGTTGAGTTGGAGAGAGTAAAGCCACTGCCGAGAGTAAAGTTAAAGCTGTGCGCAGATATTGTGTGATATTGTATAAGTGACGACAGTAATGGTGTGACATCATCATTAACCAACCAGTAGGTGTCGCAAATGCTGACTAAAGGGGCAGACTTCTACAGGACAACAACACTGCAAAAAAAGGAAAACTGGAAACAAGCACCATAGCAGCTTGTTTTTGTTATAAGCAAACGAACAGGCGTATCGCTTGATAGTATGCGATTACCGTCGCCCATGGACACCCGCAACAACAGAGGCGTCACATATGGCCGGCCTTTTAAGATGGAGTACGCTCGTTTCTTGAAGGTTTGAAGGTCGTATTAACATCGTCTTGTTAACTAGATGTTATACTACCTACTAATACCTAATATATAACCCTCCCTAAGAATAAACAATAGGTCTCTATCATCTGTTACTGAACTGTTCTCGTGTTACATCGTTGCTCCGATGAACTCCGAAACAAACTAATCGATTATTACGTCTTTTTAAATTTTCATTCTGCTGGCGTGCCTAAGATAGGACAGTTAATTATTTAGTATCTTATATGGTTGTTGATGACTCGTGTAAACCTTTTAAAGAGAAATTTGTCTGAAGAAGGAGAAAGAATGAAAGATCTTATAACTAAAATAATATATGCATGTGGCCGTTAACTATTTTATGTCCATGTTGCATTAGGAGTAGGTACTATAGCTTTGGCGACTCTGGTTTAAGCGAAAGACCTTTATACGCCTGTCGGAGAGAGGAGTACCTAGCGCCTGGCCACCTTAAACTCATAAAGCATATTATTTGAGGGACATAACTAGCTAGCTTGCCTGCTGCTTTGCTCACGTGATTATTTTATTTATATTTCGTGTTTCTAAAATTCCAAATTACGAACTTTCATACAATCGTCCCTTACATATATAAATATATATATTCTTAGATAATAGGACAAACGCGCAGACGTATCGCCTGATGGTAAGCGATTAACGCCGCCCATGGACACCTGCAACACCAGAGGCGTCACAAGTGTGTTAGCGGCCTTTGGGGGATGGGGAATATATTGGTGAAATTTCTCATAGTCCAATTAATAAATAATGAGTGCTTACTCCAAAATCATACCAAAATTACAAGTTTGTAGTGTTTATGTTGGCTTTGCGTTAATGAAGTTTTGGGGTCAGGTAAGGCTAGTAATATAAAAGCTGCATCATCAGAAAGGTCGATTCGGTCCTAGTTCCTTTGTCTATAGAGAAATATTTGGAAACCTTGGCCTTGGTAATTAATAAAGCGCTGGGCGTAATTAGTTTTTCGACAGTATTTTTTACAAGTATTTATTTACTTAAAGAAGACCTAAAATAATAATTTCATTTCGTTTTAATTTTTTGACGAAGATGCGACTGTAGCTGGGTTTTATCTAGTTTTAATTTATATTAAGTGGATGCAGCGTGCAATAACCACTGTTACTATGTAGCCTTGCTCCTTGGTCCTGAACAATGCTTGCCTTTAAATCTGTGCTTGCACCTTGTGCGACGGGGTTTAGGCCATAATCTAACGCTGGCGTATAATGAAAAAGACTTAGGTACTGATATAACAATCCTTGCTATATTTTTTAATATGGAAGGTGCAAGCCATTTAACTAGAATTGCTCCAGTCTGACTTGGTTAGGTTCATAAAACAAACAGAAGTCCTAGTTTGAGTTTTTTATCTCACATCAACTCGCTCTTCAAGGTGAGTATGTAGGTACGGCGTTGCTATTGGTGAAGATTTGGCCATGCCAAACGCGGTCCCTTTGACCTTAAAATTAACTCACATACACAATTAGCATTAGGATATTTACGAGTATATCGGTGTTTAGGTGTAACTAATCTTAGTTTCATATGTTAGCTAAATAGGTATAAAAAATAATCTTAAAATGTCTGGAATGTACCTCCTGAGATCAAATAAAAAAAGGTATATAACGTAAGGCTTTGTTCTTGTTGAAGCAAAAAAACTCAGCTACTTCCAAGTAAACACACGCGTTAACGCACACACAATCTACGCTACTTTTCGTCAGTATATTGTTTCGTTTCGTTTCGTCGCATATTGAGACTTGTACGATACTGGAATTTACTTGGAAGTTGCTGACTTTTTTGGCTTCAACAAGAACAAGGCCGTGTCTTATATCTACCTTTTTATTTGATCTGAGTGTACCCCATGCAAAATTTATTTTATCATCATCAGTTTACTCTACGCGCTAACACACTAAAATTAATCTTATCATCGTCACAACACAACTAAGGTTACTCACTGGTAAATCATTACTTTCTTAGGAGAGGCCTAAGCCCAGGCGTGGAATGTTAAGTGCTTTTGACTATAAATGAATGAAATAATTACTCTCTTAACATCATTATTACATTACAATATGATACATCACCTAATTTATTATATTAGTAAAGGATTAACCGGTTTTATTTAATTAATATTTTTTTTTTTTTTTTTATGTTTGGCCCTGCCAAAATGACTCTTCTCTGCCTGATGGAAAGCATGAGCAGAATCCAAGAGTGGTGATCACCATACTGCGAATGCAGACAATGCAACAATGCAGCATGGTGACCCACACCATGGCGGGCTAGTGATGCTTCTGCATCATTGGGCCTCCGGTCTCGCACTCACCAACGAAACACGACAGCATGATCGCTGTCATTTTACGCTGGTCTTCTTAATATAGCATTCGTAGTGGCATTTTTAACCGACTTCCAAAAGAAGGAGGTTCTCAATTTGATTGTTATTTTTTTTATGTATGTACACTGATTACTCTGTCAATTGTAAACTGATTTAAAAAAATATTTTTTTATTCGAGAGGGTGTGCTCCCCAAGTGGTCCCATTGCCACTATATCAGGATCTGGTGATAGGATCCCAAGGAAATCGAAGGAACCTTCAAATTTGTTAGGCACGAACTATGTTGGATTCTGCTTATGCTTTCCATCAGGCAGAGTAGAGTCATTATGGCAGGGTCAAACATAAAAAAAAAAAAAAAATGTTTTTCATATTTTTCCTAAAGCTATTGCAGTATTTACACCTGGTAGTCATCATTTCATGATGATGAGCTGATGATGGAAGAAACAACTTTACGGTTAGGAATTGAAAGATAAATCTTTAAATGTCATGTGTATGTATGTTACCGTTTCTCGTATTCTTTCAAGTTATTTAGGTTAACTAATGATGGAAGGTACAACTCCTCAACAGTTAGGAGTTGGAGGATAATTCTTTTAATTTCATACGTATCTATAGATCTATAGTTGTACCAAATACACGAATAGAGCCTTAGTTGTATTCTTTCAAGTTGTTTAGGTGATCTGATAGGTAAGATTAGAATATAGATGAAACTTTAAGAAACCGATCTAATAACTAGTAGTCATGCAAAGCTATTAAACAGACTTAAAAAACATCAAAGGAAACTCCGTGCCTAGAAAGACTAAAAAGCGAAAAAAAAAGTCGTTTAAAAAAACCGACTTCCAAAACTAAAAAGTATAAAATAACATAATAAAGATTTCATTAAATACTCCTTATATGCAAACTTTTAATGTTGATGAAACTATTACTTGTATGTGCTACCTATTCATAGGTTTGAAGTCGGTGCCAAGGAGTATTTAATTAAATATTTATTAAGTTATTTTATACTTTTTAGTTTTTGTTCTTTTAGTGTCTCTTATACTAGTTGTTTACGGATACTGTGTATTTGTTTAATTAATTATTTTCTAATATGTACAGGATGATGAGCGGCAGTTCGTAGACTTGACAACCTTCGGGTTCTTCAGGGGTGGTATTCTTGATGTGCAGATGGTGAACTTCATGATGCCCTCCGGTCCTGTGTATGGAGAGGTAAGAATTACACTTTAAGAGAACTACACTTTAACTTCAAGAAACATCGACTAGAAATATTACTGGTAGCGAATCAACATTTTATATTAACTTGTTGCCCTGACAGGACTGTCGCAGTCTAATAGAAAAAATAAATAAATGTTTTTTTTTACCATTCTCCTAGCAATTTACACGTTTTCTGTCTCCATAAGAGCCTTCCTTGTGCCTTAACGGATATATTAAAAAATTAAAACGAGTTGGTGTCGAGTCGAGTTTTGCGCTTTGGCAATTCATATTTATTTATATGGAATACTAGCTGCCTGATCTCTCTCCGGATGTGTTGGATGACGTCCCATCGGATTTTGAGAGTGAGAGAACAGAGAGTGCACCTGTGTTTGCGCACAGACTTGTGCACTATAATAATTATCTCCTGCGTAGTTGACTGGTCTCCGTTGAGATTGGCCGCCGTGGCTGAAATCGGCTAAGAGGACATTATCAACACTAGTTGTACCATAACACACTTCACTGTGGCATATAGTGTTTGCAATTAATACGTTAAAACAGTCTTTAAAGCTTGTTGTATAGTGTAGGTACACGAACCATCTTAACTTTTTCAAATATTGGTATGAGGATTAAAAGAAATTCTATTTTTTTTTCCTTGATGTTTTCTATTTTTTCACGAGTTTTTAGGGTTTCTAAGACTTGCTGTTGCTCCGTCTGTAAGTCCGTCTGTCACACAACAGAATAAAATAAATATTTAAGGGGGCTCTCATACAAAAACGTGATTTGTTTGCCGTTTTTATAGATGACTAGCTGAACACCGCGGTGTTACCCGCGGTTATTGTTGTACCGCGAGTAACGCCGCGGGACAAAGTTAGTCTAAAAAAATAGACTAAGTTACTCCCCCATCAGCTACCTGCCAGTGAAAGTCCCGTCAAAATCCGTCCAGCCGTTCCAGAGATTACCCGGAACAAACAGACAGACAGACAGACAGACAGACACAGACAGACAGACAGACAGACAAAAAATTTTTTATCTACATTTTTGGTATATGTATTGTGTATACATACATATGCATTAAGTAAAAAGCGGTTATTTTAATATTACAAACAGACACTCCAATTTTATTTATTTGTATAGACTAGCTGAACCCCGCGGTGATTGTTGTACCGCGAGTAACGTCGCGGGACAACGTTAGTCTAAAAAAAGACTCCCTGGATCATCAGCTATCTGCCAGTGAAAGTTCCGACAAAATCCGTCCAGCCGTTCCAGAGATTACCCGGAACAAACAGACAGATAGACAGACTAAAAAATTTTTAACTACATTTTTGGTATATGTACAGTACTGTACTTTTTACTAAATGCATATGTACATATGCATTTAGTAAAAAGCGGTTATTTTAATATTACAAACAGACACTCCAATTTTACTTATTTGTATACTCTAGACGACCCACGCAACTTCGTTAGCATCTCCTATTGCCCGTAGCGTGATAATTTTCCCCCGTTTTTGAAACATTTTTGCGTTGTATTCACTTCTTATTACAAATATCTCGTTATTAATTATTTTTACTTACTAGTTGTTACCGCGGCTCCGCCCGCGTATTTGTCGATTATCGTGGCAAATACTAGCCTATGTGTTATTCTGATGTATAAGCTATATTACTGTAAAGTTTCATCCAAATCCGTTTAGTAGTTTTTGCGTGAAAGAGAAACAAACATCCATCCATACTTATAAACTTTCGCGTTTATAATATTAGTATAGATTAAATTTTAACTATGAAAAGTTTAGTTTTTAAAACGAAACCACCGATACCGCCGCGGGGCGAAGCTAGTCTAGAAAGGTAGCCTAAGTTACTCCTTATATCATCAGCTATCTGCTAGTGAAAGTCCCGAGAAATTGGTCTAGTCATTACAGAATTCGGATTTTTTAAATGTATTTACCGTATACTCGTATATTTCCATATACGTTTAGTAAAAAGTTGTTAAATTGAAATTACAAACAGACACTTAAATTTTATTTATTTGTATTTGATATTGTGTTTTTAAGTATTTGCATATTTGCTTAGCACATATTGTCAACATTTACTGGAGAGATATATGATGTTCTTATAAAAAAATAGAGTAACAATTCTTAACCAATACCGAAGCGTCATTTCTTTTTTTACAAGCTTTTTAGTAACTTGCAATGTATGATAGGGTGAAATCTTGCCACTCATTTTTTTAAGCAGATTTCTGTAACCGATTTTGCTGTAATAAAATCTTGTTTTTAAAAGTGTTTGTGTGTGTAATTCATCTCTCCTAATTATAAGGGAAGGGTCACTTATAAGTCTACTAAGTTCGGGTTCCGGGTTTAAATAGGTTTTGGTTACTAACTTCTTCCTTATTCATAGACATATTAAATATTTTTTTTATCGTGAATTGTTAATTGTTAATATCGGTTAGACAAATTGACGTAAAAAAGTTGAAGTTGTGTTGTGCATTGTCTTCCAAATAGTTCCATTCTATAGTTGTTTATTTTCTACATTATAAAAAATACACTCAATATGATAATATTAAGGTATCATTGCATCAGGCAGAGTAGAGTTACTTTGGCAGGTTCACATATGAAAAGGAGAAAATCTGAAATTTTAAAAATCATACAATGGCCGTTTCGGCTTCATCCGTTTCGTCTGCTAATTGAATAATCTTTAGCCCTCCAGGTAAGCTTAAACGTTGTGTCGGGGTCCGGGGATGTTCTAGGACGGTACTATTGTGGGTAGGATTATATATCTATTTGTGCTACCACCGCGTCCGTTACGCCACCCCCATACTAAGCTACCCCTATCGGCTTTTTGTTTATATTGCTAGGTAATAAATTGAAAAATTTGCTAATAAAACTATTTTATTCAGTTCCACTTTAAAACAAATATTTCGCAAGAAAATGTATCTATATAATGCGAAAGTAACGTCTGGCTGATACGATTTCGCGACTAAATGGGTAATGTTTGACTTGGGAATTTTGATAAGGACAGACATAGAGACAGGCTACTTTTTATCATGACTACTGGCATTTATGCTTACAGAGCGATGTTCAAAAGCTAGTGTGCTATAAAGGTAAAGAATATGTAAAACAACCAATTAAACCTGTAGAAAACCAGTGCATATTCCAATTTCAGGTGGATAAAAGTCAATACACTGAGAATTTAAGTTATATTGGTCAACTAGCTGAACAAAGTTAGTCTAAAAAGCCTAAGTTACTCCTTAGATCATGAACTATCTGCCCGTGAAAGTCCAATTTTATTTATTTGTATAGTTGAAATAAGGCATTGAAAACGATCGATACCTGATCACCAGGCGATATCGACTATACCTAAAAATCTGTGATGTGCACTCGGCTATTCAACGCCATAGTAGTCTATTCGTTTACGATGGCCTTTTTATGTGATTTCATTTTAAACTTGAAAAGTGTTCAACTTTTATAAATTAAGGTAGGCATTTTATGGCTCTTTTTTTCAAATACAAATATAAAATTAACTTATAATCTCAAGAGCCCGCGATTATATATACTTATCTACTACATATGTTGTAAATAATCAGAAGCTTTAAATTAAATAATTTGTGGTGTCTATAGAAAGACTTAAAAAACATTGTGATCACCGTTGGCAATTATGCCTCTGGCGCCAGTAAATATTGAATGACAAGCCGAGATTTTGTGTAAGACAGGTATTTTTTCTAAAGAAATTACTAATGAGGCCGACAAACAATCAACCTCATTAAAAAAATTAATAGAAAATAGCTTCATTTCTAGAAAAACATGGAATCGAATATGCGAGGTAATTACGAACAAAAGAGGTATAATTTGCTCTAAAATATAACCTTATTTCTCCATACTTGAGGTAGAAGTTTATTTGGATGAAACGAATGTAAAATATAACCTTATTTCTCTATACTTGAGGTAGAATTTTATTTGTATGAAACGAATGATTTTGTAATTGTATCGGGTTTTTTCCGAAACCCCATAAAGTCAAGCAAAGTTAATTTTCGAGGAATTGCAAAAAACTGTTTCGTAACGTAAAAATGTACTGAAACAACTCCATTATAAGTCATATAACTTCTGTAAAGTTTCTATAAAGTTTTGTTTCTATAGCCTCAAGAAACATTTCGCAATTGACTTTATTGGGTTTCAGTAATATTTGAAAAACAAAATTTTTCTCTTATTATTTATTTTTTGTTTACATAGGTACGTAGTTACGTATACGCTACAAAGTAACGTACTTTAACACTTTAACAACGTGTGTCTAGGGCTTTTCAAACTTTTGGCATAATTTTTCAGCGTCGTAGTTGGGTTTTAGTTTTTACTTCTTATAAAATGAGTATCTAACTATTATAAATAAAGGAATACTCTTGTATAGCATAGAGCCCGTTCTATCAAGTACATAGTTAGAATTGAGCGAATCCAGATAAGATTTGTATATTTGTATAAAGAATGGAGAGAATTTGTATATAGAATATTAAAGATTTGTATAGAGAATCAATTACATCATCACACTTCATATGATTCTGCATCACTACAACATGATGAAATTAAGTGCATATAGAAAGCTCTTGGATGTTTTAAGATTTTTTCTTTTTAAAGTTAATCTATGGTCAAATTTATTCTCCCGAGCTGTTAGAAATGGTCAATATTTGCATTCCAGGCTTTGGTAGTCGTTTGGTCAACCGGGCCACATTTGCTGTGCCCACTAGGGATGTTGCGGATGCCATTTTTTTCACATCCGCGGATGCGGATGCAGATGCGGATTTTCGAAGGCTCACATCCGCGGATGCAGATGCGGATGCGGATGTTTAAAATTATACACAAATACAGTAATTGAATGAAGAATTAAAATATGATAAATTAATTATTAACATTTATAGTATTGAAAATTTGTGTTCAGTATAATGCTCCTATTTTTTTTTACTTCACTTACTAATTTTCATTGTATTAAGTGCAGTTAAAAATAGGAGCATTTATATTTAATAAAGAATAATATAATTTTCAAAACAAGGCGGTTACGCAGAGGTTCGTTAGCTAAATTCATGCTACGAAATATTTGTTGGCTAGGAACACTGCCTGGTAGAGTTTATAAAATTCTTCGTGATTAACTTCAATTCCTCTCGATGAACACACAACGACGCTTTTCATCTACATTATTTTTCTTTAATGTGGTGATAAAGTAATTCCCTTTTGAGTACAACTTTAGTACTACCATTTTCTGGTATTTCTTGGTTCTTCTTTCATTTTCATTTGACGATTGTTACATTATAGCAAGGTCGTTTTTTAAACATGGCTTTCGAACGAAACTTGATTTCTCTGGTCCTAGTGTTTCCATATTCTTTCCGTGGAATAGAATAGAATAAACTTTATTGTGTACCAATTATTACAGTTTACATTTAGGAGTTGGTATATCAATTTAACAACCGTGTGCAAGCAATTTCTTAGAGGCAACCTTTGGTGTTTAAATTAAATAAAGAAAGGAATTAAAAGATGAAAGTAAACAAAAAAAAAATAAAACAAATGAATAAATATTAAGTAATGCACAATGGAAATAACATAAAATATTTATAAGCACGTAATAAATTAAGAAGATAAGTAGTGTTCTTTGACCATTGACGTCTATACGAATACGTTTTTCTCTATATTTGATATCATCAAAATATCGTCTTTCTTCTTCTTTTCCTTAGTCACCGGTATAAAAAATCGTGCTTATAGCGAGGATCTAAGTAGCTGGAAAAATAAAGAGTATGGGTATAAAATGATAAACTTTACTTACAATAAAACGTATTACCGGTGTAACATAACGGCATTTATCGGGCGATTTAAATTAGCTCAACTTATTGCTCAGCTAAGATTAATATAAAAATTTCCCTATACACAATTATTTACACACAATGATTACTGTATCACAATAATACTAATATCTATCTATGCGACAAGTAATCCAAACCGAAAGCAAACATGTAATGATTTATTTACAAGAAACAAATGATGCACCACAACTAATGCGTTGGATCTCGTCACCAATTTTTTTCGCTCCCTTTGGTCTTTGTCACGTGAGATCTGCACGCGCCATTCGCCGGTCCCGCCCAATTTCATTCATTTCGCAAGTTTTATTATATTCGCATCCGCATGAAAATCCGCATTGATTATTGCGGATGCGAATGCGGATGCAGATGTCCAAATCTATGCGGAAGCTCCGCATTTGCGGATGCGGATGCGAATATTCGCAACATCCCTGGTGCCCACTACCGCACCAACAAAGGTCAATCCTCGCCCATGACGCGTATACCTTGTTTCGCTATCTCCTTAACGAGTTGGATGTTTTTACTGGTTCTTTGGCTTCAGTTAGATCAAAGCTAAGAGAGTTGATGGAATGATTTTAATTTTATATAATTTTAGATTTTAAATACGTCTTTTAGCTACCAAAAACGTTTATTAGCTTGTAAAACGGAAGCAAGAATGTAATGTTTATTATTGTAGGTAAGTGAGATTTTACATCAGTTTGTGCATTATAATTAAAAAATAATAATGTAGGGATACACGAAATATAGGGGTACAATGATACATCTATGTTTATGTACGTGTGTACAATATGTAAGCAGATATATATACGCAGTTGTAATAAAATAATAATCCCCCAGGGGATTCATTTGGAAGTTTTTATAAATACAATCCCCTGCTTAAACTGATGGGGAATTTATTTAATTTTTTTGTCTATACCGATCTCCAGGATATTGACTAATTTTGAATGAATCCTTATTATCTTTGGCAACTTTCTTATCCATTGAACCAACTGATAACATGTTCCTTTTGTAATATTTTGGCTAGTGACCATTAATATTTTGTTTGAAGTTCATTATAACAAATATTATGTGAAAGCCCATTACCCAGTGACTTATGGGATTTTCTCTAATACATGCGATATTTGACTTCACACTACTACTTTGATATCGCAGAGACTTCGGTGGTTTTTGTTTGACATATGATGTTATCTTAGAAAAACACAAAAACGCAAAATCCCCGCTTGGTAAGAAGATATGACTTATGAGGTTTCTGAAATAACCGATTCAATTTTAGAAAATACAGATCAATTAACTCAAATTACCTAATATTAAACTTAACTTGGTTTTTGTATACTTAAAAAAATCCGATTGAAATAACATTTTCTTTTCGATTCAATCCGAAAGGATAATATTTTTAAAATTTAAATATTTATTAACTTTTACTTTTAATGTTTAAAAGATTGTAACCCGACTACGTAAAATCATTTGACAAAAATATATATATCGGACATAATTACGACTTTTTTGACAACTCATTCATTGAAATCGGTTTAGTGATTTAGACGCTACGGTGGGACATACACTGACTAACATGCTTTGAACATTGTTTTCAATTATATTTCGCATCAGTTTTATTTCTCATTTCTTTTCACAATAATATGCCACAGCTAAGTATGGCAAGGTACAGCCATTATTATTTAATAACAACTAAGCTATTTAAGATACTCGCAAACAAATTCAGAACACAAACAACTGTAAAAATAGTTTAACAGCAAAAAACTATTTTTTAAAAAAACAAAACCTAATAGAAACAATAGAGAATATTCTTGAAACAAAAAATAACAAATTGAAAATGATTGGTGTACCAGCTATTAATAACTAATACGAGTAATTATTGTTTTAGTATGGCTTCATACTAGACCGGACAATAAACGCTGCCATCAGCCCTTACCTGGCCCAAACCAACACTGACACCTGTTTCCTAAAAAACAGCAATAGCAGCATCCTCTTACCCCAGCATCCAGCCATCATCACATTGAAAATGGACTTTAAGAATCTCAGATTGGACGTAACGTGTAGAGCGAAAGTGCTGCATCTTTACCAGAATAGATCTGTCATACCTGCATGTAAGTTTATCAGTTTTTTTTTGTCATTGCTGTCAGTGGTTATAGTCGACTTCTGTTCCTGTGGTGACGCTTTAAGACTACGGAGTTGTCATCACTCCTGTTCATGTTGTGGGTGTCGTAAGAACTGCTTATTACGCTGGTCTACAACATAACTGTACTAACTGACCAGCTTAAAATAGTAGACCACTTGTGCTTGTGCACTATATTATCTACTGCGTAGTTGGCTGGTCTCCGTTGAGACTGGCCACCGTGGCCGTTATCGGCTAGGAGAACATTATTATATTTTGCTTATCTTGTCCATCACACGTTTATCTCAGGAAAATCTATTACGACTCAACTTAAACCGTTATCCAGTGTATATTTTGACATGATAATTATATATGGGCAGCAAAGAGCAACACAGGCTGGCGGATAAAAGGGGAGTAGCCATAGCCCCCTTTTCCGATATAAAACAGTCTGTCATATTTTGCGGGGAGTAATCTTCACACGTACAACATTTTAGATTTACATACAAAAACAATCGCCTGTCGCTACTAACTTGCACAACTACGAGTATTAAAACAAATTGCACACATAAGTAAACTCATTCTATATCATAAGTGTTAATGCGTAGGGCCATTTTGACTTATACTTTGAAAAAGGGAAACGCTGATCCAGGTGTCATGGTTCGATGCCTGACTAGGAAATATAATTATGTGACGACCATTTCTTGTTCTATTTGTAGGTGCATTTTATGTACGAAATGTATTTAAGGAATTACGTTTATTTTTTTTGCAGTACGACTGTAATATTCATCAGGAATACAGTCCAGCCTAGTTTACAATCAGACTGATTTGGAGTTATTGAGTGATTTAATATTATCGTATCTACATTCTATACCCTATAAGATTAGGTATTCAATATAAAAATATTAACTAATCCTATCGTTCCACAGATCATCCGAAAGGAGAAGAAAAATGCATATACAGCTTTCTTCCAATGACAAAGCAGACTCGGAACGGATTTGATTACTACAACACAAGTGTAAGTACAATATCACACTGGCCGATCATAGTGCGAGTGATACTTGCATGCGTTGATGAGCAGATACAGAGTGTTCCTAAAACGAAACTTACATAAACAATAAACAAATTAATATACTTCTCCAAAAGTAGATTGGGAAAGAGTAAATGATGTTAAGTGTCCTATAACCTTATTTAATTCTGTATGTTTTCAATTCAAAAACTGTTATGAACAGTCGGAATACTCGTATAGAATCAAAATCGGACTCACGTCGTACTAAAAACAATTAGATCAATAAAACTATTATTAAAGCGTGTAAGGATAGAGATTATCTTTTAATGAAATGGATAAGGGACTCAATTACTTAATTTTAAAACGGGAGTATAATAAAACAAGAAATCACACAAATATACTAATCCGTAAAGCTAAAAACAAAACTATTAATTCAGAAATATTACTATCTAAAACAATTCAAGACAACTTTGGCACCTCCTGAATCGAATAACGGGCAGATTAAAAAAGCCATTGATGATGTTATTTATGATGCCTTTAAAAAAAGTGATAATTACTGAATAGCGCTTTAAAATTTATGTAGAGGAGGAATGCAGATAGGTAAAAAAATATTAGTTGAATTTGACCATTGGGCGGCCACTTGTTATTATGATTACTTTAAGTATCACAATCACCTTAAATTTTCGGTGCATTTGGGGGTGGCAAGAGTGTCTCTGGCAATTGATCAACCCCTTTCAAGTGAAGGGCTTAGTGTCCATATCGTACCTCTCGTTAAGAGGTGAGCAGCTTACGTCGAATATTCTATCTAGATTTTATATGTTATCATTGGTATAGGGTTTTATTATTCGTGTCTAATTCTACTGATTATTCAATTGTATGAAAGTCAATTGACACGTTTATGATTATAACGTGTATAATAATAATAAATGTATGTATTTACAAAGAAGTTGAATGTATTTATATCAGTTGTCTAGTACCCATAATACAAGCTCGGCTTAGTTTAGGACTAGATGACGTTGTGTGTAAATTGTACATTCTAATGATGTGTGTATGTATTCTAAATATTGTTGTTTGTTCGTTGTGTGTTCTAAATATACATTTATTATTAACTAGGTGTCCCGATATACTTTATTTTCTCATAAGTTATTATCCTATCGCTCTTCAATACATACTATACCTAATATTATAAATGCGAAATTATCTCTGTCTGTTTCTGTCGCTTTTACGGCGAAACCGTTGCACCGAATTCAATCAATTTGTCATGGAGATACTTTGATCTTAAGGAAGGATATAGACTACTCTATCGATATACTCGTTGGCGGAGCCGCGGGCAAATGAAGCTAGTAAAAAAATTAACATATTTCAGAGTTATCACTTTTCTTTAAACTATTTAGGCAGCCATTGATTAATATACAGTCTAATCAAGTTAAAGGTATACAAAAAAGACAATGCTAACGCGCAGTATATTGTTTTGATTTACGACAAATATTTGACAGGTACAGGTGTTTCAATTTATACCTACTGTGGTTTGTACACGGAAAGAAAAGTGTTTTGTTTACTATTTTCCTCACAAAATTTACTTTTTTTCTAGTAATCAGCTCTCCCATTTCTGTTTTTTTTTATTCATATAGTATATATTTTGACTACAGTAACCATTTTAAGGAACGGTATTTCATTCATTTCACAATACATTACGGTTATTTACAAGCATACCTTACATGTTTATAAATTTATTTTTTATAATATATAATTTCCTAGACTAACAATACTTGGCACGGTAAATAATGTTTAGCTTGACTTATAAAGTTTACGACACTTCCCTAGTTCAGCGAACTAAACTTGAAATAGGCAATCCCCTGATTCTAATATTACAGTGCACATTTAATTAAACTGATATGTTGGAATGAGGAAAACCCTTGACATAAGTAACTAGGTACTTATAATAAAACATTTAGTTGTTACGTACCTTACTTTATTGACAAACTAGTTAATTAGGACAAAACAAATTACTGGATTACCTGATAACAGCATCATTATCATCTTATCCTGTTACAAAATTTCTTTGGGGTTCGTGTATTTAGTTGCAAATAATTTTCACTCTCTTTACAAAACTTGTAAGTTAGTTTCCATTTCTATAAAAGTACGTAAATGTTTTTTGTAGAAATGATTTCATTGCTTACTACTTACTAAACTTAGGCCTACGTCTTAAGCATTTTAATTTAAGTATTATGTCTTTAATGCAGTCCGTTCACAAAAACTTATAAGAATATTAAAAGCCTTTTAAAAAACATCACTAACATTTAACAATATTCACCTTCTAAAACATTTCAACGTGACTTCTCTTTGTAAGCGTCATTTCATTATTAATCTTGTATTTCTTTTACAAATGATTTAACGGAATGCTGCAGACATGAGTGTTGTATGAGACGAGAGGGTTGCTATAGATATTCGGTGCGAGTATATAGGAAAGGGTGCAATATTAACTGACCTTGTTTGATAAGCTCATAGGTATATTTATGACAGGGAGCTTTGTTAATCTAGATTTCGTCATAGACTGCTCCCCTATCTCCCCTATCCCAAAAGTGAACAACAAGGGAAAAGTATTCAACCCTAAATTCAAACGGCATGGGCACTCAATCAACAGTTATTAGTTATTAGCTGAACCCCGCGGTTTTACCCGAGCTACAACAACAAATTTCGCGAATAAAGCCGCGGGGTCAATGTCAGTCTTAAAAAAACTAGTAGCTAAGGTTACTCCCTATGGCTTCAGCTATCTGCAAGTGAAAGCTACGTCGAAATCGGTCCAGCCGTTGCAGAGATTAGCCGGAACAAACAGACAGACAGACCAACGGAAAGCTAAAATAAAAAAAAAAAAATTGGTTTATATGTACCGTATATTCATACATATGCATTTAGTAAAAAAAGGTTATTTTAATATTACAAAGAAACACTCCAATTTTATTTATTTTATTATAGATAGATTAGTCTGTCTCGGTATAGAATTAAATTTAAAAATTGTGGATAATTTTAATGTTTAGCGGAAAAAAGAAAGTGTGGCTGCTAAGCGCAAGATCTGTGTTTAAAATGTATATAAGTACTAGCTAAACACCGCGGTGTTACCCGCGTTTATTGTTGAATCGCGAGTAACTCCGCGGGACAAAGTTAGTATAAATAAATAAATAAATAATAAAAATGATAAAAAAAATATTTTGGTACATGTACTAAGGGGGTGAAATAGGGGTTGAATTCTTTAATGGAAATCCGTCATATTTAAGTTAGAAACCTGAAACTTTACTTTTGGGTTGCTAATTAAAAGTGAGTAAATACGTATTTCAGCGTTTCTGAATATTCTATCCCTAACGGGTGAAATATGGGTTGATATTTCGTACATAGGTTAGTCTGGAATTACGTCAATTTGTAAGTTCAAAACATAAAACTTTAATTATGTGCTACTGATTAAAAAAGAGTGGAGACGTATTTAATCCTTTTGGATATTCTACCCCTAAAGGGGTGAAATAGGGATTGAAAGTTTGTATGGAAGTTCGTAATTTTTTAAGTTAGAAACATTAAACTGTATTTTGAGTAGATAACTGTTAAAGCATTTCTGGATATTCTACCCCTAAGGGGTGAAATAGGGGTAGACATTTCGCATATAGGTTAGTCTGGAAGTCCGTCATTTCTTAAGTTCGTAACATGAAACTTTATTTATGTGTTACTGATTTAAAAAAGTAGAGACGTATTGAAGTGTTTTTAGATATTCTACCCCTAAGGGGGTGAAATAGGGATTGAAAGTTTGTATGGAAGTTCGTATTTTTTTAAGTTAGAAACATTAAACTATATTTTGAGTAGATAACTATTAAAGCGTTTCTGGATATTCTACCCCTAAGGGGTGAAATAGGGGTAGACATTTCGCATATAGGTTAGTCTGAAAATCCGACATTTGTGAAGTTCGAAACATGAAACTTTGTTTTTGGGCTACTGATTAAAAATGAGTAGATATGTATTTAAGAGTTCCTGGATATTCTACCCCTAAGGGAGTGAAATAGGGGTTGCAAGATTGCATGGAAATCTGTCATTTTTGAGTTAGAAACATAAAATATTATCCTTGAAATGAATGAAAACATAAAATTTAAATATGTATCTACTCGTTTTTAATTTTACTAATTAAAAACGAGTAGATACATATTGAAGCGTATCTGGATATCCTACCCCTAAAGGGAGAAATAGGCATTGGCATTTCATATTATTATCATGGTGTTTTCTATGTATAATATGTATGTATTTACAAAAAAGAAAGTATATAAGTATTCATATCAGTTGTCTAGTACCCATAATACAAGCTCTGCTTAGTTTGGGACTAGATGGCGTTGTGTGTTAGATGTCCGAAATATTTATTTATATATTGTTAGTTTGGCAGTCCGTCATTTTTTAATTTAGCAGCCTAAAATCTTTCGTCTTTATGATTCTGATTACAAATAGATGAATACTTATATCAGCATTTATGCGAATTCTGTTCCTAAAGGGGATGAAATATGTGTCGAATGTTTGTATGAAAATTCTTTTAAATGGGCTATTGATTAAAAATAAATAAATACGTTTAAAAACATGAATAAATTACTGATACATACTTTTACACAGTTTTAATTAAATACATATAATCAACTTCCACGCGAGCAAAGCCGCGGGCAACAGCTAGTATATGTATATAAAAATAAATCGTCGAAATGTATGTACGCGCATAACTTCCGATCGGCTGCACCAAATAAATAATTCTTTTTTTATGTGTTCGTTATTGTTAGGAAAAGGTTTGTGTATAAGAAAAATTAAAAGATAACGGGAAAAGTAATTTTTTATGTCCGCGACAGGAAGCTGAGACAGATATGTAAATATGGCGATACGAAGTTTGCCGGGTCAGCTAGTTTTTATGAAAGGACACGTATAATATTAGCACGACTACAGTAAAATGTTAGTTAACTATTCAGGCAATAATAAAACCTCCAGTGGCGGAAACTACAGGTGACTTGGATGTATTATGTACATTTTATATTTTTCTAATAAATGGTTATCGATATCAGTCCTCGTTGCAAGTATTATTACGCTCGTTAGTATAATTATACTTATATCGATGCAGTTGGATTAAGAATACGGCGTGTCCCCACTACTCTTCATCGTGTATGCGTCGTAAGGAGCAGACTAAGGACACAAACTACACAGGACAACAGAACTACAAACAAACATGACATAAAGCCTATATTATTTATTAACTTTATGCACTAAGGATGTACATCTCTTTATGGAATAGGGAGCAAACGAGCGGACGTAGAATAGAATAATCTTTATTGTACACTAAATAATACAGTTTACATTAAAAAAAAAAAAACTTCAATTGACTGTCCATGTACAAATGGCGTATCGCCTGATGGTAAGCGATTACTTATTGGCTTTTTGGGGATGGTGAAGGGGATGGCGCAAGGGGTTGGGAGCAGGGCCGCGCCGACCCCCCACAGCGCCTGTGTGCGAAACCTATGAAGCGCCTCTTGTTTCCACGAAACTTCATGTTTCAACTTATGTTTTTTTATTATTTGTTAATTTTGACCGAAATAAATGTTCTCCAGTTTTATATACTTAGATAATATTCTCCTAAATAGGTAAAACCATTTCGCTTCCGCTTGCCAATTACTGCGAAAAATAAAACACAAATTTAATTTTTACATACTTTGTTTATGATGATATATCTAATTGTATACTTAGATATTAATAACGAAATAGCTGACTTTTCTAATAATACTGATTTAACTATTACGTATGCTATGTTTAAAAAAAATAACAAGAGTCTAAAATATATAAGAATATAAACATACTTAAATTATATTATTTCCACTCTTCTCGCTTTTCTGTTGGCGAAATCCTTAATAATCTCGTGTATGTCTATATGGTCTAATATGGCCTCCTCTATGGATATTGTTACTAAATTTGTTAATCTTTCCTGGCTCATTGTTGAGCGCAGGTAATTTTTTATAAGTTATAATTTAGAGAAGGACCTTTCCGCGCTTGCTACGGTAACTGGCATGGTTAGCAAAATTCGTAATGCTATGGTGATGTTAGGGCAAACAGCTGTCAAATTGTTTAAACATATAAATTCGAGAATTTTCACTACATCATTATTTAATTTTTTGAAAAGAGACTGACACGTCACAATTTCTTCATACAAATCATCGGCGTTAATATCCAATGATTCATTTGCAGAAAGTTTTTTCTGCAAACGATGACAGCTACTTCTTAATTGATTTTAATCTTGGTCATCACTTAGTTTGAATAAAAAATTAAACACGTCATTTTGATTATTTAATAAATTAAATCTTTCGTCTACGGAGGATAAAGCTTGATCCAAAATATAGAAATATACATAAATTTTAAAAGCGGTCGTCAGATCATTTATAGTATGGTAATCAAAACTCTTTGGAGTCCTACGACGTCTTAGGGGTCTGGATCCGGAAGTTTCAAACTCGACATCTAATTTTTCGGCAATTTTCTTGGCATCATTTACAATTTCCTCAAAATTTGCGTCGGTTCTAATTTTTATCATAAACTTCTTCAATTCCGTTAAAGCATCTAAAGCAACTTGCATATTCATATCGATGGACTGCAGAATTTTGCTCACAAAATTTACTTATGTCAAAATCATATGCCATATATTTAGTGAACAAATGAATGAAAAGGAGCATATTTTTTCTGCTAGACATTTAGCGTCATATTTTGCCTTCTGATCATATGATACATCATTTGATATTTCATATAAGGCGTCATAAATTTCTGGTAAATTTGTAAACAGCGGTTTGATAGCATCTATTCATAGACAATGGTTTAAGGTCAGATTTAGTACATATTTTTTTAATATATCCCATCGTTTGGTAGAGGACGAAAAATATTTGTATAATTCTTGCACAATACTAAAAAATCCAGTCGTATGATAATTGAGATTGGCAGCGTCGTTTACTATTAAATTCAAACTATGGCTTGCGCACGGATTTAGATCCAGCAATGTTTTTTGAAGACCATTATTCTTACCGCGCATATTTGACCCATTATCATAGCCCTGTCCCCTTAAGTTGTTTATGTCCAAATTAATTTCGGCTAGTTTTTCTACTATAAATGACGTTAACCCAGCGCCAGTTGTATCGATAATTGGACAGAAAGCTAGGAAATGCTCCCTTATTTCCAACTTTCTATTTTCTGTGTTAAAACAGACAAATCTTATTATAATACTAATTTGCTCTACGTGTGAAACGTCAGGTGTACAATCCAGTATTATTGAAAAATATTTATTAATTTGACATAAATTTAAAATAAAATGTTGAATTTGGTTACTCGGTAACCAAATTCAACTCGGTAACCAAATGTAAATTATTTCATTTTGGATCTTATCTCCAAGATAAGTCGGCATATTTTTGAAATCCAGATCATTAGTTACGCGTCGTATATGTTCAGTCATTGAAAGATCGAATTTTCCTAACAGTTCAATACATTTTAAAAAATTACAATTGTTACGGTCATATAATTTTTTGCTTAGGTCACGAAAAGCCATATTTTGTGTACTTAGAAATTGGACCACATATATTATTCTATTGATTACATCGTACCAGCGCTGCTTTTCAACCTCTAAAAGTTTTTGTTGAATACTATCAATAGTGTTTTTATTTGACATAAATCTGTCCATTTTTTATAATTATTGAAATGAGCAGAACTTTTCTCATGTCTGCTGCAATACAAAGCCAGATGTTGCCAATCACTAATTCCCTCGCAGTATTTATTGTTATGTTTTGATTCAAATAGCTTGCAACAGAAGCAATAAACGGCATTTTTTGGACACTGAATACAGCAGCCACTCTCTGTGATACTTTTCACCGTTTCCTAAATGCCTTTCATAATAATACTCGGAAAATTTTCGCCCCGAAAAGTCACGCGGAAAATTATACAGTTTAATTTGTTTAATCGGATTTTCTATTAAATACTGGATCACAGTAGCATTGAAATCTTTTGGCCAGAGTCCAGGGTCATCTTTGGAAAAAGTTGGTATTGGTGACAATAATTGTCTTGGCGGTGACAATGGTGTATCAGGCAGCGGCAAGAATATAACTTCGGCGGCATCATCTTAAATTAAAGACAGACAAACAAAGACATATCAGTACCTATCTACCTGTCTGAATAAACTGATTTATCTATCTATGAATGATTATATATATATCTATGAATCTATGATGATTTAAAAATATTATCTCTAACGTGAGTTAAAAAATTCTAAATTCCAAGAGAACGTTGTTCCCATGTTATTTGCATGGGAAATTGAAATTCACGATGCGGCACGTCTTAATATTAAGAGCTCAAACTTTCACAGTATTTTCTTTTCACCGTTTGCAACAATATTTTCGATATAATTAAGAAAAAAAACATTGTCGATTTTGAAACAGTCTTATAATTATGTATGATAAAATAAATAAATAAATGAATATTTCTCGACAATCAAACGCCGTCTAGTCCCAAGCTGAGCAGGGCTTGTAATGAAATTAATAAAGAAAAAAATTTTTTTTTTGACGTTACAAACTGACTAAAGTTATATATATTTGTATAGAAAATTACATAAAAAGCACGTACCTGAAGCGTTTTTTGAATCAGATTTTATAACATCTTCATCGATAAAATGACTGGTTTCTGTTTCTAATGACTCTTTGGAAGTGGATGGTAAAGCCGTAAAATATTTACTTATTTTAGTTGTGTTTTTATCACGTTCTTCTTCTTGTTTTCTTTTCCTCATTAAATTCTGGTAACCAGATAATTTCTTTTTTTTATCTTGAGTACTATCACTGATCGTGAAAACAAGGTAAAACAATCACCAACACACAAACTATATATTGTTTTAGGAGCTAGAACTTAATCTTATTATAAAAAATCAATGCGCACCTTGCACACACTTTCAATTGACTGATTGTCATTTGTTTTGGCACTCTCGTTCCTTAAAGTCGGGGGTCCCCGTGACCCCAACCCGCTTGCGTCGCACGCAACGCATCGGGTATCGGATTCTATTCATTCATACAAACTCACGGCGGTTCTTTTGATTTTAACGCTGAGCTCATAACTAATGTTAACTAAAACCCAAAGCGTAAAATTAAACCACACACGTGAATATTATCTTAGAAGACTTGTACAATAATATAATTATGTTTTGTTATTTACAAGGCATATGTTGCGCCTATTGTACCTACTTACTTATCGATACTCGAATACAAAGAATATGTTGTTGTGTAAGTGTAACAAAAATAATTTCGATGGCGGCGCCTCTATTGTCTTGGCGCCTGTGTGCGCCGCACACTTTGCACACAGGGACGGCGTGGCCCTAGTTGGGAGGCCTCCGGTATCTTACTTACTCGGTAAAACACAGCGCTGTTTAACATCGATTTTCTGTAAGGTCGTGGTATCACTCCGGTCGAACCGGCCCATATCGAAGCATGGCTCTCCCATAGTTCACTTATAAATATTTTCTTTACCACAAAAGTATTGGTCGATGTTTAATTTTTGTTTAATAATTATTTTATTTCTATTGACAGTTTGCGCTCTACGTGGCCACAACGGAGGAGCAAGGTCTTTACAATCTCTACTTCAACAATTGTCCTAATACCAGCGTAGGGCCTGCGCCGACTATTAATATGGTGGTAAGTTCTAGTAAGATAAATAATGCTTTTCATAAACCCAAGAAGACCAAGTAGACTGAAGTCTTGCGATATAATCTATGATCTTAACAAGCTTATGAGTAACCAGTCGGTATAACTAAGTAGATCCAAGTTTGTTACGACGCCGCGTCCAACAAAGTCAGTGTAATGCCGTAGGTCGGACGGGGAACACTTGTGCTACTTTAATTTAATATTCATTTTCTTATCTCCATCGCCTTTGTGGTAGCTTTCTAATAGATGAATTGGAAGATCAAAACCAATTTTGAAATTAGAAAACAAAGGCAAACTGGCGAAAGGAGCGAGACAAGCGCTGTTCTAAATTTATTGCTTTCCACTTACATAATAAGAGGGCAAACCTATTGGCCATTCCAACACTAGAAAATAATTCTGAAAATTGGTCATATATTTAAAGTAGATTGAAAGGTAGTAGAGCCACGCTGATTTCAGCACGGTTGGGCCAGCTCGACTGGGGCGGTACTACCCGCGTACAGAAGATCAATGTAAAATGACAGCGTTCGTGCTGTCGTGTTTCGTTGGTGAGTGCGAGACCGGAGGCCCAATGATGCAGAAGCATCACTATCACTAGGCCGCCATAGTGTGGGTCACCATGCTGCATTGTTGCATTGTCTGCATTCGCAATGAGTATGGTGACCACCACTCTTGGTGGTCATACATTAAAAGTAGAAAATAATTCCGAAAATTGGTCATATGTTTAAGCAGACAATAATCCCGAAAATTGGTCATATATTGAAACTGAGACACTTATCACTTCTTTCTTTTTAGGTTCACATATACGAGAGTAACAACGGCAACTATCTGTCAGCTGGCGATATGCCCCTACCAGTTCTATACACGATAATGTCCTTTATATTCTTCATGAGCGCCTTGCTGTGGACCTTCATACTCAAGTCTAGCCGACAGCCTGTGTACAGGATACACATCGTAATGTGTGTGTTAGTGTACCTCAAGGCTCTGTCGCTAGCCTTCCACGGGATCAACTATCACTTCATACAGACAAGAGGAGAACATGTTACGGCATGGGCGATACTATTTTATATTACGCATCTGTAAGTAATGCAGTGTTGTTTTTCTAAGTTTATTACATTTTTATTAAGTCGAATAATAATAACACACATAGCTAATTTGCTGATCTCAAACTTATCAGAACATGTACCATGGCAACCATGATTTTAAACATAGATACATATCTATAATATTTTTTTATGTTTTGCACTACCAAAATGACTACTCTGCCTGATGGAAAGCATAAGCAGAATCCAAGAGTGGTGGTCACCATACTGCGAATTCATATTAATACGTGAAGCGATAACGTTGTACCCTTTTTTACAAAATTATGCAAAACGCAAGAGTACGAATTTGGCACAGTTAAAGTTTATGAAATGCTCATAACCCAGTTGCACTCGGTGATTAGAAAGAATCATCGTGGGTAGGACAGCAACGACGGCGCGGTCAGCACCGGGATGGGTGATCGCTAGTGGCACGATGCCATGAGCGTTTCCGTAATTCAGAGGTTAGAGGAGGTTAAGCAGTCGGTCCCGGTTTTTATCATAGGATAACAGTCGTGAAGTTAGTAGGAGGCCCTTGGGCGGCTTAAAAATACCCGCACTCGGCCACGGTGGGGACGTATGGCCTTAATCTTCTCCTGAGAGAAGACCCGAGCCCAGGTAATGACAGTTTACATAGACGACAGCAGAAAACTAAATATAATTAAAAAAAAATATGGACGAGTTTCGACCACTGAGCGACCACTGGAACATTCTTAAATACATGCGTATCATACAATAAGTAAACAACAACAAGCCATAGAACAAACAAATGATCGTATTCATCACAAAAGTTCAAGTTATTTTGGTGATGACTAAAGGAGCTAACTACAAACCACAACATTATTGTAAAGAGAAGTTCAATTCAAATTCAAAACTTGACTTTAACCCTATATCAACTTGTCGGGCCAGTGTGGTGTGGAAGGCAAAAACCTCCGGTCCACGGAGACCTAAGTCCAGTGGACCATTAAGGGCTGATGTGTTTAGATTTTTATTTCAATACCAAAATTCCATTTTATTTTTAGATTAAAAGGTGCGGTGCTGTTCGTCACGATAGTCCTCGTCGGCACCGGGTGGAATTTCATCAAACACATACTCTCAGACAGGGACAAAAAACTCTTCATGATCGTCATACCTTTGCAGGTAGGTTACACTTTTCACATATAATGGGTATTAGAGTAATATCCCTGAAGCGATCCCATCATGTTAATAGAGCTACATAGAATAATCTACTAGGTAAGATGACAGGGGATGAATGCGAGGAGCCTAGGATCGAGTGAAGGCGAGGATCGAGGCGGTGAACTGCAATGTGCTGCTGATGATGATACTAATCTATACTAATATTATAAAGAGGAGTAATCTTAGGAAGTACTGATCCGATTCTGAAAATCTTTCGCTTACAGAAAGCGACAATATTCAGGAGTGATAGGCTATATTTCATTATGATTGAACAGAAAATACAGTTAAAAATAATAGTAGTATTTGTAAATCAATTCGAAGAAAAGCGGACGGTTAACGCCCAACGAAGTAGGCACGTGTCAGCAAGTAATATTTTAAATTGGAAAGTAACTGTCTGTTTCTTGTGTGTGCTTTCATTGCTAAACTACTGCAACGATTTCAATGAAATTTGGCATGGAGATACTTTGATTCTTGAGGAAAGAGACATAGGCTCTATATGCCGCTGCCCATAGACCTTACTGCAAAGAGCTACATATGCTTTGATTCCCTCAGGCCTCTGTTAACTTCACCGACTCGGCGAAAGGAAACAAAACATTCTTAAAAGAGCGGTTTCTACAATAACATACGACCAATAAGATGCTGGCTGTCTACGATACTCAAGTGTGGTTATCTTCAGGTTCTAGCCAACGTGGCGGAGATCATCCTGACGGAGAGCGAGGAAGGAGCTGCAGAGCATAACGCGTGGCGTGACATCTTCGTGCTGGTGGAACTGCTCTGCTGCGGAGCTATTATGTTTCCCGTTGTATGGTACGTATTATATTTTACCCTTTTTTGCCCTTTCAAAGCGCTGTGCAACTTAGATTTATAGCGCAGCAGAAATATACTACAACGCCATCTAACGAAGACACACTGAACTACTAGTAATTGCTAATCCTGAATTCGAAACACATTTCCGTAGGTAAATTATACCCAGGCACAGAACAAATAAATATGTTTATCACACTGTTTGTCCGCAGAGAACATATTGTAACGGGCAATGTCATGACTGACTTATTATGACTCTTCTCTTAAGAGTCATAATATATTCATCATATATTATAAATATGAAAGTAACTCTGTCTGTTGTTTCGGTAAAAAAGAAGCCGTGACATACGGACGGACTGACAGACAGACATGACGAATCCATAAGGGTTCCGTTTGTGCCATTAGGCTTCGGAACCCTAAAAACCGACTTCAACAACTGGACCAAATTAAAATGGGACCACTCGGAAGCATCAACTTTCAAATAATAAATAATCATCAAAATTTATTCACTTAGACGAGAGTTACGAGGTAACAAACATAAAAAAAAATACAGTCGAATTGATAACCTCCTCCTTTTTTGAAGTCTGTCAGAAATATAATCGAATTGAGAACCTCCTATTTTATCATATACCAATGATTTAAGTAACTGTCCATTCAACCATAAAAATCATACTCATTATCTCATTATATCTTCTACAGGTCAATACGACACTTGCAAGACGCGTCGAGTACAGACGGCAAGGCAGCCATCAACCTGCGCAAACTGAAGCTGTTCCGACACTTCTACGCGATGGTCGCGTGCTATATATACTTCACTAGGATCGTCATATCTATATTGAATGTACGTGACTTCATAACATACATACGATAAAGAACGAGATAGTTAATTTAAGCGTACGATTTCAGGAATAATAACAGCAGTAATTCCTATTTACAAGATTTAACATTGTTTTCGAGTAAAACGGTTTAAATGCTTGGTATACAAGTTATTTAAGCTCCTTTTTTGTTGTAATCGTGTGGCTCCTAACCTTATACCTTAAAATTCCCAATAAATTTCCCATGGTTTCAGGTTTTATGTCCGGTCACTTTAGGAAGTCGACACCATATTACAATTTTCTTAATAGGTGGTAAATAATCAAGCATGATACTGTTAAACAATATTGTAGGGATGTATATTTTCATTTCTTGTTTCAGATAACAGTACCATTCCAGTACGCGTGGATTGACGAGCTGTTCCGAGAGATGGCGACGCTTGTGTTCTTTGTTATGACCGGCTACAAGTTCCGGCCTGCTGCTGCCAATCCATACTTCACACCCACACACATTGATGACGTAGAACCTGAAGTGTAAGTATAAACTGGCTAGACTGCTCTGTTGGCCTAGTGGCTTAAGCGGTCACCACGCCGCTCTTTACTGCGATAAGTGTTGTGGGTTCAAATCCCACATGGGACGCTTTGTGTGATCCAGAGATGGGTGTTCTGAATCTGGGTGTTCTTTGTGTCCGATTCATGTATGTTAGTAAAATCTCACGCGACACAGGATGTACATCAACACACAACACGCCCAGTAGAAAACGAAGTCTCGATCGCTTAAACAATTACGCTATGACAGTCAAAGTGAGTGACCCTTCTAGAAGATTTACTGTCTCCAATAAAGCTTAAACCAGTTATCTGTGAGACTGTCCCAGGGTTAAAGTTTTCCTTAATGATGTAGAAGCAATAGTACGCCATATTGTGAGTCACCATGTTGCATTGTTGTACTGTCTGCATCAGCAATGAGTATGTGTGACCACTGACGAAATATATACTATAGACTTTTCCTTCACTACGAGAGACCTGTACGCGGATTGATAGTAAGCTTAATGTTCCCTAGATGTCACTAAGTGCATCAAATCGTGAATTTGAAGGATATTTTCCGACTTACGTCAAAGTACGAACCCGACAGTCAACTGACAAGTTTATTGTCATGCAAAATGTACCACTAGATGTCGTTTTCCATATAATTATATTAGTAATTTATGTGATATTTTATTAAGTCGTCAAAGAGCCATCTATACACATAAACAAATAAAATTGAAATGGCTATTTATAATTTCTTCTTCTTTGATGAAATGGCACCCAGCCGGATCTCTCGGATCAGCAATTTCTGCCAATGTCAAGTGTTTATAGTTAGTAATAATAAATAAATGGTTTATAATTTCTAATAAACAGCTTCGTAATAAATGCTTCTTAGTAAATACGGTACATGAATATTTTTTTAAAATTATTTTTTGTATGAAACATTGTAAATTTTCACGTAAAACTTTCTATGTAGGGTTTTCAATTGACTTAAATAAGGACTGAGAAAATAAATTTAGAATTTCTATTTAGGGGGTAAAATAGGGATTTGGAACTTCTATGCAACTTTTTTTTTCTTCAATGGATTCAAAAAGGAAATAAAAATCTATGAAATAATAAAAAAGTTGTAAGTCTTGTAACTTTTGATCATACAAATTTGCATACAGAAATAAAAAAAAAAAAACAAAAAACATCAAAAATGATCTGTTATTATATATATAGATATAGAGCAAAATGATGTCCTTCAATTTTATAGAGGACAATAATGTACACAAAAAAATGTGACATCTAGCGTAGTAAATAGGTAATTATTTTCAAGTTTATTTAAATCGATTGTAACGACATCTCCTAAAAGTAGGTGATAACTTGTACTTATGCAATTGAAAAAAAAAATTTTAAAGCAAGCATTAGAAAGCAATATTTATATTTGTAAAATAATAATATTTGAAGCATATAAATAAAATAGTGTTAAACTTTGTTAAACGGTTTTTTATATCTTATTTTGTAGCGCCATTTAGATTTAACGAATCTTTTCTAGCTGTTTCTGGTGCACTGTATTGGACAAGGGAGGGTCGGTCTATTAGTATATTGTGTCATTGGTGTGACTATGGTACTATTGGATTCTGCTCATTCTTTCCATCAGGCAGAGTAGAGTCTAAACATCTCATATATTGAGTCACTTTGGTAGGCTCATAAACAAAAAAATACATGAAGAACTCCTAACATCTGAAGTCTCTTCACGACTTTATCAACACATACATGCTAAAGATGCCGGCGTTATTATATTATTATTGAACCCTACAGAAGTTTCATACAGCTGTGTCTATCCTCAAACTCCAGGACATCGTTAAAACTTTTTCTGCTTAGTTCCGCTACTCGGCTACAGATGACGCCACGTGTCTCAAGTTTCGGTATAATATTTATTCATGTCCAGAAACAATGTATCGTACAATAACAACTTAAGATTTTATATTCATCTTGATTGTTTTCTATGTATATGTATTTACAGAAATAGATATTTGTTATATAAGCATGTAAAGTTACTTTTTAACCGCGTGCTCAATTTTGATGACCGAGCAAGCGAAGGATTCTAAAATTGAATCACGAGCGCAGCGAGTGATTTAAAATTAAAATCCTGAGCGTTAGCGAGGGAATCAAAAGAGCACAAGGTGAAAAATCTTTGCACTCGAGTGCTACACGTAACTTTTTATTCCACCTCACCGAGTAAATGACTAAATGACGTGAAAAAAAAATATGGTGCGGGCATAGCAAATTTAAAAAAAGTAACAAGAACATTGAACTAATATTACTACGTATTCCTCAATGACCAAGAAGGTTCCGAGTCGAGTTTTTAACAAATTAAAATAGATTGTATGATAAATTCAGCACCATGGAGGTAGAAGTAAATAGGTATAATAAAGATGTTTTTAATTCACAACCTTAGTGCACACGATGTCCTAAATTAAATTTATTTTATCCTTTACCGAATAAAAACGGCTTTTACACTCAGATATTGAAGGGTATAAATACTCTTTCCGAGACGGTGGAATGAAAAAAATATTAATGTATTCTATCCGTTAATGCTAGACTCATTCATTGTACAAGCTCTGCTTAGTTTGAAGCTACACGACGTTGTGGTGAATGTCCTAAATATTTATCATGTTTTGATATATCTGATCTGATCTGAATACAGAAGAGAAACTTGGATTTTATTTGTAACTTAATTAGTAATAACACTTGTCCACAGTTTATCCGAGATTGGCGTGCTTGAGAGCGTGACCCGGATATCGAACCGTGGCGATCGCAAACGTGAGGACCTGCAGCCTCTTATGCAAGAAACCAACTACAATTCTGACTAGAGTGTAAGGATATTAGTTTTTATATAATAACAACATAAGGAAGGACAATATGCGAGTCTCCTGAGAAAATCACATGCCTAGACATGTTCAGACTTGTTTTGACTTTTCGGTCAAAGTATTTTTTTCTTAATCGATTATCAATACGCTTGTGCGAAATAGTGAGTTATGACGTTATAATATGTTCTTGTTTCCTTGTCTTTTTTACTATAATTATATACTTGTTTATAGTTTCTGCATTCAATGTAAAAATAAACTTTTTCTAAACCCTTTTTTTGCTAAAATTTGCTATTATTATCACAGTTTGAGAAACAGGACAGAAAGATTTTAAACTGTTTTGTCTATTACTGAATTATAAATAATTGTTTCTATCGCTCTAATCAAATTAGGGAACAGATTGGCAATTAACGGCATTCGCTGTTTTATTTGACGTTTAAAATTGCAACGAATTAAATTCGTTTAAGCCGAATTCACAAGGAATTTAAAATATTATTTGCAACAGTAGGAGCTTTTCAATAATTATGTTTGTTATTTTTATAAAATTTAGCATTATTGTTTTTAATATTTTTTTGTCGTAATCTTTAAGAGTAATTTCTCGAATAATTCTGTTGATAAATTAATATCAGTTATAACTTGCTTAAAATCAAAGACGAAGCTTATCGTTATTTGCGTTTTAATGTATCAAGATCTTGAATAGTTCCTATACAACATCGAAAAACTTCTAGAAGATCTGATAATAAATGGCAATAAATGGAGCTACTTATGCAAATAGGAACCAAGAAACACACTAACACGTAACTTCTGCCTCTCTTTTCAATCATACTTGGCTCTTATTGTTCTAAACACTATCCTATCTTAGACACGCCAGCAAAATACACGTTAATAATAAATAACTAGTAATATACGATTGTGTTTATCAGCAGTTAGGTTATTACAGTACACGCTCTGGTTAGTTAAGAATCAGAAGTATTAATAACATTTTTATTTATTTACTAGCTGAACCCCACGGTGTTACCCGCGGTTATTGTTGAACCGCGAGTAACGCCGCGGGACAAAATTAGTCTAAAAAAAAGTAGCCTAAGTTACTCCCTGGATCATCAGCTATCTGCCAGTGAAAGTCCCGTCAAAATCCGTACAGCCGTTCCAGAGATTACCCGGAACAAACAGACAGACAGACAGACAAAAAATTTTTCAAGTATATTTTTGGTATATGTATCGTGTATACATACATATGCATTGATTAAAAACCGGTTATTTTAATATTACAAACAGACACTCCAATTTTATTTATTTGTATAGATTACATGTATAATATTTGTTTGTTAAAAATAAGAAACAAAAACTAACTTCTAAAAATGAACCTAAAGCTAATATAATACTTGAAATTGTTTTTAAAAATAATAGTTATTTGTTATCAAAGAGTGCAAAGTTGTTTTTTACCCGCGTGCTCATTTTTGATGACCGAACAAGCGAAGGATTCAAAAAACCTGAGCGTAAGCGAGGGAATGAAGAGAGCACGAGATGAAAAGTCGAGTGCGACACGTAACTTTTCATCGCACCTATGGGAGGAAATGACTAAATGCAAAAAATAAAATAGAGGGCAAAGCAAATAAAAAAAAAGTGCCACCAAAAAGGTTCCGAGGCTAAGTTATTAACAAATTAAAGAAACGGTTGTATGATGAATTCGGCACCATAGAGGTAAATAGGTTTAATGATGTTTTGAATTCACAAACTTAGTGCACCCGATGTTCTAAATTCAATTTACTTTATCCTCTAGCGGATAAAAACGGCTTTTGCACTCAGATATCGAAGGGCAAAAATACTCTTTCCGAGAGGGGAGATGAAAAAAAATTATTGTATTCAAAATCTATGGTTTACATCATCTTTTTATTCCATATTGACAATAATATTGCATATGCGCGGTATGTATTGCAGTGGACCATATATTGATGTAGATTATTGACAATATTATTGTGTGTGTGGCTAGCCTATGCAATAAAAACATATTCACGGCTTGTTTCCTTTTTGTGTAAGTAGATCCAAATATGCACTGCCTTAGTTGAAAAGATAGCCACGACGCCATTTTACATCAGGGTCTGAAACAAGCAAGGAAGTTTGTGTTATTTATGATTTTACATTCTTTTAAATTTCATAATAAATATTTTGGTTGTGATTTATTGTTTAATTTTAAATTTATATTCCTGAAGTGCATAAGGTTGTTTATATAAAAAAAACTTTATTTATTTATTCAGTTTTAATTATAACGTTATTCACCAAATCTGTGCACATGCTTTTCATCAAGCAGCATTTCACTTTGGCAGACTTACACATAAAAAAACCTTTATGCTCACAAAATCTCAAACATACTAGCATTATGTTCGGTCATCCGCAAAAAATACGGTTTTGATTGGCACGCAGATATCACGCAGCGTTGATATGAATACAACTTATATTGATGGCATGATTAAGGTCAGCATGGTCAACTAATGTGTTCAAGACTCTTTTTAACAAAAGAATCAAAATAAGTTTTATCGTGAGAGAGAGATGCTTCAAATTCGACTACGATCTTACAAGTCTAGCAAGTCTTTCGTAGCTTGCTGGAGCGAATCCAGAGAGGTTGGACTAAAAGGCCGGGAACACACTACTGACTGTTGCACTCCAGGTGACCATGAGCGCCGGTGATCACTTACCATCAGATACACACATCAGGTACACTTTAATTAACCGAATATTGTTCACTATGTTATTGGTTTTAACTTTGTTCGGAAATGTTATATGTTTAACTTTGTTTTTTTTGTACTAAAAGTTACTTAAATTATGCCTTATAACATCAGCCAGTGAAAGTCTCTTTAAAATCGGTCCAGCCGTTCCGGAGATTAGCTAGAACAAAAATATAGGTATACAGATAGACCGTATGTTTTTTATTGTGACATTAATAAGTGCCGTAAACACTTTCCATATGTATAAAGTGAAAAGCTGTTCTCTTAAGTTTTAAACAGACAATTTTTATTTTTATTTCATATGTAGTTTTAATTTTGTATTCCTATCTCATGGATGTTTTGGCTACGCAATGTATCATAATTGTACTAACGCCGGGGTTCCCAAAGTGTGCGCCGCGGCGCCCCGGGGCGCCGCAAGCAGTAGCGAGGTGCGCCGCGAGTCGGTCTTCTATCATTATCCGAAAGGGTTAATTATTTGCATTTATGTTTAAATTTTTGTGCCTTGCAACCAGTAATAACTACTATTGTAGGTACCTAACTCTTTTTACTAACGTATAAATTTTGCCTTCTGAGTGATTTGTATATACTCGTATTTGGATTTAGTATTATATATAGGTATATATCGGAAAGCTCATGAAGATTGACAATAACTAATAGTCGCCCAGAGGTAGAAATTTAGCCCTAAGTTTTACAATTGTTTATGAAAAGAAATCAAGATGGAACCTTGTCGTAGTTAATAAACAAAATCAAAGGAAAAGGAAATTCCAAAAAAGATATTGCTTTTGATTCACGTCTGTTTGTTTGTGATAGTTTTATAACAGGACACTCCACTTAATGGTAAAGGACAAGTACCTTGAAAGGAGTGGAGTGTCCTTTTGATTTCAGTACATAGTAGATGGGCTTTACATGTGTATCATATCATCAATTAAGATTTTATAAAGTACTAGCTATGGCTCGCGGTGTTACCCGCATTGTAAAGGTACCACAGTAACCGCTACATCACATATACATAATAAACCTACTAGAATCACTCCATCTATTGCTGATTGAAATCTGTTGGGTAATTTAAAAGATCTAAGCGAACAGATATCAGCAGCGATTGAATTTTATACAATGTAAATAAATTATATGTTTTGGTCTATTTAAACCTTTTTCTTACATTCTCTTTTTCTACATATAAAACACATTCCTTTCTGTATAAGTAAGCTTAAATAATTCACGCACACAAATATGCGGATTTATTTATGAGACTAAAACACAAGTTGTCCTTTCTTGAGTTGTTTTAGTGCTAGTTCCATTCCAATGGCACATATGTACACAAGTGTACAGTCAGCTGCAGGAAAAGCCCTAGGAAAATTTTGTAAATAAAGTCACATAAATAATGTACTTTCCGTATCCAATGTACTTCCAAATTTATTTTGGATATAATTTTATCCCATTGATTAATTTATTTTTGTTACTTAGTTTCTGCATACATATACAGTTTAATTAGTAGTGTTATATTATTTTCATTTTAGTTTTAAGTTAAAATGTCCAAATGAGTTTTCTTTTAAATATTTTTATGTAGAATTTTTGTGTCTGTCTTCCAAATGTAAAATGCGACATGGATAAGGACAATACATGCTAGAAATGATTTTTTTATAATAGCGATACTCTAGTTCACAACTTAATGATTGTATTAGGGCTAAGCGCCGGTAGCGCAAAGATTAGGGTTTGATCCTGTTATTAATTGATCACCTCGACCTGAACCATTGCGCTCCCGTCACTTAACGCATTATGTAATATTAAATAATTGTATATTATAGATAACAATTCTTCTGTAGCTGGCTAACGCCGGGGACATGTGAAATGATCAGACTGATCATGATAATATAAATCATATCGAATATTAATCTACACTATTAGTCATTTAAATACGTACGAATAAGACCAATATAACTATTTTATAATAGTTAAAGCCTGTGTCGGCATTCCTATCACATCTGTTGCAAACATAGTGCAGTAAGATGTATTGTAGCTCGAAAAGAAGTATACTTATTTACTTGTATAAAAAAACTAAAACTGAAAATTCTTTCTTTATCTTTCAATTTTCTATGAATTAGATTCCAAACTATATAAATTAAACACGCAATACAATGCCAAGTATATGAATATTTTTCGTTTATTTAATAACGGTTTTATGTTAACGACTGTACAACATAACTAGCAGTTGATACTTTATGCTGGTTTAAAACTTAGTTTTAGTTACTTTCGGGGAGTGTCTGCAAAGAGCTTTATCTTGCATAATAGGCGGTGTCTAAAACCCTATGACCAAAGGTTGTCAAGTAAACCTCTAGTTGTAAATAATACCTAGTTTCTTGTAAGAATGGCAAGGGTCAATGACCTGTTTTTTATACATTGTAACTTAAACTTTATCTTATACAATATAAGTATTATTTCTGTTTGCAAATATGACTGTAAATCTACTGCATACATGAATTGTTTTTTTTAGCGCTATACGTGAGTTAACGGACATTTGTAGAGATTTTGTTTATTGCATAGTCTTTGCCGCTTGCAGAAAGCGTAGGTAAAAGTAGCCTCAAAGACAATTACAGGGAAGTCAACAGTCAACAGGATGTCATAGCGGTCTTGAAAAACTGCTGAAAGCGGATAGTACAGGAAAACAGGATCCATTTGGTTGAGAGCGTTCCAAACAAATTCAGACAGGGAGCACATTGCAGAAGATCTAAAGAAGATTCATGCATTTCTTCGTACTAATCTTACCTACTTTTTGAAACATCATTGATTGTAACATGACCTTATAATATTTGTATTAAAACATACAAATTAAATAAATAATAGTAAAAATAGGTTTTATTGGCGTTAAAGCCAATTAACCATCCATCCGCAGCTTTTAACAGTCCACTGTTGAATGTAGGCCTCGGTGGAGTAGTGTTGCGTATGCGACTGCTGTATTTGAGGTCTCGGGTTCGATTCTGAAATGTAGGACAACTTTCGCTAAACTTCAAGATGTTTCATGGCGAGATTTGAGCGTAATCTGCGTAATAATTAGTTTTCATGTGTGCAGAGATTCATAAATAATCTAAAGTGTATCCAATAATTACGTGAACTGATACATTAAGCAAGATTTATTGCGTTAAGTACTCGTGAGATTTATTTAGTAGTTATTTAAGCTGACTTTATATTGAATATGTTACAGCCAACTAGCTTAATTATCCGTTCAATTAACAGCCTAGCCTCTTTATTCTTACTAAACCTCTTACGAATGGAGGAACAAGGGAAAGGTTAGTTTTTGTTTAGTAAAGAGTTAGGCTAAGCTAGACTATTGATTGAAGGCTAATTAAGCTATTTGTCTTCGACATTAACATGAAGATGAATACCACAATATTAAATTGTATTTATATTGTTCAAAGTTCACGTGACAGTTCCAATAACGCCTCTCGCAGTTAACAAGTAATTAATTTAAAAAGTTTTTTTCAAAAACAAGTTTATTTTTGTTGATAAAAAAAAAAATATATAATTGCATTTTCATCAAAACTAAAGTTATATTTAAAATTTCAGCTCAAACGGAATTCGGGATGTGGGTCAAATTTAACTTGTAACGTTTGATTAGATATAAACATCGGGACAGGTGAAGCTAAATAAAAGCTTGGAAAATGTTGTCACTACAAGCTTACGTAGGTAATGGATGCCTCCTATCACCATTCAAGATTTTACTATTTTATACTAAATATGTGACTGTACTTATACTTTATAATAAAATTTTAGTTATTGTTAATCGTAATTTTTTTGTTGTATGTGTATAGATGGGGACTAAAATAATCAACAATTATATTCTAGAAATAATTTTAGGCAATAAAGAATTGTAACTACAGTGTCAAATTGGCGTCAGTAATGTAACATGTACAAAATAAATAGATATTAATATGTAATGTTTTTATTTCACCATGTAAGTTAAAAAAAAAACCTTGTCCTAACAATAACAAACACAAATAAAACCCAACTACGACAAAAAATGACGCTGAAAAAGTATGAAACAAGTTTCAAAAGTCGTAGTCACGCGTTGTTAAAGTGTTATGGAAAAGTTTTAAAAGCCGTAGTCCATGTAGTGTAATGTACCATAGTCCATAACACTTTAACAACGCGTGACTACGGCTTTTGTCGTAGTTGGGTTTTAGTTTAGACTTTTTTTATTTAAAATGTTTTGGTGCCTCTATAATATTAATTTCTTTGCAAAGTATATTTTAAATAGGTACCATAGAAATATCACAACTATCGAATAACTACGGACAAAGTCACGAGAAAATGCTAATAATATATATATTTTAGAAATGTACAAGTAACGCCCTTTCGTATGATACCAAACACGGCATATTTCTTACGTCGGCTAGAGGGCGCCACATTAGATTCAGTGACACGTCATATAGCCTATAACTAGCAGAAAATCATGACGCTTCTAACGAGACCTCATTTGTAAAGTTCTAATGCGTAGTTAAGGAGCTATGAGGGAACAAATGAACATACATACATACATACTTACATACATACATACACACATACGTACATACATACTTACATACAAACATACATACATACATACTTATATACATACATACATAGCCTGTCAAAATCATAACCCTCCTTTGGCTTTGCCGTAGTCGAGTAAAAAGTAGCGTAGGCAATGTACTGACGATTTAAAGAAAGTGGCTGGCTGCGAATGGATGCGGACTACCCAAGACCGGGATAGTTGGCTTAAAGGAGACCTTCGTACAGCAGTGGACGGTGATAGGTAGATTTGAATGATGTTGGAGATGTAAGATACTAGGAACTGTGCCGTAAAGTATTGTATTAAAAAATGTGTTTGGTATCATACGAAAGGGCGTTACTTGTACATTACAAAAATATATAATTATTAGCATTTTCTCGTGACTTTATCCGTATTTATTCGATAATTGTGATATTTGTATGGTACCTATTTAAAATATACTTTGCAAAGAAATTAATATTATAGAGGCACCAAAACAAGTCTATAGAAATAATTAAAACTGGAGTGTCTGTTTGTAATATTAAATTAACCGCTTTTTACTAAATGCATATGTATACACGGTACATTCCTAATACATACATACCGAAAACGTATTTTTTTTTAAATTGTCTGTCTGTCTGTTTGTTCCGAGTAATCTCTGGAACGGCTGGACCGATTTGGACGGGACTTTCACTGGCAGGTCATTTGGTCCGGGACTCGAAATTGAGACCTCAAGCACAGCAGTCGCATCACTATCACTACGCCATCGAGGCAGGCAGCGTACGTTTTAATTATATTACATTACGAGACAAGTGGGCTTTAGTTATTCTACTAAAACAGGGACTTATTAAAATAAAATACCTTACCACAGCTGCCGCTGTTAATGTCACTCTAAACTAAAATAATAATCTAGTCAATTTTATAATTTCTTCACCTAAATAGCGAAATCCGTTTGATTTATGGTACATGGTGAGCAGATTACATCATCAGCGCTACTCAACAGCGTGATTAAACTAATTTGACGTAGGCATGAGCCGTGTTTTTTAACATTTTTATGAATGATAAAATTCGTTCGGCCGACGTGTTTCCGCCTCGCTGGCACATTAACTTTTAGTATATTTTTATTAGATTGTCCATCAATTTATCACGGTTACAGTCAAGGGCGTCTGCGTATCCGATCTGACTTTAAGTTTTTTCTGGTGAACATCAAATTAATGATAATCTTTACTTTTCCCCAAATTATTTGGAATAAGCATAATATTGTTCTACCGTTTCCTATCACTCCTGTCAACTTCCTTTCTAGCCATATCCTCTTTCACTCAGTTCATCCATCTGTTTTAAGGTCTTTCTCTAGTCTTATATTCGTCAAATTCCATCCTTAAAACTTTTGTCACTATATTTTGCTCATCTGTACCTATAATATCTCCATATCAGGTTAAATTACTGGAACGGCTAAATCGATTTTTACGGTACTTTCACTAGCACATAGCTGATGATATAAGGAGTAACTTAGATTTCTTTTATTATAGACTAGCAGTATTAGTCGCTTGATGTCAAGTTACGAAAAGGCAGCAGTTGAGGTGGATTGATGGAAAAGCTTACACTAAACTGTTACAAACAGTTATATTATGTGTTCTGTAAACTGATGTTTCTGAACTTTTCACCAACTGGTGCACATCAATTAGATGTAAATTTATTTATTTAATAAGTTTTAAAATAGAATATCACCACATTTTATTCAAATCGATTTCAAACTGTAGGCAGTAAACTGTCATTACTGTACTGTACTAGTATTATATTGTATTGACAATGTAGAAGGAAGTCGTCAGGAATGTACTATATATAAACCCCAAATAGCCCATAGCCTCATAGCCCAGTTGCACTCTGTGATTAGAAACAGTTACCGTGAGTAAGCAACGACGGCGCGGTCAGTACTCGGATGGGTGACCGCTGGTGGCATGTTACCATGAACGTCTACGTGATTCCGGACGTGACGTCAAGCAGTCGGTCCCGGTTGTTATCATAGGATAACAGTCGTAAAGCTCAGTTGGAGGCTTTTTGGCGGCTTAAAAATATCCAAGGCAAGTTTACGTAGCCACAACGTTATCTTGCCAGTCTCCAACTCGCACTTGGCCAGCGTGGGGACGTATGGTCTTAACCCTCTCCTGAGACGAGACCCGAGCTCAGCAGTGCGACGTTATGGGTTGTTGATGAAACTATCAAGTTATATAATATCAACTGTTCTTTCTTAAGTAATACCACTGTGTGTATTCCTGTATATATATATTGTCCAACAAGATGACGTCACAAGAAAATGTATTTCCTCGTTGATGCTCGTTGATGAAGATGCCAATCTTAATATCGTATAATGAGAAGATAAGGGCATGTTGGTCTCACCCAGTAATGTTTCTATAAACTTTTTATAGTTTTGAGGTTATTCAAGTTCAAACTACATAGCTACGCAATAACAAAAATTTAATGCAAAAGATGTAACAGTTGATCGCACCGCACGAATGGCTCAGTGGTTTGAGTATCCACCTCGAATGAGATTACATCCGCACATGGAACAACACTTTGTGTGTTGCATAAATGGTTCTGAGTGTAGGTGTTCTTTGTGTTCATTAGAAGAATGTATTCCTAATGCGGAACGTTGTCTTTGACGGAAAGAATGTAAAAGAAAAATAGAGATACTTAGTCTATACTACTGACTAGGTATATTATTGGCCGTGTGAGCCTCACCCTCCCCAATCACAGGACGCAATACTTGGTTTTTTCTACCAGAAAACGATTACTTGAACAAGAAGGGTTAGTTTCAAATAAACAACCAGATTCATTGTGTTGTCCTCCTGTGAGAGTCCAAGTATAATGCATTCTAAAATACGGTTAATAAGTAATTCCGATTGAAACACTATCATTGTTTGCTCTTATCGTAAATTATTTTAATTGAAAGTGTAGATGAGATTACAGATTGGCAAGTCGCCAAACGGAACGTCATCTCAACATTTATTGTAATGTAATAAATCTAAGGAATTTCAAATACCGTATTGTTTCTTTAAACAGTAAAAATATCCGGAATTAGCAAACATGCTGTTTTTATATTGGATAGAGTATTTATTGATGAATAATATGGGCTTTAAAACGACACGCCACGATGTTAGCAGTGAGCAGAAACGCATAATATGCCGAGTACCTAAAGTAAATGTGCTTTTCATACACATAATATTGTGGCGACCGAGGCTTTCATGGTGAAGAGGCATACAACCTCATGTTAAAAATATACAACTGGCAGATGAAATCGCCTGTTTGAAACAATTATTCTTAAATTTGATTTAAATAATTTGAAAACTTGATTTGGAAAGGCTGAAGAGGAGATTCGCTGCAGGAGTCATGGAGACAAGACCTCCTAGCAGTGAATTATAATTATCTGTATTATTATATTGTAAAGTTCTGATATTATAGTAAAAGCGTATAGATACGTTTAGTCGTGTTATTTCCTAAAATTCAGGAACACCAATCCCCTGAGTACGCAAACTCCTAGGCGTCGTACTTGCAAAAGTACGGTTGCCGCAATATCAACAGCTTCTAACAGTTTATTTAGGCCTACTTTGCCACGCTAGCCATATAGGTTGGTATGATGTTTGTTTTAAGTCTTCCTTTCTCTTGATACCTACATCAGTCCAAAGACCTGCGTAGATTGCTCCATAAGATGACACCCATGGGATAAACAGGAGTAGTGATACTCTGTATACTTCATTCGTCACCACATGGACCTCTCCCCCACGGAGTGGTACATGCGTTTACTATACCTATTTATTTTTTGTTTTGCAAGAGGGAGCAAATGGTTAACCGGATCACCACGATGGCAATTCTACAACTCGACAACTGCCGCAGCCTAGGGACAACTGTTGTTCAAAAAGAACAATGACGGTGCCGCCCTCTGTGCTCTATTGAGAATCAGGGACATGATCTTTCCATTACATCTCTCATTAGGTGAAAAGTAAAGAGCTGTATGGCTGTGCCATTATTGCCTATTATATATTCCTCTCGAATCTGCTGAAATATTATATACCATCTTTTAATTCTCCTTAGTTAGGTACTGCTAGTACCTATTGCTACAAAACTATCGAAAAATTGTGATTCTTAAAGCAAGGAAATATATTTTTTTCCCGAGAAAGAGGGAGTTACGCATATTAATTAGTTTTTAATATACGTTACCTAAGTTATCACACATTTGAAAACTTAAAGGAGTATCTAAAAAAGAGCTATATATTTAAGGATGTTAAGTTAGTTTGTGTTCGTATTATTTGAAATGAAGAACACAAGTGATTCACATCACTTTTGTGGCTGCTTATTTGAAGTACGAGCGAACGAGAGTAAAAGCGACTGGACTCGGATTAGTTGTCAGTATATTTAAAGGCACTGTCTTCCCAACTACGATCAAATCCGCCACGACGTGCTCTCATAGGCACGAGTACGAAATAAAATAAAACGTTCTAACGGTCTAGTTCTCCCTTTATTCTATTTTTAAAAGAAAATAAACTGAAATTTAAAGATTATAATACCTCTGGCTACTCAGTTAGTTCTCGCACAGAAGATTAACGTAAAATGACAACGATCGCACTGTCGTGTTTCATTGGTGAGCTCGAGACTAGAGGCCCAATGATGCAGAAGCAATACTAGGCCGCCGTAGTGTAGGTCACCATGCTGCATTGTTGTATTTTCTGCATTCGCAATGAGTAACGTAACCGCCACTCTTGGATTCTGCTTATGCTTTCCATCAGACAAGGTAGAGTCATTTTGGCAGGGCAGGGAATAAGTAAAATAAATAAATAAGTATACCGCTACGCGCAAAAAAATAATAAATTAAGTATATCTGAAAGATAAATACCTGGATACAATCATACAATATATTTCGTGTGAGGAGAGCCCGTACTCTCCCTTGAACGAATGACGACTGGGTAACATTATTATGCTTTCCCGATTAAACTTCTGAACCAATTTTAGAATTGTTTCACCAATGGAAAGCTACATGATCAGCGAGTAACAGGTGGAGCAGTGAGCATAAGCTAGTCTACATAAAAATATAATTCTTTGTTGGTGATGTTTGCAAAGCTGTGTGATATTTGAACTATTAGTATATTGGCGAGCGTCTAGTAACAGATGTTGGATGTTATCGAGAACGGAAGGCGTGTTACGTATAAAACGATTAATTGATTCGTGTTGAAACGAATTATAACCTGAAAACAAAACTGTTTAGTTTTAATACATTCTTGTACTTTGTTTGTGCTGGTAATAAATTATATAGAATACAATATCATGTATGTTTGTAGTGGTACTTATACACCTGAGGATATTTTCATTATTACTAATCTTAACGTAGTATATATATTTATTTAAATAAATTTCGCTATCTCTTCGCTTAGATATTTTCTTTTAAACTACTCAACGAATTTTAATGCAGTTTTCAGCAATAGATATAATGATTCAAGACAAAGGTTTATGTGAAGATAATACGAGAATTTCAAAGACTTTTATAGGAAGCCGGACCAGGTTTATATTATTGTTTACTAGCTGAACCCCGCGGTGTTCTCCACGGTTATTGTTTTACCGCGAGTAACGCCGCGGGACATAGTTAGTGTAAAAAAAGTAGCCTAAGTTACTCATTGGACCATCAGCTACCTGCCAGTGAAAGTCCCATCAAAATCCATCCAGCCGTGCCAGAGATTACCCGGAACAAACAGACAGACAGACAGACAGACAAAAAAAATTTAACTACATTTTGGTATATGTACCGTGTATGCATACATATGCATCTAGTAAAAAGCGGTTATTTTAATATTACAAACAGACATTCCAATTTTATTTATTCGTATTGATTTCAAGCTCGTTGCTGTAGTACTTTTTTATTTCACTTTGCCGTGATATTGCCATGCGTAATTAGCTCCCTAGTCGACTCTAGCGATATCTACGGGTTGATCAAGTATGCTGAAACTCCGTATTTGAAAACTGTCATCATGAGGACATCTTCTTCTTATATATAAAAATCTATTGCTTTTAGTTTGTCTCGCTAGAACTCGAGAACGGCTGGGCCGATAAGCTGATTTTTGTTTTGAAATGTTTCTCGTAGTACAGGGAAGGTTTAAACGGTGAAAAATTGAAAATAACTTGAAATCCAAATGCCCGGTGTATGGAGTATCGGGCACGGAGTATGAAATAAAAATAAAAGTTAAAGTTGTCATAATGATGACTAAAATGGGTACTAGACAACTTATATAAATTATAAATATCTACATATATTACACTTGTGTTTGTAAATACATACATTACTTGCTTACAATAATATAACAAGCCAAACAAACAAATATAGTACATTAATAAATTTCATTTAAATCTGATAACTGAATGAAAAAAGCTCTCTAAAAGGTAATATAGAGGAGATCGTTTTTTGTTTTTTCGGAAGACGCACCCCATTTCACGTCATCCATTTTTTTGTAATTAATTTCATCACGACGAAGACTTGAAGACTCGAAAACATTAGATTTAAAGACTTTAAATACTTGACATTGATAATCAAAAGAAGACGAAGAAGATATATAGATAAATGTCATAAGTTAAAACAATTCTCAAATTGTCATTGTACACGATTATAATCTTATTTTACAAGTTTTCTTAAACAGGTAACGTGGTTCTATCATATATGCATTTCCACCCCCGCAGATAATTAAATTATTTTGTTTTGAAACAGTATTTCTTTTACGGTTCAAAGGAGTAAATATGGAGACAATAGGTTAACTGCCAGATAATGCCCTGGGCATTAGATAAGTCAGCCGATGTACAACAATGCCTTAAGTTAAATTAATAAATTAAATGTGTATTCATATTACAAAACACGTCACAATACATTATTTCTCTCATTCCTGTACCCCAAAGGTAGACAGATTATCAAACCCGAGGAAAATTTAATTAATTAATTTTCCAGCCTTAATATTTATAGTCGTTTCGTGGGTAAAAATTAAGTAATGTTAGATTAGTTCGAGTTGCTCAGGATCATGTGTACTTAACTCGAGTAAAAACGATGAGAATGTCCGGCAGTGGACTATGAAAGGTTTTTGATGTGATGATATTGTGATCTCTTCCAGAATTTATTCACACAACGATAGTTCTGGTAAACTTATCCCTTGGGACTTCTTGAAATTGTATCCGACAGCAAACGACTGTTGGACTGATGGAGTAACACTGTGGCGACAGTTAACTTGCTAAAATAATTCAATTAACGACATGTCACGATTAAATATAAAAAATCCCAAAAATATGGGTATGTTGATGATATAAAAAAACCGGTCAGTAATTTAAGGGATCTGCTATAGCAATCACACAATATACTATTTCAGTAAACAAAAAATTGTAAACAAAAACAACTTCATGTATACTGAGGAGGTTCTGGGTGTGGAGTTTATAAGGTTAATCTAACTTTTGATAAAAATAAATGTTTTAAAATTGGAAATAAAAAATATCTGCATCTACACTACATAGAGGAATCTCATTGGTTATTAATAGTTTGATCTAGCAGTGGGGCTGTTGTCAAACTGGAAAGAGTGCCATTTATGTGGATAGCACAGGTGTCTATGTTGTCATCTTTCAACACCTCGTATAAATGGGTAGGGAAAAATATGTTTTGATTCTTGCATAACTGAACAAAAATTTAATTGAAACTGCATTGCAAGTGAAAGGTTTAGAAACAACGCCCTGAGCAAAATCTGAAATCTGCCATTTTCTCTCTAAAACGCCGTGTATGATATGGACAGTGATAGACAATCCGATAATTGGGCTGTCTATCATGTCTATGTCTACAGGTATGAAGTTACTGCCCTTCGTTGTGTTTCATTGACACGATAAAATTAAATCAATTATAAAAGTACTAGATAAAACTGAGAGAGGGTCTGTTTATAATATTAAAATAACCGCTTCTTATAATATATTAAAATAACTAAATGCATATGCATTTATACACGGTAAATATACCAAAAACACAATTTTTTAGACTAGCTTCGCCCCGCGTAAGAAAAACTTTGTCTACGCTGCGTTGCGAGCCAGAATTCTTTTCAAACAGTCCCGAGCGAGACGTAGTCAATCTTTTTAATATTTTTAAGAATGTGATACAATACTTTAAAATATTATATATATCAGTAACTTATTTAGAAAACTATATATATATATATATATATATTAAGCGTATGTTTGTACTGTATATACTCCATGAATGGCGTTGCGGTTTAAATGGTCACCTCGCCAGTGGCGTAGCGTATCAGCCGCCCGGGGCGGCAGACAATTTTGCCGCCCTCTAATTTATATATTTAAAGGTAATGTATACCTACTAAACATTACATATGTAGATTAATTCTAGAGAACTTTTCGGCGAGAACAGTCCTCATTATTTTGGCATAATACAGGTTAGATTTAAAAAAAAATTGGTTGCCTGTAAAGTCGGTATACGGGCGAAAGTTTTACGTGACAACGACTTTGAGTGGTAAAATAATTTTAATGTGAATATTCATTCGTATAGTAGGAAGAAGGATGAAATAATAGTAACAATTTAAAACATTTATTTATACAAAGAATTATATTTAAAACATTAATTTATACAAAGAATCTCGCACTGAATTTCATATTAACAAAATTTTATTTTTACCTTTACACATACATACGTATTTATATACAAATATACATACAATAAACTTTTTATGTCTGTCTCTCTCGCTCTTAGGCGGGCTAACCATGCCCGAGTGGAAGGGACGCGTGCCTCTCACTCGCTCTCATTGTGAGCGCATAACGTGAGCGGAGCGTAACGCAGTTTCTTGAAGTGTCACCCGGCAAACCAATTTATAAGACGTTGTCACGTCAATAAATAAATTAATCTTAGTTTTACAATCACTTATTGTTTATTAGTACACTTTTTATTATTTCAACCACTTTGAAATATTGTCACAACTTGACGATAGACAAAATGAAATGATTAGAGAATTCAAAAACCCAAATCAATATTTACTAATATTATAAAGCTGAAGAGTTTGATTGTTTGTTTAAACGCGGTAATCTCAAGAACCGCTGGTCCGATTTGAGAAACTCATTCAATGTTGGATAGTACATTTATTGAGGAAGGCCATAGGCTATATATCATCACGCTAAGTCCAATAATAATAATAATAATAAAAATTTATTTAATTTCTCCCTCAATGTACAATATATATCGAAATAAAACTACAAACACAAAAGCTCTGGATGGGAGACAGGAGCCCATACTAAGCGAACTTGTGTTACAGGTCTCCTGGCCTCTCTATCCCGGACATACATAATTGCAATTATTTACACAAAACTTATACAATAATAGCATTATGAGGAACACTACAAAACCAAAAATAATAGAAATATTTTGTGTGTGTGTGTGTTTGTGTGTGCGTGTGTGTGTGTGTCTGTGTGTGTGTGTGTGTGTGTGTGTGTGTGTGTTGTTTATCATGTATGTTAAATTTCCTTGTGTCTATTCAGAATCTTTTCAGTTTCTTCATATTTAAGAGTAAGAAGCCAATTCAGAACCTTACATTTACATTCTTTTTTATTGTGCGGGTATATATTATGTAATTTGTTGGCTAAATTATATAATCGTGGACCCTGGAAAGAGAAAAATTTATCGCTAAAAACCGTTTTAGAAGGTTTGGTCAGACATATTTGATACTTTCGTCGTTTCATTAGCGTCGGGTTGTAGGGGTCAAACTGTATGAGTCCATGTTGTCTTATTATAACAGCGAGAATGAACAGTTGTCTAACAGTAAGAACTTCAGCAAGCATATACAATTCCGAAGTAGGAAAAAGTCTCGGTTTGAACAGGCTGATGTTTAGTATGAGTCGTTGAGCTCTCTCTAATTCAATGAGATGAGTTTTAGCTGCTCCTCCCCAAGAGGAAATACAGTAGGTAAGAACTGATTGGCAGAGTGCCATATAAACAGTTTTCATAACTGCGGAGTCTGCTACATGTCTAAGCTGTTTGAATATGTAAGTAAGCTTACGGACTCTCTTGGCAACATTATTTATATGCCTTTCAAAACTTAGATTATCATCAATGGTTACTCCTAGGTAGCTTATAGATGTTGTTTTATGAACACATGGACAACTACAAGTAGAATTAAGCGCCGGAGTACAAGAATGTGCTACTATATTAAGTTCAGGCAGGACACATTTTTTTATAGTGAAGGTTATGTAATGCGTTTTATCGGTATTAAGAGTCAAAGTGTTCGTGGAAAGCCAATGAACAACCCTATTGAAGCCGTTTTGTGCGTATTCGTAAACTTGAGGCCATGATTGTCCATAAGACGTTAGGGTGGTGTCGTCAGCATAGGTGAAAATTTTACAATTTGGTAGTTTTAGGTTACATAAATCGTTTATGTAACATAGAAATAAGGTAGGACCCAAAATACTACCCTGGGGGACCCCAAAATTCACAGAACACTCCCCACTCAGGTAATCACCAATCCTAACCCGCTGAGTACGATCCGACAGGTAACTCTCAAACAGACCAAGTTGAGTATCCCTGACACCCATTTGTTCAAGTTTCAACAGCAGTTTGGAAATAGAGACTGTGTCAAATGCTTTTGCTAGGTCCAAAAAGATTGTTATACATTTATTTTTACTATCTAACTTCGTAGCGACAAATTCTGTAAACGAATGAATTACATCATCAGTTGATCTGCCCTGTCTAAACCCATATTGAGCATCCGAAAATAAATTCTTAGATTCCAAGAACTTAACGAGCCTCTTATTTATAATCTTCTCTAGAACTTTAGATAGGGATGACAGGATAGATATTGGCCTATAACTATTGACACAGTCCCTATTACCACCCTTATAAATGGGCACTACAATTGATTTCTTAAGTGCGTCAGGAAAAATACCCCTGCTCATACACGCATTGAAGAGTTCCGACAAAGGGAGCGCTATATGATCCTTAGCCAGTTTTAATATCTCACCAGAAATATTGTCCCAACCAGTACTACTATTAGACTTTAGCTCGGAGATAATGCTGCTCACTTCATTCTCATCTGTGTCGAGAAGTACAAAAGAAGAGGCTGAAGTATTCATTTGACTTGTGTTATCTGTTACAAGCCGATTTGGGATCTTAGCTGCCAAACTCGCTCCAACGTTGACGAAAAAATTGTTAACTTCGTCCACTGAACTTCTAGGTGTTTCGCTTATTGTTAACAGTTCGTGATTTGATTGCTTTGACTTATGCGAATTAGTAATGTCCCTTATACTATGCCATAATTTCTTGCTGTTGTTCTTTGCCGAGTCCAATAAATGTTTTTCATAATCAACCTTACATTTCCTAAGTATTCTATTGCAGAAGTTTCGATATTTTTTGTATGTCGTGATCAGGACAAGATTGTTTGGATCACTTTTTAATTTGAAATGCATCCGATCCCCATTTCTAATGCACCTTAATAAACCAGTCGTAATCCACGGTTTTAAAGTTACTTTATTACACGATATTTTAATTTTTATTGAGTTATTGGTGATTATATTTTGAAGGCATTCTATCAAATTATTTGTTGCTGTATTGGGATCTACGTCATGTATTAATTCATTGAAATTTACTTTTTTAATATCTAGTAAAATATTCTCAAAGTTTAGTTTCTTAACGGTTTTACTAACAGTTCTGTGTTCAATCTTAGATTTTATACAAAATAAAACAGCAGCATGATCCGTTAGAGCGGAGTTAATGATCATAGTAAGTGAGTTTAATTTACTTTTTAAAATTACGTGGTCAATGCAAGACTTATCTCTAGTTGCTGTGTCGTAAGCGGGGATCAGGCCATGGAACGACAGCAATTCCAGATAGCGAAGTGCGTTAGAGTTTGTGTCTAATATATTAATGTTTATGTCACCTATTATATATATATTCCTAAATGAGGACAATTGAGTTAAGAGTGAATTTAGTGATTTCAAAAAATTATCAATGTCCTTAAAACAATGTGGTCGGTAGATTGAAATAATAACAGTATCGTTATCTTTTTTAATGAGTAAGCAGTTAGCATCACTCAGTGATGGCTCTTCAACTTTATGCCTAACTAGTTTATTTATAAATAGTACCAGACCATCGTTTTGATTATAATTTTGTGTATTACTGTAAGTGTAGTAGTTATCCAAGTTGGGAAGATTCAGGACACAAGACAGCCAACACTCCGATAGGATAATTATGTCACAATTAATTTTCAATCGGTTTAGCAGAATACAAAGGCCATCATAATTTTTATTAATGCTTCGAATATTTTGATGTAATATTTTAAAATAGTTTTCTGTTGTTTTTACAGCTTGTTCGCACTGCTCTGGATCACAGACAAATGTATCTGTTACGTTAAAATTATCTATATGATCCAGTAATAAGTTAATTTCTGAGAATTTTATTTCTGAAAATCAAATAGAATCGATAAAATTGTTCTATTAAAAGAAAATATTTTTTCTGCGAATTCGTTTTATGAGTGTAATCTGCTGATAATATGATCATTGTATTTATGTTCTGCTGTGATGCGACAACAATAAAGGCACAGGATTGATAATTTTTGTGTGTGTGTTTGATTGTGTAAATGTGAGGTATGGAAAATATTTGTAATAAATTAAAATAACAGACATTCACTCCTAAAACGAACAATAAAGAAGCAAAAAAATATAATAATGAAAAAAATATGTTAATTGTTTTTCTAAGGCTAATTAAGCTGACCTTTAAGTAACCATCATAAACAATGAAAAACTTCAGTCATAATGAATTTCTTAAGCTGGCTAGATCTTGCTCGCTCCTTATTTTGACAGACCGATCCCCTTCCTTTTTTCGTAGGTAAATGGCAGCAGGCGTAGACCAACAGAATTTAAAATTATTTGTAGAAGCAAAATCTCTGGCAAGGTAAAGAAGTCTCTTCATTTTAAGTGATAGATAATCGGATAAATAAATAGTTTTTGCTGGACCGTCGATCTGAAGTTGAGTAGTATTCAATTTGCGACTAGTGTTATCTTTTTTAAACGTTTTATAGGAGGATATAATTTTGTTCTTTAGGATAACTGACCCAAAATCTATAACTACCGGTTTTTTGGTAACATCCTTTGCATACCCTCTGTATATATCTCTTATATCTGAGGCCTGAATATTGACGTTTAAAATCTTACAGAGTTTTGTCGCCGTGACATACATGTCATCAATGCTTTCGTTTTTTAACAATGGAATGTACCTCACAATAGAAGCGGAACACCAATGGCGAACGTTTCAAAAATAGGGGAAAATTATTACGCTATGGACAATAGAAGACGCAAACGAGATTACGTGGGTGAGCTAGCTTTTCATATAAACTAGAACTATATTTTTATTGAAAAATAATATAAGTACTTTTGAAAATAAAAGTCAAACTTACGCCTTTAATTAAATATTTATAGGTCTACTTTGTTTACTAGAAAAGTATTTTATTACACGATCAATGTCTATAGCATTTTACTTGCTCAATAGACAAGTTTCAAATCATACAAGCATCTCTAGTTCTGTCATCAAAAATATGCCTTCTTTTTATGTGCCTCTAAGGTTCTATGACAATTCTAGAATTCTTCACACATATTTTTTTCATAACTTCCAACGCCATCTGCCTATTTCTTTCGTTTCTCTGTCAATATCATTTGCTAAGCATTTACTTTCTGAGCGCAGAATCTTATGTCAAGTCCTTTTATTTGTAAATATTTTTGCGTAGGTATCATTCACTTCGTGTAGAACCGGTTGCCAAAGGCCCAAGAAACAAAGAAATAAAAATGACTGCATTACTATTAGTGAAGCTCCTGCATCTGTCCTAGGCTTTGAGCTTTTAACTAGTTTCACCTGCCTCGCCATAGAAACGTTCCACTTCCGAAAGGACGGTCGGCTTGGAAGCAACGATTTTTCCACTTGCTGTGGTCAACTTCGTCAGGCGGCTTCCTCCGAGAAACTGTACTAACACTTTTGAACCCCGGTTCTGTTCGATTGAAAGAGTATTGGAGCATTGGAGGTCGTCGAGTGTCGTACGAGTATGCTGACCTCTTGGTTTAGTCCGCTTTGCCGACGAAGTTAAAAGTGGGATTTCACGTTATTCCTTCATTAAATTTAAATATTAAATCGATCTCGTTTTTGGTCATAGCGTTGGGGCTTCGTCAAGTCCACTTCCTTTGGGAATGTTTTTTTAAAGAAAAATTTCAGCCCCTCTCGTTCGAGGAAGTTGACGAGTATTTGCCCCTATGATTTCTGTTTCCAAATCCGTAGGATCTTATTACCAATTCGCTGCAATTTAGTACTCCCACTTTGGCGTTAAAGTCACCCGTAACAACGTTGTTGTGGGTCTTAGTGGTGAAGTGGAGAGCCCTCGGTATGTCGTCGAACATATCCTCTACCTCGTCATCCGAATGGACTGAGGTCGGTGCGTACACTTGCACTACATTGAGGCTATATCGCTCGGTGAGCTTGACAATGAGGTATGCTACCCTGTTCTATATACTAGATATTTCCACAACGTTGCTAGGGACTTATTAACCAGAAACTCAATGCCACCTTGAGATTGTTGGTCTCCCACACGGAAGTACATTGGATGGCTTAAGTCGAGGGTTATGGTGTCCTCCCTTTCTCTTCGGACTTCACATTACCCAGAACTATGCTATCTAATCTTCTAAAGTTCCACCTCAAGTTATGCCAGATGCGAGTCTAGCCGTAACGTGCGGCTATTAAAAGTTGCCAAGATCAATTGCTTGTAGTGGCTTCCCGGTGATTCTTAGCACCCTCTATACCGCCGTTACCGTGGTCGGTATCGATGTGCTGTGAGTAGGTATAGCTAAATATTTGTCAGAACTCTAGTGCGTAAAACATTGGCTGTAGCTTGTTAGCTCATAGCTTCGTCCTACATTTTTTTAACAATTGGCCGACTGACCGCCACTGACCGCACAAAATATATTTTTGTCAATTTTGCCGCCCTTCCTATGATGGCGCCCGGGGCGGTCCGCCCCTTCGCCCCCCCCTCGCTACGCCACTGCACCTCGCTGAACAGATCGCTGGGTTGGGTCCCGAACGGAAAACATATCGTGTGATGCAAAAATTGTTGCTGTCGGTCGGGGTCTTCTTTGTGGCCGATTAATTAAAATGTTTAAAGTATTCTGCAGCATGCATTCCTAATGCAGGAGTTGTCTTAAAAACAAGATATGTACGTGATTACATAAAATTTCATTTTTATGAAATCACGTACTATTTGAATATGAAGTTGAGAGTCTTGCTCGTGTTGTAAGAAGTGAAATACAGAATACCGTTAACGTTATGTTAATCTATATGTGAAGTAAAAACTTTGAACCCCAGTTTACGAAAATTATGAGTAGTGGGAAATTTGGCACAGATAAAGTTTAGTACCTTGACGACCTAGATTTGCCCGGTATTTTTATTTTGGTGAATTATGAAATTGCATATAAAGTCGTTGGAGACGTTTCTGGTATTCATATTATATATATACAAGAATTACTCGTTTATAGGTACTAGATTAGAAATGTAAAGGAGTGTAATGTGTGTAAGTAATTTTGGTCGAATTTCGACCAGTGGTCAGAAACGAGTATATGTGTCTAAGACGTAGTCGTCGTAGTCCCTAGAGTAAGAGATGTGAAAGTAAATGATGGCGTCATATGTTGTTATTGCTAAGAACTAAATATGAAATGAGTTAAAATCAATTAACGATGAATGATGATCGAAGCTTCGGTATAAGGGCGCAGAAAACTGCGAATTGGCAACGCATCGTAAATATATGCGAGTTCGCAAGTTCTTGCGAGCGGAAATTGTTTTGATTATCTATGTTTCATCGCAGCGCCTAAACTACAGAACCGATTTTAATGAATGAGATGATAATAGATTCGTAATAATAGCCAGGTGACGTGACATAGACTATATTATTTAATCAAAAGCTTTTAAGTATATGGGTCATAGTGTTTTAAACTTTTTCTTGTAAAGACATAGGAAGCAAACAAGCATGTGGATCACCAGATGAAAAAGGACGATAAACAATTTAAAAGTAAGTCGCGTATATTTTAAGCGAAGAAGATTTATGACAATAAGACATTTGTATATTGCTTTATTAAAAGTTCTCAGAGTCAATAAATAGTAACTTATATTAATGAGCTTTTGACAAACAAGGAGCATTGACTGTATTTTTAGTGTGAAATATTAAACATCATGACATAAGCAATGTTTTATAGCTTTTATTTCCTTTATCAAAAGATTGTTGTACCTGTTTAAAATTAGTTTATGAAATTAAGACGAAGGTTTTTGTAATGATTTTGAATTATTCCCTTTTTTTATCTTTTGGGTTCTTCGGAATAAGTTTATATTCATAACAAATTCATCATTCATCATACATAATAAATTTATTAAATACTTAAGTATATTAATAGGGGGTTAATTTAATGAGTTAATTACACATGTGTGGTTGATTAACTACCATAATTAGATCATTTTCCCAAAAACCTTTCAACATAACCACAGTTACAAATAACGTGTGACATGCTGAATGAACGCTTACTGACCTGCAACGAGTAGGTACTGTACGTATTATGTTAATTTAGGTCTCAATTTACTGGCCCTGCTGTGGCCCAATTAAGTCAACATCTATTAGTGTACGCAACGCAATGTCCTAAATTCAAGGTACTTTAATGGATATCAGCTGCAGTCAGCGTCACATCTCCGCCAGAGGCACACCTGCCCGACTCTGACTTTCTGACTGAAAGATCAAACTGTCAGAACAAGTACAGTACAAATTGGCGGTAATTAATTAAGGGCATTTGAGTGAAGGAGATTGGCCCAACTGCCACCACCGAGGAAGCAAGTAAACAGGGCTATTTGAACGACGCTGATCTTGGCCAGATCTTGACCTATTAACACGCAGCCGATGTCAGAGTGTCGCTCCGTGTATTTATAGATCGGGGGCACACGAGCTTTTTGTTCGTGTTCGCACGCAATCGTGGTGTGGCCGATGAGCGAGAGCGTCGCGTGGATAATGGAAGATGTCCGCTAGAGGGATCAGAAGGAAGAAGTCGTCTCTCTCCGAAGTCAAAGTCGCTGTGATCGGCGCGCCGTCTGTCGGAAAAAGTGGTACGTCACTAGTGCGATTAATTCATTAGAGAAATTAGTTTTGTTTCGTGTATGTTTTTAAAGTTTCTGTTTTAAAAGTTAGCGGCGATTTTTTTTTTAATATTTGGGCAGTTATTAAAATAAAACGCTTGTATAAGGTGTGAATCACATATGTTGACGGTTATTTTGGCTTATAAAAATAATCATGGCACGTGTTAGGCACGACATTGGTATGTAATGGTTGGGAAGCATCATACCGCTACAATAATATTGAAATTCTACAAGTGTTTTTCTCTCAAGGCTTTAAATATTTTCAGTTCGTAAATATAATCCATAACCAGGTTGCATTCGATGTGTTATAAATGGAATTGAAACGTAATTATTTGCCATCACTGTGAATAATTTAAATTATACGGCAGTTGTAACTTTAAATACTAATAAGAACATTACTGTTTAATGTTTTAAAATCTAAAACAAATCGCTCTGAAACTGTTTCTTAAAGTGTATACAATTTGCATATAATGTGGCTTAAACTTGGTTTCTCTGTGTATTTAAAACGTAAGACCAGGTTTAAAAAGAAAAGTTTTTTATTTGAAATAATAAATTATTTCAGACATTATTTTAATTATGAAAAATCGGCGAAAATAAAGTCACATTACGAGTGTGCGTAAAGAGGGAATCGCTGCGTTGAAATATTGTTTTTTTTTTCTATTTTGTTTGCAATTTATACTTTTGAATTATAGTGATATTATTTATGGGAAATATACTTGTTTAAAGCATTACTAAAAATGAGTCATTAGTAAAAATGAATACTTAAATCATGTTATGTCTGAATCATTGAAGTGACCTTAATATGAAATTTGCGACGTTTTATTTTAAGCTATATTTTATAATAATGCAATTTGAGGTTATAATTTTTTTAAACTAAAGTTATGTAGGATAAAGTTCATTTTCAAGTATAACACTTTAGAATGCTTATCTATACAAATAAAGTTGGAGTGTCTGTTTGTAATATTGAAATAACAGCTTTTTAATCAATGCATATGTATGTATACACGATACATATACCAAAAATGTAGTTAATTTTTTTTTTGTTTGTCTGTCTGTCTGTCTGTCTATTTGTTCCGGGTAATCTCTGGAACGGCTGGACGGATTTTGACGGGACTTTCACTGGCAGGTAGCTGATGATCCAGGGAGTAACTTACGCTACTTTTCTTAGACTAACTTTGCCCCGCGGCGTTACTCGCGGTACAACAATAAACGCGGGTAACACCGCGGGGTTCAGCTAGTAGTAAATATTTATCATTGCGTGAGAAAATGAAGAGCGAAACAAGTAGCGTAAAATTGGATAGTCCTATGTTCAGCAGAGAACTGTCATAGACTAATGACGATGTTTGTTTGTATAGTACATGAAATACGTATTTTCGAATGAAGTGCATTTCATTGTACATTCTTTCTATTATCATTAGTACCTGGAAGAACTAGCTTTGCTTGGACTTTATTTTGGTAAATTTACTAAAAATTATTCCTAGCTAGATCGATTTTTCGCACCCGCTCGCTTTCGATCAAAAATCATTTGGAGCCGTTTACGAGATTCAGATTATATGTAGGTACTTAATATGATACAAAGATTCCTCGTTTGAAGGTATCACTTAAAAGTAACGATCTCATATAAAAAAAGAAATGTCGGCAATGGTCTTCTGACTCTCTAGTTGTGGGTGTCCTTGTATACGGTTTAAGCCTTTAATCTTCTTAATAATACAAAAAAATCTTTTTCTGTACAAATAGGTAATTATGCTTCTTTTATTTTCAACTTTTTTTTTTTTTAACTTGTGGAAACCTCCTCGGGCCGTCACCCTGCCGAGGTTTGCGGCGGGGCGGTGTGTCGGAATCGAACTGACTAAAACCACACGGTGTGCCACTCTGCGCCTGAGACGGGAGGGATCCGGAAACTGCTCTATCAGATATTACACAATTCATATCAAACGTTATAAATATTTGTTGACATTAATAAACCTACTTGTTTAAACTTAAAATAGCTAAAAAACATTTACTTACAGAATCACATAGTATCGAGCTTTTAACCAGTTCGAAAGTAATGCTTTATTTCGATCAAACAAAAAGTAAAATTCAAATTAGGAATATTTTTGAGCGCGTTAATAAACGTCAAATAATTCAAACACAGAACTATACAATTGTGTTCAATGCCATTTTAAAGTTACTCATTACATTTTTAAAGGCACTTGGGATGTATTTTTGGCATCATTAGTTGCTTTTAAGATGTTTCCGTATACCTAAATGTTGATATGACGCGTACATTGTTGAGTGTTGATGAAAGCCGGGAGCGCGTCGGCTGCGTGCCTCTAATGCGAACAGGAGGGAATGTTTTACGTTCCATACTGTTGCTTTAAGATTACTGATGATTACTGTTGGTTATTTTGACTTATTTGATTTCGGTTAATCTTATTTGGGCGCGTTTTCGATGTTTCAGTTTGTAAACGTATTAAAAATGTTACACAAATCTGATCTTCTATATTAAATTGTTACGGAATAATAAGGAAGTTAATGCTACTAGACAAAATATGGTCGGATGTTTTAAACAGACAAAAAAGATTGTACGCTAGTACAATCTATTAGAAACATCAGACCATAGCCGATAGACCGTAGCCGTGGTCATAGATTGACAGTCTATGACCCCGGCTAGTACAATCCATGTTACAATTTAACAAAAATTTCAGTTGAGTGATCCGGTAAAATTATATTAAAATATATTAAAATTATTTATCTATGTTTATTATGTATAATTTTCCTATCAGTTTTCTAGTGCCCATGTACCCATAACACAAACTCTGCTTAGCTTGGGACTAGATGGTGTTGTGTGTTAGATGTCTGAAATATTTATTTATTTACTTAAATAGGTACCATGAAAAGGCAGACAATGAACACTTGCAACTCAAAAGTCACAAGCATATTTCCACCTTTCCTCCTCCAGTCTCCTTCAGTCTTTGAAAATCAATGTCTTTGCATAAACGGTTCTCTGCGGGGCCGTGGTAAGACCAGTCAAGCCGCGCCATTACTGCTGAAGCACGTCTCATCTTTGCCCCCAGTATTTTTGATCTGTACAAATAACAATAGGTACTGTATCTCGCAGTTTTTTCACAAAAACTTTTACCCAATTTTCGTAACAACTTTTATCAAAAGAATCAGTAAACTTTATAGACGAATAGCAGCTTGAAAATAGTTCCAAAGAAGCTATTCAAACATAACGAAGTCTACTTCGAAGAGTTTTCTATCCCTTTGACAATACGCTGTGTCATAGAGCAAGCGATCTGCCACTGACAAAGGAGCTTTTGAGCAAACGGACCTAGTTAACTCTTGTTGAATGAAAACAGATAAATAAAAATAGGGCATGAATGATTAGAAAGTTAACTTAGTTTAGGCTTTAATATTTAATTTTACACATTCCGTGTATACCATACTGATCCTAAACTGGGCAGATCCTGTGCCCGAATACTGAGAAACACATTTGTATACATCTTATGCCCACGTTTCGGTAGCTGGAGACTATGTCGGTTATCGCTGTAAATAATAGCCATGCCCATTTCACCCAAATATGTACAGCGCTTTAACCGTGAAAGCGTACCAGATAGACAAAGTTACTTTCAATTTTATAATATTGTTGGGATTTATATACAAGCTGTTTGTACACTGACACGCTTTGATCGGACACATTGAAATTGCATCGATTAGAAACAAGACAACATTGCCGCGAAAAATAGTTTGTTTTTGTGGTATAAGGGCAAACGAGCCGACGTATCACCTAATGGTAAGCGATTACCGCCGTCCATGGACACCCGTAACACCAGAGGTGTCACAAGTGCGTTGCCGACCTTTGAGGAATGGGCAAAGGGATGTGGAGAGGGGTTGGGGTATGGGCAACCGATATCCTCACTCACTCGGTGAAACACAGCGCAAGCGCTATTTCACACTAGTTTTCTGGTACTCTGGTACACTGGTATCACTCCGGTGGAGCCGGCCCATTCATGCCGAAGCGTGACTCTACCCAAGTGATAATAGATGAAAAAAAGCGGCCAAGTGCGAGTCGGACTCGCACATGAAGGGTAGCAGAAAGTAACATAATATAACAGTTCTTGTAGTTCGTTGTAACTTTGATCGATCAATTGCGGCTTTTTTTTATGTTTGGCCTTGCCAAAATGACTCCACTCTACCTCATGGAAAGCATAAGCAGAATCTACACGTGTACGATGGTGGTCACGATTTATGACGTATTATTTGCATGGTAATGTCTAAAAACACGAACTAACATTTTATATACGTCCTCCGACAGGATTTAAATATGGAACAAAGTTATGAAATATTTATTAAGCTTCTGTTAATGTACTCTTGTCTTTTCCTTTACCTTTGATTTTAATTTAATTTCTGGAGCTAAATAGGAATCAGATATAAATATTTATTTTTGAATTACATAAAGTATTAATTTAGGTTGGCCATAGATTATGCATCAGGGGAGTGACCAGAGACGAAAATACGGTTGAAAACGGATCATTTATCTTCTTCTTCTTTGATGAAATGGCAACCAGCCGGATCTCACGGATCAGCTATTTCTGCCAATGTCAAGTGTTTTATAGTCCTCAAATCATAAGTCTTCGAGTCTTTAAGTCTTCGTCGTGATGAAATTAATGTTAAAAAATATATAAAATATGGATGAGATGAAATGGGGACTATGTTTAAAAAAAAACCGGTTCTCTAATATTCGGCGACAAATAAAACAGCGCTGTCTAGTCTCATATTTATCGTGACATTTATTTTAAATGAAAGGTTTATACTCGAAGGTTATTTATTATAGTTAAGTACTATGTATTGAAAACATAAATAATCTGGTTAAAGTTAAACGACATATTTATAATATAAATATTTGATTTGGTAGACATTGTGTCGTGTCTATGACAATGTCAGCAATCGTTGGCCTGTTGATCTAATGGTTGGTGGTGACCCTGACAGCTGGAAGTCGTCAGTTTGATTCTTACTTAGCATAAACATGATCTTTTATTCCTCATATGGGTGTAATTTGTGTATAAAAAGTATGTATGGTTGGTCACCACAGTTTTGGTCACCTTGCCACAATCGCTGTATTCGCTAATTTGCGATTCTATCTGTTTCTGATGGAAAGCATAAGACTTTCCATCAGAAACAGTAGTAAAAAAATATGGTTTTATTCCATATTTAAAATAATAATTACATATTAAAAAAAACTGACTTCAAGAACTGGACCGTATTGAATTGGGACCACAGGGGCACAGTACAGCACCAGTTTTAAAAAAAAATGAGTCATCAATATCGGTTCACCTAGTCGAAAGTTATGAGGTATCATATCATCATATCAACATAAAAAAATACAGTCGAATTGAGAACATCAGTTACAGAGGTCGATTAAAAAAAAAATTGTTTTTAACCGACCTCATAAACGGTTTTAAAGCTTGGCAAAGCGACTCCTATCCTCCTGCTGACGCAGTCAGATTACTCTAGGACAGGCACTGCCTTGTTTGAGACCAGATAGGCGAGCATGAGGTCTTTGAACATATTTTTATTGTTAAATGCACTACCTTTGCTCAGACCGATCCATCGTATTATTGAATATAATAATATATTTAAGTAGGTATGTTATAAAATTAAAGTGTACGTTTAACACTCATCTTTTAACTAGTTTATATGAAATGGAATTAAACGAACAAAAGAGCCACCTGAAAGGAACTAAATTCGCCCATTAATGTCTGTTGCAGAAGACATACTTGCATTACTGTCCTTTGAGGGCTTTAAGTCCTTCTCTCCCACTGTGTGGTGTGGGATTAAAGATAATACGAAGTGTCACACACCCATATTCAACTCGTGGGTGTCGAGCCGACTAAGGCACGAAACTAAACAGGACAACATCACCGCAAAGAGATGGAAAACGTGAAACAAACTTTATTTATACCATCCCGGCCTATACTCATCAGAGAACTGTAAACAACTGTTGATTATGATAGAATTATGGTAAATGGTGGGTTTGGGACTCCTGTAACTTACTAATCGGTGAAAACCAACGCAAAAATTTACTAACCGAGGTTTTCTGTAAAACCATTTGTACCGAAACATGGCTTACAGTGCATTCAAGCATTTACATCCTACTAAGATCGTACGTCACTGAGAATATCCAAGTGAGATTAATGGGCAAGTGCGGACTCGTCCGATAGTTGACCATAACTTGTAGATAGTTGGAGTAGTTTTACCACTAATGATGTCGCGTTGCGGTAGGTCAGGATCTACCTATATCACTCTAACCTAGTTGCGTCAACCTAATTCCACAGGTCGACCACCCTGCACTGAAGTTGCGAATTAATATTTATGGACATTTGGGCGCACTGCTCATTAAATATTTAGATGGGATTAAAATTTCTGAATATCATGTATTTGGGATTGTTTTATCCTTGTTTTCAGTTCAATGACATGTTTTTTTTTCAAATAAATGTGACTGGTGACTGTTTCTTTCTTTGGTACTGATTGTTGTGGGATTAGACCCTACATGGGACAACATTACGTCTCATGAAATGGTTGCCCTGAGCCTGGATATTCTTCAAGTTCTTTTCATGTTTATGAAATTCCCGCGGAAACACTTTTAATGCGGGTGTTGACTTTTTTTAACAATTTGATTACTTAATTCTTTGCAGATGGTTCTTGTATAAAAAAGTTATCTCTCTTTGTATATTTGTGTTCTTAATTTACAAAAAAAATAAATGAATATATTATTTTTAACATTTATACTTAAGTAGACCTAAACCTTCTTTCTACGGAGAAGCTTATACCTAGCAGTGGACTGTTAAAGGCTGTTGACAATGTGGTAAGTAACGATTCAATAATTCATTATAATCAATAGCCATTAATACTTCATAATTTTGTAGCCATAGTCACGATCTACCTATGTCCACGATCACAGCAATGTGATTGAAATGCGTCAGTCGAATTATAGGTATGTTATATCCTTATGTGTCATGGATCTCGACAGTATGAAAATGACTCATTATGAATAAACTTCAGCGAGAATAGTTGGACATGAATTGGATTAAAACGGATTGAAACGTAGTTTCTTTACACATCATGACTATAAAAGTATTAAATACCAATGAAATAGAAGTTTGTTAGCACGTTGTTTTTACGTTTTTTTTGTATAATCTTAAACTTATAGTAAATTAACTTTTACCGGCTGGTGTAGGTCGGTTATCGCTATGTTCTTCATCTATACAAATAAATAAAATTGGAGTGTCTGTTTGTAATATTAAAATAACAGCTTTTTAATCAATGCATGTGTATGTTTACACGATACACATACCAAAAATGTAGTTAAAAAAATTTTGTCTATCTGTCTGTCTGTCTGTCGGTCTGTCTGTCTGTCTGTCTGTTTGTTCCGGGTAATCTCTGGAACAGCTGGACGGATTTTGACGAGACTTTCACTGGCAGGTAGCTGATCGTCCGGGGAGTAACTTAGGCTCCTTTTTTTAGACTAACTTTGCCCCGCGGCGTTACTCGAGGTACAACAATAAGCTAGTCAGGAATAAAAGTATCTTGGGCGAAATTTCAAAGTCATTTTCAATATCGGCGCAGCAGTTTACGCATGAAAACATAACAGACAGACAGATTTACAGAGTAACTTTCGAATTAGTTATATTGGAATGGATTATAAAGTAAACATAATTAAACCTAGATAGCCTTTTAAGTATCTATATAAAAATGTACTACACTTCTGTACTTACTCACAAATTCCTAAAACTCTTTGGGTCATACACGTATATAAAGTTATACTCACAAACATGCATAGTTTTATCAGAAGACATTTCAGGATACCGATCGTATTTACTATGCTGATATTTTGTTGTTCCGTATTAAAACAAACACTGTTATTTGCACACATATTCTCTGGATACAGATGTATATGTGAATAGCATATGACATAGGATATCTTTTAAGTCACGTATGAAAAATATTAAATGATAACAAAATTACCTTTGTGCAACCATATAGACGCACAGAGATATATTGGTTTACTAGCTTAACCCCGTGGTGTTACCCGCGTTTATTGTTGTACTGCAGTAACGCCACGGGACAAAATTAGTCTAAAAAGTAGCCTAAGTTACTCCCTGGATCATCAGCTACCTGCCAGTGAAAGTCCCGTTAAAATAATCGGTGTAGCCGTTCCGGAGCTTACCCGGAACAAACAGACAGACAGACAGAAAGACAATTTTTTTTAAATACATTTTTTGTATATACACCGTGTATACATATGCAATTAATAAAAAGCGGTTATTTTAATATTACAAACGGATACTCCCAATTATATTTATTTGTATAGATTTGATTTAACTAATTCGCTGTGCAAGGAATGTTATTATGAGGCTGGAATTAATTCAAATGAGAAATAAGCGAGAGAGGGCTGTAGAACACTATTGATTATGAGTTATTTGCAATGGTATGCTTTTGCGAATGTTCGCGGAACACATATAGCAACCACTGTATTAGTTCCCGTATTAACCATATGTGATTATTATTGCGAAGCGATTTCATTGCACAGCGAATGTATTTCGAGTATTTCTATCAGTAAATATTTGAAACTCCACTCCACCAAATTTGTAAAATGGCGGAGTCAATGCGTGTATTCTTTTTGACGGAGGATCATGACAGATTTAATGTTTTATCTGACCAAGTTGTCAGGTTCCAAGAGGTATTTTTTCTATCCATCATAGCACTCATTATTGATCTGAATTGTTTATGATCATTGGTTTGGTTTATGGAATCGAATTTACGACCAACTGACAACCATTAGACCCACGGATCATTTACAAGCAAGCTTAAATAAATGTCTCAATTCAGCAGTTTTAAAAAGCTAGATTTGATTTGTGCCCAGTTCTAATTTAAATGTATTCAGAAACTCGTGTTCCAATCTACACAAATAAATAAAGTTGGAGTGTCTGTTTGTTATATTAAAATAACCGCTTTCTAATAAATGCATAGGTACATATACCAAAAATGTGGTTAATTTTTTTTTTGTCTGTCTCTCTGTCTGTTTGTTCCGGGTTATCTCTGGAACGGGTAGCCCGATTATGACGGGACGTTTGCTGATAGGTAGCTGATGATATAGGGAGTAACTTAGACAATTTTTTTGACTAGCTTTGTCCCGCGGCGTTACTAGCGGTACGACGACAATCGCGGGTAACACCTCGGTGTTCAGCTAGTAATAATATATAATGATAAATATTTCGGAGATCTAACACACAACGCTATTAGTCCCAAGCTAAAGAGAGCTTGTGTATACAACATACATATTTTTTTTGTAAATACATACATATTATACATAGAAAACACCCAAATATTTGCAGATCCTACAAACATTTGGTCTAACCCGAGACATTAAACACAACAGTTGCATACGCTTCCACTGCGCCACTGAAGCAGTTAAAAAGGGTCTACTATAACACGCTTTCCAGATGGCTTGGGAGAGGGTTTGTTACAAGTTTTTTTATGGAATAGGGGGGCAAACGAGCAGACGTTTCGCCTGATGGTAATCGATTACCGCTGCCCATGGACACCAGCAACACCAGAGACATCACAAGTGCGTTGCCGGTCTTTGGTGAACGGGGAGGGGGATTGGGGACTATGATGTGGGTCTTCGGTATCCTCACTCACTCGGTGCAACACAGCGTAAGCGATATTTCACACCGGTTTTCTGTGAGGTCACGGTATCACTCCGATCAAGCCGGCCCATTCATGGCGAAACGTGGCTCTCCCACGGTTAGTTTAGATCTCTTTCTTGTTGTAGTGATGTGGTCCTACGTAGTTTGTTCCTTTGTTTGTTCTTGTATTTTTAATTTGCCACCACACGAACATGTATTAAAATATATTTACTTGGCTTATTTTAGCTGTGACATTTTAATTACGAAAATTAAGGGTTTTTTAAACAGACATTTGTATTAAACCAAAAGAGACAGATAAGTGTAAACATTGCAAGTACCGCTTGACAAGAAATGTCACGTTTGGCAAAATAATTTCCATTTGGCTCTTGCCCAGGTTGTCGTAATATTTGAATTTGCCTCTCTTATTGCCACAATGCAGAAGTTTTTGCTCCCCTTCTTGAATAATTTGGTTTGAACATTTCCTGTTCTATGTACCTACCCACTAAATTGAGGTAACCGTAGCTCGGGTGTGCTGTGGTTTACTTATTACATATATCTATTCAAATAAATAAAATTGGACTGTTTACTTTTTAATAAATGCGTACGTATGTAATACACGGTACATGTACCAAAATAACATGTGTTTCAAATTTTATCTGTCTGTCGGTCTGTTTGTTCCGGTTAATCTCCGGAATGGCTGGACTGATTTCGACGGGACTTTCACTGGTAGATATTCTTGATACGTAAACTGAATCTCGGAAGCGCCTCCAATGATTTTCATCAAATTTAATTTGCATGGGATTTCAGAGGCGATAAATCGATCTAGCTAGGATTAATATTTAGAAAATTTATCCAAAACAACTTAACAAGGCTCACCTTTCCAGGTACAAAATTATTATTTATATTATAATTTTCTGATGGTACATCATATTTAAATGACTGTAAAGTAGTAGAATCTAGTTTCAAAGCGAGCACAGCTTGTATAATGATTTCTTCTATAGAGATTTACGTACACATAATGTAAATCTTCGAAAACATCACATAGTAATAATAGATTAATAAAATACACACACGGCTGATCTTCAACTAGCGTAGTCTAATCTACTCGTATATATATAAAAATGAATCGCCGAAATGTATATACGCGCGTAACTTCCGACCGGCTGTACCAAATTAAATAGTTCTTTTTTCGATGTGTTCGTTATTGTTAGGACAAGGTTTGTGTACAAGAAAAATTAAAAGATCGGAAAACGGAACCGCGAACGAAATATTTGTAAATATGCACAGGTAGTAGAACCACGCTGATTTCAGCACGAACGGGCCGGCTCGACCGGGACGGTACTACCCTGGCACAGAAGATCAACGTTAAATGACAACGATCGTGTGCGAGACCGGAGGTTCATTGATGCAGAAGCATCACTAGGCTGCCATAGCGTAGGTCACCATGCTGCATTGTTGCATTGTGTACGAGCAATGAGTATGGTGACCACCACTCTTGGACTCTACTTATGCTTTCCATCAGGCAGAGTAGAGTCATTTTGGCAGGCCATATATATGTATATATATATAAATTTCAGTACGAAATTCGCCGGGTCAGCTAGTATGTATATAAATGTATGTACTATGGTAATTCAACAGCTGAAAAACATACTTAAATAAAAATAAATTTAAATAAGTTAACGTGGAACTATACATACCCATTCAAAACCAACGATTGTGTTTATTATTCTTTTATTTTTCTTGGGCGGAAATCAAACCTTTAACATATAGCTCAGCTATCGAGATCACCAACTACTACTACTACACCGATAGATCAAAAAGTCGTAGATTTAGGGTTTAATTTAAATCTTTACAAAATACAAAACGTTTATGGAAAATTCTACTCCTGATGAAAGTAGGAAGAAAATGTCTGTTTGTGTTTGCCTGATTATTTACAAATACATTTCTCTCCAGAACTGTGTTATCACAACACGTGTGGAATAGGATGGTTGACACCTTAGTCAAATTAGTCATTTTCATCATTTGTCAAAATCATAACTTTTTAGGAAATGTACTAAATACAAACGTGTGACGTCACTGTTTTACTCAATATATTTCAAACTCAATTGAGCAATATATTTCAACGTTAATATAATTAAAATTTGTAAAAGAAGCGAATAACTGTAATAATTATATGTTCCGAGATGATTTTAACCCCCGACGCAAAAAGAGTGGTATTATAAGTTTGATAAGTTTGTGTCGATATCTGTCTGTGGCATCGTAGCTCTCAAACGGATAGACCGATTTCGATGTGGTTTTTTTCATTTAAAAAACAGTTTCCTTGCGGTTGTTCTTAGCTATGTTTAGTTAATATCGGTCCAGCAGTGTAAGAGTGTTAGCTCTTTTCCAAAATGATATAAGGCACTTTATGATTACTCGATTAAATGCAAGCGTAGGAGTTTTTAAAATTTTAGCTTGTGTAATATTCGTTTTAATGAAGGAGACATCGGTATTTATTTACGATACAGTCATCTACCCTATTCTAAAAATAGACCTTTGCCTACACGATACTGGACATTCTATAATTAATAACGGAAACGGAGGAGTAGATACGTCCCAATTAGCCACAGTAATTACATGTGCGTAAACAGGCCACAACGTGCATCTCTATACACCACAGCTTACGTGACGTCACCCTAATTGCTTGACCCATAGAGGCGTGATGTATTCTTGTGGGTTACACGAGGGTCCACTATCAATTGCTATTGACACGAAGAAACTGTCTTGTACATTAAATAGTTTTCTTGTCGGGTAGGTGTGAAATACAAATCACTTATTTCACTACGAGAACTGTCTGGAAGAGAAAGTTCTATTTTACTAGGAACGTTTGCGAAAAATAATTGAGAACTTCAGTCTCTGAACAGAATAAAACAGTGGTAATGTTATCTTTACTTCTTAAAAACTGCATTGAGTGCTGTGGGTGTCATCCCCACATAGGATTTGTGGAACACTTTCTGTGATAATCATCTTGTTATTCCGAGTCTGGCTGTTCTTTCTGTCCATTTCATATATTATTCGTTATAAGATAAATTCATAACGCGGGAATTGTCTAAATAAGAAAAAAAATACCTAAAAAAAAACAATAAGTGCGCTATTTCACACCAGTTCCTTATAAAGTTTCAGATACTTATCTTTCTCTACTACATATGACATTATTGAATAGAGCAAACTTGCTGATAAATATACGTTGCTATATCTATTATATTTGTCTCTATCCCAGATATGTTTAATAGATAACTTGACATTAGTCTACCAGGTACATTATCAGCAAATGGTAAAATTGACCCATTACATAAATGGAATAATTTGAATCTAACTAGTTGTTCATAAGATTATCGTATTTAATCAAACCACCAAATAAAAAAAAAACAACCTAATCGTATTAGTAAGGAACTAAAATATTCATAGCTACAGGGAAAAGCTTAGCTATCGAAATAACTTCATTTGTAAGCAATACAGAAAATGCTAGAATTAAATTCACTTGTACTTATTCCACTATTTTTAACCGACTTCAAAAAAGAAGAAGTTCTCATAATGATTGGTATTTTTTTATATTTTCCTTCAATCCTACAATACAACCTATAGTGTCAATGTATTGTAACAAGTTCTAACAAGTGCCGACAATCCAAAGTATAAGTTACAATACAGAAAATGTGTCGTCAAAAATATGACACTTAATATGAGCGTGACAAATTAACTTAACAGGGGCTATTAAGCCGTGAGCCTGTTTAATGACACGTAAGCCGGTGTGATGCGAACCGTGACGTGAACGGGACGGATACTGTACAACAGTGTACACATTAGCCGGACAGTCATCAAAATTAGGGTACTTATGATCAAAAAGTAGTATTAAAATCAATTTTCGTGAATATTTGGAGGGAGAGCTGGACTATATTTAGGAGATACTCCAAAATATATTAAGCTTATCCGTATGGTGATGGTTTAAAAATAACAGTGTCACCCTGTTCATCACATGTGCGTTGTAAAAGATGACTAAGGGAGCAAATTACACAGGACAACTTCACTGTTATGAGAAGGTTAAGAGAACGCTATACCCATCCGTCTAGCCAGCGTAGCATAGTAGCCTGAATTAATTTAACGAATTAATAATGAAATAACTAATTTCATACATCATACATACTTTAGGTGCATCGGCGAACTTAATGCCTAAGACATTTTATACCAGTCAACCATCGGGTGATGCAGAGAAGACAAGAAGTGAATCGAAATCGCTTATCTAAGGACCTAAGTGCAGTAGTGGACTATTAAAAGCTGTTAATGATGACAAGACAAGGTAAGAAGAGACAGAAACTGGAGCTGAACAGATTTTTACTTTACATCGCAAATGCAATAGTTCTAATGACGATTGTGTGTTTGAATCATCACGGGCTCTCTGATCTACTGGTTATCCTGACTTGAGTTCTAATTGCTGAGCCAAAAATTCTAAGTTCTAATTCCAAGTGTTGTGATGTGTGAAGTTATTATCATATAGCAAAAGATTTTAATGAACTAACCTCAAAAGATAGACGAATGTTATACTGAACTTTGCAGTAACAGCAGCGCACACAAGGGGACATCTCAAAAGGAATAATTTTGTCCTAATACTTTAATTTTTTTAAGTCGGAACGTGGAATCATCGCGTTCAACCAAACAAATATACAAACTCTTCAGTTTTGCAAGATTGGTATAGTAGTAGTTATATTTGTTTTTTTTTGTAAATTTTCCAAAAATTAATTCTAGATAGATCGATTGACCGCCCGCGAAGCCTCCAGCGTGCTAAATTTCATGACAATCGTGGGAGCCTTTTCCGAAATTCAGATAATATACATATACATAAGAATTGATCGTTTAAAGGTATTACATACATATGATGCGACTTTTAAATCTTCGCAAAATACATATGTACTTGTAAATCTTGGGTGCTATTCATGGGTAGCTGTAACCACTAACGATCGGATTTGTGAAAGGGAGGGCACTAAATGCTTTAAATATACTCCACGAGAGTGAGGTATTTTGTCGTCATACCTGTAATTAGCGTATGCAGCCATTGAGCGTCTCAAATAAGAATTGTTTACTCATGAGTACTCATTCGCTAAAACGCACTTAATTAGCCATCACTATAAGTTTGTTTGGTTCACTAAAAACTTCTTTGAAACATATGCGACTGGATGTACAAATTTGTTTATGAATTAATAAAAAACAAAGTGCCACCAGAAGTGAAAACGTGAACATTAAAAAATGAAACCCATTGACATATTTTTTCTATGCTGACACCGGATGACATCTTGATTTTTGCAGTTTCGATCCGTGTCGATAGTACGTGGTCGCCGCTCCAGGTTTTTTTACCCTATCGTCCAAAAAAGCACTAGGCTGGAGTAGGTCGATTTATTGTATAATGCCAACGTCGTAAGCGTTACTTAACTTTAAGAAGCTGTTTTTGGTTACTTTCAACTTTAAGGTTGTAAGTTTAAAGTTGAAAGCAACACAGAACCGTTTCTTAAAGTTAAATAAACTTTGTGAATGAGGTTGTAAATGCTAATAAACTTGCAGCGTTTGTATGCTTGAACGTTTTTTTTTTGTTAAATTTTCAATTCTAGCTAGATCAATTTATTGCCCCCCAAATCCCTTGCAGCATACTAAATTTCATAAAAATAGTTGGAGAAGTCGCCGTCGAAATTCGATTAAGTAGGTATAGGTAAATATATTAGTTGTATAAATTTACTTTTATTAGTTATACTTGCTGGAATAAGTTTTTTTTCTTACTTTTGCGAGCAAAGCAAAGCATTAGCACAGATAGCAAATGAACTTCAATACGGTCAATATCCCATCTCTGCCCTGAAGTGATATTCGCTTTAGCGTATATGCGTAATGCGTAATATACGCATACGCTAAAGCGAGTTAAAGTTAAAGGCTCACGAGTTTCATAAAAAGAATGAAAACTTTTACAAAACAAGCTGATTTACAATATGTCTGACGCCATGTTTGTATCACATTACGTCAGACATACATACATACATACAAATATAAAAATAGTATCGTTACAAAACCGTGGCGGTTAATTCACAACATTGTGGCAGCAAATGGGTCAATGGTTATGGATCGGCTACTCGATCTGGCGTTTAAGCTTTTATCGAGTTAATATTCGATTTTCGTTTACGGTCTCATATAAATTCTCCACCGTATCTCTAAACGTATTTAAACTGGAATATAAGGTGTTCCTAATTATGGTCTGTAGTTTCGTTCACATGATTATTTCTTATTTGTAAATGAAGGACTTCTAGGCAATCCTTATTTTAACCTGTGACGGTGAAATTTCCAAAAACACTTTCAGTGTGTTTGCCTATAAATAGTATAAGCGCATTCGCTATAAATATGGTGACCACCACTCTTGGATTCTGCTTATGCTTTCCATCAGGCAGAGTAGAGCCATTTTGACAGAGACATACATAAAAAAATCTGTTTCACTGGTTACAGATAAGATAATTATTCGGATAGCTTATCTGACAGAAGGTTAGACAATTTACAATAGAAGAAACGTCAAATAATCTGTCAACTATGCCATCTAAAAGTTATCTGTAACTGGTGAAACAAGGCCTAAGACAAAAGACGAATAGACGCGAGTACACATGATAATAACATTAAATATTCAAATTATAATGTATTGTATTGCATTACATATACCACATATTTATTACACGTCAGGTTAATACGTTGCATAAGACAGACTTAAAGCCCTATATACATTCTTCCAGTAAACCTTTCGGTAAAGCAAAGCAATTATTCAAATCTATTGATGATCATATATATATTTTAGGAATGTATGAAATGTGCCTAAGTCTTGTATCAATCACATGTAGAAACACGGCGCGGCGCCACCTATAAAATTTGTAGGTATTTATGTATTTTTAACCCATAATCTTCCTCCTCTATAAATAATTTTGTTTTTAGATTGACACCCAAACGACTGTCTGTCGTCGTTAAGTCTGTGAAAAGTTAAAAACTCGTTTTATATCATAATAAAGTGGGCGTGGGCTCACACATGAAACGGCACGACGAGTGAGTGGACAATTTAAGACGATTTTCAAACTGAAAATGTTCACTTTTGAATAGTTTAAAGAGAGATTTTATACTAAGGTAAATTTAATCTATGACACGTTATTTTTAGTTTATCAAAAGCGATGTTTAATAATATTTAAAAAGAAGATCTTTAAATAAAACACATAATTATAGACGAGAAGTATACAAATGATACTTTGTTCGTTCGTTTCGAAAAGGGTGCAAATTACGATCCGACAAAAAGACCTCGTGATGGCACACCATTTAAGTTTTTAAAAGAATTTAATTATAATCTCAATGTCAGTAAATCATTTAACATATGAAAACGTTAAAATAATGCTCGAAGGTGTAAGACTGTAATACTACGCGATGGCAAGGTTTTAAATATATTTGTGTTTTAGTTATGTGTTTTGGCAAATATCTATATGACAGGGCATGCTATGCCGCTGTGTATAAAATAGCATTACGGGGTCGCGTTAGAAGTCCAATAAATACTTAACTAATTATCACATAATCAACACTATGCAAATGCAAATGAGGTACAGAACATACTTCATAATATTTTGTCTGTTTTATAGCTGAGGATTCGTGGCAACGTGTTCAATTTATTAATATTTTACGCTCAGACTACTGCAGACAGTCTGACCATTAAATAAGAATATACCTTTACGAAGACATCACGGAATTAAACATTGTGACTCATAACTGAGCTTTATTTTGGTAAAAGATTAAGGCCAAAGTCGACAAACTGTCAATAACATTACGGATTGATAATGTCCAGACACTAAGATAAGAGTATTAAGAAACTGTCTCCCGTACTTTCGTCCATATGACATTCGTTGCTTTTTGGCACTACATGGTAAAAGTACTTTAGTTGTGTTCAAAATAGCAGACAGTCGTCCTAAAACAAAATGGCCGAAGTTCTTTTTTCAAATTAGATATGACATTACGTTCTTCATGAGGTGTCCATAACTCGTAACCACATTTATAACATCTTGTACACATGTGATCACAAATAAAGATTGATTTGATTTGATTCGTATTAATAAGTATCTATTAGCTTTATCTTTTTTAAGCAGTATATCTATTGCACTACAATTTGAATAATTATTATTAAAAAGTAATTGACAATGTAGTTAAAAATTTGAAAAGTTTATCAAACAATAATTTATTTACATTAGATAAATAATAATTTATAATTAGAGACAAGTATAACGGTCACGTGAAAACAAAGCCATGAAACTAGGCAAATCCTATACTATCATGACCAGACAGCTAATTAATAAACTTATTTATTACTAACTCTACAAATTATGTAACAAATATTATAGCCAAATATAGCGACTATATTGCACTCAAAAAAAAGGTTTTATCATAATAATATTTACTTACCGCTTTATTGTACACCAGATTAATGACAACAATAATTACTACCTAAAACTAAGAGGTAATGGTCTTATCGAAGGCAATCTCTTACGTTTTACCGTTTAGTACTGTTTTATTGTTCTTTGAGAAAATCTATAACAATAAAAATAAACCAACAAAAAGTATGTACGCGCATAACTTCCGATCAACTGCTTCAAATTAGACATCTTTTTATGTGTTTGTTAATGTCAGGACAAGATTTATATAATGAAGTATAAGATTTTCAGAACAGTTTTTCAGAAAAAAAGCTAAATAAAAAGATAATCAATTTATATGAAATAATGTAAAATACATGCTTATTTATTAATCTAGACGTGATATGGTTTAGAAAATTTAATTTTACGATATATCGCACCTCAAATAAATATATGTACATGTTTACCGTTGGTCTATGTCAGTGGGCGAGTAGAGTAATAGACTAAATTTATATTTTATCTATTACGCACTCTATGGCAACGGATGATTTATATGCTGAAGGAATTTAGAGTTTAGCCTAATTCTAGGTGTACTACACACAAAAAATTACGATGCTATTGTGTTATGTTCATATTACAGTTGCATTGGTTACACCTTAATAGTACACATATTGTTCTTCAAGTTCTCGATTTTAGAAGTGAAAACATCTTTAGGCGCTTTGAGCACGTTTTGAGTGAAACAAAAATCACGGGACTCGCAGCATCGATACCGAATGCTTCCATGAGCTATATTTTTTACCTTATGTTTTATAGCGCAGTTTGATTAAAGAGCAAAGAGATTAATTTTAGATGAACTTAAAAATCTGGTTGGTTTTTAGTTGGAGTTCTGTCGCCTGTCTTCATGACTGTGATTATTATTTTTTTCATGAACAAAGGTCTGTGATCAGTTTGGTACCCATATTTATAGTGTAGGGGGTATTCAGGCTGATTTACCTGATGTTGCCTTATGCGGTATGCGTCAGGGTCACGACTGTAGAGGAAAAGGTGTCATGTCCCTCCACCACAAAGGGAGGATCCTACGAGGCGAGGTTATGATACCTGGTGGGCCACTGCCTATGTGATGTTAGGATGTTATATTTATGCTAATCGGCACGATAACTTCTATTGCGCGATGAGTGATTGGTAGTTTCTTCGTATTGTACGTTACTCCGTCGTTTACGTTTTTTCTTGTTGCGCTGTGTGTGGAAGTCCCAACACGTGCACTCACTGGCATTTTATAAGAAGTATATATGTTTCATCAAAGTTGTTCTTTAAAGCGGGCTGAATAAGTTACATCAAATGCCGTCAATCAAAGATTTAAAAGATATTACTCACCAACGCTTCTTCAAACTTACTATTTTAATGATGAAACATGCAATTAAAAGTAAATTTTATTAGAATGAGCTGTATTTTTTTTGTTTTGTATGTTTGGCGTTGCCAAAATGACTCTACTCTGCCTTATGGAAAGCATAAGCAGAATCCAAGAGTGGTGGTCACCATATTCATTGCAGACAATGCAACAATGCAGCATGGTGACCTGCACCATGACTGGCTAGTGATGCTTCTGCATCATTGAGCCTCTGTATGAGCCGAGTGAAACATATTTGGGACTCAAAGCTAATATATTGGTATCCATATGATATATATTGGTATGGCTGACTATTGCGATGGCATTTGTGTATTTTGCATGTGTTTGGCAAATATTGCCAAAAACCAGACCATCGTGAGCGACCGACGAGTTATTTGAAAGCTTTATTTATTTATAGCTTTGCATGAAATGGTTCGTACAAATGCGGGCTTAATGCATGCGTATCTTATGACTAGTTAAACCGTCAAATGATTTTCCTTGTAGTCTTGTAATAACATATCCTTAGGAGCCATTATGTCTTGTATTGTGTAGTGGATTTGTCTCTCGCTTTGCCCAGAATGGAAGTAGGTTTATTGTATTTTCAACACCTGAAATTTACTTATGATAAATATCATTGCTATTTCTAGAACGAACAGTTTAACTTTTGCTTTGACTTTTCGAGTGTCATAACTCACCGTTTTCGTAGATTATTGAACCTGGCTTACAGGAATTATAGGAGATAGTGTGTGGGAAAGATTAGCTCCTTTAATCCCCGATGGGTTTAGCCTATTGCTGTTAATCAGGTACTTTAGGTGTTAGGAGGCAAAATCGGGAGGAAAACCATAGTAGAAGCGGCATATCATTTAAACATATTTACAGAAGACTGTCAGCTTTTGACGAAGCGCGTCATGACTGATACTAACTGACAATATATACTAATACCTTTAACTTACAAGGCGTATTTTTAATAATTACCAACATCGTTTAATACACCACTGGTGGATGTAGACTTCTCCGTAGAAAGGAGGTTGACATCACTGTTATAACAAAAAACCAGCCAAGTGTGAGTCTGACTCGCGCACCAAGGATTCCGTACAAACCTATAGATATATTTAAAATGATGTAACTACACATTTATGTTTTCTCTGTGCTATAAGACGTACCAAATTTCTAGATCCTGAGTTCATGGGCAGTACCCTATAGGTTTTGATTCCCTTGAGTGTCGAAAATTTGGAACGTAATTTTAATACATAGATAAAGGCTGTATCTTTTGATTGCGTTGGCTTAGAAGTTTGATTGTTTTATAGCTCTAATGGACAGTAAACCTGAGTATTTGATATAAATTTCCTATTGACACCTCCACGCGTCTTGACGGACAGACAGACGGAAAACAAAGTGATCCTATAGGGATTCCGTTTTTTTCCTTCTGAGGTACGGAACCCTGAAAAACGTATCGTGTCAGCCATTACACATAGTGTTCGTAATATGTCAGTTTGTGTAGGTATAAGATACGCATCTGTTTGTTCTTATAATCGGCTATAAAACCATAAATGTGTCAATATGATTACTTTACCGTCGTACTTATGCGTCCGATCGATAATATTAGTTCCATTTGGTGTTTCACATGTGTCTATTTAAAGATATAAAGTTGCCAAATTATTTTAGATTTTACATTTCATAGTCTCGCCTCGTCGATCTAGCCGTTAGAGTTTGCGACTACCGAACAAGAGATCTCGGGTTCGATGCCTGGGTCGGGTCAAAGGTGTTGTTAGGATTTTCTTACAAAAATTTCTTAGTAACAATGGAGTATAGAAGTTTGCGGTATTGCACCCCCGTGTCACGGAGAGCACGTTAATTCGTCGGTGCCGGTTATCATGAACATCTATGGCTATAATTATTTAGGAAGTCTGTGCCCTCAAATATACTGACAACTACTGGTATTGGATTACGGAGATCTGATGTCACTGCCAGTCTCGCTCCCTGGAAAATCTGATATTTAGATAAAACTGGTAAATGTATAATTTATTTATAAACATATATGTATTTTTCTCAGTTGTCATAAATACGTATATATATATTTGGCCATAATACGAGCTCTGCTCAGCACGTCCAAAATATTTATTTACTTATTTATAATTTGTTGATATAAAACTGGCTGAGTCGGCGATGTTCGTACCGCCATATTTACATATCTGTCTCAGCATCACGTCGTGGATATAAAAAATGGCTTTTCCCGTTATCTTTCAATTTTTCTTGTACACAAACCTTGTCCTAACAGTAACGTACACATAAAATACGATTTGATTTGGTGCAGCCGATCGGAAGTTATGAGCGTACATACATTACGGCGATTCATTTATATATTATACTAGCTGAACCCCGCGGTCTTACCCGCGGTTATTGTTGTACCGCGAGTAACGCCGCGGGACAAAGTTAGTCTAAAAAAGGTAGCCTAAGTTTCTCCCTGGATCATCAGCTACCTGCCAGTGAAAGTCCTGACAAAATCCGTCCAGCTGTTCCAGAGATTACCCGGAACAAACAGACAGACAGACAGACAGACCGACAGACAGACAGATAGACAAAACATTTTTAACTACATTTTTGGCATATGTACCGTGTATAAATACATAGATAGATAGATAGATAGATAGAAAACTCTTTATTTGTACACCATTATAGTACATAGTTTTAAAAGTACATGAAATGTGAAATGTAGTGTACAAAGGGCGGCCTTATTGCCAAAAGCAATCTCTTCCAGGCAACCTTAGGATGGATTAAAATGTACAGGAGAGACAGTGGTAGTTGTCGGTGCAATGAGTTTTTAATTAATTTTAATTATATTATTTAACGAAAACCATATATATTTATATATATATATATATATATATATATATATATATACACATACTCATATAACACATACTTATACATACCAATAGATATACATACATATATACATAACTAAATCACGTATGAGAAATATATTTAGTTATGTATTCACAGCACTCTCTAAATCGTGCTTGTTCTAATGTAATGTTCATGAACCAGTTTCTTGAATTCGTTTATTGTTTCCGCTTTCCTGATTTTTATCGGCAGTGCATTCCACAAGCGTACAGCTTCAACAGTGAAAGACTGGTCGTAAAACTTTGTGGAATGCAGAGGCATCTCCAGTCTCAAATTCTCGGATGACCTTAGACATTTTTCATGTGTGTCATATAGGAACTTGAATCGTTCTTTGAGGTAAAAGGGGGCTCTGGGATTAAACAAAATATTGTAAAGAAAAATGAGTATATGAGTATTCCGGCGAGAGCGAGTCGGAAGCCACTTGAGCATTTGACGGAATTCAGAGACGTGATCATATTTACGAAGGCCAAATATGAATCGTATACAGAGATTTTGAAGTCGCTCAAGCTTATCAAGTTGTGCTTCAGTGAGATTCAGATAGCTGACATCGGCATAGTCGAGAATTGGAAGTAGAAGTGCTTGTGCAAGAGCAGCCCTAGTCGCAATCGGAAGAAAATTACGAAGTCTTCGCAGAGACCCGGCAGAAGCGAATATCTTTCTACTGACCTCTTGTAATTGTGAACCCCAAGATAGAGTATTGTCTATGTAGATCCCTAAATTTTTGACACTAGTGCTGATCTCAAGAGTGAGACCCCCAAATTGGATTTGGGGCAGTTGTGCATAGTTAACTCTTGATATCATCCTGGGACTGCATATGCTGGGACTACATATGCATTTAGTAAAAAGCGGTCATTTTAATATCACAAACAGACACTCCAATTTTATTTATTTGTATGTACAGATGTATAGACTAGCTGCACCTTGTCACAGCACAAGATTGTCTAAAAGAAATAGCCTTAGCTATCTATTAGCCTAAGTACTCCTTATATCATCAGCTACCTTTCAGAGAAAGTCCCGTCAAAATCGGTTCAGCCGTACCAGAGAGTAGCCGGAACAAACACACAGACAGACATATAAAAATTGTACATATACATTTAGTAAAACCTCGTTTGCGTCTCCTATTACCCGTAGCGTGATAATCTTACCCTGCTTTTGAGACATTATCCATTGGTGCCCAGCTCCTATTGGTCTTAGCGTGATGATATATAGCCTGTAGCCATCCTCGATAAATGTACTATCCATCACTGAAAGATTTTTTCAAATCGAACCAGCGGTTCCTGAGCGCGTTCAAACAAACAAACTCTTCAGGTTTATATATTAGTATAGATAGTATAGATTATTTTGAAGTAAAGCAAAAGTACGTTGTATATTATTTGCTTTAACCTATGCTTTCAATAATATTCTCGTAGGAATGAGAAACATGTCTTAATATTATAAACAACCGATTTCTTTGTTTGTTTTCTCTCCGAACTCATCATCATGAAATTGTTACCGCATGTTGTTCAAGACGCCTAAATATATGTAAAGTATCGTATCAGACATTGCAAATAATGTTTATACTAAGGCAGAAATGTTTTCCAGTATAAGGTTTTGACGAAATGTGTCTTATGCAAAATGGCATTATAAGTGGGGCCTGTTCATAATTCTAATGGTTAGTGTTCCTAGCTTATGAGCCAGAGGCCGTGGTATCGATTCGTACTCGGTATCTATGGTGTAGTATTATGTTTGAATTTAGAAATGCGTGTATAATATCAAAAGTGTGTGCGTATGTTTTCAATCATGCTCAGCTCCTGTTGGTCTAAGCGCACCGACATTTCTTACAGGTATTAAAAAAGACGAAAAAATCGATTAGATACCTAGTTTCGGAGTTCATAGTCAGCAACAACGTGGCACGAGAATTATATATATCTACTAGCTGTTGCCCGCGGCTTTGCTCGCGTGGAAGTTGATAATACGTATTTACTTAAAACTGTGTAAAAGTATGTATCAGTACTTTATTCATGTTTTTGAAAGTATTTTTTTATTTTTGATCAATAGCCCATTTAAAAGAACTTTCATACAAACATTTGACTCATATTTCATCCCCTTTAGGAACAGAATTCGCATAAATGCTGATATAAGTATTCATCTATTTCGAAAAATTACGGATTGCCAGGCTAACCTATGTACGAAATGTCAACCCCTATTTCACCCCTTAGGGATAGAATATTCAGAAACGCTGCAATACGTATTTACTCATTTTTAATTAGCAACCCAAAAGTAAAGTTTCACCTTTCTTATTTCTATGTATTCTTAAACATGACGGATTTCCATTAAAAAATTCAACCCCAATTTCACCCCCTTAGGGGTAAAATATGCAGAAACTCTAAATAGATATCTAGTCATTTTTAATCAATAGCCCAAAATTAAAGTTTTTTGGTACTAATTTAAAAAATAACGGACTTCCATACAAACTTTCAACCCCTATTTCACCCCTTTAGGGGTAGAGTATCCAGAAACGCTTAAATACTTCTTTACTCTTTTTTAATCAGTAGTACATGAATAAAGTTTCATGGTTCTAACTTAAAAAATGACAAACTTTCATACAAACTTTCCACCCCTATTTCACCCCTTAGGGGTAGAATATCCAGAAACGCTTACATACGTATCTACTAATTTTTTATTTGTAGCCCAAAAACAAAGTTTCATGTTTGTAACTTCAAACATGGCGAACTTACGTACAAACTTTCAACCCCTTTTTCATCCCCTTAGGGGTAGAATATCCAGAAACGCTTAAATACGTATCTACTCTTTTTTAATCAGTAGTACATGAATAAAAAGTTTCATGTTTGTAACTTCAAAAATGGCGATCTTACATACAAACTTTCAACCCCTTTTTCATCCCCTTAGGGGTAGAATATCCAGAAACGCTTAAATACGTATCCACTCACTTTTAATCAGTAGCCCAAAAATAACGTTTCATGTTTGCTACTTCAAAAATAAACGAACTTTCGTATAAACTTTCAACCCCTAGTTCACCCTCTTAGTGGTAGAATATCCAGAAACGCTTAAATACGTGTCTACTGTTTTTTAATCAGTAGCGCATAAATAAAGTTCCATGTTTCTAACTTAAAATATGACGAACTTCCATACAAACTTTCAACCCCTATTTCACCCCTTAGGGGTAGAATACCCAGAAACGCTCAAATACGTTTCTACTCTTTTTAAATCAGTAACACATAAATAAAGTTTCATGTTTCAGACTTCAAAAATGACGGACTTCCAGACTAACCTATGTACGAAATGTCAACCCCTATTTCACCCCTTAGGGGTTGAATATTCAAAAACGCTGAAATACGTGTTTACTCATTTTTAATCAGCAGCCCAAAAGTAAAGTTTCAGCTTTCGAACTTAAAAAATGACGGACTTCCATACAAACTTTAAACCCCTATTTCACCCCCTTAGGGGTAGAAATTCCAAAATTCCTTTCTTAGTGCGTGTCTACTCAATAAAAGGATCCTACTCACCAAATTTCATAGCCCTAACTATCATAGTTTACGCTCGGCGATGATGAATCAGTCAGTCAGTCAGTCAGTCAGTCAGGACTTACTATTTTATAAGTATAGATTATAGAAATACGAAATTACAGTCAACTGTCATAATACAGATTCTTTTTAGTTTAAGATCAGACAGTTGTATAATAAGATGTATGAACCTATACTTATTATGGAATTATGGAACTAACGTTAGATTAACAGTGAGCACGGCTATTTCCTTATAATATTTGCAGCGACAACCGATATACAAAACTTTTATTACAATCTATATAAATAAATAAAATAAGAGTGTCTGTTTGTAATATTAAAAAGCCGCTTTTAAAAAAATGCATATGCATGTGTATACAGAATACATGTACCAAAATTATATTTTTTTCAATTTTTGTCTGTCTCTCGGTCTGTTCCGGGTCATCTCTGGAACGGCTGTACCGATTTTGATTGGGATTTTCACTGGCAGATAGCTGATGATCTAAGAAGTAACTTAGGCTACTGTTTTTAGACTAGCTTTGTCCCGCGGGGTTAATCGCGGTAAGATAATAGCCGCAGGGTTCAGCTAGTATAATATAAAAAGGTACATATTAAAAATCCAAGTCACCTGTAGTTTCTGCCGCTAGTGGTTTAATTACTACCTGAAAAGTTAACTTTCTTGAGTTCCTTTGCCAGTGTTCTTCTCATAAGGCTCTACGCATTTTGGAAACTGGAATTTATGGATCGACACAAGCAGGCAGTAGTTTTTGGTCCTTTCATCGAATTTACCTTGACAATCCAGTACATGCTGTGGCGTCTGTTTGTAACGATCTATGATTTTTAACTGTAGTTTCAATTTAACGTTCATAAATGTCACTTATAGTTGTATAAATGATTTTTAGTTTACCTTCAACAGTGGCCAGAGGAATATTAGACGGTTCTTTTATAATAAATGCTGACAGTATTATCAAATAAGAATAATCTACTATTTTAATTAATTTTTTTTTGTCCTAATGAAAATAGCGCTAGCAGACCACATTTATGCATACACATATTATATTAATAGAGTGCTCAGACCACTAATAGTGGGCAGATTTTACTGTGTGTGATTGCCAAGTCATTGTTTTAATTTAAGAAATAAGCATTTAATGTCAATTTCACCACTATTTGATATCTTGACAGTAAGGCCCGTATTCACTTTGTTTAGTGTGAGTGGATTAGAATATTTTCGGATCATTCATTATTGATCACCACTATGCACTACGCACTTGCACTCGCACTAATCTAAGTGAATACGGAGCTGTAGAAAAACTGTTGCTGTGTTTCTATTAATTACGTGATATGTTTTCGATTGAATTTTATGTCTACAGAGAGGAAACAAATGTTGGTTTGTGATTTACTGTTCCCATCTGCAGTTTATTATATACATTTTATATAGCGTAAGAAGTTATGTAGATATTTATATAGTATAAAGAATTACAAACTCTTGCTAGCTTGCTATGTTCAGAAAATAAAAGCGATATTACGATATGTTTGAGACACTTTAGGTTGTTTACATTAAAAGTTGGAAAGTGCGGTATCTGTTAAGAGTTCATATTTTATGGTTGGTGGTGAGCAAGTTACAAAATTAATTTTGAAATACAAAATATTTTGAATCATCGTCAGTCGATTGCAATTCATTGCTGCACATAGGCCTCACTTATTGCACTCCACTCAATGTTTTGAAATACTCTGTTTTATAAATGGGATTGAAATTATATTTGGCTAAATATGGAAGTTTAGTACGCCTCTGCCTATCTATCGGGGGTTATAGGCGTGAATTAAAGTACAGCCTTTTTTTTAACGTGTGAATACCCCTTCGGGCCGTCACTCCGTCGGGGATTGCGACGGGGCGGTGTGTCGGAATCGAACCGACTAAAACCACACGGTGCGCCACTCTGCGCTTGAGAAGAGAGGGATCCGGGAACTGCTGTTATTAACACATCCGGAACCCTTCCTGCGCTTGCCCACACTGAAGAGGGCACCGTCAGCTGGTAAAGACTCTCTATTTAGGCGACGTACGGCACACGCGTACGTCGCGTCCTAGCGGGTGACCACTCTCAGGGCGACACAACAATCCGCGGCCACACTCAGGGCGGCATGAGGCGCTGGTAAGCGCACCTCCGCCGCCCGGTTCACCGGCGGCGGATCGGATTCGAGTGGAGGTCGTCCTCCGGGGCCTTCTCCGCCGGCCTCCTTCTGTGAGATGACATTTTCGCAGAACGTTGCGACCGCGGTAAAACTCGCTACTGGCCATGGAGCGTATGACGGCCGGTAGCGAGAGATCTCCTCCGATGACTGTACCGGTACAAGAACCGAGTTGACCACTATGGAGGCGCCGGGGGTCGGCTCACGACGGGGCCCATGGAATAACAGGGCCTCCATCTTGTAAAGGGCCACCTGTAAGCCCAGAGCCTCGATGTGCCCAACCACCAGAGAAACACCAATAGTGGCCAGGCGCGCCGCCTCCTGGAAGTTCGCCCCCCGGGCTGTGACCAATGTGTCATCGGCGCGTAACAAATTACGCCCAGCCCGGGGGGGGGGGGACGCTCTCGAAGGACCCAGTCGTATCCCACGTTCTACAAGAGTGCTCCTAGGACAGACCCCTGCGAAACACCGCACGACATGGGTCGCCGTCTCAAGGCGCCCTTTCGGTCCTCGTACATGACGGTACGCTCCTCCAAATAGTCTACCACTAGCCGCCTCATGTACTCTGGCACCCCGTGGTATTGGAGTGCTTCCCTGATGCAGCTGAATGGCAGACTATTAAAGGCGTTGGCGATGTCCAACGACACCGCCAAAACCACGCCGCCACAGCTCAGCTGTCTCTTCGGTCACGGCCCTAAGATGCATCACGGCATCGACCGTCGAACGCCTCTCTCGAGTTAATGTACAGGCTTTTTTTTTTTTTAATGTGTGAGGAGGATGTATGTTACCGTTAGTGGTATTCTTTCAAGTTATTTAGGTGAACTGATGATAGAAGGTACAACTCAACAGCTAAGAGTTGCAAGATGATTCTTTAAATTTCATATGTATCTATAGATCTATAGTTGTACCAAATACCCGAATAGGGCCTAAGTTGTATTCTTTCAAGTTGTTTAGGTGATCTGAAGGGTAAGGTTAGGAAACAGATGAAACTTTAAGATATCGATCTAGTGACTAGTTGTCTGTAGAAAATTAAGAATATGCAAAGATATTAAACCGACTTCAAAACAACATCAAAAGAAAACTCCCTGTACGTGTAACGTGTAGAAATACAAAAAAGTCTTAAATAAAAAAAAACTTCGTTTAAAAAAACCGAATTCTAAAACTAAAAAGTATAAAATAACTTAATAAAGATTTCATAAAATACACTTCATATGCAAATCTTTAATATGAATGAAACACTATTATTTGTATGTGCTATCTATTCATAGATTTGAAGTTAGTTGCAATACAATCTTTAACTCTACTCTCAGTTTTATTTTAGGAGACGCCTTGAACGCGTGCTTGAACAATGTGTAGACGTCCAGTGATGACAAACAGATGTGTATGCTGACGGAAAACAAGCCACGCTGTTGCGACATTGTACGCCGTCATTATTCGGATCATTTTACATTGCGTCGTAAATGTTTGCTGTTAAATTGATTTATCCGTTCATCTGATGCTAAATGATTAGACTTGAGAGTTCGTTCTCAGACATATGAAGTTTCTTATGAACATTACTAGTTTTTCCTATACTATTGGTGATCCAGGCTGTTTATTCAGATGACCCTGACTGCCTCTGTGGCGCAGCGGTAGCGTGAGCTACGAATATGCTTGAGGTCTCAAGTTTGATTTCCGGTAGGACCAAATGTTTGTATGATCTGCAAATATTTATTTCGGAGTTTGGGTGTTTGGGTGATAATGTATATGTATTTACAAAAGCAAAGTATGTATGTATTATATGTATATATGTTCGTTGTCTAGTAACCATTATACAAGCATGCTTAGTTTGGGTCTATTTATTATTTACTAAATGACCCGGCGAACTTCGTACCGCCATATTTACATAACTGTTCTCAGCTTTCCACAGGCAGTGTACAGTCGCGGAAAAAACAAATGGACTTTTTCAGTTATCTCTTAATTGTTCTTGTACACAAACCTTGTCATAACAATAACGAACACATTAAAAAAAGTATTATTTGGTGCAGCCGATCGGAAGTTAGGCGCGTACGTACATTTTGGCGATTTATTATTATATTTATAGATTTATTATGATTATTATCCACTTTAATACCTACGCAGGACAAAGCATTATGTGATATACGTGATAGTTTTTTGTGTATCTGGATGTAATTTATATATATATTTGGTTGGTTTGAGCATACTGAAAAGCGAGTAGCTGAGCATTTTAACGTTCAAAGAATAATAAATTCGATAACTTATCAAACGGAAAGAATTTAAGCAACTAGGTACGAGCTCTTACTATAATTCATCTAAGCTACTGATCATGAAAAAAGTTTAAGAAATATCTGTATATTTCTGTAATAGATGTTTATTTTCTAAATGTTCGTTAATAGATTTAGAAGAGAGCTTATAAGCAGTTGAAATAACAAACACTTGGCCGCATTACATTCGTCATGGTTACATTCTTGTTCTAAAACTGCAATGTTCGTATTTTATAACGCGCTTACTATTTGCAGCAAATATTATGTTTGTGTACATTTATAACAACTAACAATAAGTTGTAGATATTCACCAACAGTATTTTGTGGACAAATTATACAATGCAAAATCAGTAACTTATTAAGAAATCATGTTTTCATGCCGTAATTATTGTTATTATTATAATCCTAATAAATGTGCAATTGGTACACACTTAAGTTTGATATATTCATAAAATGTACATTGTATTTTAATCATTATGGAATTAATTTAGAAAATGTACATTGTATTTTAATCATTATGGAATTAATGTAGAAAATGTACATTGTATTTTAATCATTATGGAATTAATGTAGAAAATGTACATTTTATTTTAATCATTATGGAATTAATGTAGAAAATTTTCTCAGACGTGCAGTAAGCTAAAACTTTTGACTCATTACTTTTGCTTAAAAAGCTACGCATAGTTGATATAACATGACAATAGACGATAACATAGTAGTTAATAACATAGTTGATATGGGTTTGATATAACATAACAATTTTTTTTTTAATCTTTTGATAGAAAGAGGTTCAAAACATATTATGTAAAATTTTAATTCTTAGAGAAACTGATCAGGATATGGAAGCTGAAATTATTGCTTCATAGAGAACAAAATAACCAGATTGGTCATATTGCAACCACGAGCATTGCAACCTGATCTAAACATTAAGTATTAAAAATTGCGGCAAACTGAACGTTAAAAGCATATGGTTAGCCGCAAATGGAACCTACCTGTGTATTTTTTAAATAAAGGAATGATGGATAAACACTAATTAGTCGTAAGAGGGAGAACCTTGGCATCACCGCGCGGATTCAACGCTCAAGATCACGACCGTTATTAACAGAGATCTGAGAGACGATAAAATTACAGTACGATGTGTTGTTGTGGGTTGCTGTCGTTCTGCCAAATATTAAGTGCATGGCATAACATTATCATAGTAAAACGTAGAATTACACTATGTCTTGGGTAGGTCTAGCCAGTCAGCCTGAGATCCACAAGGCCTAGTATTAGTTTTATTTTAATTCTACGACAGTCAAGGTCACCGGATGCGGGATTGTGATTGGTCCGAGCAAAATACTGTCCAAATTACTCAAAGTCGCTGTTAAATTAACTTTTACCCGGCGTTACCCGGTGGAAAGATTCAGTTACCCTTCAGGCCCCCAGTTACCCCACCCCACTGGGGTCTTTTGGTAGAAAAGCGTATTTGAATCGATCCCTCAAAATACATATTACACCTGAAATAGATGTTTTACTGACCTTGCAACATGGCAATTTTTCATCGTACAATAACTATAAAACTATTTTCGGACGATAAAAATAGTATGTGGAACTCTACAAACTATTTTTATAGCTGGCAACACTTAATCTTAATCTTTTTATGCCTTTTAATATAAGCGTAGTACTTTTTTTTTGCGCGGAGACGAAGGGCGTGTGTGGGACTCCCGAAAAAAACAGCATTGTCGGGATCAATGCCGGCGGTGATAGGTTTCGTCCGATCTGTCCGACCAGGACTCGATGCTCGGTCTCTCACGCAGGGCAGTCCTCCAGTGTGTGCTGGGCGGAATCCCGTTCGGAACCGCAGTGGTGAACGGGACTCCGCGTAGTGCCTATAGTGGTTCAAAACTTCCCTTTTTAAAAAGAGGGGCATGCCTAGAAGTAGACTATCAAAGACTGTTGATAAGGTAAGGTATTTTAAATCAGAAAGTAACTATGTCTATCGTGCTTTCATGACTTAACCGCCAAACATATTTCCCATCCCTCACGCACTTGTGATGCCTCTGGTGTTGCGGGTGTCCATGGCCGGCGGTTATCGCTTACCATCAGACCATACGACTGCTCGCTTGCAAACTATTCTATAAAAAAATGTGTATGTTAAAGTCCTACCAGCTTAATACTATGTAAGTTTTCTTAAGTTGTTGTAAGCATAAATGCACATGTCTGCATCTTAACATAGTTTTAAATTAAGTACCTTCCGCTGTCTGTCCGATTGGATCTTTTAAACTGCTCAACATATTTAAATGCAGTTTTCAACAATAAATAGATATGGCATGGTTTATATAAGTAACATGCATATTATGGTAGAGGAAATCCGAAAATATCAGAAATTTTCGTACGAAACCGGGCCATGTCGTTAATGATAAGTATATAATTCCCGGGATTACGTTTAAGATCTAAGCTCGGCCTAGTTCAGATGTTAGGAATCGTGGATTAACCCAGTTCAGGAGTACATATACCTATGTATAGCTAATAGAGGGAATCATTTGTATAGAATGAATGAATTATTAAGCTAACTATGAGCGCTCACCTGTACACTTTTTCAATGCATTTTAATGCAAACGGATTTTTTCAAAAATTAAATCTCTAACATGTCCTAAAAAATATTCTTTATTATATCTAATATATAAAATTCTCATGTCACGATGTTTGTTAACAAACTTCTAAAAAAGAGCTTGACTGATTTTTATGAAATTTTGTGTGCATATTCGGTAGGTCTGAGAATCGGCCAACATCTATTTTTCATACCCCTAAATGATAGGAATTACCCACCCTAACTGATATGATTACTGACTCTAAATGTTTTTTTTTATATTTATGGCAAAACAACAATTGACGGGTCAGCTAGTATCTATACAAATAAATAAAATTGGAGTGCCTGTTTGTAATATTAAAATAACCGCTTTTTACTAAATGCATATGTATGTATACACGTTACATATACCAAAAATGTAGTTAAAAAAATTTTTGTCTGTCTGTCTGTCTGTCTGTTTGTTCCGGGTAATCTCTGGAACGGCTGGACGGATTTTGACGGGACTTTCACTGGCAGGTAGCTGATGCTCCGGGGAGTAACTTAGGCTACTTTTTTTAGACTAACTTTGTCCCGCGGTGTTACTCGCGGTACAACAATAGCCGCGGGTAACACAGTTCAGCTAGTACTAAATAAAAAATTATCACAGCGGCACGACGGACAAACGTTCAGAAGAAAATGGTTGTCAGTGCATGGATACGAACTACCTAAGATCAGGATACTTTGCACTTCTTAGAGGAGGGCTTTGTTCAGCATTAGTCGGGGATAGGTTGATGAGATGAAAATATTGACTAGGAGTTCTTATCTGGACTGGAGATATTTAAAACTTTCTCATTTTGTATAAAATTAATGAGGCGTAATTATGAGGCATAATTATTTCAAGACACATACCCAAATATATATCCATGGAGTTAAGAAAATATCAATAAAAAGAAATATATTTTCATTCAGAAGAACATAGCGAATAAATAAAGTCACATTACGTTTTTTTTTGTATTTTATTGTCACGCTTTTTAATCTGTTAATGTTCAGAACAAACTCAAGTTGCAACAAATCTACTTTTTACATTGAGTTATATGTACTATGTTAGTACATATAACTCAATGACTTTTTACGGTGCAACAAGTACTAAACTATTCTCAAACGATAAAATTTTAACATAGAACGTCACAGACTATTTATATAATCCAGAAACAGTATCTCGAAAGGTATTAATCGATTAGTTACATCAAAATATACAGCTACGCTTCGGATCTGGCGCTAAAACTACCCAGCTTTCAAATAAACGTAACCTGTTTTCACTGTCCCGTCAAAACTAATAGAGTGTTAGCAAAATTTTTATGTAGTAAATAAAAAATTTAAAAATGTGGCTGTTTTCGGAGTTATTCAAGGTGTATAAGAAACTATACTAGCTGTAATTTATAACCACCTGTTACTATATCTTGCCAAGAATTTGTTAATTACAGCAAGTACCTTGTAACAACGGTTTTATGCTACACACGCTTTCTACACGGAATAATTGCTTTTCGACTGGCTAGATGTCGCTGGAATGACATGACATTATCAACCGTTTCGTTTCTGCCTCAGCCTTCAGTCAGACTGCGTCAGCCCATCTGCTTGTTGGTTTCTTTTTTTCTCTAATATTTATGTATATAATATTTACATACAACATAATTATTACAACAATAACCACGTATCAATCGTGTCAATTTGAAGCCTTTTTATTGTATTTAGTATTTTTTATTTATATAGACCTATTTAGAATATACTGTGATTCAAGAGTGACTGAGTACTGACAGACAACAAAAAATATATTTGTGATTTTAGTATAATATGAATTGCTAGCCTTTGCTCCTGGCTCCACCATGTGGGTATATCGGTTATCCACGATAAAAAGTAGCCATTGTCTTTTCTCAAGAATCAAAATATCCCCACCCCAAATTTTATAGAAATCGGTGCAGCGGTTTAGTCGTAACAGGCAGACTAACTTCCGAATTTATAATATTATTTTTTATTTATAATATTATTCTTATAATTTGCCAAAAAAGACATAGAAATACTAACTCAGAGACGAACATACTAACTTTCCTATACACACGTGCATACACACACGCCCACACAAACACACACACACACACACACACATACACATATATGGATACACATATGTTTTCATACTATTATATTGCCCATTATAATCATAGTATTAATATTTTATTTCGTATTGTTACAAATTAAGTTCATTAATATTGCAAATGTTACTAAGTGGAGCCACTAATTTCTCAAAATACAGGAAATCCTAGTTTGAGGATTAGGGGTTTGATTTTATTGTCTGCCATACTAACTAATATACTATGCTAATGTAATTTGAATAGCTGTGCAAACCCCTTTTGTATGGTTAAGTTTATGCAATAAAAATATATGATTCTCTTTATTATTATAATATTAGTGTGCAATAGTATGGATGATATGAATTAAGTGATATACTACTATTCGCCTCTGTTAAAAAATTTAAGAATTGAACTACTAGTTTGAGTACTCAATGAAGCTTGTGATGTGACATTATGTCGAAATTTCTAAACAAAAATTACTTAAAGAAAACGGCGCTTCAAACCTAAGACCACAGGCACCAATGTGCCTATATAACTTAGACAATACATACTACATTATCCACATGGCGTCGAGCCGTATCTATACAAATCAATAAAATTGGAGTAAGTTTGTAATATTACATAACTGCTTTTTAATAAATGCATATGTATGTATACACGACACATGTACCAAATTAACATTTTTTTAAATTTTTGTCTTTCTGTCTCCGGGTAATCTCAGGAACGGCACGACCGATTTTGACGGGACATTCATTGGCAGGTAGCTGATGATCTAAGAAGTAACTTAGCCTGCCTTTTTTAGACTAACTTTGTCCCGCGGCGTAATAAACGCGGGTAACACCGCGGGTTCAGCTAGTTAAGAATAAATAGTGTCACCACTTCTATTCATCATATGTGTGTCGTAAGCGGTGACTAAGATAGTAAACCCATAGAGCTATTATAGATAAAGTAGAAAAGACATACGGCTGACAGTAAGCGAAAACATTCAACGGTTAAAAAGAGAGAGAAGATCGTGGTACCCCATCTGTCTTTCTTTACTGACTCATGCGCAGTAAAGGACTAATAATGGTAATACAATCACAACAATTAACCATCGAATTGTTCTGCTATGCAGCTTTTCCGCGCTAACTGCGCATAAGCGAGTAGAGAGAGACAGATAGGTACTGCGATCATCTCTCTCTTTCTAACCGAGAGACGGCAGTAGGCCTGGCTCCCCTGCTTTATCTATAATATCTATTTGAGTAAACCACAGCATTGCAAAGGGAAGGAAAACTCGAGTGGTATCCTATCTATGACAACTCACTTAACCAGCGTGTAGGTCGAAAACTCCTTGCTAACGAGGGTCCCATATCCAGTAGTGAATAGTCAGAGACTGTTGATGATTAATGATGAGTCAATCGGATGACTTAAATAACGTAGAAAAATTTTATGTCTGTAAACACAGTTATATATAAACAGTACTAAACGTAGTACTCGTACATTGACGCAAGTGGTAACATATCACAGTGATTTCACTGTTCTAGTGATCTTAAATTTAAATTAACTACTACGAGCTAGCCTTTATGTTTAAATACATTCATCGCTGAAATGAGTTCGGTTTGATGTGAAAACACTTACAAATGCACTCTTTGTCAAGATTGTTTGTCAGTGAAAGTACTACTAGCCAAGATAAAAGTACTAAAGCCCTTTGTAACCGACGACACTGTGAAAATGAAGAATTTAATAATCTGAACTGAAAGCCTTCCTCTCCTCCCCCTCTCCATTTCTGGAAATTGACGCAAGTGTCCTTGACCGACGGTAGTCATTTAATGTCAGGCGACCTGTCAGCTCATTTGTCTATCTCATATCCCATATCCTCAATAGGCCGCCATATTCCACACTATCACTATGTTACATTGTTACATTTTCGCAATGGTTATTCTGCCCATGCTTACTATTAGGCAGAATAGATTAATTTTGGCAACTATATATAGCTTTAAAAAAAAACTAAAGATTAAGGACTCCCGAAATATAATCAATTTGGATTAAAACGTTTTTTTTTTCTTTCCAGCATTGACCGTGCGTTTCCTGACCAAGCGCTACATTGGAGAATACGACCATCAGCAAGGTAGGTCAGATCATCACAACTCTTTAGTTTAAAGTTAAAACATATGTCTGTAGTCACATGTATAACATAACAATCTGTGACGACATATTTTGCTGTCGTCAGACAAATGTATATTTTACCTTTAACTATTAAAAAACATATTTTTTGGTGTATAACGAGACTTATTCGTGATAAAATTATTTAAAAGATTACATTATTAGCCTCAGTGGTATATAAGGTTATGATATCTTTACAAATGGCCGCGACCCCGCGCTCGTGAATTTCGCATATTTCGGTATACACGTATAAGTCTCGTTATAGAACAAAAACTATGTGTCAAAGTCGCGAAAATCTTAAAGTATTATTAAAACCCAACTTGGAAAAAGACAAAAATATAACGTTAAAACTAATTTATTAAGAACTGTCATTGCATCAGTTCGTTTTACCTACTAAGGATAAATATTCAGATCTTTCTTCCCATGTCGATCAATTAAATAATACTTGGATCTCACCACATGTGTTTATCTCCTACTATGATACCGGGTCCTTTAAGTGAGGCGTAAAAAATAATCTTACTTGAACGCCATAGTGTGGGTCACCCACCATCTGCTTATACGAGGTATTTTGACCACTATTCTTGGATTCTACTCTTGTTTTCCATCAAGAAGAGTAGAGTCGCTTTGGCAACCTTTTTTTTTTTTAAAGTATGGTATTAATTAATGGTGGAGTAACGTTTATCTATATTTTTAAAACCTGTTTTTTTAATAATGCACACATTTATTTGATGGTTATAGTTTTAACTGTGTTGGCAAGAATTATGAGTGTTTGTTTTAATACATTTTAACAATAATTTTACAACTGTTTTAAAAGTAATCATAAGAACATTCTGTGAGCCTTAACGAAAATATTGGAAAAATCACACAAATTCACCACCAAAGATCACCACTGAAGCAAAAGGTTCGTGACAAACATACAACAAATATACAACTACACTGTTACGACCCTGTCCGATATATCGCTGTCTTCAAACAAAGCGGAAGGTTTCATCCAAGGATAAGTGATATCTATCTTTATCCAACAAAGGGTAGATCCCACCCCCTCGTCTATCAAAGCAGTCAAACATTTCGTTATTTGTAAACCACTTACCAATGAACACAGTCAAGACCGTTAAGTATTTATTTAGTCAACGAAAAATACTTTATACCAAGAAAATGTAGCTGTCGCCATCATTGTAAGCTTTTCTTATGAGGTTAGACACAGCTTTCAATTTACTATGTACATACTTAATCCATAACCATTTCGATAAATTAATAACGCTATTTTACCCATTAAAACATTGATTGATTTTTCTAACTATAAGGGCTATTTGCAATAGTTTCTGATAAAGTTTCACATAGTTATCTGACATATAACACTACAGGCTTTTGCCCTCGGCTCCTCCCACGTGTATATCAGTTCTTTATCAATCTTGATCAGTTCTTCATCAAGATTCAAAGTATCTCCAAACCAAATTTCATTGAAACCAGTACTGGGGTTTAGCCGTCAAAGCATAACTGACAAAGTTACATTTGAATTTATAATATTTGTATGGAAGTACGGATTTAACAGATAAAAGTAGTCTATCACCAAGTGCAACAAGCTTTTAATTTTTTATTAATTATGAATGTCCATAACACCTAATGTTGACAGTTAAAATTATGTTTTAAGTTAGCTAGATCAATTTAGAAGAATAACTTATAATTATTGGAATAAAACTAAGCACTTTTGGAAGGATGAACTATTTTGGAGCTACCTTTAGACGTCCGATTGACATCTTCGGTACAGAGGGTTGTCGAGATTTAACAGATAAGAAGTGTAAATTTCAAGTCCATAAAATGTACATTTAATCATACGAAGCCACGAATAGAAGCTCAATTAAATAAATTAATAACATTCGAAAGCAGTGAAAGTGACGCTAAATGAGTATACATTCTAAGCCTATTTTAATGTGTAATGGGTAAATGAGCAGATTTGTTACCGTTTTTTAAAGAAAGGCTCATAACGTCAATCGATGTTGTAAATTAATGAGAGTGATCGTCTGATGGTCTCGTTTGGTCGCTTTGCGGTCACAATTCACTCACATAACTTTGAGAACTTATAACGAAATGAAATCATTTATTATGCAATGAGGTTTCATGAACACTTTTGCTAGTTAAGTAAACCTTGTTTGAGAGGATGAGTTCGACCTTTCCTAACTGGACCAGCCTTGAGAAGAAGGAACGAATCAAATTCAAAAGATCATCGTCTCTTTTAAAGTTCAGACAATCTTCTCAAAATGCAATTTTAACCAAAATAAAACCGACTTCAAGGTTCGACTCGACTTCTCTTGGATGCCATCATCAGATATTAATGTCCTTATATGGTACCACCGTTGGGACATCTCCTTTCCATGAAAAAAATTCATCAAAATCGGTTCATAAACGACGAAGTTATCCGCGAACACACATAAATATATATATATATATATACGGTCGAATTGAGAAACCTCCTCCTTTTTTTGAAGTCGGTTAAAAAGCGATATTTATAATTTGACTGACAATTAACTAAGCTTTTATTTCTTCCTACGATTTACGATGTCCAATACACGTTGCACTATTAATGTATGGAGTATGCAAAAATTAAAATCAAATGCAAATAAGTTAAATGATAGCCTACATTTAACTATAGCGTATTCGACTACTGTTCTTGAGGTCTCGGGTTCGATTCCCGGGTCGGATCAAATGTTTATGTTGTACAAATATTTGTTTAGGATTTGTTTTCTATATATAATATATATGTATCTTTAAAAAAGTATATGGTTACTGCTTAGTTTGATACTAGTGTACTAGAGTTTTCAATATCTCTAGAAGTATCAGTTAGATTTAAATAATATTTTTTGTGGCAGAGAAATCGAAAGATAGATGTTACCCTCCAGAGTTTAAAAATCATCAGTCTGACTGTAGTAAACCCTTAAAAATATTACCTATATAACTATATATTTTCAATGTCTCTGTGCAACCACCTCCTTAACATTCCACACTATCTTAAGGTTAACTGGAAGATAATGCCTTGGGAATTAAGTCTGCCGATGCATAAGTTTTGAAATAAGTAAATAATTAATCATAGAGAAGGTTTTTTAAAAGTTTATAAGATATTAAATGTCAAACAGAAAATATACCTTTTATGATAAAACAAGAATTTTTGAAATTCCTTCATAATATGGAGTTTTGAGAACATAATTTTTAAGTGGAAAGGAAGAATTTCCTGTTTTTAAGGCTAATAAAAGACGTTTCATGTGTCAAGAGAAAGATATTCTTCAACTCTTATCTTATTTTTTTTATCTTAATTTACGGAGCTTAGGCACAATTATGACTATGTTGGCGACATAGTCATAATTGTGACACATAGTCATAGCCACTTTTTTGTTTTACCGAAGTCTTAAATACTCAGCATACAAATCAGAAAAAGCCTTAGCTGTATCTGTCAGAGTACTGGCCAGGATGCTGGTACATCTTCCAACATCCATCAACTTATCACTAAGCAAGCGATCTCAAAGTTGTTGGTTTCGTATACATTCCATCAAACCACGTTTTATGTCCTCAAACAAAAAATCGAAACTGGTATTTTATTATTATGCTACGAGTAGCTGACCTGGCGCACTTCGTACTGCCACATTTTTTTGTAAATATTTATTAATTACATTTCAAAATTCTAGAAATAGAAATACGGCGCCATCTACCGTATAATCCAGAAATAGAAATACGGCGCCACCTACCAGATATCTGTGTAAATTAGGTGCATGCAAAACGCCATCTATTAGGATTTTATGGAACTTACCGATAAATACACATTAAAGTCGTATAATAAACAAAACAAATAACGTAAAATAGATCACGGAACAATATTTAAAAACCTCTAGCAAAAAAATAATGAATGAAATCGGACTATGTGTTATTGAATTACAACTAAGTACATATTTTGACTTTCATCCCCTCTCTCCAGGAAACCGTGCTGAATTTCGGGATAAAAAGTATCCTAGTATCGTAGTATAAACTTAAATCATGCCAAGTTTCATTTCAATCTATTCAGTAGCTTCGGCGTGATGCGCGGCCTGGATACAGACAGATCGACAGACAGACAAATATGAAAAAAATAGAATTTTGGTTTCTGCATGGATTAAGGGGCGCACTCCAAAAAAAATTTCTAAATATCTTTAATGTATAGAAGTCCAATTCTGTACATTAAAGATATATTGAAAAAAAAATCATTTTTATTATAGGTATAGATGATGTTATTTTTGTTACAGACAGCAAATACAAGCACGAAGCGTTATTGGATGGCGAGCCTATTTTGTTTGAGATATTAGACACGTGTCCAAAGGTCAGTAAATAGATAATAAAAAGACATCATCACCATCATCATCTCAGTTGAAACATATTCACTGCTCGACATATGCCTCTCATAGGATCTGTCACAACCTGTCCTCTTCTGTCGGTTAAAGGCAAAACACGGTTGTCCTTTTTACACATCAATGTGCAAAGTTTAAACTAAAAGAAATAGGTTTGACAATATAATATGTTTGTTTGTATGTTTCTGATGTATGAAGTGATTTTAATAAATGCGGTGTCATTTTAATAAATGTAGATTAGTAGTGATGCCCTTATTTTTTTATTTTTTTTTGTGCAGAGATCCCCTCGGATACCACCGGCTGGTGGTTATGTCGGACTCGAACCGTCTAAAAACCGCAAACCGTCTCGGGTACTAGAAGCCGGGGAGCCAGGTGCACCCTCGAAAGGAAATCCCTGGAACCCCGGAGTAGTGATGCCCTGGGTGACATGGCTAAATAAATTTTATTTCTTTTTAACAAAAGTATTCAAGTAGTCTGATTATTATAGTTTTTTAAACTCTTTCTTGTTGTTGGATCTGATATGACATTACTAAAAAATATTAGAAATATTTATAAGGTTTTGCCTTTTTAGTTGTCCTGGAAGTCATGCAAAAATTCACCAATGCTAACAAACCCACTCATATCACTCTTAAATGATCTGTTTGTTTTACTGATTAATGAAGACTGCTAAGTCAGTGATCGTGGATTCGATAGAATGACATAATATACTATTTCGTCAGTGATTCGATACCAACCGGCGATGCCTAATATTCTAGATCAGCGCGATCGTTTGTTGTCTGTATTTGAGTGTTATCTTTAGGTACATCTTCAATACAAATAAATTAAATTATACGTATAAAGCATACGTATGTATACACGATAGGTACATGTATCTACCAAAATATTTTTTTTGCACTTTCGTCTGTCTGTCGGTCTCTCTATCTGTCTAATTGTACCGGTTAATCTCTGGAATGGCTGGACTACCACTGGTAGATAGCTGATGACCTGAGAAGTAACTTAGGCTACTTTTTGTAGACTAGTTTTGCCCCGTGGCGTACACGCGGTACAACAATAGCCGCGGGTACCACCGCGGGGTTCAGCCAATTTATTTATAATCTTTATGTATTTAAACATGTATAAGTATGTTAATTAGTAGTCTGTATATATAGTTGTATATCTCAGTTTAAAATTTTTTGTTATAGTATTTATTTAACTACAACTTAAACTATCAAAGAAAAATAGTTTAACTACCTATGCTCTTTAGAATTTTCATTTACAACTCACATAATCGAAATGATTATTACCGTTGTAAATATGAATCACAATGAAACATTATTCGACTAAAATTTCATTTAATCAACTAAAGTAAACACACATTATGTCGTAAAACAATCGTTTAAATCTTTAGAATCGACTATAAAACATTTGTTACTAAAAATGTTTTACAGAAATAGAAAACATAAATCTATTAAAACGAGATAGATAGAGTTGGTACATTGTTTGCCAAGACTCATATCTCATTGTTATACCAGCCGTGTCTCCTCACGGCTCCTCGTGTCATGCTTGGAGGCATATGGTTGGCAACATCACAGGTTATCGTATTAGCTGACTTCACTAGTATTCAGATGTAAATTTTATTTAGATTTTATTCGATAATCTTTACAAAAATATCACCGAAGTCTAACCTTGATGAATTAAAATAAACTGTCTTCTTAATTCCTTTATTTACTAAAGTAAGTTACCTTCGAATGAACCTTAACTGGAAGTATGCTTACCAATACATAACAATGTTGAATATTCTTTAATGATAGAGTTTTAAGATAAATATTGAAAAAAATAACAACAATAAGCAAAAAAAAAACAGCGCTACACAAGGTAGGATTATAAGATTTCATCGTAGATGTGACCACTATTGTAGGAGGTAACGCAACATTGCACGGCGAGGACCTTCACAGATTACATTACAAAGGTCACAAAGGCAAGGTCACGCACGTGTGTGTTTACGGATGATATTAAATAAATATTTCAGACATCTAACACACTACACCATCTAGTCCCAAGCTAAGTAGATAAAAACAAATACTTTTTTTGTAAATACATACATAATATGATACATAGAAAACACCGGAATTCCGAAACAAAAATCGAAACCGAGGACACACGCACAGCAGTCGCATACGCTACCACTGCGTCAACGAGGCAGTAAACACACACATTAATATTGCTATTGTTTCGTTTTCAGTAAATTCCATTATCATCATTATTTTACAACACGTTGCCGACCAAAAGAGGCAGTAACGTAGGATAAGAGTGCTTAAGAGAAGAAATACTAGACATAAATCTGATACTAACTCAGGCCAGCATGGCATAATAAGCAAAGAACTCCTCTCTAAGAAGAGGTTTATGATCAGCAGCATTATTAAGGCCGTTGATGATGATGATATAATACCACATATTATAAGAGTATCGAGCATGTCTTTATTCGACATGTCTAATAAGCCATGTTATATCTATAGATTTAAAAATGTATTCATTTATGAAACTAAAAAAAAAGCTAACGACATTGTGTTATACATTTTTTTTAGTCTAAAAATTCGTATTTATTGTGATCTATATTTTAATTAACATATTTTTTTCATCTATACTAATATATTAAGCTGAAGAGTTTGTTTTTTGTTTGAACGCGCTAATCTCGGGAACTACTGGTCCGATTTGAAAAATTCTTTTAGTGTTAGATAGCTCATTTATCGGGAAGGCTATATTTCATCACGCTAAGACCAATAGGAGCGGAGCACCAATGAAAAATTTTTCAAAAGCGGGGGAAATTATCACGCTAAGGGCAATAGGAGACGCAAACGAGGTTGCGTGGGTCTGCTAGTCTGATATATAATCCTTTTACAAAAATTTCTCTTACTTAGTCGCTTTGAAAACTTGCAATTCTGGAAATGGGTGATGGGTGGGTGGTGGGAATGATTTCTGATTAATGGGGAAATTGCATCCCCAGGCATTGATATCGTGGAGAGTGCGTTAGCACGAGTAAAACGTGTGTGATCTGAACGGGATCCTTAGTATACAGAACATTTTTGTTCGCTGAGAGAGCCAGACTTTGCATTGGCTGACTCGCCTCTAGTACCATAGCCACACAGAAAATAGATTATAAGCGATTCTTCGACTACCGAAGCCCACACGTGCACAACACTCCGATTTTTTGGTAGGATGTCTCTAATGACGAAAACATACATACTTTAGTTCTTGACTTACAGGGCTCCCACTTAAAGAACTTCATGCCGTATCGCATTGCATCGCAGTTACGTGTGGAAGCCTTTAGGTATAAGGGATAGTAAGAACATACCAACACGGGACTAGTCTGCTCGTTTACCATCCTATACCATTAAAAAAAACAGTTCTTAATGGAAACTTCATGTCGTCCATCGCCGTCCACTGCTGAACGAAGATATCCCCCAAGGAGCACCAACTATCTTATTCAGTTCGCATCCATCCGCTGCCAGCCACTTTCTTTAAATCGTCGGTCCTTCGTACTGCAGCGAGGTCTACTAAGTGTGTAAGAGTTTGTACATAAATAAGAACTTAGACAAACGCTTAATTAAACTCTCTTTTAATCCTCCGCAGTACACTGTTAGTACTGCTTCTCGAAACGCCTCAAACTCAAACTGAAACTATATGTCACCTGTTAAAATCATTTTAAAACTTTCATTTAATGACATTCGGTGACAGTAATTTTGGCGCCAAACAAACAAGGAAATGAATTAGGTGAAGCGTAAATTAATGTTATTTTATTTTGTTAAAAAGTTTTGGCGCCGACTCAAAAGATACTTAGGTACAATAATTTAGAAGTTTAGTAAAGAATACGAGTAATTTCTCGCTTGCCAGTTTCTTGATTTCCTTGATTTTTAGGATATTAATATGTTTTTGTTATTTGAATGAGGTACGGAGTAATATCAGAAGTGGTTTAAATTTATCTCTAATTTGACATAATAATAGGTCTAATATAAATAATCTGGTGTCACATTGCCGTCACGAAGAACTCCGAAACTATCTAATCGATTTTCACGTTTTGTTTAGATTTGTGCTTTGCTGGCGTGCCTCAGATAGGATAGTTTTATTTTTATTTTCTTATTCTAAATCATATAATAATTTCACATGCGTAAGTCTGCCAATTTGTTAGACAGTTTGTCGGCAGAAGTTCTGAAGAAGAATACATAAGGTAGTGTATTAGAATACAAAATTGGTTTTATTCTAAATCACTGTGCAACTATAAATTTTATTTAAAAAAGAAAACAACATAACGAAACAGATTTACTTGATATTCGAGTCTGCCAAGGCACAATACAAAGTATATATTAATTTTCTGATTGACGTAAGATGGAACGAAGTTTATTAAAATAAACTTTCGTTACTTACTTGTAGGTCTCATGTGAATATATCCTCCGCCCTACAGAAGTCCTAAGAATTTAAGAGATGACTTTCTTCAACTCTCTCTCTCTCTTTGGCTCTCTCCAAACCCAAACACTGACCGTGTTACATACAATTACATACGTGCCGGGGTGGGAAATCCCTTCAAATCGCCAGTTCCTCGTGGACTGAGGAGTCGGCGATGTATGTGGTCATTCAAGTAAATACCACCCTGATGAACGGCTGGTCTCAGGCGCCCTGCTCTGAGAAGGATAGTTATGCATAGGTACATTCGTACGTATGACCTTTCACAGTAATCGAATTTTTTGTTTATGATAAGGGAAGTGCATAACCTTGTACTTAGTTTTATTTATTATAATGCCGCTGTCATAGGCCGGCTATACCAAGGTATTTAAGTTATTTTGCATGGCTTCTTGTATGACAATAATGTTTTCATGGGTATGGACTAAACATGTTTCATCATTGTTTAAGTATATTAGATATGCTATTGACGTGTGTTATGTATCTCAACGGGCCATTAACAGATTAGCTAGGAACACCAAAATTTATGGCGCCATCTATACTTTCAGTGCCACTGGTATAAACATTGAGCGACCAGTTTTCAAGGTATTTACCAAATCATGCGATTTAATAGCCATATTAGCCGCAGAACTTATTACCGTTGGGGTACGGGTTCTTGAGTGGAGACCGCGTCTCGGCAAACGTAGTGTGGGAGGCCAGGTGGTGTGATGATCTGCGCAAGATGGGTGGCAGGAGTTGGATGCGAGAAGCTGAGAATAGAACCAAATGGCGGGAAATTACTGAAATTCGAATTTCCATCTTCATTTTCTCCCCACCACACAAATATTTGCAGATATTGGGTATTTTCCCCACTTTTACCCCCAAATTTTTTTCAGAGCTCAATCTATTTTCATTGAACATATTATTTTGTAATGTGCTCGTAATGCGCTTTCATTTTTTTTTTTTTTTTTTTTATTTTTTTTTTTATTTATTTCCAATACATGTACATTTACAGATACAGTGATAAAAACTGCACCACGAAGACCTCACAGGGTCTATCTGGGTAGCAGCGAGTCGCTTTAAACTAATTAATATACATAAATTAACTCACTCACACACACATTATGTTACTAACAATTTTTTTGTTTCTTTTTTTTTTTATGGAATAGGGGGCAAGCGTGCAGAATCACCTGATGGTAAGTGATTTCCGCCGCCCATGGACTCCTGCAACACCGGAGGCGTTACAAGGGCGTTGTCGGCCCTTGGGGGGAGGGGGAGGTGGGATAGGGAGTGCTTGGGGTATGGGCCTCCGGCCGTCGACAGATAGTGTTTTCTTATTTTATTTTGGAAGATACGTTGTTCTTTCTTTACATAGGAAGATTGTATCTCCTCTGGCATTTTATTTAACAGAGTAGGAATTAAATAATCTTCTACTCTTTCACCGTACAAGTTATTAGTTTTAGGCAGTAAATATTTGTTTTTATGTACAATTTTTCTTAGGTTATTTGGTCTGGTCCTTTCAATCAACAATTCAGGTTTACAATTTAATGATAGTGTGTTAAATTCGTATCTTTTGAAAACATTCATAACATTACAATATTTGAAAAGCTCATCACCTTTACACCTCTGTCTAACCTGTTTTGGCACTATTATTTTAAGTAGTCTTAATTGTAAATTATAGATATCGTCCATGTATGTTTTGTATGTTCTCCCGTAGCTACTGAGCCCGTAACTGACCACCGACTCAGCTAGTGCTACATATAACATTCTCAGTACTTTATATGGAAGTTTATTTTTTAATATACAAAATTTGCCAATGAGGCTTCTTAATTTATTGCAAACGTAATCTTTGTGAGGTCGCCAGCTAAGTCGGCTGTCAATGACAAGCCCAATGTACATGTGTTGGTGAACTACTTCTAGTGATGAGCACCTGCAATTGCTGGTTGCCCTATGCAGACAGTCGTGTTCGTGTGCAATTACCACAGGTATAGTACTTGCTTTATTGTTTGCTGAATGTATATGGACAACTTTTGTTTTTTGTGCATTTATTACCAGACCCGTGTCATGCGCCCACTTACACAGTTGGTCGAAGTCAGACTGTAGTGATTTTTGTGCTTCTGTAATGTTTTTATGAGCCGCCAACAAACATGTATCATCCGCGAATTGATATATCGAGCTTGAGAGCACAATGTTGTTCATGTCGTTCACATATAGTAAATATTCTGTAGGTCCAATTATGGACCCTTGAGCTGTACCTTTGGTGGTTAATATTTTTGTACTAAAATGGTTTTGTATTTTTACGGTTGTATATCTATGTGTGTGATAGTCTTTAAGAAGTTCCAACATCGGTCCCTGTACACCATTCCTCGACAACCTATCAAAAAGTATATTATAATTGAGCATATCAAATGCTTTGCTAAAATCTATAAATAATGTCAAAACATGCATTCTATCATTTAAATGTCTATTGATTTCATTAGTGAAGTTATATAGGAGTTGAGTCGTACTTTTATTTTTTTGAAAGCCAAACTGATTTTTACTGAGAATGTTATTTCCCTGTAGAAACATATTAATTTGATTACTTAAGTATCTTTCTATAATCTTATCAATAGATGACAGAATAGTTATAGGACGGTAGTTGTTAAAATCGTCATGTTTACCTTTCTTATAAATAGGTCTTATCACTCCAATTTTTAATAGGTCGGGGTAAATAGTTGTCTTCAAACAGCAATTTATTAGGTGGGTAATGACTGGTATCAATCTGTCCGAAGCGAACTTAATATCTTTCGAACGGATACCGTCGTAGCCCGGACTTTTTTTACAGGGTATCTGCCGGATAATTTGTTTAACCTCTAACTCACTTGCCGGCCTTATTCTAATTGATCTGTCAGGTACTGGCAAGTAAGAAGTTTTATCTAATAAGGCGTTGTTGCAGAAATTACCAATTTTCTTGCTACTGTCAAATTCGTTAGCAAATCGGTTTGTTAATTTCGCGGGACTTATGTTAAATGTTTTCAAAAGACCATCGTCAATGCGTTGTGTTAGTTTACCTGTTAAATTATTTATAATAGACCAAACCTTTTTTGAATTATTGAAATTTTGAGATACTTCTGACATAATTTTTTTATTTCTTACATAATGTGTATATTTATTAGTTTTATTTCTATACCTGTTATATAATAATCTCTTTTCTGGGTTATTTTTATCTTTTAACCATATATGATACAACTCATCACGCTTTTTACACATGTTTTTCAAGCGCTCATTCACCCAGTTACAATTATTTCTTTTATTATGATTACATTTTCGAACATAGCAGTTATTCTTGTAAATATCGGTAAACTTAGTGTGCATGTAATTTACAATGTCATTTGGATTATTATATTGCATTGGTAATTTCCAATCAATCTTATCGAGATCACTGCACACTCCCTGCTCATTAATAAGCGATACAACTTGATTCCTAACGTGTTTATTACTCTTAGCTAGTGCGCTCGTGATCGCACAACCGGTTATGTAGTGGTCGGCCGGCGCACTATGTACTACAGCTGTTGTAAATAAGTGTGAGTGTGCGTTTCGGATAAACACATGATCTATGCACGATTCACTTAAGAAGTCTCGATATTTATCACAGCGCGTAAATGAGTTTATACCGCTTACAAAACCAAGCGTGCATAATGATTCTAAGTACTGCTTAGTGGTTGAGTTATTGTTTTTTAAGTCAATATTCATGTCGCCCATGACTATATGGTCTTGTGTAATTGGGTAGCTTGCCAATAATGTACACAATTCCTTAACAAAACGTGTTTTATTCGTGTTAGGGGGGCGATAGATAATACTTAAGCCAATTGTAATCTTCGTATCAATTTTTATTTCTCCAGTAATACATTCCATTTCATTTAGACAATGTTTGTTACTTCTATGAAAGGACACAGAGTTATGCACATATAAAAGCACTCCACCACCTTTTCGATCATTTCTCAACATCGAATACAATTTGTAGCCAGGTAGTTCGAACAACTGTATTATGTCATTTTTTACATTTGCCTCAGTTATCAGTATTAAATGTACGGTTTGTTTGCTGTTCATTACAGTATACTCCAACTGCGTGAAGTTCTTTTTTAATGAGCGAATGTTGACATGTAATAAGAATAAACTATTCTCGACATCCTGTACTTGACAAGCAAAATCATCCCAATTCAAACAATTTAGTTCGTTTATATTATGGTTTAGTGTATCCATCAGTGGCTAATAAGTTTTAAATACTTGCATTTACTTAATTTTGTTATGTTACCATTATTTTGTCCGTGTAAGGAACACGATTCGATTACTTACTTGTTTGATGCGATGACCTTACCTTATCAATGTCCAGTATAGAACGTATAACATGTATTTTTTTATCCTTTTCGTTTTTGCGGATTAAGATATTTCCATGTTTACACCATATGTAGTCAAATATCCCTTTTAGCTCCTCTTTTGTTTTCCATAATAAGAAGGCGGTAGTCGATGTTAGGCTTTCGCGGAGATATGTATTGTTGGCACCACTAAGTCCTGTACTAAGAGTAGATGGTACTTTCATTTTCGCAGCTTTTAGCCATAAATCTCGTTGCCCTTCTCGCAGTATCACAGTTATTGCCGTACACCGATTCGTCATGGTTTTACGCATGTTCTTTTTCCTATAAGCTTCGACCACATCTTCGGGATTTTGAGATATACTTATGGCTATCTCCTTTGCGATTTTCACCGTATTCTCACCCTCCTCTTCTTGGATTCCACATATTTCCAGTTGATTAGAGATCCGGGCCTGCTCCAGCTGATTTGTTTTATTTTCAAGTACCTCACATTTCATATTCATGTTTTTTAGTTGATTTTGTAAATCACTACACTTGTTTTCTACGGATTTCAAGCCCTTTTCGTAAGTTTGTATTTTCATCTCGTACTCATCAATTTTATCTGAGTAAAATTTCAATGAGCGTTGTAGTTCCTCTCTAATGATCTCTCTCATATCAGTTCGTAGCTCTTGGATTAGTTGTTGAGTCATGATGCTACCGATTTTGGGTGTTGAAGAACATTCGGTATCCGAGTTTTCATCACCTTCGTTTTCCGGCATAATACATGACACTCGTCTAGGCTTGCTGCCGCCGACACAGGTCTTGCACTTCCAGTCCACCGAGTCGGTTGCGTTTATCACTAGTAATTGATCTGGTGTTATTGAGGCACAAGTGGCATGTAGCCACTTACTACATTTTCCACATTGAAGTCCCGGGGACTTTTTACTTATAAGTTTTACACACTTCACACACTTTACCATTTTAACTTAGAGGTATTACTTAACTAATAAATTCGCAAGCTTAAGAGTGAATGCGTCTGCGCTGATTCACCGCACGCGAGCGACTCTCATTTGAGACCCCACTCGATTATATTTGCAGACATTCGGTTATTCTTCCCCACTTTCATCCCCCACAACTTTAAACGACTCAACCGATTTTCATCAAACATGTCTAAAATAACATGCCCGTAACTCACCTTTCGTACAAAAAAACTAAATTGAAATCACTTCAGTCGTTCGCGAGCTACAGAGCCACGGACAGGCAGACAGATTGTTTTGTAATGTTATACCAAATCGTCATATTACAATATAAAGGATGAGAACGAATTCTGTTAGCGTCTGTTAACAATATGCCTCTTGTGGTCTTAGTTGACTCGATGCCAAAATACCACTTTACGATGAGCCCGGTGAAATGGTGAGACGTCGTTATTGCTATCGTGACATTTTTTGGCAATAAGTGCATCTGCCATTGTCTCGACATGGTCCACCAATTATAATCTCATCAAATGTATTCTGGATCGTTTGATTTACATACTTAATGTGGCTTTCTAGTGAACTTTCATTATCTTTATGCCTTTGTGTGGTCAGGGATTTATTAGTTTTATTTACTAAATTATAAGTTTTGCTAAGACATTTGTAACCGGCAAACTTTTAGGGAAGGTTCGATCCGTGGTGTAGAAGCGCATCGGGATTATGGCAAATTTAATTTGGCTACTTCGCGCGAGAATAAGCCGTGCGTGTCAACCGATTTACATAAGTATCAGGCCGTTTCAATTTTTTTTAAATAACCGAATACTAATTATGCGGTAAAGATTCAGTACTTACTACGTAGTTCGTCTACTCCTCGCTGGATGGCGCTGACTGTCAATATACAATCACACTAATTATAATTTTATTTTCAATTTTTTAAGGAAACTTATAGCTAGGAATAAAACTCAAATAAAAGTAGTAACATGTTGAGGACCAATTACCTACAAGTTTTCACAACAGCACTCAAACAATGACAAAATTTAAAAAAGAAGAAATTCTATCCTAAGGTTGCCAGGAAAATCTTATGCGGCTATTCGCGAAAGTAGTAGTTACACAAAATTGTAACTCCTTTGTTATGTGTTCTAGAGTATAGAAGAGTTGCCGAGCAATGAAATAGCACAATGGGCGGATGGCTTGTTCCTGGTCTATTCAATAACGGATCGAGAGTCTTTCAACTATGTGCGCCGCGCCAAGCAGAGCCTGCAGCCGGACATACCGCTGACACTAGTTGGAAATAAAGCTGATATGGTGCACTTAAGACAGGTAATGTATGGCAAAAAGGGCTCTTGATTTCCATAACTAAAGGCAGAGTTTTGGGTTTCGGTAACTTCAGTCACGCGGTAATTTTTCACAAAGATTCAGAGCCACGCGAAAGCAGTCAAATTGTATTCATGATTCAAAAGTCTTAATCCTCTCCTGAGAGGAGAGCCGATCCTAGCTATGGACATTATGGGTTGTTGATGATGGTTGATGATTCAAGTGTCTATAAAATTCCTAAACTCACTGATAACCTTACGATCGAAGATGTATTCGAGTAATTTCGACGAGAATTAATATTCTGTAAAATAAATTTTGTGTACAAGTATTTATATAATTACCTATGTCCACTAATAAAACCATAACTCTGCTTAATTTTAGTTAAACGCGCTAATAAGTCTCGAAATCTGAATGTTTAGCAGTTAAACAATGAATGTAAAGAAAATATGAACACTATAATGTACTCATGGAGGTTTCCATTTAATAACAAGGCTATATAGTCCATTGAAAAGTTACATTTGGGATTGCATTTCTCAGCGGATGTAATTTTTTTTTTAGATATGAAGGAGATGTTAGCCTAAAGTTAAATTCAAGTTTTTGGGGTTGCAACCATTGTCCTCCAGCTGTCATTTTAGAAAAAGGGGTGCAAATGATTTTTATGGTATCTGCCAATCTATAGATCTGACATCATTTTTTTGTTTTTTTTTTGACAGACTTGAATTTACTTTACACTAATATCTCCTTTACATCTAAAACATAAAATCGTGTCCTCTGAGAAATGCACGCTAAGCCCAAATTATATAATATATATAATTTTTTATTTATGTCTATAATAACTAAAATGACTGTTTTTTTAACTCAGGTTAGCCCCGAAGAAGGTGAAATCCTAGCCAAAGATTTCGAGTGCAGCTTCGCTGAGGTGGCGGCGGCCGAGCAAGTCAATCAAGTTGGAGAAGTGTTCCATGAGCTTTGTCGAGAGGTCCTCACGCATCGAAGGCGGGCGAAGCACAGCCTACTGGATAGAATGCTCGGATCAAAAAGCGCTTACCGAGTTTACTCTAGGGGGAAGAGTGACAGTGCCCTCCCAAAAGATTAGCTGCATTTAATTGTGACTTGTACTTATAACTTATTAGTTCTCTCCAAGAAGACTTCTTGTAGAATAAATCATACTCGACTAGTCTTCTTGGTTTTTCCTCGGTTAGTGTCTTGAGTTGGTTCAGAAATGGTAACATTATCGCGTTTAAGAAATTAGGCTACCACCGCTTCGGATGTTAGTTTTCTAGATCGCGGATGCCTTTGTGACTAAGTTTATTTGGATTCAGCTTTCGACGGTGCAATAGTTGGCTATAATTTATAAATAATAGATGAAAATAAAGATTAATCCACGTGTGAAAAAAAACACTTCTAATGGACAAAGTATACTTTTAAAGGAAGTTCTTGGTTTATATGAAAACCTTGCAATTGACTATTTCAAGGTACTCATTGTTCACTAGCCTTGCTTAAAGTCCTGCGTCAGGATTTTTTTTATTCTCAAAGTTAAAAGTTTTACAGTTTAAATTGTAAGCAACATACATATTTATGTATTTACATGCATATTTAAATAAATATGATAATATTTAGCGTTCTATGGGTAATACTAAAGACTGCTATAACTAGATATTGAACATCATGCTCGACCAAATTATCTCTAGTGTTCATATTGATCTTTACAACCACTGACGATAAAAGACTATGTTTTTTGACGTAAATGCTGCTATTTAGTTGACATAATCTAAGAACACATTTAGTATAATCTATTTCATTTCATTGTGAAAACAATAATAAATTATAAAAATATTAGGTCTAATATATTGCTATTTTACTTTATTTAATTCACCAGATTTTTTTCTCAAGTGTATAATATTTGCATAGAATATATATGCATATACAATATATTTAATATTTCTCAACTAGTTTCATCTTAATTGTATAAATTAAACATTTATATGAGTACTGATCTATCCGACATAGAAATGTTTAAGACATTTCACGTTAATTTTCAACAATTAGTGTGTTTAAAAGACAAATTATAATTATTTACTAAAACATCTAAACCTTTTAAAAATTATATGATGAGCAAAAGTCAAAAAAGTCAGTCAAGAGTTTAATTGCTTGTTCCGAAACGTGCATAATTTGAAAAAAAAAAAACATAAAAAGTACTCAAAGGACCTACTTTGTCACTGTTTTTTTTTTAAATTTAATATATATACTTTTACTATAATATTTTTTTATCGCATGTCAATTTATCTAGTCAATATTTTACAAGTTTTAGTAATAAATGTATAAAATATGTATGTACTATTGAACTATTGTATTAATTCAGACAGCAAGTCGCTGTCTTCGAAGACTGGACACTTGTGTCGAATCTGTTGTTTCATAACTAAATATCCCTAATTAACACTTAATTTGGCACAATTACGATTAATTAAATAAAACATCTTAGTATATACTTAATTGTTTAAGACGTAAAATCGAATAACAATAACTTATTGTACTAGATTTTTTACTAAAACAAAGGAAATTTAAGACGTTAATTCAGTAATATCACAATCAAGATTAGAATGAGTTAAATGAATTAAAATCCACATAATAAAATTCAGATAAATATGTGAAAGCCAATGTTAGTGATATCTACAACAGAATCGGCCAATAATTTCCTCTTAATATTTAAAAAAATCAATTAATTTGTTCATTTTTATGTGCTGCAGTACCTACTGATCACTCGATCTGCCTTAAATTGAGCAAACAGGTGTTGCAGTATTCCTGAATACTGCAAAAGTTACCTTTCCCTTAATATTTTTTTTCGCAATCCCGCTAACCTTGTTCTTAGCGTTTCGACGGCAGAACGTTTCGTGTCAGTGTAATTAAATTTTAGCAGACCCCACTTTGCATTGTCGGTAGCAGCCATCAGATCCTCCCGGGAAGATGTCCGGGCACGCAGGGCATGATGCAACCCGCTAATAAATGGTTTTGCTTAATTAGAAACTATATGTAATAGTTGTAATTACGTAAAACATTATGATTAATATATAACGTAAAGATATCACAATTAAATCCAAATACATAGTACCTACCTACATTATTAGTAAGCGTGAATAAGTCGTTGTTGGTCAGTGTTACATTTGGACATTTTTTTTGTATATTACGGTATATAATATGTGTATCTACCTTTTAACTAGCATTTCGTGTATATATAAGACTGCTTCGGTGGCGCAGTGGTAGCATATGCGACTGCTGTGCTTGAAGTCTCAGGTTCGATTCCCGGGTCGGACCAAATGTTTGTATGATCTGCAAATATTTGTTTCGGAGTTTGGGTGTTTTCTATGTATAATATGTATGTATTTACAAAAAAAAAGTACATATGTATTTATATCAGTTGTCTAGTACCCGTACCACAAGCTCTGCTTGGCTAGTCCGCTGCTGGGCTAGTCCCGTTGGCGTTGTGTTTTAGATGTCCAAAATGTTTATTTATTTACAATCTGAATCTCGGAAACGACTCCAAGGAATTTCATGAAATATATTATGTAGGGGATTTCGCGAAAGGAAACCGAGCAAAGCTCGCTCATCCCGTTAGTTGTGTTTTCAAAGAGAAAGGTTACAACTTATTTCTAGCTCCAACCACTGTGGCAAAATAAAACCTTATTATTAGTCTTTAATTTCATTTCTTTCTCACGTGTGACATAACTTCATAGTGATCTTTAAGGTTGGTGCCGTGTTCCAACTATAGCGTTGCGTGCCACCAAAGGCACGCACCGTTCCTGTGAAATTTAAAACACATTTCTAAAATCCGCTTAGTTATGAACAATAATGAAGCGGATTTTGTTTTGTTGTGTTCACAATTTTAGCAGAAAATATAGTGAATACTGTGTTGTAAAATTAGTACTACCTAGTCCTATTCCGTTGGTGCAGGTGAAATAAAATACAGCGTCTACTGGTGGTATTTTAGTGGTATCGCTGTACTCGCTGAAATTGATGTATTTGAAACAATTATAGTTAAGCTGTATTGTATCTATAGAGAATATAATTGTTAGTTTCAATTGCAACTGCATCAATTTGAGAACGATTTAGATCTATATATCTGACGTAATAGAAATTTGAAATAGAGGGATAATTTAGTAGTAAGTTGGTTTATGTTGTTACACGAGTATAAACGGTAATGGAGATACCTAGACAGTTTATAATCATTGTTTTTAATAACTACCAAAAGAGCGTTTTAGTTCGATTTTATCTGTAGCTTGTTCCATGTAAAGAATCATTTTCTCGACTCTTTTTTCTACAATTATATAATATCTTTCACGGACTTAAATGATCTCTATGAACGTTACCAATGCCTCGTCTTTTAAGGAGTTATTCATAAACTGAAAATCTATTTCACTAAATGGATAATGTAATATAATATATTTTCATATTTTCCCACTTTTAAATATAATAAAATCACACAATTATGGAATTATTTGTACGATAATACTAATACAAATGAGCGAACTCTACCGAATGAACACCATTCAGTGCACAGGCAACGTCGAAAATAATATTACCATTGCGAAATTTCACATAAATTTTGGCTTTATGTTTAAGATTGTTTGGTAAAATTCTGTGCACATAAGTAAATATCAATAATAATTAATAGCACAGACCGTTTTTGCTGAATTTGTGTACAAAACCTGATATAATAATGGTCGTTATTTACTTGCGTTAATTGTTATTTGCAAATAGTGAGTAGTTTCACCATTTATGATTATTCTTAGTACTAGGCAGGCAGGCAAGGCACTAAATAACAGTTTATTGGTATTTGTACACCTTGCTTTTCGCGAACCTGATTTGTAAATTTTTCAATATAAGTACGGCAGATTGTCTCGATGTTATTTACAATTATAAAAGAGATCTTCGTCGATTTTAGAAAATAGGTATTACCTATTAATTCTCTAAAGTTGCATAATTTTGTAAATGAATTTTAGTTTCAATTACAAGTTTTAATATTTTTTTATACTTAGTCTGTTTATATGTTATTTTAAAATAAACTGTATGTTTTTTAACCCCCGATGCAAAAAGAGTGTCTGTCTTTCTGTGTATGTGTGTGTGTGTGTGTGTGTGTGTGTATTTGTGTGTATATGTATATGGCCTCGTAGCTCTCAAATATGAATAAACCGAATGTAATGCTGTTTTTTTAATTTGAAAGTCAGCTTCCTTGCGGTGATTCTTAGCTATGTTTGGGTAATATCGGTTTAGCAGTATAAGATATCCGTTCTTTTTCAAGTGCTAGCGTAGGGGGTTTTTTAATTTTTTTATTTTAACTTGTGAAAGCTAGTCAAATACGAGCGTAAATGTATAATATGTCAATTTCTGAGCCTATGCACCTTATTACCAATGTTAAAGGCAGAAATTTTATTAAAGGCGAGTTTCAGTTCAGCTAAGAAGGCAATCCAGCCCTTCTATTATTGTTGTATAGTAATTTGTTTTTAGAAATAAATTAGTATCGTGAAAAACTTGTGCTGAAAACTTAGTTGGTAATTATATATTATAAGCTATATGGTCAAATGTGTGAGTGGTTGTAGCACGCGGTAATTTGTTGTTAGATTGTAACGTTTACGAAATAAATGTAATAATAAAGGAAATAGACAACAAATATTTTTATTAAACCTTCCCCTTACGCGATATCAACTGACAATTTAGAGGTTAGTTGTCTATATAGTTCTTTATTAGGGCTCCCACACGTAACTGCGAGTTCGCAACGCATCGCAAATATCTGCGAGCTCGCACGAATGCACCGCAAGAACTTCACGCCGCATCGCATGGCATCGTATTTATGTAAGGGAGCCCTTATTGACGAGTTGGTTTAGTTATTGGAGATTCTGACACTGACTAATAACACTGATTGTGAGGATTCTAACAAAAATAATAATGAAGGACACAACTGCACCGTTGACATAGTGGTTGCAGCGATCGCTACGCTTTCTGCGCTGGATATTTGTGGGTGCAAATCCCACATGGGACAACACTTTGTGTGATCCACAAATTGTTGTTATGAGTTTAAGTGTTCTATGTGTCCGTTTCATGTATGCTTGTAAAGTCTCACGCGACACTACTTCTACGATTAAATGGTTCTTAGTAATTTCACCTCTAAGTTCCATAGTTCATGCGTTTTTTTGTCTATAATTCGTTCGTAATAATTAAAATTAAGTAGTTGGGTTTGTTTTATTGTGCACAAAGGTCTAAGACTATAATAGCATACAACTACTACCTTTATTACTAAAAATGGTGGACATAGTGACTATTGAAATAAATAAAGTTGCCAGTAAATGAAAGAAAAACAAACTAAAACAGCAAATTAAAGAGAAAAACAAAACAAAGTTGCCAGCAAAATAATATTAACTGTGTAGTTTGGTCCGGTGATTTTTTTCCTTGATGGATTTGAAAAACATTAGCTCATTCTTCAAAACAAAAATACCTTAATAATATAATAGTATCGATTATATTTAAATACAATGTCTTGAAATACCTTGTAAAAGTTTTCAAATCCACCACCGCCCCCATCAAACATCACCACTATCAAAATAAATAAAAAATATGTCTCACTTTATAATTATTTTAACAAACAAAACGTAATACCTAAATACAGTGCATGCAGTTAAGTTATAGAATGTCGAAACAAAAGGCAGAATCCCACAAACAAATCTAATAAAAGGATTTCAACTCTACACAACAAAAAGTACGACTTTATTGAATTGATAAACAGAACCGTATTGAACAATCAAAAATGACTAACCGGTCACAAAGGCAAACCGAGTCACACACACAAAAGGCATACCGAGCAAAGTGGCCCTACATTAAAAATAAAAGAACCCCTATGGTGCACTATGGCCTCCAACAGCCAATGAGAACGCGGGAGCAGTGACATCAATTCAAAGATGGCACCCTATTTTGCTGTCTGTGCCTCCGGTCAGATTTAATGCAAGCGCTGACTCTATTGTCAATTTCAATGACATCATATTATTATTATCAGGAAGAAATGATACTCAGATAATTAAATGTCTTTGCGAACTCCCCTTCGCCGTTTGCCAAGTCAACATTACCTATGGTATTGAAAGGTAATTGGGCCGCGTCGCTGGATTTAAAAAAAAAAAAATTAGTTACACTTATTACTTACAAAACTTTTTGACATTGTAATGAGACTCCGGCCTCCAGCTCAAAATAATGATAGTTGTAAAATTGCGATTATGACTAAAGGCACCAAATTGTTGAGTGCTTAGGTTCTTACCAAACAAAAAATGTATTCACATCTCATATACGGTTTCTGGTTCCAAACTAAGTTGTAGTTTTTTAGTTTGCAGTAGAAACGCTGGCCGTATATCTCGACATTATTCGACATTATTCGACATTATTCGTGGTGCTCTTGTTACCGCCGGTGTTCCAGCCGTACGTACAGTTCTTGCAGCTTGGAGACTGGCTTGGAAACTTTCCCAGTTGGACGGGACAGTCTGTCCCGTCCAACTGGGAAAGTTTGAAAAAATAGGTACTTTCACTTATTGCATACAAAACGGCAATTTCATAGGTAAAGACCTATTATATATATATTATGTGTGTTCGCGGATAACTTCGTCGTTTATGAACGATTCTTTTTTTAATAGAAAGGAGATATTCCAACGGTGGTACCATGATAAGGACACTAAGATCTGATGATGGCATCCAAAATAAATCGAGTCAAACCGTGAAGTTAGTTTTATTTATGTTAAAACTTTATTAATTTACATTATTAATATTATTCCTTAGTATTTTTGCAAGCTGGCGAAGTAATTAGGCAAAGTTGTGTATTTTTCTTCTTTTTCATTTACTTGCAGTGTTCTAGCTTTTGCATCCTTGTAATTAATTTAAAAATAATATGGACTGAAGCTCGAGGACGAAAAAAAACTAGAAAGCTTTAAGTCTACGGCAGCCGTAGCACTAACAGCCACTGGTTCGAGTTCTACGACCTGAATATCGTAGAGGTGAATTACGTAGCAACATTTCTTATAGAAGCTAAAAAAACAGAATATCGTCATTCATTTATTTCATAATTTCATTCAAAGAAAGCAAAACGAACCCATTTTTTTATTTATATATTTAAATAAAACATAATTTTACAATTATGATTACTTCCAAGATAGAAAAGTCGAATACAAAATTGAAGTATAATCCATGAAGTCGAAAATACATTAACAATGGTATTAGTTTAGCCAGAAGTCATGAGTTCTTGCATACATCATTTTATCCTTTAAAAAGGAGAATTTTCCAAATAGGTTCATGAACGACAGATGTATTACATCTATGCAAACAAAATTCAAGTTGAACCAATGTTTTATTTTTCATGAATAGAGTCATTACCCTTAAGTACACAATTGATAAAACACATTTGTCTTTATAAATAGATGTATTTAACATACATACATCGGTCATGGCCATTGGCCTAAGAGCTGTTGAAGATCTTACACCTTACACCCATTTGATACCAGGTGAGACATATTTTTTTAACTTTATTCATTGATGAATACACCTATGATACCTTGCTATTTGCAAAACTATTTTTAATTCTTCATTAATTAAGTGTCTGTTTGTAATTTCAAATGAACAGCTTTTTATTAAATGCTAATACGGTCTAGTTACCTGTGTCAGTAGTGACATCAAAAAAATTCTTATTAAAAATTTTGTTTCTCAATTTGTTTCGGCTAATCTCTGTAACAGCTTGACGGATTTTGACGGGACTTTCACAGGCAAATAGCTGAGACCAATGCAATAGTGAACAATGTCCGACTCAAAAGTAATAAAACCCGCGGATAATAGCGCGGAGCGCAGTTATTAACGAATAAAAAAACTCTGCAAACGACCATGACATGGTAGTGATTTCTATTCGGTGACCATTCTACTCGCCTGGCTCCTCCATATTAAAACAAAAGAAACAGCCCGATGGAGAACCTTCTCCCATTGAATTAGGTCTGTTAAAAATAACCCCAACCACGGCTCTGCTAGGTCCTATGCTTTACTTTCCAATCAGACATTATTTCACTTACTTCTTCCTCTAATATTAAATAATCTACTATTCTACTATTTTCCTTGAAATTTAAGTACATAAATGCAACAATCGTAGTATTGCAACATTGTGATCTGAAAGACAAATAGATGGTACGGTAGAATTGTTTTATGGTATAAGGGCAACGACCTCGTGGTGACACATTAAGAACACGGAATATCACCTCCTATTGAACCCGTGGGTGTCATAAGATTTAACTAAAGGAGCAAAAGAAGGATAACAGCATTGAAGAGAGAAGGAAGACTTGTAACAAAACCTACTCCAACTCGTCAAGGCAGCGTGGTAAATTAACCAATACTCACTTTTTGTTCTTTGGTTTAAAAAAGACAACGTTCACATCAGAAAAATATCCTGTGTCACTGGGTACTTCATACTATTTATACAAGAAACGGACAAAAAGAACAACCAGAATCAGAACGAAAATTTGTGAGTCACACGAAGTTTCATGTGGTTTGAAACCACAAAACTACGCGCAGCAGAGAGTGGCGTGGTCACCGCTTGAACCACATCGCCATTCATGCAGTCATTGCTTGCTTTATGTCATGTCTAGTAGTGGGCTGCTAAAAGCTGTTGATGATAGAGCGCAAATCAACAGACGGATCATCATTATCATCATCTCAGCCACTGTTGGACATAAGTCTAACGTGATGAAAAAAACTACAGAATTATTTAAGACCGGTTTTCTGCAGATAATTAGGTTAAGTTAAAATTTATAATTTTATTAGGTTAAAAAATAAGATAAGTACACATACACTTAATTAGAGAAAATATAATTTTCTTAAAAGGCAGATGTACTATCAAGAATCTATTAAAATAATGCTCTAGAGCTCTCAAGTCAAGTAAAGCTTGTTTACATGTGTTACAATTTTTTCTGCGATAAGGCCTATGTTTGTTAAGAGGTTATGTAACTGCAAAAAGTAATATATGATTATTTAGACATATTTATAGGCAGTTACTAGACGTCTATAGAGACGTCTACACATCTTAACCATCCATCTTAAACCATCTTAAACATCTTAACCATAGGTTTAAGATGTATCTACGTAGATACATTCGTCGGAATACACAAATGTAAATATCCTACACGAAGCTAATTTACTTTTATTGTCAGAATTAATTGAACAATTTGTTTAATAAAAATATAACACAATATATTTTTAGACATATTTAAATTAAATTGCTGCCCTGCATGGCATTAAGATATTTTGATTCTTGAGGCTACTCTTTACCGCGATTACCGACATACACGCGGGCCAAGCTGCAAAAGCTGGTAGTAATCTATACTCTATACATACCCTATACAAATAAATTAAATTGCAATGTCTGTTTGTAATATTAAAATAACCGCTTTTTACTAAATGCATAAGTATCTCGGTACATATACCAAAATATTTTTTTCCGTTCGTGCCGGCTAATCTCTGAAACGGCTGGACTGATTTTGACGGGACTTTCACTGAAAGGTAGATAATGAAATAACTTAGATATTGACTAGCTTCACCCCGCAGCGTAACCCGCGGTAGACAATTTCAGCTATAGTAAATATATGTATAAGTGTGTTACAAAAATAAATTTGGCATGATCTTAATTTGGGATAATAATAACATATTTAAAAAAACATAATTATTGCATAAGTATATTTTTCATAAAAAATGTACTATAAGCAACAGTTATTAACATATGATATAATTTAACGGATAAGTAAGTTAAACATTACTTTTTCAAATAAATAAATGAACTAAACCAAGTAACAATAGATTTGAAACGTTTGTCAATAAATGATTATCGCTAAATGAATGAGTTCGAACTTAAAAAGGACAACGAGAGGGGCGGGGCTGCCCCTCGCCGCGCCCCCATCAACCCCGGCGGAGCTGCGCGAGAGTCATTCTATCGACAACCATCCCTGTGACGTAAACTCGTTCATGAAATGCTCTTACTCCATTCTCTTATCAGCAAATAACAAAGTGACGTGTTAGTGAAAATTATTAATGAAGTGAGTAGTGTTTTTTTAATCAGTAAACGTTTATTGATTAATTTTTGTCCGTGAAAAAAAAAACTATCATGTAGGCAATACATTACAAAAATTAAATGGAAGATAACAAAAAGTGTAAAAACAGACTAATACGTGGAGTGAAACTTTCTAGGTAACTTTGGCTAAAAATAAACCATTTATATTCTCTATTTCGTTTTCTGTTTACAGCTGACTATTTTAAAATATTTTATTTACTTATTTAAAATACGATTCCCTATAAGCTTTGTTCAAACATGATTAAATTATACAATAACTGTATTATCATCATCATCATCATCAGCCTATTGCAGTCCACAGCTGGACTTAGGCCTCTCCAATTGCACGCCACTTGGTTCGATCCCGAGCTTAAATAACTGTATACCAAATGAATACTTCGTTTCTACGTAAACAGCGGTAGAGCCCGAGGTATCAAAAATCCACCGCATGCAATAATTTATACTCTCGATTGTCGACACTTGATGGAACTTGTTTTAATGGAACTGTCTGTGGGCTGTGTGTGGGATTTGAAAACGAAATGTATTTCTGCGAAAGTGGATTCTAGAACTAAACTCACTTGTACTTATTCCACTATTTTAATTAAATTTACACCTGACTGGTTTCGCCTTATAGCATTCTATGAGAGAATGCCATAAGGCGAAGTCGAGACACATCCCCACAGACGATCCTCAATAAAAGTATAGATATATCATACAAAGAGTACTCAAATGTTTTTCGATAACATGTCAAAGGCTTTATTAAGTTTTCAGAACGCGAATTTTAATTATAGTTGCTATGGCTGAATAGAAAGTAAAGAAAAATTTAATTCGGATTTATATTTTCCGAGTTTAACGCGCTAAACAAAGGAAAGAAACTCTTTAGTTTGATAATATTAATTTATACACATAATGATTTTCCTCACGTGTGTCTTAGAGAAACTCGGTTTAAGTACATACAAAACATTGCACTCTAAACTGTAGCTCTAAACAATATTCTCAACCAGGATTCCTATTTAAATAGATTTAGGTACTTTTAAAATTATTGATTTCTTTAAGTTCTGACGATCTGATGTTATTTTTAACGAACCTTGCTGCTTTGAACAGGGTCATTTAGTTAAAACTTACAAGTTACAAGAGTCTTCAAGCCAAGCTTATACGCATATACGTACAGATCTATACAGTCGTAGATTTACCGCTGCACTATGGAATTCGGCTTATAATTTTATAAGTCTGTTTCCGTTGTGAGAACCTTTATTAGACAATATCGGATTAGTGGTATTTTCAGAGTTTAAGCTTTCACACCTTTGGGATTAGCTTTTTCGAGAAACCAAAATGGCCGAACTAAAAATAAAGTATTTTCTTTTTTATTATCAAGAAAATCGAAGCATCGTAAGGTACAAATTAGCATAATTTTCTGCTTATGTATAAAAGAGACAATAACTTCATTAATCGCAATCAAATTGGAATAATACTGATGTAAGTATTGAATGTATGACATTGAGGAATTTTGACACAAATTTATTTAAACAGCTAACCATTCTGCTTAGAATAATTTTGTATTTCAACATGATGTCTATTTACCTAGCGGGGTTCCCAATTACTTATGAACAACTTTGTATGACGTTAATAGTAGGTATATATGAATCTCTGTACTTACGTTTTTATGAGCGTGTTTAACATAAGGTTACTACCTATATTATCATTATCATTATTATTATTAACAATGCTGGCGTAAAGTAAATTAACAATCGACTTTACAATTTCAATCACATATTTATACTTTCTTTATATACATTTAATTTTAATTAACTTATTTAATTATGTTTTATTAATATTTTACTTTATAAATTACTTCAACTAAATTTGCTGTGCGTAGCTCCTTGTAAAATTATTTGCATTAGTTTCCGGGATCTTACCTAGTTCACTCTAAATAGTAGAAAAAATTAAACCGCGAATGAATATACTTTTAGTATCTATCAAATGAATAATTTCTAATATATTTTCCAAACGTGATTCAAGTAGGCCCGTGTATTATTGTAATGTACTTGGGTTTAAGCTTACCACACTGCTGTGCGATAAATAAATGGTAAACAATGTTTAATGATGTTGCGGTTTATCGTAACCGCCAGATAAAATAACTTTACTCTTCAACCCCGTTCATGAAAATATCAATCACCACCACATATTATAAAACAAAGTCCTCGGCCGCGTCTGTCTGTCTGTTCGCGATAAACTCAAAAACTACTGCACGGATTTTGCTGTGGTTTTTACCAATAAATAGAGTGATTCTTGAAGAAGGTTTTTGGTATATAATTTGTTAAAGTTTTTAATATATTGGCTAAAATATAACGATAGTTGTTAAAGAAGTGGAAAAAATTAAGTCGCACGTTTCTCTAGTTAACATATACCTATATATTATTATGTTTATTATATTTTCCGTAAAGATCCCGTGCAAAGTCGAGGCGGTTTGCTAGTGTAATCTAAATGAGTCATAAGAATCATTTGACTGAAGATTTCAGAAAAATAAGGACTTATTATGCTTAGTAGTGATATTTTGGAAGTAAAATACTGTGAAACATTTTTTATATTTCTAAATAGTAACACAATTATTTCTATTGGGTTCATAATCGACTCATGATCAATAGAGAATATTCAACGATCACTGGCTAAGCAGACAGGATAACACGATATGACTGATATTTTGTAAAAAAGGATTAATTTAATACTATAAATACGTACTAATAGTATAATAATATAATATATTTATCCTAGATCAATCAGATCAATTTGAATTGAACGTTTCTTTTAATATTGGATAACGTACTTATCAAGGCTGTAGTAATCTTACATTATCACGCTAGGACAAATAGAAGCGGAGCATGAATAACAATTTATTTCCTTTAAGAAATGTTAACGAAGTTCCCCTGGCTAGGTTAGGCCTAGGCTGGTCCTATGTTCGTAAACATCTTGATATACTTTATTAAACTTGAAACAAGAAATATCTCGTTACAAGATTGACCAGCGTAGTAGTTGAACACTCCTTGCTAATGTACTTGTCCTTGTCCAGCAGTGGACTATTAAAGACGGTTGATGATACTTTATTAGACAATATATTATTTATTAGGACCACCACTAAGCACTGCGGTAGGTAACCTTCATGTCAAATAGAGGGACTAGATGCGGGCGACTTGTAACCCCTTTAAACGAAATGTGATCCTTACAGCTTGCACTATGCAAGTGAATTTGTATGTATTAAAAACGTCTTTATTCGTCAGAACCTGAATGACCGAGTTTCACTCGGTATTTTTGGTAAATTATCTAAAAATTAATCCTAGCTAGATTGGTGTAAACTCCCGAAGCCCCTTGAATGCAAAATTTTATGAAAATCGTTGGAGCCGTTTCCGAGATTCAGATTATATACATACAAGAATTGATGCTTTAAAAGTATTATATACACGATGGATACTCGTCTATATACATTCTAGTAGTAACAGTAGTAATTAAATAATTTATTGAGAATTTAAGCCCGCGTTTCATCAGTAGGTGCATGGAATTAACATCGTGAAACTAAGCGCATATTATCTTTAGACTACTTAGACGTAGCTTTAATTACCTAATGTTTTTGCGCTCATAATCTTCTCAACCTCCAAAGTATTAGAATTGGGCACGTATTTGTAAAATATATTAAAACCAAATGAAAGACGTGAGCTCCTTATAAGGTGGTCCAATGACCTAACAATGGCCCGACTAACTGCATAAGTAAGAACTTCTTTCTGCTAAAAGACATACATATATTTATATTGTTTAAAGAGATCGAGCAGATGGTCTTCTTGTGTTATGTGAGTTCGCTCATATGAGCTGCAACCTAAGAATTACAAATGCATTGTCGCTCTCTGAGACCTCCTCAATGTCAGGGTGAAAGGAACTACCACACTTATAAAAAATAAACTGAAATCCGCTTAATATTATAAATTCTAAAGTACCTCTGTCTGTCATGGTTTCTCGGCTTAACCGCGGTACTGATGTAATGAAAGTTAGAATGGAGATACTTTAATTCTTGAGGAAAGACATAGACTCCTGTTTACCGCGATGACCGAAACACACGAAGACAAAAGCTAATATAAGATAATGTACCTAATAACCAAAACTGCGCTAAAATATTATGTAGTGTGTGTGAAATGTCAGAATGTAGTAAACAGTTGCGCTTGTCATTTGTTACATAACAAGAAAAACACCCATTTATTGGTTATTTATCGTTTATTACTCGACAACAACGTTTCCTGGCTGGCGTTTAATTAATTTTTCGATAGAAAACAATAACTCGACTGTTAATGCTAAAATTAAATTTCGCTTATTTGTCAAGTTGTTAAAGTTTTAACTATTAATGGTCTCCCGACACGCTTATTGGCTTAATCTTTAATTGTTTTTACTCGTCAACATACATTCGTTATCGTCATTCGATACAAGGTGGGCTGGAAAACGCTCTAAGTCACTTCTCGACTTCACGGCGCACTACTCTATAGGTATTACTTTTTATTATCTTCAACTACTCTTATTTGCTCTGATTTCTGCATATATCCTCTACGTTTAACAAGAAGATACAATTAGCTATGTACTTATTTACTGTGATTCGTATTTAAAAAAATGTATTGTTTTATCTATGTGTTTATTACAGTTATGCCTAACTAGATATTTTAATCTCGGTAATGCGATCTTCCGTGTTAACAGCAATGGTGTAACTTGAAAATCCGTGCCTAGGCACAGGACGCAGATACAACCAAACCATATTAGAACGGATGTTTATAAAATACTAGCCAAATCCCGTTAATCTTTGATTTTCTTATATACAAACCTTGTCCTAATAATAACGAACATAGAAAAATATAAAATAGAAAAAATAATTATCCAATTTTGTGCACATTTCGGGGATTCATTTATATGTATATATAATATATACAGGGTAGAATTTCGTTAAACGTAATAAACATTAAATATTATGCGAATGTAAACGAGTTGAGATTTGAAGTTCAGAATACGATTTACAATATTCACCATTACACTTTATTAAAGTTTATTACTGATATGAATTCGTCATTGGTATATCCAAGAAAATTAAGCCCATTTCCAGTAAATAAATCGTTTAGCATTTTTTGTAAATAATTTAAGAGTTCATGGTTTCCCTCTCATTTGATTTATCAAGTTTATTAGAGAGATTTCATACTTATAATTTTATTATCCCTACCGATCGATGCAATAAAAGAACAGGGTGTAATTTTTACAGATTTTAGTCGGTTCGATTCTCGGGTGTGGCAAGCGGATTATCGGAAATCAATGAATGCAGTTTTCTTTCTTTTAAAAACTAAAGGAATGTTTTCTTTGAGTTAAATTTTCTATCTACAGTATTAAGAGTATTTTCCCTTCAGGTAGCATTACAAAATCCAGCCTGTGTATAATAGAATAAAATACTTTCGATAAGGCACTGTCAGGTGCTGCGGGTCCCCGACTAGTGTAAAAAAGTCGCGCAACCCCGAATTAAGCTTAAGAAATAACCGAGTGTTGTCTATGTTATGTTTTCCTCTAAATTGTGTGTTTTCTACTATTTCGTTATTTTTAACTCGGGTGCCTACAAAGGCCTATTTATAAGTCAGCTTTATGACTTAATATTCAAACCTCGGAGCTGGGCCTGCCAAAGGACTTTGCAAGGCCCAGGTCCGAGGAGGACTTTTGACCTTGACCTATTTAAGCCTATTAACTATTTACCCCAGTATATATAATTAAGTAGCCAATATCCCTTTATTACCATTACCTCCTTTTGTATCTTATCCAGAAAGTCCAAAGATTATGTCATTAATCTTATTCCTTATTATTTAAACGGGACTCATAAAATCATGGTTAGCGAAATCTATATCTATACTAATATATAAAGCTGAAGAGTTTGTTTGTTTGTTTGTTAAAACACGCTAATCTCAGGAACCGCTGGTCTGATTTGAAAAATTCTTTCAGTGTTAGATAGCCCATTTATCGAGGAAGGCTATAGGCTATATATCATCACGCTAGGACCAATAGGAGCGGAGCACCAATGAAAAATGTTTCGAAAACGGGTGAAAATTATCACGCTACGGGCAATAGGAGACGCAAACGAGGTTGCGTGGGTCGGCTAGTGTAGGTATAAATTTAGGACATAGCCGCGATTACGAAACTAAAAAAAAGTGTGTTGCCTTCTTTTTGGATGGTTTTCTTTTAAAAACTATGGCTGATATTTAGGAGACATATTAATATCATCATATCTCATATTAATGATACTCATCATCCTCATCATCATCAGCAGTCCACCGCTGGACATAGACCTCTCCCAAGGAACACCACAGAGCCCGGTCAGTTGCTTTCTGAATTCAGTCGCTGCCCGCCCTCTTACAAATCGTGTCGCCATCTAGGCCCTAATAGTATTTTGATATATCCCACATACTTCCAAATTATTCGGAGCCTGTACTAAGGGCTCCCACACATAACTGCGATGCGATGCGGCGTGAAGTTCGTGCGAGTTTGTGTGGGAATCTTAAGATAACTAGACTACTAATCAACATGGTTATAAATTTCAAAATACATACATATTAGGGATAAACTACACCCAGACACAGAACAAATAATACTAATCACTCAATTATTTGTCCTATATAGTGGGAACCTTACCTACAACCTTTATCTTACCAGGCACTATTCACTATGCCAATAAGGCCGTCACGGTGTCAAATTTACGAGATATCCTCATTAAAGTAAAGTACTTACATCACAATAATATAGATTAATACACCATAAAATGTTTGTTATTACAACAGCTGCTTAAAAGTCACTCACGAAAAAATTGGGCCGCAAATTCCTCGCTATAGACCCGAACACAACAATAAAGGCATTACTCTGTTTTTTTTACTATCTCAAAGCAAGAAGCTACCGACTTTCCGATGTTATTATTGGTCCACCTTTGTTTGCAACCCTCAAGCGCGCACCGGGCCCGTCCGACCCAGCTCATCCCCGCTTTGTCCCTGATACTTACAGGGATTAACGAAACGTAATTACCTGTTTTGCAAAGCTACAATTAAGTGTGCAAAAACATGCAATCCCAACATCTAAGTGACCGCCCGACGGACGAACAAATAAGTAGCATTTGCTACTGTTGACGGAAACGACAAAGTACGCGTACAAAAAAGTTAGTTTTACATTTGTTTCTGAGAATCTATTTGTAATTGGGTGACTACCGATGTACCGTACTACTTTTTTCTTGATTTCTATAGAACATAGAGTTTTCTTTCAAAAATATCATTGAATATACCGGCTACCTAGTACTTTGGTTATCCGACAATTCGTTTTATCATGGTACTACTATTTTTACTATTTTTATTCAATGAAAGTTTGTTTTTGAAATAATAATTCAAGCAAAACTAATAGTAACTTTTTAAAAGAAATAAATAAAATTTTCATACATCTAACACACAACGCCATCTAGTGCAAAACTAAGCGGAGCTTGTATTATGGGTACTAGACAACTGATATAATTACTTACATACTTTTTTTTTGTAAATACATCCATATTCAAAAACACCCAAACTCCGAAACAAATATTTGCAGATCATACAAACATTTGATCCGACCCGGGAATCGAACCCGAGACCTCAAGAACAGCAGTCGCATAAGGTATCACTGCGCCACCGAGGCAGTCATTTGCTTTATTTGATGACAAAACTAAAAAATCATAGGATATTGCATTAAAAATACTGTTTTGTCGATTTTACTGTAAATATAATAAAATTTATAACCTGTATTTTATGGAATTTACAGCGTATATATAACAGTAACATATATAAAGCAGGTTCAATAAATTCCGATTACTAGGTACCCGATTTAATAAATTATTTAAAAACCGTAAATCTCCTAGTGATCAATACGAATATAATTATTCACACGGTTTTAAGCATTTGTGGGGTAACTGTGAGTGTTCCAAATGAATTAAACGGTAACTACTCAATGGTGCTCGACGCAATGGCAGTTTATTACAAATAACTATTAGAACAATGGGAATAATGAACAATAATATAAGAGGCACTCCTCGTTGTGGTCGAAAGATGTCAGCCACTAAGTCACACAATAGCGCATTATTTTCTTACATTTGTTACAATTTATGATCCATTATTTTCTTTGCATTGATTCTCAAGTGCTCTTGAAAACCGCGAATGGGCTGCTTAAGTGTTATTTCGCGACCTTTCCTGTGTGAAAATATACTTTCGTTTTCTCAAGCACTTAATAATGCAATTGTTTTGCAGGTTCCGTGCTGTGACTTAAAACTACGGCCATGCAGTCACAGGAGAACCAACCTTCCACGAGTAAGTCTTTTCCAATGATATTTTTTTTTTTTTAATATCATTGGTCATATCCATTTTTATTTATTCTTTGTAAGTTTAAACACCCTCGTGAGACGGATCTATATCCTATACTATACTTGCTCAAAGAAATGCTAACAATTTATAACTTAGATATTGGTGGATTTAATAATCTTATTCAAGAAAACAAAGTGTCGTCTTTCGATTGACACAATGAAAAAAAAGGAAAGGCCTATATCCAACAATGGACCGTTATAGAACATTTTGAAACACATTGTATTGTTTTTTTTATATAGCGGTCTGATTTTTTTAAAGGATTTAACAAACTATGTCAAATTCTAAATTGTTAAACCGTTAAAATTCGATCCCGTATTTAATACTCTGATATTGTAATCTATTATGATCTAAAGTAAATTGATATACCTTGTTTAAATAAAAGTAAATGATATAAGGAGAAACTACTGACACTTTCTCCCTTAATTCTTATGCACTCAGAGACTGAGAAGGGAAAAAAAACTCCTGAGTTGCATGTGTATTTACTTACCATCTTTGAAAATATACGTTCATAAATAAACAAATGAGTTTATATAGCGAAAAGTGACATTGCTAAACAACATGTCAAGTTTTTTCCCACCTAATAAAACTGCAGTATGTGCGTTACCGATACATCAATAGCGCATTACTAAAATATAAACGGTAACGGACAGTTTTAGTAACAACAGTGAACAAGCTATTAGTTCTCGTTAATTAGCAATATGCGAGATGACGTGACGACAATTTAGCTCATCGATCTATTCCCACGAGGTGCGTCCGCGCATCTGTCAAAACTCACAGAGTCCCCCTCGCGCCCTCTCGAAAATGATACCGTTCATTAATGGTCGCAATGTCATGTATATTGAACATTGAAAATGTATTTTGCTAAATAATCTCTTGTTACAACAAATTCAAGAAAACAAAACGTAATTTGGATCAAAGTGTTTCTTCACAAGCTTTTGTAGTCCTCTAAGTAGGTTGGACATAGGACAGTCCTTTCAAAAAAATGTTTTTATTTTTAAAATTTTTCTTTTTTCTCAATACAAAAAATATATTCTTTTTCTTTTTTTATTTTGCAAATTTAAAGAGTACACATTTTTTAGAATAAGGTTATTCTAAAGTTTAGAAATATTAAGAGTGTTAGGTACGTTTTGTTACAATACTTATAACAAATTACTAATAAGCACATTACATCATAATATTCACAAATAGGCCCACTATAAACTCAGTCACACCCTAATTAATGTGGGAACAACGGGAGTTACTCTCATTTCAAATAAATTTTAATTTAAATAGCATCCTCGATTAATAACCATCGGTTTGTTTTGGCCCCTCATTGAACACGCGATCGGTGGGTCACTTGCCACAGGTGAGCTTTCGCACGGTTGATAATATCTTTTGGGACGATTTGGAACCGATAGGCCTAATGAAAGGCTTCCTGTGCCATTTTTAGTCAAATGACGTAGCTTATGGTTTAAAAATTCAAGATTATTACATTGCATATTTATTTTGGATTCTTTGACAAAATATTTTGTACCGGTAAAAAAACGAAAAAGAACTAAATCTTAACAAAATCAAAACATTTATTTGGGATACAGATTTCGTCAAATATTAACTGTGCTTTTTTCTACATTTATTTTTATTAGAATAAACTTTTTAAATTAAACAAGAAAAGTGAGTCGACGATACAACATAAAATTCCTTAAATAGTACTTCAGTTTATAAAACCGAACTTGTAAAAAAAGGAAATACACAATTCTTTATTCAAGAAGGCGTAATTATCTGTGATGAGAGTTTTTCCCATCGTCCGCACGCCCATTCTTCTGGCCGTTCATCCGACACCACACATCCTGTACAAGTGTATACCATTCATCCAAGTAGAATGTCTTATACGTATTGCCTTTATGCCTTTTCGACTGATCGTGGATGAATAAACTTTTGTCTATGCCCGTGGGATCTTAAGGTTTTTGAATTTAGGGTACGGCACATCGGATATGGATAATTATTATTTATTTTAAAAGTTAAATGGGTTTTATATGTTTTACGTTGACTTCCGAGGGGAAAAAACGACACTAAATACTTCTCAATAAAATAAATTACATATCAGTTGTCAGGAATCAGCTACAAAAACTGTCATGTGCAATCAGAATATTATTAAAAATACTTCTTCTTCTTCTTATGATGAAATGGCAACCAGCCGGATCTCTCGGGTCAGCTATTTCTGCCAATGTCAAGTGTTTAAAGCCTTTAAGCCTTCGTCGTGATGAAAATAATGATAAAATATAAAAAAAGTGTAGATGAGATGAAATGGGGACCGTCTTCCGAAAAAACAAAAAACGATCTCCCATTAAAAATACAATGAAATAATATGACATATGTCATTGTATGTTAACATTTATAAAAAGTTAAAGCGAAATAAATAACACAAAAAAGTTTATTTTATTGATTGCGTAGGTACACATAGGTAACATCAGCTGTGCTAAATTCAGACTCCTCCATTAGCATGATTCAATCTATAAATAAAGCTACCGGTCAAACTGCATTTGCCTTTAAACATCAGAATGCCTACTATTCCATATCAGTACGAATACGCATCGATACGGAACCACGATTGACAAAGATTATAATATGAAACCCCACATTTTTTTTGTGCAAAAATGCATTGAATAGCGCGGACCCGACTTTATTCATGTTTAGAAAAGTGTGCAGATAATATTTTGACATTAGAATCATTTATTTTTAATAGATAATAAAAATGCCTATGCCTTTGCGTTGTGTTTGATGTTTTTATCTAATGATTAGTATTTTTGTACTACCTGATGATATTTATTGTAGGGGAATTACAGCAGACTATGGTCAGTACAAACATCAGGCAATTGTACTATAAATAATAAGTATAAATTTAATAAAAAAATTAATAAGATATTGAAGAGAGAAAAAGTTACATAAGCAAAAAGAAAAAAAAGGAAATTTATAAACAAAAGTGTTGAGCTCTTTAGAGCTAATCAGTTTTGTTTATAAATTTCCTATATACACCTTCAGATGTATGACTTTAATACGTACAGATTTAAAATTCTTCATCTGCACTTTAATTCTATTTTTTTAATTAAATAGAAAAAAACACGGTGGTATAATGAACTAATCCGGACTGAACTTGTACGAACCTATTAAAATCCTACTATAATTAAATACAACACTGCTTATATCATGAAATACATAGTCAGTCTAGAAAGAATCATAAATCAGCGAAGCGCCTCCCAGTGGGGCGTAACCCTACAGTGCCGTCTCGCAGCGCTCCACTCTTCGAGAAGCGTGCTGTTCATATACCAATGTCACATTTTGATTTATTAACCTATTGTGTGTGGGATGTAGGTACTTGGAGTGATACAAAGACAATTGTTTTCTTTTTATCTTTCAACAGAAATATTTAACGCCATTGTAAATTTAGAACTTAAAAAAAATATTCATATTCTTAGTAAATTTATTAAATTTGCTTTTTTATTATTCTCACAAAATTAATAACAGGTTAAATTATAAGCTATTTATTTTAGAACTGTTATTTTTATTTTTTTACTTAGTTTCCTTCCAGGGACAATGCATTTTAATGACATACATGGTTTTACATTGCGCTCAAGACTGACTGTAAACGAGAGAGCCTAAACTATCAGCAATACAGATGAAATATATATACTTATATGCACATATATATTGAAATAATTATTTATTGACCAGGACCTGGTTGCCACTCCCATTACATTGCTCCAGGTTAGGGAACTCTTTACATGACAGTACTACACTACACGACTTTTAGCTTATAGAGAGGTGCCTAAAAGTTTTAAATAATAGATGCACACTATATTTCGAGAATGTATTTTATGAATGACTAGGTCACTTGGTGGACAGTGCCTATTGCCATATCTGGACGCGTGCCACTCAAGCCTGCCACGCGGTAACATATACAGATTTTTGATTTCTTACGCTATGAGTTTGTATGAAAGATGATGAAGAAATACCCTAAAATGATGCATTGAAGCATCTATGAGCTTGAATGAAAGCTGATGAATGAAAATGATGATGTGTTGTTGTATTGTCTGTATTAGCAATGAGTTTGGTGACCACTACTCTTGGATTCTGCTCGTGATTTCTATCAGACAGTGTAGAATCACTTTGGCAGGCTTATATCTTCTTCTTCCTTCGCTGGTCCAGTTATGTAGAGTCGCGTCTCCTCACTAAAAGTCTGCGCAAAGTCCTTCTATCTTAGCGTGGTCGGTCGGCAGGCTCATACCTATATATAAAAGAAAATTAAATACGATATCATACTTGGTTAGGCAAAAGTAAGCCTGAAGCTGTAGTAGATATTTAAGTGGCGTATAGTGCACAGGGTTATACCGTGTCGAGGATTATCTTCAGTTCATTTCATCAGTTTGTAAAAAATATCGTGAACGCGATACCACAAATAAATCAATTTTTGAAAATTAGAAAAATAAGCTTAGAATCAAATAAAACACAACATTAAATAATATATATTATATATAATACATACTTAACCCTATATAGGAAGAAAATTAATTGCTTAAAAAATTCTAGCACTAACAACTTTTCTCAGGATAAGCAAACTTGCAGTCAATACACCTGCTCTTTATAGTCTACTAGCTGACCCACGCAACCTCGTTTGCGCCTTATATTGCCCGTAGCGTGAAAATTTCCCCCGTTTTTGAAACATTCTTCATTGTTGCTCCACTCCTGTTAGTAGTAGCGTGATGATATATACCCTATAGCCTTCCTCGATAAATGGGCTTTCTGACAGTGAAAGAATTTTTCAAATCGGACCAGCGGTTCCTGAGATTAGCGTGTTCAAACAAACAAACAAACTCTTCAACTTTATATATTAGTATAGATTTGTGGGCTCTGAGAAGGTATTAACCAGATGTTTCTGTCCATCAGGCCGAATCCTGTACGACGTGCCATGCGCCGTCTGCCACGACCACTCGTCAGGTAAGCACTACGGGGTGTTTGCCTGCGATGGGTGCGCAGGTTTCTTTAAACGGTCTGTCCGCCGTGATCGAAGATACACCTGCAAATCAAGAACTCCTAGCATGTGTCTAGTGGACAAGACCCACCGGAACCAATGCCGAGCTTGTAGGCTGACTAAGTGTCTACGAGTTGGAATGAACAGAGACGGTAATATTTTATTTTTTATAACTAACAGGCATGTTATTAATTCGGATAGATTATTATTAAAATATATTACATAATTTTATTGACATTTTTGGATACCTATCTACATATAACTAATGTGCCTATTTACATGCCTAGACGTAGAATGTTCTTTTTCTATTATATGATTGTAACACCTCATCATACAAACCATATTCGCAAATAAAATCGATTGATTGATTGATCGAATGATTTTTATATACAGTTATTGAGTAATAGAAATATTAAAATGTCTTTTTGACGTATTTTATTAGTAAATTGACACAAGTGTATTATTATTATGTAAATATCGTCTTTGGAATGTTATAAGGGTGAAATGATTGGAACCTGGAACTTAAGAGTTACAAGTGTGTTGTCGCCCTTTGCTTCTCTCTGATTAGAGTCTGAGGGTTAGGAGGTTTGTGCTCCAATAGCCTCAGATCTGATAATAACCGTTTACTTGAAATTTATTACCATGAGATCATCAAATCCATGTTAAATATTTTTTTCGTTGCTTATTAAGTATTCCAGTAAGTGAGGCAACATAAGCCTCATCTTCCCCTTGATTCTAATGAGAGAAAGGTAAAGAGCGGTAAATTTAACGTTAACCAAATGTTACGTTGTTTCAGCGGTTCAACATGAACGTGGACCACGCCACTCAACACTCAGGCGTCAGATGGATCTTCTCTTGAGAGAATCTACTACAGGCGCTGAATCGCAAACGAACCTTCAACCGGCACCAATGCCTGCACCGCAATTAGAAACGCCTCATGACCCCATAAGGCCAATTGCACCTATGCCTCTTATGCCTTATGCTTACACTCCGATGGTGCATCCTTTTCTATTCAATTCCCCTTTATCACCGACGTATCTCGGGAGTACCTTATTATCAGCAGATCACCCTGATGCCATGAATGAAGCTGCCGCCCGGTTGCTCTTTTTGAATGTCAAGTGGGCGAAGAACATTCCAGCCTTCGATTCCTTGACCTTGCACGACAGACTTGTCCTACTTCAAGAGTCCTGGAAGGATGTATTTTTACTTGGAACTACACAGTTTGTGTTTCCGATGAACGTGCTGCTATTTCTACGTGGCCGGAGTTCGATCAGCGCCAGGGATCTGGAAGCGTACGAAGCATACACTACTGAAGTTGGTAAAATACGTCCTGATACGCTTGAATATGGCTGTCTGAGACTTCTTCTTCTGTTCAGGACAAGCTTCGATGAAAGATTGTTAGGAAATCTTCTTCCGAAAATCAAGACCCCAAATGCAATCCTCATGTGCCAAAACCAAGCAAAAATTTACTTATGTGAGGTAAGATTCCAAAATAAATGGATATTTTTTTATTTAAACCCTTGATCAAAAATGAAATAGCAGAAATGTTTCATATAAGATGACATTCTATATATTTTTCCAGTGCGTAAAAAAAGTACAGCCTTGATGATGTAACCTGAACTTTACCGCTAAAACTATATAACATCTGCTCTGGCGGAGCCAATGGCGAAGTAGGCTAGTTTGTTGGTTTGTTTAATTTAACAGGCTAGTTTTAAGTCATTTTAAACCGTTATAATTATCATGATTTAATGGTGCATTGTTGAGCAAAGGCCTCTCCTTAGAAAGGAGGTTTGTTTGGTTAAATTCTAGTTTTCGTTTCCTGCAGTAATGTTATGATGCGTAGTTTGATCCCCTAGTCATGCTTACGACGCCCACGGAACGAATATCTGTGTAAAGTAATAAAGCGCATTCCCAATCTGTCACCACATAGACTTTGGTAATTTGAATAAATCGAACAGTCTCTTCTTCACATTGATATGTGGAATATTACGTATGCTGCTTTTGCTCTTTTATAAAACAGGTTTAGGGTACACTCTTGGCTGGCAAACGTTTGTTTTCTAGAATGCTATAAGGGAATTTTGGGATACAACAGAAAATAAAGCGAAATCTTAACAACATACAAAGTAGATACAATGGTCTAATTATAGACTTTAAACTGTTATTGATATGTAAAAGCTTACTACAACCGATTTTGGGTTTATAATAAAATAAATATCTTATTATTTGTTACAGTATTCGACTCGCGTATACCCTCTGGAACCAAACCGAACGAGCCGCTTGCTGAACCTGATCTCAATGTTGAACAACGTGAGCGCCCAAATGATCGTCGAGCCCTTTTTCCGTGCCACTATTGGAGATATCCCGATAGGCAGGGTTATTTGTGATATGTATAGTGCTGATAAACGTACCGAATGACAACCGATACATATCGAGAATAACCTCAATGCAACCATCCGTCCCGGACTTCGCCCTCGGGAGAATCCTTATGTACGAAGATTACATGCATCAAAATCACTAACGAGGATCATTTGAAATTGTTAAGAATCTATTAACATCAGTGACCGACGCCCCACACAGTGCATACACCGTGGATTGAACTGAAAGTGACTTTCGTTCCTCTATATAAACTATTATTGTATCTTAAATTAAAGAATATTGTGTACTTAACGTTAATGAAAAATAGTACTTGCACGTATACCGTACGCTATTAGACACTTTTTACCAAGTAAAATTAATGTTTTCTGTAACGATGTTCATTTCATAATTGTTACTTTTATTAGCATACAATTACTATCATTAAACATTTATATTGAATACTTATTTCGGCCTAAAAATATTTTGTAGAAATTAATGTTTTAATCAATAATTGAACAGAATAAGATGTAAATCCACCTTTTAATCTGTGAGGTATTTATATATGGAGTATTCATAGTTACAATTATTGTTATTGAGAGAGAATGTTTGTGCAAACCAATGTTGCTATGTATCTCCAAAATGGCTAGTTCGAATTTGATGCGGCTATCGGTAATAGCTTTGTAGTTGATTATTGAGGGCTCTTAGATAGGTCTTACGGTTGTTAATCACTAGGAAACGCTGCAATAATGTATTTTACATTAGCTGTTTTATATTACTCGATAGAACTCGATAAGTATTTATTTAAATCATCCATCTATCATCGATAACTTTTACGTTTATTGTTCTCGTTACATAAATTCTTTAAATCAGGGGTTTTTAAACTAATTCAAACTTTTTTACTTACGTTTCGAAAGTTGCGGAGATTTTCAATTTTACTATTTATATCGATAAAGAATCGCTGTAAATTGTCACCGTGGGCTACCTCCAAAACCTTATAATTATTTGATTTCACATTATTCCGATCGTGGTCACATATTGTACATACATAGTTAATTCGTAGTCATAATTTTATATAATCGAAATAGTTTTTCATGAAATGAATACACGTTAATAATGTTTCTAGCTATATTTTCTGAGATGAATAGATATGATATGTCTTACTGTAAACTCTCTCACTACTCATTTATACTGGTTACTGTTCTAAAAATGATTCTATATGTTCTTCTGACAAGTTTATTTCATATTTATCGTGTCTTGAGGCAAAATCCTAACAAAACAAGTACGCACCATTAACAAGTCCGTACCTAAACTTTTATCCCTGGTAAAAAGTTCTATAAATAATATAAATAAATATTTCGGACATCTAACACACAACGCCATCTAGTCCCAAGCTAAGCAGAGCTTGTGTTTTGGGTACTAAACAACTGATATAATTACATATATACTGTTTTTTTAAATACATACATATTATACATAGAAAACATCCAAACTCCGAAACAAATATTTACAGATCATACAAACATTTGGTCCGACCCGGGATTCGAACCCGAGACCTCAAGCACAGCAGTCGCATACGCTACCATTACGCCACCGAGGCAGTTTATATAATTAATGATTATTATAGAATGGTTCAGACTTTAATCATTAGGCGTTGGTATATTTTAGGATTTACTGTAGTTCGGGGTTTCACAGTAACATATTCAATATGATGTACATGTTATTTTAAAAGTTATTTATATTTATAGTGATAGGAAAGTTAAAAAATTGTAATATGTTTATCTAGTCAAATACTGCATTCCTATAATTAAGTAATTTTATTAGAAAAACAATACCAATGTACTGATTATAATGTTAACTGTAGTGATTAGGTTAGATTTAAATGTTATGCGTGTATGTATAGCCATGTAGAGAGGAGGGATAATTGTAGACTCGTGAAGGGAATTTATTGAGTGGATGTGTGTGGAAGTGTTGTGTGGTCATCTACGGCAAATATTAGACTGATATATTTAAAAAAGGGCCGTGTGAGCGATTGATGAATGTGGAATTGTGGACGAAGCCAAAGAGGTGTGTCAGGACCGTTGTTAGTAAGAATTAATTGTTTATGTCTACCCCTCTTGGAAAAGGACTTGACATTATGTATGTATTTAGTGGAAATTAATGTTTTATCAACAATTAAATACATATATTAAGATGTAAATGTACCTTTTCAAATTAACAATATATATTAAGTAATTATTAGTAAGTAAGTACACTTGTCAACATTACTTTGTTAAATTGTAAACTAGTATTTTCGACATATTCAAAATCACAATAATTGTCCGGAAAAATTTTCGTAACATGAAGACCATACTTACTCATGTTTATCTTATATATAAAAATCAATTGCTGTTCGTTTGCCTCGCTTAAACTAGAGAATGGCTGGGCCGATATAGCTGATTTTTGTTTTGAAATGTTTGTCGTAGTCCATGGAAGATTTCAACGGTCAAAAATTAAAAATTACTTGAATATCCAAATGTCACGTGTACGAAGTAGCGTGCACAGCTAGTGTTTAATAAATATATTAATGTGTATCCGATAGAAGTAATTGTAAATAATATAAGGAAAGTGGCTGGCAGACGGCAGTGGATGTACGTGGACTGTCCAAGACGGAGATAGTTCGCGTGCACAGATTTCCCTTGGTGCAGGGGGAATCTTTGTTCGCGTGCCTTTGGAGGAGGCCTTCGATCGTAAATTTATAAACAGCTAATTGTTGTAGTTATGTTTCAAAATAAATGTGTAGAACCGAGAAATTGTTTTACTAAGTTAATTAGACTATATTTTTGTTTGAAATAAAAATACGCCTTTAATAAGAAGTCAGTATTGTAAAGCTGTCCATTGGTTTAGTGTTATTAACCTAAATGTACAAATTTCAACAAAAAAGTGACATCACAGTAATAGAAAGATTAACGCTTGACATAAAAAAAAACTGTCTAGTAGTACGTTCGATCAACAATACGATTCCCGTCTATATAGTACCCCGCACACAAAAAGCAACTCTTTTATGTAAGTATACCTAAACTTTTATGTCGAGCTTCCCAGTAACATGAAAGATATTTGAATATACCTGTGTGTAATACATACTTATAAATTTAAATTGTGTTTCTTACATAATTTGAATTTCGAGAGAACAATTATAAAGAAAGTTAATTGGAAATAGTAAATCTAGCATTGGACTGTGATAAGCATCGGCCTATCACGATCCATTAGTTTAAATTTATTATTATCATCGGATGATAATATTTTTTTTAAATTAAGCATCCCTGCTAGAGTCGATCTAATCTAAGAGGAATATGACTGTTCTGACTGATTGAAGAATAAGGGGGGTGTCAAAGATATTTATCACTACCATATCCAATTCTCGACATCATTTCCTTAAGCCGGGTCTCCACCGAACAAAAGTTGGCAACTTTTGTGTTGTCAACACGTGTTTGTGACAAAAGTTTTTGTAATTTCCTTGTGTTGGCAACAAAAATTGTCTACAAATGTTGGGATCCGTGTTTCTGTTTTTGACGGTAAAAATCAATACGCTTGTTGCAGATATTTATTGGCTCTGTGGCGACGCTTAGTTGGAATGCTTTTGAAATTATCGGCGACTCGGTGTAGAACTGTAGACAGTGTAGACACAATGAAAACAAAAGTTGGCGATTTTCTGAAGAGTTGCAAACAGTTGGAATCACTGAAATTGCTAACAATTTCTGTGGATACGCGCCTTTACATTTACAGATCTATTTTTGTTGTGTACAACATCTGTAGATTTATGTATTAGACATGGAGGAGATACTAGAGTAGATAGATATTAAATATCGTAAAAATAAAAATAATGAATTCTCTCTCTTAAAACTTTAGTAGAATTTCAATTTATCTTGTGATAAAATTAAAATAGCTTCATTCATTTAAAATTTTTATATGTAAGTTTATGAACTGGTCTAATCTGTGGAAGGGCTGCTCCGATTTTGACGGATCGTTCACAAGCAGATAGCCGATGATAAAAGGCATAACTAAGACTACTATTTTGTGCTTTTACTGTGTAAGTTGTGTGTGGGTGTGTTACTAACCGTCACTCCCATTCAATTTGCGGATGATTTTGTGTACCAGGATTTTTAAGGTTTTAAAATCAATTACAAATACGTACTTACTTTAGCAGCATAAAGTAGGTAGTACCAGTATTTTTAATCTTTTGGTAAATGTTCTAAAAATGAATCCTAGTAGAGATGCCACAAATATTAAGGGCTATTATTCGGTATTCGGCCTATTTGGCTCTTTTTTTGTATTCGATACTCGGCCGAATAATGTGTGCTATTCGGCCGAATACCTAATCATGTAAAGAAAACACGTTTTATTACTTAAGATTATAAGTATTTATAACTTTAGTAAGTAAAATTGATCAGTGGTAAGTATGATGGATAAAAACAAGCTTTCCAGCACTTGATGGTAGCAAACGATTACGCTTTTCATCGTGAATGATACCAGGTTCATAAAATTACCTCTCATACATGCTACTCCCAGGAGACGAAAGTTACATTTTGGCAAATTTTGAGAGGATTGGGTATTGTTTTATGTTTGCTGACCACCTCTTGTAAGGATCAGTCGTCTGATCTAGGCGAATTGTTTTGCAAATAAAATTTCCATTCATTTTCCATAGCATTCTTCTTCGCATCCTCCTTATCATTACCATTTCAGATATTATCTGTAGCGAGTTTTTAAAGCAAATCCAGAAACTTTCGTTTATTTCAATAGTCTTATAATTTTCACGCATGTTTCTTTTCTTATGAAGTGGAAGAGAATCGTCATCGCTACTATAAGATTCATTACAACTTATTTTCAGAGCATAGAGAAGATTTTTTTGTCTTATTGTGTCTGTCTAAACACTCTGAACCAAAACTAGGAAACTTGTTTTGAAACGTGGGTCAAGAAAAGTAGCAACAAAATATAGTTATGTTTATGTATTATTATTTATAATAATCTAACAAATCGGCAGCCTAATATTCGTTATGCTGTATTCGTCCTAATCACTATTCGTGGCAACTTAAATGCTAGGTAGATCGATTTCTGGCCCTTGAAACATTTTGACCTTTTTATAAAAAAAATATTGTATTGCATCCTAATGAGTAATGAGGTCTAAACATGCATACATAGACTGGCAAAACTATTACCCTTATTTTTGGGTTCGCCATAGACGGGTAAAAGAGTATTTAATTATATTTATGGCTCTTTATGCTAATTTTCACATTTTGTATGACATAATCTATACAAATAAATAAAATTGGATTGTCTGTTTGTAATATTAAAATAACCGCTTTTTACTTAATGCATATTTATGTATACACGGTACATATACCAAAAAAGTAGTTAAAAAATTTTTGTCTGTCTGTTTGTTCCGGGTAATCTCTGAAACGGGTGGACCGATTTTGACGGCACTTTCACTGGCAGGTAGCTGATGATCCATGGAGTAACTTAGGCTACGTTTTTATAGACTAACTTTGTCCCGCAGAGTTACGCGCGGTACAACTATAGTCGCGGATAACGCCGCGGGATTCAGTTAGTCTATCCTGAAATAGAAACTGTAATATTATGTGAATTCAATAAACTTATGAGTTTTATGGCGCCGTTAAGGATGTCACCGTAACATCATCGATGTAAAAAAATTAATAAGTAAATTGTTAAAACATTTTACTAAATTACCTGACTTCAAAATACCTATATAATAAATAATTGTTATCTAGTTAGAGCAAGCGGTAAATTGATCATCGTGAAGAGCTAAATTCTAGCCCCATATAAATTTGCAGCATTGGCAATAATAATTACTCGCCTAGCCCCATATAACACTGTTAGTGACAAACAGACGAGCCCATCAGCCATGGCATGTGTGTTATTGTACCCAAATCCCGATTAATCTCCATCTTTTATGAGCTTTTGTTCACCCCCTTTTCAATTTTTTTTGACGGTTCATCTTTTCAACAATGGTGGGCAAGTAAATTGCAATATCAGCTCACTCTCAGAATACAAAAAGTTCAAATTGCAATAGCAACCAATTTCATGCGCCCTCATCTACTTTCGACTTTAAAGCACATGCAATAAAGTTGAAAATGTATTGTTTAGAATTAACTGCAACCACGTATTAACTTCTAAAGTTTATAGACTTTCGGCCGCGTCAATTTGTGTATTGTCATATTTGACATAATAGCTATCCCATCCTCACGGATTTATTGGTTGAAATCCGACGACAGTTGCTTCAGCTTTTGACAAATGCACTTCTCTATCCCCCTTACACGCTTGGCAAACTGGTTATGTGAAAAAGGGATAGCGCACAAAATGCCTACTTAGCGAAATATGTTTGTTATAGAGTGAATTTAATGAACTATAATAGGGTGACGATCTATTATGTCCATGTCATCGTCATCTACGTGACAATATTCCTCAATGTGACTTATTGTCGTTGATTTGAGCACCCCAAAATATCATGTAACCGATTTTATGAGTCACTTTTTATTTATACTTGGTTGCCCTTGCAATAAAAAGTGGAGCGGTACGCAGTTAATTTTCGCATCAATTAAAGTAACGCTGACAGTAAAAGTTTGTAATTGGCGTGAAAGTAATGAGTTTCTTCATACCTTAGAGTTTATATACTTGGATGGGCAGCCGATTGGACGGAGAGCGCGATTGGAGTAGAGAAAGAGAGACTGAGTTTGGGTAGTGCCTGTCTCTCTCACGCAAGCTTCTAATTGGGCTTCTGATTGTTTGGTGTGTTTCCCGCCAAATCAGTCATGCTAATTGGAACTTGCGTCAACCCATCAGTAGCTTGCGTGAGAGAGACAGGCACTAACCAAACTAAGTTCTAAGCCTCTCTCTCTCTACTCCGATCACGCTTTCCGCCCGTTCGGCTGTCACTCCCGGTAAATATGCTCTAAGGCTAAGGGTAGGGTAGGGTCATATAATTACCTATAGAAATTTCAAGATTACTGGATATTTATCTGGATATTTAACAGGGTTATTGGATAATTGGCACTCCACCAATTTTCGCTTTAAAAATGTTTACCTAGACAATCAATCTGTGTTATTTGTAGATATTTTCGGGCTGATATGACTTTCACATTGTTTAGGAAAGAGTTGCCTTTGGGTTGTACATTCTACACCTGAAAGACATGCTACAACGAACTTAAGGTACGTGAGATGGAGGCTGGAGCAGTGTTCATGACGGAGGTAGTAAAAAAACTGAGTTATTTTAAATGTCGCATTGGAAACACTTAGAGAGACATTTTAACATTTGAAAAATAAGATTTTTAATTATTGAAAATAAAATGAAATGAAAATTGCTCGTTCAAATTTTTTTATAGTACATGATCCGCTGAAGATCGACTTACACCCAGCTGATAACCAGATAAGACATATTTTTTCGTTAGTACTTTTGTATTCAGTGTTTCCTCTTTCCCCCATCTTTCCATTTCCAAGAGCCACGAATTAAGACCTAAATGAAAACAAGCCGGTCGTCGTCAAAATGCGAGGCGATACAAATAGGTATATAAAAAGCGGCCAAGTGCAAGTCGGACTGGCACATGAAATGTTCCGTAGCAGCAAGTAACATAATATAAAAGTTCTTGTAGTTCGTTTTTTTTATTTTTATATTTGAGTTGATTGAATGAAAGGTAAATTGCGGTTTACGATTTATGACGTATTAAAAGAACTACTAACTAGATCTCATTGAAACCAATTTTCGGTGGGAACTTGCATGCTAATGTACATCATATTTAGTTTTGCCTTTCTCTTATTTTAGAAGTTACATCGGGACACACACATACACATTTTACCACTTTAGAAGTGTCTCTCGCGCAAACTATTTAGAAATAAATGATAATAGAAACCTCAACATCATTTTTGAAGAGCTATCCATAGATAACCCACACGTATGGGCATGTCCAAATAAAATTTTCATTTTCAGTTCTAAGTATGGGGAACCCCCAAAATTTATTGTTTCCTTTACTATTTTCAACAGTATAGTTCTTTTGTTTTGGGAAAAAAGTGGCTGTGACATACGGTCGGACAGACAGACAGACATGACAAATCTATGAGGGTTCCGATTTTTGCTATTTGGCTACGGAACAAGATATAAGGAGTAACTTAAGCTACTTTTTTAAACTAGCTTCGTCCCGCTGCTTGACCCGAAATTATGTAATGGCTTCACTCAAGAACAGAGCTTATGATCTCTGTGACCCTCAACATTTAGAACGGGAGCTAGAATATGTTCAGTTCAAAGGTAAGGGTATCAAGTGAATGGAGGACGGAAGCAACCGAAAATAAGACGCAAGTATCCAGAAGTGAACAGGCAACCGCCTGCAGCCTATATGCCTTATGCCGAATTACAGATAAGAATGAGTCCGTGTTTAAAGAAATACTCCATTCCGACAGTATACATACAAGGCATAAAGGTTCACAACATCGTCGGCACACCGAAGAATATATTGCCACTACAAACTTCGGGTGGTTATAAAATAGTCTGCAGTTGCATAATTTCCTACATAGGCCAATCGAAGCGGACTATTGCTGTAAGGGTCAAAGAACATGTCGCTGCTGAGAAGATCCGACAGACGAGCAAATTGGCGACATGCACTTGATGCAGGCATCAACCACTCAATTGAATTTCACCGCACGCAAGTCCTCTCCACCGAACGTTACTTTTACTCAAGAGTTGTACGTGAAGCGATTGAGATTAAAAAGCATAAAACTTTCAATAAGGTAGGTGGTTTTAAATTATCTATAGCGTGGAAACCAGTGTTAAAAAAACATACCACCTCGCTTTTCTGCGCAGTCGGATAAACAGTGGAATAGGAACACATTGGTTTGTTTACAGAATAGGGACACTGTTAGTGTGGTATGAGACGGTACATGGCGAAACAAATGTATATCTACAAATAAATAAAATTGGAGTATCTGTTTGTGATATTAAAATAACCGCCTTTTACTAAATGTATATGTGTGTCTGTTTGTTCCGGGTAATCTCTGGAACGGCTGAACCGATTTTGACGGGACTTGGGTTTTTTACTTGGGACTTACACGGGTATGTGACTAAAGGGTCACAGCTCAGCTTACGCTGCAGTCCTGAGAGTGACCACAGCGCTGATTTTCAGCTGAAGCCCGATAAAATACCTCATGGACGAGTGTACAGTTTTTAAAATTAAAAGATTCACGTAGTAATTAAAAAACATAGGTACACATTAAATTAAAAACATACCCACAATGCGGTGTTGGCGGGTGTTCTTCCGGTCGATCTCTAGGTGCAAAGACGTGCAGCCATGTACTATTCCACAAAACAAAACATGGAATGCGATTTTTTGGGCGTACGGGACCGCGATAAGATCGTGAGATTGTTTCAACAGCGGTCCAATGTCTATGACGACCTAATGGATGAATGGCAACAACGATGGGACGAATCATCTAAAGGGCGCCACCTCTACCAGTTCTTTCCATCTGTTCGCGAACGGATGTCGAGGACATGGCTCGAGGTAGATCACTGTGTCGCTCAATTTCTTACGGGCCACGGTAACTTTAAGAGCAAACTACACTCATTTAAATTAGTCGATTCACCATTGTGTCAATGCTCAACACCCGATACTAGCTGTGAACAGTCGGCTCATCATGTTCTCTGGGAGTGTAGTCTTTGGTACAATGAACGTAACGCAATGCTAAATAGCTTACAAATGACATCTGGGGCGGTATAAGTACTATGGGGATCTTGTGTCAACTGCGGTGAATTTCCGTGCGTTTAGGCGATTCTGCCATATTAATCAAATATAGCTCACTTAGGACCCATAATATTTCATCCGTGGTGCTTCACGGTTTAAACAAGGTATCTGCCTATTTTGACTTCATTTTGTCTCCCGCTTTGCTAAGGAGGGAAGTGGACTTATCATATTTCCAACTCCTCCTGTTTTTCTTCTGATTAATTTCGTTGCGGGTTCCAAGACAGCTAATATTTTTTCCTGGGACTTCCCGAGTGTCATAACTCGGTGTTCGTGGGTCACTGCTGTTGATCCTGGTGTACAGGAGTTACAGCGATGGGCGTGTGGGTGGGATTAGTCCCAATGTATGTATTTACAAAATAAAGTTTATATTATTAATATCAGTTGTCTAGTACCTTTAGTACAAGCTTTGCTTAGCTTGGGACCAGTTGGCATTGTATGTTAGATATTATGTTATGATATACAAGACTTAAGACTACAATAAAAAAAAAGATTCTAGATACCTCCTCCTCTGGAATACCTACCATTCGACCTTTTAAACTATACAATGGACGCCGCCGATATATTCAAGAAGATTAGTTTTTCTTCTTCTTCTTTGATGAAATGGCAACCAACCGTATCTCTCGAATCAGTGATTTCTACCAATGTCAAGTGTTGATAGTCTTCAAGTCTTTAAGTCTTCGACGTGATGAAATTAATGTTAAAAAATATATAAAATATGGATGAGATGAAATGGGGAGCGTCTTTCGAAAAAACAAAAAACGATGAAGAAGATTAGTTGTTTTTCCTGCAAAGTTACCAAACGTATACCTAATAATAATTATATCCTCACACATCTGACACATGACTTAACACGACTGTTAAGAGCTGTAAGTCTAGGCTAGACAGCTTACCCGAAAACTGTTGGTAATATCGATGCCCAAAGGTCTAAAACGATAAAACCACCGTAATAAGTTAAAAAAATACCAAAAGAGGTGTAGGCTATATGCTATCAGTAAGTACTTCTGCACTAAATATGTAATATATTTTACATATTACGTTACATTTACGTTTATTTAATATACACGGAGTTTTATTGGTTCAATCATTTGACTAAGTATCGGCGCCTTGATGTCTGCCCTATCCTTCATGGTTTTATTCAAGTTACCTAAAAGCGGTACAGCTAGAGACATCTGTTGCTACGATCTAAAACTATCTGTACAAAAGTTTGAAACCGAATTGGCACTAGTAAAAAAGTTTGACTGAAACTTATTGAATTGTATTTTGAGATTGTAGGCATGTTCTTTATTAACAAAGTAGTGTCAAGAAACAAAAACATTTCCCATTGTCAAACCTATTACTTTTTCCAGTATTTAATATTTATCTACAAAGTTAAAACTCGACCTAGGAAAACCAAGACAACATTTTTGTACCTGACTGTTACAGAAAATTGAACGATGCTCGATAACTAACTAAAAATTAATGAGATCTTTTAAATAATCATGTAAATTGAATAAAAAAGAAGTTACTAACTTTTTCATGTCGAAATGAAATCAATATTTCGCGGCCTTACTTTGCTTACGTTATTATGGGATAGATGGCGTTACTCCAAGTTCCCGCCGAGTGAAACGAGATCACACAAATGTAGCGTTGGACGACAGCAGTTTTAATGAATTTTAATCCCTCTAGGTTAAGGTTTACATTTCCTTATTTTCTTGAAATTCAACATTCCACTTCGATTTGTAGAACACGGATATATTAGTTTGCAAGTTTTACGTTTGAGGGTGTGAGTGTGTGTAGCAGTGCGGCAGCAAGTAGCTGTCAAAACGACTGGAAGGAAACCGAGTGCAATAATTTTTATAAAAATGAATATCTTTACGTTATTATATTAGAGTTGAGTTATGTTTGTTCATACTTACTCGTATGAAATAATATTATACTGTTATTCAACGAGCGGTACTTACGTTAACTCCAGACACCATGGTTCAGTGTCATCCACCGTTGGAGCTAGAGGAATTGCCAAAAGAAGACGAAGAAAGATTAGAAACACTTTTTTCTAAATTAGACACCGATGGAAATGGGAAGATTGACATCCACGACCTGTCCGTGGCGCTCAAGGAGTTGGCTCCGCACATTAACCGGAGTTACGCAGAGGTTAGAATGTAGACATTTCCTAATTGTGGCCCAACTAACGGTTTCACCTTCCGATGATACGCTCATTTACTTGCCGACACGTAAACCGCACCTCACTATACATTCCAAGTTCAATTTTATAGCTCAGTTTTTTTAATGCTATAGATCGATTTCCTTGATGCCTATTCGTCCTATAAACGAAACTTTTTAAAGAGTTTACCTTCTTTTCTATAATTTTTTTTTAATTGATTTACCTTCGTTTTTTAATTTAAGTAGCTGATTTATTTAACATGTTCAGTCTTTTATTGTCAAATGCACCAAGGTTGGTCTATTATTCCAATTAAATTAATTAGTCTGAGGGCCAGACCAGGCCAACTGTCTACAGAATTATAATTGAGTAGATTGTTCACTATTATCACTATGTATTAGAGCAAATATGAAAAGTAGATTAAATATTAGTATAAATGTCTAAAAATGATATATTGCCAAAAGTTCTAATAGATATATCACTGATAATGTATCTTAATATTTTTTTTGACAGTAGATAACATTCTGTTTAACTCTGTCAAGTTATGCTGAAAAAAAATACTGCATTACTTAGCTGCAAAATTCTATATTTTATAAATAAAAACAGCATGAAGCAACTAAATTGGAATGCATGAAACTTGATATAAATTAGAATTACCTATGTAGTATAATTTGAAAACATTCTCTGTGAAATTATGTTGAATAAGGAATACCAAAATACAGAGTCTGCACAAAATTAATTATAAATAGCATTAGTTATTTGGTGACCTCAGTAGAATATATAAGATCAATACCCCTAAACAGTCTACTGAAAGTCAAAACCGTTCCTTAGAAAGAAGGTTTATGTAGTAAAATATATAGTAAAACAGTATTGAATGTTGTAGAGGTTGCATTTACAAAGTTGTAGAGCCACACTGATTTCAGCACGAACTGCCCGGCTCTATCAGGGTGGTACTACCCTTACACAGACAATCAATGTAAAATGACAGCTTGCTGTCGTGTTTCGGTGGTGAGTGAGAGACCGGAGGCCAAATGATGCAGAAGCATCAAAAGGCCACTTTGATGTTGGTCACCATGCTGCATTGTTGCATTGTCTGCATTCGCAATGAGCATGGTGAGTTTCAAGTAATGAGTATGGTGACCACCACTCTTGGATTCCTGCTCATGCTTTCCATCAGGCAGACTAGAGTAATTTTGGCAGGGCTATACAAAAAAAAAATGTAGACTTGTAATTCCATTCATAAGAGCTTACAGTTTATATAAATACATACACATATACATATTGTACTCCCATATGGAAGGCACCACCACATAAGACCACCGCTTAATAGAGCTCATACACTTGCTGGTCAAAGAGGCAGATAAACTAAAGAATACTCACCTCTTACTGGCTTATTTCTTCTATTTATCCCATGGTTGGCATAAGAGGTTAAAACATCCTTTTTAAGGAAGGCCTATGTCCTGCTGTGACAACCAACTGACTGATGACCTGCGCAGCTGACCCAACTAACTTTAACAGTGAATCACTCTTTTATTAATACTCCTTCAAGCAAACCCCAAATCATTGTAAAAATCGCAATTCTCAATGCTTATATTAACAGTTATTTTACGGGAATTAACAGAATCACTTATTAAAAGGTATTACATACCTCGGATTTGCCTGACGTTTCGACCAGTTTACACTGGCCGTGGTCACAGGCTTACTCTATCAATGCTTATAACCAAAAAAAGACAGCGTTTTCTTACCCTGAAAATCTTCACCATGCCAATCAACCTCCTTTAAACTTAACTTCTCAAACTAAACATAACTTCTGAAAGTTTTTTTAAAATTTGTATACAATAATTATTTACCCTTGCAAATGCAGTCTTAAACTTTTTGCTAAGCTTAAAAAAAACGAAAGGGATAGCTTAAAAAAAGACAATTGTAACTTCAATGTTGGCTTGCTCCAACCTTGATGTAAGAATCAGCTTTCATTCCGAGTTGAATTTATTAATTAATTTGATAGTAGGGATTCTATAGCCAATTGATACCAGTATGAACTTCAAAGATGAATCCTGTGAAGTGATGGCATTGAACAGATGGCATTGCTGTGAAACAATATGAATCCTATGAAATGCAGTCTCATCAATCATAACCAGTATTATTTTCTTTTTAAATGATAACTCCTGCTTTAGGAATATATCATGTGCCGCCAGGGACTTAACCAACATACATGAAACAGACACAAAGAACTCTTATACTTAGAACAACATTTGTGGATTACACAAAGATACACTTATGCCTTGGAACGCAATTCATTGATGATTTCAGTGTTTTTCTTTTTGTTTTCTCCACCGCCCATTGACACCCGTAACACCAGAGGCGTCACAAGTGCGTTACCGACCTTCAGGGGATGGGGAAAGGGATGTGGAGAGGGGTTGGGGTATGGGCCTCCGGTATCCTCACTCACTCGGTGAAACTCAGCGCAAGCGCTATCTCACACCGATTTTTTGTGAGGCCGTGGTATCACTCCGGTCGAGCCGGCCCATTCATGCCAAAGCAAGGCTCTCCTACGGTATTATTAACTTTTATTAAACATTACTTGATTTTGTTTAACTTACCAATGATGTATTATCTTAAGAAATACATACGGACGGATAGATGGACAGACAGACATGACGAATCTATAAGGGTTTCGTTTCTTGCCTTTGGCAAGGAATCCTAGTAAAAAATTTGACCTATTTCAAAAAGTTAAACTATCCACGCTTAATAGACACAAAAATGTATTATTTAAATTGTTATGTTGTTATTAACATTGTTGTGCTCGAAATCAATTTACGAATAAGTAAGTAATAAATTTAAAAAAAAGGTAGTTTCGAAACAATTTATATGTGAAAACGATAATACTTCTTACCTGGTTCAGTACATATTAATATTGTTGATAAATGTATTTTGAAGAAATATAATAATCATTCATTCATAATATACTGCATTATATTATTTTGTTATTTAAACTAAGAGAAAAAAAAATCATTTATAAATATTTACAATATTACATAGTCTAAGAACGCCTAAATAATTAACTATACAGGATACTGATAAATCTATATAATTACATACGCTTCCAACATTGTATTTCAAATATCACTTTATAAACTCTGACACAATCAAATTCTCAGAAAATAATTGAATGAACTGAATATGATCTCGTCTCATTTGATTCGTTTCATTCTGATTCCAAACTTAATTTAAATTAACTATTTTTTTTTCTTAGATCTATTGTTCCAATTTTGGAAAAAAAAAAAATATTGTCACTTTTTAAGACTATGTAAAGTACACTCAATAATTAAGGTATTAATGACGTCGCGCGTAGCCTGTGAAAGAATTAAATGAAACCAGAACAAACTTCCCTCCAGTCTCTTCCCTACAAGATGTCAATCAAGCAGATAAATCGTAATTGTATAATACCGTAAGACTCTGTGACCTATTTTAATAATTTATATCCGCCACTCAACGCCCATAAAGTATGCCAAGAACCCCTTCACTAGTTTTATGTGGCAATTCATAAATGTGGTATTAAATTATTTTTTTGCGAGCATAAAGTTAAAATACAATCTGGTTTTACATAGCCAAAACATTATAAAGCTTGCCATATCTGATATTGACTGTGACAAAGTCCTAAGCTTCGGCCCTGTGACCAAACTTGATATTTCGAAGTTTTTCTGCTTCATCTTACTATTCCCAATATTATTTGAGGTCGGTTACTAGTTCAACCGGTTTTACCTATATATTAGTTTCTCCACGGAGTGTCATCGAACCGCTGCAACCCTGAAGGGGAACTGAATTCGAAGGTTGAACTATTTGTCAGTATATTTGAGGGCACTGACTTCCCAATAAGGATGGTGACGGTCTTTTATTTTTCGAATACATCCCTAATTAAAAGTTTCTAACTTGTCAAATCAGTAATAGCCATGGGATCCTGTAGTCTGTTTTATAATTCTGTAGACTACATTGACAGTTTCATTCCTAATGAAGAACATTAATTGGCAAAGCATATTAATTAGCTTAATTGAAGTTCCTGTGACATTGTCACTCGCGTCTAATTACATTGAATACTTGTAGTGTTACGATAGGTTAGTGGATACGCCATAATTATATACACACTAAACACGAAGGGGCAGACAGGCTATATTAAACACCCCGTGTTGGCCGCCTATAATTTTAGGCCCATTTGCGTAATGACGATCAATCTACTGCCACTCTAAAAATTATATAAGAAAAATAGGAGTATAAATAAATAGATAGGAAGATAAGAAAGGATGGGATAAAATTAATTAAAGAACGTAAAATACTTTTCTCTCGGAAGAGCAAATCTTCGACAAAAGTGGATAGAGTATACCGGAGTGATATAAACGGTGTCAAGTTAATGCCCTTTTGTTACTTACTGAGTGAGGGAGCTTAATTTCCCGCCCCGGAACTCAGAGGGATATGCCAGTGCATATTACTTACGCATATTACTTACGATATGAAGGTGACTGCCGCCAACCAGTGTTGGCGGCAGTCACCTACATACCGTCTGCTCCTTTGAACCCCCATACCCTAAAAATTTACTTTAGCAAGACGAGGTCTTGTGCCTGCAGCTTTTGCACTACTCGTGACTCAATACTCGTAACTATACTCTGATTTTGTTTCATTCAATTATTTTTTTATTTGAAACCGATTTAACTTAAACCTTCAACCATTTCGGTTGTGGTTAACCGTACTTATCTACCATATGACGTCACATACTCCAACATTATTTGGTGACGCGCTGTGTCTCTTATAGTGAAGAAACTTCCTTAATCAATTCCTAGTGTTTAAGGTTTACTTTTGTAATAAAATTCTCATAGTAGTCGTCTTTAGAGTAGTGACGGATTAAGAATAAGGAATGTCACAAAATCTGCTTCGACAAAGTGTAATGTAATAATTAATGCCATCTAAGTGAGAAGACTTGGCACAAATCCTATACTAACCCGTTTGGCCTGCGTCGCCGTCGTATATTAGGCTAAGAACTCCCTTCTAAGAAGACACCTAAATCCAGCTATGGATTGGTAAAGTCTGTTGATGATACTCCAGTAATTAACATTTATATATTAAAATTAATTCGCATATTATGTTAGTTAACTTCGTGGAATGCATTGACAGGAAGTGCTTTGAATAACTGTTGCACACATTAAAACGTATAACATTGTAGCGAGCGGTTTTACTGCTGCGGATGATACGTGGTAGTTATAACCGTCTTCTGGCTGTCTAAGTATATTAGTATACAATATTTTTTTATGTAAATTACATGTACTGACATAGTTATTAAGTTATTGATAATATTAACACATAAAGTTTTTATTTTATGTGTACAGATCTATTTATTTATATCTGTAACGAAGAATAAATAAGATCTTATACATAATATATGTACATAATTTTTTTCAAATCGTAATGGAACTATTTAATAGTTAAAGAAATAAAAATAACCTACTACCCAAAACTGTGTTAAAACCTATCAATTAAATCAAATAAAACGAAAATAACCAAATAATAAAAGCAATGGAACCATATAAGACAAACAAAAACCAAAAGAAATAACATTTAGTTTAACATTACGAAGAGTACGAGTGGAGTGTTTCTATTCAATTGTCGTTTATTGCCGACCGCTGGGCATTTGACTTGCCACCCTCTGTTTCCACCCTCCTCATTCAAGGTTGCCGCTATCTACAGTAAAAATCGCTTTCGTTGTCATTGTTCTGTCTTAGTATATCGCTATAAATCTAGCTTTGCATGCATATGATAACCTCATTACGAGATAAGTCACGTTATTATATAATAATGATAATGTTCTAGTATATATCACAGCGCGACTAGACCTAGATTAATAATAATCTCAGTACTGGGTTTTTGTTCACGGGCTAAACACACTTGCATACATTTTCATCAGACTTTAAAATATAGAACGTGCCATTCGTTTGTATGTATGTAATCACCACGGAACTGCGTGATTTATGAACCGACCAGCCCCCCTAGCCAAGTTGCAAGTGTTTTTCTTTCTACAATCGTTTACGCCTAAATTCTCGTGTGTCATTGGCTAATCTTAGACTGGACAAAGTAATCTTAGACAAAGCATTAGCCAATGACCCACGAGAATGACTAGGGACAGCCACGCTTCGGCATTCATGGGCCGTCTCGACCGGAGTGATACCACGGTCTCACAGAAAATCGGTGTATAACAGCGCTCGCGCTGTGTTTCACCGAGTGAGTGGCAATACCGACGGCCCATATCCCAAAAGTCCTTGAAGTCAGTTTCTTTCTTAAAAGTCAAATGATTTTAAATATACCTACATACTTATTAAAAATATTTGTTCTATATTTCTACACTGCGCACTATTGTCGACACACGCACTTACACGGGTCGTCAAACTTTAGCTTTAGTTTTTTTTATACTAAACGAGTTTCTAAATATAGACTTCAACCTTCGACTTCGCCTTATCATATAGAGATCCTTCCCGATACACTACACATCTATAAGGTCATCGGAAACATGATACAAAATGAGTTCGCATTCATCAGTATTCCTAGATAAGTATTTACGATACAAACGATTCTTCTGTAGAAATTATTCTAGAAAAGACTATACAAATTGATTGTCAAGGATAGTGGCATTATGAATATAAATGTTTTTTATGTCGCAACAACACAAGTCTAATAGCTTTTTGTATTGTATATCAAAATAATCGTAGTATAGTTCTGAAAGATTTGTGTTTGCAAATGTATGTAAATTTACACAAAACAATTCATATTTTTGTAATGGGTTACCTATATAGATATAAATAGAAGGGTGTATATTTCTGTTTTCTTGCTATAATAGTATGTTTTATTGAATACTAGTTTTAGACCGCGGCCCACACCATTACTGCGGTAGAGAGTAACCTATGTCCTTCTTCAAAAATCAAAGGATCTTCATTCTAAATTTCATTGAAATCAGTGCAGCGGTTTTGCCGTAAAGCTTAACAAACAGATGAACAGTTACTTCCGAATTTATATTCGGTATGGATGTAGTAGTTGAATTTTCTTTATAATGCGTTGATATTATGGATACTCAACTGTAGCTACCCTAAAAATATTTGCTTAGATTTTCCTATAGCGCTTATGTATACGGCGTTAACCGCCCGCTTTTTTTTCGACTTGATTTACAAATAATATAATTTTAACAAAATGTTTAGTTCAAACATCATAAAATATGGCTATGTTACCCCTGAATAGTGTAGCTTTCTGTTAGTGAAGAATTTTCAGGATCGGATCAGTACTTTCGAAGATTACCCCCCAACAACCATACAAACAAAGTTAGAAACTTTATTTATATTATTTATTTATATATTTTATAATATTAGTATAGATCTATCAACGTTATTAGTCTTCATGAAGTATTTTCTCTACCTCAGCTTTCTTTCATTACAGATATATACAATGAGCTCTATCGATCGACTTCTTCTTATTCTAAGAACGCTTCACTTTATTGAAAATGGATCAAAAGGTCTTGCACTATCGCATTGTTTTAAAACAATAAAGTAGAGTACTACTAACCTATTGATAAATAAATCACCTAGATAATGTAGTATACATTGTTTATTTTATATTACACCGTGGGAGAGCCACGCTTCGGCATGAATGGGCCGGCTCGATCGGAGTGATACAACGGCCTTGTAGAAAACCGGTGTGAAACAGCGCTTGCGCTGTGTTTCATCGAGTGACTGAGTATACCAGGGGCCCATACCCCAACCCCTTCCCCCTCCCTCTTGTGACGCCTCTGGTGTTGCAGGTGTCCATGGGCGGCGGTAATCGCTTAGCATCAGGCGATACGTCTACTCGTTTGCCCACTATTAAACAAAAAATAAATAAAGAAAATGAGCCAGTCAAAGTGTTTCTACTCTGCCTGATGGAAAAGATGCCATACCCATTGCTAATGCAGACTATTTAACAATGTAGCACTGTGACCCACACTATGGCGGCCTATTGAGATGCTTCTGCACCATTGAGCCTCTGGTCTCGCACTCAGCAACTGAACACGACAACACCAGTGCTGTCATTTTAGATTGGTCTTCTACTAGGCGATAGAGAATTCTTCTATTTTAGATGACATATTCATTTGTTTTTATTATTTAGATAGGAGTTTTACCTAAAGTGTAAAAAACTTTGAAATTCAATGGACTATCTATAAAAGTAATTTTTAAAGTTAATTATATAATGCTTTTCACACCTTACGCCTCTGTGTTTAATAGTACATCTTTGGCAATCGTTACGGATTAGGGTTAGGGTCCTAAAAATCCAATATCAGTCTTTCTACGGAATTGTGATATCGCTAAGTATGTACTTCGGTTAAGGAGGTATGATTGCAGGCACTCTATGTAAATATTTGAAGTTGAGGCGACCCAATACTAATCTGAGAAGAAAGGCTTAGAGGAAAAAATTTTTACTTTTCAAGTTTTTCTTAAGGCTGACACCACCCACCGCTAGACCACCCCCCTCGTTAACCATTCACTTGTATAAAATAATCACTCTCAATCAATCAATTTAACACGAACAATACAGTGAAACCCTCTGTACATATAATAAGGTCAATCGTAAGACGCCTCTTAATAATTTGGTGATTGAATAGATGTCAATATTGAATCATGTCACTTGCTAGTGTCGGTCGTAGGAGATAATTACTCTGGTCAGTAAAGGCGGGTGACACTCGTTGACCTCCCCCAATTTGTTTCTCCTCACTATATTAGCAGACGCAATTCTCCGCATCGATTGGAGCATATATTTTGGTGCAGGGAATTCTGCAACTGCGGACGCGGATGCGAATATCTGCAACATTTTGAGATTAATTAACGTTATAATACAACCTACACTTGTCGAGGATATAGAGTATGTAGACAAAGACATTCAGTACTTTTAATCCACAAAACTCATTCTTTTTTGTGAAGTATATATATCTAATTTGAAATCTAAAGTCTTTAATAATGAGAGTAAGTTCTAAAATAAAGCTGTGTGTATCGAATCGATTTCGTTCATTTCTTTCTTTAAGTTTTATCGTTACTTTAATACTTCAGTAAAAACTCATTCACTCACACACAGATTTTTTTATTTCAACGTATATTTATAGACGCAATGATAGTCTGTATGTAGCTGAGAATAAGTTTAAACTCAGTTCTATGGATTCCCGACACTTATTGCTTTAGAATTTAGCTGCAAAGTAGTGAGAATACTACAGTATTCTTTAATAGAATCATAAAAGAAATCTCCGTACAGCCTATTTTATATTTCCTTACTGTATTTACTGGCCTTTATATCTCTTAGCTCGATTTTTTATTATATTTACTCTGTAGTGAAAGTTTTATGTGAAGAATATTTAACAATGTGCTACTCATTACAAGTCACTAAGTCACAGTACATAAACATACGAGTATAATGAGTTTTGAGCCCGTCGACGCTAATGGCAGACGTAATACCTTCTTAGAACAGAGAGATTAATTAATGAAATTACTAACCTCAGCGGTGACAGCGGCGCGTTGTATTAAAAGGTTTCAATTACATCTTTATTGAAATTTTACTTACTTGATGCCACAGGTATTTTCTTCCAGTTTTTTGGGTGTCGCAGAGCTAAAGAAAAATTCTAAACTTCACCTCAAAAATGTCATTAAGTAAAGGTTTTTTCATCTCTCAAAATGCAATAAAGAATACCGTTTCTAACATTTGTGAGGTTGAGAGTGGGTCGTAACTGAATTTTGAAGGAATCTTTAGCACGAGGTAATTTTTACTGCCTTTTGTTTGTGCCAGGATTTAAACCAATGAGATAGAAAACTAAATAAATGTATATAATATATTACGGTTAAACCACTGCCCCGTTTTCAATTAAATTTGGCATGTAGATACTTTGATTCTTAAGAAAGGAGATCTTTGCCTTGGCTCGGCCTTTTTGCTTTGAAAAACTCGTAAAATGATCTGTTAGGGCGCGTTTACGATTCGTACCAAATTATGCTTTTTTTCGGTACAATTTGTAACTAAACTAAACAAATTGAATATTACAAAGTACTAACACTTATAGATTAGTTCTTTATCTTCAAATCCGAGGGACAATTTTTTTGGAAATTGTATTTTTAAATATTGTAAAAACGATCTTCCGTAACCATTTTCCACAGTATTTACGATATCGGGTTGAGTTTTGGTACATTTTTGTTCTACAATCAACCTATTTTATCATTTCTAAAAATAATGTAAGGAGGCATATATACTTAGTCAATTATAAATCCGAGGAAAAAAATAGTATTAAAGTGTCACAGAAAGTCGCAGAAAAAATAACAACCGGAGCTTATATTTTCTCATATTTTGCTATTACGGATGAATCGTAGTCGATTGCAATAAGGGTTATTTTATTTTTTTGAACCTCTCTTGATTTATTGCGTAAAAATTTCGTAATCTCAGTCTGCGCTCGGCCGCCGTCATGAGTGGCCGCTGTGTCGCCTGTTTGTATTAGCTCTTGTTGAAAAGATCGCTCTACAAATTCAATATATTCGATAAACCAGAATAGGTTGATACTTGACAAGGTAAGATTATTTTTAACCGACTCCAAAAAAAGGAGGAGGTTTCTTCTATTTACAGATTTTTATAAGAATATTTTAGTTTGCTAAAACTAAGTAGTATTGTGCGAGTTCGGGCTCATTTTGATGAGACATTACCTCCTACTTAGGTGGAGTGACCTGAAGGTGAACTTCGGTGACTGCTTTTGGAACTCCTAGACGAGTTGACATAGTCTTACTGAGTTTGGGCTCATTTTGTTAGTTATGATGAGACCTTACCTGCGGCTTAGGTGGAGTGATCTGAAGGTGTACTTTGGTGACTGCTTCTGGAACTCCTAGACGAGTTGACATAGTCTTACCGAGTTTGGGTTCATTTTGTTAGTTATGATGAGACCTTACCTCCGGACTACATGGAATGACCTGAAGGTGAACTTCGGTGACTGCTAGTGGAACTCCTAGACGAGTGGACATAGTCTTACCGAGTTTGGGTTCATTTTGTTAGTTATGATGAGACCTTACCTCCGGACTACATGGAATGACCTGAAGGTGAACTTCGGTGACTGCTAGTGGAACTCCTAGACGAGTTGACATAGTCTTACTCAGTTTGGGCTCATTTTGTTAGTTATGATGAGACCTTACCTCCGGACTACATGGAGTGACCTGAAGGTGTACTTCGGTGACTGCTAGTGGAACTCCTAGACGATTTGACATAGTCTTACCGATTTTGGGTAAGGTCTCATCATAACTAACAACACGAGCCCAAGCTCGGCACACCTAGTTCTACTCGTCAAGGAGTTCCATAAGCAGTCACAGAAGTACACCTTCAGGTCGATCTATCTAGTCCGGAGGTAAGGTCTCATCATAACTAACAAAACGAGCCCAAACTCGGTAAGTCTATGTCAACTCGTCTAGGAGTTGCATAAGCAGTCACTGAAGTACACCTTCAGGTCACTCCAGCAAGTCCGGAGGTAAGGTCTCATCATAACTAACAAAACGAGCCCAAACTCGGCACACCTCGTTCTACTCGTTTAGGAGTTCCATAAGCTGTCACAGAAGTACACCTTCAGGTCGATCTATCTAGTCCGGAGGTAAGGTCTCATCATAACTAACAAAACGAGCCCAAACTCGGTAAGTCTATGTCAACTCGTCTAGGAGTTGCATAAGCAGTCACTGAAGTACACCTTCAGGTCACTCCAGCAAGTCCGGAGGTAAGGTCTCATCATAACTAACAAAACGAGCCCAAACCCGGCACATCTAGTTCTCTCGTCGAGGAGTTCCATAAGCAGTCACCGTAGTCCACTCAGGTCACTACAGCAAGTCCGGAGGTGAGTACCTATTACATAGAAATGACAAAATATAAAAAACTTTCAAAATATCAATTTAGGCAAGTTGACATTCATTTCCGCCGCTATCCGACTTGCACTTGTTTGTGTAACTTGTGTCAACGTATAATTCGAATCTATATCTATCAAATTTGCAAACGCGTCCTTAAATAAACATTATTATTATTTGCCTCTATAACCGACATACAGATAGCATCGGGAAAAAGCTAGATTCCTATAAATAGATAGTTTTACATATGCAAAGTTTACACCTGCTATATTTCAAAGATACCTACATATTTTAGACACATATTATTATTATGTACATACAAACAAAAAACAAATAAAATTATTTATTAGAAAAAAACTACCCCAACCTCCCAACCATTTCCCTCCCCATCCCCCAAAGGCCGGCAACGCACTTGTGACGCCTCTGGTGTTGCAGGTGTACATGGACGGCGGTAATCGCTTATCATCAGGTGATAACTCTGCTCGTGTGCCCCTTATACCATAAAACAAAAAAAATATCTGCCCAGATTGGTGTAAATGCACTCGGCGATTATTCTCTTCACGTAGTATTTTTCCCAAGGTGTAAGTGATAAATGTTCAATTGCCACCTTAGCAGTTAGAATCGTTAGCCATTAAACCAAGGGCCGTTCAGGCATTATTTAATCCTCTTTTTTATATTTTGGCATCTGACTCACAACGCCATTTAATTTCAACCTAAGCTGAACTTGTACAATAACAGTTACATTAAATTACTTACTTTACTTAGATACTTTTATTCGTAAATTTACATACATAATTATGCATAAAATACACAAACTCCAAAACAAATATTTGCAAATCATACAAACATTTGTTATGAAAATTAATATTACTTTTGGTTTTTCTCGTTCTTTCCGCAAACAGCCAGTTTGAGCTACCGACCGTGACCTACTCAAGTTAGTGCTTTACACTCCCTACCGTTTTATATATTCCCTTTCCTGCCATTGCCATAGTTAAATGCCATTTACCATATACTTCTAAAGTACCGACCTAAACGCTAAAGTACCCGGTTGACGGCGACGGCAATAGGCATGCCTCTAATTAACTAGGTATAAGTTATAGATGGAATTTTGGGCATTTAGTACCCCCTCTGCATGCGAATTCGGGGATATAGGTTTGACTATTGTATATTGTATTAAAGTAATAACTTTAACTTAAAGCATTATGTGTACGTTTCTTTGATAAGGGTAGCTGTTCCAGTTTTATTCTCTCTTGCACAATGCCGGTGGTCTATCAGGCCACAAGTGACAAGGCTCGCTGGACAATTCTCACTGGAGAGCAATTGTATTCCCATTAAAACTGCGTGCTACGCTACTGAATAATATTAGTATGGGAACTTTATATGAAGAGAATGTATATACATAAGAAGTTGGCAACAAAATATGATCCGACCTGGCAACAGCGCTAAATGCCTTCCTTTTTTGTGACATATAATTAAATTGTCCTATTTGCAATGATATATATTTTTTCTTCTTCTTCTTCTTTGGATGAAATGGCAACCAGCCGGATCTCTTGGATCAGCTATTTCTGCCAATGTCAAGTGTTCAAGTCTTTAAGTCTTCGTCGTGATGAAATTAATGACAAAATATATAAAAAATGTGGGTGAGATGAAATGGGGATCGTCTTCCGAAAAACAAAAAACGATTTCCTATATATTTTTTAAAATGCCTTATGTTATTTTTTGTCATTTTTCATATTTCAAATCAGAAACGAACATGACATTGAATAAAAATTGGTTTTATTTTAAAATCTAGAACATGTTCGAAATGTAGGTATTTTGCATTTACGTAAACAGTACAGCGAAAATGCATTCAATTCCCCACAGTTGGCACCAGGGTGAATTTAATCCATTACGAGGCTGTATTGAGGTCATCGCACTTGACTTACTGGCAAAGTGGCGGCAGCTCTCCATGTAGTTAGCTTCTCGTTGGCAAACACTCGTATATCTATATTTTAAAGCTATAACGTATAAATGGTTTCTGTTTCAGAAATTCCTGGCTAAGTCTGGGTGGAAGGGTGGTGACGTGACGCTCTCTGAGTTCATCCACTACGTGCGCGAGCACGAGAAGAATCTTAAACTTCAATTCTCTCATATTGACAAGAATAAAGATGGTAATTAATATTTTAGTATTTCTTTTTTCTATGACTAGGTTTAAGGTCAGGAAATGATATTAGGTTAAGGTTTTTGTTTCGAAATTTAGTTATTGCCAAGTACTTGGGTTGTGGAGGTCTATTGGCAGTCGCTTCGCGTTAAAAATTTAAGTTTAGCTTAGTAGACTTAAAGCTGACCCGAATTTAGTTCCGGAAAACATCTGGGGAGAGAAAGGGGTAGTTTTCCAATTAAAAAGTGCGACTCAGTGGCGCACAATGCTGAATTATGCTGAAGCTTAATTGGAACGTGAATTAGTTTTCAAATGCACCAGTGGAGTGCGCTAAGTACAGTATTAAAAAAAAGAAATAATCATAGAGTTAGCAATAACCTCATTAATGTTTAAATAAAGTGGTATACATAATAATTGGTTGAAAACTATTTACGATTATTTATTTTAAATGTGGAATATAAAAAAAAATCAATGCTTATACCTTCATCCATATTTATACTATTTTTTTTAACACAGGTTGAATTAACTTTGATTATTTTCAAAAACCTACAATGCAATGAAAGCTTTAAAATTTTTGTCAACAATAAATATTACTAAAGATAATATAAATAAAACATTCCGATCAATGTCAACTTAAAGAAAAAAACACTTGTCAATTTTCTATCACTGAATGGTATCCATTGCACGCATCAAGCGAAAACACTGCTTTTGAGAGTGCTCGACTGTGCGAAGCGTTGCTGTAGTTGAAACATTCAACGTTAAGCATTATGCCGCATAATGCGCTCTAGTGCTATAATTGGAAAACTACCAGGGTCTCTACGTCTAATAAACAACAGGGTTGATACACCTTGGTCAAATTAGTTACTTTTTTACCAAACAGTTTTTATTAAACGGTTTTCTTTAGCTTGACCTGGTTGTTTATTTGTTTGTTTGGTCAAATCCTGTAATTGAAATTGACCCCCTTCTTGTTGACCGATTGATCTAAAATTTAATACACACCCTTAGGTTTTTCTTTTGTTTTTCAAGTTTCTTGTTTTTAAGATAAGGTTTTAACAATATGATGTAAAGGAAATGGCACGCGCAAAGCAAATAAAAAAGTACACCAAGAAGGTTCCGAGTCTGAGTTTTAACAAATAAAAAAAATATATGATAAATTCAGCAGCATGGAGGTAGAAATAAATAGGTTTAACGATGGTTTTGACTTCACAAGCTTAGTGCACATGATATTCTAAGTTCAATTTTACTTTATCCTCTAGCGGATAAAAACGGCTTTTACACTTAGACTAAACCGCCCGACTAGCCCCGGCAAACGTCGTTTTGCCATAATGTTTTTTTTAAGGATGAGTCACCCTTACCATTTAGGGGGATGAAAAATAGATGTTGGCCGATTCTCAGACCTACTCAATATGCTCACTAAATTTCATGAGAATCGGTCAAGCCGTTTCGGAGGAGTATGGCAACGAAAACTGTGACACGAGAATTTTATATATTAGATATTAAAGGGTAAAAATACTCTTTCCAAGATGGTGGGATGAAAATAAAATATCGTTATTTTAAATTTATTATACCTCAAAAATTCTAGAAATATACAAATAAAAGTTTAGTTCAGGGTCTAAAGAATTTGCAGCCGCCAATATTCATAACCTAATTTCTATTTGTATTCTCATGCATAATAATCTAAATATAACGCTGCAAATACATTTCACTACTAGTCTATTTCGAGTATTTGTCGCAGACTAACAAGTAATATATCATTATGTAACACAGATTTTTTTCTTCTCAAGTTAGAATTGTAACATCGCAGACCGTTAAGATTGTTTTTTAACAGTATTTTTAGAATAGCTTACATTACCTTGGATTTTGACCTAGGCCTTTCTTCATGGTACTGGCCCTTGAATGTAATGTCGTTTTGGTTCTTGCTCTGGCTGAGGCTACAAACCTGTAATTTTGGCAGCTTGTACCCGATAGTAAAAGAAATTTCACCCCTGAGGCGGTAAAATACTTTTTTCAGTATAGGCCTTCTAAAGTGACTCTTCTTTGGAAAGCATAAACAGAATCCAAGATTGGTGGTCACTGCGAATGCAACAATAATTATTCTGCATCATGGGGCCTTATTCTGCATAAATGAGTAATGATTGTATGGAAGTTCGTTATTTTCAAACTATGATTTGCGCAAGACGGCTAGGAGGAGTTGAATGCGAGTGGCCGAGAAGAGAACTAAGTGACGTGCAATTGGAGGGCCTATGTCCAGCAGTGGACTGCGATAGGCTGATGATGATGATGATGAAGATATAATGACACGAGCAAGGCCATTGGCAATAACTAATAGGAGAAAGAAAGAGTAGTTTATATAGTTATAAAAATGTATAGCTCATCAGGTGATGATAATTCCTCCAAAATTCAAACATACGTTTACAAATGGACAGTGATACAACCTCCAGGGAGTGCCAATAGATCCGGTTACGTGTAACAACTGTAATAAACCAACTATTCCGGTCTAATTCCTATTTTACCTTTATCTTAAATAAGTGGTAGTGCGCTAGTTACAGCCGATGAGGCTTAAAAGTTCTGGAGCAGTCTCCACTTACTGGAAAAGCGGTGATAAGCAGTACATGACCGGTTGTTGGGAAGAGCCTTGAGGAAGGCCATTGACCTGCAGTGAATGTCTTCCGGCTGATATTATGATGAAGTCTTATTTATACATGCTTTTTAATAAGTCTATTCTTATGTCAAACTTTAAAGTTGACGATGTTTTATCATCTACGTACGATTACTAACTACTAAGCACTAAGTACTAAGCATTCGGCAGTACTAAACAAATCATTAGGTATTCTGAAATGTCTATATCATCAATATTCCTAGTATTCCTAGCTGTAAGTTTCCTTAAAATTGTAAAATAAAATAAAAATATATTATTTCAATACTGTTGCGCTCCACCAGACTGACAGGGTGTGCCTATATTAAACGAAACTTATTCAAATCGTACACAATACAAATCAGAGTCTCTTGATTAGATGCTAAATGATGAGTTGACGTCATACCTTTCTTACCAAATCAACTCAATTAACAGTTAATAAGAAACTTACTTTAGCAAATATATCACAGTTATTTTTATGAGGACTGACACCTTATTATATTTGACCTATAAGACTATTAAATCGAAATATCAGAATTTAAGGAGTGCTATCTGCGTGATACATATTTTTTTAAGACAACAAAGATATAATTCTTTATGTACCTATGTAGGTACATAAAGAATTGTAGGCCATGTAGGAATTTATTAAATTCCTACATGGCCGTTTGATCTCAGATTTATAAATAAGACCTATAAGCAAAATAAAAACCAAACATATTAGTCCTGGATGGGTACCTACGAGCCCTGGCTTAGCGGTAAGGATCACTAGCCACTGGACCAACAGGCCCGTCAATATAACATATGTATTATACATACCTAACTGTGTGAATAACTGTTCCGTAGTAGATGTCCGATTATATGAAGAGTAGTAATAGTCATTTTAGTTCCTAACATTTTATAAAACATGAAGTGTATGTTGTAAATAAAGTACCTATTAGTACACTTTTTAATTCCTCCGAGTCTTTTTTCAAAATTGGGTTGGCGTTGCCGTCAAGATTACAAACGATACGGCCGAGCTGACTGTCATCATCATCATACATCCACGACTCAAGTTCTATGCCATTTCAAAGTTATTTAATGTGGCTGGTGGCAGACATTTTTAGACTCAACTACCCAAAACTATTGGCACCGATGTTTGTATGATAAGCAGTACCAACGGTTGCATGTGTTCTTAATGCCTAAGTATTCGACACCCTTCCATACCGTCCACTTTAAACAAAAACAAAACAATGGTAATAAAAGCTACCTTCTCCATAAAAAAGTTAAATTATATTGCCGTTTCATTTAGCTACTACAACTTGTATTAAGTTAAAATTGACAGCAACATTTATATAAAGGCGAGCAAAGCTAATAAAAGAGCGCGAAGAAAATGAAGGAAAATTGTGTATAATTTCGCTGCAGTATCAATTACTGCGCAGTCTATTACACTATTTTATGCACCTCACAAGCTATCATTATTTCAAGAAACTAATACATATTACATGCAATAATGACGCCTGCATGAAGCGAACATATGGCTTAGATCGGTTCTAATGACGTAAATTATGAGTCACAATATTTAATTATTATAGGCATCTAGCAAGGACGTTATATCGTTGGTTCCGTATACAATTCAGTACTGTTGTTAGATCAGGAAAAACGTGAACTAATAACAACAATGTAATAATAAAATTATAATCATATGAATAAATGATGGACAATGAATTTTGGGACACAGCTTATTCATATACATACTAACCACATCAGCTCATGGGTTGATTGCTAAGACGCTCACGTTGGGCAGCTATATAAAGATTTTCTTTAAAATATAACTCCTGCATTAGTAATATACATCCTGTGTCGCAGGGGACTTTACAAACATACATGAAACGGACCCGAAGAATACCCAGAATCAGCACAACCATTTCTGAATTATACAGAGTGCTGTCCCATGTGGGATTTGACTCCACAAAACTTGGCTCAGTGAAAGCTGTGTGGCAACCGCTTAAACCACTTTTTTTCTTCTTTTTTTTACCTGGAAACCCCCTCCAGCCGTTACCCCGCTGGGGTTTGCAGCGGGGCGGTGTGTCGGAATCGAACCGATTAAAACCACACGGTGTGCCACTCTGCGCCTGAGACGGGAGGTATCCGGGAACTGCTGTTATTAACACATCCGGGCCCAACTGCTTAAACCACTAGGCCAACCGAGCAGGACAAGTCATGATGTAAAAAGTAGTACACGACACAGTATAGCCTTTAGGTAATTTTCAAAAGATAGACGACTTGACAAACATAATCCACGTAGAAAGTATAAGTTTTTTTCTTAATTTAAGTAATAAAGTACCCGTATACTAAACTCAAAAAAACATTTCTTGGGGTGCCTTTATTTTCTCATAAGCCTACTTTTCAGTTTTTGAATTTCTAGATAGTTTAATATATTTCAGTAAAAACGAAATTATGAAATCAAACAAACTTTAGTTCCATGAGACCATAATTCTTAAACTCATTCATATAATAATTTACCAACGTCATTGTTCTTTTTTTCCAGGAAAAGTTGATCTGGAGGAGCTTATTTCCGCTTTCGCCGACCTCGGTATCGCAATAGGCAGAAATGAAGCAACTAATTTATTAAAAAGGTGAGAGGTTTCATCGTTTAAAAACTGCGAAAGTTTTAATCATTTTAATTTGCACTGCAATTTTACGTGTTTTTAATTTTGACCAATTGCTCTAGCGAATTGTTACCTTTAAGGACACCTTACTAAACATATTACGAATCAGCTTCAAAACCAATATAAACATAAATGTTTCAGAAAAGCTGATTGGTCAATATTCTGGTGGTAAGTCGAGAACCACAACCGTCTGTGGCGTAGATTCGCTAAATATAAAAGCTAATTGTTCATACATCGCAAAAAAAAAACAAAGTATAAACGCTAATCTTTGCCTAGTCAATTTTGACTATTAGGAATATTCGAAATTTAAAAAAAAACATTTTAAGCGACGCTATTTCTTGTTGATATCATTTTGGCGCCAAACTGGCTTTTATTGTTGTGATATAATTTATGTCGTATCATATAACATTGAGCTCAAGATCATTCCAATCATATTACATGAATTAGGTTGTCCACAAGAAGTATAGTTTATTATATGGAAATTCAAGTTATTTCAGTTGAAACCCCGAATTATCGCAACAATAAAATTATTATGTAGATTCACATAAATATTCGAATTTAAGCTCCATGTTCGTATTGATGTAAAAAGGACTAAAGTAGTTAAGTTCTTAAATAAAAATAAGAAGTGATGCCGACAGAATCCAATTAAAACATGTATATTTTGTCTGCTTTTATCTTATTACATGTACATACGACATTTGACTGCAAGGATCTCTTAGTGGTTTAAGCGGATGCCACGCCGTTTTCTATCACAGGTGTTGTGTGTTCAAATCCCATATGTGCCAATACTTTGTGTGATCAACAATTTGTTGTTCAGAGTCTGGTTGTTCTTTTGGTTTTGGGCAACACAATTCATATTCCTAGTTCAAAAGTTATCTTTTCTATAAAATAACGAAATAGGTATAAACCTTTGGCTTATCAGTCAGGAGGACAGGATCATTTGACCAACAGGGTCCGTCAAGTTACATTTTTTTAAATCATACATCAGCTTTAAAACAATACCACATTACAGTCTTTTAGCGGGTCGTGAAAAATAATTTTAGTAGTCCGATAATAGTGTGGGTCAACATACTGCATTGTCACTGTCCACGTTCGAATTGAGAATGGTGACCACCATTCTTGGATTCAACTCATGCTTTCCATCAACCAGAGCTAGGTACTGTATAAAATAAAACTATCATTGTCATTTAAACGCTAAAAGCCAATCAATTCAATCACTGCTTAGCATTTAAAATGTATTTATATAACCTCATTGCATTTCTAGTATGTAGGTGGACTTAAGACTTGCCTTGCGTATTCTTTGCCAGTCAACCTTGGTTCGATATAAACTAGACAAGTAGGTGTATTATTATCATACTAGTTGCCAGCGGCTCCGCCCACTTATATGTAGGTTATCGCGGCAAATAGTAGCCTATGTGTTATTCTGATGTATAAGCTATATTAATGTGAAGTTTCATCCAAATCCGTTCAGTAGTTTTTGCGTGAAAGAGTAACAAACATCCATCCATCCATACTCACAAACTTTCACGTTTATAATATTAGTATGGATTACCTACTAAACGGTTCTTAAGTATTGACTAAAGTGGTTTAGTGGTAGCGTATGCGACTGTTATGCTTGAAGTCTCAGATTCGATTCCCTGATCAGACCAAATGTTTGTATGATCTGCAAATATTTGTTTCGGAGTTTGGGTGCTTTCTATTTACAATGTGTATGTATTTACAAATAAAGTATATATATATATTTTTATCAGTTGTCCTGTGCCCATATCACAAGCTCTGCTTAGCTTGGGACTAGGCGGCGTTGTATATTGAAATATTTATAAAAAAAATACTTTTAGAGAAATGTCATCATATTACATTCAAACCTTCAAGAAAAACGTCCTTCGATACTTAACCTACTATAATTATCTTCTTAATCATTAAAGCTTATGTATATTCTATTCACTGTGAGAAATTAGCATTGCACTATAATTCACCATTATTGTCATAAGTCTCGGATGTTGTCGCTTTTACCGGTTTCTGCCATGTTCCTTTGACAAGGTCTAAACTTATCTCATATATATATAAACTAGCTGTCCCGGCAAACGTCGTTTTGCCATAACTACTAATAAATTAAAAATTCATTAAAAAAACATTGTCCAGCGGACAAAATTGTGAATCTAAACCATTCCCAGATCCCCTTGAACACACACAAAAAATTTCATCAAAATCGGTCCAGTCGTTTGAGAGTAGTTCAGTGACATACACACTCACAGAAGAACTATATATATAAAGATATATGCAATACGCAAACCCTAGTGGGGTGACGGCCCAAGGAGGTTTTCACACATAAAAAAATGGTTTGTTCCAAGCTTCCTTCTCTTTACAGTGATGTTCTTTTGTTTCTATTTAATACGTTTAAATTTTGTAAAGCTTTTCAGTGCTATTCTTACTTTGCTTTACTCGAAAATTACGTGTATTTGGCTTTATTAACTTTCGTATGTGAATCAAGATAAAATTACATTTTTGAACCAATCGTAAGATCTTAATTAGATAAAAAGTTATTAAAATCATTTAAAAATATATTTTAAAATTGTGTTTAAAGTAAGTATGTGTTGGTTAATATGTGAAAATAAAACTCAGATTTATAAACAACTAATTAGTTATAAATTATTTGGTGGAGGGACCTTTGACAAAACAGATATCGTGTTCTGAATGTTTTGCACGTTTTTGAAGTGAAAGGAGTTTGTATATACATACGTAAAAATACGCCTGCATTCAAAATCATGTATAAATCGAAACAAATGTAAATTTTCATCACATTGTTCGTAGCATGAGTGCACCGCGTCTCCCTGTCTCCCTCACTCGATCAGTTTGTCCCCAGGATGGACCAGGACGGCAGTCTGAATATAAGCTACGACGAATGGCGGGACTACTTGCTGCTCGCCCCGGCTTCGGACATACACTCGCTGATACATTTCTGGAGGCATTCTACTGTGAGTAATAGTTTATAAGTATCCTTTTATTAAATTAAGCTCAAAGAGACAAAACCTTCGTACTTAGTACTTCGATAACAATTGGATTTGACGGGTGACCTGATAGCAATTGCCTATAGCAGTTCATGTACACCTACAAGTACGTTGAGCGCTTTTAAAATATAATAATTAGAACTCAGCTCCCTTAGCCAAGTTGTAAGAGTTCGCGCCATACATTTGTTTTTGTTTTTGGAATGCGCCTTGGCTAGGAGGTCAGGAGCTACGAAAGAAATTATTAATACCAGTTTTCTGTAGCCGTTCGTTTCGTAGGCGATTGTGCGTAACCGGTTTTGAAAAAAAAATCTTTGTACAAAACAAATTTCGTAGCAAGAAAAATAACTCCTAATACATAAATGGAAAATATGCATCGTTGCGGATAGCTGAAGTGGCATTAATGTCTGACCGCCATTTTTTTACCGAAAAAAAAAGTTACGTTGGTTTCGTAAGCAGTATAAGGTGTGATATTAGTATATTAATCCATCAATATACGCTCAGTAATTTGTAGATCGTACACCCACCTATGGTATTAATGCGCAAATAAGACCTCCAAGTCTTTTCTCAGATATACGTTCGCATTTTCTACATATTTTCATAAACCCAGGGATGTTACTTAGTTTCAAAGAACTGAACAGGAATTTAACTACCGCAAATATATCGTACATTGTTGTGAATAGCTAAAGTGGCATTGATGTTTGGCCGCCATCTTTTTTTACCGACAACACAAATAGAATTTCCAATAATTAGGGTTTTTACATAATAAGGTTAGGTTGTATTAAGAACAGTACGGAATAATGTTAAAAAAGTTGATTATACTACAATAAACCGGCATTAGCAAATGGAAAGGATCCTTCATTCCTCCAATTTATACATGAATGCGGTACATGATTCACAATAATGTCCGTAAACAGTTTCGGGTAAGCCTAATACTAAAATCCAAACACAAATTAACAGAGTCTGTTTTTAGCTTTTGCCCGTAGATCCGCCCGCGTGTCGGTATCGCGGTAAAAATTAATCTATGCCCTTTCTCAATGATCAAAGTATCTCCAGGTCAGAAGCCATTGAAGTCGGTGCAAAGGTTTAGCCGTGAAAACGTTACAGACGGTTACTTTCGTATTTATCATATTAGCATGGATTCGATTACACTCATTTTACGTAAAACGCAATGATAAATAAATCACCACAACGCAATTCGCAGACAATAACAAATCATGTGAGACTTATCGTTAATAGGCTTTTCCCAAATCAATGTTATCGGTGTAAATAAAATTGATTGTGTTAAAACCAAAAGATTATTTTGGTTAGGCTATCATTCAATCTAAGTCGATAAGTACTATTTACCAACAAACTGAAAACTGATTGCTAATATATGTGAAGGAAAACAAAACTTGGAAGGAACTGTCGCCTGCGGTATTCTCGGACCAATACGACCTTCAAACCTTCAAGAAAAGAACGTACTCCTTCTTAAAAGGCCGGCAACGCACTTGTGACGTCTCTGATATTGCGGGTGACCATAGACACCCAGCGGTGGCGATACGTCTGCTCGTTTACCCACTATAACATAAAAAAAAAAAACTAAAACACACACACAATAAACCGTCAGCAGGATGGCATAGTAGGCTAAAACGAGAGAGACCTATCTCCAGTGGTCGACTTTTAAAGGCTGCTGATGTGAGAAGTGAAGAGATTTCTCTATTATGTCCTGTCAGGTTTGTACAATTTTCTAGGTATTTGCGATAGTATGTTGCATTTTGAAGGTTGTGTAACACCACGCTTGAGCTCTTCCAAAAAACTAGGAACCAATAATAGATCATACAACTATAAAAGTTAAGAAACTACCAATGAATTTTAATTTTAAAATAAATGTGCTAAGGTTCAAAGTCGAAGTTCTTCAACTCCCCTGCATATTCAGTTTTTAATCTTGTAAACTTAGAACATTCGATTATTACTTGGTATCGCTTAGTTAACTAAAAATATTAGATTAATAATAAGTTACCGCTATTTAATAAAACATAGTCGGCGATCGTCACACCTAAATTCTAAGTTGTTATATCACTACATATCTATACTCTATACAAATAAATAAAATTGGAGTGTCTGTTTGTAATATTTAGATAACCGCTTTTTACTAAATGCATATGTATGTATACACGGTACATATACCAAAAATGTATTTAAAAAAAAAATTGTCTGTCTGTTGGTTCCGGGTAGTCTCTGGAACGGCTGGACTGATTTTGACGGGACTTTCACTTGCAGGTAGCCGATGATCCAGGGAGTAACTTAGGTTACTTTTTTTAGACTAACTTTTTCCCGCGGCGTTACTCGCGGGACGACGATAACCGCGGGTAACACCGCGGGGTTCAGCTAGTCAAAAGCTACTACACGGATTATGATGCGGTTTTTTCCAATAGATAGAGTGATTCCTGAGAAAGGTTTTCGTATATAATTTGTAAAAATGTTGAGTATACTAGCTAAAATATAACTGACTGAAAAGACGCCTCGTTGGTCTGGTAGTTAGCGTAAGCGACTGCAGATCAAGAGTTCTCTGGTTCGATTCCTGGGTCGGACTGCTGTTGAGTTTTTCTAATAAGAAGTTCTTAATAGCAGCTCGGAGTATGTATGGCAATCGTTTTTGGGAAGTTAGTGCTCTCAAATATACTGACAACTAGTTCAACCTTCGAATTCAGTTCACCCTCTGGGTTGCGGCGGTCCGATACCAGTCGCTCCGTGGAAAAACTGATATTCAGGTAAAACCGGTTGAACTAGTAGCCTACCCCAAACCTTGGGAATAATAAAAGCAAGGAAGATGATCGGCTAAAATATAACGATATTTGTTAAAGACATCGAAAAAAAAGTTAGCCGCAAATCTTCTCGGAGTAACATAGACCATATTATATTTTCCATAAAGAACTCGTGCAAAGTTGGGGTGGGTTGCTAGTAGTATATAGGTATATATAGAATAGATACTATTGATTCTCTTTTTTGCAACATGATTTTTTTACATAAATGTATTACCCCTACTCTTATCTATTATGTAATTATATCTCAAAAAGACGTAAAAGTAATCGTAATCCATCATTACGAATCTATATCAGATATCAATGCCTTGACATAACATAAAACAATACTTAAATATAAACACAGTATATTATTATCGTTCACAGTGTTTACGCATTTGCGGCATAGATGGCGTTGGTAAACAGTTTTTTGTTCAGTACTAACATACAATACTTGTATTGGTTTTAAAGCAAGTTTAGATTGTATGTATAAAGACACTTATGAGGTAGGTATCATTAATATGAAGGACAATTACTTAATTAAATGAAATTTAGTCAACGTTTTCCGATCTTTCCAATGTTAAAACTTTCTCTTGAGTTTTGAGTACTGCTTTCAAGGCATAGTCGTTGATGATAAATTGTATTCTTTTCGATTTGTTTACCAGAATAAACGCGGAATCCGCCTGCATCTTGGCTTTTAACCCGTGTGTGCAAAATCTTCATACTGACACAAAAGAATATTTAACCTAAAATCTTTTTCATCACAAAAGGATATAAATTTTACATATTCACATCATTATTATTTTTCACTGTCATAGAAATTGGTGACGTTCGACGTCAGTTCTTATATTGTGACAAAGTTAGATTATGTTAAGGCTAGATCAGACAGCCGCCCGTGCCTCGGTGAGCACGTTAAGTGGTCGGTCCCGGTTGTTATGACCATCTATGGCAAACATACTTACAACTAGTTCAACCTTCGAATTCAGGTAAAAGCGATTGAACTAGTAGCCGACTCCAAATAATCTTGGGAGTAATAAAGGATAGGAATTGAGATCAGACAACCGCCACTACTTTCCCATCGGTATAGTTCACGTCGCTTAACCGCCCCGTCCGCTGTCTGCCCGAACCTTAACGTAACGAAACTCCATCTTTTGAATGATGATGAGATGAATAACTTTACCCATTGAATACATTAAACATGCTAAGGTGCATTGTACGGAAGTAGAATAACGGAAAATTTTCTTCATGTTTTGTAGGAGCTGATTCTCGCGGTTCGCGGCGAGAGTCGAATCAAAAGTAATAAAAAGTAGTGTAGCCTAAGTTACTTCTTATATATCAGCTATCTACCATTGAAAATCCCGTCAAAGTCGTTCGAGCAAACAGCGTTTGCGCTGTGTTTCACCGACTGAGTGAGGATACCGGAGGCCATTTTTTTTTATTATTTTTGAAAGCGATAAGAAAATAACACAGTTCAATAATAAGCGAGGTTTAGAGTTACTATGCGAACTATATCTGAGTTCACAAGTCAAATATAAAAATAGGTATGAACCGAATCACATAGATTAACTCACAAATATGATTAAAAGTGTGTGAAAGAAAACTTTTGAATCATGTTTATCAGAAATCAAAGGGTCAAAATGTAATCTATATAAATTGACATATGAATTTAATAACAAACTAGCGATTATTAAACTCAGTATTGTACTATAATTATGCTAACGTTGATAATAATGTCTTGACAAATGACACACGGTCGTCTGATGGTTGGCAGTCCACAACTGTGCGGCTTTCTAGCAACTTTAGCACAACAAAAAAGTCGCCTGCGATATTCCCGGACCAATACGATCTTCAAACCTTCAAGAAAAGAGCGTACTCTTTCTTGAAGGACCGGCAAGGCACTTGTGACGCCTCTGGTGTTGCGGGTGTCCGGTAGGCGGATGGGCGGCTGTAATCCCTTTTCATCAGGCGATACGTCTGCTCGTTTGCCCCCTATTTAATAAAAAAGGATAAAAAGAACAGTGATATTGCTTAAGGGAAAACTATAATTGTAAAAGTTGACAAGATTCAGAAGCGCCCGGAATAATAAATCAAATGATATTACGCTTTACGGTTCTGAATCAAGTGAGCACTGACAAACAATTAGATAAAGCTCCTTCCTTGCCTGTGGCTCGCAATAAGCTCGATGTTTTCGTATTTATTCAGCCCATTAGCTTCAATGAGAAAATGAACCATTTGAGGAGTGGCCTCTGCAGAAAATTCCACCACTTATCTAATAGAGCCCACTAATAGGCTGCCTGCGGATTTCGTCTTGAGTGTCAAGTGATAGATATCTGCATTGTGTTGTCAGTTGTAACGTGAGAGTTGTTAGAAATGATCGGATCGTCACTGAAATATATTCCATTGACTCATAGATTGACTCAATATCAATGTTCTTATAGTATCTTTAAATGAACATACCCTTCGAGATTCTGCAATCTCAGTTATTTCTATTCTTTGATCTGTCTCCCTACCTAAATTTGCTTTCCTATATGTATATTTCGCCTGAACACTTTATCAAGGCGGTCAGATGGGTATTTAATGTAACTTTCTCACATCATTATCACATCACAGCATCCATTATATCTATCCTATGATCTTTTGTAAAAAGTTATGGGCAATTGTGTCACCGCAAAACATATAGGTACAGAAAACATAGCTTTTATAACAATACTCCTCAAACCGCACCTCTATTGGAACTACCTATATTTTTATATTAAGTGTCATTACTCTAGTGTTTACCTAAGTCGTTATGTTGTTTGTTCTAAGAACACAAACACACGGCCTTGAGATAAAGAGAGCGAAGATTATTTAATCGTTACCTAAACTTATAGCAAGTAGTAACAATTCTGCTGTACTAACCCCATTCCACTTCACTCTGGAACTGTAGTGCTAAAATTACTTAGAGTCACATACATCCATGAGTATTGTCACAACTCGAGTAAGCAGAGGCACAGTAAATATTGCTGACATATTCAAACTGGACGAATGGTAGGAATAAGCCTATTGATAACTGGGTACTTTTTTAGTGTATAGGCTAACAAGCACCTGCGTCATCTGTTCCGAAATGACTACTACTGTCAAGGGTTACTTGCAACGCCAGTGACAAAGTGCGTAGTTTTTAGGCCCAGTTCATTACAGTCGGCTATCCTTACAAGTTCACTGAAAAGCAAAGAAAAAATTCGTTAACATCAGTTTTCGGTCATGCCATGCCATCACTGCAATGTCAGCCTAAATGTGACTAACTACCTAATATGAATACAAGAATCAGAAGTTCAATTTGAAAGGAAAATATGGGAATAGTCGAAGGCTGTAAAGGAGTAAAGGGATTTTGCTTTCACGAATGGAAAGTGCAGGATTAGTTCGCATAGGTCAGGTTCACTGACCTGGAACTCGAGCTGGCTGACACTAGAAAGTCAGACCCTATAATCTTTCTTGAGATACTTTCATAGAAGTAAATTAGTCAATGATGCAATATGTCCCAACATGTTATCATGTGTTGTGTTATTGCAATCTACGCGCTTATAAAACAACATCGAATGCGATTTATGCAACGGATGAATGTTCGACGGAAGTGGGGAGGGTGAATTGATCGATGTAATGGAAGTGTTCATATTCAACTGTTTGTTATTCCTACAGGGCCGGCTTCGTACTTTATATTTTTGTCTTTAGTGCCTCTCTTGGGTTCAAAAATGTTCGTTGGTACTAATTTCCCATTTCATTATGATCTTCCAATTTTCCTCATCTAATGCCTAGTGTCCGATTAACGGCTATAGGCAGCAAAATATGTGCGTTTCATATATCTCTGTTTATCCGTTCGGAAATATAGGTATGAGTATTAGTTAGAGGTCTGAAAGTTAGAGGAGTAGCTCTAACGTTAAACTTAAGAAGCCATGGCAATGTCCAATGTCCATTGAACGCTGTTGTGCATTCGGTTCTTCCGCCTGGTTTTAAAAGGTAGCGATGTATACAAAACGAAACAATAGTCTTCTGATTTTCAGATGCGACACCATAACAGAACAACAGATAACAGATTGCTTATATCGTATTAGAAGAAAGACCTCCGTAAGTTATGTTCATATTTATTTATTGAAGATTTGACTCATAAAATATATGTGACGATTTATATTACATTCGAACCTTACCGGAGCCTTTTCTCACGAAATGTATTGTCGTGACACTGACACTATTGGCCACCGGTTTGTCTTTCGGAATTTGCACTAGTGTATGTTACGTATTGCAGTGTTGTTTTTAACAGGCACTGTGATATAAGTATACAGACTGTATTTCGTTTAGAAATCGACATAGTTTGCACAAATGTCAAGGGCGATCGCCAGTCAGGAGCAGTGTTCAGCCATTGTCTATGTTGAATTTCGAACGACGTTCGTCATTCGTTGATCGTCATCGTCATTGATTGTTTCACGTATGTTTAAAAGTCACGTAATATTATAATTTCACCAATATATAACTTTTCTGGAACCATAAGATGCTATTTTTCCTCTTATTCATACAAGTATGGCGTGGCTTGAGCCCCAAAAATTCCGACAACAATCTATCTAAAAATCTAAATATATAAAAGAGTAAGGTGACTGACTGACATACCCAGAGATCAACGCACAGCCCAAACGGCTGAACCTAGAATCCTGAAATTTTGCATGTAGGTTCTTTATACAACGTAAGTGAGCACTAAGAAAAGGAATTTTGGAAATTCCACCACTAAGGAGGTAAATCAGGGGATGAAAGTCTGCGTGAGCGAAGCCGCGTGCAAAAGCTAGTCTTATATAATACGGCTGAAATTGATCGATATCGATTCTTTATACAGAGGGATCCACCATCGGACCTCCACAACGCACTAGGTAGGTAGGATGTCAAAGTGCTGTAAATTGGATTTTTTAGATCTCCAACTACGCACAATAACGATTACATGATTAAACGTGCCCTCCAAGTCACAAGGAGACCCCAATAGGTATGTCATGAATAGTCACCAATCCAAGGAATGACCGGGCTTTGAATTGCCTAACTTTGCAATGTATAAACCTACTGGGTTACCACTGCGCCACGAGCCTTTTAAAGACAGTATAAAACTACTATGGAAGTACTTTCCACTACTTTCGTTATTATTATTATTATTTAGTTTTCTTACTAATAGTTACTTACTCCTCAGTTCCGAATCCAGTCCATGTTGGAGGTGTGAGCTGACGTATGTGTTACAGGGCGATAATGTTCTTATGACGACGCGACGTATTTACAACTGTAAATACATTAAGGTTGCCACGCATATTACGTGATGTGCAACGTGACTTGGTTTGTAATAAAACAAATGTGGATTTTAGCATCCTTTGTTATTACAGATATCTTAGATCATTTGTTTGTCTAGTTTTAAGATGACACTAAACATTTAAGCAAACCAACTGTATTATGCTGGTGTGTGTGCAAATCGCTCGTGTATAGTGACACTGTCAAAATAACTGACACACACATCGAAAGGAATGTAGTGACCAATACTGACAAAAGAATTTACGTGTGACGTTAGATATCAATAATATTAATTAGTTTTTTGTTGTTTCGTCTAAGAAAGGAGGTATTATGAGTATAACAATTTGGAGATGGTGAACAGAGAAACTGAAGGCCACTCTTTTTAAAAGTCAGGTCTTCTTCTTCTTTGTATGTTTAGAATATTGTCTACAATAGTATTAGTTTGAGTTTCCATTTGCGACAGCCTTGAACACAACGCCCGCCGTCGGTTAGTGAATAATAGGATCGTCAATCACTCGGTGGGTGTGGTCGACAATTGCTTGTTAAGTGAGGAGGCCTTCGATACACAACACGTCACAGCCAACCTCAAGGTACAGCGTTACCTAATTAGTCACGAACTTCTATAGCCAACGTGGAAACGCCAACACTTTTATTAGTTATCATCATAGTTTTAAATTCGATTACTACCTAGGTTTGTCCTTATTAAAAATAATAAATATTTAAGACATCTAACCCACAACACCATATATTTCCAAGTTAAGCAGAGCCTGTGTTATGAGCACTACAAAACTGATATAAATAATAAGTAAATACATACATAGAAAACACTGAAACTCCGAAACAAATATTTGCAGATCATACATACATTTGGTCCGACCCGGGAATCGAACCTGAAACCTCAAGCACAGCAGTCACATAACGTTACGACTGCGACACTGAGACAGTTAGTTATCTATATATATAAAAGAGGAAGGTGACTGACTGACATACCCAGAGATCAACGCACAGCCCAAACCACTGAACCTAGAATCCTGAAATTTTGCATGTAGGTTCTTTATATAACGTAAATGAGCACTAAGAAAGGAATTTTTGAAATTTCGCCCCTAAGGGGGTAAATCAAGGGATGAAAGTTTGTATGAAACTTTTTATTCCTTTGATAAATTTGCTTAACATTTTGTAAAAATGTAGTGGGGTTAAAGTAATGAAATGCGTATTTTAGTATTTCTCAAAATATCGCTCGTAAGGGGGTAAATCAGGGGTTGAAAATCTGCGTGAGCGAAGCCGCATGTAATAGCTAGTTGTGTGATAAGTACAATCATTTCTTCTGTGTTTATCAGAATACTTTTCTATCTAGTAGTTTGAGATCGAACGGTCATGAATGTCTGTAAGAATAAAATATATAGCCCGACTACTTAAATGTCTATAACACCCGGGCTATAGTTACAAATCTATTGACACCTCATTCATTAAAATCGGTTCAGTAGTTCGGTGGAGCATCAAACATTCATACGTAGGCTGGCAAATCTATGACCCTTCCTTTTTACTTTGTCATAGTCAGGTATAAATTAATGTCGCCGTCGGCAGCCTATATATGTATAAACCACTGCTGAACTAGGATCTAACGAATATCTGTAATAAAAAATGTACATATGTCTAGCGTGTACAGGCCTCAAGGGACTGAAAACCAAGCGTGAAGCAGCCCTATATGTGTTTACAGACATGTTATGATAACGAGGCTAGTCCACACGTGCCGGCATCTCATCAATATTTTATAATTCATTTTATATTATTGTGATGAGTACAATAATTTCTTCTGTGTTTTGGTGTTTATCAGAATACTTTTCTATCTAGTTTGGGATCTAACGGTCATGAATGGCTGTAAGAATAAAATATTATGAAATCAAGAAAAAAAATTACAACTATAACCCGACTACGTAGATATCTATATCACCCGGGCTATAATTACAAATCTATTCATACCCATTTATTAAAATCGGTTCAGTTTAAGTGCTACGGTGGAGCATCAAACATTCATGCGTAGGCTGCCAAATCTATGACCCTTCCTTTTTACTTCGTCATAGTCGGGTATAAATTAATGTTGCCGTCGGCAGCCTATATATGTATAAACCACTGCTGAAATAGGACCTACCGAATATGTGTAATAAAAAATGTACATGTCTAGCGTGTACAGGCCTCAAGGGACTCAAAGCATGCGTGAAGCAGCCCTATATGTGTTAATAGGCATGTTATGATAACGAGGCCAATCCACACGTGCCGGCATCTCATCAATATTTTATAACACAGTATAACTCTACATAAATGCATTCTGCAACTTTTCCGTAATGTGCTAGTAAAGATACTAAACAATGGTATTGCGAACTAGTTTAGTGTGAGGTTATGACCTTAAAGGTACATAGGTACTAAATAGAAACCTACCCGCACACACCTCACATACGACCTTCTGAACCTAAACTAGAACGTTGTGTGACTAGACCCCTGTATTTTGATAATCAGTCTACTGATAAACATATATATATTTCTAATAAATTAAATTATAAATCTTTTTAAAAACAAGATTTTATTGGAATGCCCTCATAAAGCACTCGACGAGACAAATTAAACGAGTCCAAATTTGATGGTGCTGCTACGTTTCTTTACAGTGTTCCTATTCCAGATCTAGCATCAGATTAACTCCATGTCATCATAGTATTGTTTTGTCACGCTACACAGATCCTTGCAAAGTTTTAGCAAAATCGGATTAAGATATCAGCTTCAAAAATGAGTTGCAAAATTCCGCCCTAACATACATACATTGCAAGTTAATAAAAAGCTTGTAAAAACAGACATATTATAGAAAGATTATGCGCGTAGTTTTGTGATCATGATTAACAATAGTATTTAATAATCCACTGCTGAACATAGATTTCTTCATAGAAAAGAGGTTTCGGGCTACTATTCCACCCTGGCTAGATGGGTTCGTATTGATTTCGTATAGTCCGGCATAGTATGCGCCCTTAGTTCCCTTTTATGACACCTTTTACTACGAATAGCTTTTACCAAAATTTTATGATGAAAACGATCAATAGTTAAGTGTCAAGAAATTACAAAATAATTTGTTCTCGGTGGTAAACGAACGTACAATCTTTGGCTTCGTAGTTAGGATCGCAAAATTAAAAAAAAAGAAAATGACTGAGAAATGTTAATCGTTAAATAGGGGGGTGAATACCTCTACTGGAGATTGTTTTTTGTTTTTTCGGAAGACGGTCCCCATTTCATCTCATCCACATTTTTTATATTTTATATAATTAATTTCATCACGACGAAGACTTATGATTTGAAGACTATATACACTTGACATTGGCAGAAATAGCTGATCCGAGAGATCCGGCTGATTGCCATTTAATCAAAGAAAGAAAGAATACCTCTACTGAATATGTCTTTTTTATATTAAAACCTATCAAATTGACCCTACTCTGCCTGATAGAAAACATGTAAGCAACAAACAAAATCGTGATGTCGAGTCTTCTTTACCTTTTAATGTTATTCCGAGGGTTAGAAAACATGAGAAATAAAAAAAACGCCTTTGATAGTCTAGTTATTTATTTTGAGGATACCTATACATGCTTTTCTACTGAAAAATTATTCGAGGCAACGACGACGACACAATGTCAACAATGGACAACCGCAATGTCACCTCAACATTTTATCAAGTTTGTGTGACGTATAGCTACAAGTATTTAAGGCATGATGACAGTAATCATTTCTTTGTGTTATTTATTTTCTCAGTAGCATCAAATCATCATCACATTCTGCCTTTAATAGTCCACTACTGGACATAAACCTTTCATAAGAAAGGACGTTCTGATTTACTAAACCACGCTGGCTAGATGAGTTAGTATTGGGTTTCTTTCAAGTTTTACTTCTCTTTGCAGGTTTGTTGTCTTGCGTAGTTTGCTCCCTAGTCGCCTCTTAACTACACCCATAGGATGCACAGATTCTCTGTATTCTTAATTTTTCACCACACGGAAAAGTATTTCGGTCGTATGTCTTGTCTTATTAAATAAAATACGTTACTATTCACCTTTCTTAACAGACACGTTTCCGTTTTTTTTTAGCACCATGTTTTCACCACAAGAAAATTGCAGGACAATCGAACATTTAATTGAAATTCTTCCTCCATTGAAGGACACTACTCACTTCTTTCGTTGCAAAAACAAACAGGATACATTTGTACTGGGGTACATCTGTCTTTAGGAATGCCTGTATATAAGTATAACTTTCTAATTTATGGCATAATTTCAGCACCATCTATAGACGATTATTACGACGACGAACTACGTAATTTACGTTTGCAATATAGGAGAATTAGGATATAGAACACATTGTCGATTCCGATTATTGAATCGAAATCTTCCCCAATTTTATTTCAATTTCTAATCAGTTACTCCGCTCATGTAACACCTATCATAAGGCCTGACGCGTAAACACGCTCACACACGTGACAGAATCACTCAACGTGACATTATCATTGAACCTGTCGGGGTCATGAACCTAAACGCGACTTGATGGACTAAATTTATTCAACTCATTTCATAGGCCGTCAATACTGAACCTTTCACGTTCAAATGAACGTGTTAACGTAAGTGACATAAATGTCACACATGAGACCAAACTTCAAGTGAGTTGATAATTTTCATAATATTATAATATATGATATTATTATAATAATAGGGTATTTTACTGTACTTGAGAAAAAATCTAGAAATATGTTATTGAGAAACCTTAGGCAAAAAGCAGTCGGAAAATGTTAGTTTTAGTTCATAAAATAATAAAATATTTTAAAATTTATGTGTTTTTTAGTGATTTAATAGCGCTATAGTATCTAACTAAGACACGTTCTAAAAATGGGTGTAATACTCTATTACCAGACATTTAAATATCATGACCATTGTAATTTGAACCGTCACTGTATATCCTTTTATACCCCGACGGATCAATAGGTATATAGATTGGCCTCGATTGTTCTATGTTGTAGTCTTACATGGTATTTAAGTTTAAAGGCATATTTTAAATGAGGCTTGATAAGGGGTTATACCGTTGGACTCACAGAAAGCTGATCCACACTAGTATTTTAAATTCGATCGTTACTTTGTCTGTCGGTCTGTTACGCTTTCACGGCTAAACCGCTCAGTAAAATTTAGCATGGAAATACTTTGATTCTTGAGGAAGGACATAGGCTACTCTTTACCGCGATTTTATTTTTTTCACTAAGTTATCCCCTATTTCTAGGATAAGTCTCGAGTCGTAGAAGTCATTTACAATCAGATGACTCGCCTGCTACTGCTCTCTTCTATACACATACACAAGTACATATCGTCACGAACCACGTGTAAATAAACGTGCACAATACAAACACAGCCACGGCCAGATTCAGATTTTGCGATTTCAACTCCTATGACGTGTCTATGCTAACATTGTAAAAATAGTTTAGTTTGGATGCGCTAATGTCATGTATGTCGAGGACGCTTGTAGACGTCACCTTTATATCACTGGCCTGTAGTTCTAGTGTTTAATGACCCTGACCTTGATCTTAAGTTAAAGGTCGAGGGTTCTATTACCACACAGGACAAGTAATTATGCGATGAGTAAGATCATTTGTTCTGCGTCTGGATGTAATTTACCCAATGTTGGCGAAAAGTTAATCTGATTAACGATTAAAAATGACGATTAATAAGTTAATCGTAAATTTGGGTATTAAAATTAAACGTAAGCAATATTTTGCTGATTAAGAACATTAATCACAATCGTTAATAATGATTAAACATGTATGATTAATAGATGAAGTTTGAAAAGGTTCAAAAATAAAAAAGTGACATAGCTAATCAAAATTTTTTGTTTTTTTTTTGTTTTAATTTTAAAGTACAATGGACGGCCTTATTGCTAACAGCAATTTCTCCTAGGCAACCTATGTCTGTAAATGTACGCAGGAAACAGCGGTAGTTGTAGGTTGTATTATGGGCCACCGGTATCCTCACTCACTCGGTGAAACACGACGTAAACACTGTTTTACACCGGTTTTTTGTGTGGCCGTGGTATCACTCCGTTAGAGCCGGCCCATTCATGCCGATTACCTACAATAAGTATGTTTATCAGCAATCAGGCAAAGCACAATAAGACGTGGGGGTGTGTGAGATGTATCAAATGTATTACTATTGCTTGACTCACGATTGCATACAGATCTAAAACTGGTTCAGGTCGACCTCAATAAATGACTTAAGGTTGTTCTAGAAACTGACTATAAACCACTCTAGTCTGGTGTGTGCCGCTTTTCAAACGGTGGGCGCTAACAAGCGCACAAAATAGCAAAATAGCGTAAGCCACTGCAATGCTTGAGGTCTCCGGTTCAATTTTCGGATCGGACTAAATGTTTGTATAATCTGCAAATATTTATTTCGGAGTTTTGGGTGTTTTCTATCTAAAATATGTGTGTATTTACAAAATATAGTATATATATATATATATATATATATATATATATATATATATATATATATATATATTTATGTATTTATATTAGTTGTTTAGTACCCTAAACTAAGCACGGCTTGTACTATACAAACTTTGCTTAGTTTGAGACTAGATAGCGTTGTGTATCAGATGTTCGAAATATAATTATTTAGCCGACTGCCCAAGAATCAGTATTATGTTTTAACTATAGCGTGAGTCGTTAGATTTGTCTTAATTGTGGGAGTGACACTGGAATAAAAATGAAAGTCGTTAATGTATAAATCTGAAGTAAACGTTTTCATGCAGTCAGTTTTTTTGATTATTTTTTAATCATTGCGTTTTTATTCTATTTAATAACAACTTTTCATTATATATGTACCTACCAATGAAGTAGTTACTATTCTCTAATTCTGTATTCGTTTATCAGGTAAATATTATATTTGCCGATATCAAAGCACGCCTAAATAAACTCATTTTTCTATTAGCTTACACAGAAAGCAAATTTTAAATGGCGAGATGAAATAAAGTAAATTCTTTATAATGCTTCATTTGTTTTGTAATTTCAGAATTATTGCTCGTGTCTCTTTTGTTTCTGACAGTTCTCGTGTTGCCGTTACGAATATATAGAACTTAGTCACATTTCATAGACAAGGTGGTTCAAAATTTCCATGGCGACCACGCGCCACTTGCTTTTAGTCAAATTCGGTTGATTAATACACTTAGCGGTATTGCCACTATATATAAAATAATTAATTGGTAATTCAAGCCATCTTTTAAAGCTTTCTTGTTAATTAATCTACATAATGCTTGACAGAAGTACTTTACAAAAAAATTCTGGAAAAAAAGTATTAAGACAATAAAATTTCGTAAAATTATGATTTTTGTATGAATTTATTTTCCTAAAATCAAAAACTATTTCAGCTATTAAAATTAACTATAATGGTTATTTTCCAAAACTCCAGTACTTAGTTTAGAAAGGACTGTTAAAGACAATGAGGACTCCAGCCAAGTTGAGATTATTCCTCTTAACCGTATACGTATAAGACCTTTATAAAATTTCCGCAATCACTTTGCCGGAAAGTAGGTAGACAAATTTCCAGCTTCATTTGTAACGGAATAACAAAAATTTACTGTAGTAAATCTCTTAAAGTGCATATTCCTCATGAACAATAAACCGCATGTATGATTTGAAGTTAGTTGGTCGTACCGGACGAATTCAATGCGCATGCCCCGGCAACAGCCAAATTTATTTTTAACTTATCTTTGAAGGAATATTATGAAGGGTACGCATTGTATACACTTTGAAGTGCAGCAATATTTATTACTGTTATATTAAAATGTTAGTAACGCCCAAAGGTGGTTAAGCGGATTCAAACTTTACGAACATGCTATAAGAACTACAATAATTAAAAAAATGTTACTTCGTATGATATTTATAGTATGATAGCGCACGTAGCATTCCTTGCGTTTGTTTGTGTGACATAGCGGTGTTGCTACATAAATAAATTTTGTGTTTATTTAAGAATTCCTTTCAATAACAAAACCTGTGAGCTACCTATAGAAAGAGTTAACACATACGTTTAGTAATGATTTAAACGTTATTTGTTGAGTAACAGACAGACAAATCTGGGTAACAAGTAACAATAGTATTTTAACGTTATCGTGCGGGAGTTTTATTTGCCATTTTATTCTATTCTCAGCACAAATTTCATTCATATTTATCTATCTACGTCAAACCGTCTGTAAGCTATTGTCGCCGGTGAGAAGACCGCTTGTTTTACGGAGCGTATCTGACTACAAACCTATTTCATAAATGGTTTAAAATGATATTGGTTTTCCTATTCCTAGATCAATGTTTAGTCAAAGTAAACGTAGTTTGTCGATTGTTTGTCTGTTACATTTATCGATTAGCTACAATTGTATGGGTAACCGGAAACGGTCACCTGGTTCTAAGGGCCAGTTTTTTGATCCGTAGTTAACTCAACTAATGGTTAAATTTCGCTACCAATGGTTAAAAATCAGAAAAATGTGTTTTTTGACGCAAAGTTAACTTAACCATTGGTTAATTTTTTAACTATTGGTCATTTAATTTAACTACTCGTTTTTGGAGAGTTAACTTTTAACAGATGGTTAGAAATTGCTATATAACTTTCAACTGTCACTGGCGTCGTATATTTTCTGTTATATTACGACGCAGTTATGGATTTAAGCATAGTTAGATACTTTGATGTGTCGGAAAGTTCATCAGACGAAGATGCTGTTACGGATTACGTATTGATGAGAAGGCCCAAGACTTTTAAGCCTCGCAACCCACCATTGGAAACCTGGGATAGTGAAGATTTCTGCCAACGTTACCGCCTTTCAAAGGAAACAGTGATATGGATAGTAAATGAAATTGAAGAGGATCTTAAAAGCCCTACTACAAGGTTTGTTAATTATCATTATCCCAATTTGCTTTATGAACAGCGTCATATAATTTAAAAAAAATTATCAGATGCCTTAATTTAAATTAACAATTTTTTAGGAATCATGCTGTCACACCTCTTGAGCAATTATTGCTCGCATTGCGGTTTTACGCCACGGGTACACTGCAGCAGTGCTCTGGAGATCTATTTGGATTGTCAAAATCAACCGCTTGTAAAATCATCCACTCCGTTTCAAAGATAATTTGCAAAAAATTCAAACATTTTATTGCAATGCCACATACACAAGAGGAGATAAAATATGTTGTGGCTCAGTTTTATTCCATAGCTAAATTCCCAAGTGTTATTGGAGCAATTGATTGCACTCACATACATATATTAAGCCCTGGTATGTACTTCTATGTTTGTGATTTATTGTAGTTATAGTATTTTAGTTATATTGTGAATTAAAACCATTTATTTATTCCAGGAGGTGAGAATGCCGAACTTTATAGAAACAGAAAAGATATCTTTTCTATAAACACACAAGTAGTGGCAGATGCAAACCTAAAAATTATGGATATAGTTGCAAGGTGGCCAGGTTCTGTACATGACAGTACTATTTTCAATAATAGTAGAATAAAACATAACATGGAAACACAAGTATTTGGTAGTTGCTGTCTGTTAGGAGACCGTGGTTATGCATTAAAAAAATATTTGTTGGTGCCGTTGGCAGATCCGCAGACTTCAGCAGAAAAACTTTACAATGAAAGCCAAATTAGGACAAGAAATGTTGTGGAACGAACATTTGGTGTATGGAAAAGAAGATTTCCTTGCATAGGGTCTAAATTAAAAGTTAAATTAGATAATGTGCAACCTATCATAGTTAGCACTGCAATTCTCCATAATATTTGCATTGACAAACAAGACATTTTACCTAATGGTGGTCCAAGTGTGGTGGAAATAAACACAGATCAGAATTTATTTTTTCCAGAAACTAATAACGAGCAGGAACATAGAAGAGAATTAATTAGAACATATTTCTGTCCTTTGTTAAGTGCGGAACTAACAATATAATTAGCTGTATTATAATTATAAATAAATTTCATTGTATGAACATTGTATAATTTCAATAGTCTTATTTTAGGGAACAATAAAAGGCATAATTTTTATTCAGATAAACTTTTTAATTGCAATTTTGCTCGTTCTGCATCATTATTACATTTTTGTAATATTAAATCATACATTTTTTTTCTATAATTTATCTCCAATTCATGTAATTCATCTTGCTGCTTCATGGCTTTCTCATGTGCCTCTTTTTTAAAAGCCATATTCTGGTTATGCTCTTCCAGCGCATATCTGGCCAAATCACTTTCTCGACTTTGTTTTTGTGACAAAAACTCAAGTTTTTTATTAGTCTGCATAATTATATGCTTCCTCGTTTCCAGTGGTGTAAAAGCTGATTTTCGTTTATTGGAAAACACTGAAACAAATATAATACCTTACACACATATTTCCCAATATATAACGGTGCATCTAAAATAATAACCAATGTAATAATATACCTAATTCCTTTGATAAAGGTTTTCGTAGCATACTTTTAGGTGTAGTGGCATCAAAAATATTTATAGCAGCATCTGGAAATGATTTCAAATTTATAAGCTATGCAAATACATTAACAGATGAATGTTTCCATCTATATAAAGTTACACACCATTTTTGCTAGATATATTCTCCTTCAAAAGGTCTTGTGACTCCATCGGTACAACAATTTTCAAGTCATCTATTTTGTCAGTTGACAATGTTTGAGGGCTCTTTTCAAGAACATCTGTAATATGCAATGTTAATGTTGTTAACAAATTACTATATAATGCTGTTCTTTTTTAAATATGCAGTTATACTCACTTCCTATAATCTTGTTATCATCCAAAAGTTCTAAATTAATTTCAGCGCAGCCAATATTGAGATTACCGTCAACACTAATAGGCAATTTAATAGCATCTGTAAAGAAAATATCATAATTTATTACTAGACACATTTTGTAAGTAAAGTCAGTGTTTATATTAAGATAACACCAAAAGGTACTTTTAAAGTACTTAGAACTAAAGAAGTAAATAGAAACTTTATATGAAATAGGAAATTATGAAATATATAGATACCTAATGCATCACTGTCATATACTGGAGGCAAACCTGAAATGGATTCCCCCATAATTGAGTTTAACCATTGAGAGGTTTCTGATGGTGCAGGTGGAGCAGGCCCACCACCAGTTTGACGTCTACCATACTTCTCTGCTGCCATTTCCTAAAAATATATAAACATGATAAACCATTCTACTTTGATATCTTATAGAATGCAGTACTTAACCATAGTCTTACTAATATTATAAATGCAAAAGCTTGTATGTATGTGTGTATGTTTATTGCTCCTTCACACTTTACATATTATTGCTTTATCATCTCTAAGTTTTAATATAAAATCACAACAAATAACAAACCTTTCTTGCAGTTTTTTTCAAGTTATTATATTTTTGTTGTAGCTGCTTTACACTGCGATAGCTTGTTGCATCTGCATTAAACTTATCTGCAAGTAATTTCCAAGCAGCATCCTTTTGTTTATTGCTTGTATGGTCAGTTTTTTTGCATACAATCACAGGGAATTCCTTTAGCAGTAACATAAGTTTATTTGATTCGTCTTTGCAGAAGTTAGTACGGCGGTCTCTAAAAATAAAATAACACGTGAATATATCTTTGTTTGCTAGCAAAAGTAGCAAGTAACGCATTATATCAGAACAAATAAAATTTACTTACGTGATTCCTGACATTGTTTATATTTAGTTTTAATAGTATTTATGATATTTTCTTAGTTTTGTCAACAGTATGGTCTTTTTAATCCTTTGGTTAAATCCCTATTCGTAGGTTATAACAATACGAATGCTTGTCATAAAGACTTTTCAAATAAGGTATTGCCATAAAAGAAAATATTACCCACGCAAAATTTGGGCAAGTTAATTCTTATTTTACTGGCAATAAATTAACCAATGGTTACATATTACTATAGTTAAAATAGACATCAAAAAATGAAAAATGGCTGTAACTATTGGTTAGCCCTTAACCAATGGTAAAGGTAACCAATAGTCAAAGTATGTTTGACTACGGATCACAAAACCGGCCCTAAGTGACTAACTTCGCCAATAGACTTTGGCGTTACAAGTCACAAGCAGGTTGCTTTTCTTCAAGTCCCATCGCCCACTCCATCACAGAATCAGGGAGAGGAAAGGTTTGTGCTCCGGTGTGTACTGCACTACTGTGTACCAGTTTTCATGCTGGCCGATGTGAAATTCCTTTTATCTTTACACATCTACGGCGAAGCCAAAAGGAAAGGTAATATTTTTGGCAGTCCATGTACATTTGTATCTACCACCGCAGCGACAAAACTCCGGAACCGATTGTAATGAAAGGTGTCAATGGATTTGTAATAATGACTCGGGTGACATACACTAAATATATTAATTTTATCAAAAAAATTACGTAGTCGCTATATAATTTATAAAACTTTTTTTTGTAAAGGTAATGTTGTATTGCACTACGTTTATTCGTCGTTATTTAGAAGCTTAACAGAGCGATCACCTCACTGATCAGCACTTTATATTAACGCAGTCACTTTCAAAATCTTTACCTAGTAAAAAAAATAGTTGAGATATTAGTCAACAAATTGACAAAATTCGTTATGGGAAATGATAGTTTCATTCGTGGGAAATGGCGTGCCCGTAAATAAAGCAAGTTTTTAGGGTTCCGTGCCCAAGTCAAAAACCAAAACCCTTATAGATTCGTCATGTCTGTCTGTCCGTCTATATGTCACAGCCACTCATGTCCTAAGTTTTCTAAATTTTAAGTCGCTACCTCAACTACCACTGATATGCTATCACGACTGATAATGACAGAATAAATGTTTTTTCCCTCGAGGACTTTATAAGAAAACAACAATTGATAAGTTATGTCTTTACATAGTATAAAATGAAATCGCTTCCGCTGTCTGTTCGGTCAGATCTTGCAAGCTACTCCGGGGGTTTTCATGCAGTTTTCATTAATAGATAGAGTTAGAGTGATTCAAGGAGGTTTACATGTGTAACACATATTATATTGAAGGAAATCCGAAAATTTCAAAGACTTCCGTGCAAAGCCGGGGCGGGAAATTATGAAATGAAAGTAATTTGCTGCTGCTTCTGCGGTAAGTCTCAAACGGCGTAAGTACCGAAATTTAATAGGTAATTACATTTTTAAACCGCTTGAGGTAGAGATGCTAGGTTCATGGGGCCCGAGTGCTCGCGTTATGTTTAAACAACTAGCTAAGCAACTGATTGACGCTTCTCGTGGCCGGCCTTTTTCTGGTACAGAGAATCAGCATAGCCATTCAACGTTGTAATGCTGCCAGTATTTTGGTAACGCTACCAGTGTGGACGTTTTTTGGCCGTTTGTATGTAAAAATTGTTATTGTTTTTTTAATTATGATTATCTATATGTATGTTATTTTGTTTGTAACGCTTCAAGGACCTAAACAATCGTCAATCAACAATCGGTTCACTTAGCGGTTGATTTAATGGATCAAATAGCCGTTATATTAGAACATATAAATATGTGTACATAAAAAGCCTTCATTTTGGCTATATTCCGATATAATGATACTTTCATCCTTAGCGAAGTCGAGTCAAAAGAGAAGTTATCACCAATAAATTAATCATTTAATTAATCTTTGAACAGACGCCGTAATGTTCCTTATTCATGTTCGCTGATAACGTAACATACTGTAATTGTTTATTGTGGAAATTTTTGTTCAATCAGCCCGGTACTGTAATGGCTATTTTTCCACGGCGGCCATTTGTTTATTGGTTATTTCTTAACGATTTGAAACATTCCATCTGTTACTATGTAGTGTACACCCGTCCTGGAAAAGTAGAGATTATAGGACACTACTTCGATACTATATTTCTGACAACGCTCAACACACTTGTATAGTAATAGTCATTTATTGTTAAGGGTTACTTAATCAAAAGTAAATTAACACGAAAGAGGTTGCTACAGCCGAAGAAGTACTTAGTTTAAATTAAGAATAAAAATTATCAGATCCGTAAACTTACTTCTACTTACTACGGTCCTGACACATCTCTTTTAATTGAGATCAATAGTCTGTCTGCACCTCTGGGAAACAGGCGTGACTCTATGTTTGTCTCACTATATATTATAAAATAAAGTTCCCCGCCGCGTCTGTCTATCTGTCTATTCGCGATAAACTCAAAAGATATTGCACGGATTTTTATGCGGGTGATAGATTTTAGGGTTAATAAGGTTTTCGTATATAATTTGTTAAAGTTCTGAGTATATTCACTAAAATATAACGAAATTTGTTGAAGACGTCGGAAAAAAATTTGCCGCACAGTAACTCAGAGTAATATAGGCTATATTTTCCGTAATGAACCCGTGCGAAGCCGGGGCGAATTGCTAGTATAATATAAAATTAGAATAAGTAAGTAGGTAAAATATTCGTAATTATTCAAAAGGAAATAAAGGCAGTTCAATAAAATTATATGAATAAAGAATTTCTGAAAAATGTAAAAGATTCCAGGAAATAGACATGAAGATATAATAATTATTAAAATTAAAAGGTAAACAATAAAAGATACATTTCAGACACGCTCGCCGGTCGCAAGTGCTGTTAAGTGCCTTTTTTTCAATTTCCTGCCAATCTGGGCTTTAATATAGCCTTGGAAGTTTAGACATTCGCTATTCACTCATACTTTCAAAGTGTTCAAACTACCTAAGCATTCTGCACTCTGTTAAGTTAATAAATTCTTTCTTTTCGTAGTTTTTCTTTTATTAATATTCTTTTAATTAGAGAGCTCAGACTTCCCGGCAAAAAACTATTAGAAATATACTGATAATAACTTTTTTACCTACACCTACGCGGCTACGGCTCAACCGACAATCGGAAATGCCAATGTCCAGCAGTGGACTGCGATAGGCTGATGATGATGATACAAAATCTTATTATATTCATCAAAGAAAATTCTAGATACAAAACCTATCTATAACAGATTTTATTATTTTTACCATGGGAGAGTCACGCTTCGGCATGAATGGGCCGATACGACCGGAGTGATACCAGGGCCTTACAGAAAACCCTTGTGAAATAGCGCTTGCGCTGCGTTTCACCGAGTGAGTGAGGATACCGGAGACCTATACCCCAACCTCTCCCCACATCGCTTTCCCCATCACCCAAAGGTCGGCAACGCACTTGTGACGCCTCTGGGCGGCGGTAATCGCTTACATCAGGTTATACGTCTGCTCGTTTGCCCCTTATACCATAAAAAACCCTTCAGAAGCCCTTCAAAATAGTTAATAAGAAGTTTTAAGATCGCAAGTTTCCACAGAACCACTCTGAAATTCGTTTAAAGAAAATCTTGGTTATTGACATCTTGTCGACTAGTTTGTGGAATAAACAAAAACTCTATAAACAAGTTAGGTTACTAAGCCGTTCGTTTCATGGAAACAGACAATGCAATAGTGAATGCCAATAAATCTACGTCAGCCTAACGTAACCTTTGCCATTCAATAAAACCTCTCTGCACTTCATAGAACAACGTTCTTTAATGAATGCGGTCACGGACCTTTTCGTTTAGTGGTTTTTGACCCTGACTGACGCCGAAGGTCATGGTTTTGATTTCTACCCAAGACTAAATAGGTGTAATTTATCTATCTATATATTAATATAATAAATATAGCCCTATTTACGAAAATTATGCCAACCAAGGAGTATGAAATTATACATAGGCATCCTTCAGGGTTCTCTAAGACTGTAATCATAACTTAATAGATCAAAAGATGCTTGTGACTCTTGAGTTGGGAAAATGATAAGCATTTACCATCAGGTGATCAGTCTGCACGTTTGTCCTGTATTTCGCATGATATTTCTTATTTGGAGTTTCTCATTTGAAAAATGACGATTTTAATACATTTTTTATGGTATTAGGGGCAAATGTGCAACACCCGAAAAACCATAGGCGTCACAAGTGCGTTGCCGGCTTTTTAAGAGGGAGTACGCACTTTGAAGGTTTGATGGTCGTATTGATCCGGGAATATAGCAGGCGACATTCCTAAGTATTTCTTGTTTTCGCCTTTTAGAGTTGAAATTTCAAATTTCCAAATAATTTTATTTCAAGTGAACCTTTTTAGGCACTTTCGAAATGCGTGATCCCGAAATGTCGTAGGTACCTATGGAGAACGAGCAAGAAACTCCATAAACGCTGTTGATGAATCAAACAGTCAGTCTGGGCAAGTAATTTGTAAAGTAGACAAAGATTTTAGCAAGTTCAAGAATTATAACGTCCATTAGTTTTTTTGTTGTAACAGAACATTTCCACGTTTGCCATCTAGAAGGTTGCTGTTTTTTATTAGAATGTTATAAACTTTATTTTACTTGAGTTTTATAGTTAAAATTCTTTTAATAATTGTGATGTGTTTCTTCATTTTCTTTGTGTATTTTTACTTTAAAAATATTCTCAAATATCTATTCAATTCTTCAAAAAACACGTAAATACTTATATTTAGGTATTTCTTTGCGATTTCCCTATTTTTATTTTTACAACCTTTATATTAATTAAAAGACAACTGCTATTTATTAAAGAAAATCCAATATCGTGTAGAGACGTATGTAGAATACAGAGAGCCACCACACCTATTCATGCCATGGGTGTCGTAAGGAACAAACTAACCAGGGTAACAGCTCTGCAAAGAGAAGAAAAACTTCATACAAACCCTGTAGCCTGTAGGTACCGACACTTCTTGTTTAAAAAGAAAACTCACATTAGAAATAAATCCCGTGTCGCGAGAGACTTTACAAACATACACGTAACGGATCCACGGAACACCCAAACTCAGAACAACAATCTGTAAATCACACAAAGTGTTGTCCCATGCAGGATTTGAACCCACAACACTGCGAAAGAGGAATACCGCTTAAACCACTAGGCCATACGTGCAGTAAATTATTCGTGCCAACATTAATTATAATACAACATACCAAAACTTTCTAAGACTTCGTCTTGGAGTGGACTCTTAAGGTCTGTTGATAGTGATGACGGTTAAAAGAAATTATACAAATTGATAAAGAAAATACTTAGGTAGTTTCTAAATAAAAAGTTTTATTTTTAATTAATTTATTGACACCAATATTATAAAACATTGAAAGTCAGAACCGGCTCGCTTTATATCTTCAGAGATTTTATAATCAATGGACTTTAACCCTGACACACACACACGCATATGTAATAGATACTGAGCGATGACGGATTGTTGTTGCGATTGGGTGACGTATAAATACTGCCCCAGCAGACAATATACTAGTGATTGGTATTCTGATGCGCATTGTTGCATTTGGAACTACAAATTTCACTGTATGTATGTACCTATTCGATTACATCACCGAAGGCAGAGGTGATCTTGCTTGCTAAGCTGGAGATTGTATTGGTTCGATTCCCATGCAGGAAGTTTTTATATTTCTTTAATGTATCGCACTTAATTTACTACAAAACTGGCACGCATCCACAGACAGACAGACAAAAATCTTTTTAACTACATTTTTGGTATACGTACCGAGTATACATACATATTAAAAAACGGTTGTTTCAATATTACAAACAGACCAATTTTATTTATTTGTATATAAGAATGAAAATATAGGTGCCTCGTTGGTCTAGTGATCGGCGTAAGCGACTGCAGACCAAGAGGTCTCGGGTTCGATTCCTGGGTCGGACTGCAGTTGGGGTTTTCTTACAAGATAACAGCCAGACAGAGTATGGAATATGGTGGTATTTCCCGCCCGTGCCTCGGAGTGCACGTTAAGCCCTCACTCCCGGATGTCATGAACATATATGGAAATCGTTATTGGGAAGACAATACCCACAAATATATTGATAACTAGTTCAACATTTGAATTCAGGTTGACCTCAAGGATTCGGAGGTCCGATGCCAGTCGCTCCGTGTGAAAACTGATAATGTAAAACCGGTTGAACTAGTAGCCGACCCCAAATCTTGGGAATAATAAAGGCTAGAAAGATGATGAATGAAAATATAGGTGATATAAAATAAAATCCCTTGTTCGAATTTACTTTTTCGGTTTCGAAGCCATCTTTTACAGGGACTAACCTACATTTTATGGACCCTAATTTGGGAGGCGTTCAAAGGCCGCCAATGGGAACTTGAGTCACGCTCTTACTTTCCAATGTAATATGAAAAATTAATATTATTTACCGACTTAAAAAAAAGAAGAGGTTAATCTTTCGACCTTTTTTATGTTTGTTAACTCATAACTTCCAACTGGGTGGATCGATTTTTGACTGTTCTGTATCGGAAATAGACGCTATAGCTACTCACCTGCGGTCCGCCAGCCTGTGTTGCTCTACAGAGGTAGTTGACACCTGTACCTCCCCAACCTCTAAAATTAATCAGCGAAATTATCTACCATTGCCGTTACAAAGCACTACAACAAATTCGATATCATATTGCATTATGTAGTTCAAGATCCATATAACCTTATTTTGAATATCGATAAATAACATTGCTATGATAATTTACAAGTTGAATATCAAGGTTGGATTGTGACAAGCCCACATATTCTTCAACGACCTGACTCACTATCTGATAATTTAAATATAAATAAAACCCGGAAGATGGCGTCATAGTCGGCATCATTTAATCACCTTTTATATGGCAAATATGTTGGTACGTTAAAAAATTTTCGTTGTATCTTAAACGTAACTAATGATAAGCCGTTGATTTATCTACATGTTTAAAAAGAAAAATCCCTTTAAAACAGTTAAGGTAATATACAATAGATTGCCTGAATTGTAAGGAGAGTAAATAGATTTTTCATTTCAGGGTTCAGTAGTTCTACTAAGGAATCCTTTTTATATATTTTTATGTCCACCTGTCTTAATAACTGTTAGTAATGGAAAACTATAAATTAATAATATATATATAATAATTATATGCCAATATAAAGGTAATACACACTTTAGACATTTGTAGGGACTTGATGTGATAATATTAATAATATGCAAAGCAGTGTAAGTTCAGTGGGTTTATTTTGTTTAAAAAATAAACTACGGAGCCCTGCAATGTTTTTGACTTGACATACTAATTCCTTCGATTTACAACAGTAAACGAACTGTAAATTCTACAGGAGTAATATAATTTATTAGTCTATTAATCATCACTTTATTTTAACGCCACCTTTGGATTATCACTATCCAAATATATCCTATATATATAAATGTTAACATTATCGTAACAAAACCTTAGGGAATAGTGAGAGTTTATTTCGCATCTTATGACTCTCGAAAGCAGGCGCGCATAGGCTCGATCTGGTTAGAGACGCCTTTACCGAACCGACACCTCGGAAATACCAACGGGCCCAAGACCCGCCTACAGTGACAGGCGGCGCAGAAGACCTCTTTGACACTCCGTAGACATGGTGAAGTTACTCCGAGATCAGAAGTGTCTTTACGAACTGGTCGAATTCACTAGAACTAGACTAAACTCGTAGACCCCTTTAAGGGCCTACCTCCCTTTAGATGCGTAAAAAAGGTTGCATTCCAAAGACTACACCTCATTAACGGCTGCATCAAAAGATTGGAAAAAAATGTATGTTTACTGTCAATTCATGTTCAAGAATGTAGCTAAAAAAATTTTAAAGTACGATAAATAGTATTGTCATAAAAAAATATATAACAACACGCTATTTTGTTCGTTTATTTGCATACTGCTTTTAAACGGCTTTGAAGCTAAAAAAAATTTTTACATGGAAAAATTTGTGGTTAAATTTGCTATAAATTGGCCATTACTTATATTTAAATCAATCAATATTTTGTAAAGGAAATGTTAAATATTGAGATTTCCAAAGTTAAAAGTGTAGCGGGTCTCTGTGCGGGCGCAGGCGGCAGTCGTGCGTTGGCATTCAGAGGGGAAGGCTGTGTCGTTCGCTGCTCCGCTCGCGCTATCGACTAACTATGCGTATACATTTGCTTTTTGCAAGTGTGTACGTACTTTCTGGGTTAGTGTGCATTAGAGACTAACTCGCTGTAATGGACTGAAAGTAATCGTGCGCTTGGACGCTTTCTTGATGTTTTGTAGGCTATTGTTTTTGTGAATTTATAATTTTTTTTTTTTTGCTTGCATTGTACATTGTGCTTATTTCAAAATAGATGTTTATCGCCTCGTTCGCTCGCTCGCTAATAAAGCTCAATGCAAACCTCTAAAGTCATCTATTTTTAAGTTTTTAGTGTCTGTCTGTCTATTTGTTCTGGAACGGCTGGACCGATTTTGATGCGACTTTCACTAGCAGATAGCTGATGATATAAGGAGTAACTTAGGCTACTTTTTTTAGACTAGCTTCGCCCGCAGCGTTGCACGCGGCTACAACTACAAACGCGGGTAACACCGCGGGGTTCAGCCAGTAATAAATATTTCGGACAATACTTTTGACTGACAATAGTTTTAAGCTATTTTTGTAAATAGATACATATTAAACACTAGCCGAACCCCGCGGTGTTACCCGCGGTTATTGTTGAACCGCGAGTAACGCCGCGGGACAAAGTTAGTCTAAAAAAAGTAGCCTAAGTTACTCCCCGGATCATCAGCTACCTGCCAGAGAAAGTCCCGTCAAAATCCGTCCAGCCGTTCCAGAGATTACTCAGAACAAACAGACAGACAGACAAAAAAATTATTAACTACATTTTTCGTATATGTACCGTGTATACATACATATGCATTTAGTAAAAAGCGGTTATTTTAATATTACAAACAGACACTCCAATTTTATTTATTTGTATAGATAAAGAACACCCAAACTCCGAAACAAATATTTACATATCATACAAACATTTGGTTCAACAGGGGAATCGAACCCGAGTCCGAGAGACGTACAGCAGTCGCGTAAGGTACCACTGCGCCAATGTAGAACATGTAAAATATTATCTATACAAATAAATAAAATTGGAGTGTCTGTTTGTAATATTAAAATAACCGTTTTTTACTAAATGCATATGTATGTTTACACGGTACATATACCAAAAACGTATTTTATTTTATTTTTTTGTCTGTCTGTCTGTCTGTCTGTTTGTTTGTTCCGGGTAATCTCTGGAACGGCTGGACGGATTTTGACGGGACCTTAACTGGCAGGTAGCTGATGATCCAGGGAGTAACTTAGGCTACTTTTTTTAGACTAACTTTGTCCCGCGGCGTTACTCGCGGTACGAAAACCGCGGGTAACACCGCGGGGTTCAGCTAGTTAAAAATAAAATCATGATAGTTATCTGTAGGAGACGATTTTATTTCAATTTGTGGACATTGGTGACTAGGGAACCCTATTCTATGGATGACCTGACACGCACTTTCTGTTTTTTTTAAATTAAAAATGCTGCTTTTAGATTCAGTAATATGATTTTTTTTATTAAAAAAGTATATAAGCTGAATAAATAGTTTACCAGATTTCTTACTCTCTTCTATACAAATAAATGAAATTGAAGTGTCTGTTTGTAATATTAAAATAACCGATTTTACTAAATGCATATATATGTATACACGGTACATATACCAAAAATATAGTTAAAAAAATTTGTCTGTCTGTCTGTCTGCTTGTTCGGGTAATCTCTGGAACGGCTGGACGGATTTTGACAGGACTTTCACTGGCAGGTAGCTGATGGATGATCCAGGGAGTTACCGCGGGTAACACTACGGGGTTCAGATAGTATCAAATATAGTTTGATCGGTAATTTGATTAAACTATTTATTTAAATGCTGAGCCTGAAACTTCTAGTCCGACTCTCACATGGCCGCTTTTTTTTGTACTTAGTACCTACCGATGATAAAATGTTTTAATTATAAATCGTACTAAAACTTTTAAAAATATTTTGTTTTTTATGTTAACATTATAACCATTTTTAATCATTATGTTTTGAAGTTTAGGCAAAAACACCGGCCAAACGCGCATGTCTGTCCCGCTCCCTAATCTTTGATCATCGTTTTGAAGTAGCGCGTGCGGTGCGGAGATATGAATGTGTGCGGTGCAGATGTGATAGTATGCGTTTAGCTTCGCCCATACGCTCAAGGTTATTGAGGCTACTATACGCCTTAAGAAGTACCACGAATGAATACGACAAGTTCGTAAAGACCTCTACTAATATTTTTTTTTATTCCAATTTGATTGTTCACGATCTGTGACGCCCCGGGGGGAGGGGAGAGGAATGTCAAATGTAGACATACACATGATAATTCGCACCGTGTGGCGTCATATGACATTAAAACAACTGTTCTGTACGTTGTTGCTACGCTGCTCAAGGACTACGCCTTTGTTCGACAAGACGTATAACGTTCTAATGTTACTGTTCGAATACCAATCTCCTCTAAGTTAATATTTCATAAGATACTAGTTTTTTCTTGCAGGTTTTATTTCGTTAACGTGATATTTTTAATCAATTTTAGTGTCACTGTCTTCGATCATGATCGAAGGTCCTGTCAACCGTGGTAAACGACAGGACAGTAAGTTCGAAAGCAACGATATTATATAAATCACAAGCTGACACATGCAACCTCGTTTAGGTCTCCTGTTGCCCGTAGCGTAATAAATTTTCCCCGTTTTTGTATTAGTGTATTGATATATAGCCTATTACCGCCGGACACAGAACCAGGGTTTATCACATAATGTTATGTTTTTGGTGGGACCCATGTCCTTTGGCGTAGCAGTCATGGTCACTAGCCACGAGACCTTTCGGTACTTTCAATTATAGATACCGTAAAAATAATTATTTACTAGCTACTAGTGTATGTCGGTTATCGTGGCCAATAGTAGCCTACGTGTTATTCTGATGAATAAGCTATATTACTGTAAAGTTTCATCCAAATCCGTTCAGTAGTTTTTGCATGAAAGAGTAACAAACACACACGAATCCATATTATTACGAATTTCACACTCCTCCGTTCACTAAATTTATTCAAAAAGTCGTACAAGTAATTCTTTTCACGTGTTAACATTATATGTATAACGTGTAAGTAAGATATTACGTCGATAAATCACCTTGATTTTTGATTGGATAATTTACTTTGCGTAATTGGTTCAATGATTTTTATGCCACTGAATGTCGCCCTAACCTATGAAAGCTGGGATCTGACGAGTGTCAAGTTATTCTTCTTCTTTTGATGAGATGGCAATCGGCGAATCAGCTATTTCTACCAATTTAAAGTCTTCAAATCTTAAGTCTTCGTCCTTATGAAATTAATGATATTTAGTTATTTTTTTATTTTGATATACCCAGTGTCATTCTCTCGACTTAGACGAATCTATTGACCCCACTCAAATAAAAATTCGACAAGTCGTTTAGACTCTAGGGCGTGTTAAAGAAATATGCATACATACACTCGAAAACATAACCCTCCGTCTTTCGCAGTCAGGTAAAAATGTGGATGTGATAAAAGTAATGGTAACCGTCTTTCGAAAAAACAAAAAGCGATCTCCGTCAAGTGGTTCTATTTTATTATTTTTTTGTTTGACAACTTTGACAGCAACTTGAATAGAAATCCCTTTATATATTAGGCTAGCTTTTACCCATGGCATACATATATATGTTACTGTTAATAAATACATATATACAGTAACAGAATTTGTACGGTACAAAACTGGTGGACAGTAGTGTTTATTCTATCGCGTCGGGATATCCAAATGTCCTAATGTATCATGTACCTGTTTAATTTCAAAATTCACAATGAAAGTGCACACTGATTAAAGTATCTATCGCACCTAAGTATCATTATCTATCCATTGTAGAAATTTCTACAAAAGTGCACAAACATTAATCATCAAGTCCATTGACTTCGTAAGCGAGTGACTTTTGTTTCAATTTGTTCAGCGAGTACAAATACGAGTATACTGGTTTTTGTATTGTAGACGTCTGTGTACATATTCAAGGTTGTTACAATATTGGCCGTCAAAGCACAGTGTAATAAATACTGATTACAAGCTACTGAAACAAATTATTAGTTTGGTTAGGGATGGTACATAAACCAATTATGGTCAGATAAGCCTAGTTTAGACATAGTTGTCTAAATTTCAGTTAATTTTATGAGCATGCCAAAGTGACTGTACTCTGCTTGATGAAAAGCATAAGCGGAATCCAAGAGATTTGTAGCATTGCGACTGCCGAAAATACAATAATGCAGCCTGGTGACCTACACTATGGCTTCATAGTCTTATGTGAGATCAACCAAAATGTTGTTTTTTATGTTTAAAATAAAAAACGAATAAATAATGGAATAGAAAGATGGAAAGGCTCTAACCCCAAAGGCTAAGGCATACGTTCTAAGGTACGTGAAACAACAGAAATTTCGGATAAAGGCAACCAATGATCCATGTGATGAAGGATGGCTCATTGACGCGTTCTCAACTAGACAAAAAATACTTTTAACAAACCAGTTATTATTCTAAGGTTACACAATTTGTACCAAGACCCTGACGTCACACCCTACATGTGGTGTGCACTGACGTGTATCTAGTACGTTCATCATTTGCCATTAATGTGATTGACCGACAATTTTCCAGCCGCTTCATTTAATTGAAAGAACTAATAAAGCCATGTCTGTTATCAGCATGAAGCACTGGAGGAAATTGGTTTCGGGATATTGGATAGAACACCAGATAAAACTGCCTGGACATGCTTTTGTGTCGTGTTAGGCGAATGAATTGTAATTTATTACACTCGATGCCGATGAAATCGATAATACTAACTCTCTCTAAGTTGTTCTTCGGTTTTTATAAGCTTTTCGTTTGCCCGAATATTTGAATCCACTGGTTTTCTCCATGATGTATGATCAAATTAGAATTGCATGACTAAGAGTAAATGTTTTTTAAGTAGTTTAGTAATTGTTTAGTTTTATTATCAGTAGCACAATTTGACGATTCAACCCATTAGGTAACGCTATAACCTTGTCCCAAACTTCTCCATTGTTTCATCCTAGTTATAGTGTACAAATATTAATTAACTTCTTTGTTAAAACAAATTTCTGAGTTCTGTCAGGACAATGCCAATATAATAAGGTCTGTTTGGTTCGCTAAAACGTAATTACGTATTTTATATTCTAATGTAGATTACACAAATAATATTGGTGTTTATCAACCGTTTCTATGTAATGTACATAATCCAAACTGGTTCGTATCGACCAAACTTGTGCGACCATCGTGGAATTTGTCACAACCGTTATTGACGGTTGCCTTATCACTGCTGAACAATCTAACGTGTTATCATTGTCGTCGACTCAGCGATAACACATGAAACTTTCAGCGAATTGTTATCATACGGACTCAGCATTTTGTGTCACTAATATTTATAGACATATAGAAGAGAATTCTTTACAATCATTATGTGAAATATGGAGTACCAAGTTTGTAGAAGAATTAAAAAACATTAAAACTTTCAAATAAACCATTCACGAAACCACGAAAATCTAAGACAATCTGTTTTTCGATTGATTACTATTGGGTGATTTGTAAAAAAAAGGACGGAAATGTGTTATAGGAAGCCAGGAAAGCTCTTGCGTATTATTTTTTGCAATAACTCACGCGTGCTAAAGTTGGACATCATTTAGTAAGTGACATATTAGATGTAGTATGTTTAACATAAAATCTGCTCGTTTATTTTAATACTTAACATAATGAATTACAGTCCATATTTCAACACTAGCTCTGTAACACACGCTACTGCATTATATATTTTCAGTAGATGATCCAAGTGTAAATAAAATTGAAAATACTGAGTTGGAGATTGTGATTGAAATCTCTTGCTTCTGTTTGTTTTATTTAAACCAATCACATAGATGAATAGTTGGGGGCGTGTAATACAGTCATAATCATATTTATACTAATACAGATGTGTAGTTCGTCGTGAACCGATATCAGTTAACTGATAATATTTTTGATGAGTCAATACAAATAAAATTGTTTCCGAATATTTCATACTCTTTGCTGCTAAAATGAATGTAATATATTAGAGAGGTCTTTTTTCGTCTTGAATCAGCCCTAAACTATCAATTTCATATTATTATTTTTTAACCGAAATATACTTAAAGGAATTTTTAAAACTATGGTTTAAATGGTAATTATTTTTGCGAATATTTTCTAAATTATCGAAAAAAATATTGTAGGAAGCCCGTGTCAATTTCCTGCAGCGCTGCAGTGTATAGAACTAAAATGACTAATGGAATAGCACACCTCGTTTTTTTAATTTTCTTCTATGCAAACCTAGTCCAGACTATAACAAACACATTAAAAAAAGCATAATCCATTGTGGTGCAGTCCATCGGAAGTTATGCGCGTACATACATTTCGGTGATTCATTTTTATATACATATAGAAGATTTGACGGAGCAGTGCCCATAGATTAATAGTGAAATACATTAGATAGTGTGGACTACCTGGGTTAGGTCATATTTTCTGTCACAGTACCGCCTTAATTGCATAATTATGATAGGAAAAAATAACCGACAAACGGAGAGAAAGGCGAAGAAAATCCAGGTTCTGAAACAGTAGAGAGTGGAGAGATATCGTAGAAGAACTGTTTCATCTGGCAAAAAAAAGAAACATGCAGAGCTGACGGCCCATCTCCATTAGTTAAAAGCACCTCGATTCTCAACAAGAATAAAGCAATATTAGCGAAAGAAGCAAATAGCTGGAAAAATATGTATCCAAAACCATTATTCAAAATGACTAGAGAAAAATAATAGAGTTTGCTAAGATTACTTGCAAGACGATCCAAGGCCAAGCAATTGTTAGTCTTAAACAGTAGGCGATTGTGTCCGGAAAGTGTTTTACGGTCGGTGGTAAGGTTACAAAGCCTAAACAGTGTATAAATTCTTCCTACATATTACTATCCTTCCTGCTTCACAGCTCTTTTTTTTTAAATTTTATGCTCACTAGGAAGACTTTTTTTATGTATGTGTCTACCCAAAGTCTCTCTGCTGATGGAAAGCGTAAGCAGAATCCAAAAGTGGTGGTTACCATACTCGTTGCGTATGCTGACAATGCAATAATACAGCATGGTGACCTACCATCGTGGTCTAGTAATACTTATTCATCATTGGGCTTTCGGTTACCTCTGAAACACGACAGCATGAATGCTGTCATTTTAGGTTGGACTTCTGTGAGATTACGGCCCGTTTGTGCTGAAATCAGCGTTTCTCTACTACTTTTAACTGGCTGCTGACTGACTTTTTCCGGCAAGCTTTAGGGCATATCAAAACAGTTTTAGTAATAATGACCTCTTAATTTCCAAGCATATGGCTGGATTCTTTATCAATATTCTTGATTCTTAAAAACGATGATACATAATAATATAGTCTAGAGACACATAACAATATCAAAGATAGATTTATATAGCAATAACTAAATTTCATCATCATCATCAGTCAATCGCAGTCCACTGCTGGACATAGGTCTCTCCAATATCCCACCACTTAGTTCGATCCTCGGCTTCTCGCATCTGGCTCCTGCCAGAATTAAATTTATATCCTCCAAAATACGTTATATACGATTACACAAAGAAATTCTTGCATTATAATTAATTAGTTTACAACAGAATAGCAGTAGCACTACTTTATTCAATGATTACTGAAATATTAAGAGTATTTGTCAAAAACCTTAAAGTTAACTTGAAATGTATAATAATAATATAATACGAAATTAATCTCTAAATACAGGCAATGTAATAAGCGTCGTGATTTTTACGCTGTTCAAGCCACTCTCAACCTTCGTTGTCAGACCTTCGTTCACGGGTGGTGGGGATATTTATCGCAAAATATGTAACCTTAAATCATCTAGGAGGCCGTATGCGTGTTTCTCAATTAAAGTAAATAGCATTAAAAAAATATGCGATTAGATTCAAGTACAATCAGTACAAGTTTTAACTAATTTAAAAGTGGGTGATATGTATGTTTTATTGTAATGTAAATAGTCTGGAGTGTATGCAACATCTTCTTTCTTGCTTTACTGCGGGTGTGATTTTGTTAAAAGGGACGGAACTCCGTAATAGAAAACCGAACGAACTCTCGCTTTTTGATTTGGCTAAAATTCTCGCGCTGGCACTGGTGATCAGATGATAAGTGTAATGTTAGATGGTACACTTTATGCAGTCACTGTAAGGTCTGTTTTACTCTTTTCAAAGAAATGGGCATGCTATAAATACATATTGAAACAATTGTTTTAATTATACATGTACAGTTCAGGTTACTGTACTATTAACCTTAAACTGAACTCGTAAAGACTAATAATGAAGATTATGAAACAGTTAAAACTATTTTATGTTGCTGAGCGGTCTAGGTATAACCGCATCGCGCTTCCTAATTTGAGTTCAATTCCCGGTCGCCCACCTTTCATTTTTCAAGGTTTATGTGCGTAACTAAAATTTATTACCGCTTACTTTAACGGTGAGGGAAAATATCATGAGTAAATCGATTATTCAAAAGTTCTCTATAATATTCTAGATTATTTGAAAACCTAATTATAAACGACTTCAAATTTCTGTACCTGAAGTCTTGGGTCTATTGAACTGTGGTCCTAGTAAAATTAGAAGTCAACTGCATATTTCAGTCAGATATTCTGCAACTAAATTTCCATAACACATTAGGTACATATGATATCTTTCTCATATCTGACATTATCAATTCGTGAACATTTTGAGGCAGCATTGGCTCGAATTGCGAAAGTTCTCGAATTAATTTACTCTCTACTTCGTCTAGAAACTTGATTTTAAGGGAAATTAATCACAGTGACACAACTAAATAACCAATATCTACAAAATTTAGTTCAGTAGCTCAAAGCAGGAAGTCCACAGATAAGTAGAGCCGGACTTTGGCACTTTGTTCTTCACTACACTTCACTTCACTAATCACGTGAGTAGTTGAGGTTTGGTTTACCGAGCGCAGGCGCAGGTCGCGTTTGAAAACCATTCATGCGCCGAATTGCATAATTAATTCGCAACGTTCGACCACGTTCCGGTAAAATCCGGTTCGTTGGAAGCCCGCCATATGACGTCATTGCAATGGCGGCGCGTCGCGTCCAACGCGTCTCACCAGCAGTCAATATAGTGTCGTTAATTATTCTCTTTATATTTTACGTCACGAGTCTCGCAAATAATTTTTACTTCATACACAATGACATGTTTTACAAACGTTTCTCCAATACGAGTAATTGCCATATATTCCGAAGATATTGTACCTAGTTTTTGTAATAAATAATGTAGAATGTTTCAGAACACTAATTTATCTTCATTTACCGTCAGAAGATTTTTTTTATTTCTATTCGCCTGTTGAACTTGGTAAATAATATAACGAAATACTTAAACTTCACATTTATTTTAATTATTATATTTTAATTATATACCTACATACCTTTTATGATTGGTATAATGAACCGTAGGTATCACGCAGGTAGGGGCACTGACAGAAATGTTATTTTAAGGTGACATCTTTGAATATCCAAAATGGAGAATATCAAGAAAACACAGGGGTGCGCGTTCTCTGCCAAAAAGTCTCCATTCCTTCCCCTTCCCACTTTTTACAATGTTTTATACCCGTTTCATTCCGGTCGAGCCAACCGATAAATGCTCAATATGGTTCTCCTATGGTTTGATTGATTTGCGTTCTATTTTTTTCTATACGGCCATTGTCCGAAGAGATTGAAAACTCCATAGACCCCAGAAGAATAATTTCATTACTAACAGCTTTTGGGAAATATCTGCATCCTCAAAACAGCTCAAAGCATAGAGGTACATAATAAAATGACAAAGATTAATTGTTATTGGCAGGCTTAATTACGTAGATGCTCGCGGAAACCATATATGCCAAGAAGTATTTTGAGTTTTATAGGAAATAGCTGTATCCATTAGTATATGACATTTATAATTATACCGATGCTAATAGCAAATTAATAAAGATACGGAATTTATTTAAGATAAACAAATGTTTATGTAAAATTCATGAGTTGGCGATTTTACTTATTCGTGAAATCGCAACATTCTTCCTTATAACATGCCTCTGATCAAGCAGATCCGTTTTTAGAAACATCTTAAATATTTTATTCGTATACTCGTATTTAGAAAGCAGTTTATATTATCATACATTTCACGAAATGTATAAATTAATAAAAGCTTAAAACGATAAAAAATTTACTTAGAAAGTGACAAAATTAACAAAAAATACCAATATTAAAGGCTCGTCACCTCAGCCTTTTTTCTGTCAACGGGTGGCAGTTTCATACCCCACTTAAACTTAGCTTTACGAACTATTCCGTTTAGCAATATAATTATACCTAGCGTAAACCATTACGATAAAAGATCTAGAAGTTCTTTATGATCATTATTCCATCAATTTCCTGCTGTTTTTATCAGGTCACTGGAACAATACTAGATATTCAGTAGTCAGTAATGATCAGTACCCAGAAATTTCTGTACAAACCTTCGCTATTTTACCTGTCTACACTGTACCTTGAAGAGTGAAGTATTTGTTTCACATTTCAAGATATTAGATAGTGGTGTTCAAGGTTGACGCGGATCCTAGTTCTTTGAGCCGTTCACCTAAAACTGAGTCGGATTTTACGTAACTTACGGCTGCAACTGATCTGACTTAAAAATTTACACATACTCATATACCGTAAGAGAGATATGCTAAGATGTATATTGGTCGGGCTGGAAGTGCTACCACGCCCTCTTACATAAAACAGCTGTTAAGTAGTTCCTTTATTGCTTTTCATCAAGTCAGTCAGGTGTTTATCGCCCAAGAGCTCCCTAGTCTTCTCCAACCTAGGAGTGGAGAGGGAGGATAAGAATGGGTGGCAAAACACTTGTGACGCAAGTCTCCACGGGCGTTTAGTTGTTTGCTTCTTTTATCACTACGAAAACATTCATTTATTTAATTCATGTGATGATGATGAAGAATCTCAATAGGGCGGCATGGAGTTTGTTGCATTGTCTGCATTCGCGATTAGTGTGGTACTCTTGGATTCTTCTCATGTTTTCCAACAGTCAGACATGAAAAATGCCCGCTTGCTACAAGAGATTTCGCAGATAAATAACACAATCACATATACAGAGAGAGGACAGAGAAACGTATTTTCTGTTGTTGTACGAATAATAATTACGAAAATTACCAGTTGTATAACTGGAAATTCTCGAAAATATTATTTGTCGTAAGTAGATAATTAAATTTTATAGAAATAACTGTTTATCGAAGTTATTATTGTTTACTTACTATTATTTAGAAACTTGTTTTAAGATGAAAGTTATTTGTTCTTAATAATCCAACAGTCTACTACTGACTATGGGACATAACCCTCTCCTTAGAAAAGAGAAATTGGCTTACTAAACCTACATAAAATGGCCACATAAAACACTGGTTAGACGAGCTGGTATACGGTTTGTGTCAAGTTCTTCTTCCTTTTGCAGTTTAGTTTTCCTGCAAAGTTTGATTCCTTAATCGGCTTTTTCTATACCCATGGGATAATAGGGGTGGTCACACTTCGTATTATTCGTTACGACAGGGACACAAAGTATCCTCTACACGGAGGTGGTTCGGTCGATGGCGCTGTATGGCGCACCGGTGTGGGTGGCGGCTCTGACCGCCCTCAATAAGGGTCGCCTCTGGCGGCCTCAGAGGGTATTGGCGGTCAGAGCCATACGCGGATACCGCACGGTGTCGACAGAGGCGGCGTGCGCGTTGGCCGGGACACCCCCGTGGGATTTGGAGGCGGAAGTGCTCGCCGAAGTTTATCGACGGGTGGCTGAATTCCGGGCGGAGAGAGGCATTCGCCCTCCGCCCGAAGAGGTACGCGAGTGGCGTGAAGCTGCCCGTCGAGCCACGATGGCTCGCTGGTCGTTCCGACTGGAGACTCCACGCGCTGGCTTTGCCGCCGTGGGCGCCGGAGGCGCGCCTTTCAGCGCCTCATGCCGCCCTGAGTGTGGCCGCGGATGGTCGGGATGGGTTTTCCCTTCCATCCGCATTAGTGGCCACCCGCGAGGGGGCGTTACGCGTGTGCCGTACGTCGCCTAAATAGAGAGTTTACAGCTGACGGTGCCCGCTTCTGTGCGGGCAAGCGCTGGGAGGGGTCCGGATGTGTTAATAACAGCAGTTCCCGGATCCCTCCCGTCTCAGGCGCAGAGTGGCACACCGTGTGGTTTTAGTCGGTTCGATTCCGACACACCGCCCCGCCGCAAACCCCGGCGGGGTGACGGCCCGAGGGGGTTTCCACACGTTAAAAAAAAAAAAAAAAAAAAAGGGACACAAAGTATCATTGTACTACAAAATTAAATAAATGTTTAATATGGTTGATCTAGACTAATAACCTGCAGCACCTGCTTGCAGTTAAAGTATCTATAGCGAATACAATAGTGTACAAAGCCGGCAGAGTGCGTGAAAAAATATATTTGACACCAATCTTTGTCTTTGTTAAATAAGCGTGCAAATAAATCGAGTACCTGCTTTGCCTGAACTATAACCGGTTTATAAATAATTAAAAAACGTGTTATCACCAATACTTGGTGAACTGGTTTAGCAAAGTGACTCGTGGGTGTGTCTACTTACAAAATGTCAGCTACATTTCAACGTCTGGTAATAAAAGTTGAATGGCGGCTTTTTGACCTTCAGTTTGTGATATTTCAGGTTTCAAACTTAGAAATCTTGTTCGTTTTCTATTAATTCCTTGTATATAATACACTCTTACCACCAGACTGACACTCTCGAATCTAACAAAAAAGAGACAATAGTTAATGAGTTAAGACTTAAAAATCGTCCGATTACTATATCAGGTTGATTGCAAGTTCATTGGACGACCACTTAAATATTGAATGAAGGTCGTGAGGCAGGTAAAGTAAATCTATGTTATCTAGATCACTTAGAATGTATTCCTGTTATGATCAACATAGTATCTCGTCCTGGAATGAAAACAACTACGTAGTCTTGCTGTGAGCCATAAGTGAGACCCTGAGCGTCAAAACTCATTTTCGTAACCCATCTACCCAATGATCCATAAGCAGCACTGCATTGCTGCGTTGTCTGCATTGACAATAAGTATGGTGACCACCACTTTTAGATTCTGCTTATGCTTTCCATCAGGCAGGGTAGAGTCACTTGGGCAGACCCATACATAAAATAATAACATGACCGCACAAACGTAGTGTGTAGTTTAAGCGGTCTCCTCGCCGTTGTCTACTGTCCTGCCTGCCCTTGTGTGTTATGTGTTCGATCCTCAAACTGTTACTCTGAGTCTGGATGTTCTTGGTGTTCGTTTCTCAAATATGTATTTAGTCCCTCGCGCATAGCTTGATGCCTGTGGAAAAGGTGCAGTTGTAGCTCAAGGTCATGGAAAATGCCATTCTATAAGCTCAGCAACCCCGGATGACATTGACCCACGAGTGTTTGTTTATAAGTGTGTTGATCGTATACCGGATTATCAAACTAAAGTGGCAGTGAACTGGTCATTTTAGCCGCAAAACTAATAACCGCTGGGGCAGAAGTGTTATGGGGAGGAGACCGCGTTTCGGCAAACGTAGTGTAGGATGCACATAGGCCAAGTGGCGTGATGACTTGCGCAAGATGGCTTGAGTTGGAGTGGCGCGCGAATTTTCAGCAATGGAGCGCAATAGGCTGATGATTATGCTATCGAAAGAAGATTTTCTAATTAAAGGAAAGCTGTTATTTCTAAGAAGATCATAAACATATGATTTTGCTAGTGCTTTGAATTATTTCTATATAACTATTGCTGATACGCGGAAAACGCTGAACAATAACTCCAGTCTTTTCCGCATTGAAATACAGACCGCGTTTAATAAAAATACATCTAATCGTGGTGCATTAGGGTTTCAAATACAAAGACAAGTAAACTAACTGCTAATGAATTTATTTATTTGTAAAAAACAACTTATATACAAGTTTATGTCTAAGCGGACATAATGTCCAGAGCATTTTATACCCTTGGGATAATGTAGAAATACTGTAAAATAATAGGTGCAAAGACATAGATGTTTAAATTGTAAATAATCTGTAATATCTATATTTCTCGAGTCATGTTTTTCTTCACGATAAAGTCCGAAATCGTAGATGTTAAAATGCGGATTGAATACTTCCTAAAGAAATATTATTTCATGAACACTAAAATATGCAGTACATACTTACAGATAAATATACACACTCTGATATTTTGGTGACAGTGCTCTAAAATCTATAATAGTGCTTGTAAAAATATTAAGATAAAAAAAGAATAGAGGTTATAAAGACCTCATTTCTGCTATAACGTAATGAAACAAATACATAACATAGATACAAAATAAATCTATCGTTATGAGCACACATGAGGATATTCGTGCAGTTGCCTGGGAAATTCCCGAATTCCAGTTTTAAACGTTTATGACAAACAAATGTTATTGTTGATGTTGTTGACTGTTTATACTCGTATTACTAGATGTCAATAGGCAACGGTAGTCGCTTATCGGCAGGTGATTCGACTACTCATTTGACCTCATAATCACCATCATCACCAGCCTTTAATTATATTATTAAAGGTGAATGTCCATACAATGGACTGAAATTTCGGACCTTAGATAAGAGATTTGTTCTCATTCTCTCATCTCACATCATTAAAAAAACATTGGTATAGTTAGGGAGGGTTGTAGTTCATTAGATATTATCCTCATTAATTATATGCATCAAGAATATGTTATGACTAATTCGTATTATCGGTGAAGATTTACTCCCACGGAAACTAACTGGGTCCATACTAATTTATTCCAGTTTCCATCTACAAATGCACAATACACTATGACCTTGATTGTCTTCGCGTCTAGCATATGTAAACTGTTCAAGACTTTAGGCGAGAGGTAACACCTACAGCTACCTAGACGCTAAATTGTCGAGTCATGCTGATTCAGTCTAAATCGTGATGACAAGCTTAAAATTGTATTGATGTTGCGATGTTAGACTGTGATACTAAAAATGAACATAAGTGTTACGCTACAGGTACAAATAAGAAACATCATGACTTATTAGAAGAAGATTCTTACTATCATTTTTAAATAGTTCCCCGGTGTTTTCTTTCCTGTTTAATAACCATTATTAAGCTCCTTATGATCGTATTGTTCCAAATTCCAAACTAGCTCCATTTCAAACTAGCGACGCTACCTCTTGAATAACTGTATCTGTTGCCGAAAACTACATTAAAATCCGTCTATAACTTTAAGATCTAAGGGAACAAACAGCGAAAGTGGCTTCGTTTTATAATATGTAAAGATAAGATAATAATGATTACAGTTTATATTTAAGTACAACCGAATGTACTTCAGAAATTATATATTATAATTATAACCCTTACTCATAAATTATTTTGTCAAGCGCAAAGTATATTTTGAAGTTTGCGTCTAGAACCTTATTCTCTGAGCTCCTCAATGTATCTAGTTCAATTGAATATCACATACCTGTAAAGAATTCAAGCTTCTGGGTAGAAGCAATCGATTGATTCATATTTCACTAATAAATTCGTGTATAATGGTACTTCTCATTGACCTAGAATCATAAAGTTTGCCGAGGAGCTAAATGTCAGAACACAAATAAAAATCAAAACATCGTAAAATTGTTGTTATATCATGTAATAAAATGTTTTTGCGATTACAAACTCTTTTTTTTTGCGCTCGGAAAATGTGTATTTCACCGTATCCGATAGTATGTCATTCTATATATAGTGTTTTTATCCTACATGTAATCCATTTGTCCGCTGTCAAATCGACATAAATTTAAATCTATATTTATAAAAATTGGTTCATATATGCTACAAAAAATAAAAAAAAAAGTGCACTGATTGAGCTAAAATTTTGTCAATTTTGACACGTTCTAAATTAAGGTTTTATCTTCGAGAAGGAAGGGGTTCTGTATTCTAATCGATTGTATTTTTATGTTTGTTACCTCAGAACTTTTTTCGACTGGGTGAACCGATTTTGCCTCCCGTGTGGTTCCATTTTAATCTGGTCCAGTTCTTGAAGTCGTTTTTTTCCTCCAAAACACTAATAAACGATTCTTATTATACATACATGCTGATTAGAATATGGTAAAATGTATGTACTTATAGAACGTCTCTACAACTAACTCTCTCTCTCTCTAGGCACTTGAAAGTTTGTATGGAAGTTCGTATTTTTTTAAGTTAGAAACATTAAACTATATTTTGAGTAGATAACTGTTAAAGCGTTTCTGGATATTCTACCCCTAAGGGGTGAAATAGGGGTAGACATTTCGCATATAGGTTAGTCTGAAAATCCGTCATTTGTGAAGTTCGAAACATGAAACTTTGTTTTTGGGCTACTGATTAAAAATGAGTAGATATGTATTTAAGCGTTCCTGCATATTCTACCCCTAAGGGAGTGAAATAGGGGTTGCAAGATTGCATGGAAATCTGTCATTTTTGAGCTAGTCATACTTTTAAGAAAGGACTAAAAAATCATCCCTTCTATCGTCTATTCTGCCGGTAGTGATCATAATATATAACTTGCGACCATACTTGGGTGGTTCCTTTAGAAAAAAATATTTGGTTTCTCCGTCTAAGGAAATTGTGGAAATTAATCAATGGCTTAAGGTTGTAAGATGAGATATACGTTACTCCTGCCCAATTACTACTCAGAATAATTCCTAAACAGATGCTAAGAGATGTGCAGCTTTCATGCATTCGTATTGAAATCTCTCAGCAATCAGCAATTGTAAACGTTTATTCAGAAAGTCGTAAGTGCTGTAAAGTAAAAAAAAAACAATAAAACACAGCTTACGTCAAAATTTCATTACTTTTCAACCTTGTGCTGTTTTGACACTTTGCCAAATATTTTCTTCCTACTTATTTTGCTATGATTCTCAGTCAGCCATTAGCTAAGAGACAGAATTTATTAATAGAAATCTAATATTGGACACCGTTGAAAGTTCTTGCATGACGCTACATAGAAGCATTTGTTTATGTTTTTTTAAGATACCCTAAAGACATCATTGATGACCATAACTATATTTGCATATAATAAAATGTTTGTCAATAAAAGAAAACTGTTGGAATAGGATTGTTACAGAGATACCTTTCTGAACAAATATTGGCAGGTTTCTAATATTGTGAGAAGTGCAAGATAGGCAATCTTATCTCAATGTTTTCGAATGAAACTTTTATCGTTACTGTAAACTTTTCCTTTCTATACCAGTTTTTCAAATAGTCTATTTGTAAAGCCATAGACGATTGTGTTGACAAATTTTCGCCCCGCCGTCTTGCAGCAGAAATTATCGCCTGCGATAAGTACGCTGTACCTTACTGCGTACTTCCATCTCACAAGCAGACAATGCATGAATTCATGAGTCTGACTGGCAGTCCTTAATTATTGACCATCGGTGATGTCTCTACTCATTGTAATACTTTTTAGTTTTCTACTCGACATTTGCCTTTTTGTTAGAGTGTCATCTATACGTAATTACTTGGTCAATACATTTGCAATTGTTTAAATTTATATTCAGTTCCATTTTTTGTCATAGTTGCGGGTGTATTTTATGATAAATAATGATTTGCAAAGCATTATTCAAATAATATTTAGCACGTTTTAAAAGTAGTCGGTGAAATACACATTTATAAACTTAGATAAACCCACGCCTATAGGTCTGAATGGTAGGAGAAGCTTATCAAAAGGCTACATTCTGTTATAAAGAAATTTGATTTCATTCTAATAATTGCACTATAGGAATCTAATTCCTTTTCGAATACGAAAATACAGTTAACTTGAAGGGAAAAGTTCCTTCAATAAAAAAAAACGGTAGAAAAAGTAATAGTGTTTCTATGAACGAATTGGGTGCAAATTAATCAAATAAATACACAATATAGGTGTCATGCTTCGGAACCAAATGGCAAAATCGGACAGAAGGTCACAGTAATCTGGACCCCCCTTTCTTGATTCTGTGTAGAGCACTTGCACACTTGTAACTTGAGCTGATCACATCTACTCGTTTGCTGTTGCCCATGCTTTATACATTTTGGAAGTGGGTTCATAGTTAAACGGGAGACGGGAAGAGGTTCCTCTCCCTTCCCTCTATTTAGCTATAAACAAAAAAGACATTGTTTCGTAATATTTATAAGTGTTAATTATTACTTAGCTATAAAAAAGTACTAATGTTGCACGTGCAAGTTTTGTCGGTATAGACATGTTATCGATAAGCAGGTGTGACGTTTGGCGTGTGCAACAGATAACACTTAGAAATGCGCGTTCACTAACTTAAACCATTATATTTTCAACATCTGGTCAGAGCTAAAGCTAAGCTAAACCATCCACGAAGGAGTATTTAATTTGAAAGTTTAATTTAAAAAGAAGCTCTATCACAGATAATAAAAAAATAAAATTAACAGTCACATGTTATCTGCAGATATTAAATTTCAAAACGTGTAGTCTTCTTCCTAGCGCCTTATCTATGGTATAAATGTAGGCTAAAATCCTCCAAAATAAATCGGTTTATTTTAGATTATTTTAAACTAGTTGTTGCCCGCGGCTCCGCCCGCGTATATGTCGGTTATCGCGGCAAATAGTAGTAGCCTATGTATTATTCTGATTATAAGCTATATTACTGTAAAGTTTCATCCAAATCCGTTCAGTAGTTTTTGCGTGAAAGAGTAACAAACATCCATCCAAACATCCATCCATCCTTACAAACTTTATAATATTAGTAGGACGTCCTACATGTAATAGTTTCTGAAGAATGTTCCTTGTTGGAAGTTGCAAAATTTAGATTTGCAATTCTCTTATAGGCCAAGAAATGAAGAAATATATAAATAAGATGTTGGTTATTAATTACTTTTAATATGCTCTTCAGCGCATGTTACCTATTTGCGGTTAATATGATGATACGTAGCAATTCCATGACGATTTTAATACGATAAATATTTTGAATAAAAGACATGAACTACTTAAGCAAAAAACAATATTATCTATTTATTATGTTTACAAAAATAATAGATAATATATATGGCTATAAAATGCACGTCAGTGTTATAATACCCATTGTTCTCTTTATATTGCTAACTCTTTAATGATGATTTTTTCCTCCAAGCTGATTATTTTTATTTTATAATTAAATTCAAGATTAGTATCTTTACTTTACTAATAATAAGATACAGGTTTTTTGTATTTAGTATATTTTGACCTTACATCTTACACATGGGCGTCCTATGGTAATCAGACAACTAGATCATATACTAATTTGAAGAGAAAAATCGAAATTATAATAAATAACATAATTATAATTGTGGAAAATTAAGAAATAATTACAATTCATCTATAGGCGCATTGTAGTTAGTGTTACATTCAACGTCAAGATATATTAGCCATACTTAGTACACATACAGTATAATATACATATATAGGTGCACATTCGTCCTGGTTTAACTTATCAATCTACAGAAAACCGACCAAGAACCTACGTTGCTTAAACAATGACGCGGCAGTCACTAAGTGGAACGTTCGCAGTTACTTGTAGAGTCGTATCACACAGCGCAAAACGTATGGGGCGAGCCCCCAGTGAACTTGTATTTCGACCTATACGCGCCTCTACTATCAGCTGTTTGTAACGCCTACCACTGCACAAGCATTCCCGCCGACTTCGACATAAAATTAAATTACGCCAACGAAGGCTTGGACAGACGTCGATAAGTTTTTACACAATTGTCGATATATTTGTTAATTTTTTTATTCTTAGTGTTGCACGCTTATAAACTGTACGTATGGATATACAAACTGTGTTCGGATTATGAAATTTCACAATTTCAAAATATTGTTACACTAAGTCTAGATATTTCTTTTCAATATTTGATAATAAAATTATACGTTACACAATACGGATAAGTCTGAGGTGCGAAATATTGATGGAGCTAAACATAGGCACCGTTGTACAATATCTACGTAACGCAAGAATGTAGAAACTCGGAAATAATTCCTGTTTTTATAGATTTGTCTGTGTAGGGTTCATGTAGCTTTTATTTATTTATTTATAAGGTATACCAACAGCTCACATAGGACAGGCTTATGAAAAAATTAAAAAGCTTACTTCATTTATGTTATATAGCTTGAGATATAGGGCTGATGTCTGTTTCAAGAAATCTTATTTTCGACTAGTTAAATCTAGGTTTTAAAACATTTCATCTACCTATCGATGGTGTTTGAAAATATCGATATATCTTTTTCAGTTTCCCATGCCTACGCGAACGATATCGCAAACCCAAGACATGCAACTTGGTATCGGGGCTAGATATTTGACGACTACACAGAACCGGTGGCACGCGGTTCTGTGAGTTCTGTCCTACAGAATGACGAAACTATAATGATAGTCGCGCGGCTAACGCCGGTTGCTCAGTGTGAGGCATATCGTTGGCCGATTTAAACGTGTATCTCGTGGTCGCGCCAGCTGTACGCACACTCGACTTGTAGCTATAGGATCTGATATAGTTCCAAAGAAGAAATAGTCTGTGATTTTAATTTTAATAGTTCAAATTTATATTTAAATAAAATGTCTCTGGAAATGGAAGAGTTAACCGTTACGACCGGCGATGTCTTCGAGGATTTCCTGATCGTCTTCCGCCGATGTTTGGCAAAGGTAAATGCATTCTAAATTCGGGTTAGCTAGGACAGCTGGTGGTCGGTGCCAGATACTAAATACGCTTTTATTTGTTCGTACTTCAATTTGAAAAGTTTTATATAATACAATTATAACAGTTTAATATGGAGTCGTACGGCGGTGCTGTTGAATGGATATTAAAGGTAAATTATTAATTTAGACGTTGTCATTTTATGTAACGTATTGGAACCACATATAAAAAAATCGAAAATGCTGCAACTAAAAACGCTTTTCTTACCGCCCGCGGCGTGTCACTGAATATCCGGTATCAGAATATAGCGGGAAACACGTGGTGGTTTGGTGTTGCCAGAGCATTGCAATTTTTTTGTTTTTTTTTTTTTAGATTTTCCTTATAATTTCAGTACATTGACCTTCTACAATTTTATCATATCTACTTGACTGTTAACCTTGAATACTGTATTTTAGCGTTGCCTGGGCAACACGGTTAAGGGCATGCGTTGTGACCTTCATACATGTCATTAGTTTTAGTACTTTCCAGAAACTTTTTGTCACTCATCTAACTATAATGATAATAATTATAATATATCTATAATGATAATAATACCTACAGAATACACACTATCAACGGTACTTTAACCTAGATATCATGCTGTGCGTCATTGCTATGCGAATTCGCAAATTTCGATTGACTTTCTTTAATGCTACTTTCACTTCTATGCTTTGATCTCATAATGCATAATTATCTATTTTTTCTTTTATCATCAACGTTTTTCTTTTTCTACGTTCATATCTTTGGTTAATCTCATGTTTTAAAAATTATAGATTAAAGATAATCAAGCATTTGTCAATTTATGATTTTAAATACCAAGAGTGGTATTAAAAGTGACAACTTGTAAAATTACCTCTACAAGATGTTTGGTCTTAGTACACATTTTTTTATCTCTTTTTTCACATCATTCTAATGCCGATTCGTTTATTTTGCTCAGCGTAAAATACTGCTAATAAAACACTAAAATATTAAACGAAAAACTCAATACTTTTAACATAAAATCAAGAAGTAATTCAAGATTTTTTTCATTTATCTTTTTCATGAGTCATCTTTACGTCAATATTATATACTTTTTTATATACCTGGCATTAAGATACAAATCCAACGACAGAATGTAATAATATGACAAATGTACACACACAAAGAGAGAATCTTCTACAAACTCTTACGGCGAACAGATATAAATTTAACTCACTATGAAGATTAAATAATCCAACTATGGTAGCTATGTTGCATTATTAAACAATCAAACAATTCAAAAACATCAATGATTTATACGTTATTGAGTCATACTATTAGTCATGAAACACAGTGACGTAAAATAATATATAACCAGTTTAGTTTACAGAAAATAGTCCGTTATGGAATTTCCCAAATCCTTATTCTTAATGGAACAAAAACAAAATTGTTTTTTGGTTTTGAATATTAGTATTCTACTTTAAAAATACTAATATCAGTATGAGGTAGTCATAAAGACCATTTTTTCCTGCTGAGTGAAACATTCTTTGTGGTTTATTAAGTGTTGATGAAAGCCAAGACTCATGCCCTACATAATAACATATGTACACACCGGGAGGTAACCTACTACAGCCTACACTGCCTGTAAAGATAGTTACGTACTTTAGTTCATTCGATTTTAAACCTAAACAAGGTAAAGCTAAGGTTTTTTGTTAAAACTACACCTAACCGTTGATTGCGTTTTAGGGTTAAAAGGTCATTTTACAATGGTTAAAATACACTAAAAGTACCTATAAACTACTAAAAGTAGTACGTGCCTAAAAGTGTATGTATACATATATTGATAGCCACGGCATAGGCGTTGCCTAGTGTTGCTGTCACAGAAAACTTTAAAATTTTGATCTTTAATCTTGATAACAATCTATTGTTATAAATATAATTAATGTATTTTTCATAAACAAATACCACACCAAATAGATTGCCAGTATTGATTTGATTGATGTATTATCAAAGTCATCAATGTTTGTCACATCATAGGTTTATATTTTAATAGTTATTCTTCATAACTCAGTCTGCGACTCAAAAAGCTAAAACTAGTTGAATGCAAAATATTTTATTGATGCTCGACTATCAGCCGTAGCACGATGTTGCTTAGCCTGTAGGACCTGTAGCTCTCTTTGATGAATAGACTAACCAACATTTTAAGGAAAGTTTCATTTTAAACCAACAATTTCTAAGATTTTTTCAAAGAATCATTTTCCTAGACAGTAAAATAACATTTTGTTTTATCAATTTTAGACATAAATCAATAGTTTGTTATGCTAACACTTTAGCTTTGGCATTCCTTAAAGGCAATTTTGACCAGACTGCGCCGTCTGTGGTCACATTCTCACTCAGTAATTCAAAGATTTGTAAAAACACATAATTAAAAGTTTGTTTGTTTGCCGTTTTATCTTTGATATAGGCCATAAAAAGAAATCATAAGTTATACAGACTATGTGACGTCACTCCGATCTCAAAACAGAAGATATTGTTTTAAAATGGTGGCGACAAACATGTATAAGCAATACAAATGCGCGCCTCAGTAAATAGTTTGTACTTTATAATAATTAAATATAAATATTAAATTCTGCAATCCCGATAAATAGCCGGTATAACGTAGCGAATGCGGATTTTATAATGGAATTCCCGCGCCGCGGGGTAAATCCTGAAAACAGGTACATATAAATATGTATAAACTGACCAAAGTTGTTATCAATACTTACATATCAGTCACTTCATATATAATGCTATTTTATTAAATTTAAATACATATTACATCATGTTGAATACAAATTCGCTTGTTAGTTGTTGTAGATGTTATTACTTATATATTATGACCAGGATTCTGGTTGTACTACTGGAAAAAGTAGATAATTAAGCTGTTAAGATTTACTTCACAAAAGCTATCAGAAAAAGCTACGAAATTGGCGACATCGTAAAAACGTCTTCTTGCCAAAAGTCTTCTATTAGGAAGATTTGCAAAACGTAGAAAAAACCACGAAGCTAGGTATGTATAACTCGTAAATTCAGATTTTCCTGTCAAACGTTCTTGTCATCCCATTTTAAGATCTGAAGATAATTTGAGTCAGAGTAGAATGCACACGAGAGCATATTTTTTCTCAAAACAACACTACACAATCACTGGAGCACAGTTAGGTAAACATAATCTATCCACAAGCTAAGAAGTAGTACAACTATCACTATACCATTGATATCTTCTTTGTATCTTTCACAACATCAATTAGATCTTTGTTATTAAAAAAAACACACTGCGTCAATAAATGAAATGTTTTCATTTAAATAAATATATGGACTTTACACACAAGAAGATAGATGAAATCTTATTTACGTCTTATTATTCATTATAATAAAATAACTTCACTACGCAATAAACCTAAATTCTCTAAATAGAAAGTAGTTTGCGAAACAAAATTTGCGTTACGTGAAAATATTTTAAGACAAGCGAAAGTTCGTCAATTAGTAAGCGATGAGACAACGCAACTTATAAGTCTGTCTTGGTCTGTCTATAATAACAACGTCGGGGCGTAATGTTATATTGAAAATCTTAGTAAAGGATATTCATAATACCTGTTTCGAATATCAAAACGAATCAATTTCAAAGCACAATATTAAATATATTTATATAAAGGGCAACAATTATCAGAATGAAGTATCCTACAAAGTGGCGTATAAGGTGAATGCGTGGCAGCACGGTGACCTGGCGGGGTACGATGACGCCGCCGCGCACGCGCATATTGCGTCATGCCACGCGCTACTCGCGCCTGGACATTTAATACCTACATCGGGGAAATCCTATAATTATTTGTAGGGCACACATCCTTATCGCAGTGACTCATGCTGATTTTTATTTAGCTGAAGAGTTAATACACATTTTATGTTCGTTAGTTTGGCTAATTTTAGTGTAAGCTGTTTTATCTCCACACGAACATTGTTTACATTGATCTTGCTGGCAATAACGTCTACGATACGTTCTATATCTAAAATATTGAACACTCGGTCACTAAATACCTACTGCTGCATATAGACTTCGAAAGGCTCGTTCTTGAAACCAACTGCAACTGTTTTCACTGTCGATCTCCATAAACTCATTGGTATATCTTGTTGGTGGACTTCCTTCGCTTTGGTTTTCAGTCGGCTACCTCTACCATATTAGTTATTCTGTGTTACAGGTGCGGTAACATTTACCTTACCTTAATATTGCCTTAAAATTGATTCAATGCGTGTTTTATACCTGAATCTATTTCTCTACCTCTGTCTCTTTTGATATAGATTTCGCTTAACAATGTGCCTATCTTACTTTAATAATGAATGAAAGAAAAACCGAACATTCGCAATTGTAATAAAGACAAATAATTTACCAGTCACTTCAATACGCAACAGTACGCTGTAATGTTGAGCGTGGTATACTTGTAAACATAAATGTGACCGAATGCTTGCAGTAATCGAACAAACCCGATTTGTCAATGTTGACAAATCTATAGACATCACAGTAAATAATAGTACCCTGATGATACACCACTGTATACTCATTCTGTGGAGTACAAGGGGCCTTCTTTTTTGCATTTTGATGACGTTGGTTTAAGTTCTAAATATTCGGATGTGGACATCTGGTCTTTAGACATGATGCCCGAATCGTGACGTGACATGACGGTTACAAATATTTCTTCTTTTGATGAAATGGCAACCAGCCGGATCTCTCGGATCAGCCATTTCTGCCAATGTCAAGTGTTTATAGTCTTCAAATCATAAGTCTTAAGTCTTCGTCGAGATGAAATTAATGTTAAAAATATATAAAATATGGAAGAGATGAAATGGTTACCATGTTTTGAAAAAACAAAAAACAATCTCCTACAAATATCTCACTTGTAATATAAGTTGCACGCTGAAATTTATTAATCGCACAATGAATGCATTCCAAATTTCAAATCATAAAGCAGCAAATATCTTGTGATAATTGTAGAGACCTTACGAATTCATGCAAAAACAATTTTGAACTGTCTCGTGTGCAATGTGCATAATAAAAACATGAATTCATAAAACATGTTGATTATCAAGTCGAATATATATCCAAGACAGTGTTAATCTATTTAGACAGATCATGTCTGTCTGTCGTGACCGAGCGTGTGACTTGCTATCAATTAACACATCAACGTAGCTGTTTATGTCAATGTGTTACGTAAAAATAAAACTACGTAATACTCTCATTCTCGGAAATAGGTAGTTATTACCTGAATGATATAATGAAGATAGAAAGAGGCAGAAGGGGAAATAAAAAGGCGGTTCTACTGCCTTTTCTCTTCTACTCTAAACTCATCAATAACCAAGTCTTGGATGTAACAGATCTCTAAACAGAACTTTGACTTTGACCTGCTTTGACTATCATGGAAGCAATAATGGCAAATTACATTCAACGGCAAAGTTATTCAATATTTGCATTTAAGATGGCAGAACCCAACAAACATAACGACCTTAAGGTTTGTACAAATGCACTCGGACTGACACTGACAATATTTTTAGAACAGAAAAATTAAAACTAAAGGTTTGATTTTCATGTAAACAGGTTCGCTGCTCTATTTTAGTAACGTCTTTGTCAAATGAAATCAAAACGAATGCTTTTTAATCGTACATATGTATAGATACTGGAGTTTGTAAACAGCCATAGGAACCAGCACGAAGGTTTAGAATTTTGTCTATAATTTAGATTTTTTGACAAGGCTAAGCCTTAGTTGGCCATCATTCTGTGTGGTAAACGTCTACCTTATCGTTGAGTCAATATTCCGTGAGATCTTATCATTTAATTTGACCAGTGGAGGACAATAATTATTATATTTCTTCGGCGGACATGCGACTTTGAACTCAATAAATTTATATGTATCAGTCATATATTTTTGTAGAAGTAAGGGTATGTAATTAAACCAGGTCTGTTGATCTATTGTTTAAAGATCTAGGTGACTTAGCTAGAAGTTGAATCAGTTTGACTTCCAACCAATTTTCTTGCAAAATATATTCAAAACTTAAGTATTAAACTACGTCTTCAATCGAATTTGTACTAGACGTTGATTTTTTTTTTATTATTAACCTCGCAGATCAATACTGTTTAAAGATTTCGAATGCAATCCACTCTCTATCATCCTTGACACAGATCTACTCTTCTCTAGTAGACCCGATTTCTAATTAGTCGATGATATGCAATCTCCACACCCACAGACTACCATACTTAGTAATAATCAATAAACAGATTATTAAATAGGCCAAATAGAGGTGTAACTATTTAATTTGCTCCTCAAGTATTATCGCAGTCGACTTATAAGGTTTAATATTAAGGCCAGCATAATCATGTCCGTCATTTGTTTTATGTAAAACTACCTAAACCCTTCGTTTAATTATTACACCATGTATCATGAATTCGATAGCGTTTGAAATACGGTTAAGGCTTTTGAATGTAGCAAACTGATATTAAGTTTCAAACCATACCTATAATTAAGTCACAAATAATACTAAATATACAGGATGTTTGTGAGAAACGATGTCGAATTTTACTATAGAAAAAACCTGTGATTGTTATTGTTTAAAACTATAACACGACTGTTATCAGGATGGCTAACTAGTATCAAGGTTATCACAATGTTAAGCAACAGTAGTAGTCAGACAGTAGTAAAAGTATCTACGTAAAACTATAATAGAAAAACTATTTTGTTTAATTTTTTTAATGCAACTTTCTAACTCCGAAATTCACGCACCATGTGACGTCACTATGCACTTGAGCAACTCTCCGTCTCGTCAGTGCGTGGCCGGATTCGCTCGTGACACACTTTAATTTCAAGGTGAATCTACCCACGTCAAGATAGACGAAAAAGGTCGTGAAAGTCTTAAGATATTGAACTAGTTGAGTTGACTCAACCCAAGGACACAAAACCACCAGATGCTTCATCATCATTTACAGTCAATTCCTACCACAGAATATATTTGCAGCCGACCATGAAGTTTATAATGATAATAGTATACCTCTATGTAGGTATACTAGCTAATAACTACTTTTTCACATTTCTTTAACATTTGAAAATATTTAAGTGTACTAGCTGACTCAAGCAACTTCGTTTGCGTCTCCTTCAATTATGCTCTAAGCGTGACGTTAGCTATCCTATCTTAGGTACGCCGACAAAACACAAAAAAAAACCTGAAAATCGGTTAGACAGTTTGGTAATCCATTGTAAGCAACACCGTGGTCCGTGACACGTGAATAATGTACAATAGATGCGCTGCCTCTAACCCTCTACAAGGTTAGCTTTTATTGCTTTTCTGCAAATACTAGTTTTAAATAGTTTCCTAATCTCTATTACTCAACACGTTGCATAAATCCGTTTTATAACCTGATTAGCGTGTAGCAAACTGTGAAGTTACAATCTGCTTGCCTTAAATTGAACAAATAGCAGACTGATATGAAGATATCGTCTAGACAGTATTTTGCGTTTAATATGAGGATGATTGCTTTATCAACGGTGACTGACTGACTGATGACATAAATGTCACATGGTGTCTACTAATTAGATCCTGATGTATGTTATAAATATGCACGAGAATCTTTATCTAAAAGAACTTGTCGTGTGAATAACTTCCACTTACACCACAAAAGTCAACAGTAACCAGAACTTCCTTCTTTCTTTTTCTTAAAAATGGCAAACTGTGCCGATGTCGACAATTCTGAACCAGAACTTATTCTAAGTTACCAAAGTGTTTTTTGCTACTGACATTAGAAAAATTGTCAGTAGTAAAAAACACCATAGAGCTCAAGTGATCATAAGCCGCCGTTAGGCAATATAAAAAAATACCTAACGTGTCCTGTCAAGGCTGTCAAACTTCTAAATCTGACCGTAAAACATTTATTTTGCTCATTGTAACAAGACAAAAAGATCGTAAAAAAAGTTTCTGCAACCTTCTAATGGATTTAATTATTTCCGGACACCAATTAATTATCTAATTATGATTCAGAGTATACATTGGGTAAAAATTCTGGTCCGCATCAGCTGGTTTAAAACCAAGAAAATGTACTGGAACTTATATATCATCTTCATGACTCTCATTATCGACTGGAACAACCACACTACGGTATGCTTACTCAATGACAAGACGATAATTACGTAGAAATATTTAGCACATTTTGTATATTAATAAGCATTTAGCTGCTATAAATGTTATATTACTAAAAATGGCAATTCATGCGCATGCGGAGACCAATAAGTTTAGACGTTTTTGCTGGTTAACTAGGAGTTATTGTAAGTTATTTGGTATGTCCCAAATATTTATTTATGTGGCTACACCAGGCGAGAAAGAGTCAATTCGCCGTTCAATATACATTTCATATATTTTAGGCCTCAACTTTAAAAAAAATGTTCAATTTAAACTCTTATGAAAACGTTGATGAAATTACGTAGATTTTATTATCTTCTTGACATATGATCCATGTCTTTTAGTCCACTATTGTTGTGAACGTAATCTATACCAATATATAAAGCTGAAGAGTTTGTTTGTTTGTTTGAACGCGCTAATCTCAGGGACTACTGGTCCGATTTGAAAAATTCTTTCAGTTAGATAGTCCATTCATCGAGAAAGGCTATATATCATCACGCTTAGACCAATAGGGGCGGAGCGCCAATGAAGGATGTTGTAAAAACGGGCAAAAATTATTACGCCTACGGGCAATAGGAGACGTAAACGAATTTGCGTGGGTCAGCTAGTCAAATATAAAATACCAATGTGTTGGATCGCTGAATTAAAATACACAATGATGAAAGTCTCGAAATAGTTTGTGAAATGTAATTTTGCTTGCGTCTGACAGAACAAGACAAATTTACATGTAGCTTTTGTTAAACAGCATTTTACTGAGCAATTAATGTATTATCTCAACAGACGGAAGCTATAAATTTAAGGAAAGTATGGAAGAAAAAGAAATTTAAGGATACAAAAAGTCTAGCTACGGAAGATGAACAGATAACAGTGTAATAACGTGACTAATCTATTGTCTAGTACTTTAGCATAGTTTATTACAACAGTTATTTTGAATAGGTACTATTTAAGTGCTGTAGATCGAGTCGATATAAACATTATGCATTACTTAAATCTGTAAGTAATCGGCGTATAATTAGTAGCTAGTCTATTTTAAAGTGTAACGGTTATTAGATTTTGATATTTGGTGATTTTGATTCCATTAGCAGTTTCACAAGTATCGATCCGTACGACTCCATATAAAATTAGTTATTTTCGTACCTATTTGTTATATGTAACTTAAATATTTGACGGAGTGTATTTTCCTTTTCCAGTACTTGGACATCGGCGAGGATATGAATGTGCCTGATGACTTCACCCAGAGTGAACTTCAAACAGGAAAGTGGTGGAGACATTTGTTAGCCGGAGGCATCGCAGGCGCAGTCAGTCGGACTTGCACAGCACCCTTAGATAGATTAAAAGTATTTTTACAGGTAAATTTACGACAGAAAAAGTTACATGTACTTTTTTCACGAAATACTAACTTGAATTAAGTTTCTTAGTAGTTATAAATTTTGTTCAATACACCGATTTATGTGTTTCGTTCTTTTGACGCGATCAGGTCAAATCAGTGTTAAAAATCACATAAAATTATTTTTTAATTTACAGGTAAACCCAAATAGAGAGAACATGAGGAAATGCTTAAATAAAATGATTGGCGAGGGTGGAATTACTGGAATGTGGAGAGGAAACGGTATAAATGTTATAAAAATTGCACCGGAATCTGCTCTCAAGTTCGCCGCCTACGAACAAGTGAAAAGACTAATAAAAGGTGAAAAAACGAAAAATGGGCCGCTAGAAATTCACGAGCGCTTCGTGGCAGGAGCTACGGCTGGGGCTATCAGTCAAACTGTCATATACCCCTTAGAGGTGCTCAAGACGAGATTGGCGCTCAGAAAGACAGGTCAATATAGTGGTATTGCAGATGCGGCTAAAAAAATATATGCAAGGGAAGGATTAAAATGTTTCTATAAAGGTTACATTCCAAATATTTTGGGGATCGTGCCATACGCTGGAATCGACCTGGCGGTGTACGAGACTCTCAAGAAAAAGTACATCAGTACGTACCAGGCGCACAACGAACAGCCAGGCATGTTGCTGTTGTTAGCGTGTGGGAGCACCTCGTGCACGCTTGGGCAGGTTTGCTCGTACCCTCTGGCGTTGGTTCGCACCCGATTGCAAGCTCAAGGTAAGTCTATTACTATTCATTCTACATTACTTTTGTATTGCCAGAGTAGTATTGTAAGCCAAAACCTTATATCTAAAGAAAGGCTTTTGTCCAGTCCAGTGGACTGTTAAACGCTTCTGATAATTGATGATGATCAAGTTCTTAATTTTTATGAACATGAATATAGTTATATGTACCTACTATAATATAGTCAGAAGTACTTAAACAGACGCAATTTGTAATATATCTTTCTACTGATAACAATGAGGTATTTCCTCGACGAAATAGTACATTATCTGTAGTCTTTGTCTTTATATCACGTGCTCCGTTTTGAAGCGTGCTTCCATTATTTCTTTTATAAGCTTTGTTTCCCCATTTCCCCTATCTGGTTAACTGAAGTAGTCAGTCTCTAATTCCCTAGTAGGACTAATATGTCTGCCGTTGACAGTTTGTATTGAAACGCCGCAAATTTTGAATATGTACAAACTATAAGTCTAACTCATCTGAGCTTGCTCGTATATAGATACATAAAATAGTAATACTTTTTATGCAACCAACAGATTTTTTGTAACAGTTTTTCTTAAGACTATGTTAATTTACCTTGCCAATGCTGTGGAAAGCTTGAAGCAATTACTTCCATACATGCAAACGAGTTTAGTCGCTACAATAACAATTTAATTTGTTTGTTTACAGAGACTACTGCGAAAGGCGTCGAGGGCTCATTGAGGAGCACCGTGCGTGACATAATCCAGCGCGAGGGCTTCCGCGGTCTGTACCGCGGCATTACACCCAACTTCATCAAGGTGATTCCAGCGGTTTCCATCTCGTACGTGGTGTACGAGTACGCGAGCCGGTCGCTCGGCGTCAACATGACGTGATCGCGCCTAACACAAGCGGCTCTACGAATCGCGGCCCTAGGGCCCCGCCCTAACCCGCTCGAGCTCAAACTCACATCACATTCTATACTTACCGTCACGACAAGATAGAAAAGCCTTTGGATTTAAATTGTAGCGTTGCCGCTGTAACCAAAACCTATGTGGCCGCAAACGATTGTTAATCTAACTCCGAGTGATACATGACACAATTTTGGCGTTATTTTTAGCTTCTTGTGGCGGCAAGTAACTATAATTTAAGCATATAAGCAAACTGCATTTCGTTGTACATACATACATAGGTCTTGTGCATGTTAAGTCTATTAATTATTATCTGTACGTGACGTATTCCAATTATTTTACGTTCCCAGTTCAAAGGGACACTATAATCTGTTAAGCTTGTAATTGTGTATAGCGAATCATTGGTTGCATTTGTTGGAAATTATTGAGGTGGTTATAGAGTAAAGTTACACACCGACGCGATGTTGGTCTACAATCTGTGATGGCAATAAATTATGTATTTTTTTTATTTTTATTTTTTACTATACCTTACCCGCTCTCTTACCTTAGACCGTCCATCTTTTATGTTTTTGATCTGGTCCCTTATTTTTTTTATTTTTAAGATACACCATTTTGTTTATTAGGGAAATTGGAACGTTTTCTGTGTGTATGTGCGCCGCAAAACAATACACGAGGTAAGAAACGAGCTGTGATTAGTGTAAGCGAAGTATTGGAATGAATTATATAAGGTTAAACCTTAGAACTAAAATCTTATCCGGCATCAGATATAGGCCGAATGTAGGAATTGTATACAACTTAAAAAATTACGAAAGAATAAAGACAGTACGGAATAAAATTTACAGCAGCTAGTGCTTATTGCCCATACAAGTTTAGTTATTAGTCATTGTAGCTCTCTATATTTTATTCGATGTCCAAACTCTGTACAGGATGACAACACTGGCATTGTTAGACATATATTTAAACCTATGTTGCCAGAAACTTAATTTCTGTATTAAGTTTCTGGCAACCACTATTCATTTTATTCAAATAAAAAAATAAATTATCTATGAGAATACATTGTAATTATGGAGGTTTTACTTAATATTTTTATTTTTATAATGGGGTGGACATTATAAAAAAAGTAGTTACATTATTCAAGTTTTTAATTAATTCAAATGTAATTGTCCAACTAAAATATACATGTTCAGATTTGTCATATTTCGCATGAGTTTTCATAGGCTTTGGGGTAATATCGCTTAACATGTTAGTTATTATATTATTTTGCACACAGCCACGTATTTATTATGATCAGCTTGTTAAATAAACACGAAAAGTTTAAATTCACGACGTATATTACATATAAGTACCTCAACTGCTTCCAAACATTGCTTCTCCGTAAATCTGGTTATTGTATACTCCAAAATATACATCTATCGAATATTGTTATTATTCCATTACTATTAATAAATAGATAGGTAGGCTTTCCAAATATCTATTGCCATTTAAAATGTTTATCCTCTTAGATAGTAGAATAAATTGTAGTAAATTTCTCTTCAATAAACTTTTAGGTAGAATTTTCAAATTATTAAATTAATAATCATCTCGTTAGAGGTCTGCCTCTTACTGCCTTATATGTGTATTTGATGAGTTGGTTTAGTTTACAATACCCTTGGTATCTTGTTTACCATAATGAAGTATGTGCTGAATCTGTCAATCTACGAACTGAACAAATTTTAATACCAATTTAACCATACATATTGAATAAAAACTCGACTACCTATTGGCAATGAAGGCAAGATTCTTTAATACTCCTAAAGAAAAGTCAAATTTGATTAGTTTGTAGACTGGACCGTTTCAGCCCAACACGTTCAAAACATGTTAATAAATACACATTTAGTACAATTATACACTAGTTGCGTATGGTTATAGCAACGTTTTTTAGATGTTTATATGTGGCTGGGTTTGTGCCTATGATAGCAATATTTATACACTATATAAATGCTGTTCACTGTGGTGCGACAGATTGAGCTCAGTTTAAGACAACACCAACTATACTATACACATGTTTGCTTCCTCACACACTATATAACTTCGTAAAAAAGATATTGAAGTGCCTATTATAAGTTATGCCAGAGTACAATCAGTTGTTACTATCGATATAGATAATTTATTCGATTAGGGCAATTGAAAAATGAAAGAATATTTCATATTAGATACGAAACTGGACTCGATATGTTTGAATGCCACATTAATCAAATAGCTTATAGCAAATACTGTTTAGAGTTTATTACTATCAAATTAAATTTTACATGGCTTAGATATTAAAAGTGTGATTCATATACTGTTCTAAAGAATTTTACAAACACTTAATATTGCATATGTTTTGAATGTAGAATAAGGTTGCAGTCCTCATATAAGTTGGTAGTGACATATTTCCTATCATGCTTATAGGTAGTTTCGCTAGATAATCCTCGTTTCCTCGATGATAACACATCCTGAACATTTATGGGTGATACCAATGTGATGATGGTACATGAGATATCTTCGTATTCGATATTTCGTACCTTACTAGTTGCTGCAGACCCTCAAATTGCGTAGCTATAAAGTATCCGATGCACACGTCATCTTAAGATCATGGTACGGAACGCTGCTACATCAATAATAAATAGTTTTTAAGGTGTGTCAACGTACTTACACCATGTAATACATCTAGATTAGAGGGCAACAGTGCAAGTAATAAGATAGCACCGTTGTTTACTCAAAGCAACAAATTGTATTGTTAAATTGAGGTACCATAATGTTCTTTATATTATTGATTAGAAGTTAATAATATTTAAAGTACGAATGCAATATTATATTTACGTCTTTGAAGCCTTATTATCTAGTATTTTACCTGTTCTATGTGATTGTAAAACATATTTTGTTGGAACTATTTCTGTAAACTTTTGGCTGTTGATTGATATTTACCTGAATAAAGTAATTCAAAGTCATAAATATGTATTTTTTATTTCCCTTGCCATGTCATCAAACTCGTAAATTTACTTCGTCTTTTGATGAAATGGCAACCAGCCGGATCTCTTGGATCAGCTATTTCTGCCAATGTCAAGTGATTATAGTCTTCAAATCATAAGTTTTCAAGTTTTTAAGTCTTCGTCGTGATGAAAATAATATTTAAATAATATATAAAGTATGTATGAGATGAAAATGGGGACCATCTTTCAAAAAAACGTCTTTCAATTAAACGATATCCCTCTTATTTATTTCTTTTCTTTCTTTGATGAAATGGCAATCAGCCGGATCTCTCGGATCAGCAATGTCAAGTGTTTATAGTCTTCAAATCATAAGTCTTCGTCGTGATGAAATTAATTATATAAAATATAAAAAATGTGGATGAGATGAAATGGGGACCGTCTTCCCTCGTATTTATTTAATTGTAAAGAAAATTGGTTGACACAAAATTTGAAATACCCGGTCAAACGAGTTGACACTCGTTGCTCTATGGAGGGGATAGGGAGGGGACAACGTAAAGCTACGTCCGCACCATAGAGTAGGATTCCTTATTCATAGGTCCACACAGACAGGCAGCTTGCTTAGCGCCTAGAGCCTAAGTAGCTAGCATTCTGGCTACTTGCTAGGATACACGATGGCCGCACTGAGAGCGATTCTCTTTTAAAAAGTGATGCAATTAATATTTAGTAGTTATTACACTAAAACATTTGTAAGTTCAAAACATAGTAAAAGTTTTAATATAAATGTACAATGTACAACTACATGCATAAATTTTAATTAAATTAAGAAAAAACACTATATTTATAGAGGTGTCCAAAAAGTAAAGAAGTAAATGTACATAGAAATCGGTGTCTATCCTTATTGTAGACATTAATTCATTAGTACATAGGTAATCGACAGTAACACAGTGGATTTAGTTCTTAAATCGTTGAAATTTTGTGCCAATTATATCTATCTGACTACTGCAGTGATTATATTTCTTACTAAGCCGTGAAATAGGAGAGTTGGAACATAACACTGTCCTTCGAAAATGTCTCGCACCTAGAAACAAAAACTCCATCCATTCTCCAATGTAATAGGCTATTTGACAATGTTGAAAATAAACTGGGGATTGTGGTCATCCTATCAGATAATAGCCTAAAAAGATATATTTCACTTAAATGAAACAAAATAATGTAAGTTTCTCGCAGATTGCACGAAATAAAATTATCAATTTTATGAAATTATGTCTGCGACATGAACGCCTTGTTGCAACTCTGATGACATCACATGCTACTAACGAAGGATTCCTCATTTAAATGTTATTTCCGTTTTATGTTTTTGGAGTGTTAATGATCGATCTGTGAGCTATTTCTCTGAAGTACTTTTTTGATAAACTATTCAATAAGTGGTTTGAATTCGTTTCGAAACAAAATAGAACCAAATTTAATGCGTGCCGATAACAGCAATCTACATAAGATGAACGCCTTTATGATTGCACTTTTCTATACATAATATTAACGCTAATTACTATGCTGCGGAACTGAAATATGTTAAAGTAGCTATGTTGTACTTATGTAAGTACAACATACCATAAAAATTGTTTCCTAAAAACCTCTGGAAAAATTCATTTATTATTTTTGTGAAATATTATTTCACTTTTAGGTAGGTAGGGAAAAATTCAATTTTCTTTTGTTGTGGCTAGCGAGTAAATTTGTTTACTAGCGTGTGACGTCACGCGTCTGATGTGACCAACACCAATATAGAAATATAATTTTTTGACATGGTTGTCAAACTTGAACTTTATTATAGATTCATAGATTTTATTTCATTACAGTAGAAATTCCGCAAAATATTAACGCAGTGTGCTAATTTATGTAATAAAGAATAATTAAAATAAAAAACGGTTTCCAAAAATCTGTCAAATAGGCTATTGTTAAATCAATGTTTGTTTTTTAATTTTATAATTTCAATTTTATAATTTCTTTTGTTTTTATTTTGCTATTGTTTGTTTCTACTTATTTTTTTAACTTTATGAATTGTAATTTCTCTTTATGAAAATGTATCCCGTACGCGTCTAATTCCACAGTTGTAATTTTGTATATTGTGTCAGCCCAAGATACAAGTTTAGCTTAGTTTGGGTGCCATTAGCAATTACTGTAACCTTTTTGTACAAGTACCTATTTGAATAAAATTTGACTTGAAATGAAAAAAAAAACTACAACTACACTCTCATAGAATTAACCAAGATAATAAATACCGTAAATTATAAATAAGAAAAGTTAGAAAGGATGGCAGTAGCTCGAAGAGACTCCCTGTTTTCCAATTACAGCACTAGAGCGCATTATGCGGCATAATGCTTAACTTTGAATGATTCAACTACAGCAACGCTTCGCACAATCGAGCACTCTCAAAAGTAGTGTTTTTGCGTGATGCGTGCAATCGATACCAACTTGACAAAAATTAACAAGTGTTTTTTCTTTAAGGTGGCATTGATCAAAATGTTTTATTTATATATTATCGTTAGTATTTATTGTTGAAAAAATTTTTAAAGCTTTCGTTTCGTTGCAGTTTTTTCGAAATAATCAAAGTTAATTCAAACTGTGTTAAAAAAATAAATATAAGTATGGATGAAGGTAGAACTCATTTAAAAAAATTACTCAAAACAAACAAATGTTAATGTAATTATCAAAATCCAAATTACTTAAAATAACCGTAAATAGTTTTCAACCAATTTTTATGTATACCACTTTGCTTACAAATTAATGAGGTTATTGCTAACTCTGAATATTTTTTTTTTTTCAACACTGAACTTAGCGCACTCTGCTGGTGCTTTTGAAAACTAATTCACGTTCCAATTAAGCTTCAGCATAATTCAGCATTGTGCGCCAATGAGTCGCACTATGCTTTGTAATTGGAAAACGGGGACTATTGCTAATAGTTAGAGACTATAAAAATATATATTGTCCATAAATAGTAGAGTGTTTTCTTAAAATCACTCCGTAACCGAAATAAAAAATCTAAAAATTGTCTCTGGTAAGAATTGGTAGTCTGTGAAATTTCAAATGTCTTTCTTTTCAATTCAGCACGTGTAGACGCGGACGACTTGCTTATCATTCTGTTAAATTAATTTAGGTAATGATCATTATTTAAATTAAAATTCGTGGTTGAAGTGAAGTGCCGATCCTTATTTCTAATTTAATAGCTACGTTTAAACTCAAACCCGTGCAACGTGTCACGGAAAAGTTTAAACGGATGCCTGTATTTTTTGTGTTCGTGTAATATAAATTTGGTGTTGATCAGGTAACCAACATGCCGTCTGACGCAAAGAAACGAGCACAACAGAAGAAAAAAGAGCAGGCTACTAGCAGAAACAAGAAGCCCGTAGCGAGAGTTACAAATGAAGAGAACGGAACGGCGACTAACGGCAATGAGGCGAAGGATCGCGAGCTTACCGCAGAAGGTAAATAATGTTGTGAAATTCGATCTCAATCATGAGCGAAAGAATAGTAGTGTGCTAATGGAGTTAATTTCATACAGTAATCTTAACGTTTCACGGACTTATTTTAGGATATCTCCAAAACAATGGATAACAGTGTGATTTAGCTCTATTCTCGATTTTAAACACATGGTTACGCTGCTCATTATAAATCTACATAGTATAAACCGATTCGATATCTACCGTGTTCGGGAGATGCTTGGAAATAGTTCATACAGAAAAGTTGTTTTTTTTTAATACTGCATTTACACACATTCATATATGTTGATTAACAGAGTAACCTCTTACTATTGAACATGTTATTGAAACCGTTTTAATTTTCTCTTGACATGTTCAAAAATGTTATAATTATCAAGCTTGTTGAGGATGTCTTTATTATCCTTGTTAGCTTAACATTTATAAATAATAATGTCCAGATGTTATTTGTTTATATGTAATTATTTTGCAACATGTGCAAAATAGTTTGAAGCCACCGATGAAATAAAATTAATTTATCCACACTATGTTATCAGAAACGTAAATCATCTATACAAATAAATAAAATTGGAGTGTCTGTTTGTAACATTATAATAACAGCTTTTTAATCAATGCATATGTATGTATACATGATACATATAACAAAAATGTAGTTTAAACTTTTTGTGTCTGTCTGTCTGTCTGTTTGTTCCGGGTAATCTCTGGTACGGCTGGACGGATTTAGACGGGACTTTCACTGGCAGGTAGCTGATGACCCGGGGAGTAACTTAGGCTACTTTTTTTAGACTAACTTTGTCCTGCGGCGTTACTTGCGGTACAACAATAGCCACGGGTAACACCGCGGGGTTCAGCTAGTCTAAAATAACATCCTAACTACTATAATAAAATTGAGTGTAAGTTTGTCACGATTCACACACGATTTCACACCTTAAACCCTATACTGATTTAAAAAATTTTGCACTGTTAAATAGCTACTTTACATGTTGATGACCAACATACAAAGGAGCAGTCTAAAGCTAAATAAAATATACATAATATAAGACCAGCTTCACATGGGACTCCTTTGAAATTCTCAGATTTTCTCTACTTTCATATGCATGTGTTGCACATGTAAAACTCCCTTTTGAATTACTAAAAGCTGTTGAGTACTTTAAAAGATCTAAGTTAACAGACATTAGTAGCAACTTCTTTTGTAATTGCGTATAAAATAATAATGATAATAAAATGCCTATTTGGTGCATTGGCGGACTTAATGCCTAAGGCTTTCTCTACCAGTCAACCATTGGGTGGTGAAGAGAAGGCAGGAAGTAGGTGCGTTTTGGTTGTACTGTGTGTGAGGATAGAAAACTATTTAATATATGAAACAAATATATAAATCTATTACATTTAGTGTAAAGTTTATATTAGACATCATTTTTTACCACATACATAAATTGCTTTTTCATCAAAACTATATAAAGTTACTTCTTTCTTAATAAGGGAAAGATCATTGGTATTATAAACCTAACTGTTTTGTGAATTTAATAGTTTCTTATGTTATTCAATTCATGATAGTTTAAATGAAAACAGTTATAAAAACAGATTGTAACAGATGTTTTATAAACCTGTAAAACAACTTCAATACTGTATTCAAGTACAGAAATATTAATATAGAGATGGCTAAAACTATGTGTGAAATAACATAAATGAAATAAATAAATATTTCGGACATCTAACACACAATGCCATCCAGTCCCAAGCTAAGCAGAGCTTGTGTTATGGGACAACTGAAATAAATACATATAAACTTTTTTTTTCGTAAATTCATACATTTTATATACATATAAAACACCCAAACTCCGAGACAAATATTTGCAGATCATACAAACATTTGGTCCGTCCTGGGAATGAAACCCAAGACCTCGTGCACAGCAACTGGCACTGTGCCAACTAAATAAATATATATATATATTATTAATAATAATATTTATAGTTGGGACATTTGACACAAAAACATCTAGCTTCAAACTAAGCTAAGTATTATGACTTTTTTAAAAAACATTGGAATTGAAATCCTCTAACCACAAGGGCAGACAAATACATAGAGTAATTGTAATTCAAACTGCTCTTAAGATTAATTCCTCTTAAAAGTTTCAATGAATTGTTACCTTGATTTGAGATAAATTACAATATTGCGACAATGTCTGTTTAAAGCAAGCTAAAAAAGTTTTATGTAACCATTTGACAGATGGTCACAGACCACTGATTCTGGTCTGCACCTAAAAGGTAATAAAAGAAAAATCAGTTTGGCGAACCAGACTGGCTTTCACTTTTATAATTGTTTGGATGTGGATCTTCAAAACGGTTCAAGCCTAACATTGGTTTTTTATGAATTACATAATAAATACCCTAATACAAAGTAACTCTGTCGGCCTTTGTTATGCTTTTACGGCTAAACTGCTACACTAGTTTCAATGAAGTTTGGTATGGAGATACATTGATTCTTGAAAATATAAAGTAAAGCCAATCTGGTTATTCCTTTCCGCGAAAACCGATAAACTCATGGGTGTTAAAAGTTACTGCTCAAACACGTTCACATAACGTCCGCCGAATATTACTGTCCTAACATGTCATCAATCATATTATTTTGTAGTTGCTTAATTTTCTAGTGTCCCATTTATGACCCATATGATATTATGGAATGATATTGATATTACGCATTTGTTACAGAGGCACTATGCCTTAAACTGGAAGCTGAAGCCAAGATGAACTCAGAGGCGAGATCTTGCACTGGTTCATTGGCGGTCCATCCTCGGTCAAGGGACATCAAGATTGCCAACTTCTCTATCACATTCTACGGAAGTGAGCTCCTGCAGGATACTCTACTGGAACTCAATTGCGGCCGAAGATATGGTCTCGTCGGGCTTAATGGATGTGGTATGTACATATTTTGTATTAGTACAAAATAGTTTTGATCAATTGCTGTGCTTGGTTGTTTTATCTAAATAGCTCATGCCTACTTAAGTACTTACCTTCTTCCAGAATATAAAGTATTCTGATGTTAATGCTGTCACACAAATAAATAAAATGAAATTATCTGTGCGTAATTTCAAATTAACAGCTAAATGATGTTTATTAAAATATATTATGGTACTCACATCAAAAAAACAATTATTAAAATTTTTGTCTGTCTGGCTGTTTGTTCCGGTTAATCTCAGAAACGGCAGTACCGATTTAGGCGGAACTTTCGCTAGCAGATAACTGATGATATAAGGAGTTACTAGACTAGGTTCGCCCCATGGCATTACCCAGGGTTATTATTGTATATATATTGTTGTAAACGTTCAACTACGTATATATAGAAGTCGGATTACGGATTTTATGCCTGTAGGTATATACCTACAGGCATATAAACAGCATCCTGTTGACTAATCTGAAAGAATAATTTTAAAAACAATTGCTGTAAAAGAACGATCGGTTTGTAATAATGGTGACGTCATCAATTGACTTTTTGTCCGCACCTGTTAGCCCACAGTAAAGGCTATTGTCGTAATGTTTTGTTTTAAATTATGAATAATGTCAACCAAGTCCATCAGACTGTGTAGATGTGATCGTGAAGTAGGTAGTCTATTATGAAGAAAGATTAATTTCTTTGTCATTTGTAAGACTCAAAATAGGTATGGTTACTATTGGTTACCTGCCTACTTATGGAACAAAAAACCAATCTACACGCACGCCAAAATCGAGATAAGAACCCTATCTGTAAGGAGATAAGGATAATTGTTCGATTTTCGTATGTGTGTGGATTGGTTACTTGTTGCTTATATAGGTCCAGTTGTCAGTTCAGCTTAATTGCCAATGGAGACGGAGGGAACTAAAACATACGATTTAGTTCAGTAAAATCTGTTAAAACTAAACAGTACTAAATGTACTACATATACAAGCGTTTTAGACCTTTTTTTTATCATTGTGCCGAAATCCCCTCGGATGTCTATGTCGGGCTCGAACCGACTAAAAACCGCACATCGTCTGTGGTACTGAATGCCGGGGAACCAGAGGCACCCTCGAAAGGAAATCCCTTAACCCCGTATATACCTAAAATATGATGTTGTTCATGTGACATGAACAACATCTCGTTTGTGAAATCTACCATTTAATGTAGGTACATTTAATAGGTTATACCAGGGTCTAAGTAAACAGGTCCGGAGGTCTTACTACAGCAGTTCCCGGATCTCTCCCTCTCTCAGGCGCAGAGTGGCACACCGTGTGGTTTTAGTCGGTTCGATTCCGACACACCGCCCCGCCGCAAACCCCGGCGGGGTGACGGCCCGAGGTTAAAAAAAAAAAAAAAAAAAGGGTCTAAGTAAACAAGGTCTCGCATTTCGAGAGCTCACCGAGGTGACGTCACCATCCAGTTACCACGGGATAGCAGCATGACACGAAATTAACCAATCAGAACCAGAGCAACATAACACGAAAGAAACCGACCAGAACCAGAGACAGCGATGATGACGTCATGTCGTACCTCGGAATGCCATACTTGGTGTAATATATTGTTATACTATATACACACTTCTTATTAATCGTGGTATGGTTGTTCGTATTTTATTTGTTAAAAGTACATCTCTGCCGTTGTAATCGATATATCAGTAAATCAAAAAAGACGGTTTCGTGAAAGAACGCGCAAGTTTTTTTTTGACACATGTTTTATGATTACCTCTATACAGAGTACAGATTAGCGAATATAATTAAAATTTTCAAAATAAAAGCACTAGTTTTTTTTGTGCTTATGATAAATCAATAATTAAGTTCTTACAAAAAGGGTTTAGCAATGGCTGCCATCGAATCACCAAAACAGGATTTCAAAGTATCTTAACAACAAGGAATTATACACTTATCTCTTTAAAATGTACCCCAGGTGTGGATTTTTCTTAGTAAAAATACCTTTGACCAACTTTTCATCTTTCACAAAACATTATTTAATCCGTTGCATAGCCCTTATTTGAGGAAGATCTGGTAGTCCACTATATCTATTATTTAGATTTTAAAGCATCAATTGCTTAGCATCTTATACAATTATCGAATCGCCAGCCGTGACATTCTTACCATTGTAAGTGCGACAATATACATACTCACGTCCTTCCCCTTCTAGAGTAGAGACAGACGATCTGAACTTTCAAACGCGCTTGCCAGTATAACATATGCTTCTAAACAGGCCCTTTTGCTTTAATATTTATTAACTGTACTAACCCGTCTTATTTAATAGACCTAGACCCATAATTTTACTCGTCACAGTCGTTAGTATACTGACGAAAGTGATCTTAAAACCACTGGATAAGATCGTGTCTGCCGCAAAATATTCGCTTTGAATAAATCTAAAGTAAATTATTTAAATGTATGAATCTGGCTTGTGAAGGTGAGATTTGCATGGTAAAAATGAGCATGAGTTAAGAATCAGAAAAATAGATATGGAAACTGAATAATAGAAATACGCGAGTATTACCTACTCTATTATTATTATTTTTGAATCTGAACAAAGCTGTTGCGTGTTGCTGGCGCTAAATAATTCTCTTATTGTTATCTTTTGTCAATACATATTTATTTCATTATCCTTTGTGAATATGCTTTGGATATTTATTATCTTTTTTGTGTTATGCTTTCTCTATCTTCATCTGTCGATCACACACTTTTACTGAATAGGTATTTAAAAAATGTTGCGCCTCTAGATATATTTGTACGCATTTAAACTGGAAGATTAAGTCTACAAATGTCGTAGTTCAAAATTAGGTTATGGTTGCTACTATGTGTGGGTATCTAACGGACAATTTCACCATTTGCTGATAAAGTTCTTGATAGACTATTTTGAACTAATCTGCCAGATAACTATAGTTTTCGATTTCACAAATCTCGGATAGAGACAAGTATGTTAGATAAACATATTAGAAACATTTATCTATCTGAAATTCATATAATGCATATAACTATCTGAAATTTTGTTAGGCACTGTTGAAACTAGCCTTAAGTTTTCCAGGATTTTTTTCATAAAATTTTCATGAGTCTTGAATCTTGTAGGAATATATTTTCAGTGTCTTTATTCTGTATCTATTTAATTATACATACACTAAATTGATATTCGATGTCACAATTCAATTTATTCGTTCCAAAAACATCACAATATGTCTCAATCTGATAATAACAACCTCGATTTTTCTTTATCATACATTATTCATGCAGCTGCTGAACCTTATTTATGCTAAAATGCGAATAACAAGAGTCGCAATAAATTCTTATGCGCATAAGCTAAATGCAATTGCTTATTTATAAGCAACAGCTGCCACTAAATTATCCTTACCAAGTGATTGTTAAAAAGCTGGCGATTAAATTTCCATTTACTTGTGATGTTTTTGACCAAAATTGCAACATATTTCAACGTGTTGAAAGTCAATGGAATTACGAGCTGAGAAGCTTGCAGTTCCGCTGAATTTCAGCTGTATAATTTTCAGTTACAATGGCCCGACGTGATCGGAGTGATGCTATGGTTTTATAGATAACGGCTTTTCAGCGAGTCCAAACCTTACCCTTTTTAAGTATATTTATTGTATTGTCATCGGCCCTTAACCCCTATGCAAATTTTCAAGTTAATCAGACTCCTAGAAGTAGGTGAAAATAAAGTTAAAATATTTCGTTTCATACATAATAGGCATCTACCTATGAAATTGCCGCATTGTATGCAATAAGTGAAAGTACTTTTTTTTCAAACTTTTTTATATCTGTTATTTTCGAATAAAGATCGAAGAAGTAATCACCCATGCAATTGACGCATCTTTGCCAACGCATTGGCAGTTTATTGATGCCCTTCTTGTAAAAATCAGCTGGACGGGAGGCAACAAACTCTTCAAAGGCATTTTGTACTGCCTCTCGGGAATTGATTTTTTTTGATGATTTGACCCAAACAACAACCATGTCAACCTGAATAAAAATGTTTAAAAACGTGTGATCTATAAACTGATCTAAGTTGAACTATTTACTGCTAGCGCTGCTGGTTAGGGTGAGAGAGGAGGAGCCTGCCTACCGTTGCCGTATGCGTGAGAGAGAGGGAAGCTAGACAGACTGGCGCCATAACGAAGCGGTTTACCCTCCAATAAGAAGTTATCACTTCAAAATATTAAACGTATAATGTATTATATTACAGGCAAGTCGTCACTACTGGCCGCGTTAGGTCGTCGTGAAGTGCCGATCCCGGCGCACATTGACATCTTCCACTTGACACGCGAGATGCCTGCCTCCGACAAGACTGCCTTGGAGTGCGTCATGGAGGTAGACGAGGAGCGGATCCAACTGGAGAAGCTCGCTGAGGAACTTGCTCAGTCTGAAGATGATGGTGAGATGATAATATGATATTCTACCACATTCACTCAACCGTTGCAACAAATGACTACACGACAAACGTTAGGACGACAGAATGATATATCGATACATATATATACATAGAGAGGACTACATCAAACATTGAATGATCATGCACACAATAGTTTGAATTGAGCCGGAATCGCAACCCGCGATACTTGGCAATCAGTTATAAAACAACTACGCCTTTCCTACATACATATATCGATCAAACAGCTTATAAAAGATGTTACTTTTGCAATATTGACTTTTACTTTCATCAACTTCAACCTCATTCTACAAAGCAATATGTAATTAGTCATGTGAAAACTACCATTTGTTAGTATTAGACTTGAAAAAGTATTAATTGATTAAGTACCATTGTGATTATCGCACGATGATACACATGGTATTAATTTTTGTTGTTATAAGCATGGATGCTTTCATATAACATCAGTTGTTTTACCAAAGCAGTATAGCACATAAACATTCATAACCCGATAAGGGAGATGTTAGAATCGTTAAAAGTAAGTTTATATGGCTTAACCAGGCTTTGAGACGTGTATTTGAAACAAGGTTATCCTTGTTAGTCTGTGTGCTCTTGTCTGTGCCAAGTCTCTTTCAAACAGAGGATTTACGTCATCACTATTTCACAAATAAGTTCTAGACCGTCGAAACTTACTAGCTACGATGAGGAATGTACCGTTCGTAAGTTTCGACGATGTGTTCGTAATTATAGTAATTACTAGTTTCTGCCTGCGGCTCCGCCCGCGTGCATGTCGGTTATCGCGGCAAATAGTAGCCTTTGTGTTATTCTGTTGTATAAGCTATATTACTGTAAAGTTTCATCCAAATCCGTTCAGTAGTTTTTGCGTGAAAGAGTAACAAACATCCATCCATCCATCCTTCCATAGTTACAAACTGATGTGTTCTTTTTACAGAGGTGCTTGGTTTGTGAATAAATTTTTAATTTTTTATTTACCTTATTGTACGTATTTAGCCAGGAATCCACAAAATCTATGATAAAATGTAGTTGACCATTGGTTACAAGCCAGTAGGCCAACTATATATTGCAACCGTTTTTTAGGGCGCAAAGGAGAGAAGGGAATGATGTCTTAAAATAATACTAAGAATAAACAATTGATGCACTGTCAGGACATCAGATACTTGATATCTATACAAATAAATAAAATTGGAGTGTCTGTTTGTAATATTAAAATAAGCGCTTTTTACTAAATGCATATGTATGTATACACGGAACATGTACGAAAAATGTAGTTAATAATTTTTTGTCTGTCTGTCTGTTTGTTCCGGGCAATCTCTGGAACGGCTGGACCGATTTTGACGAGACTTTCACTGGCAGGTAGCTGATGATCCAGGGAGTAACGTAGGCTAGTTTTTTAAGACTTACTTTGTCCCGCGGCGTTACTCGCGGTACAACAGTAACCGCGGGTAACACCGCGGGGTTCAGCTAGTAGGTCATATATATAGATGGTAGAGAATAGGAAAGGCAAGGAATGGCTTACCTTAAGAACCACCCTTTACGCTTTTTCTTAAAAATGTTTGTGTGATGTTCTGGCAGAGTCTCAAGAGCAGCTGATGGACGTGTACGATCGGCTGGACGACTTGAGCGCCGACACGGCAGAAGCACGCGCCGCCAATATCCTCCACGGTCTCGGCTTCACAAAATCAATGCAACAAAAGGCCACAAAAGACTTTTCAGGAGGTAATAATATATCTTCATTCTTGACTCAATAAATTATCTTGCACACGTCACAATTTTCCATCGCAACTGTTTTGTGTAACAAATTTTCTAACCTTTTATACAACAACTAGCTTTTACCTGCTGCTAAGTCAGCGTGTATGTCGCCTATCACGGTAAAGAGTACCCTTCGTACTTCCTTAAGATCCAAACTATGTCCATGCCAGAAATTTGGCATGTCACTTAACAGACAGACAAATTTTCGGATTTTATAATATTTTTATGAATGAAAATTAAGTGTTGACACTGGTTACTGGTAATCCACTGACTTGCACCCTTTTCAAGTATTAAGTTATTTTCCTTCTGATTTTTTTCATAATCTACTTAAAATCTTTGTATCTGAGTATGTTTTGATAAATCATCACTGGTGTAACCAAACTCTTTCATTTGGGTTTACAATTAAACTTTTGATCATCACAGATTCTCCGTGTATACAATGTTTAAGTGATAGCTATTTCTTATCATTTGCTAACTACTCCCATGAACTACGAAGATAAGGCTAAATTGCTCAAAGAGCATGAATACCATTTTTAAAGTGTTTTTTTTTATACCCCGTAAAACAGTGCGTGCTAAGTCTTTAGTCGTTTTATTATAGTCATTTTTGTGTCAGGTTGGCGTATGCGTATAGCGTTGGCTCGTGCGCTGTACGTGAAACCGCATCTGCTGCTTCTCGACGAACCGACCAACCATCTTGATCTCGACGCCTGTGTGTGGCTCGAAGAAGAACTCAAACAGTACGTATATCTATAATATAAAAACACCAAACACCTACCCAACATCGGAATGCCGAGTCAGATACTTAAAAAAGATGTATGGAAAAGTATATCCATGCCTCAGAGAGCATGTTAAGCCGTCGGTTCCGGTTGTCGTTAGTGGGAAGTCAATATACATATTTAATTAATTAACAAATATGATGACAACTAAATCAACCGTCGAATTCAGTTGCCCTCAGGGTTGCGGAAGTCCGATGCGTCGCTCCGTGATGGAGTAGTAGAAGTATACAAAAGTATATATTTTGAGTAACAAAATCTCCATATAAAAAATGAGAGTCAAGTATTAAACGAAATTGCCAGAATTTTAAAATATTGTAATATTGACTTCACTCTTTTACATTGTTTTAAATATTTATACCTTCAGGATAGTAAAATATGTATTACAATATGTATAAAAAAGGTATCAAAAAGGGATTTGTTAATAACACAACTATAATGTTCCAAGTATAGTATGGTTTGGTATGAATTAATATATATAAATAATATTAGTGTAATACAATACATGTTTATATTAGTACATTAATATAAATTACTTGGAAACTTACCATTTAAAACAGCAATACCTTCTCATAACTGCACAAACGCTGAGTGCTGTGGGTTCGGTCCCAACCAACCAACAAGGTTATGTTTGTAACCTGGGACGCAAGATATAAATCGATATGTGTATTTAAAATTTATGTTATCTACCCTGATCTCACCATTTCCTCAATATTCTAGCTATAAGCGTATCCTCGTGCTGATATCACACTCACAGGACTTCTTGAACGGAGTGTGCACAAACATCGTCCACATGAGCAAAAGACGCCTCAAGTACTATACGGGCAACTATGAGGCTTTCGTACGGACTCGTATGGAACTGCTCGAGAACCAGATGAAACAGTATAATTGGGAACAGGATCAAATCGCACATATGAAGGTACAATATTTACTATTATAATTATAGCCCATGACTTGAACTGTGTGTATATGATTTTTTACTTGTTTCTTCACAAATACCTCTTAGCTTAGAGTCGTGTTTTGTCTCCTCTATAGGCTTCCAATACTTCCTCTCTACAACAATCCTTTTCAGGTATCCTATTAACACCACATAAACTATTTAACACTCTGTAAGCTATATATATTAAAGAGGAAGATGACTGACATACCCAGAGATCAATGTACAGCCCAAACCGCTGAATCTAAAATCCTGACATTTTGCATATAGGTTCTTTATAAAACGTAAGTGAGCACTAAGAAAGGAATTTTGGAAATCCCACCCCAGAGGGTGGGTGGTAAATCAGGGGATGAAAGTCTGCCTGAGCAGAGCCGTGGGCAAAAACTAGTACACCATAAAAATGGGTTGGGTTTATAATAATCCTATCAAACCACATGCTTACACTTATGCTTAAATTGTTGAAAATCCATACTAATATTGTAAATTCGAAATTTACCCTTTCACGGATAAACAAATATAGAACTCATATACTTTTCTAACTATAGCACAAAGTACAGTCATATGGAAGCTTTTACATTAAAAAATCCTACTAAGATATAGAAGATACTTGTTACTCGTACCTGCGGGCTGGGTTTCCGCAACTCGACGAATATCAGATCAGATATGGGAATCGAACAGAAGACCGCATCAGCAGTATACGCTACTGTTTAGGTACACTTAAATAACTCTTAGGTCGTCTAATGTGCTTTATAACATAACGTTTTTTTTCATTACAGAACTATATAGCTCGCTTTGGTCACGGTTCTGCAAAGTTGGCTCGTCAAGCGCAGTCCAAGGAGAAGACGCTGGCTAAAATGGTAGCGCAAGGTCTCACTGAGAAGGTTACAGATGACAAGATCCTTAACTTCTACTTCCCATCGTGCGGAAAGGTGCCACCACCTGTCATCATGGTCCAGGTACCTACACATCTTATTAACTTTACTTGTCTTCCTTTTTATGTAAAAGTGTAGATAAATATCGTTCCAAGTCAAAATCATTATAACCTAATAGAATATTGGATACATCTATCCAATTAATGTGCTAAAACTCATGAGAAATGAACTGAACAACTTGAAATTCACATTGAGATGAATGATTAATAAAATCAGAAACTAAGATGAACAACAGCAATAAGCTGAAACATTTATTCAATACTAGCTGAACCCTGCGGTTATTGTACCGCGGGTAAAGCTGCGGATCAAAGCTAGTCTAACAAAAGTAGCCTAAGTTACTCCTTAGATCATCAGCTATCTGCCAGTGAAAGTCCCGTCAAAATCGGTCCAGCCATTTCAGAGATTACATGGAAGAAACAGACAGACAGACCCACAGATAAAGTAAAAAAAAAATATTTTGGTATATTTATCGTGTATGCATTTATTAAAACGTGGTTATTTTAATATTACAAACAGACACTCCAATTTTATTTATTTGCATAGATGTATAGAAGTCTCATACACTTCAGTGAGGCAGTTTAGCCCATCTAGTTAACCATACTGGTAGGGCTACCATCTACTTATCCTTATCAGTACCATACTAGTAGGGCTAAGTATGAATAAGATGCGGCTTAGCTCTATCAGTGGAGATAACTAGAAGGGCTAAGTGTAACTGTCGCTTCCGTCATGCTTCAACAAGTAATAATAATAATGCAGCTAGTAGATAATAAGAACTGAGATAATAAGATATGAATAAAATAGAAACTATTAACTAGTTTACATCAAATGTTTAATGGCAATAAGAAAGGTAACCTTACTAGTGATTAAATAAAAGCTAATTGCAAATGCTATAAATATGTATTATTTGTTACAGAACGTCTCATTCAGATATACAGACACAAGCCCCTGGATCTACAAGAATTTGGAGTTTGGTATTGATTTGGACACTCGGCTGGCCCTGGTTGGCCCTAATGGAGCTGGCAAGTCCACTCTACTCAAGTTATTGTATGGTGATGTGAGTATATATTTGTTTGCATACATGTTCTAGCTTTACCTTTCAAAATAACTAGCCGACCCACGCAACCTCGTATGCGTCTTCTATTTATTAAATATTTACTAAAATTTTCCCCCGTTTTCGAAACATTTTTCATTGGTGCTCCGCTCCTATTGGTCCTAGCGTGATGATATATAGCCTATAGCCTTCCTCGATAAATGGACTATCTAACACTGAAAGAATTTTTCAAATCGGACCAGTAGTTCCTGAGATTAGCGTGTTCAAACAAACAAACAAACTCTTCAGCTTTATATATTAGTATAGATACTTCTTATTAACCATTGTTTGACAACTTACCTAACTATATACACCTTGAATTTATATAAATTTATACCAGTGCGAAAACGAATTTTTCGATATACAAATGCTGGCCACGCATCTGTCTAATACCACAAACGTCGTGTCCCTAATGAGCATGCTGTTTTCTACAACACTTGTGTTTTGTATTTCATACTGGAGTGTGGTATACAGAATTGTTCTATAGCATGTAATATCTGTCGAATTTAATAGTTTTTCAGTTTCGTTTCTTTTTGTCTAATACATGTGTACCGTTTTGCACTTCATTTGTGATGTAATCTAGACAATTCCAAGTTATATAGTATAGAAACTCTTTATTTGCACACCGTATTACAGAGTTAAATAAGAATACACAAAAAGAATAGTCCGATTTGTAGTGTACAAAGGGTGGCCTTATTGCTAAAAACAAACTCTTCCAGGCAACTTTAGTATAATATAGTCTAGTCCATTCCTTTAAATAGTGTCAGTGCGCCCACACGCGATTATGGTTATTGTTGTGAAATCCCACACGGGACAACACTTTGTGTTGATGAATTTCTTTCTAGTGCGTGACTATCTGCGACTTTACCAGGCAGTGGTGAAACTGGTGCTTAGTATAACAAATTGTAATACCAATATCTTCCTATTTCAGTTGGTGCCTTCGATAGGTATGATCCGCAAAAACTCCCACTTGCGTATCGGACGTTACCACCAACACTTGCATGAACTCTTGGACCTCGATCTGTCCCCGCTCGACTACATGATGAAGGAGTTCCCTGACGTACGCGAACGCGAAGAGATGAGGAAGATCATCGGCCGATATGGCCTCACCGGAAGGCAACAGGTATGTGATCATACTGATAATACAGAAAGTAAATATGTTAATTTGTCATACAAAACACAAATAAAATAAGACATTATAGGTACAACATACAAGAAAAGAAAATAATACAAATAAAAATAGACATTCAACTAGACTAAACCGTAAAATAAAAGTTTATCTAAACATATTTGATGTTTTTATTACAAAACAACAAAAGACATAACAAAGCAGCCATGAGAACTGCAGACAGAAAGGAAAACTCAAAACTACAAACAAACAGTTGTTTAAACTCACCAAACTGAACCTCTTTGCTCTTTATATAAAATACGCGAAATAAAAAAAAATAGCTCATGGAAAGCATTCATTGACGACATACATCTGACAACAATTTGTGGCTTACATCCCATGTAGGATTTGAACCCACAATACTTGGCGAATCGGCAATCAATTTAGGTAATTCCATGATTTTTGTTCACTTTAAAAATCTATACAAATAAACAAAATTGAAGTATCTGTTTGTAACATTAAAATAACCGCTTTTTACTAAATGCATACCTATGTATGTAAAATACACAGTGCATATTCCAAAATATCATTTTTTTTTAATTTTTGTCTGTGTATATCTATCTGGCTCTGTCTGTGTATCCGTCTGTCTTGTTGTTTGAATAATCTCTGTAAAGGCTGAACCGATTTTGACGACAGTTTATCCTTTTCATCGTACATTATCCCTGAGTAATATAGGTTATATTTTATTGCCGTATAGTCATGGGAACGGAACTACGCAGGTGAAACTGCGTGGAGTTGCTAGTAGACAATAAAAATTTAATTGTATATGAGAGTTCTAAGTACAACAGTAGTGAATATTGTGTGGTATTCTTTTTTAACAAACATCCTGTTGTGTTTGTCCAGGTGTGTCCGATGCGCCAACTGTCGGACGGACAGCGCTGTCGCGTGGTGTTCGCATGGCTGGCTTGGCAGACACCACACTTACTGCTCCTCGACGAACCGACCAATCATTTGGACATGGAGACCATTGACGCTCTCGGTGATGCCATCAACGAGTTTGATGGTGGCATGGTGCTTGTTAGCCACGACTTCAGGCTTATCAACCAGGTATGTAAAACTATAAACAAAACTTAAAGAACCGTTTCATTAGGTAATGTATCTTGTCCAAAGTCCTTGATCGTTTCATTTGGGAAATAATGTCGTATTTATAATAATGCCCCAACTACATTTCATTACTAAAAAAACAATTAAACATAAAAAGCGTGTTATATGCATGGAAAATGCTTGAAATATGCACGTAAATTGGCAAAATATGCAAAATGGCATGGTAATATCGAATTATAGATTCGTCTCTGCATGTAATACTAGAATTTTTCACTATATACATGTAGTTAAATTGACAAATATATGTCAAAAGAGGGAGATGACTCCTATCAATATTGAGGGTAATAGCACTATCATAACCTCACTTATTACACAATATAAACCAAACGAAAACATTTGACCAAACCAGTCTAAATTTGCGCTGTCAAGCTTTGCTCTTTCTAATCCAAAAGTAATTAACTTAAAACCTACTTTACGCAAGCTATACAACTTTTTAAATTGCATTGTGTCGATGAATTTCAATGTCAGCTGTATGTCAAAACAGCCCAAATTCCTATTGTTAGAATATGGAAGACGGTCCCCGTTTCATCTCATCCACATTTTTTATATTTTATATCATTAATTTCATCACGACGAAGACTTATTGACTTGAAGACTTATAATTTGAAGACTATAAACACTTGACATTGGCAGAAATAGCTGATCCGAGAGATCCGGCTGGTTGCCATTTCATCAAAGAAGAAGAAGAACAATAGAAATTAGCGCTGTTTTTATATGGTTGATATAGATAATGATCTATATTATATGATAAGTGGTGATATAGATAATGATAATATCATTATCTCTATCAGGACTACAAACTCTGAACTGTAAATGCATTTCAAAACGATGCCGTTTATATTCAGTGCTTTTGAATTTTACAATTCTATTTGACTAACGAAAATAAAACTGAATATTTTTTTCATTTAACAGCTTAAGCATGCTGCTAGTAACTACTGTCATTACTGTTACTAGCTTTTGATACGTATCACTCGTTTTATTCGAACTTATGAAGTCTTTTGTCGCTTTTCCTTCATAGGATGCAACTAGATTGTATTGAGTCTTCTACACGATGATGTCGTGGTTATCTATATTATATATGTAAATTAAACCTTATTCTCTTTTTGTTATTAGGTTGCTGAAGAAATCTGGATATGCGAAAACGGCACGGTCACAAAATGGGAGGGTGGTATCCTCAAATACAAGGACCACCTGAAATCCAAGATTCTGAAGGAGAACGCCGACAATGCGGCCAAGTTACGCAAATAGTGTTCCGCACACACATTGTCCTTAGCCTACTTACATGCGACGACTCTCTCTTCGCCCAAGGCTCTAAACACAAACACACAACAAAGATAGTATTATGAAGGAACCATCGATTACATACTTATATAGTTACTCAGTGTTACTGATGTGGTGGCAGAACTTAGTATATCTCGATATACTGACAATGTGTGATGAATATTTGTCATAATAACCATCTGAAGTTACTCGTAAGGATTACACCAAATTAAAAAAATGCGCGTACTTCCATCGACTCAAGTCATCCAGGAATACACCCAGCTCAGGCTTGTGAGATACGAAGTTCCAGAGGAGACTTGCTGTTAAATATATAGATCAACTTTGATGATCGATCTCATTTGTGTCTGCACATCTTCACGGCTCTCTACTATTGTGGAAACATCCACTTCACCTACCCTGGTTCATCTGCTCTGCTGCATAATACGAGTTTAGTGTTGCTGGGTGCATCTCCTACATGGTAGCAGCAGATGAATGCAGACTGTCCAAGATCTGGATAGTTGCAGCTTCTTGGGCGGAATTAACCAATTGATAGTGTTCGCCTGTGTCTTTAAAATGTTGTGAAGTGATTTGAAGAGTGAGAGGTCCCCCCTTAGTTGGGGGATTTAACATTGTAGCAATAATAATCAACAAATACCTCTAATTGTTATTTCAAAGTTCATTGTGTGCATTGATGTGTTAGTTTTGTACATGCATTTTTGTAGTAATCACTAGTGATGTGCCGGTTTGTTATACATGTATATTCCTGGATAAGGATTGTAATTTTTTTCTAATAATGATAGTAGACATTCAGGACAGTTTTTATTTGAACTGACCACAATTTTAAACAATATATAATTATTGCGATAATTTGAGGTTAAAACTTTTCAAAAAAGTAGACAAATAGTATCCGTAAATTTATCCGTGCAATTTGTTTAAGTTCCGTCGATGAGTAACTCATATGCGCCCTTTTTAACGTTCCCTCGGACATATGGCACATTACTAGTGCCACTAGCTATCGATGGAGCTTCCATTATAATATTAAATGCTGTTCAATTAAATATGAGAATTTCTTAATTAAAAACATGCTGCTTGTGCAGTATGGGTACATAAAAAGTTATTGTAAATACACCTTCATATTTTAGATGTAGTTCGTGAAGGTATACTGTAAACTAATTGTAAGACATTTGTGTTGCAATTGAAACACCAATAGGATGTTGTTATTTACGCACTTGGCGATGTGATGTGAGTGCGATAGTCAAGGGCGTAGAGATTGTCGTCTTGACCAGTTTGTGATCGACAAGTAAAATAGATCCTAGGTTTTTTTAAGCTTATATATAGTCGAATTAACTGTGTGATGTATAAACCGGGCAAGCCTGAAGCAAGCTAGATTATAATTGCTTTCATACATTAAAGCCGGGTGTCACCGTATCGGCTCGCATTACACTTGACCACACGTTCACATAGCTATTAAACATACGTGAGAAAACTTACCTTGAAGAATACCTGAATGTGGTAGAACGTCCAAACGATTGAAGCAACACATGTAGGTATGAAATTCTGAGGCGTGACGTAATACATATTTATTGTCCAATCATTCGTTATTAATAATCATTGCGGTTTGAGTATAAATACATTAAATTGACGATGGAAGAGAATTCAGACTATTTAAAGGTGTAATATTTAATGATTCGAAAGCGAAATAATTTATGTTAAATTTGATTCCTAGGTTTTCACTAAACTCTTAGTAAATGTTTTAATGTTAAAACTTTGAGTAAAATAACATTAATTTCAATGCATAGACTCGCTAAATGATTCCGTGAAACCTTTTCATTTAATTTTCTCGTAAGTTTGTAAGCCATAATGTCTAATTGCAATTCACGGAAGTGCAGTTTAATGAAATAATAATTACTAGCTGACCCACGCAACCTCATTTGCGTCTCCTATTGCCCGTAGCCTAACAATTTTCCACCGTCTTTGAGACATTCTTCATTGGTACTCCGCCCCTATTGGTCTTAGCGTGATGATATATAGTCTATACCCTTACTCGATAAATGTACTATCCAACACTGAAAGAATTTATTATCAAGAAGAATTTAAATCGGACTAGCGGTTCCTGAGATGCGTCGATTGCAAGGTTGATTACTGCGAATAACAGAAATGAAAAAGTTTGAAAAAATAAGTACTTTCACTTATTGCATACAAAATGGCAATTTCATAGGTTAAGACCTAATATTAATTGCGCCTCGAGATAATGTTTTATGGAGTAGAGTAGGTAACTGTATCCCAAATAAATACCGATGTCTCCTTCATTAAAACGAATATTACAGAACATCTCGGAAAATATTATTATTACAGGTTTTCATTTCTATTATAAATTTTAATCTAATAAACAAATATATTGCTCAACTGAGTAGTCTAATATTAACCACGGCCAGTGCAACCTGGTCGAAAGGTCAGGCAAATCAGAGGTATGTAATACCTTTTAATAAGTGATCGCGTTAATTCCCGTAAAAATAATTGTTAATATATCATGGTACGCGAAAGTTTAAAAGTGAGTAGTCTAAAACAGTGACGTCACAAGCCACTTTTTAGTACATTTTTCATACAAAGTTATCGTTTTGACAGATGATAAAAAGTAACTGATTTGACTAAGGTGTCAACTACCCTATTTTTCATTTTAAAATTTATACAAGATTCTGTCATAGTTAGAATATATGCTTCCAAAATAGAGCAAGTATGTAGCTTTATTTATGCATGTGCTTGTCGGTGGTCAAGTGTTATGACAGCACTGAACTATTCCTTGTACTGAGTAGGTGGTTATTAGACATAATAGTTAATGTACCGCTTAGGTAGGAACTGCCTGGGCGCCTTTTATATAGGTTTTCATTCTATTTATATTAACATATTGCACGACTAGTTCGAGTCGTTTTTACCTGGGCTCAGTGGCACCAGGGTTGAGGTCTGTGGCCCTTGTATGGGTTGTATTTATTATAATATACCCGTAACAGAATGTAATTTGTGATCGCGTTGTAGAGATTAATATGTTCAGCCAAAAGCTAAAAGCTGTGACAGATAGAATAATTATTGGTGATCGTGTTCAGCGTTTGATACAGGAAGGTCAATCTCCCGCCCCGCTCACTGGTGGGCGTGGGGTTCGCTCTAAAGTTTTATGTATTTCAAACACATTGGGCGCTCATAAAGTGACAGGCGCCGTGCGCGTGGCGGTTACCTAACACACCAGCCTAGTATTAACATAACGATACCTGGTGAGGTTGGTGTGTAATAAAATTTCCAAAATGTAAAAATGCTTGATCTGAGGCAATTTATATAAATCAATAAAACAATTAAATCTGTGTTAATTTATTATCATTGAATCCACCACTATGTTTCTTACTAGCGTTCCATGTCGTTGTTAGTATAGAGGGTGAGTATGTTATATTTAAGGTATTAGTTTGGCTACTAAGTAGCTGCCGATTTCAGTTATAGGGCTCACACATATAATCTGAAGCTTTCTTGAGAGAGACAGACACTACCCAAACTCAGTCTCTCTCTACTCCGATCACGCTTTGCGCCCGCTCGGCTACCCCTCCAGGTATATAAGCTACTAAGGTAAAATATGTAGGTATTTGTAAAGATTTTCCTGAAGAAATGAGATTATTTTGTATCGGAAATATACACCATGGTTACTCCCCTTCATTTATTAATGTTAGATTGAAGCTACAGTTAAAATCATAGATCAATACAAATATACGATACAGCATGTACTGGATTGCCAAAGTAAATATGGTGAAAACACCAAAATCTACTGTGTCCCGCTTGTGTCGATTAAAACTTCCTGTTTCCAAAGTGCGTAGAGCCTAATGAGAAAAATACAAAGACCCTCATGGCCGATCTTTTTAAGACATATTCAGGTACAATCACGGAGCAAATAGGTACAATAGTGTTAGTATTACATGAAAGGTAAACGGTATACAAGCTGTTGCCACCTGAATTTCATTTTATTAAATTGTTACAAAAGCCAACATAGGTACCATACGTAATACAGAAGTGAAAAGGAATTATCGTAAGTATGGTAAGTACCAACCTATGTTTATTTATTGATTTATCACAATCATTACTGTTCAAAAAACACTTATTTAATGGGTTTTTCATTTTGGTGGGAAAGTCGTTGCTGTTGTGGAGGCCGCGTGTTTTTAGATCTCGTCTCAGTGGCAACTCCTTCCTTTTTTTTTTTACATGTGGGATCCCCCTCGGGCCGTCACCCCGCCGGGGTTTGCGGTGGGCGGTGTGTCGGAATCAAACCGACTAAAACCACACGGTGTGCCACTCTGCGCCTGAGAAGGGAGAGATCCGGGAACTGCTGTGTTACGACCTCCGGACCCCTCCCGGCGCCAGCCCGCACTGAAGCGGGCACCCTCCAATACCTCTCCATTTAGGCGACGTACAGCACACGCGTAACGTCGCCCCCTCGCGGATGACCACTAAAGCGGATGGTGGGGAAAACCCATCCCGACCATCCGCGGCCACACTCAGGGCGGCATGAGGCGCTGATAGGCGCGCCTCCGCCGCCCGGCGGATGATCGGGTTCCCGGGCCTTCTCCGCCGCCTCCTTCTGCGAAATTGCGTCTTCGCAGAAGGCTCGGTAAAACTGCTGTCGCTACCGGCCATGGAGCGTATGACGGCCGGTAGTGACAGATCTCCTCCGATGACTGCAGTGAGGGCCCGACGCTGCGACGTCCATGCGGGGCAAACCGCCAGCGTGTGCTGGGCCGAGTCCTCACTGCAGTCGCAGTGGTGGCAGGCGGGACTCAATTCCCTCCTGGCGACCGAGTGCAGGTACTTCCCGAAGCAACCGTGCCCGGAAAGCACCTGCGTCAGTCGGAAGTAGAGTGGAGTAGTAGACGTAGAGTCCCGTGCTGCCGCGCTGCCCACTCGAGGATGACCGGCTGGAGAGCCTCAACGGCGGCAAAGCCAGCGCGTGGAGTCTCCAGCCGGAACGACCAACTAGCCATCGTGGCTCGACGGGCGGCTTCACGCCACTCGCGTACCTCTTCGGGCGGAGGGCGAATGCCTCTTTCCGCCCGGAATTCAGCCACCCGTCGATAAATTTCGGCGAGCACTTTCGCCTCCAAATCCCAGGTATTCCGGCCAAGGCGCACGCCGCTTCGGTCGACACCGTGCGGTATCCGTGTATGGCTCTGACCGCCAATACCCTCTGAGGCCGCCAAAGGCGGGCCTTATTGAGGGCAGTCAGAGCCGAGTGGCAACCCCTCCCTAACCTAACCATCCCCAACACCCGACCTAGTGCTGGCTGATGGGCGCTCCTCAGGGTCTAAACCCCTAGGAGCTCGACCTCGCCAAGCACAGGTCACCACACTGGACAAGATCCGGGCGTTACTAGCAGGTTCATTCGTTAGTTACGCCCCTCCCTACCGGAGCAACATCCCGGAACTACCGACGGGCTAGCGGGCCCAACCTGGTGACCCACCTGTAGATGCAGGCAGCGATGAAAATCACCTTAACAGGCCGAAAACCTGGAAAAGTTACCCTGGGACCCCACAAGGTCTACGAGTAGAACCACGAGAGAGCTCTCGTTTAATTTTCATTATATTAGTGCATTTTGGAGTTTTATTGCCCAAAGTAGAAGGCATTTTATTTAATATAATATAATTAATTAATTAAATTCTGTAAAAGCGTAAATAAAAAAATACGAGTGATTAATGTGATTTATTCGAAGTATAATAGGATTGTCTCCGCTTTCTATCCTAATGGCCTGATGGATGCTCCACGAATCAGTCGGGACTTGTCCTGGCCAACAATCATTGCTGCCATAGACCGACCGGGGCGGTACTACCCTTGCACAGGAAATCAACGTAAATTGTCAGTCAGTTCGTTCCGGCTAATTTCTGGAACAGCAGGACCGATTTTGACGGGAATTTCCCTGGCAAATAGTTGATGATAAACAGTTTATAGTAATATAGTTTTAGGTACTATACTATATATCATTCCAAAAAATTACATCGCGTTGGGGGACGCTCCTACTTATTTAAAATCAAGTTAGTCAAGGTAAGTATTTTCATATACATAAACATACATTACATAAGTATAAGGTCAGGTTATTGTGTAGGGTTTTTTTTAAATTAATTTTTATTTTATACTTTTCATAGGTACACACTTATTGTAATCTAGATTTTATATCACACGCTTATTATATTAGATACACAGATTCTTGTCGAAATTGTTTTAATTTAAATTTAAGGTAAAGATTACATTTCAGGTCAAGCTTGCTCGCTTTTATTTTACTTGTACTTACTGATTACTATATTTTGTTAGTTAAGTAATATTATTACTTAATGGTTAGATTTTCACCACCCTACTTGGGAAAATTTGTTGACATTCGGATTTCCATCCTCATTTTCTCCCCACCACATATATTTGCAGATAATGGATATTTTCACCATTTTATCCGTTTTAACCGATTTTCATTGAACATATTATTTTGTAATGTGCACGTGATGCGCTTTCGTTTGAAACACTAATCGATTACATTTGCAGACATTCGGTTATTTTTTGCCACTTTCACCCCCCCACAACTTTTAAATGACTCAACCGATTTTTATCAAACATGTCTAAAAGCACTTGCCCGTAACTTACCTTTCATAGAAAAAAAACTAAATTGAAATCGCTTAATCCATTCGCGAGCCACAGACAGACAGACATACAGGCGAACAGACAGACAGAGAGACAGACAGACACGTCAAACTTATAACACTGGGTCAGGGTTTAAAAATTAAGGTATCGCACGATAACTTTTAATAACCGTTTTATATGATAATTCATTAAAAATGACGATATTTTTAAATTTGAGAATGGAGGGGATAATGTGAGCGTAAAAAGCTAAGTAGCATTCATGAAATAATTTTCTTTCAACTCTTTTAAGTGACATTACCACCACGGATTATCTAATATTTAGAATATACATTTTAAATTTAAAAAGGAAGATTTAAGTATGGAATTATTAAATTATATTGATATTAAAACATAAATACTACTAACTACTAGTCCCTACTGCGGGAGGGGAAGTGCTGATTTGGGGATATCACTAAACCCCACTACGTCGACTTCATCATTCTATGAATGTTACTTTTCCTTTTACGTTCACGTTATTCACTCCATGATAAATTTTCATAAATATCCTAATTTTCAATAAGTAAATTACGTTTCCAATTTCAGTGTTTTGCAGCCTTTAAATTTTAATTGACACTTATTTATTAAAAACAGCTCTAGAATTTGTTGATAAATATAAAAAAGACATAATGTGAATCATTTGCCAGGGAAATTACAGTTTTCGATCCACTTTCAGAGACGAAATGTATCTACTATTTATAGAACTACTTGCTCGGCTTTGAACTGCCTCATTAATCTAGCAGTTGACGTATGCGACTGCTGATTAAGAGGTCTCGGGTTCGAATCCCGGGTCGGGCTAAAAAGTGTTATTGAGTTTTCTGATTATAGAAATACTTAATAACAGCTCGGAGTTTGGAAGTTGGGGTCTTAACCCCCGTGCCTCGGAGAGCACGTAAAACCGTCGGTCCTGCGCCTGATTTCTTCCTGGTTGTGTCGTTTAACCGTCCCATTGGATTATGAGTGTGAGGGAACAGAGAGTGCACCTGTGTTGGCGCACACACTTGTGGACTATAATATCTCCTGCGTAGTTGGCCGATCTCCGTTGAGACTGGCCGCCGTAGCCGTAATCGGGTAGAACAACATAATAGACCTTGCTGATTTAATAATGATAAAGAATCATTTAATGTCCTGCAGTTTTCCTGAAGTATGCACTGCATTAATGTTATTTGTGACAATTCCTGTGACTACAGCTAGTGCTGAACGATCATTTTCAAAACTAAAATTTTTAAAAACCTATTTTAGAAGTTATGGGACAAGATAGGTTAATTTACTTAGCTATTCAAATTTTATAGCCCGATCTTTGTAATTGGATGATTTTAAAGATTCTTTTGCGGAAGAGAAAGATGCCTCGAAGAAAAGATTTTTCTTATTAAATATCTTGTCGAAATTAAATTGTTATTACATTGTTAAAATTAGACCCATGCTCGTGAAAATAATTGATATTCATGTAAGATAACTAGGTACTTAGGTGGTTATTAAAATTAAACTAAATACAAAGTGACGATTTTTACTGATAGGGCCCCATCAAAAGAATTTGCCACGGGCCCCAGATGGTATAGTTACGCCACTGTAAGTAAAATAAAGTTGGCAAAATAGCAAAGTCGACACAAAGGCGAACTATAAAATGAAACAAAGTTGTACGATATATAAGTTTATTGTTAAATTGACACAGTTGACGAACTCTAAGTACAACAGCCGCTATCGTCATCGACAGCTCCACGTCAATATGTATCTTAATACTAATGTACATAAAAACTATTGGTTACTAGGCCAATGTTAAGTACGAATAAACATTTATAGAATATAAGGTGTAAGAGACACCGGAATGTATGCTTCAGACTTAACTAGAGACGACAGCGCAGGGGAGAAGGCTCGGCCGCTTATGCGATTGCGCTCCTCCACCCAAAGATACAGAGATACGGTTACATGGGGTTGTCGGCTTCATACAGCTTAGGATATGATACTACTGTTGAGAAGATTCTGTGCCCACCCACCTCGGTACTGAGCCGCTAGCGGCTCTCTCTCTGGGCGGCTATAGTGGGTGAACACGGAGCTTCACATTTCGGAACCAACATGACAATGGTTAAATAATACATTTACCACAGGCGGTTGTGGTAATACTTCACATCTCTGTATCCCTTATCGGTTTTCTGAGAATCTCGAAGATTTCCACCGCTGGGAGTGTTTCCACCAGAGGGCATGCCGGCGGCCGGAACATCGGCAAAAGCGGGAGGTGCGGCGGGGGCCTCAACACGAAGCGTAGATGGCCTCTCTGGGCTAGGCTGTTTGTCCTGGCCTTCCATTTCTTTCTTTTCCTTTTCTGCAGAGTCAGCCACCGGGGGCCATACCTCATCGTCCCAGGTTTCCTCTTCTTCGTTTTGCGGAGCCGCTTCCTCCTCATCATCCCATTCATTCTCCCACCTGTCTCGACACAACAGACAGAAAAGTACATTAGCCAGACGGTAAAATCACTTGCCGCTCGCTCCTACTCCACTCAACAAACTTGTTACCGAGCGGACTACGAACGACGCAGCTGACGTCACTACGCAACGGCATACAGAGAGTCTCTAATCTGCAGCATATACCTACACCTACACACTACTCTAGATTTGAAAGCTACCTACAGTTTGCCCGCGGCTCCACCCTCGAGTTTTTTAGTTATCGCGGTAAAGAGTAGCCTATGTCCTTTATGACAGTCCATATCTGGTTTTCTGTTTAAATATTACAAAATTACAAAATAACCAAGACACTATGTGGTACAATTTCACTCAATCCATTTCTAAGACAGTGACCTTGATATAAAAAATAAGGATAACGATATTTAAAAGTAAGAACTATTTCTTATAGAAATTTTGCAAATTTAATTATTAGAATCGACAGGACCACATCTCTACGGTCGGTGGGTCTTCAAGACGAAGATCCGCCTTTAAACACAAATTGCAAGTTGTGTGTTTGTGTGTAATATTGTGTAAGACACTGTGTCTGTCACTGCGATTACGCTAAGTGGTGCGTCCTGGCACTAAGTGGGAATTCATCGCAGTTCGCACGTAGATGGAAACCAACGAAAACAGCTAAATAAACGAAATCATAAACAAAAGGATAATAAAAAATAAAGAATCAAATAAAACGATTAATTACGTACAACCCAGGTATTATGTTTGATACATACCCACTATAAAAGTCGTCATCATCGTTCGAGTTGTTATCGCCATGAATTATCTGGAACATGCAAACATTAGTCAAAACTTACAAGATTCTCATCAATACACGCAAGACTCATCGCTAGATCCACTTTTACTTTTTACGGGATAGACCTAGGACCTAGGAGGAATGAAACGAGTAGGATTTGTCTTGTGCGATAATGATTTGTGTTGTCAAGGGTAAGCTGAATAGTCAGTTCATTGATATCCAACAACATCGACGTAATTCCTCTTGTCTCTGGTCTTATGTGAACAGCAAATGACTTCTCTTTACTAAGATTACTCTATAAACTTTATATAGGTACATACTTACATAATTTGTATGTTATTGGTACTCGAAAAATACTCATAAGCTCAAATAAAAAAAATACATATTTAGAAAGTTTCCTTTAAAGAGCGCGAACACTTTTTCTGCATTCACTTGGTGGAATTCATGTGGTTCATGAGGGGGGTTGGTACTAACCCTGATATATGGTAGTGAAAGTTGAGTAAGGCAGAAACATGGGAATAAAGGTAAAACTGTAGAAAAGCTTAATGCAATAGATAATGTAAGATTGAATTATGAGGTCAGAAAACTGTTAAGATTTAATAAAAATATAGTGACAAGAATTGAACCCGCCATTTCGAAAAGGACACAAGTCCAATAATTCAATCATAGTTTTGATTCTTAAAAAGTTAAAAATAAATATTATTTTTTGGCATTCTTATTATAAAAAAAACATTTCTGATGTATATATTTTAAATTAAAATTACTTTGCCTTGCCTTTATCAAAATTACCTCTGTAATGTACATACAAATCTAAAGATTATCAAGAGATGTATCTCTGTTGGGATATATTTTTCTAGTTGTGTCAATCCCCATCCTCTGTAAGAGTTAGAAATCATGTCACAGAGAGACCTGGAGCGGTCTTGGAAAACATTGAATGTCTTTTATTAATAATTAGATCTTTGCCAATAACAAAAGTCACTTTTATGTTCTTGGGTACTCCTCTGCACAAAGGAATCCAAAGATAGCACCAGTTTCTTATAATTAGGATAGCATTTTTTGGGCTGTTTTATTAAAACATTTTCATTAGCCTTGGTTAAAAGATGATTCTATTGAGTTGCAATGTTGTTATATTTTTTCGAATATATCGGTCTCTTCGAACTCTAACCTACCCGTTCACTAGAAAGCGGCACGAGTGCAGAACTCCTGCCATTTTAAAACAGACTTCAATTTTCATTTTCCATAAAAGGTGACTTGTGGTTTATGTAGATGCGCCATTACTGTCAAAAAGTGATTGTTTTTTTCAAAATGACAGGTTCAATTGAGGAAAGATGGCTGCGATGCTTTGGGCACGTTGAAATAGTGAGCTAATAGCACAAAGCGAATAATTGACGTGGGTAGGCCTCGTGAGACATGACATGTACAACATTACTTCAATCAATATTTCGGCTAGCTCGAAAAACAGATTTTTATAGTTTTAAAAAGTGAATAGTCACTCGACATTACCCAGTTCTGTTGCTTTAGAATCGTTTTTTTTTTTCAAAACTAAAAGTAGCTTAGTTAGCGTAGTAAGTTATACTTCTTATAGCATCCGCTATCGGCCAGCGGTTCTACAAATTAGCCGTAACAAACAAGACAGAATTATTTTTGCACTATATGTGCACGTTTTTGGGATTAAAAAAAATGTTAAACTCGCGTATAAGTGACCTGATCGAATATTCGTAAGACGGATGCGCAGCGTAGGAGAGGAAGTAATATCCTCCTCTTTTTATACCGCGCGTCGAAAATATATGCCTGGTCCTGCTGTTTCGTTTAAGCGGTGCAGGGCGCTTGCGCGAGTCTGTGTGTGTAAAATGTAATATGTTTATAGTGTTTAGCATTGCCCTATATTTTTATAACATCATAGTAAGCATTTCTGTAGTTATCGGTTCTCAAGGAATCTTAAAGGCAAAGCAATGCATAAATTCGTATAGCATCGTTCATTGTGTATAAAATATATTTAATAAAAAAATTAAATTTAATAAATTAAAAATGCACAACGGCCGACACCCCGGAGAGCAACGGGGGTTTCTTTAAAAATAAGTTTATCGTAATACTTTCTCCACATGCATTTAGTGCAAAGCTGTTAATTTTAAATTACAAAGATACTTATTTTTTACAGATGTAAAAGCTAAGCGGGGCGTTATTACATTAGGAGGATTAGCTAGTACCAGAATGGTCGCGTCGCCTACACTAGTACAGCGAGTGCCGACACTTACTGATATTAAAGTAACAACAAATTATACTAAGCCGCCAAACTTAAAACTGCTAAATGTTTCGGGAAAAGACACATTTTGTTTACTATCCCCGGTGTCGTTGTAAAATGAAAACGTAAGTGCAAAATGACAGTTTTCCCGAAGTTGGTTATTGCGTGTACCGACAGCCGTTTTATATATGGGGTGTTTTAGATAATGCGTAGGCGAACTTTCTACTGCTACTGTACGATAGTGTAAACTATGATCTCACCGTTCTGTGGCACCCTCGAATTTAGACCAACATTTATTTACCTTCAAATGTTTTGTTTAATACCATTGACGAGTACAGCTTAAATAGCCATTGTATAGACTTTCCGTAACATAACAGGTAAAGAGTCCATATTGAGTCCCGAGCTGCAGCTGTGTGGAGCCACTTTCCCACAACTTTATATTTATAGCACATACGGAATAAAACTTATAGCTTTCTGCGCTTTTCTAAATATAAACCTTAGGCGCTCCACATTTCAAATTCTTCCGTCCGCGAAATAGGCTTAAAAAGGGGTACAATTAATTCTTCAAGTATTATATATATTATTTCGATTATTTACTAGCTATATCCATTATACAAGCAGTTAAATATTATCATGGTTAAATTAGTACAAAAGTCAATTTAACAGAGTTTTTGGGCTGTAGTTCCGGTACACGAGCAAGGTGTCAACAGGACACTTGACTGTAAAATTAAGTTGGTATTACTGACCTACAGCCCCCAAAGCCCTTGTTCGTGGTTTCATATTCTAGTGACATTTAGCAACGACACCAGAGAGATTCAAGCTCTCTGAATACCGTGCTGAGAGGTCGACCTGGTGGTTTTGTGTCAGTTCCACCTAGACTTGTAAATAATTGGTAGAGTTTATGTATACTTACAGATGCTATGTCGGAGGCGGGTTTAGTGGCGGAGAAGCGGCCTACAGTACTGGCCCCGCCCGCTCCGGACAACCCGGAAGTCCCGCTGTTAGCAAAAACATGTTAGTACATACCCATCATTACCTTAAGAGTCACTACGGTATAAAGCACGTCATTTGAGTGAGCCGACAGCCGTCATAGGCGTCGAAATTAAATCTCGGGCTATCTCTAATAAATAGCCAAGTTTAAGATTAACATCTTCTAATTTAGTTTGCAATGAAATATAATATACCTACTTGAACCTTTAACGGCGTCTGGTGCCTCAGATGCATGAAAGGAACCGTGCAAAACAAAAGGCCAGATGTGCGATTATAAGTAGAGCTTCTTATGATCGCGCATATACAAGTTGGAAACGAGTGTACACAATGACAATATACAGGTTCCGTCAGTCTCTACCTGTCAAGAGTTAATGCTGCTAATCAATTAAAATACATGTTTCATTAACCAGCGGCAGGCACTACAGAACAATAACAATTCAAGATTTTTTTATTTCGTATTTACTTGTCGCTTATGTACACATAAGCGACAAGTAAATCTAATAAGATTTTTAGACTATTCAGCAGTCATTTTTAATATTGGTATAAAAGAAGGGCCAAGCTAATACTGATCTCCTTTAATTGTTAAAAATATGAAGGGTGAGCATAAAATAAAACAAAATTGTATGAGATACGAATTTTAATATTAGATTAGCAGGACACAGAGGAGCAGGACGGTCTCGGGCCGCCACAACATGCATTGTCGCCGTACAACACTAAGTACAACAGTCGCGTTCGTCAGCGACAGCTCCACGTCAATCTGTATCTTAAAAACTAATGTACTGAGATTATAAGCCAATGTTAAGTGCGATTAAACATTTATAGAATAAGGTGTAAGAAACACCGGAATGTATGCTTCAGACTTAATTAGACACGACAGCGCAGGGGAGAAGGCTCGGTCGCTTACGCGATTGCGCTCCTCCACCCAAAGATACGAGATACGGTTACATGGGGTTGTTGGCTTCATACAGTTTAAAGGATATGATACTACCGTTGAGAAGGATCCGTGCCCACCCACCTCGGTACTGAGCAGCTAGCGGCTCGCTCTCTAGGCAGCTATAGTGGGTGAACACGGAGCTTCACATTTCGGAGCCAACATGTATTAACATTGACAACGGTTGAACAATACATTTACCACAGGCGGTTGTGGTAAAATTTAACATCAAAATATCCTTTATCGGTCAATTGGGAATCTCGACGAGGTCCACCACTGACGCCATTCGATGGTGTGCTAGCGCCCGAAGGTAGGCCGGCGGCCGGAACATCCGCAAAAGCGGGAGGTGCGGCGGGCGGCTCAACTCGAAGCGTGGAAGGCCTCTCTGGACTCGGAGGTTGGTTCCGTTCTTGTTTCTCCTGACTTTCCTTTTCTGGTTTTTCTTTCTCAAGCCTTACGTATTCGTCCGGGTCGTAATCCCAGTAACTTGTGGGATCGTCTGCACGGTATTCTCGCTCTTGTTCCAGTGGCTTCACCTCCTCGTTTTGTGGAGCCGGTACCTCTTCACCGTATTCGCGCTCCGAGCCATCTCTTCACAACAAATAACAAGTAAGTACAGTATCCAGAAGGTCACGTCACTCGCCGCTCCTACTCCACTCAACAACTTTGTTACCGAGTGGACTACGAACGACGCAGCTGACAACGCGACTGGATACAGAGGGACTCAGATTGACAACATATACCTACACCTATACACTGCTAGATTTGAAAGCTACCTACAGTTGCTGGGTCACAACATTAAGTCCAGTATACATATATAATATATATAACTATTTGTATTGTCTTAGATTAGATAGCGCTAGACACGGTCCCGTGCGAAACCCAATCCGAGAGCGTGCCGACAGCGAAAAAGAATAAACGTCAAGGCCGGCCTGTCACAAAGCGAGAGTTCGAACGGCACCATGCCTCGCGCTATGTTAGCTTTGGTTTACGGCGATACAACATTTCAATAAACAACGCCATATCTGGTAACAACGCTTGCAGCGCTGCCACTGCATAGACATAGATACACAACATCATTAAAATAAATTAAAATAATATTAAGAAAACATTGAAATAAAGTACTATCGTACAGTACCCCATGTAAAATAAAATGAATACTATCACAGTGCATAAAAACTTAATAATTTGTGCTTTTAAAATAACATAAAGAATCCGCCAGCACATATAATTTATTTACAACACGGCAGAACTGCCCTAATTTCTTTCTGGCACTATTTGTGCGTCACAATAGCGTCAAGAGCTGGCACATTCATATTGCATAGCTGGTTTTCTGTTTAAATATTACAAAATTAAGAACCTACCACGTTTTGTGATCAATACCTTTCAATTTTGTTCTTCTAACGCCTGTACAACGTTCCAAAAACTACCTCAAGAACATTAAATACCATTTTTTTCAATTTTAAATTGTAACCTAGTTAAAAATTGCATCTACGGTCAGATATGAAGAGATGTACCACGTTCCTGACGGTGTTGTGTCAAATGAGCGAAAGTTGACACAAGCGACATTGACATTGGACTCTCTGTGATGTTGCAGTTTGGCGCGCGATTGTGTCGACTGTCACTCATTTGGAGCGTGTCAAAAAGAGAATGTGACGTGAGAATGACCATCAATGTGATATAAATCAGAGCGGTGACAGCATCTCAGCGGGCTAGTTCTGTCTACAGAGAACTTAATACATTTACACGAGTATCAAACCACACAGCCTCCCACCATTACAAAATGCAACTAAAATAAATCAAACTGATACGTTCCACATAATATAACTACTACCTTGGGACAAGCTATTTGGAAAGCCAAACAACGGCTCAAGTCGATGTCTGCTTGCATATTTAACTTACTGCAAAGTATCTCCAGATCTAGAAGTGTATTATATTTACTGATTGCTCATCACAATCTTGACCAAAAAATATCTGGCTTGCCAAATATCTCGTCTTTCACTTTAGCCGTATGACTATAAGTTATCATTGCGTAGCAGGTGGGAACGAGTAATGAAGCGTTTACAATATCAGAGGTTAAGTAGTAAAAGTGTTAGACTCACCCTGGGACAAAGAAAGTCTGTTTCCAGATATCGCTAGTATGACGTGAGTCGTACAAGTTTCTACCTCTGGCAGGCCTAAGAGACGATTTACATTGCAAGGGGTCGGGCGTAGGTAGAGTGCAAGCCTAAGGATAAGTCGAGCGAGGCAGGCTCACAGTGCATCGGAGACCACAACTCGGCCTGCTCCCGGCCCCTTGTAACAGCAATCGTCGGAGCGACGATAGCGCTCAGTGGTCAACGTGACACTCTATTGTACAGACACTCGAGATAATTCACTGACGTGAAATACACTAACCTTCATTTAATCGGACAATAAATTAATTGGTTCGATGAATACATCGGTATAAATACACTATAAGATCAACGCGTTTAAAAGCTATATTGATGCAGAACGAACCCGTCGGGGTTGCGACCGACTTCGATTTCTCACACACACACAAACACAGAACGAGTGCCCATCACTAGAAATGTAAAAATGTATTGTTTAAGACTTATAGTATGTCCTGGATCTGTGTGTGTGTGTGTGTGAAACACTGTCTGTCGTTGTGCGATTACGCTAAGTGGCGAGTCCTGGCGCTCAGTGCGAATTCATCGCACGGTGCGCACGCACGTAACTGGAAAGCAACCAAAACAACCAAATAAACGAAATCATAAAAACAAAAGGATAAATAAACATTAATAAACCAAATAAACTAATTGAAAACGTACATTATATTATTATGTTAGATACATACCCATTGTTGGAGTCACTGTAATAAGAAGTCCCGCCATGGATTACCTGGAACATGAAGATATTACTCAAAACCTGTAACATTTACACCGGGTGACAGTAAAACCATTCAAATATTTTTTTTTCAAAATAGGACACCTGTCTTTCTTCTATAATGGAGAGCGAATGCTTCCTCATACGTTTAAACTACATTACTCTACAATCTTTATTTTCTACGTGTATTCGTACCTAGTCAAGAATTTACGTAATGATACAAGCTCAAATTGAAATTTATATTCATCAAAGAGATGTCTTCATAGAAATTTGAATATTTTTGTAACCAGAGATCTAATTGAAGAATTTAATAGTCATTTCCTCCGTGATTAATTATACAATATATTTGCGAGCACTTGAAGACAGTAGGTGAATAAGATAGATATTCTATCTACCTGCCGTCATGAACAGCCGCGAAGACGCGATGTCCTCATTATTTTAGCGTAATGAAATTACCAAGTTACTATATCGACTGATGAGCGTTATAAGCAACTCGTTCCACGTGCCCATAATCATAACTGGTAGGAAACATAACAACAAATTTAATGTATTTTGTCGTGAGTCCACCACGATAATATAGCTATGGTTGCTACCACCCTGCATTCCTATGCATCGAGAGTGAAAATAATGCCTCTGTAAGTGGCATGTGCAATAACACTGACAGGACCGTCTAGAAAAACTGAATCTTTCTACCTCACCTATATATACGGCAGGTATATTCAGAGTCCACAATATGGAAACTTTTATTGATGTCGCGTTAGTGACGTAAAAGGTGTCGGTCGGTAACCTTTTACATTTGCACTAGGCCATCAATCTTGACTTGCTGTAGTACCATTTACATATTACCCAATGTTTGAGAAACTCTAAGGCTAGGAGGTGATGATACTAGAAATTATGGTGGAGAAGAAGTAGTCTGATTGAGACCTGACTGGAATATAGTTGCAGAAGTTTGCGTGTCCATATATCCCCAGGATGTATAAGAACAACTGGAGGATTCATCAAATTAGATTTATATAGCGTTAGGACACTATCAAAAGCCTGAAACGGTTCCATCGCGGATTTAAACTATTATATCGATCTGTTCAATGTAAGCTTGTAAATCCATTCGTTTAAATAGTGTCGGTGCTCCTGCACGCAATTATAGTTATTGTTGTAAAATACGAATATATTCATTCAATTGAACTGTGTAAACTGACAAATCATATTTGATTGTGGGTATACGCCGTAAGCGGGCCCTTTGATTTTATGCTTGCCGCACGTGAGACTTCGACGCGATAAAGGTGACCGTATCTAAGCGAATAGATTATAGTCACTAAGTAATCTACGAGTAATATGAGTTACATTACATGTTTTTTACATACGTATTTACTTCAAGTATAATTTTGGTTTTTGAAGAACAGCTTCTAATCGTTTTAAAGCACATGACGAGTAATTAAATTCGAAGGAGCTATTAAGAACATGTTCACTTCGGCTACACTTGTGACGCGTGTGCCGTCACTTATTGCCATTGAAATATCTGCGAATAAGCGACCAAACTTAAATTACTAAATGTTCCAGGAATACCAAAACATACGGTTACTGCTGTCCTCATTGTCGTATGAAGAAGAAGGTGCAAAGCCGCCACGGATTTTTTAAAGTATGAGCCAATCAAAGTTACTACTCTGCCTGATGGAAAGCATGAGCAGAGTTCAAAAGTGGTGGTCACCATACTCTTTGTCAATGGAGAAAAGGCAACATTGCAGCATGGTGACCTACTGAGATGCTTCGGCATCATTGGGCTCCCGGTTTCGCATTCATTAACGAAACACGACAGCACGAATGCTTTCATTTTAGGTTCGATTTCTGTGAGAGTGTGTTTAAATCAGCGTGGCTCTCCTACCTTGGAAATTGTATTTTAATATCACATACAGAGGACGATGGACTATAATGTTAAGTATTACTGGCTCACAGCCTTTCAGACATTACTTATGCTTTGATTGCTCTCCAGTGGTGGTGTGAGCTCGAGTTAGTAATAAAAGGCGTAGTGGTTTATATGTAAAGCATGTATACTCGTACTCACAGAAGCTATAGCGGATTCAGGTTTAGGGGCGGCGAAGCGGCCCACGGCAGCGACAATAGCAGGAGTGCTCCGGCCCGACTTGTTGCTGTTAGTACAAAATAGAACATAAAAATATAATTGCAACATTAATTTTGTTATTGGTTTTTTTTATTAAGAGTTCAATCTACCTTGGCGCAAAATGACTGTTCTCCATTGTAATAAATATTTCGGATATCTAACACACAACGCCATCTACTCCCAAACTAAGTACATTTTGTGTTATGTGTACTAGTAAACTACACTAGAGATATATATATATATATATATATATATATATATATATATATATATATATATATATGTATATTACTATAGGTTTTGTATACATACAAATTTATAGAAAACACCCAAACAACGAAACAAATATTTGCAGTCCATATAAACATATGGTCCCACCCGGAATCGAACCCGAGACCTCGAGCATAGCAGTCGCATACGCTACCACTGCGCCAATAGGATTATACAGATTAGAACCTACACTCACTCCATCCCTAACGACCCACTACACTAGAAACCTTTAAGTACACAATGTCGGTAGTCCTGTTGTTCCTTCATTAAACTAAAATTATTTTTCATTCTCTTCTTTCAATGATACAATTTTCAAAATTAATGTACTTATTTAGATACCGTCTGTTTTTAGTGTGAGATAGCCAATTGAAATAAATCTAACATTTAGCACGTCTTTTGACGGGACAAATTTCTTCTTATTTCAGTGATTTTTAGAGCTTTTAGAGTTTCTCAATAACAAAATTAGCACCATTATCATATTGAAATTACACAAATAAGTCCGTCCAGTCATTCTACCAAATCCTTTCAAATTAACGAATGGTATTGTAAAAATTTGTCAGCAACCATAATTTTTTTTTACTTAAGAAAATTGGTTGTAATCTGGGATCCCTCGTAACAAATTTTTCAAGTTAATATTTATATAATTCAACAGCCACATTGTCCTACAAATTACGTGGTACGTTATCCCGGTCCTACGCTCAAAAGTTTTTTTGTCCCTGCTACCCCTGTTAGCTACCACAATCGCAAATGTTTGTTAGGTGAAAGGTCTCTCATCAAAATGAAGCCACTCACGAAAAAATTGCTTGATACTAATAACTTGTAAAATTTTTACCGGGGATCTCGGACTATTATATTACTACTCCGTCATTTATACAAAGATTTGGATTTTCAATTTTAAAGGTTTAGTTTCCTTCAAATTTAAAAATAAAATTCCACCACTATAAGTTAAAATATATTTCGTTCTAGATTCCTCTATTCTTTCTGTTTTGTTTGTATATCTTGGAACACCAGCTTAACGGGCATTTGTCTTATGAAATCAGTTGAGTGAGAAGAATCTAGGTACGAACTTAATACCTAATTGTCAATCTATTCTTAACTATTTACCGAGATAAGATACATAGGTTTGGGATGAGCTCTTTTATAGATACAACCGTTTTGTGTTGTACCCTAGGTCACTACTGCCTCACAGTTTAAGAAAGCTTAAGCGTATTTATCATTAAGTAAGAACTATTCGGTCTAATATTACAAGATACATTCTCGACGGCTACCGTAATAGAACAACTTACAGGTCGATCTACACTACGTAGCGATTAGTGATGTGACGGATCTCTAAAATTGCATATCCGAGGATACGAGAATACGGTTCATAAGTGTATATCCGTGAGTACGACTATAAATTTGATAATGCCAAAATGCGTCACCTTGATGAAACTGCATTCTATTTTAAGACAAATAACATGTCATGGTTCACTTTACATTGTGTGAGATTTTTTAAATTAACTACTTAAATAGATATTTCCCAATAAATGTTTGCCAATTAGGTACATAGCACCTTATTACCTTTAACAATGTAACATACACAGAAGATTTTATTTTACAAAAACTATTTCAGAATTTAATTAACGTAATAAAATATAATTGTGTGTACAATTCGTTAAAAATAAACGATAACTCTACAGTTTTTTGCTCAGATATCCCCGGATACGCATATATATCCGCCACATCAGTAGTAGTGATATGAGACAGCACTGACCTGTGCCTACAACTGATATTAACTCAAAACGCTTCGGTTCAATTCCCAGCACCTGTTATGAGCACAACATGAAACTACGTATATAATAAACTGTTCTTCGTTAGTCTCGACGTCTCAATAAAATTTGAGAATCGTTGGACTAATGTGGCTCATAAAGATCTTAAAGTATTGTAGAGAGCCAAGAGAAAATAAGAAAAAAAAGCAAAAACATTTTTTTTTTCTTATATAAAATGTTTTAGTCAAACATTTAATTTTACTAAAGAGTGTCAGTATGCGTGTTACATTTTTCAGATATATCATTCCATTAGAAATTGGAGGGTGACGTTAGTGAATGTGAAGTGACCATTGTTTGTTTGGAAATTAAATTATATTTTTGTATTTGTTTGTAATTTAGCTCTACACATTCACGATACGCCTTCATTAGACACATAAAAGATTTGATATGTGTTTAAGGTCCCTTCATTCGGTCTGCCTACGATAGCCGGTGTTAAACTGTTAAGTCTAGATAGGTATGTAGTGCAAGGTAGATAAAGGGCATACAAACCTGATATCCACAGCGGTATCAAAGAATTGGGGCGCCACGGCAAAATTGTTATTCTGCCTTAACAGATTGTCTACTCCATAGTTCTTCGCAAGGAATTGCTCCATCTTAGGAGACGGTCCGTCGATGGCGAGCTCGTAGGGATGGACTTCCAAACTCTGAATAAGCACAAGCGTTAGTTGAAATTTGATTCTCATTGTAAAATAAATAAATGTTTTCCGATATCTAACACACAATGTCATCTAGTCCCTAGCTAATCAGAACTTGTGTTACGGGTACTAGACAACTGATAAATAAATACATGTGTAAATCCTACTTAATATTATAAACGCGAAAGTTTGTAGGTACGGATGGATGTTTGTTACTCTTTCACGCAAAAACTACTAAACGGATTTGGATGAAACTTTACAGTAATATAGCTTATACGTCAGAATAACACAGGCTACTTTTTATCGCGATATCCGACATACACGCGGGTGGAGCCGCGGACAACAACTAGTACATATTATATCAAGAAAACACCCACCAAACTAAAAAACAAATATTTGCAGATCATACAAACATTTGGTCCAACCCGGGAATCGAACTCGAGACCTCAAGTACAGCAGTCGCATACGCTACCACTGCGCTACCGAGGCAGTCAATATAATATATATTCAATTGTGTAAAGAACTCGGTCTATCTTTGGATGTAGTTTATCCCTCTGTATGAATGTAGTAATAAATGGCTATGTGTATAATCTGGCTATGTCTACTTTGACATCAGATGACTGTTCATCTCAGATGTCTCTGGTTGAAAACTGATCTCTCAGCACTTATGCAGTTTTACTAGTAACGTTAACAAAGTCTACTTACTGTCAGCATATAATCAAACAGAACACGACCATATCCTAGACGCTGATGATCAGGGGTGATGAAGAAGTCTAAAACGCAAAGAGGTTCTACCTCTCGCACTCTGTTGCGGCTGTCAAAGAGATATAATCTCTTGTAGCCTACTTTTAGTAGTCCGATCAAGGCACCATTCCCCCTAGAACAAAACAAACATAAACATTAGATGACGTTTTGTTTTACACATGCTTGTCCAAAGTTGACGTGGACACAAGTCTCAAATTCGCATTGTAAATACATTTATATTATTATTGGTCTAGTGCTGATAGACCCGGACCACTAAGCTAAGAGGAGGTTAATTCTTCCTCAAAAGAAATATATGTGTGATGGTCACGATCCATGTTTACTTTTCAAAACAAGTTTAATATAATATTTTAAAAGTATAGCTTCGTATATCGTTCGTTCGTCGGTCGTTTGAATATAACTGCTTTAAAATGTACTTGCAACGAACATACGTAATTGCAAGTTAAATAAAAACTTATGAAAATTAAATAAAAAGTTTGTTTCAAGCATACTCATTTTGTTCATATAATGTTCAAAGCCGAGTATAGTAACAGTTACGAGGTCAGATTAGACGTTTTCAACAAAAAGCTATGCACTAATAAAAGGAGAAAGCCAGTGTCGTGGCGTGTGGTTCAATTTGGAGGCCGCAGAATTAAAATGAGGCTATGAAAATGTACCACGGTCCAGTGAAGCAGTGACACTGCTAACACTCCATTCACACTTGTCGTGTTTCGGGTCCGTTGATTAATCGGAGGTTCCAGTGGCAGAGCATTTTATATGAAGCCAGTCGCCAAGGAAAATGTATGAAATATGTATCCGTCTTTCATATTATCCGGCCCGATATCAGATACCGGAACCGACAAACACATACATTTTACTTCCACCGATATCGTATCGGCGCCCGACACCGATATCGGATCGGATAATGAGAAAACGCTCTTAGAATGGCGCTGTTCAAAATTGTGTCGGGAGTCGGGGCGGCTGGTCTCCCCCGCTACCCCTTGTTCCTACCGTACGTAAGTCGTCGCTGCAATCGCATGCATACACGTCGCGACGCACAAGCAGAGTTGTTGTGTTTTTATTGTAGGTTGGTAGGGTTTGTGGCCTTGTGGCCCACAACCGTTTATTAACCGTAGTGTGAACGAAGGCGCCGACATCCGATCAATATTCGGACCCGACACCCGACAGATGGGAACGCGCTCTAAGTAGTAAATTACCATCTACATTGCGACGACGTGTACTTGTGTCCACGTCTATACTAATATATAAAGCTGAAGAGTTTGTTTGTTTGTTTGTTTGAACACGCTAATCTCAGGAACCGCTGGTCCGATTTGAAAAATTCTTTCGGTGTTGGATAGTCCATTTATCGAGATAGGCTATAGGGTATATATCATCACGCTACTACTAATAGGAGCGGAGCAACAATGAAGAATGTTTCAAAAACGGGGGAAATTTTCACGCTACGGGTAATGTAAGGCGCAAACGAGGTTGCGTGGGTCAGCTAGTAACTCCATATAAATTTGACATTTGTGCCCTGCTGCCATTTTCAGACAATATGGTTTCTACTTGCATAATTTAACATGTTCAGGAACGTCTCCTATAAAAGTACCGTTTATAATGCTGACGTTCTTTTCTTATGTTGGTTTATGGAACTCAACAAAAAACATTCTCCACCTTCTCCAATGTTTTTTTTTGGTGCTGAATATTTATACGCTTGCGGGTTTCTTATTATGTAGGTATAATTTATTAATGCGATGCCGTGCGCCATTACAATGTGAGTGCACTTTCGCGAGATTTAGAAATCGCATCGTGGCGGTATCACCTCACATAATATATGATACTAGCTTTTGCACGCGGCTTCACTCTCGCAGACTTTTATCCCCTGAATTACCCCTTTAAGTGTAGAAATTCCAAAAGATATTTCTTAGTGCTCACTTACGTTATATAAAACACCTACATGCAAAATTTCAGGATTTTAGGTTCGGCGGTTTAGGCTGTGCGTTGATCTCTGTGTATGTCAGTCACCCCTCTTTTATTTAATTAGATAACACCTTGCATCAACATTTTCATAGAAAGTGCCATCGATTTTAGAATTAAATATTACATTACCCACTACCAAAAGCCGGATCAGACAGCCCCCTGCAGGGCAAGTCCTTGTCATTACTATTGTTATAATAATTAAAGAAACAATTTTGATTGCTAATTCACAAATATTTAGAAAACAAAGTCTTAAATCAATTTGCGGGTTTTAGTTAAACGTCAAGGTTAAAGCTTACAAGGGTTACAAGGAGTTTGACCTTCAATAATAAACAATTCTTTGCCGTGGAGTGAATGTTCGGATGCTTTGTGTTACAGACAAAGAGCACTTGCACCTCTAACATCTTTGTTAAATAACAATTGGATGCCACTCTGACGCATGTGTCATCGTTTCGGGAGATATATAATATAAGAACGATTTTCCTGAGCGTACCTTTTATTACCATTTTAATATTAATCACTCTTCTTCTTCTCAGTCGTTCACTCTTGTCAGAGTGGTCGTGGTCATGTGCCGGTCAGAATACTGCGCCACCGCTTCCTTCGTGATGCGACGCCATGTTGCTCTGTGTTTTGCAGAGTGGGAGTTGTCGTTGATGCTGGATCGTGTGACAGACTTGATGAGATCCGTCCACCGCGTAGGAGAGCGTCCACGTGATCTTTTGCCCTCGACTTTGCCTTGCACCACCAATCGTTCCATAGATTCTTAGTTACGGGTAATGTGCCCAAAGAACTTGAGGATACGTATTTGCACAGTCGACGATAACCTCTCTTTAATTTGGAGTTCTTTTAGAATCGAAACATTGGTTCGGTGCGCAGTCCACGGGATACGAAGCATGCGTCTCCAGCACCACATTTCCAGAGCGTCAATCTTGCGACGGTCTCGCATCCTCAGCGTCCACGTCTCAGCTCCGTATAGAAAGATTGGAAAGACCAGGCATCTCATTAGTCGAACCTTTGTGTTTCTGGTTATTCTACGGTCTTTCCAAATCTTGGTGAGTTTTTCTACTGAGGATCTAGTTATGGCGCAACGTCTCCGGATTTCGTCCTCGCAACTTCCAGCGTTGGTGATCGTGGATCCCAGATACACGTAGCTGTTAACCACCTCGCATCCCGCTATATCTTTGACATCTGGTTGGTTAATGTCAGCACGATCCACGATCATCATTTTCGTCTTATCACGGTTGATCGCTAGTCCAAAATCCATGGCCGTGGTCTCAAGACGACAATATCTCAAGACGACAAAATCACACTAATATATAAAGGCGAAAGCTTGTGAGTGTGTATGTTTGTTACTTCTTCACGCAAAAACTACTGAATGGATTTGGATGTAACTTTACAGTAATATCTCCTATACATCAGAATAACACTAAGGTTACTATTTGCCGCGATAACCGACATACACGCGGGCGAAGACGTGGGCAAAAACTAGTAGTCTATAAAGGCCACTGCTTACTTAGAAAGTATTCGTATCGTCTTAGTCATTGCCGAGTAACGAACCCGTTCGTTAAACACCCCGTAGACGTATCTACCCTTGGTATCAGACTTAGAATCAATTATAATGTCTATCTACTAACTACATTAGTGCTTAAAATAAATATGGTTCTTACAGTAACTGTTTAAAAAACTGTGTTTTATAATTAAATGGCAAATCGGCCCGTCTACGCACAGAAGTCTTTGAAATTCTCGGATTCTCTCTACTATAATATGCATGTATTACACATATTACTATCTTCCTCACGAATTCCTCTGTTTCCTTTTAAAAGTAGTTTAAAAGATCTAAGCGATCAAATAGCGGAATCGGGCTCCATTTAACATACTATGTAAAGATTAAAGATGTCCAAGCCGGGGGGCTGAAGGGGAAAAGGTGATCGCGGCGCGTCGAGATAATATTCAATCAATGCAGCCACCGCCATATTTAATGCACTTGCGTAATTATCAGGACGAAAACGGTGTGGCACGCAGACAGGTGGAGGGGTGGTTTGCGCACCCGGTCGTATCGATTCAATGACTCATGTACATGTCCTAATAACCATCCTTTAAAATTTACTTGCATCTATCTACACGAGGTTTGTCATCGTATGACTGAATCACCTCTGTATGAGATGCAATTTCTTCAGACATGCACATGTCCGAAATGTTAATAATCATAACTTATAAAGTAAGGTTTTCATGGCCAAGCTTTTTGAGGTAAAGTACATTAAATGCGCACCCAAGATTAATATGTGGAAAGCTTGTTTGAAGCGTTGCCAGCATGGCCAGCATTTCTCGATATCGTCGAGATGAGGGCTCTTTTTGACTATTAATAAAAAAAAATATTGCTGAGGCACTTTTAAATATTAAATTATGTAACGATTATGAGGCGTTCACTGTAATAAGTGTGATTTCAAAGGCCCAAGCTGCACAAGCGACCATGCGGTTTGCGCAGCCGGTGTAGAAGAAGAATTAGAACTAGACAAGTTTAGTTAGTTCGGTTCTCACTACTTTAAGTCTTTTTAAAAGGCGTAATGATTTTGGATATGGGCAAGTAATATTCTCTTTTAAGTAGATAAATCTAAATGTGACCAACCACTTGGATAAAAGATACAGCTTTAAAAAAAAATTTGGATAAGAGATTGGAGAAGATACGGTGTAAAAAATATAGTAGAAGATCCGACCCTGGATCGACCTTCACCGAGCTGATAATCAAATAAAACTTATTTAATAATAAATTTCGTATATAAGAGAACTAGCCGACCCACGCAACCTCGTTTGCGCCTTATATTGCCCGTAGCGTGAAAATTTCCCCCGTTTTTGAAACATTCTTCATTGTTGCTCCGGTCCTATTAGTAGTAGCGTGATGATATATACCCTATAGCCTTCCTCGATAAATGGACTATCTAACACCGAAAGAATTTTTCAAATCGGACCAGCGGTTCCTGAGATTAGCTTGTTCAAACAAACAAACAAACAAACAAACAAACTCTTCAGCTTTATATATTAGTATAGATATAATTCATATAACATTTATAAAAAATACATTAGTATATATATATACATATTATTATATATATACTTATTTATTTGTTTATTTTGTGATATATTTTCTAACTAGTTGTTGCCCGCGGCTCCACGCGCGTGTATATGTCGGTTATCCCGGCAAATAGCAGCCTCTGTGTTATTCTGATGTATAACCTATATTTCTGTAAAGTTTCATCCAAATCCGTTCAGTAGTTTTTGCGTGAAAGAGTAACAAACATTCACCCATCCATACTTACAAACTTTCGCGTTTATAATATTAGTATAGATACAATAAATTTATTCTAAAATAAGTTTTATTCTATTATCAGCTCGGTGAAGTTCTAAACTACCCCGTTGGTCTGGTGGTTAGCGTTAGCGGCTGCAGAACAAGAGGTCTCTGGTTCGATTCCCGGGTTGGACCGCTGTTGGGTTTTCCTTACAAGAAATTCTTAATAGCAGCCTGGAGTATGAAAGATGGCGATGTTTCCCGCCCGTGCCTCTGAGAGCACGTTAAGATGTGGGTCCCGGTTGTCATGAATATCTATGGCAATCGTTATTGGAAAGTCAGTGCCCTAAAATATACTGACAACTAGTTCCACCTTCGAATTCAGTTCACCCATGTCAGATGCCAGTCGCTCCGTGTAAAAACTGACATTCAGGTAAAACCGGTTAAACTAGTAGCTGACCTCAAATCTTGGGAAAAATAAAGGCTAGGAAGATGATCAGCTTGGTGAAGGTCGATCTAAGGACTAAGAGGATGATGACTTATTGGGATCTAGATACTTTAAACTATAGAAATAGTGTACCTTCTATAATTCCTTATTCTTTGCTGCCTCCTTAGCACGCCCTCTTGCTAATATTCACTAATGGCCTTATTCATTATTATTACTTAACTTTAAGCAGCGGTTATGTGTTATTTCAAGGGTGTAAGTTTAAATTTAAAAATATCACAGTACCGTTGCTAAGTAACTTTTGTGAATAAGGCCGAAAATAGTTTAAAGTCACTCCGCTACTTATCTAAGTATTGAAAAGGTTTTGGTTTCTATTGTTAAAGCGATCGAAACTGACGCTGATAGAAGTCACAGAATACGTTTTAAATTAGCAAGTTCAATACATTTGTTCTATTTCGACAATTATTTCACCGGTTATTGATAAGTTTCGGCTAGATTATCTGACAAATTATTTGACATATTTTCCACATTCATTGTGTCAAAGTAGCTGTCTGATAAGCTACTCGTACCCGAAATTAATCTGTTACTGGTTTAACATGGACCAGTCTTCAAGTTTAATTATTTATCTATATATATGTGTGAAAATGAATGTTTGTCTGTATGTCCTTTACAGAATCGTAATCTATGCATGTGATCATGTCATGATCTTCAGAAAAAATGTTGTGCATGAGCCCACAAAGGTTACCGAGTTGGTTGGCCGACATGCACGCGGGCGGAGCTGCGGGCAATAGCTAGTTAATTATAAAATGGATCAAACGAACTTTAAAGAGAAATAATTCAAATAAGTAGCGTATTTACGTTAAAATTATTTTTGTTATTTTTTATTCAGACAACTCTGGCTCTGTTTCTTATCTATACAAATAAATAAAATTGGAGTGTCTGTTTGTAACATTAAAATACTCGCGGTACTACAATAACCGCGGGTAATACCGCGGTCTACACTTATAATAAAAAGAGGAAAGATTTGTATTTTTGTATGTAAAAAATAAACTCAATAATTACTTGATTGATTTCAAAGATTCTTTCACCATTAGAAAGCTAAATTATCCCCGAGTAAAATAGGCTATACTTTAGTCCCGTATTACCACGGGAACGGGTATACAGGTGAAACTGCGGAGAGTTGCTAGTTGTACATAGATAGGCAATAAAAAACTACGTTATACAATTCGCTTTTAATTTATAATTAGGTAAAAATATATTTGTTTCTCGGGTGAAAAATATATATCTATATTTATATATTAACAGATACTTGTTGCTCATTTAAATAGTACAATATAATATAACGGTTACAGTTCTTTAGAGTATAAGAAGTATGTCATTTGTGTTCAAGACTCGTGACGGCACTTGCAGTACTTAAATACGTCTCCTCGGTTGGCGAGCTATCGATGACACAGTCGAAAATAATATCAGTGCCGTGGACGGTGGAAGGCAACTTTTAAATGGCACAGAAAATATTCATTTCTTTGCCGGCCCACGATCAGCTATCAACGGGTTTTTGTAGATTTCTCTCTTGCTCAGTGGAGCGTGTTGTGATCATGAGTCACACAATGATGATGGCAGTATGCCTCATTACGACCACGTCAGTCCATTACGCATTAATGTGGCTTGTACATAGTCCTAGAGGTCTGAATATGCTAAATAAGAATAATCATATAAACAAACAAAAACTTAAGCAGTTTTGTATTTTGTACGATATTTTCCAAGAAATAACAGTTTATGAACTGAGCGACTATTACATTTAAAACCAACCAAGTTAGCTCGGTAGGGACATTTTTCTTTTGATGCCAATGTTTAAACTAATTTCATGTTTCAGTTAGTGATCAATCAGCCCACAAACTGAACCTAACTAAGGACCCGCTTTTGCATTAAACAACGCATTAGGGATGTGTTGCGCAAGCTATCGATGTAAGATGCGATTATGTAAAAGTTTTTCTAAAGGCTGGTAATACGTTTTGTTATTTACGCAATTTGAGGCATTCCATGAATGCTTGTAAAATGTGATGGCGTAGAGGTGTCAGTGTCAATACAAGTTGCGTCTCACAATTAAGGCCATCTTTCACGGTAGTAACAACATACCAACTGGTCTATTTCCAGGAGCTCCTGTGTGAAAGTGAATGTTATCAAATTTCTTCAAAACTTATGAATGTGTCTAAACTAAAGTTGTGATGACCGAAAGTGTATGTAAATTCAGGTTCCAAAAGAAATATTAAGTGCAGCCCCTGTGTACTTTGCAATGGTTTGAGTCGTATTATCATAAAAAATATTATGTCCATAAAACACTAGCTACATTTTCGTCAAAAGTTCTAAAAGTGCTGTTAAAAACAATGTCTGATTTATCGACGATGTCCGAGGTAGGGGGGCGCGGGGAGCAGTCGCGGCCCGACGGGATATCTCCAAATCATTGCAGTCACCGCCATATTTAATGCACCTGCGCAGTCTGAACGATAACAGGGTAGTGCAGGATGGGGGGGATGTGGCAGGGTGTCTGGCGCATGCGGCCATATTGATTAATACAACATATGTGAGTTCTAAATAACTACTCCGACATCCATCTACGTATGCGACGTTTATACCTATCTACTCACATTACATGTTTTACTAAATCATCCCTGTAAGAGACGCATTTTCCTCGGACATGTTCTTGTCCGTAATTTCGTTCGAGCGCTCATGATAACTTGCATCATGTTTGAAGGGAAAAATATCTTTAACATTAAGGGCGCCTTCCGTCATCATCATTAGGCAGTCTATAGCAATCAATTGCTGGGCATAGGCCTTTTATTAGCAAGTCTGTCTTATCATACTTATATTATAAAGATGGAAGTTTGCGCGTGTATGTTTGATATTTCTTTCCCCAAAAGGTTTATCTAATATTGATAAAATTTTATATGATGGTAACTGACACCCTGCATTCACACATAGGCAACCTGGAAATAAATAACTTTTATGCCAATTTTTTTTATACGTGGATAAAATTCCTGATACACTCATCATCATCAGCGTGTCGCAATCTACTGCTGCAACCTGATACATTAATTTGAAATTATTTTAATTTAAGTTTCACAACTTTTAAGTAGTGATGTATATGTTAGATAGCCGTTGGTAGAATTTGGAATTAGAAGTTAAATAAATAAATTGCTAGAAGTTTATTTCAATTACAATTAACTGACTCCTGGATATAATATGGCAAGATTAATTTATTAGCATTAACTATTGATAAGCAATGTTAGTAATCTATAACATCTATACAAATAAATAAAATTGGAGTGTCTGTTTGTAATATTAGAAAAACCAATTTTTACTAAATGCATATGTATTTATACACGGTGCATATATCAAAAATGTAGTTAATTTTTTTTTGTCTGTCTGTCTGTTTGTTCCGGGTAATCTCTGGAACGGCTGGACGGAATTTGACGGGACTTTCACTGGCAGGTAGCTGATGACCCAGACAGTAACTTAGGCTACTTTTTTTAGACTAACTTTGTCCCGCGGCGTTACTCGCGGTGCAACAATAACTGCGGGTAACACCGCGGGGTTCAGCTAGTCTAATAATACATTTGAATTATTGTATTATTCTTTAGAACGTTCGCCCTTTAATAATATAAACAATTCATTAAATTGGTACAACTGGTTTAGATACTTCGTATGACACAAAGACAAAGACTCCTAACTGCACATTACTAACAACAACAACAACAACATGTTTTCGATTTTCATGAGCTAGCCTTTTATTGCCAATTTATTTATTTTACAGATATACATAGTGTTTTATTTGAATTCCCCATGCCCCAGAGGCCTGCAACGCACTTGTGACACCTTCGGTGTCGAGAGCGTCCATGGGCGGCGGTAATCGCTTACCATTAGGCGATAACTCTGCTCGTTTGCCTCCAACCTACTCGTTCATAAAAAAAAAAAACTACAAATTCTTCATGATGATGCTCTATAAAGGCCACTGTTTGGTAGGCGTGTGTGGTTGTCAAGTAGGTGTGCTGCGTTTGTCAACTACTAAAAGTATCTCAAAAATTCTTCGTTTCGTAAAATATTATTTTATGTGTTTGTTTAAAATAAATAAGTTTTTATAATAATAATATTGTTTTATAACTATTATGGAGTTCCAAGGTAGAAGGCTGAATGAGGGTGGTCGCAGCCTGGCGGGACACGTGCCAATCAATGCAACTGACGTCATACTCTATACACCTGCGTAATCAGGGCGCCATCGGGCTAGCACGGAGACTGGAGGTCGGAGGTTGAGGTGTAGGTGGAGGGGTGGCTAGGTCCCGGCCATATCGATTCAATATCAGTGTGTGTAGTGTGCAGGTAAACATTTTTACACTGACATTAATTTATCTACGCCACGTTTGTACCTATCTGCACAGACTACATACAATACATGTTTATCTGAATAATTCGCATACGAGATGCAATCTCCTCAGTTAATTCTAATGGATATTATCAAAGCGCTCCATAAGCTGACAGCCTGCACTGTAAAATATATATAAGGATCTCGGATGTGCGTCAGTCACTAAGGAAGACAAAACGTTTTCCTTGTGTAAGTAAGGTGCTTTGTCAATGGATTGAATAAAATGCTGAAAAGTATAAAAAAAATGCAAAATTTTAGTTTTATCAAGTTGCTTCTTAGAAAGGCCCCCACATAACTGCCCACACATAACTGCGAATTTGCAACGCAGCGCAAATATCTGCGAGCTCGCACGAATGCACCTCAAGAACTTCACGCCGCATGCATCGCAGTAAATTCTGTGGGAGGCCTAATATCGATGTAACTGGCAAGGATTTAACTAGCGTCATTTTATTGACTGTAGGTAGAAAGTCGCGAAGCCTTCGCAGTAATTACTTCACCTTATTGGGGGCTCATAGATAATGTACTATCAATTAGAATGCTTAGGTTGTCAGCGCAAGTGTTATAGGCAATAGTAGCGACATTAAATCACATGTCAGGTGATTCAGACCAATCGATTTCAGAGTGCATACTAGAATTGCCCACAACAATGATTTTGGTATTTAATGATGAATTAGATAGACCATGTGCATAATTTTTTAAATGAAAAAATAACTATTAATGTTATTACTCCGTGTACGCCATTGTTGAGTACTTAAGCTTATAAATTATTCGCATCTTTGCCAACTACTAAAATCATATTCTGTAACATATCGTATCTTTACAGAATAATTTGTGTTAAAATTCAACAGGTCGTTATAACCCTCGATCTAAAACATTGTGATGTTATTGTAGAAGCCCTAGACAGAGGGGTCGAGGGGGTGGTAGGTGCCCGGCGGAATACGTTCCAATTAATGCAGCCGGCGCCATATTTTTTGCACTCGCGTAATCCAGACGAGAACAGGGTAGCTCGCATGTTAAGGGGTAGGAGAAGGGGTGGCTAGGTCCCGGCCGTATCGATTCAATATAAATATTAAACATAATAACTACATCCATCAACCCACCCGCAACCACTACCACTTATACTAAATCATCCCAATATGAGGTGCAGTTGCTTCAGATATGTTAGTGCCGCTAATGTCAGTCGAAGATATCGCAATCTGTTGCTGTTTAATACTTAAACAAAATTATGTTTTATAATTGTATGAACAATTTTGTTAAGCAATTTATGTATATTAAAGATAAACACTTAACAATTAGCGCTAGTTTTTGTATACCTAAGATCAATCCTTTTTTTTATGAATGGTATTACGCAGGTAATTTCTTTGTATTAAAATTATGTGAGAAAAATATCATAAATGAAGTTCTTAACTCCGTGAGTGTTAAAATTTTCAACAGTTTAAATGGGAGGTAGAAGACGATAGTTACGTAGTCTCGTCTCGTTCTCAGATATCTTAGTGCCCTAAATGTTGGTCTAACTAAAGTATATCGTCAAAGTCAAAGTGCGGTATATTTCCAACTCCTCCTGCCTTTCTTCTGATTAATTTCGTTGCGGGTTCCAAGACAGTTAATTTTCTTCCTGGGACTTCCCGAGTGTCATAACTCGGTGTGTTCGTGGGTCACTGCTGTTGATCCTGGTGTACAGGAGTTACAGTGGTGGGAATGTGGGCGGGATTAGTCCCATAAAAAAGGGGAAAAAAAGTCAAAGTGCTCCATAATCTGACAAGGTAACATTAGCGCCAATAGACGACCATAAGAACTTGGATATTTGGCACTGAGGAACATAAAACCTTTCTTCAAGTAAGGTGGGCTAAATGGGTTAAATAAGATAGAGAGCTGAGAACATGTAAATTCCATCGAAGTTGAATTGGAAGCCACTTTGAAAGTGCCTAAGTATATGCATTTGTTTGTCTGCCATATGGAGATAACTGGCAAGGATTCAGCTGGAGTACATTTTATTGATCGTCGGTAGAAAGTTGCGAATCAAGCATTCGTTCTTAAAGCAAGCTTTGATACAGTAGGATAACGACTTTATCTGTTGTCAGGTGCATCCTAGAACTGCCTACAACAATGTCTTTGATAATTTGATGAATTAACAATTAGTCCTTAGTAGTCTAATTTGTCCATGTGCATAGTTGGAATCTTAACTCTTCATGTTATTACTCCATAAAGGACACTGTTAGGTAAAGAAGCAATCGCATTCTTGTCAACTACTAAAATCAAAGACCATCATTTTGGAGTCATATTATCATTAATAATAATTTTCTTTCCAGATAAATATTATGTTTAAAGTTAACTAGGTTGTTATACTCTTCGAACTAAGTTAAGGTAAGGTAGTTTAAATAATTGTAGTTGTTCTAGATAGAGAGTCGAGGGGGGTTGAAAACGTTCAAATCAATGCTGCCGCGCCATATTTTATGCACTTGCGTAACCAGGACGAGAACGGAATAGCACGCAGGTTGAGGGATGGTTGGATCCCGACTGTACCGATTCACCGACATTTATTATCTACCTATGTGACATTTGAACTTATCTGCAAACATTACATGTTTTAGTAAATCATCCTAAAACCAGACAGTTTCAAAAATTATAAACAAAATATTATCATCAACAGACATTAACAAAATATCGTTATTACTAAAACAAAATATCTTATGATAGTATGAATTTAATCTCTTCTAGTTGTTACTTACGATGAACTCCGAAACGATCTAACCGTATTTCAATATTTTTTAAATGCGTGATTTGCTGGCTTGCCTAAGTAGCTAACATCACGCTTAGACCAATGACATATGCAACAGAGTGGAACCCATGCTGTTGTTTTAACAATGACTCAGAGTTGGTGCGGATTTCTTTGTCTTTATCTATTTTTTATATTACAAAACTGTTTGTTTAATCTTAGGCACTACTTATTTGAATTAAGATTCTACTTTATAGTTATTAACGAAGAATGTCATAGGCTATATAATATTACGCACCAAAAGGAGCCGAGCATTAATGAAAATGTTTCAATAACAGATAAAATTTATTCCTTGTGAGAGACATGACAAAGTTGTTTATATTAGTCATAAATTATCCTAGTCCTTCATTCTACTTCAATGAATTATTTATTATGGAATGTCGAACGTTTTCACTAAGAAAAATATTGTCAATAAATGTTTTTATGATAACTTCTAACTTTAACGACATATTAATTTTAAAAGTTTTCTGACGATTGTCGTTAAAGTGACTATTTAACAATGGCCACACTGACCCCTTGAAAGATGTGGCGACCTCGCAAATTAACTAATGGCTAATGAAGTATTACGCGACTTTCCCCGAGGTCAACAAAACACTACGCGCTTATGTAAATACCACTCCTTCCACCCATCCCAATTTACGATTTTTTGATAGTAGTACGATGCGAGTAGATAGCGTAATTTTAAAATTATAAAAATCTAGCTGACCCGCGCAACTTCGTCTGCGTCTCTTTTCATTCATGTTCGGCTCCTTTTGGTGAGTAATATTTTATAGCCTATGACATTCTTCGTTAATAACTATAAAGTAGAATCTTAATTCAAATAAGTAGTGCCTAAGATTAAACAAAACAGTTTTGTGATATAAAAAATAGATAAAGACAAAGAAATCCGCACCAACTCTGAGTCATTGTTAAAACAACAGCATGGGTTCCACTCTGTTGCATATGTCATCGTTTGGAGTATGTTTATTTTAACCTTTTATTACCACCATGTACACAGATATTACCTATGTCTATTCACTAGTTTTATAATTGGTATTGAGGGCTGAAGGGAGTGGTCACGGCAGGACACGTTCCAATCAATGCAACTACCGGCATATTTAATGCACTGTAATTGCACATTTAATCAGGACGAAAACGATGCAACACGCAGGTTGAGAGGACAGGCGGGAGGGGTGCATCCCGGCCGAATCGATTCAATCAATCATTTACCGACCAAAATAACTACTTCGACATTTATCTACCTGCGTTCGTACCTATCTGCGTACATAACATGTTTCAATGAATAATTCTTATAAAAGATGCAATTTACTCAGATATGTTCGTGGCCGTAATGTCGGTCGAGGGCACTTTTATATGCTGCTGCTTCTTACTTATATTTCAATGCTATCTTCTAAATAAATAAATATGTTCGTAAGGCAATTACAATAAAATTTACGAGCTTAACTATACAGGAAACTGTAACTGTAATTTTGTGAGATGTATTTGTTAAATCAAAAAAGCTTAAACTCAAATAGTTTCTTTGTGGATGAGCTATATATGAATTGATATAATAAAAGTCACCTTACATCTTACCACAAGTACATCAGTTTATGATTTTAGGATACGGCGCACGACAAAAATCCTACTAATATTTTAAACGCGAAAGTTTGTAAGTATGAATGGATGTTTGTTACTCTTTCACGCAAAAACTACTGAACGGATTTGGATGAAACTTTACAGTAATATAGCTTAAATATCAGAATAACACATAGGCTACTATTTGCCGCTATAACCGACATATACTCAGGCGGAGTCGCGGGCCACAACTAGTATATAATAAAGCTCTTCAATTATAAAACAAGTGTACCTTCTATAGTTCCTTATTCCTTGCTGCTTGTTTAGAACGCCTCCTGCCGCATACTGACTAACTATTTAAAGTCACTCGACTACTTATAGAGAAGTATTGAATAGGTTTGGTATCTATTGTTACAGCGTTAGCTAATACATGATTATGGCGATTACAAGTGCCAGCCGTACCAATGCGGATTGCGATGCGCCAAATAGGTTAATTAGATTTGCTAACCATTTTCAATTGTTGAATGTCCTTCTGACTTTATACCTTTCATACAAATGTCTATTTAGACGCACCGCAGTAATTTCTATTACTGCAGCAACCATTGTAATTATTTATACAGGAAGCTTATTGAAGAAAAATGTTCCCGAGGCAACTATTGTAGAACACGTAAGAGAACCTTGGAAGAGGCCTTCGTTTAAAAGTAAGCTGACTATGTATTTGGCCATAAGATGATTATATATAGCCCGATAAAATTAAGTGACAAAATCTAGACACGCTGTAGCGTGTCAAGCCAAGTTCAAGCAAATGAACTGGCTAGCCAGCGCCGAAGGTACCATGCTTTTTGCTGCGAAGCCCACAGCCCAGCAAAATTTTTGTATTGAACTCGGCTCTCCTTTTTTACATTTATGTTTTTGGTGGGACTCCACATTACCGCGAGCAAGTATAAAAGCTTATTAGCTAATATAGATAGTAAAAGCTAAGCCCCAAAGGATATGACGCAAGATTTTGGTCACTTCAAAGTTCAAACATGATGTTTTGTTATCTAAAGTATTTCGTCGGATGAACAGTTTGAATGTTTCAACTTAATGAGAGAACAAATGATGTGCAAAAGCATAATATCATATGGAGAGAGACGTTAAAAGACATTAGTGAGTGATTCACCATTTCACACCATTTAGGTATAAAACTACACTACGTTCAAAATGCATGCGCATGTGTCTTTTTACTATCTATAGAGGATCGTTAAAATTAACTGAAAATAATAAAATGAAGTTTTGGACATCAAAGTAAACAGCGATAAACTAATATTTATAAATTTAATTCATCCATATTTATTATAAATTCGAAAATAACTTGTCCGTCCGTTACGTCCGTCACAAGTAAACCGCTGCATCAATTTCAACAAAATTTGATTGTTGAGAAAGGACGTAAACGCTGGCGGGCTAAAGCTAGTAATTTTTATAATTTATAAGTTACTTTTTTCGTTAATTTTTAAATAGACGTGTTGGTGTATTGACTATATTAGGATATAACTAAATCAGTGTATGATGATTTCAATGAATACGGTAATTAATGATGTCATACTAAAATGTGTCATACTATGCACATTTGTTGCGCTAAGGAACTATTTCACCAATTCAACTACTACTAAGTAAGTAAAGTACTACTACTAACAAACTAGCAAGACGTCTACTGCTAAATACGCCTTCCTAATATCTATATATATAAAAGAGGAAGGTGACTGACTGACATACCCAGAGATCAACGCACAGCCCAAACCACTGAACCTATGAATCCTGCAATTTTGCATGTAGGTTCTTTATATAACGTAAGTGAGCACTAAGAAAGAAATTTTGGAAATTCCACCTCTAAGGGGGTAAATCAGGGGATGAAAGTCTGCGTGAGCGAAGCCGCGTATAAAATCTAGTGTAACATAAAAAAAGACAGGTTGCAGGTGAGGTTTGTTTTCTCAGATCCTATCTACAGCCCTCCACAGTCCATTGCTGGACACTGGCCATTCCTAAGAAAGGAGGTTTTCGAGTTATAATTTAAAATAACGAAAACCTACGTTTCCACTCTAATAAGCAATGCGTAGAAACAAGTAAAAATTTTAATGTAGTATAATTTACAAGGTTAGACACTTTTATAATACAACTAGCTGAACCCCGCGGTGTTACCCGCGGTTATTGATGTACCGCGAGTAACGCCGCGCGACAAAGTTAGTCTAAAAAAAGTTTTGTCTGTCTTGTCTTTTTGTTCCGGGTAATCTCTGGAACGGCTGTACCGATTTTGACGGGAATTTCACTGGCAAATAGCTGATGATCTGAGGAGTAACTTAGGCTACATTTTTAGACTAGCTTCGTCCCGCGGCGTTACCCGAGGTACGACACTAACCGCGTGTAACACCGCGGGGTGCAGCTAGTAAACTTATGAGATCTTAAATGCATAAACATTCGAAAGTAGCTCTGTCTTTTACGCTTTCACGAGGGAGATAGATTAGACCTTGACATATACGCGAGAGGAGCCGTGGACAAAAGCTAGTAAATAATAATCAATCATCATGATCGATTACATCGGTGGCGCAGTGGTAGCGTAAGCGACTGCTGTATTTGAGGTCTCGGGTTTGATTCCCGGGTCAGACCAAACGTTTATATCATCTGCAAATATTTGTTTCAGAGTTTGGGTGTTTTTTATGAGTAATATGTACGTATTTATAAAAAAGTACCTACCATATTTTTTTTTATATCGGTTTATTTATTTAAACTTAATGCACATCTTGTACATAGGCGGACTTAATGCCATTGGGCATTCTTTACCAGTCAACCTTTGAGTGATGTAAAAATATGAGGCGGTAGGTGCAACTAAGGGTATAAGTAGAATTTAACTCAATACATAAAAAATATAGGTGTGATACAAATATAGGGTATTTATAAGTTTTATAATTAATACATACACAATACATAAACATACTTACAAAAAAGTTTAATATAATAAATAATTTAAGTATAATACAAGAAGTACTCTGTCGGATACTATTGTTGTTGTGAATGTTCTGCCAATTCATTTCGAATTGTGCCAATTCATGTTGAATTTCAGTTGTCTAGTATCCCTATATATAATTAAAGCTAAGCTGAGTTTCTATTAGGGGTTGGGAGCTTAGGACTAGATGGCTTTGTGTGTTAGATGTCCGAAAATATTTATAGTTATTTATTTGTCCAACAACGTTGGATAGGCCAATGCCGGACATAGGTCCTTTTAAATCGTTGTCAATACAAAGATTTCAGTAATTATCTCACTTTACAATTTAGTCAGACACCAACAACGTCTCTAAATTGACTGTTTTGCTAACATATTTAATAAATCACACTTTCATTTATAAATTTATTCCAACTTAAAATATATTTCTAGTTATAAATTGGTCTGAATATTACCGTCGCTAGAAATGTTAACTAAAATTTCGCTGGTTTTATCATTAAAATTTCTACTTTCATTATTCATATTTTTACTTTTGTTTAATAATTCAATACAAACATTTAAACAGACGTATATTTTTTTTTTACTGATGGGATATTTATTCTAATTTTGTTTATTTATAAGACTAAGTCTCGATTTATACATTAAATTTGCATGCAAGTCGCGAAAGTTATTATACAATTATAATGTCAACACACCTGTAACGTTCTGAGACGGCAATTAATTGGCTATCAATCAGGACCACTGGCTGCACAATCCGGGGTTTTCTCTTTAAAGCTTACATTACATAAGGTCTTTGACACTTTTTGAGATACATTTGTCCAGGGTAGCTTTAGTGAACTGATTTTGCTGTTAAGTCAGTTTATATGAACACAAGAGCACTCGCCTACTCTAACATGGCGTTGAGGGGTTATGTCGTAAAATTGAGTTGTAAGGAAACAAATGAATTGGTTGCAAACCGGTTTCTACATATGTCATTGGCAGCCGCCAAGGTCAACTAGATAAGGAAGCTTGTTTCCATAAGTATGACAGTAGTTTTACTCCACAATATTGAGATAATATGGATTATTACATACTTTATTATAATATGGTGTCTTTGTGGGGAGGAAAATAAGTTACATGATGGTAAGTGATAACCGTCGCTAACGGACACCGTCAAGGCGAAAGTGTGTGTTCCCGCCTTTTGAAATCCCCGTCCAACGAGTTGGCTATAGGCATGGCAAGAGTGTTGATTCTTACTACATTAGTGAGATTAATTAACACAACAGTATGCAAAATTTAAAAAAAAATGCCTTTACCTTCTCTTACAAAGTTGTAGGCGTATGTATGAATACTACATGATTCGAAAAAAATTAAAGAACGTTGAATTTTGAATACGAATTTTATTTCGTGCAGAATTAAATGTTGAGCTCAATTTAGGCTTGGCCGCTTGGAGTTATTTTTAGATTTCCTCGCCCCACTTCCCTAGGACTGAGATATGTACTGCAGTGCGCAGGTCCAGTGACCTAATATTCTGTAGTCTGGAGGTGGTAACGCTTACTGCGGAAAAACTATAGCCTAGATTTTCCGATCGATACTGCTAAGTGCTAATTAATATATTAAATTTTTAAGTATGGATACACGGGCCACAATAAGACAAGCAATAAACTATTCTGGAACATATTTTGATATATAAAAAATCAACATTCATTCACCGACTATTACGAAATTTTCCACACACATTACTTATACAATGAAGGAAGAAGAAATAACTTTATAAAAGTGTCGTTTAAGGGGAACGTTTTTTTTATGAGAAGGAATAGTTGGTGTAACGCCAGCGAATCCGTGGGCAAACGTAAGAAATGTACAAAGAACACACCCAAACAAGTAATAGTAAAATAACGCGCCGCTTTGATATAGGTGGTAAATACAGTAAGACAGGTATAAAACGACTGTTATGCAATTTATCTAATAAAAAAAACTAAACAAGTTAACAAAGAAATCGTAACATAATTTACCGCATAAGTGCAATATAATGATATGGACTGATCAAAGTCAATTGGAGCGCAGCGATAAATGGAATAATTCGCAGCGTGGGAATGCAAGGTAAGCACAGCGTTGTAATCACGACTATTTCATATGATAATGCCGTGCATGTAGATCTTGCAAGGGCGCTCAGCGCACCATATTCGACAACTTGTTGGCCTTAACGTTGCTATGGCGAAGACGACTGTAAATCCACTAAACGGGTAATTAGGTAAGGTAACGCAAGCGTAGATATGTTTGCTCTATTTGCATGCCCACTGATAAATCACAGTGACTATGCATTGTCTTAACAATAGTAGGTAATGTTCTTTACTGTTTAAGTTTAAATTGATATCCTTTCCAAATCTTGAAAAGATCTTAGTTTGTATCCATATTTTTTTGTTCCAACGAAAATTGACGATTTTATCATATATTTTTTTTACTGTGATAACAATATGACTACAGTAGATAATAATGACAGATAGTTTAGAATTATCAGTGTATCACAGTGCATCAGGCATAGCGTAACTTTTTTTTGAAAACACCGGCTTTTATATACCTGCATGCTTAAGTACTATGATCCCAAGTTATGATAAAATAATCGGTTATTTCCAGTGCAGAAAACCCCAAGGCAAGGTTTATTGCTATCTCCGGTACCCACGACCAAAAGGTAACAATTTCCAGTAGTTAAATTTATTTGAATACAAAGAATGGTGATGCATCAGGCATGTAGTCTCATATCCAGGCCAATCGTTATTAGGAAGTCAAAGCCCTGAAATATACTAAAAGCTGGTTCAACCTTCAAATTCAGTTCATCCTCAGGGTTGCGAAGGTTCCGGTAAAACCGGATGAACTAGTAACCATCCCAAATAATTTTGGAATAATAAAAATAAGGGCTTGGTAGAATAGTTGATATTTCGAGGGCGGAATTTGGATCGAACTCATCATGCACGAAATCTGGATTTACCATTTTGATACCAAAAAGAATCGATAGTTAGTGACCTAATAACGACTCGACAAATCAACGGCTTTGTGTCAAGCGCATTGGTCCTATTCAAAAACAATGGCGCCTCCTCGTTTATTATTTACAAGCTATCGAAAAAAATATTATGTAGCGCAGCATAGATAAAATACACATAATAAAGATAAAATAAATAAAAAATATACCAGACAATTTTCCTCTATTGGCATGCCCAAGTGATTCGGTAAAAAATCCCGAAATATACATAGATATTATATGGTACCTATTTTGCTGAAAGAGTAGAGCGAACTTCTATCCTTCGTAAACGCGGTTTTCATCGGTTTCATTTAAAAACTAAAACTCTTTTCTTATGTTGTCTGCCAGACTTATCAGGATAACCGATTTGTTCTAAATAATTTTAGTACCTTTACAGATAGATTTTATTAATATTTAAAAGCAAATTGAGAGTTTAAGAGAGGTAAAAAATTTAAGTATTAAATTTTCCAAATGCTGTCTTTATCAACTGGCAAATATTCTTTACAACGGTTTATATTACAATAATAGTAATTAATAATCATGGTGATAGACACGTGATAAATTAGTAGTTAACTTATACAAAATTTAATACAGTAAGTAGAAGTGCCGAACTAATTTCTCTCTCCTAATATATGAAATTAGTAAATTGCCCGAAGGAGATTCTTCCTGTAAGAATTTTGATGCCAAAGGTACGTGATGTAATGATGAAATAAAATCACAATCAAATGTGTGTTAGGTTTTTACCAAATAATAATAAAAATACTACATTCTTTATGAAATAGGCAATTTGAAGGTGAAACCAGTTATTGGCAACATTGCGTGAGTAAATAACAACCCTAGTCATTTGATGAATCACAGTTGACTGATTTTATTCCATCACTAATAAATACGAGCACGTAGAGAAAAATCTACGTTAAGAAGTCGATTGAATATCATTATGATCAATTAGGGCACCTTATGGTCAGTTCGCGTTAAGAAAATAGTGACGCAACGTGGAGACTAGAAAGGGGAAGTTGGTTAAATGAAACAGGACGCCACGGACTTTTGGACTACGAATTATTTATTAATTATATGTGCTATTTATTGATGGAACTTCGCCCACCAGGCTAACTTATCGCAACATGATTCGTTGATTACACTTCTATAGTCATGACCACTCCAGACTTAACGGATCTATTTAAGGCGATGACTAAATAGGAGTTCTATAAATAGGATCATCATATGGTAAGCACAGGGCTAATGTGTTTGAAAGGATTTCTCTTCTTAAAGCGCTATCACCAAAGATTATTGTGTGTTGTGTAGGATAGCTTGATTGATAAAATTAAGAAATGAAGAAAATAAATAAGGATACTTCTATCGGAAATGACATAAGACTAACCGAAGATAGTTAACAATTTGTTTTTTTATGCGATATGGGGCAAACGAGCAGACGTATCGCATGATATCGACACATGGCCGCAACACCAGAGGCGTCACAAGGCGGAGAAAAGAGCGTACTCTCTTTTCTTAAAGGTTTGAAGGTCGTTTTTGATGTTTCACATTTTCGGTTAAGTACCTATTCGATTAAGTTTCAGGAAGCCAACTTGATGATGAAAAGGTACGCAAAAGGTTCAACCTACACTTTTTGGGACCACGGTGTGAACTTCAAGTCGTAAATGTTAAAATAAGTTTGAAGAATTTTGAGATTGTATAAGACTCGAACTTATCAGCTGACAACGAAGAGTCAGTATTCCTTTTACGCCAATGGTTAATAATTATGGCATTTTGATAGTATGTAAAAGTATTGTACTCACTGAAAAAGACAGGAGCTCTTCAGTAGGAACAGCGTGTTGTCGGGCGCGTTGCGCAGTTTATCCGCGGTGGTGATGACACGATTTAGGCCCTGAGCGGTCGCCGACTGCTGGCCCAGCTGATCGATCAACCTCGCTAAGATCTCAATGGCTATTCTGTTCAAAACAAAAAAATAACAATATTATACATTAATCTATACAAATAAATAAAATTGGAGTGTCTGTTTGTAGTATTAAAATAACTGATTTTTACTAAATGCAGGTATACATGGTACATATACCAAAAATGTGATTAAAAATTTTTTGGTCTGTCTGTTTGTTCCGGATAATCTCTGGAACGACTGGACGGATTTTGACGTGACTTTCACTGGCAGATAGCTGATGATCCAGGGAGTAACTTAGGCTAGTTTTTTAGATTAACTTTGTCCCGTGGCGTTACTTGCGGTACGACGATAACCGCAAGTAACACCGCGGGGTTCAGCCAGTATATAACTAGAACAGAGAACAAGAAATATTACTATTGGATGAACTACTGAGGTGAAACCACTGCTCCATAATATATAGCTTAATTAGGAAGACATTTATCATCATACGTGACGACTGAGCTTCGTTGTAACGTCTTAATTTGTATTGGTACCAATAAATTATCTAAAAATTGTTGTTTCTGCATATCAACAACTAGCTAACCCAAACTTCGTATGTGTTTAGTATTGGTCATAATGTGATGTTATACAGCGTGAATAAAGTGTGGTGCGTTCACCTATAAAAGATAGACATATGCTGTTGCAGACTTTTTTCACTTTTAAAGAGGAAAAATTCTGCCTTTTAAATTTTGTACAAAAATCTGTAATGTCCTGTGGGCGACCTCACAGTATAAGATAATATAACCTCTTTATTGTTTACGTTTCTGAGTACATTGTTGTTTTGACATTTGACATTTCTTTTAGAGGCACTTCGTAAATTTAAAGGGTTGGCCCCACTTAGCATTTTTTAGTCGAATTTTGAACGATTTTTGTGACGGTTCTGTGGACTGACTCTATGGACTCGAGTGCTAGGTTCACAATGGCACACCCCTAGAGAAGGTTCATTCCTTGGTCTTTTTCTTTTGAATCTTGAAGATGGAAGACCTTATTTTTATCAGAGTTTATTTTTTTGTTAATCTTTCTTAATTTTTGAAATCACAATGGTCAATGGCCTAGTGAATTTGACGGAAATTTGTTTACCATTTGATTATCTTAAATTGAAGAATATTTCGACATATTTTTGGCGAGAGTCTTCTGGAAACCATGTGTTACAAAAAAAATTCTTATTGAAGCAAATTTCGCTAAATTTCATTGTTTTTGTCCAAGTTTAAGATCGGTAGAACCATTTATTGATTTGTTGAAGTTTTGATTTTTAAATTCGTTATTAAACCCTGGTAAGTGATTGTTGTATTATTACTGAGAGGTTAGAATTAAATCAAAGGTGATGAAGAAATTAACCATTCAATTCTCTATTTGTTCTAGCGCGAGCGAGGTTTTTGTTTTACGTCTAATTGAAATTTTTATCATTTTTTTACTTAGTTTTTCTTAACTTAGTTTTTTTAACTATAATTTTACATGTGGCTTCACTTAAAAGCTATAGGGGTGCAATGCCATCCTAACTAAAAAATAAGGGGTGGAATCCAGTAAGTCAACCACAGCTACTATGAATTGGGACGGGAATCATCTATTAGGCTGTCCATTTAACCTTGTAATTTTAAGGTAAAGATTACAATAACAACAGAAGCTATAACCATGTTAGTGCTCGTAAAGGGAAAATTATTTCTGTATTAAAGCCTTTGGCCTTCAGATTCTACGAGTATTAAATCTGCTTTTAAACACTTAACCTCTGTTTATTTGTCAGCACTTCCCCCCTAGATTAAAGGTTTAACGCTGGCCGAGCTATTCCAGGTATTATTTGTTTGTTCTTTTTGTAAGTTACTATTGGGTGATTGTTTTTATTGGCCGGCTCCTGGTGCCCGAGAATATTTGTTTCTTTTATTAGATTTTTGTGGTGGCGGACCAGTTTGTTTGTTTGACACCCACTAGTAGCATGCGAAGATTATTTTATTAGTTTATTATTACCAACCAAAACATTTTTTATTTTTTTAATATTACAAATCTTAACTAATTAACCACTGTAACTTGTACTCTTTAAACCATACTTTCGTGACTGTTTCGCTTACAGACAATTGAATTATTAGTTCAGCGATTATGTTATTTATTATACTGCTACAATAAAAAACTAACTTGGAATCATAACTTTACCAATTTCGTGTCGTTAACGATTATACGTAAATTTTTCATGCCATCTGTAAAAGTGCGTGCTTTGAAATATATAAACAAAACCATCAACAGTCAATCTTGGTTTTTAAACAAGTTTGGGTATTAAGTCTGTTATCTATACAAATAAATAAAATTGGAGTGTCTGTTTATAATATTAAAATAACTGCTTTTTACTAAATGCATATGTGTATACACGCTACATATACCAAAAATGTAGTTAAATTTTTTTTTTGTCTGTGTCTGTCTGTTTGTTCCGGGTAATCTCTGCTGGACGCTGGACTGGCTGGCTGAACGGATTTTGACGGGACTTTCACTGGCAGGTAGCTGATGATCCGTAGAATAACTTAGGCTAGGCTTTTTTAGACTAACTTTGTCCCGCGGCGTTACTCGCGGTACAACAATAACCGCGGGGTTCAGCTAATCAGTTCTATAATAGGATTACACCCAGTTGAAGTGAAACTTTGCTGTGTGAGAACTATTACTGTTTCAATAGCCGCAAAGTTTTTGTAATCAATACTAATAAGTACTATAAATTCGGAAGTAACATGAAACAGACTGAAACAGAGTTCTGTTTCGTTTTTACGGCTAAAACTCTGCACCGGTTTGAATAAATTTCGATATGAATAGATTGGACCGTAGACTGGGCTACAGTTAGTAAAGTATGTGACGAAATTCAAACATTTTTTTGTAAATATTTCATACAACCGTGTAGCGTACCTATAATTGCCCCGGTGGTGCAGTGTTGACATTTCCGACATATATTTTTTGCACAAACAGGGAACTTCTATTCCTTTTGCGAGACGCAACGTTAATCAAGTCGTTAAAACAACACTTGCTGGGTCAGCTAGTATCAATATTTATACAAACCTATGCAAATAAACAAGTACAATTTTAACAAAAATAAAACTAATTTCAAGGTTCGACTCGATTTCTCGTGGATGCCATCATCAGATATTAATTTCCTTATCATGGTACCACCGTCGGGACATCTCCTTTCCATTAAAAAAAGAATCATCGAAATCGGTTCGTAAACGACCAAGTTATCCACGAACACACACATAAAAAATATATATATACGGTCGAATTGAGAAACCTCCTCCTTTTTTTGAAGTCGGTTAATAACATTGCCGATTAAATAGTGTAAATGCTAGCCTATGAGGTTATGGTTATCACTTATCATGAGTGGTTTATCAGCTTGTTTCCCTCCTATACTACGAGTATAATAAAACAGAGGAATAAGAGATATTCAAGTAGTTTTGCAACTCTTCACCGAGTGAGTTAAGTTACTCAAACCCAACATAACCTCTTCCCATAATTCAGGGAAGGGATGGCGAACAAAAGGGGTTGTCAACACACTAAGTATGAAGTAACCCTTCTACTGGCTTACCCTCTTAACTAGAAAAGCAAAAGAAGGATAGAAAAACTAGAGATAGTTTTGTAACTCTTCACCAAGTGAGTTAAGTTACTTGAACTCAACTTAACCCCTTCCCATAACCCAGAGAAAGGGGAAATAAAGGGGTAGAATACACTTAGTATGTATAACCCCATCAGCTCGTCTGCCACCTATACTATAGAAAAACAAAAGAAGAAAAAAATGGGGTAGTTTAGTAGATCTTAACCGATTAAGCTAACTGGAGCCCAACCATACTATTCCCCATAATCCAAAACAAAAGAAGAGGGAAATTTGGGATAGCTTTGTAGATTTTTAGTGAGTGAGTTAGATTACTAGAACCCAACTTAATTCCTTCCCACAATTCAGAGAAGGGATGGGGCACAAAGGGGTAGTCATCACACTGTATGAAGTGACCCATTAGCTTGTTTGCCTTATATTCTTGGGAAACTTACAGGGGAAACTTGGGATAGTCTTGTAGATTTTCAGTGAGTTAGATTACTTAAATCCAACTTAACCCCTTCCTATTATCTAGAGGGGCCACAGAGAATAAAGGGGTAGTGACCACACTCTGTATGAAGTGAACCATCCACTCATCTATCACCTATACTATAAGAATCAAAAGTATAGGAGAACTTGGGATAGTTTTGTAATTTTCTGTGACTGAATTAGATTAATCAAACTTAACCCCTTCCCATAATTCAGAGAAGGGAAGGGGAATAAAGGGCTAGTCAACACACTTAGTATGAAGTGACCCATCTGTTCCACTGTCACCTACACTATAAAAAACAAAAGATGAAGACAATTGGGGTAGTTTTGTTGCTCTTCACTGAGTGGGTTAAGATAATGGAACCAGACTTAACCTCTTCCCATTACTCAGAGAATAAAGGGGTAGTCACCACACTTGGCATAAATTAACCCATCTGTTTGTTTGTTTGTCACCTATACTATAAAAAAACAAAGGAAGAAGCGAACTTGGCTAGTTTTGTAGCTTTTTGCTGATTGAGTTAGGTTACTCAAACCTAAACTAATCATTCCCCTTGATCAAGAGGGAAGAGGTGGAAAAAGGGAGTGCTTATGTTAGTCAGTCAACACACTTAGTTAGAATATCCTATCTGTTAAAAAACTTAGGTCAGTTTTGTAGCTTTTTACTGATTGAGTTAGGTTACTCAAACCTAAACCAATCATCCGCCTTGATCTGGAGGGGAGAGGGGAAATAAAGAGTGCCTGTGCAAGTCATCACACTTAGTTTAAATAACCTATCTGCTAAAAAACAAAGGAAGAAGAGAACTTGGGCTAGTTTTGTAGTTTTTTACTGATTGTGTTAGGGTACTCAAACCTAATCATCCCCCTTGATCAGGAGAGGAGAGGGGGGAATAAAGAGTGCCTGTGGTAGTCATCATACTTAGTTAAAATGACTTATCTGGTTGCTTGATCCCTACACTATTAGAAAACCGAACTCATCTGCTCAAGTTTAACTTGCAAAAGTGTTCTAGTAAACTAATTGCAGAATAAATAATTTCATTATAATATTGTGAATGTTAAACTAAATTCAATGTACTGATCGACTCAATGAAAGTGAGCCTCACAGTAATTCAATGATTATCCTGTTCACTGAAGCCCTACATAACTTTTTCCGGGGAAAAGTTCGGTTCCAACCCAGTAACCTTTGAATTGTAGGTCTTAAAAAAATTTATACATAAAAATAATGCTTTCACTTATGTGAACACTATCATATCAGTCTCCTAGTTCAAATCAGGTTCTTAATTCTAAGAAATATCTACACAACATTATTTCAGATTTCTTTACACAAGTATTTACATGTTTGTTGCAAATTGTAAATAATTTTATTTATTTATTTATTACACATCATGCACTTTAGGTACATAGGCGGACTTAATGCCTAAGGCATTCTCTACCAGTCAACCTTTAGGTGATGCAGAGAAAATAGGAAGTAGATGCATTTAGATTATTATTTGTAAAATATGAAATACACATACATATATAAACTTACCATACACTACATATAATACATAGATGCGTATGTATACACATTCTAAAATATATATAAATACATAAATACATACATACACAAAAAAATACCATAATCAGTGTGAGATATCATTTAAGCATTGGTTGATTCTGCGAGCTGTTTCAATAAATACTGCTTTACTTTTGTTTTAAATGTAAAAACGTTAGTAGCCATTCTGACCTCGAGCGGAAGCTCATTCCAAAGAAGAACGGACTGCACAATAAAGGATGAGCCAATGAACTCAGACGTGTGGAACCTTTTAAAAAAATATAATAAGAAAAGCAATGTACAGTTCAAGGTCTGGTCCCTGAAATACAGTTTATATTAGTTCAGGGGTCAGAGAATTCACATTTAGTGTAGGAATGTTTTGTTTTTGTGTCAATAAATAAACAAATATAAGGGGAGTTTTCAATTTCCTAGAGCTGCACAGAACAAATCTATACAAATAAATAAAGTTGGAGTGTCTGTTTGTAACATGGTACATATACCAAAAATGTTTTAAAAAAAATGTTGTCTGTCTCTCTGTTTGTTCCGGATAATCTCTTGAATGGTTCGATCGATTTTGACGGGACTTTCACTGATAGATAGCTAATGATATAAGGAGCAACTTAGGCTACTTTTTTAGACTAGCTTCATCCCGTGGCGTTACCCGAGGTACGACAATAACCACGTGTAACACCGCGGGGTGCAGCTAGTAAACTTATAAGATCACAATCAAATGTGTGTTATACTTTTACCATATGATAATTAAAATACTACATTCTTTATGAAATAGGCAATTTGAAGGTGAAACCAGGTAATTGGCAACGTTGCATAAATAACAACCCCAGTCATTTGATGAATCACAGTTGACTGATTTTATTCCATCTATACTGATAAATAAAATTGGAGTGTCTGTTTGTTATATTAAAATAACCACTTTTAAATAAATGCATATGTACGTATACATAATAAATGTATCAAAATATCTTTTTTTTTTTAATTGCTGTTTGTTCCGGGTATCTCTGGAACAGCTGGTCCTATTTTGACGGGACTTTCACTGGCAGGTAGCTGATGATACAGGGAGTAACTTAGGCTACTTTTTTTAGACTAGCTTTGACCCACGGTACAACAATAAACGCGGGTAACACCGCGGTGTTCAGCTAGTAAATAAATAAACCTTATTAGGTGTGGCTCAATCTTGATTTGAGATGCCAAAAATGAGCATTCAATTACTCATATTCTTCAATGTGTACAATAGATTTATGAATAAATCCCTGTTACAGAAAATATAATTTCACTTACTTGGTTGCTCGAGCATCTCCTTCGAACGACGGGGGCTTCAGGGTACAATCTATTTTAGTGATGTCTTCGGGTAGAATTTCATTCACCGTCAACTCCATCGTAAACAGAATTATCGAATTCTAATTAAAATAAAAAAATGTAAAAGTCTTTTTAAAACTGATCTAAAAGGGAAGCTGCACTGATTGAATACACTTAATAAATTTGTCTCGTCTTCTGACAGCACCAGCTACCACCAGCGACCCGCCAGGTAAAAGGCCGACTGTTTTTGTGTTGCCAGCTTCCATAGATTTGTTTACAAATTAAGTTACGAGGTTTTTAAGTTCGACAGCGCGTAAACTTGTTGGGTCTGCTTATGAATGGCCACTTAAATCAGTAATGGAAAAATCTTGCAATGAGTAAAAACATTTAACCAACATTATGACGATATTGAATAAGTTTATAGAAGATGATTAAGAGCACTTAGCATCAAGAATCAACAGTTTAAAAATATTTTTGAAAGTCGAAGATTGTCATACAAAATCTTATTCGACCGATTGAAATAAAACAAGCACTAAATGTTTAGTGAAGCCATAGGAGCAGTGGTAGCCAGACAATACATAGAGAAAACCGTAAGTTAAACGATGCCATGGTCTTCTGAGGATAACGTGTACAAACACACAGAAGAACAAATGAAAGAAATAAGCCTTTCCTACCTTAGAGCATATATATCTAGAGGGGCAGCCGAACGGGAAAGCGTGATCGGAGTAGAGAGAGACGTATTTGGGTAGTGCCTGAGTCTGTAGGTCTTTCTCACGCAAGCTTCTGATTGGGCTTGTGATTGTTTGATGTATTTTCCGTCAAATCAGTCATGCAAATTGGTTAATAACATGAATAAGAGATTCATACATACTTTTATAATAATAATAATATAATAAAGCCATTTATTCCCAAAATTCAAATAACAAAAGGAAATTAAAATAATACATAAGATCGCTATTTAACGTTATGTGCACAGTTCCAATAACATTAACTGACTACAATGTCCATTCATTATCCATAATCAATTGACTCCATATACAAATACATTCCTTTTCATTTTCTAGTTTTTTTTTTTTTTTTTTGTAAGTACATACACATTACACAAGAGGAAACACCCAAAGTCCGAAACAAACATTTGCATACAAACACTCGGTCCGACTCAGGAATCGAACCCGAGACCTCAAGCACAACAGTCGCAGACGTTACCACTGCGCCACCGAGGCAGTTACTAAAATATTTAATATGTATTTACGAATCGAAATCAATTAAAATAGCATTCATTTATGTTCATGCATTACAATGTCAAAAAATCTATCTATAAATTACGATCACTTATATCAAACACTTTGAAACAATGGAACAATGGAACTCAAATAATCAAATTAAATTTCACACTATGAAATACCGCAATCACACTAATTACTAATTGCAATATTCCACAATGTACCAATGCTTCAGTAATCTAAGCGATCTACTTCAATTTTGAATAATCATTATAATCAAATTACAGCAAAACCGTCACTGAGCTTTTTCTATTTTGGGTACCCAAACTTGAGCAAAGGCCTCCTCCATATATCTCCACTGTTGCCTGTCTTTGGCAAGTCTAGTCCAAGTAGATCCCACCGCCCGCACTATGTCATCGCTCCAGCGTCGTCTAGGACGTCCGCGGCGGCGTTTCTCATCTCGCGGCCACCAGTGCAGAACACGTTCACTCCAGCGCCCATCATTTACACGTGACACATGACCCGCCCAGCACCATTTTAGTCTACAGGCTGTTTCTGCTACATCCACAAGGTTTGTATTGTTTCTGATCTCTGAGTTTTTTATTTTTTGATTCAGTTTCAGCCCCATCATGCTTCTTTCGACTGCTCGTTGAAAGACTTGGAGTTTATTTATAATTTGTTTGGTCAGAGCCCAGGTCTGACAACCGTAGAGCAATGTGGGAGCCACTACGATTTCGAAAGCTTTTTTCTTCAACTTCAAAGGTAGTTTGGACTTAAAAATATGTTTTAGTGCCCAGTATCGTTTCCAGGCAAGTTTTATTCTACGCTCTACCTCGCCTAGTGTCTGTTCTCGGAACGTAATTCTCTGACCCAAGTAAGTATACTCTTCAACATACTTCAGCAAACTTGATTGTATTTTAATTGGTACTTGTTCTCCGTTGGTCATTGCACATGTTTTATCCATGTTCATAGTTAAACCGCATTTTCGGCTTTCCTGGTCTAGTGTTTGTAACATATATTCCAATTGCCAGTGATTCTCACATATAAGTATAATGTCATCAGCAAAGCGCAAGTGGTTCAACAACTCACCATTTATATTTATACCTAGTGAGTTCCACTCCAGGTTGCGAAAAATGTCTTCGAGAAGGGCAGTAAATAAATTCGCAGATATTGGATCACCTTGTCGTACTCCTCGCTGTACATTAAATGGCCTTCCTTGTCTCTCCAGCTTTACTCTTGCTTTACTCCTTTTATATATTTCTTCTAATATTTTAATGAACTTACTAGGTACTCCTTGCCGGTTTAAAGCCCTCCACAGAGCTGTGTGAGCGATTGAATCGAATGCTTTGTGATAATCGACAAAAGCAATATAGAGCGTTTTACCATATTCTTCATATTTTTCGATAATTTGGGTAAAAGTAAATATATGATCAATTGTAGAGAACCTTGGACGAAAGCCCGCTTGTTCTTTCGGTTGATTTTGTTCTAAAATCGGCATAATCCTTTTTAGTATTATTTGAGTGAATACTTTGTAGATTGTTTGCAATAAACTTATAGGTCTATAATTGCCAATATCTTTCGGGTCACCCTTTTTATATAATAATGTTATAATTGATGTTTCCCATTGTGATGGTATAATTTCCGATCTTAAAATTTGATTAAATAAGTTTGTAAGGGTACAAGACAGGGGTTTAATCAGACATTTTAGAATATCGTTCGTAATTCCGTCAGTTCCTGGGCTTTTGAAAGATTTCAAAGACTTTATAGCGTTGTGTACTTCAGCTTCCATCAACAAGGGTTCCTCTTCACTTAATCTGTCTATTCCTGTCGCAATAAAGCTCTCACTTCCGTTTTTACATCGATATAACTCTTCATAGAATTGTGTAGCTACCTCCACCAACTCCCCTCTATCAGAAACCGAACGTCCTTCTCCTGCTGATAGCGAAGGAATCCATTTTCTAGCATTATTTAAACGTTGTTGTCCTCTTTTGACTGAATTATTCATTTTTAGATCTTCTTCAATTATCTTTAGTCTATCAGAGTGTTTTTTTCTACTTATTTTCCTCTTGATTGTTTTGTATAGCTTAGTAAGTTCTTTCTTTTCAGATTTTGTTTTATTTTTCTTCTGTTTTAAGATAGTTCTTCTCTCTATGAGTTTTGTTACCTCTGGTGTGACATCTTCATTTGATTTTTCAATGGTTGAATTCTGTCTTGATAGTAAGATTTGGTTTTGGATAGTTTCAATAATATTACAATATAGTTCTTGGATGTCTTCGCTGGCCGTAAGGGAGGCGGAAGCGTTGATAAATCTGTTTTTGAGTATTTCCATTTCTTTTAGCGTTAATGGGCTAGTTCTGCCCTTAAAGGATTTCCTTGACTTTATTTGTTTTTTTAATGATAGTTTTGCCCGAAGAAGCCTGTGGTCTGTAGGGTATGTTGTGTTGATTACATTTACATCTTTGATTCTATTACTAGTGTTTGTGATAATATAATCAATTTCATTAAATGTTTTTCCATCAGGGGAGCACCAGGTCCACCTTTGTTTTTTATTCTTTTTAAAGTATGTATTCATGATATGTAGTTGATTCTCCACACAAAATTCTTTAAGCATTTTTCCTCTTTTACTGACAGTATTAGTATAGTTCCATGGGCCCATTATACATCTGTCTTCAGGTTTAGTGATTCCTATTTTAGCATTGAAATCACCCATGACTATTATGTTTGGGCTTGCATTGTATAGAGCTGAGATTAAATCCATGTAAAAATATTCTATTATTTCATCTGTCGCTTTTTCTGTTGGGGCGTAGACTTGAATAATACTAATTTTATGGTTATTAATGTTCAGGTCAAGTCTTGCCACTCTATTTGAGAGGGGATTGAAATCCCTTACGTATGTTTTCATATAGTCCTTCAGTACAAAACCAACACCACTATAACTGCTGTGCTCATTTCCTGAGTACATAAAGATTAAATTATTTTTTTCAAAAATATCAGTTTGTTTTTGCCTTGTCTCTGATAAGCCTAATACATCCCATTTTATCTTTTTCATGGCATGTATAAGTTCTACCTGTCTTGTTTCACAGACTATAGACCTAACATTAAGCGCACAAATATAAAGATATGGAGGGTTGTAGTATTCATCCCCCGCGGTGACTAGCCGTATTGGGAGATCGAGAGGGGCTGTATTTGATTGCTATTTACTTTCCTGTAATTCTGGTTGCTCACATGAAGAGCTTTCATTGTTAAAAACTAATCTCGGTTTGTGTACCACATACTTTTTCATTGTGATTTTCTTACTTCTCTTTACAGGTTGTTTTATGTTGTCTTTAAGGTTTTTGCTTTCTATCGTTTCGGGTGACTCAGACATAGGTCTCTTAGTTTTTTTTGAAGAGTGTTCTCTGTTGTTCGGAAGCACAATAAGCTTGTCGTATCTAATAAAGGCCGTCTTGCCTGATTCTATTTCTTTTTTCATCTGTATTTGTAGTTCTTTACGTTTCCTCAAGACTTCTTTAGGGTAATCCTGTTTTATGTAATAAGTACATACATACTTTTACACAGTTTTAATTAAACATATATAAACAATTGCCACGCGAGCCAACCCGCAGGCAACAGCTAGTAGATGATATAGATGATAAATTCTTTCAGCGTTCGATAGCCCATTTATCCAAAGAAGCTATATGCTATTTATCATCACGCTAAGACCAATAGGAGCGGATTATCAGTGAAAATGTAAAAAAAAGGGGAAAAAATATTTCTTCTGTGAGCTTCCATTGCGTGCTCTGCGCAAATGGGTATAGATCTATGAATATTCCTACCTCTATGGTATGGATTCGTGAATATAATTTATGACAGAACTCGTCCCTTTTTAACCGACTTCAAAAAAAGGAGGAGGTTTCTCAATTCGACCGTATATATTTTGAAACCTCAGATAAATGAAACTGTCTAAAATGGGACAGCTGATGTCAATCTTATAGGCCGCGTACATGAACTCAGCAGGAGCAGAGCGGGCGTGTAAGCAGAGCGGACAGCGGCGTATTCAAATGTGACGGAGAGCTGATGCGCAGCATATAGAATTTGTGAAGTTTATTACGATGGAAGAACGCGTTTTAGTTGGAAAAAGGAAATAAATCCCGGATTTGTATCCTTCTTCCAACTAACCGGCTTTTCGATCACATGAAAATATCTAATATATAAAATTCTCGTGTCACAGTTTTCGTTGCCATACTCCTCCGAAACGGCTTGACCGATTTTGATGAAATTTTTTGTGCTTATCCGGTATCTATGAGAATCGCCAACATCTATTTTTCATCCCCCTAAATGGTAAGGGTCACCCATCCTTAAAAAAAAATTATGGCAAAACGACGTTTGCCGCGGTCAGCTAGTAATATATAAATTGAAGTGATTTATGCCTGTTTTTTGACGCTACGTTGCGGCTACGTATAAAGTACACAACGACATGTAAAAGTGAATTTGGGGAAAATGATGTTTATTCCCTTCTTCCAATTGGTGTTTCAATTATTGTTGATAGTTTTCTTACTTGTGATTCTGTGTTACAATCCTACTAATATTATAACCGCGAAAGTTTGTAATTATGGATGGATGGATGTTTGTTACTCTTTCACGCAAAAACTATTAAACGGATTTGGATTAAATTTAACAGTAATATTGCTTTTAAATCAGAATAACACATAGACTACTATTTGTCGCCAAAACAGACATACACGCGGGCGGAGCTACTAGCAAAATATAAATATAAATTCGAAAGTATAGCCCATTCGTTTAGTTAGTGTCGGTACAACCGCACATAATTGTCGTTATTGTTGTGAAATACGAATATGTATATTAATTTATACAACAGTTTAATCTGACAAATCATATTTAGCTGTGGGTGTACGCGGCAGGTGGGTTCTTTAATGTTGTCGCGAAGTTCCTTTGACAATAAGCCGACATTGCGATCAAAGTGATCGTATCTAAGCGAATGGACTATAATTTTATCTGTCTGTTACACACTGTTTACAGATACACCGCTGAAATAATTTCCATGTTTATAATTGACATCCTTTGCTTATTGAAGAGTAAACATGCAACTATTTATCGTGATAACTGAAACACACGTGAGCGGAGCGGCGGGCAATAGCTAGTAATATTATATTAATTTCAAGAGATAGTAATTTGATTTATTTCGAAGCCCCAGTTGCATATACTATCACTGGGCACACCGAGATATCAAATATCAATCTATCTATACAAATAAATAAAATTGGAGTGTCTGTTTGTAATATTAAAATAACCGGTTTTTACTAAACGGTACACATACCAAAAATGTGGTATAAAACTTTTTGTCTGTCTGTATGTCCGTCTGTCTGTCTGTTTGTTCCGGGTAATCTCTGGAACGGCTGGACATTTTGACGGGACTTTCACAGGCAGGTAGGTGATGATCCAGGGAGTAACTTAGGCTAATTTTTTTAAACTAACTTTGTACTGCGGCGTTACTCGCGGTACGACGATAACCGCGGGCGGGCGGCGGCATTAAAGAGTAACAAACATCTATCCATACTTACAAACTTTCGCGTTTATAATATTAAGTAGGATTTATTCTTCAAGTAATCAAAGTATCACCAAAACCAAATTTCATTGAAATTGGTGCAGTTTAGTCTTGGGTTTGTCGGTTATCGCAGCAAAAAGTAGCCTATATCCTCAAGAATCAAAGTATCTTCATGCTAAATTTCATCGCAATCGGTGCAGTGGTTCGGCCGTGAAAGCGGGACAGACAGACAGACAGAGTTACTTTCGCATTTATAATATAAGTCCATACTTATCCATATCCACATATCCATACTTCCATAAGTATGGATATGTAGATAAATAATAATTTTATATAGTCTTTATTGTTTGTAAGTAACAACAAATGTGATGTACAAAGAAGAGAGTCCAACAAGTCTGATGACGAATTATGAGAAGGTTCTCTAGGAAAGCTGAAATTGCGTAAAATATCAATTTCGTGAATTGGCGAATCCAGTCCTGGGAGTCTTTTAGCGAGTTAGAGGTTATTTCGCTACTGCGTACACAACAACAACATATTTTTTTCGTTTTTTTTTTGAAAATTCTTTATGCAGCTCATCAGCTCTTGAACGCGCCGCTGCTCGCGCCGCTTCCACGTCCGCTCTGCTCCCGCTGAGTTCGAATACGCGGCCTAAAAGATTGACATGAGCTGTCCCATTTTAGAACTTTTCAAGAGGACGAGTTCTGTCATAAATTATTTTCACGAATCTATAACCATTGCGCAGAGCACGTTATGGAAGCTCACAGAAGAAATATGCTTCCTTTATTTTAAAATCCTTTCACTGATACTCCGCTCCTATTAGTCTTAGTGTGATGATAAACAGCATATAGCATTTTTCGATAAATGGGCTATCGACCGCTAAAAGAATTTATCATCTATATCATCTACTAGCTGTTGCCTGCGGCTTTGCTCGCGTGGCAGTTGATTATATTTATTTAATTAAAACTGTGTAAAAATATGTATGAGTAATTTATTCGGAAGCAGAAACGCTTAAATACGTATCTACTGGTTTTTAATTAGTGGCCCAAAGATAATATTTCAAGTTTCTAACTTAAAAAACTACAGACTTCTATGCAATCTTTCAACCCGTATTTCCTTATCCTTATTATCCTGTGGGCTATGTCGATGACCTTGGTTCTCTGTCAAATCACCTCATTCCTGATGCGGTATATAGCGACCTTATGTTTTCCTTGTTCAATTGTCGGGGTCACAAACTATAGCGAACTTCTGTTATGTAGAGTTAACAACGGCGATAACTTTGGGAGCAGTGGTTTATTATGCCGAAGCCACGGCTCCATATTACTATAAATTGTTACACGGGGATGTCTGGTTTTCTTACTTACTTACAGTTCCTTATTTATACTAAAATGATTCGTTAAAATGCATTTAGTCACGTCTTATTCTCGATGAGATAAGCCGTGTCTTTATACGACGTGATCTGACTGATCTGCTGATCTAGCTGGTCGTCTTACCTACGTATACATTCTATTGATTTAATAACATATGACATAGGAATACGATACCTTAGAGAAACGTCGATCATAGCCCTCTCCATAGTACGCTGAGCGACTTTGAACTTGTGAAACAGCCGTGTCGTAAGTTTCCATGTTTCGGCACTGTAGAATCGACGATGATATGACCCGATGAAATTTTCCAAATGTTGCCCAACCTGGCTGAATTCTCCTCCTCATCAACAAAATTGATTCTACGTAACTGCAAGGTCTGCCCGAGGTATACATATTTTAGTACAACTTTGAGAACGGCACCGTGTACTTAGACCGGTTCCGGTAAACATACGTATCTACTCAATTTTAAAAATTTCGTACCTCAAAAGGAAAAAACGGAACCTTTGTAGAATCACTTTGTTGTTTTTTTAGGAACGCGTGTAGATAACAAGCAGAAATTTATATTAAATACTCAGGTCTACTGTCCCTTGGAGCTGTGAAAAAATCAAACTTCTAAACCAACGCAATTAAAAGATACAGCCTTTTATGCTGCACATTTCAGTAATCAAGCTTCAGGATTCATAACCTACAGGGTACTTCCGTGAACTGAGAATCTTGAAATTTGATAATAAGAAGCAACTTTTTGTAGCACAGACAAAGACAAAATTGCTATAAGCGTAATTTTTTTGTAATATCATATAATACACGTTTATTACAAGTTTTAACGGAACCCTCGGTGCGCGAGACTCGCACTTGGCCGGTATTTTTAATCAGTAGCCCAAAAATGTTTTCAACTTAAAAATGACGAACTTCCGTACAAACTTTCAACCCCTATTTCACTCCCTTGGGGGTAGATATCCAAAATTCCTTTTATAGGTATATATTCATTTATAATAAGTAGCCAAAAATAAAGTTACCTGTTCCTAACTTAAAAAATGACTTCCATGAAAAAATGTCAACCCCTATTTCACCCACTTATGAGTAGAATATGCAGAAACGCTTAAATAGAAATCTAGTCATTTTTAATATGTAGTTCAAAATTAAAGCTTTATGACGGACTGCCAGACTAACCTTTAAGCGAAATTTCAACCCTATATTACCCCTTAGGGGTAGAATATCCAGAAACGTTTAAATAGGTATCTGGGCAATTCTTTGAAAATGTGCATATTACCTCGTGTTAAGAGATTGTATAAAATTTGTGACAGGGGTAGTATATCCAGAAACGTTTAAATAGGTGATCTACTCATTTTTAATCAGTAGCTCAAAAATAAAGTTTCATGTTTCTAACTGAAAAAATGACGAACTTCCATACAAACTTTCAACTCCTATTTCACCCTCATAGGAGTAGAAATGCCGAAATTTCTTTCTTAGTGGGTTTCTACTCAATAAAACGATCCTACTCATAAAATTTCATAGCCCTATCATAGTTTACGCTCGACGATGATGAATCAGTCAGTCAGGACTTGTTATTTTATAAGTTTAGATAGATATCAGTAGTTCCTGAGATTAGTGCGTTCGATCAAACAAAGAAACTCTTCAGGTTTAAAATATAAGTATAGACAGAAACATTCAATATTTTTATAGCTATCCATTCTTCTTCTTCTCAGTCGTTCACTCTTGTCAGAGTGGTCGTGGTCATGTGCCGGTCAGAATACTGCGCCACCGCTTCCTTCGTGATGCGACGCCATGTAGCTATCCATACTCATACTAATATTATAAATTCGAAAGACAGCCCCTAAACCGCTGAATTGATTTGGAGTACATAGTACAAAAGTAGCCTATGTCGTAAGGCTATTTTGATGTGAAACATTTGTATTTGTTTTGATAATTCTATTTTTATTTGTATTAGCATTTTGTATTTAATAAAAATAAATATAAACTATCATTTTATTTTATACAAAACAATTTCGATGTTTCACATCTGCCAGGCTTCCCGTGACGGCTCACGTTTTTTTGTCGTGATAACCGTCATAAACGCGGGCAGCGCCATGGGCAAAAGTCAGTCTATTTTAATGAAAACTTTCAAATTGTGTATTCAATTGTGGAAGTATAATCAGGTTTTGGTATGTTCTGTGACAGCACTTTTAATCGGCGGTAATCACTTACCATCAGGTGACCAGACTCTTTGCAAGCCCCCTGTGACATAAGGGATATATCGGCGCCATCTAATCTTTAACCGTGGGAGTGATTACCGAGTGATACCACGGCCTCACAAAAATCGATGTAAAACAGCACCTGCGCTGTGTTTCATTGAGTGTTGACGACACCGGAGGCCTATACCCCAACCCCTAACCCCATCCCCCAAAGGCCGGCAAAGCACTTGTGACGCCTCTGGTGTTCCGAGTGTCCATATAACTGTCCGTCATGCCTGCTCGTTTGCTCCCTAGTCCATAAAAAACTGCTTTTAGCTTTCATCGCCACTGATTTCGAGTAGACCACTGTAAAATTGTAACTAAGCTTCAGCAAGTCTGAGACAGAAAAGCAAATATTGTAACTTGCCCTTATGCCTATTTTATTTACTACTAGCTGAACCCCGCGGTGTTACCCGCGCTTATCGTTGTACCGCGAGTAACGCCGCGGGACAAAGTTAGTCTAAAAAAGTAGCCTGAGTTACTCCCAGGATCATGAGCTACCTGCTGTGAAAGTCCCGTCAAAATCCGTCCGCTCCAGAGATTACCCGGAATAAACAGACAATTTCTATTTTAAATACATTGTTGTTATATGTACCGTGTATCATATGCATTTAGTAAAAAGCGGTTATTTTAATATTACAAACAGACACTCCAATTTTATTTATTTGTATAGAAGACTGGTAGCACCCCGCGGCGCTACCCGCGGTTGTCTTGTGAAACACAACAGGTTTTGAACTGTTTGTGAAATCAGTCATCTAGTGAAGTTCTGTCAAAATCGATCCAGCCATTTCATTATCAAATTGACCACCACTCTTGGATGAATGTACTCATGCTTTCCATGATGCAGAGAACACACTTTTTAGTAGACATTAAATAAAAAAATTATAATTACGGGGAACCTTAAAACAGGAATATGTCATATTTACTAGACTGTCTACTGGAACTATGGAAGTAAGACACCTTTCCGCGCTTTCGAGTAGCAAGGTATTGACTTGATAATAAGAGCGAATACAACATTCAGCTAGCAAAAGGTACCATGGTCACGACGAAATCTATGACACTGAGTTGTCCACCCGGTCCTTAAAATGACCATGGAACAGACGAACATTATCTCCACGTAGTTTTTGTTTTGGTTAAGAGTTCATTATTAAGAATGTGGTTTATAAAGTAAATAGTTGAAGTTACTTTTACCTCTCAGATAAAACAATCTTTGAACAAGGTAGCTAGGTTTAAGTTAAAAGTAGTTAGGTACCTATAGCCAACGGTCAGTCGTATCATTCTACAACTTTCGCTGCAAAATCTGCTGTTTAAATAGGTACCATGGAGTGAGTAAAATAAAACAATGGGTTAAGACACACAACACCATTTATTATAAATTCCAGAAAAATGAGGACAAAGCGTGGCACATACAACTACAATTAGATGGAAATGTTTAAAATAAGAAATAACTTAACTTATTTTACTTCTACCACCGAGGTTTTGAACTTAGTAATGGCTTCAATGATTCAAGGTATTAAACTTAGTGATCGAGATATATAATGGTGATAATTCTCTTGGTGTCATCACTATACTAAAAATCAGTAAAATTTGTTATTGGATCATATACTCTAAACTCATCAGTTTACAGTCCATTTTTCAATATCGCACATCTCAGCTTTCACTAAATTTAGTTCAATACCGACTAAAATTTAATTAGAAGTACACGCTTGTTTATTAGAGAAAAAAAAACAAACTATACTCTAAATGTAATAATTACAAGAAACAATTACGTAAGTAATTTAGTTGGCATGTATTTAGACGAAGTATATGTTAAGTGCGAGATTTCAAGTTAATGTCACACGTTACACGTTCTAAACGTTCAACACAAGAATAGAAGAAGAAAAAAATAAGATATAAGTTGAGTAATTACTAATTTTGGTTATGCCGAAGTAAATTTCACTTTTTCAAGTAATAAACAAGCGTGTGTTTCTGACTAACGTGTATTTGGTACTGAACAAAACACAGTGACAGCTGAGATGTGAGATATTGAAAAATAGACTGTAAACATGATTATAGTATATAATCAAATAACAAGTTTTAGTAAATTTTAGTTTAGTGAATACCCCAAGAGAATCACCACCAATATCGAACGGTCGAGTTTAGATATTTCAAACATCTAATTGCATTTCTTTCCTAGTAATATTGTTATTCATCTCATGGAGTTATTATAGATGGAGTGGGATAGACATATACGGCTGCCTGTAAGCGGAAACGTCCAACCGTTAGAAAGAGAGAGAAGATCGCGGTACCCTATCTGCCTTTCTCAACTGACGCACTGACGTGACACTGACGCACTGACGTGACACTGACGTAGTGACGTCAAACGTCACGCTCACGGAATGCGAGACCTTGTTTTCTTATACCATGGTTCTGCTGTGCTGCTCTTCCGCGCAAACTGCGAAAACGCGAGTAGAGCGAAACAGACAGGTACCGCGATTATCTCCCACTTTCTAACCGTTGGACGCTTCCACTTACAGGCAGTATCTCATAGCTGGAGGCCTGGCTCCCCCGCTCTATCTATAATAACTCTTTGATTCATCCGCTCAAGTGATTGAAATGTCAAAGAGATGTCTGTTCTCTTTACCAAATCGAGAAGTTCTTATTAGCATTGCTGAGCCAATTCTCGGTAACAGAAGTTAAGAGCTCGAATGATTTGGGATTAAAAATGCCTACGTCAACTACTATTTTAAGAGTTTTCTATCTAACCTAAATACACTCGACTGCCTTAACAGAGGTGTTAGGTTTATTGACAGACTCATATGTTTCATTGTGTCATTATGTATGTAGTTGGCGTAATCTGTCACCCGAGCTCGCAGTTCCACATAATTTAGTGCCCTTTAATACTAATATAAAAAATGCAGAAAATGCAATGTCTGTATTTCAACTGAACACCTTATAAGAATAGGAACATGAACCGTCTCGAAACAAAGTTTAATTAGTAGAGCAATTCTTGCACCGAACAACAATGTTGAAACTACTCTTTCAATCAGTCCTAATTTTTAACGATGTTAATCCGTTGCATTAATACAAGAAATATTCTGAATAAAGTATACAGTTGAAACTCCAAACACGCCACAAACTTATATAGAAACTTAATGCTACTTAAAACACATTCTCAATATACAACAATCACGTGTAAACCTTAAACGATATCCTTAAAAAAATATTGTTACTTATGTTTGGATACTAATCGGCTAATGTGAATCTAACAAAAACAGTTTATGGCTAAGAAACCATTATGTTCAGCGAAAATAATGGGAGGTGACTTTTCCATACACATAGTAGCTAGTAGTAGCTTTCCATGCTCTTAAAACAGCGTGTTAAAAACTGTTACAAATAAAATCACTGAACATAATGTGTGATAATGGATATTACATCATTGTTGTATAACGATAATAGTGGTGAGATTAGGCCTACAGCAACTAAACATAAGTATCTACCTAACCTAACAAATGTGCCTCACCGAAACAGCATAACGCATTGGATACAATAATACGCTTGCATTAAATATGACATCAAAGAGAATTTAACATAGACACATTGTAGCTAAAAGAGTCGTACTCTATTCAGAAATTTGGCTGGATTCAAATCTGTGAATGTTAATTGGCTGATTGCTGAACTATTATGCTGATAACATCTCAGCCTGCCTTAAAATCTGACTTCATCTCGGCTAGTGCTCGTGTATTAAAGTCAATGCAATAGGTTTGAGATCTTATCTGCGCTACTAAGCTTGTAAAACAATTTTATTACAAAAATAAGAAATAAAGCGATCCTCGGGAGCGACTGCCGCGATGGTCAACTATCTGAAATCAATCTGCAACATGACAGCGCGCGAATTCTTTTACCTTGTGGCTGTGGTGTATCGTGTGTGCCACTAGACCATGCTGCACAATCCTGTCGTCAGGCTATTGAACGCTCCTTTAACTTACTCCAACAAACTTATTCGAGAAGATTATAGTAATACAATTAATATTTAACATTCTACGTACAATAAAAGTCTAACATTTAACAACGCACTACACTGAGGTGCAGTACTGAGGGACGACGCGATGTGATGTGCTTTTATTGTTGAATATATTAGACAAAACGAAAATATGTAGGAATATCTTACACACAAGCAGATACCAACTTAACGTGGTACTTGATGTTTCACGAGCCTAAATAAGAGAACTATGGAGATGATTGTATCCATTTTCTTATGACGATATTGATAAGTGTGTGTCAGACGATGTGTTCAAATATTTAGTAGCGCGGGGATATAAACGCGTCGTCCGCTTGTTTCTAATTGGAGTATTATTGGCACATATTCAGGAAACGATATACAGGAACTATGATACTTACACTAACAAATAGGTACAATAAGCACACAAAACGCCGCCTCGACACACACGGTACAATCTAATAAAATAATTTAGATTAGGTTTTAAAACTGACGCTTTAGTCAGATTTCACAGATTTGTTGAATCTTCATGATGGCATATGTTGCCATCTTTCGTTGTCGATTCAAAAAATGGAACCATACTCATTTCAAACAGGCCTAAATTGGATTAATTACTTTTAAAACATGATCCTACTTAGTGATCAAGGCGGCTTGACACCTATAATAATCATATAAAGTGATAATAAAAACCAACGACAAATAGAACTAAAACTGTGGGCTCCACAGAAGTCTTTAAAAATTTAACACTTTAAGTACATATACACACATCGGACGCGCCATCATTAAGAACTAATTTATGCTTTTGGTCAAATATTTGGTAAAGTTTCTAAACTATAAAGTGGTCAGGAGTCGGCCTATTTCGATATGGTGGTATGCGTGCGGTCGTCTTGAGTTGTTCCGAGAGTAAGCAAGCGGCGGGGCCTCTCTCGGTTGGCACATTCTAATTACTTATTTAAAATATAAAGTAGATATATGACACATCAAAAATACCTTAACTTTCGTCCTAATCAATTTTAAAAGAGAAAGGGTTCCGAATTCTTGGCCTAAATATTAAGGATCATAATTTTGTAAATAGACATGTGTAAATATATAGGTATATATTAATATAGGTATATATATATATATATATATATATTTGTAATAACATTATGTCAACAGTGCAGAATATATAAAGGTCAACTATCGCGACCGCGGTAACGACAATTTTGGTAAAGTCACCTAACCTTAAAATAATTTCGTTTCAGTACGACATCACAGTGAAAATAAGGACAAAGTAATAAGCGTCCGATGATTAAATACAATACAATACAATATAAGTAATTAAACTACTGCTACAACACTGTATAACATACACATAATTATATCCCTAATTACAACGAACAGACATACATTTAATCGTTATATCTATGTAAAATACAAGTGTGTGTGTATGTATTTGTGTGTACGTGTATGTTTTGTGTTTATGTATGTTTGCACATGTGTGTGTTTGTATCTGATTGTGTATGTGTCTGTGTGCATGAGTGCAACACATATGTGTGATAGTATTGGTGTGTTCGTCGAGTCACTGGAGTCGAGGAGCAATATGTATCTTCACAAAGAGGTAAAAAACACATAAGCTATGGGGAAAACATGTGCGAAATTTCTGCGATCGAGTGTATTGATTATACTATTATTTAATTTAAATATAACATTTAACTAATTTGTTTGGCAAGCTCCAGTGTCTTAAGATGTTGGCAATGACGACAGAAGCGACTTAGAACGTTGATTCCTGTTGTAAATGTTGTTCTTACCATCTAAGGACTCGTACAAATCTGAGACCTTTGTAGAACGTAAAACCAAATAACTCTGGACAACGTATTCTAAGTCGAATCAGTGCACACGTGTTCCGACCATAGACGGGATCTAACCTAAGTTAAATATTATTATGAGCTGAACAAGAAACAAGATTTTTTTCCTTTTTGCGTTCCGTAATACATTTAACATTAAATAGTTGTATAAAGCTTGGACCCGGGAGTTTGGTCAAAGTTAGGCCAGAAGAGTGCAGAGATATAAGGAAATGGTCAACTGACATGCAAACTAATCAATAATAAACAAATTTGTCCGAAGATTCCGTCAGAATAAATGCAAAACAGTAGTAACTAACTAATTACTAACGTTAATTGCTCAAACCATCTATAAAAACGTTTTGAAGCGAACTAACAGAGCTTACGTCCTAACATTAATAATTCTTTAATATAAGTATATTAAGTATATATTAGATAAAAGTTTAAATTCATGTCATATTAAGACGACACACTATCGTACTGTAACTTCAAAATGTACATAATATCAGTACATTGCCACTCCGTACGCAACCATTACCTAAACATTCTATTTGAGCCATCAATGTATACAAATGTCAAAACCTACTACTTCGATAGTGTGTCTATCAGTATGATTGTGCTACACGACTATGACTGACGACGATGACTATATATGCGGATATAATGTAGAATATTGTTCGTATACGTATGTGACTTAACTATTTGGCTACTTATATTTGGTTGATGAGACCGTTTACCCGTAACAGAGGGGACTCGAATTCGACATGCTCACAGTTCATCCGATCAAAGAGAACATCTTTACACAGTTGTAAAGATGCTCTCGTATTGAAGCGTTCTGTCTACGTAATCTCAAAGGGTACGTATAGATGAGTGACACTTTGACGACATCAAGTATATTTGTTGCCATCGCCTGCCATGGAGAAATAGCATTTAGCATTGGCATCAAGATGGTAGGATTCATACATAGGACTCTAAAGAGAGACTCTCAGCAACAGGAACATACAAGTGTGACGTGAGCATTTCGAGTAGGAGTCCGCAGTAGAGCTGCCACAAAGGGAACCTGACACTACATACAAGATATGTTCTAGGAGGAATTTGTCTGTTTGGATAATAATAACTATAATTAAAATAGACACACGTTAAGTACTAATTAATAATTAAAAACATTGATAACATCATCAGTTCTTACGACTAAATTTGAGATTGTTCGTTCCGGCGCCAGCGATTCAAAACTCAACACAAGGTTTTATACATTCAAGGTTTTACCTGGAGAGGTTCCCACTTTGAGCGTTCGCCTCTGAAAGCACCAAAATCTGTTTGCTTTACAACCCATTCAAGTTAGTGCCAATCACAGCTCAAAGGGCAAAGCGCGCTGGCGCCGGACAGGCTCGTACTTGTTCCATCTTACTTCACTAAACATAAATGAGTTATTATAAGCTCGTTTAATGTAATTATGATACAATTATAATGTGTGTATTCAGCGGAGAGGGGGTATTGAGTGTGTGTGATATGCGATCAGAAGCAGAACATGAAATACATCCATTTAATAATTGTGATCACCACCCCGTGACCGGTAACAACTGCCTTACTGCTTTCTTTTTGATGTTTACTTGTTTACACAACAAAGTACTCATTAATCAGTCTGTAGTACTCGTAAAAGCCGTATATTCCGTTGTTATAACAAATGTGACAGGGAGTGGTAGGCAAAAACATTTTGATTAGGATTATTCTACAGCAAAAATGTGTGGAGTGAAATCTCTGGAGTAATATGAGGTGTTATTGAGATATTGACACTCTAAAATGAACAAAACAAACGTGTAATGGTAAATCGTTCACTTTCAAATACTCTGTGCATACACAATTTCCACTCACATCAAGTTACACCGCTGTATACAAACTAATTAAGTTTAAAGTTCTTCGCGACAATTGCGCGTTTTTACGTCATATCCGAGAGTCGTTCGGTCGCGCACATGTCCGTATAGCTGGATTTAGCGCGACACACCTCAGCGATACACATCAGAGGCGTAGAGACTGCTGTCGGTGGTTCTGCCAGGACTAATAACAGAGCTTGATGGCAAGATAAGCATTTGATTTTCGTTGGTTCGTATCCGGTATTGTCATTGGTAGCAGGTGTTTTTACCAGTACAATGCTCTTTGAGAGATACTTAATAGAATATTTAAGTAACTTTGATAAGAAATTGCAGTTTGATGAAAAAAACCATTGGAAAATTTAAAAAAAAATCAGGTAAGTAAAGTTTCATTCGAAACAGAAGTGAGAAACCAAACAGATATTTCATGTAGTAGTTCTCAAAATGCATTGTACTGGCATATATTTTGACTACATGCACCTTGTGGGCTAAGCTAGGTTGGTCGCAGTTCCTAGTCATATGGCTCACAAGGTGCAGGTGGTACCTATATATACAGTGACGTTAGGCAGTTTGAAAATATAACATGCTTAGGCGGTGGCCTCATCTGAGGCGTCGGTAGCATCTAGCATTGAGTGCATTGGATTTTCAATAACGTTCACGACATCGTTGTTGCGATTGTTTCGTTTCCGGAACAAAAAGTCGGCAAGGCTATTAGCTCGCCGAGGTTCTGCTTCAAGTAGGGATTCGATCTCGCCGTGGCTGCGCGATGTCGCCGCGGCGGTCTTTACATCGCTCAGGGAAAGATTATTCTTATCGGTTGACTTCGCCTTGTCGAACTCGGTGGAATACGCGCGCGAGTTTAGTAACGAGTAGAGTGTTGGGAGTCCAGTCTGGTCGGCTAGAGACATCGGCCGCTCCAGGCGCCGCTGTACTCGGGATCGTACTGCTTGTCCGAGACTTTCGCGCGACCCGCTGCCGCCAGCTATTGCTCCGTTCATATCTGATACTTGTCCGTTCTGGTTTTCTGAAATAGTTTAACAAAATGTGTTTCAGTAATGTATTCACCTAACAATATATCGTAGAGCCATTGAACAGTTGAGGCGCGTGGGAACCAACTATCTGGGTGTGGGTATCTGGTGATACTGAGCTTTTCAAATACCTTTACGCAAAAGGTAGCTAGTACATAAAAGGGGATTTAAACATTAAATAATAATAATAATAATAAATATTTCGGACATCTTACACACAACGCCATCTAGTCCCAAGCTAAGCAGAGCTTGTGTTATGGGTACTAGACAACTGATATAAATACATGTATACTTTCTTTTCTTTAAATACATACAAAGTACACATAGAAAACACCCCAACTACCAAACAAATATTTGCAGATCATACAAACATTTGGTCCGACCCGGGAATCGAACCCGAGATCTCAAGCACAGCAGTCGCATACGCTCCCACTTGCCCACCGAGGCAGTTTAATAAGTTTTAGCTGTAACGGTAATAAAATTAAAAGAACTAAAAACACTGTCAACAGTCTGTTATGTAGACATTTTGAAGACTATTTACTTAAATATTTATTTAAATATTATACCGTTTGGTATTGACGGTCTGGGGGATGGTCCAGGTTCCTCATCAGTATGTCCCTCCGAGAGAGTCTCAAGAGGGCGGTTAGAACGGCTGCTGTTTCCGGGTCCCTCATCTACTTTGGCATCAACTTTGGCATCGATTTTAGGATCGGCTTTGACATCGACTTTGGAATCATCTTTCGCATCGACTTTGGCATCGACTTTGGCATCGACTTTGGCATCGACTTTGACATCGACTTTGGCATCGACTGTGGCATCGGCTTTTGCATCAACTTTGGCCGTGTTTTCCCCAGACGTGGATGGCTGAGGATTCTAAAAGGAAAAGTGATGTTACATTAAATTGATAGGTAGATTTGTTTCAGTGGTAGATAAAGATTGGACATAACTATACTTGATCTTTTTCTGTGACTGTTTATATATTTTATAGACAGAAAAATATTTCTTTATTGTAGGCGATTATCAACATCAGAATCCAGTTACTATACTATTTTCATTTCTTCATTTTCACGATTCCAATTTAATAGTTGAAGTATTGTGACCAAATAAGTAATGGTATCGATCGCATATATTTATTATGTTTTAAACAAAGATAAATACAAGAAAAACATTCAAATATATTTTTTCAAGATGGGAACACTCAATGGCCCACTGTTATTTTGTGTTTGTTTTAATCTGTCACTCGCAACAAGATGGTCGTGCTATATAGTCACTACACTTCTGTTTGCTGAGTTTTTTCACATTATCCATACATACACATACACATACATACGTTACATTGTGTATTTTGTGTTCCTCCGTGTTGATTGCTGCCCAGCTGTCAAATGTCAAAATGCCTAAAGAATCTGTTCTGAAAAGGCAGGTGAGATACCTGGTGATCAAGATCAAAGTTCAAGAGCGTGTTGGGGCCGCATTAGGAATTAGTAGACCTCCAATTTAAAAAATTACAATCAAAATTACAAAAATCGTCATTAGACTAGGTTTTGAAAGAAATTGAATTTTCTTATAAAAATCGGAGAAACGTAAAATATTGATGGAGCATCACGACTTTGCTATGGCTCGCTACGAAATTTAAAGCGAAGCCAAAAAGATATCAGATTGGTCAAATGTTATTTTCACTGACGAGACTTGGTTAAATGCAAACCACATAGTATCTAAAAACTGTGGTCTGACGACATTACCGCTTTCACTACTAAAAGCGGTAGTGTCAGTGGGAAAAGATAAACGCCTTATCATATGCCATGCAGGGTCTATCCAGGATTCGTGTCAGATGTTTTACTGGCCTTTAAATCCAAGAAAACAGTGGACTACCACGAAGAAATGAATGCGGAGATTTACGAAGGATGGTTTAAAGAAATTGTGCAATCTCCGGAAGAACCGTCGATAATTATTATGCACAACGCTACATGTCAATTCAGACAAATTGATAAAATGCCAACGCAGGCCAATAAAAAACAAGATATAATTGACTGGCTCCAACGTCATGGCGAAAATGGCGATAATACTTTATTAAAAGTATAATTAGTGAATATTTAAAATAAAAAAGCCTCCTTCAAAGATAATTTACCGACAAAATAGCTGCCGAATGTGGTCATTGGGTTCTTCGACTTCCGGCGTATCATTGCCCGTACAATGCTGTAGAACTAATATGGGCAGAAATCAAAGGACACGTCGCTCGAAACAATACCCATCCCCCTTTTCCGGGAAACTAGATGTTAGTTTTATTAAAAAATGCATGTGCGGAAGTAACCGCCGAACACTGGGAAACAATTGTGAGAAAAACCCAAAACATTATAGCGTCGGATTGGGAAATTCATGTGGTATTCGATAGTATAGAAGTACAGGAACTTATAATAAATATAAGGGAGAACTCATCGAGTGACAATGACGATTCATCAGATTTTTATTAAAATAAATAATTAAAGAATCCACATCTTGAAATGGAAATGTAATATTTGTTAGTAAATTTGTACAAAATTATGCGGAACTCATCTAGTTCTTCCAAAAAAATATCGGATCTGTTGTCTATATCTATTACTATATACATTACACTACATGGACTACTTTGGCTTTTGAAACTTAGGAATGTTCCATAGTCCATAACACTTTAACAACGCGTGACTACGGCTTTCGAAACTTGTTTCATACTTTTTCAGCGTCGTTTTTTGCCGTAGTTGGGTTTTAGTTTTTACTTTTTTTTATTTAAAATGTTTTGGTGCCTCTATAATACTAATTTCTTTGCAAAGTATATTTTAAATAGATACTACAGAAATATCACAATTATCGAATAAATACGGACAAAGTCACGAGAAAATGCTAATAATATATATATTTTTGAAATCTACAAGTAACGCCCTTTCCAATGATATCAAACACGGCATGTTTATGTCAAATTTATTTTTTAATACGGTACTTTATGTCGGCTAGAGGGCGCCACATTCAATTCAGTGACACGTCATATAACCTCTAGTCAGCGGACAATCAAGACACTTGTAACGGTACCTCATTTGTCTAATTCTGACAAGTTTAGAAATAATGAGATAACAAAAAAGCATACCATTGAAATATCACACTTATCGAATAAATACGGACAAAGTCAGGAACAAATGCTAATAATATATGTATTTTTGAAATGTACAAGTAACGCCCTTTCCAATGATACCAAACACGGCATGTTTATCTCAAATTTATTTTTTAACACGGTACTTTATGTCGGCTAGAGGGCGCCACATTAGATTCAGTGACACGTCATATAGCCTATAACCAGAAGACGATCATGACGCTTCTAGAGACACCTCATTCGTCCAAATCTAATGAGTAGTTAAGGAGCTAGGAGGGAACAAATGAACATACATACATACATACATACATACATACATACATACATAGCCTGTCAAAATCATAACCCTCCTTTGGCTTTGCCGTAGTCGGGTAAAAAGTAATTTATAGCAAGAATATAAATTTGAAAAGGTGAACTCACCCTGTATATGTTTCTCGCTTGAGCTTCCATGGCGCGGTAGTGTTCGGAATCGCCGACCCCGTCGAGGAAGAAGGTAACCATGTTTCCTTTTCCTTTGACGTCGACGTTCCCGCGGCATCGTAGCTTGTAGCCTCGTGAAGACAGGATGTCATACACCTCCTGAGTTACCTGAACAACAGCCACCCCCAATCATATATACCCTGTGCCGTATGGCTCGAAGCTCACATAATAGAGTTCATTAAAGAGACGAAAGAAAACGTCGTTCTGACCAGTGGTCCCAAAGGTCTCAACCGATGGACAGTTGATTTTTACTAATCTTCTGTACGATTGTGTTGAAAGATCGAGTATAGAGCAGTAACCGGAAAAGTCATCTGATTTTTAGCTTACGATTCGCTGTGGCATATATTTCAGAAGTGTTAAAACTCACACAGTGCCTACATTTTTGTGGTACCACAATCGCACAGCAAAATAATCGCTATTTTAAATAATCCTAAACCCTCTGGAAATAACGGTTATTTATGACGTAGCTCGCAAGCTTTAGATCAGTTAACAAATAATCGCATAAATAATGAATTATTATTATTATATAAGTTTTAGACAACGTAGAGTATGCAGACCTGTATTTGATCGAGTGCTCCAGTGGAATCCATTCGTGATGCTACGTTAACAGCATTGCCCCAGATGTCGTACTGAGGCTTGCGTGCCCCGATGACTCCAGCTACCACCGGTCCGATGTTGATGCCTGCGCAAAATACAGACATCGTACCTCAGTTAACTCACATAAAAGACCAAATTCGCCAGAGCATTTGAGATAAATTCGCCTCTCGCATTTGCTTTGGGCTTAAGCTCGTTTTGCATCACTTACCGATGCGAATGCGGAAGCTGTTGAATGAGTGCTCATTGACATATTGCAGCTGCTCTCGAAGTCGCAATGCGTAGTCGGCCATCGCAGTTACGTGGCGGTATCCAAGGAGATCACGAGTAGCCGCTGTCAGACCTGTGAGCAGCACATAGTTAACAGGTCAGAATTGAGCGAATATTGAGTATTAAATAAGTTTTTATTTGATGTCGGGATGTTGAATTTATAGCACAGTATTTTAAAATAATTTAAAGCAAACCTGATGCTGCCATGTACGTAGCGCCAGTGCTTTTAATCTTTTCAATGTATCGGAACTGTTCTTCTGCAAGGATTTCGTCAAAGTCGGCGATGATTTCGTTAAGGAGACGCAAACACTCCACGCCCTCGTTATTTCCTTCGAGTTCCACATAAAACTCGGAGAAGTTAGGGATCGATGCGAACATGACGCACACAGATTCGCATTGTTCATGGTACAGTTCCTGGAATGAACAACCACTATTAACAAAAGGCTGAGTTACAGACAAATTTAAGGTTATTTTGTAACAAGTGGTGTTCTCACATCGATGTTTTTATCGCTGTTGAGGAAGTGCTGCGCCACATGCTCCGGGAGAATGTTCGCCAGCAATTTGCGGTTATACGCTTCCAGGTGTTCCATCTCCTCCTTCTCATCTAGATTTAACAAGCAAAAAGTTCTACAATAAAGCAAGCTCACAGTCACTGATTATTGTATGTTTATCAACTGGAGCAGCCTCGATCACAGGTGTATAAGTATAGATAAAGTACAAACCGTAAAACAAAGTTTAAGACTACCAAAAGTATAAAAACGTACCGTTAGCTTGTAGTTTCCAGATGAAGTCCAGTCTGTAGGTGCTCTCTGTTTGTTGAGAGTGCAATAACAGCGCCACCGTAGCGCCGAGCGCAATTGCGATGTTGGTCCATTGTTGGTCCCAATCCAGTCCGCATCGATTCCTGAACAAAGTTATAATTTTAATTCTTATCTTTTGTATAAATACCTTTTTAGCATTCAAACATATATACATAACTTTAAAAATGAGCTCTCGAAAGTAACTAAGAACAGTTGTTTAATTTGCCCGCTACATATCACTCTAGTGTTACGATCTAGTTATACAGTGCTTACATAGATGGCATTTTATCAAAGACTTATTATCTAATGTAGTTTTTATTTCTTTCTGTCAAGTCTTCCAATATATGTGTTGACGACTTCCATTTGTTAATGTCATCGTTTTTATTGTAATCATCATCGCTCTATTCTAAATCATTAACTATAAAACTATAAGTTTGATGTTTTAAAGGAATTAATTAATTTGATTCTGTCAAACCAAATTAATTTATTCCTTTAAAACATCATCATCAATTTATAGACCCTCATCATTATTTTAATGTTCCTACCCTGTTCTCCATTCATTTGGCATATCATTCAGTCCAACATAATGTGTAACACTGCCTAGGATTTCTCTTACAGCCAGGTGCTGTCAAAATGCCTCAAGTCTATAATCATTCATAGATCGAAAGAGTAGTAGTACTTATAGTAGCTTGCACGGGGTTTAATTTCTTCACGGCGGTTCTGTGATTAACAATGCTACTAGGCTTTAGCTGGCCATTTAATTAGGTGAAAAGGTTTTAATTTAATCTTTAGTCCTTAAATTTAAGGGGTATACTGACTGATAATCCTGAGCTGGTGCAACGTTATCCAGGTGTTCCTGCATGCTAATGACGATGTAGGTGATGCAAGTGGCGAGCAGGAGGAACAGTTTCACCATGGTGATGAGGATTTGGTGCACGGCGCACAGGAACATTGCAAGCAGCGTCAGTTGTAGGTAGTGCTGGAGAACAGATGATTTGTTTACTCTTATACCGTGTGGACGTGGCTACGCTTACTTGTATTGTTATTTAATTGTGGCTGTTGCTGTAGTTAAACTTTATTCTTTGTGGTAATATTTGTTTCAAATGAAATTTTTGTGAGTGACGGCTGTCACTGTACTCTTAGGACTACTGTTACCTCGTAGTATCCTAAACTGGATATCTAGAAAATCTCACGTGTTTAACCTAATATCTTCAATGAATTACATAAAGATGTAATTATTGTAATGTATGCAAGACAAGAGAATGTAAAGTTGGTTGTAATGCTTATTAAAATAATTTCATATATAACTCAGGCCCCTCCAATTTTTTCTTTACAGTATTATAATTGACTCAAAAAAAACTCGTCAATATACAAAGACGGAACCTCGGTCTGCATCTAATAGTGCGAAGTAGGAAATAATCCTTTCGTTCATTTAAAACTGAATCTAAAAAAGAACTGAAAAGCAAGTCATAAATCCAAATAGATTTTTTGAAGACTCACCTCATTCATGTCATAAGCGCAGTGTTCCGACTTCTTCCCACCTTTCTCTCCAGCTTCATGATTGACATCAAATAGGCCATGGACCTACAACAGAAAAACATGGGCAATGTTGAAATAATAAATACTTTACTATGAAAACACCATCTTTCAAATGAATGTGAAGTAATTAAGATAAATGTCGTGTAATTAATTTGTGGAAAATGTTATTGCAAATGGTCTGAATTTTAGTTTTACTTTTTGACAAATAAAAATGTCAAAAAACGAAAAAAAATACCCCGCAAAGTATAAAATCTATCGTATTGAAAGAAATGAAAAAACTTGACTATCTCCAGTTTTATTTAGTAATAAGTTATTGGAAACGGAAAAAGACTTGCAATAATTTGGTAATAAATTAAAAATAACTACAAAATTATATAATTCGGTAATAATAGATAACTGACCATGACAACTTGGATCTGGAGGATGAATACAAACACGACGGCGAATGATGTCATTTGTGCGAGCGTTCGGTTGTGGTGCACGCGATGTGCGATGCGCTTCAGCCTCACGTTCGTATGCTACATAAACATACATTAAAAATAATAGAACATATTCCATTAAATATACCGTTGACGAGTAGAGATCTTTGAGCTGGGTACTACTAAACTTTGTCTCATACTTGGTGACATTGGCTGACGAAGCTCTATAACGAAAAGGAAAACGTGAAACAAATTATATACCTACCGATTCGTCTGATCAGTGTACTACAGTCAGCCAAAGTACCCTCTCTAAGGAGAGATATTGTATGCGAGGTAACACAGTTTTATTTTCATGTACCTACATGTTAATCCTACTAATATTATAAACGCGAAAGTTTGTAAGTATGGATGGATGGATGTTTGTTACTCTTTCACGCATAAACTACTGAACAGATTTGGGTGTAACTTTACAGTAATATAGCTTATACATCAGAATAACACATAGGCTACTATTTGCCGCGATAACCGACATATACGCAGACGGAGCCGCAGGCAACGACTAATATGTTCCTAATTGCTTATACTGATTTTCTTTAAAAAACTTTACAATACTGGATGTAGCGTAGTTCCAATTTTTAGACTGAGTTCTATGAACAGCTACGTAGCCGCCGTTCTGCTATTATATTAATCAAAATAATTTTAAAATCAAATCACCTGGAAATCGATGCAGAGGACGAGATAGGTGAGAGAGAAGATAATGATACCACTGAATACAATGCTCGCGATCCCAGCCGGGGAGCTGCACACAAAAATGTTCATTATCGTGAGTGACATACATACATATTTGCTTGCAACCGGCTTCCACTGAGTTTACATTCTTTATAGTGTTTTCTAAGTACTGTTGTAGTTATCTGCTTGATATGTTTGTAGGTTTTTATAAGCGTGTGTGGCTATACCCATATACAACACAGCAAAGCATTTTGCGGTGCCATCTATCGAAGACGCATCAAACTACGGAGTTACTAGTCCTGTATCGCAATGTGGAGATTCTCACACTGATTGTCATACATGAAACTTCCCAAACATCAACTGCTGGAGCAGCGTGATCACTGCGCCTGACTGGAGAGTTCTCCGTTGGTGTTGGACGGATAAGACACCCGTTCGTCTACATAAGTAATTAGAATCTTGAAGGGACCTATTGTCACATTGTAGATCGATACGTCTGTTATGTGACGCTACGATCGTCCTCTGGTTTCCTAACTCTGACAGTGCGGCAGTCAAAGCGCAACAGCGTAAAATCCATTCGCTTAAATAGTGTCGGTACACCCCGCACGTAATTGTGATTATTGTTGTGAAATACAATTATATTTATTAATACAAGTTAGGTGCTTGCCTAGGTAGTAAAGACAAATTACGTGAAAAATAAAAACATCTCATCTTCCTAGCCTTTATTAAAACCTTTTCAGTTTACACGTTAGAAGAATCAACAAACACACCATTCACATTACACTGCTTCGGCGTAAACTGACAAATTATATTGTGGGTGTTCGCCGCAGGCGGCTCCTTTAATTTTCCTTTGACATAAAGCCGCATGTGCGACCGCAGCACGATGAAAGCGACCATATCGAAGCGAATGGACTATATATATTTTACGTTTCTTCTTGACACACATCTACATATAACCCACACACACCCAATAACCCATAGCATACAATTAACAAAGAGTTATTTTTTTTCAAATTCCATCTACTGAATTATGGAATGCCAATAAATGTATTTGTCTATGTATTATAGTATATTTGGGGACATGTGTAGCCTTCTGCTAACTGGTTAAGTATATTCTTTCCACTTAAATCTAGTGTTTCTCGTTCCACCTAAGGATAAACTGTTCAGGGATCTCCGCTGTTGCATTACTTACAGGTCGAAGGACATCAGTTGTGCAGCAACGCCGGCAATGTACACCGCGATTGTGCACATGTAGTAGATCTTCAGCATGTGATCTCGTTCCGCGGTGTACTGAAAATACCAACAACATATTTGTAGTTTAAAGTAATTAGTACATTATAGCAAAGACCGGGCAATAGGCAATTGCAGGTCGAGTATGAGTTTGAAGACCGAGCCGTAGGCGAGGACTTTACTAATACGAGAAATTCTCTAAAGGAAATTATATCGGATAAAGTAAATGATATAAATTTTGAAAACATAAGCGACTTAGTTTAAAGTAAATAAATGTTTAGTTTAAAGAATAAAGAAGAAAAACACTAAACTGAATAAAAAATAAATTTTCCTAAGAGCCTGGTCGTTATATATGTTGGACTTAGAGATAGCATTCTTGTCGACATACTCATGTATGTGGAATAAGTAGTCATATACAGTTCAACTATTAATTCTCTACACTCATCATCACATAAAATATTAGTTTATTGTCATTCAAGCTACATACATATACGTACAAAGCTTAATTTAAGTACGACATTTCTTTATTATAAGCTAATAAAAGCTCTTTATCTTACGACTATACGTGACAGATAACGAAATAAGTGGATAATTATTTTGTAAACTCGAGAATCAGAGATCAAATTAATTTGTATCTAAAATGCACGGCTGTAATCGGGGAAGCTATGAGAGTGTGTCTTGGTATTAGTGCTAATGGCTCGACAGGGTGGGGTGTGCCCAACACAGCGCCACTCTGTTCTATAATTATTCAAATTCAACCATGTTTACTCAATTTCACATAATATGTTCTACATTTCCTTCCGACACAATAAAGCTCTGTAACCAGGTAAAGTTACGAATGCTTTCACTTTCAACTTTTCGCATTCAGACAGTGAACAGTTTCAAAAGTTTTTATTGCATTATCTGTTTCAGGTTTTCCATCGAGATTCAACTTACATTTTCTTATTTTTTACCACTCTGTAATTGTTGGCCAAGTATATTTAAGTTTTATTGTTAGATATATTTAGATAAAAATTGACATATAGTTCGAATTAATGCAACATATTCTACTTTTTATAAAGGTTAAAGGGTATTGACCTAATCAAAATTAACCGGCCGTAGGACGATAATTTGCCGATGTTTGTACATGATGTATTGTACATGTCCAAAAAATACAATGATTAGGACGCTGAAATCAGAAGGAGGAATGCTGTGAGTATACCTTGAGATGATATTTGTATTTTTTTATTCCACTTCTGGGTGAACTGTTTGAGCCCCATTAATCTCATTCGTTCCTTGAAAAGGAATGAATAACAAAGTGCTTAACACCGGCATTGACTATGGAGTCGAACCGATAACTCCGGCTGAGTCGACCTGTCTTTGTGTGCCTAACCCTGGCTCTATGCCTGGACAAACTTTTATGCGAAGTTGTTTGTAATATCTAATGTTTCAAATAGGAGTTTTCGTATTCAATATACTAACGAGGCTAGTTAGTGTATTGAATGAGGTCCTCCCATTTGCCGCGTCCCTAATATTATAATCGCAGTCAATTAGAGGCGGGAAGCAAATTTGTCTACGGTGCCCCTCGGTCCGGCGAGTTCTGTGGTCGAATAAAAATATCAAGGCATGAGAATACATTGACATTCAATAGATGCCTTTTTACATTTATATACAGCGTATCTTGTCTAGTCAAGTGAATACCTACTGATTTTGTAACTCAATTTATTTAATTAATGATTAACTACACATTTAAATGTACTTATAAAGTTTCAAAAAATCGAAAGTGTTTTACTGAATAAGCTCAAAGTTTGTTGTGCCTTAAGTGCACAGCAAAACCTATTACTGTGTACCTAGTTTCTCTATATACATTGATACAAAATTGATGAATAGAGGCTTACTATTATTTGCGAGTGAGTTGAATTAAAGTCGGCAGTGGTTAGTATAGGCAGGTATTGAATACCAATTTGTGTACTAACAAACAGAGACTGCGTAGCTATTGTCACGATTGTACTGTATTGCGGTGTTCCGGATAAGCCGTATGCAGCTTAAATTGGCACGAACGCAATGTCCAGAGTCCAGGGGCAATTTCTCTGCATGACTGTTTTGCTTGTTACCTGCCTACAGGCCGCTAGCTGTTTGTACAGTTAAAAACAAAAGACCATGAACAGACACCAACTTGCTACACACTTTATCTTGTATTTTGAACGTGTATGTCTAACGAGCGGATATATCAACTGTCTTATTGAGAATATATCCATAAACTGCCTATGCCAGAGCATACATACTTATCTATACAAATAAATAAAATTGGAGTGTCTGTTTGTAATATTAAAATAACAGCTTTTTAATCAATGCATATGTATGTATACACGATACATATACCAAAAATGTGCTTAAAAAAATTTTTGTCTGTCTGTCTGTCTGTCTGTCTGTTTGTTCCGGGTAATCTCTGGAATGGCTGGACGGATTTTGACGGGACTTTCACTGGCAGGTAGCTGATGATCCGGGGAGTAACTCAGGCTACTTTTTTTAGACTAACTTTGTCCCGCGGCGTTACTCGCGGTACAACATTAACCGCGGGTAACACCGCGGGGTTCAGCTAGTGTATTATAAAAATGTATGTATATCATATACGTCCTTTTGACTAGATCTTTTAACTTTTTCCTTACTTTTATTAGTACCGAAAGAATTTTTGTTGTCAGGATTTGAAGTTGTAATAGAGTGATGGATCGACGACGGCATGAGTTTTCGTTCGTATATTTTTTTATCTTGGACTACCCAGGGGAATGGCCGCCTCTTGGTATTGGATTTAAATTTCTATTATCATTATTCAAATTATATTTATTTTCATATAAATTAAGATCGTAAATTATGTCTTTACTTTCAAGTATTAAAAATAAATTGTGTCTCTAAATGTCCCCTATAATGTGATGAACTTACTAAATTACAAGCAACAATTTTTATAGCTGATTGTACATGTTTTTTTTATGTTTGGACCTGCCAAAATGACTCTACTCCGCCTGATGGAAAGAAAAGCAGAATCCAAGAGTTTTGGTCACACGGACAATGCAGCATGGTGACCCACACCATGTCGGCCTTGTGATGCTTTTGCATTGTTGGGCCTCCGTCATATTATAGTCCTTAGCCTGGCACTAAATATACATTAAGTTTTAAGACTTACTTAGTTAAAATAAAGGATAAGTGATTTCAGAGAATCAGCTGGAAGACTACAGGAGGTTATTCGACCTGTCACAAAGTATATATTCGGAGAGATATATGAACTTGATATTTCAACACATATGTGTTAGCTAGCAAAAATGGCGTGGCTTTTTTCGCGCCATTCCCAATAAATAAAGGCAGTGTGTTGACAGCCGTCTCTTTTTTCATTCGACATATTAAATTTACTCTGTAATCATTTGGGAAAATGAATTCGGAGTGCGGGTAACCCTGAATAAAGTAGCGTTTGGCGTCAGAGAAACTGACAGCTGAAAAAATTGACTCTAATCCGATTTGCATCTAGTTTCTTGTGTGCTATTTTTGTAAGAGTATTATTAAACTTAATGAGAAAATATTCAAAGGAGTACAGGTACTTGCTTTCATTTGTAAGTTGCTATCATTGAATAGCCTACCGTCGTAGTATAAAAATAGTTGAGACATATTACGGACTATTCTTTAAGAATTTATATAAATAGGTAAGTTAGGTATGTTATCTGCCTTTGCGTGTCGATCGATTTCCTTTTTATGCGTACTAACTAGATATGGATGAGTGTTACGAGTATAAATGATAGGATCAAGAAATTATTCTATTTTTGATGAAGCATTAATAGCTATAAGAAGGGCTATAAAATGTTAGGTATATGTAAGATAATTATTTTAATAATGTTTAACGTTTTATTTTTTAAATTGTTAGTAGGACAGTCGATGCCCTAGTGGGCTTACACAGTACCTTTTAATGTAATTTATCAATTTTGCTATTGAGGTTATAAAAATATTATTCATAAGTACAATACATTTTAATCTTATTGCAATTATGGAGTCTGTGGGGTGACGGATCAATAATATGGAGTGTAGCCACCCATATTCTGCCCTAGGGTGTCCTTAAAGCAACTTCGCTGGACAAAAATACTGTAAAAGAGAAAAAACTTTAAACAAACCCTGTATCAACCCGTAGTATAGCCCCGTATAGTAGGATACTGGATGATAATTTTGAGTCTTGAAAATAATTGTCAGTCAATAGGATTGTGATCAAACCGTGGCTTTACCTTTTTCTCCAGCTTCTCATCACGGAAGGTGAGCGTGAAGGGTTTGCAGTGCTCGGCGCGGAGGCGGTCGATGGAGCGCGCGTCAATTGCCTTCATTAGATATTCGTTAACCTCGTCCTCCGGCTTTTTGTTCTCGGTAGCCGGGTCCACTCCGTTCCTGAAACAAATCAAATCATTTACTATGGAGGATTTGGTAAATATCTCATCTGGCATAAGTTGATAATATCCTTTGAGTAACTGAACCTTCGTAACCAACCATTTATTTAAAAAAATATGTGTGCGCTAGCTTGTGATAGATAATATCTAGGCATTTCCTTAATTTAAAAGGAGATTCAAGAGGATTCAAATAAAACTTCTTTTCTATGTCAGACTCATTTTTTGCCTATAATAGCCTGCTGAGGAAACGGAAAAACTCAACACTGGAGTCTTACTAATACGAAATAGATTAATTTACACACATATTAGCTACTTACAGAATTCACATGTGTAGACGGTTCAACTAATACATTCACAAACCCACAATTGTAAACCATTCAACTTTCTAGAGATAATTAGATAAAACTAAGAAACAGCTTTCAAACGACAAACTATGTCCGTAAAAAAATAGTTCTTAAAATGGTAATTTTAGCTTTTGATCTCGACGCAAAAAAACCTTGGTATTATAGAAACTAGTTAAATTTTCAAATCAGTTTCATACATATTACATATTTGGGGGATGGGGAGGGGAGATAGGGGAAGGGGGTTTGGCTTATGGGCCTCCGGTATCCTCACTCACTCGGTGAAACACAGCGCAAGCACTATTTCACACCGGTTTTCTGTGAGGCCGTGGTATCACTCTTGTCGAGCTGGCCCATTCATGCCGAAGCGTGGCTCTCCCATGGATTATTACTACGGTCTATTAGTACCTTCGGAACTATTATTAAAACGGCAAATGATCTCTAGTTATATGGTGGAGTACCGAAGCAGATACGGTTTGAAACAATGGCAGTGCAATAACATTTAAGCTCAGTGTTCTAACAAATAGCCAATATTCCGTACGAGAATCTCCGTCTTGCCTTCGTAGAGTTCAATATTATTACAATCTCAAATAAAATCACTGTCTAGGCAGTCTGTTTATATTACTGAAGCCTTTTTCAGTTAATCTTTTCAATTTCATCAAAGTTATTATTTTATAAGATGTGAATTACTCTAGCCAAGTGATTTTCAACAGATGTTAAACCATTTTTTGTTTTTCCGGTAATTGAAGGAACAAATCCTTTATCTCTATTTAGGTCTGTGCAGAAATTTCCTAGGATTTAACCATTAGTGGGTTTGTTAGACTCGAACCAACTAAAAACCTCACATCATCTCATTTTAGTTGAGGGGTTAGCAGCATGCACTTGTAACTTTTTAGTGGCCGTGTCCATAAGTACCTCCCTAGGTTGTCTGCCTGACCATTTGTCCTCATATTAAAATATTCTACACTATAGTTGGGCCATTACGAACGTGCGAACTGAGTCATACATCATTTTTATTAGATCTCTCGCGAACACTTATAGGCATATAGGAACTCTCGCTCGCACTCCTAGTGCTGTGTGTAACAATAAAAAAGGGATTTGTCAATAGGCCTATAGCAGGTATGGTAATGAGTGCAAGGTTTAGGAAATAATGAAAAAATTTTTACAACGAATAATTAATATTTGAACTAAAAATATTTCATTAAATCGACTGAAAGTTCTTCTGAACGAACGAATGGACAGAGTAAAACACAATTTTTACAAACACTATTTATTGTTAATTTTTCTACATTAGTCATCAACGACTTCGTCGTCCTAGCTACCTCGTTCCGAGCGTCACTATAGCCAATCCCTTTTATTCCTGTACGAAAAATCCCACGGATACCACCTGCTGGTGGCTATCGCATACTCAAACCGAACCCTTTCGGGTACTAGAAGCCGGGAACCAGGAACACCTACACACACACCCTAGAAAGGAAAACCCTTGAAACTCGACGTACCTCGGATCATCTACGGTTTGTAGATGGCCCCCTCCTATGTGGGAACCCCAATGTTAGCGTTGCTGTACACTATCCAATAATCTAAACGTAGTAGTTGTTTTTTTTTTTAATATTACAAATAGAGGGCTCGGTACTTAATAGTCTGCCCTTGATTTGCTCGAACGTTAGCTTACATTTTCCATCCTGTTAATTTCATAATCGTCCCTTCCCCATGAACCCTCAATTTTCTCATTGCAAAGGAAGGCTATAAGATTACCATTTATCAAATTACAGTCGGAAAAAGAATTCACTGAAAACACTTCTATCCATATTTTTGAAAAGTTGAAGAATACAATGTCGACACCTTGAAATATGTTCTCTTTACAAGATTAGAAAAGCTGCACAGAGATTTGTCACTAAGCAATGCAGTATTGATCTAACTGCGTCCTTGAGCACTAACTTTGCATTTAAACTAGAAGCTCAGATTATATGTACGTGACCACCCCTATTTTTTCATCGACAGATTTAATTAATGGCAATCCTTCAAACCGTAGTACGCTCGGATTTTAAACTCTCTTTTCTTTTGGTAAATAGTAGTATCCTCTTGTATTATAATTTATTTTTGTTCGCGTTTTCTAACTACGCAATTACTTTTTTTATATATGAGCTTGTCAAAATGACTCCACTCTGCCTGATGGAAAGCATTAGCAGAATCCAAGAGTATTGACCACATATTATGGTATTGAAATAATAGACTTTTTATGGTATGGGGATACTTACACTTCAAGTGTCCAAAATTCATTACCAGCTTTTGTATCAATCATGTTCCACCAAAACTATCGTGTGGACGAGGGGAGGATGTCGGCCTATTTATATTCTTCCTCATTTGGTAACATAACGAATAAATTTTTAGTAGTCTACGCATGTTTGTATTTCTACCATAGTGTCTAAACTACTGAAAGATTATTAATGAACGAGGTGCCTTTAGATTCTTAATATAGGTCCTGATGACATAAGTTTTACAAATATTATCAAAAGTATTTATGTAGTCGGGTTATACTTTTAAAGCTTTTTCTTGTTAGTATCGATGTTTTGTGAGATCGTGGTATCAGTCAGCCGACTGATTAGACCAAACGAGCCAACCAATAAATGTTGAGACATGGCTCTCCAGCGAACAAAATAATAAAGAAAACAATTTAGTAAAATAAAGAAATAACAAGACGTGAAGCCAAAATATTAAAAGTTGGTGACAAAAATAAAGAAATTCCATAATTAGAAATTTAACCAGCAGAGAAGACGTCAGAGGTAATTGAAACCTTAAAGCTATCAACAGTTTGACTAACTCCCGGATAACTTGCTTCTTACTGAGCCACCGAGTTGGAGGACGAAGTTTAATACAGCGAGCAGACGGTTGACGAATGGGTACACATCTCAAATGAATTGAACACTTCCTACTATCGTAAAGCACCGACGAAGTTATATCGCTTCAGTGGTTGCAGAAGTAGAACAACTTTATCACTGGCAAAGATTTTGACTAATCGCATTCCTATATGTCAAGATGTTTATAATGTCTATGTCCACGAATTGACTATTGTTAATGATGATGATGATGAGACATGTATAGGAGGAGATGAATAAAAAAAACATATTAGCGTCTCTGTACAAACAGTGAACTGCTTTTTGAGGTGTGCTAAATATAAAAAACTCAATCAGCAACACATCACAAACAAAATAAACTAGTAACAAAGTATCAAAATAACAGCTGGAGAAATAATTGTTTCATATCGATCTTCTGTATCATTCCGTTCGATCCGGACACAATTTGCGTCGTATAGTTCTGGTACAAAGTTAATAATATAAAATTTATAAGACCACGTAATAACAAAATCGACCAAAGCGTTATTAAATGTTTAATCGTGGCATGTTTCAAATATTTCGTCAGGTATTATAATATTAGAGAGGCGCCAGACTTTGTGCTGGCGTGTCGTACACGAGTACTGCCGACCGGTATCTAATTAGTTTTATGTAAATACTCTGCGTTGCTAATCAAAGGGTTGCCTCTATAGAGGGCTAATTACCAGGCTACTAGCAATTTTGTGTCCGTCACAGACGAATTGGCATCGTCGACGATTTGAAGTAGGTACACTTTTTGATTTAAAACGTCGGAATATTAGGTTACGGATGTCATGACTACCTCTAAATTAGTATTTTGGTATGAGTGTTTTTGAATTTGTAGTGGAAAGTGAGAACTGAATTATATTTTTAAATTTTAATAATAACATCATCAATCACATACATTTCTTTAACATATTTACTACACATTTCTTTAAGAGCCAGAAATTTTTAGAGTTACAGTTGGACGACTCTAAACAAAACAAATATCTTAGCTAGTTAGCTAGTTACTTTGTTACAGTTTCAGGTCTTAATTATAGACGGTGCGACGCACTGCTGAGTGCGGGCATTCTTTCGGGGACAGAAAGAGAACATGGGGTGTTCCATACAGGAGAAGGTAATTCACGGCAATGGTTTGTACAGTCGATAGCCCGATCACTTCGGGATCTTTAAGATTTATCTATGTGGGAAAATCTAGTCGAGGTAAATGAAATGGATTCAAAATATTCAAGAAGAAGAATGTTTCAGAAGCAAGGATTTAAAAAAATAGTTTCGAAAATTATTGTACGAACCTTGTCGGTGTCAACAAATGACCGTAATCACCTTTCGTTAGTTGGCTAGCCGGCTCATTTATCTCTATACCAAAAAAAACTAAAATATATCCGATTATATTTCGCCCTCGTATCCGCATGCGTATATGTTGGTTACTGCGGTAAATAGTAGCCTACATGTTACTTTGATAATTATGCTATGTTATTGTTAAGTTTTATCTAAATCGTTTCAGTAGCTTTACGTGAAAGAGTAACAAATATCCAAACATTCTCACAAACTTACGTATTTATTATCTATACTAATATTATAAACGCGAAAGTTTGTAAGGCTGGGTGGATGGATGGATGTTTGTCACTCTTTTACGCAAAAACTACTGAACGGATTTGGAATAAGCTTTACAGTAATACTCGTATAGTTTATATATCAGAATAACACATAAGCTACTATTTGCCGCGATAACCGACATACACGCGGGCGGAGTCACGGGCAACAACTAGTATTAAATAATGTTACACATTATTCTATCCTATTTTACACACTGTTTCCTAAACGAACACGCAGACTTAAAAATCAAAGCGTTTGAAGGATTACTAATTAAAACTGAGAGAAGAAAAATCTGGTTGGTCACGTACATGAAATCTGATCTTCTAGTTTATATGCAAGGTTGGTGCATAATTTGTGTGCAATTAAATTGAAATCGCATTGCACAGTGAGCCTGTCTCTAAGCTTATGTGGTGAAAATATACCTAGGAATCCATATAGATTCTCTTACTAAAAACCGTGAAGACAATGTTGTGCTCAGTTTGTTCGTTAACTACATTGTAGCACTTAGTATAGTCGTTTTAATTGATTTATAACGCTGGAGGCCCTCATTAGTGTGGTAAAATAATATGTTGAGAGAAAAGAGTGGAGAGTAGAATTGTAAACATATCCCCAGACTAAATTCAGGAAAGTTATGCAAATGTATGTGTTTAATGTGACTTTATACCAATGTATGTGTGTGTAAGTGTAATTCAGATGTCTTTGGTAAACTGTAGATATTATTTCTCTTGATAGCGTGTAATGATCGTCTGCGCTATACGTAAGTCGGCTATCCCTTTCGAAGAAAAAGACATGAGTGTTTATGAAAAGATTAACGAAATTATTTTAAAACTTATTAATACTGGCTGTGTTATCCGTCTCCCAAAGTCATGTTGTTAGATGTAAATTGGAAACCTGCCGGCATTCGACCTTCAACTATCGCAAAGCAAACATTGCTCGTCCGATTCGACGTTTTTTATTGTGCATTTCCTGATTTACTTTTTTCTGTGAATTCTTTTGTCATGGCTATTGATTAAAGCGCTGTATTTCTGTTTGCATAACTGCTATTGGTGCCTAGGATTTAGAGCTGTATTATTATATGCCAAGCGTTGAAACACACTGCAGAACAAACATTGTGAAAAACATACTACGCAGAATCACTTTATAAAATGGATAAAAACCTATTGATTTTATGACTGCCATTTATTTGTTTATGTTATTTATAGGATTTGAAATATCGATTTAATTTCAAATGTCGTATGATGCTTATACCATTGTGATGTAATTGGTAGTGACTCGTAAGTGATCAATAATAGTTAGTTCTTCTGATCAGACAACAAACCAGACTTTCTCGAATGATTGATTACTCTCAATCACAACACACATACAAACATATATGTCGGAGAGTAGTTTTCTTAAGTTTTAATTTGAATTCGTGTTTATTTCAATCGATTATTCGAAACGTCAAACTGTGCATCGAGAAACACGTCTTAGTTTACTTACAGCTTGATTTAATAATGTCGTTTTAGTTTTAGTCGATTTTGTAAGCGATATTAAATTAAATGTTAGTAAAATGAGTGCGGGTAACACCGAATATAGTGGTAGGTGTCACCACTAGTTAAAGCGAGCAGCCGATATAAAAGAGAGCGGCCGCACGAGTTGCGGGAGTACTAACCTATTGGCTCTTAATCTAACTACCCACCGTTTCGTATTGAGGAAAAATAGAATCAACAGATCAGTTTAGTACGGGCATTGTACGAGGAAGGACAAGCTGTAAATAAGCTAAGTACATAGGCTTCTTAATTGTTGTAATTGACTATTGATAGTTTGTAACTAATAAGTTAAGATGTAACTTTCAAAAGAGTGGCCATGAGTTTCTTTGCCGGTTTCTTCTCATAAGGCCCTACGCATTTGGAAACTGGAGGTTATGGGTCGTCACGGACGTTCAGTGGATTTTGGTGTTCTCACCTAATTCACTTTGACAATGTTGTGCCGATCTATGATTTTAACTGTAGCTTCATTGATTTAATAAACTATTGGAATTCTATATTGTCTTTGGCTGTGCAAATAAACCCTACCTACCAACGTGTGTAATAATGAAGATTGATTACTAGACTAGACTAGACTTGATTAAGAGCGATTTCTATTGCTTTAAATGATGAGTGCCACTTGACAAAATATGCAAGTGACGTCGGCGAAACTGACGTCACCATTTCTTAAAAACCGCTTCGACCGATCGCCACACTGTGTCTCCGACATCAGAAGTGGGATTACCTGTGAATTACCTTATGGATTACCTGTGAATTACCCCTGTGGACTACCGCTATAGATTACCTCTAGAGATTACCCCTATGAACTACCCCTATGTATCACTCCTATGAAATACCCCTATGGATTACCCATAACGGATCAGGAACAGAAAACAGGGCAGATTGTATTATTTTATTTTACGGTTACCCTACGTTTATAAAAAATTTTTTCGATACGGAATTAATTTGTGTTATACGAGAACCGCCAACTAGTGAGAGAACTACTCCGACTGTAAAAGTGAAGAAGTGATGTGTGAAAAATACAATCACTGTCACAGCTGTGTCAAAATCAAAAGGTTACGTAATCTAGTAAAGATTAGGACAATTTTAGTCGTGACAATATTGCTAACACATAGTCTGAGATTTCAGATACTACCTCGCCTGACAGTCGAAGGAAACCAAAGCGCAGAAGACGATTACTTCAACCTTGAAAAGTATGGCGTCATAGATGCAGTTCCAATATGAATGCCAAGGCAAACGATTTACAAACCGAGTAACCAGTGAATGTCAGCTCCACCCAACCAGCTCTAGTTCAGCTCCAAGAAAGATTTGGTGAGAAATTTTCATTTTGTTTCAAATGCTCTTTAATAAGACAAATTCTGTCAGATAGATTTCTGGGCCAACGACAATATAGTGTAGTAATTTTATTGAGGGTAGGTAACGCCCGCCCTTATTGTAACATAGTATTGAGTGGTCCACAAATTCTTGCCGTGAGTCTGGGTGATTTTTGTGTACGTTTTATGTCCGTTTGTGAGGTCCCCCGTGACACAGGATGTTAATTCCTAATGGGAGGGTTGTCTTTTAATAAAACAAGAAATTCTGTCAAGAAATGCACTGAATAGTATTTCATGTAGTAGGTACACGATTACTGTATTTCAAACGACATAATTATTTAAAGAAAAGAAAGAAAATCTGCTTGCATTAGGCTTTTCAGTTGTAATTTTTGAAAAGTTCTTAAAAATAATAAGGTCGTTTCTATTGGTGCTTACGTTCTCTTAAAAAATGAGGATCGCAATCAAATTAAATTAAACCCACAGTATAAAGGCCCTTACGTGGTTGCCGAAATACTAGAGAGAGAGACCGCGAATTTGCTGTCCACACATATTTTCTACCAACCATTGATCATTTACACTCGCAGTAATCAAAGTGAATACAGACCGTCAGATACCCACTAGTGAAGTCTCTATTGATTTGTCCAATGAACATGATGTAGAAAACAATAATCCTTGAATAGTTTATTAAATTAATCGAAGGCTTTATCTCTGTTTTGATTATTTTGTTCGTGAACAATTATTTGGAATGTATTTTGTGACGTTTAACTAGACCATTGTTAATTGTTGATAGAGATAGGATTACACTTTTTAAGTTTATTTTAATTAATAAACAAAGTTATTTAATTACAAGGGATGTAGTGTTGGTAACCTGGTTTCACTACCTCCTTAGGTCTCGCTGGTCATTTGTAGCCGTAGCTCGTGCAGTACTTATCTGTAGAGAGTGCGCGGTGCGCATCTGGCTATGCGAATGTCAGTCGCTGGTTAAGTGACAATAAAAAGATCTCGATCTCTGGTTAAGAGTTGAGCAAAAAGCCGCTGGTTAAGTGGTTATTCGCAGTCGCTGGTTAAGTGACTACGATGTGTTGCTGGTTAAGTGACAATAAAAAGATCTCGATCTCTGGTTAAGAGTTGAGCAAAAAGCCGCTGGTGAAGTGGTTATACGCAGTTGCTGGTTAAGCGACTAAGTCAAAACGTCTTAACGCTGTTACTGGCTGTTTAGACAGGGGTGCTGAACCTAGTTTAACAATCATTATTGTTTGTACTAAGATTTATGTGATTATGCTGGTAGAGACATAAATGAGCATGGTCAGAACCTTATCGTGATATCTGATGTGGATAGAAAAATCAAATTTAAAATTAATATCATGAAAGCAAAATAATTTGTTATCTTTGAAATTGGTCTCTATGAATCTTTAATTTGGTCAGGAATAGCCGAGAGGACGGATTCACTGTCCAGATGTTTCCTCAGTTAACAAACACGTAGACGTGTAAGCCCATCAGAATGCCTGTATCGACGAGGCAAAACCGGCCGAATAAATTAAGCTACTGTGGTTGCTTTTTTCTTTGTTTACAGATGACTCACACGAGGACGTGTGATGCATCAGGACGGCCGTGTCGGAGAACGAGTAGTTTTCTTAAGTTTTAATTTGAATTCGTGTTTATTTCAATCGATTATTCGAAACGTCAAACTGTGCATCGAGAAACATGGCAGTTTGGGTGGAATCTGTGGACGGTGTATGCAAAAGAAGGCGCACTGATTATTTGTTATTAACGATGTGATTATTACGTCTTAGTTTACTTACAGCTTGATTTAATAATGTCGTTTTAGTTTTAGTCGATTTTGAAAGCGATATTAAATTAAATGTTAGTAAAATGAGTGCGGGTAACACCGAATATAGTGGTAGGTGTCACCACTAGTTAAAGCGAGCAGCCGATATAAAAGAGAGCGGCCGCACGAGTTGCGGGAGTACTAACCTATTGGCTCTTAATCTAACTACCCACCGTTTCGTATTGAGGAAAAATAGAATCAACAGATCAGTTTAGTACGGGCATTGTACGAGGAAGGACAAGCTGTAAATAAGCTAAGTACATAGGCTTCTTAATTGTTGTAATTGACTATTGATAGTTTGTAACTAATAAGTTAAGATGTAACTTTCAAAAGAGTGGCCATGAGTTTCTTTGCCGGTTTCTTCTCATAAGGCCCTACGCATTTGGAAACTGGAGGTTATGGGTCGTCACGGACGTTCAGTGGATTTTGGTGTTCTCACCTAATTCACTTTGACAATGTTGTGCCGATCTATGATTTTAACTGTAGCTTCATTGATTTAATAAACTATTGGAATTCTATATTGTCTTTGGCTGTGCAAATAAACCCTACCTACCAACGTGTGTAATAATAAAGATTGATTACTAGACTAGACTAGACTTGATTAAGAGCGATTTCTATTGCTTTAAATCATGAGTGCCACTTGACAAAATATGCAAGTGACGTCGGCGAAACTGACGTCACCATTTCTTAAAAACCGCTTCGACCGATCTCCGCTGTGACTCCGACATATATATATACACATACATATAAACAATATCCTTTCTTTGGGCGAAATTACAATTGACAAACAGTATGTAACATATGTTTACCTCTCTATCTTAAGGGTCACCATGTGTATTTACGAGTATGTATGTAAACTTGCTATGTTCTTTTAACTTCATGTGCAAAGTTCTGATGGAATAATCTTTAAAGAATCCTTTGAAATAAATGACTATATGTACCGTATAATATATGTGAGAATATGTACAATAACATGTGAATCGCGTAATAATGTGTATAATTCAACAAATCAAGGGAACGTAGTCGTAGTTTTAACTTCAAATGAAGAGTTGCTTCTGTCAATTAATAATACATACCAAGATTCACCAGTTTCCGATAAAGTTTCAGATACTTATCTGCCATATAACACTATTTAACAAATGAAATTGCCACTTAATACATGTATAACTGACATATGTGTATCCATCCAAGACGTGTGACACTGAAAACTGTAATCATTTCACAAATAAGTTCACATTAATCTCATCTTCTTCTTAGATTTTATTATTTTCTCAAGATTAATTGGGGTCGGCTACTAGTTCAACCGGTTTTACCTGAATATCAGTTTTCGGATTTTCAGGTTGAGTAAATTCAAAGGTTGAACTAGTTGTCAGTGTATTTGTGCTCGACCTCTGGCTCGGGAGAAGGCACGGCTCCCTTACGTTTCGTGTGACACAGATTCTCTCGGGGCATGGCTGTTTCGGGAGGTTCCTGTGTCGCATAGGCAGGGAGCCGGACGCTCGGTGTCACCACTGCGTCGACTGTCGGGAGGACACGGCGCGGCATACGCTGGCAGAGTGTGCCGCTTGGGAGGGGCCGCGCCGTGCCCTCGTCTCTGTAGTAGGCAGTGACCTCTCGCTGCCGGCCGTAGTTCGTTCTATGGTCGACGGCGAGGAGTCCTGGGACGCGGTGGTGTCCTTCTGCGAAACAGTCATCTCGCAGAAGGAGGCTGCGGAAAGGGAAAGAGAGATCCTGACCTCTCTCTCAGCCCGCAGCAGGCGCACCGGGCGTCGGAGGATACGCTGCCCTCCACCGGCCTCCGTAACTGGGTCTAGGGGCGGCGGACTTGGGGATGTTCGTTGCCCCCCTAATCAACTGGACCCGAGGTGGCGGCGCGTAGTGTTCCCGTGCGCCCCTCTAAGAAGTTGCGAGGGGAATTCTTCCCTCGCTGACGAGAAGTGGCCCGCAGAGGCGGGCCGGCACCAGTCGGGGATTGCGGTTGTCTCTCAAGTTCCCGCGATCCCCGGCTTAGGTGAGAGCAGGAACACCGGGGGGTTTTAGTCAGTAGGAGTCTGACAGACCCCTTCGCCCTTTCCCCAGGGCGAAGGACATCCATGAGGATTTCCCCCAGTAAAAAAAAAAAAAAAAAGTTGTCAGTGCTCTCAAAGCACTGACTTCCCAATGACGACTGTCATAGGTGTTCATGGCAACCGGGACCGACGGCAAAACGTGCTCTCCGAGGCGCGGGCGGGAAACCACCATCTTTCATTCCATTGTCATCTGACATTAGTCTATCACGGACTTTATCAGCAAGTGGTGAAAATGGCCCTTACAGTTGAATCGCGATTATTTGTAACAATTTATGGGACAACTTCGGAGTGGTTTTGAGAGTGTTAAACATTGTTATTCGGTTAAAGTTGGGCACTCAATTACTTTTAGTCACATTTACCCTTTTTCATGAAACAATTACTCCTGAAATATACCCAAGTCATTATATTTTTAAATATAGGTAAGGTGAAATTTCTATCGAATAACATTTTAACCGTGCCATCAAATCACGGAGTGTGAATACCGGACACTTCATGTGGAATATTTCCAGTTACAAATTTTAACTTGGAGATACGAGTAAGCGCGATGTTGTGAGGAATTGCAGTGATGTAAATGGAAATATCTCTATTTGGAAAATATTTCTGGCAAAATATATCTGTACAATACGTTACACCGTCGTTGCAAATTCTACTACGAAAGAGAAATATCTAGTAGCGAATTTCGATTTTATAGAGACTTTCTTAGTTCTGACGTATTAAAAGTTTATTTCTTATGTGAATAAAAAGGAGGGATAGTGTTTATAATATTCTTTGCACAATTTACATATAGTATAAAGTACAAGATTCTGGTATGACATTACTTTTACTAGCAGTTCAGAACTTTGATCAACTTCTGAACGGATTCAACGAACTTTGCAGACAAGAAATCCAGTTAAAATTTGGCCTAAATATGGTACTTTCGTAAAAATTGCGTCTCTTTATCTGATTATTTTCTGACATTAATTATTATTAAATTTTTCATGCGTCAGCTTACACTTATTACTTTTCAACTGAGTAAAAACATTTCTAAGATTTTTCATGACGAACTTTTCTCAGCTTAACACTGTTTACTTGATAAGGTTCAATTAGTTAAAGATTAATACCTAGTATTATTTATGTACTGTTGTGATACTTGTTGTAATTGCGTAAGAAACGGTTTTAAAATAATTGTAAAAGTAAATAATGATATTTTGACTTAACACGAAACTTTCTTGGATTATTTTGAACGTGTGCGACTGCTGATCATGAAGTCCCAGGTTCGATTCCCGGGTCGAACCAAATGTTTGTATGATCTACAAATATTTGTTTTGGAGTTTGGGTGTTTTCTATGTATAATATATATGTTTTCTATGTATTTAAAAAAAAAGTATATATGTATTTATATCAGTTGTCTAGTACCCATAACACAAGCTCTGCTTAACTTGGGACTAGATCGCGTTGTGTGTTAGATGTCCGAAATATTTATTTATTTATTTTGAGCATTTGTAATTTTAAAATTTTTGTGCATCTAATTGATCAAAACAGGTTTTTTTTTCGTACATCCATTGTGCACTCATATCAACATCTTTCTTTGGTATTAATTACAGTTGTTATTGCTTTCGATACGGAATTAATTTGTGTTATACGAGAACCGCCAACTAGTGAGAGAACTACTCCGACTGTAAAAGTGAAGAAGTGATGTGTGAAAAATACAATCACTGTCACAGCTGTGTCAAAATCAAAAGGTTACGTAATCTAGTAAAGATTAGGACAATTTTAGTCGTGACAATATTGCTAACACATAGTCTGAGATTTCAGATACTACCTCGCCTGACAGTCGAAGGAAACCAAAGCGCAGAAGACGATTACTTCAACCTTGAAAAGTATGGCGTCATAGATGCAGTTCCAATATGAATGCCAAGGCAAACGATTTACAAACCGAGTAACCAGTGAATGTCAGCTCCACCCAACCAGCTCTAGTTCAGCTCCAAGAAAGATTTGGTGAGAAATTTTCATTTTGTTTCAAATGCTCTTTAATAAGACAAATTCTGTCAGATAGATTTCTGGGCCAACGACAATATAGTGTAGTAATTTTATTGAGGGTAGGTAACGCCCGCCCTTATTGTAACATAGTATTGAGTGGTCCACAAATTCTTGCCGTGAGTCTGGGTGATTTTTGTGTACGTTTTATGTCCGTTTGTGAGGTCCCCCGTGACACAGGATGTTAATTCCTAATGGGAGGGTTGTCTTTTAATAAAACAAGAAATTCTGTCAAGAAATGCACTGAATAGTATTTCCTGTAGTAGGTACACGATTACTGTATTTCAAACGACATAATTATTTAAAGAAAAGAAAGAAAATCTGCTTGCATTAGGCTTTTCAGTTGTAATTTTTGAAAAGTTCTTAAAAATAATAAGGTCGTTTCTATTGGTGCTTACGTTCTCTTAAAAAATGAGGATCGCAATCAAATTAAATTAAACCCACAGTATAAAGGCCCTTACGTGGTTGCCGAAATACTAGAGAGAGAGACCGCGAATTTGCTGTCCACACATATTTTCTACCAACCATTGATCATTTACACTCGCAGTAATCAAAGTGAATACAGACCGTCAGATACCCACTAGTGAAGTCTCTATTGATTTGTCCAATGAACATGATGTAGAAAACAATAATCCTTGAATAGTTTATTAAATTAATCGAAGGCTTTATCTCTGTTTTGATTATTTTGTTCGTGAACAATTATTTGGAATGTATTTTGTGACGTTTAACTAGACCATTGTTAATTGTTGATAGAGATAGGATTACACTTTTTAAGTTTATTTTAATTAATAAACAAAGTTATTTAATTACAAGGGATGTAGTGTTGGTAACCTGGTTTCACTACCTCCTTAGGTCTCGCTGGTCATTTGTAGCCGTAGCTCGTGCAGTACTTATCTGTAGAGAGTGCGCGGTGCGCATCTGGCTATGCGAATGTCAGTCGCTGGTTAAGTGACAATAAAAAGATCTCGATCTCTGGTTAAGAGTTGAGCAAAAAGCCGCTGGTTAAGTGGTTATTCGCAGTCGCTGGTTAAGTGACTACGATGTGTTGCTGGTTAAGTGACAATAAAAAGATCTCGATCTCTGGTTAAGAGTTGAGCAAAAAGCCGCTGGTGAAGTGGTTATACGCAGTTGCTGGTTAAGCGACTAAGTCAAAACGTCTTAACGCTGTTACTGGCTGTTTAGACAGGGGTGCTGAACCTAGTTTAACAATCATTATTGTTTGTACTAAGATTTATGTGATTATGCTGGTAGAGACATAAATGAGCATGGTCAGAACCTTATCGTGATATCTGATGTGGATAGAAAAATCAAATTTAAAATTAATATCATGAAAGCAAAATAATTTGTTATCTTTGAAATTGGTCTCTATGAATCTTTAATTTGGTCAGGAATAGCCGAGAGGACGGATTCACTGTCCAGATGTTTCCTCAGTTAACAAACACGTAGACGTGTAAGCCCATCAGAATGCCTGTATCGACGAGGCAAAACCGGCCGAATAAATTAAGCTACTGTGGTTGCTTTTTTCTTTGTTTACAGATGACTCACACGAGGACGTGTGATGCATCAGGACGGCCGTGTCGGAGAACGAGTAGTTTTCTTAAGTTTTAATTTGAATTCGTGTTTATTTCAATCGATTATTCGAAACGTCAAACTGTGCATCGAGAAACATGGCAGTTTGGGTGGAATCTGTGGACGGTGTATGCAAAAGAAGGCGCACTGATTATTTGTTATTAACGATGTGATTATTACGTCTTAGTTTACTTACAGCTTGATTTAATAATGTCGTTTTAGTTTTAGTCGATTTTGAAAGCGATATTAAATTAAATGTTAGTAAAATGAGTGCGGGTAACACCGAATATAGTGGTAGGTGTCACCACTAGTTAAAGCGAGCAGCCGATATAAAAGAGAGCGGCCGCACGAGTTGCGGGAGTACTAACCTATTGGCTCTTAATCTAACTACCCACCGTTTCGTATTGAGGAAAAATAGAATCAACAGATCAGTTTAGTACGGGCATTGTACGAGGAAGGACAAGCTGTAAATAAGCTAAGTACATAGGCTTCTTAATTGTTGTAATTGACTATTGATAGTTTGTAACTAATAAGTTAAGATGTAACTTTCAAAAGAGTGGCCATGAGTTTCTTTGCCGGTTTCTTCTCATAAGGCCCTACGCATTTGGAAACTGGAGGTTATGGGTCGTCACGGACGTTCAGTGGATTTTGGTGTTCTCACCTAATTCACTTTGACAATGTTGTGCCGATCTATGATTTTAACTGTAGCTTCATTGATTTAATAAACTATTGGAATTCTATATTGTCTTTGGCTGTGCAAATAAACCCTACCTACCAACGTGTGTAATAATAAAGATTGATTACTAGACTAGACTAGACTTGATTAAGAGCGATTTCTATTGCTTTAAATCATGAGTGCCACTTGACAAAATATGCAAGTGACGTCGGCGAAACTGACGTCACCATTTCTTAAAAACCGCTTCGACCGATCTCCGCTGTGACTCCGACATATATATATACACATACATATAAACAATATCCTTTCTTTGGGCGAAATTACAATTGACAAACAGTATGTAACATATGTTTACCTCTCTATCTTAAGGGTCACCATGTGTATTTACGAGTATGTATGTAAACTTGCTATGTTCTTTTAACTTCATGTGCAAAGTTCTGATGGAATAATCTTTAAAGAATCCTTTGAAATAAATGACTATATGTACCGTATAATATATGTGAGAATATGTACAATAACATGTGAATCGCGTAATAATGTGTATAATTCAACAAATCAAGGGAACGTAGTCGTAGTTTTAACTTCAAATGAAGAGTTGCTTCTGTCAATTAATAATACATACCAAGATTCACCAGTTTCCGATAAAGTTTCAGATACTTATCTGCCATATAACACTATTTAACAAATGAAATTGCCACTTAATACATGTATAACTGACATATGTGTATCCATCCAAGACGTGTGACACTGAAAACTGTAATCATTTCACAAATAAGTTCACATTAATCTCATCTTCTTCTTAGATTTTATTATTTTCTCAAGATTAATTGGGGTCGGCTACTAGTTCAACCGGTTTTACCTGAATATCAGTTTTCGGATTTTCAGGTTGAGTAAATTCAAAGGTTGAACTAGTTGTCAGTGTATTTGTGCTCGACCTCTGGCTCGGGAGAAGGCACGGCTCCCTTACGTTTCGTGTGACACAGATTCTCTCGGGGCATGGCTGTTTCGGGAGGTTCCTGTGTCGCATAGGCAGGGAGCCGGACGCTCGGTGTCACCACTGCGTCGACTGTCGGGAGGACACGGCGCGGCATACGCTGGCAGAGTGTGCCGCTTGGGAGGGGCCGCGCCGTGCCCTCGTCTCTGTAGTAGGCAGTGACCTCTCGCTGCCGGCCGTAGTTCGTTCTATGGTCGACGGCGAGGAGTCCTGGGACGCGGTGGTGTCCTTCTGCGAAACAGTCATCTCGCAGAAGGAGGCTGCGGAAAGGGAAAGAGAGATCCTGACCTCTCTCTCAGCCCGCAGCAGGCGCACCGGGCGTCGGAGGAGGGCATACGCTGCCCTCCACCGGCCTCCGTAACTGGGTCTAGGGGCGGCGGACTTGGGGATGTTCGTTGCCCCCCTAATCAACTGGACCCGAGGTGGCGGCGCGTAGTGTTCCCGTGCGCCCCTCTAAGAAGTTGCGAGGGGAATTCTTCCCTCGCTGACGAGAAGTGGCCCGCAGAGGCGGGCCGGCACCAGTCGGGGATTGCGGTTGTCTCTCAAGTTCCCGCGATCCCCGGCTTAGGTGAGAGCAGGAACACCGGGGGGTTTTAGTCAGTAGGAGTCTGACAGACCCCTTCGCCCTTTCCCCAGGGCGAAGGACATCCATGAGGATTTCCCCCAGTAAAAAAAAAAAAAAAAAAGTTGTCAGTGCTCTCAAAGCACTGACTTCCCAATGACGACTGTCATAGGTGTTCATGGCAACCGGGACCGACGGCAAAACGTGCTCTCCGAGGCGCGGGCGGGAAACCACCATCTTTCATTCCATTGTCATCTGACATTAGTCTATCACGGACTTTATCAGCAAGTGGTGAAAATGGCCCTTACAGTTGAATCGCGATTATTTGTAACAATTTATGGGACAACTTCGGAGTGGTTTTGAGAGTGTTAAACATTGTTATTCGGTTAAAGTTGGGCACACAATTACTTTTAGTCACATTTACCCTTTTTCATGAAACAATTACTCCTGAAATATTCCCAAGTCATTATATTTTTAAATATAGGTAAGGTGAAATTTCTATCGAATAACATTTTAACCGTGCCATCAAATCACGGAGTGTGAATACCGGACACTTCATGTGGAATATTTCCAGTTACAAATTTTAACTTGGAGATACGAGTAAGCGCGATGTTGTGAGGAATTGCAGTGATGTAAATGGAAATATCTCTATTTGGAAAATATTTCTGGCAAAATATATCTGTACAATACGTTACACCGTCGTTGCAAATTCTACTACGAAAGAGAAATATCTAGTAGCGAATTTCGATTTTATAGAGACTTTCTTAGTTCTGACGTATTAAAAGTTTATTTCTTATGTGAATAAAAAGGAGGGATAGTGTTTATAATATTCTTTGCACAATTTACATATAGTATAAAGTACAAGATTCTGGTATGACATTACTTTTACTAGCAGTTCAGAACTTTGATCAACTTCTGAACGGATTCAACGAACTTTGCAGACAAGAAATCCAGTTAAAATTTGGCCTAAATATGGTACTTTCGTAAAAATTGCGTCTCTTTATCTGATTATTTTCTGACATTAATTATTATTAAATTTTTCATGCGTCAGCTTACACTTATTACTTTTCAACTGAGTAAAAACATTTCTAAGATTTTTCATGACGAACTTTTCTCAGCTTAACACTGTTTACTTGATAAGGTTCAATTAGTTAAAGATTAATACCTAGTATTATTTATGTACTGTTGTGATACTTGTTGTAATTGCGTAAGAAACGGTTTTAAAATAATTGTAAAAGTAAATAATGATATTTTGACTTAACACGAAACTTTCTTGGATTATTTTGAACGTGTGCGACTGCTGATCATGAAGTCCCAGGTTCGATTCCCGGGTCGAACCAAATGTTTGTATGATCTACAAATATTTGTTTCGGAGTTTGGGTGTTTTCTATGTATAATATATATGTTTTCTATGTATTTAAAAAAAAAGTATATATGTATTTATATCAGTTGTCTAGTACCCATAACACAAGCTCTGCTTAACTTGGGACTAGATCGCGTTGTGTGTTAGATGTCCGAAATATTTATTTATTTATTTTGAGCATTTGTAATTTTAAAATTTTTGTGCATCTAATTGATCAAAACAGGTTTTTTTTTCGTACATCCATTGTGCACTCATATCAACATCTTTCTTTGGTATTAATTACAGTTGTTATTGCTATTTACTTGTAAAGCAAACAGTGTGGTACTCCCTTCGTCTCTTATGTCAATAGATGGATAGATATCACAAGTACATATTACACAAGCAAGTGAGAAAAATAATGGAGATCAAGTGAGAAAAATAATAGAGCTGATGTTAATGGTACTTACTTGGCTGAATTCTTGCCGTGCTGCGAGCCGTGGCCCATCACGCGCATCTCCTTCGAGATGTTGCCATTTAGCGAGAATGAGTGCTGCGGCTTTTTATCCTGGGACAACACAATATTTATAAATACCTTGATGGTACATACAAAGTATTCTATCAGCACCAGTGGGAGCATAAGTAATACTAAAAACTGATTAATAATTTTTACCAGCATACAGACTAAATATGGCGGCGGATAAAGCTAGAACTGCCAAAGGCGAAAGATAGTGATGATAAAACTTGAGTTAGTAATCGTGAGTGCTTGCCGATTTTGCAATCAGTCGCGTCGATAGTCAGATATTCCATTCCATCAGTGTTGAGTGTTTAAATTCATTATCATCATTATCATCAACAGTCTACAAAATTTCCTTTTTTTTGCACGAATGTTGTCTTGTAATGTTTGCTCCTTTACACGCCTCTTACGATACCCATTAGATGAATACGGTCGGTGAAACTCTGTGTTCTTAAATCCGTCCTCACACAGTGAGTGTTTATGTTGATAAATACTGATTAAATATTTGTTGTTGCTTTAAACCATATTATTTATGTGAAGGATCAGTTACTAAATAATCTTAAAATGTTTGAGAGTTGTAGTACCATATACATTGCAGGTTTTTAATATAAGCACCGTTAACGAGTAATAAACAAAACAAAATACAGATACATAATTTAATGCTATCTAGTAAATTTGCTATTCCCATAATAATATTAATCCCTAGTTTTAGTATTAATTACTTTTCATTGCTACACCTATATTGTCACTTTTTAGGCACTTATATGAGTGTCTCACATGCCACAATGGCTATACATTACATTGTATGCTGCTTAGCGGCGCCACTGCCGATCCATATGCTATTGCTTTGTTGCCGTTTTTATTGCTTATATGCTTTGTATGTTTCTTTAGAACATGTTGTGATAAATAATACTCATGTAAATACGAATATGTTATGTAATATTGGAAAATTGTTAAAGTTTTTTATAGTTAACTCCTTTGTTAATGTAACACTAAATGATGGCTAATAGTAGTAATAAATTATCAATTTACTATCAAAACTGTCAAGGAATCAGGACCAAACTAAACAGCTTATTTCTTAACATATTGGCTAATGATTACGATGTAATTATTTTTACTGAGACCTGGCTTGCACCAAATATAACTGATAATGAATTTATTGACCGCCGTTATACTGTATTTAGATGTGACAGAGATCGTGTCGCTACAAATAAACAGGATGGTGGCGGTGTTCTCATAGCTGTCTCTCGTGAACTTAAAGCGTCAGTTCTCTATTTGTCACCCCGTATTATATTACCTGAACATGTAATAGTTAAAATCCCAATGAATACTAACAATTATCACCTAATATGCGCTACTTATATACCACCGAATATAGCATCTGAAACCTGTATAAACTTTCTTGACTCCCTTTTGCCACTATTCGAACACTCCTGCGTAGAGACTGCTATCTTGAGTGGTGATTTCAATATGCCATATCTTAATTGGGTTCAGAATTCTCTAAACCATATGGAATGCGCTGTAAATACCTCCCATACAAGTGTGTCTCGTGAACTATTTAATTTTTGTTCCCTTTTAGACATGAAACAATTTAATTACGTTACCAACAGTAATCGACGTATACTGGATTTATTTTACTGCAATAAACTCTCCATGTTACGTATGGCGGATGCTCCCCTAGTACCAATAAATAACCACCACCCTGCTGTCTATATTGAAGTACCGTTTGAGACCACATTTTCAGCACAAACACTCAGACGTAAAACTCCTAACTCATTTAATTATCATAAAGCCGACTATGACAAGATAAACGTGGATATAGATAATCTCGACTGGAATGGCATACTCTACAACCTTTCACCTGAAGAAGCGGTTGCAATGTTTTACGAAAATGTTTATGGAATAATCAGGCTGCACACCCCTACGCGTAAATATAAAAATACAAATTTTCCTATCTGGTTCACTAATAATTTGATAAATATTTATAAACAAAAAACCACGGCTTGGATAAAATGGAAAAAACACAACAACATTATTGATTATGAAAAATTCTCTATATACAGATCTAAGTTCAAAAAGGTGTTAGATAAATGCTATAAAAAGTACATGGACACAGTAGAGGAAAGCATTCCCAAGAACATTAAGGCTTTTTGGTCATACATCGCTAATCGAAAAAATTCTAATAAAATCCCTTCTAAAGTACATTATAAACAAACCGCTACTGATGACCCTACTCTAGCATGTAATCTTTTCTCTAATTTCTTCCAATCAGTATACGAGTCCTCTACATTTGAAAATGAAACGTGGAAACCACCTCCTGCATGCACAGAACATGACATAAATATTTCTAAACTATTTTTCTCCTTAAACAGTATACGCTGCGAATTAAAAGTACTTGATCCCACTAAAGGACCCGGTCCAGATGGTATTCCTTCATTGTTTTTGAAGAATACTTGTGATACTATATGCCATCCTATTTCTATTATTTTTAATAAATGCGTCTCGAATGGGATATTCCCTGAGATATGGAAACGTGCAAATATTGTCCCAGTACATAAGGGTGGTTCCAGAAATGATATAGAGAACTATCGTCCTATTTCTATTTTATCAGCGCTTTCTAAATTATTTGAAAGGCTAGTTCACAATGAGATTTTTCCCAGTATACGTCGTATTATAATAAACGAACAGCATGGTTTTGTTCAAGACAGATCGTGTGTAAGTAATCTTCTTTTGTTCTCTACTCACCTATTTGAAGGGATTGACAACAGGCAACAAATAGATGCTATATATACGGATTATCAAAAAGCATTTGATAAGGTGGATCACACACTTTTACTAGACAAAATCGCTTATAATGGTATCAGAGGGGATCTTCTTCGTTGGTTTGTTTCGTATGTTACAAACAGAACACAAAAAGTTGTGGTTAATGGTTTTGAGTCTAACACTTTCAAAGTAACTTCTGGAGTGCCCCAGGGCTCAATATTAGGTCCCTTGTTATTTATACTTTTTATAAACGACATTAATAAATGTTTCAAAAATTCTAAATTTCTTTTATACGCGGATGATTTGAAAGTCTTTAAAGTCATTAACAGGGATTCCGACTGCATTGAGTTACAGCAGGATCTCGATAGGCTTTCTAATTACTGCACTCTTAACAAATTACACCTTAGCCTACCCAAATGTCATAATATTACCTTTACTAAAAAAATAAATACAATTAAATTTAATTATAGACTTATTAATACTGTTCTAAACAAAGTTACAGGCGTTCGAGATCTTGGTGTATATCTTGACTCTAAACTCAACTTGGACATCCACGTTGAAAACATTGTCAATAAGGCTTATCAAATGTTCGGCTTTGTAATGAGAGCGACCCACGATTTTCGTCAACCAACTACATTCCTACATCTATATAAGTCGATAATCAGGCCACAGTTGGAATATGCAGTACCTATTTGGAATCCGCATTACGTGAAATATAAAGAAGCTATTGAATTGTTGCAGCGTAAGTATCTTCGAGCAATGCAGTTCAGATGTTTTCATAAAAAAATATCACACCAACTACTTCTTAAAAAATATAATCTACTAACGTTGGAATCCAGAAGGATTCTCCTCGATACCATGACTCTTTTCGGTATATGCCGCAATAAATTTGACTGCCCAGACTTAGTGCATAGGTTGTGCTACCTGATTCCTCGAACAGTGCAAGTGCGCGAGGTGCGCGCCAGGCGACTGTTTGCCACCGGTCGTTGTAGAACCAATGCTGGTGTACGCTCTCCGCTGCACCGCTTAGTTGATACTTATAATAAGAATTTTTGTGACATAGATATATTACATTTCAGTAAGTTACGTTTTAAAAAATATGTAATTGAAGTTTTAATCGATCGGTAGTGGGCCTAATGGCTTTAGATTATTTTTAAGAACACTGTTCATTTTGTGCTTTGTTTTTTTTTTTCTTTCAACACTTTTAAATCATGCATGCAATGTATCACGATGTTGTTGATATTTGTAGTCCCTGCTGTTGTTACTTATATTTTTCACACTCTTGAGAAGTTCCAGTTAATATGTCGCTAGTGATAAATTATTACTTTCATATCATTTTATAGACAACGAATGTATAATATGTATGATTATTTGCCAACTTTGCTTATATACTCGAACCCCCATAAGTAATCTGTGGAAAACGTAGTGGGTAGTATAGTTACTAAGTTTAGTTTTTAAATAACAACCCTATGTACATTTCATATACTACTGTTTGTGTTCCCTTATTGAATAAATAAATAAATAAATAAATATATTAGAGGAGCAAACTACACTTACCACGCGGCTGGTGTCGTCGGGTACAATCAAGTAGGTGTCAATGTTGTGGTCCTTGAGGTATGCGTTGCGTTGTCCGCCGTTGCCTGGTTCTACTTTGTAATCATCGCCGAGGCACTGCAGCGTCTCCTTGGTGATGTGGACACGCCTTAGAAAATAAAGACATGGTTAAGTCATATAAAACTGTTTATCGAAATGCTTTCATGCCTACCTTCTCACTTCTAAACCAATCATTATGAAATTTAAACAGAATTTTCCAATTCTGAGGGAGCAAATTTTTCATCCAGGAAGAACTACAATTTCTAAGAGCTAGTGAAATAAACTACAAAAAGGCGTGCCAAAACATAAATAAAAGGAAGTAGACTATTTTTTTTCATAATTTTTATTCAAACGAGTATTTACATATAATCTATTCTGTTCGAATAAAGTGTGAATTAGTAGTCTTGATGGTATTTTTATCTCATTCAAACCTATTATATGAGACGTTATGTAATTAATTTTTCAAGATACTAAAATTGCAATATCCATTTTGAGGTATGTGTAGTATGTATTCTGTTTGCGGTTGAAAAAGCTCTACTTCCTTTTATTTAGAACTTTTCACATTAAAAGATAACCAGAGTAAACAGGTCAACTGTTGTCTTAGAATATATGGAACTCACCCAGCAACGCCGCCACTCTCCATGTAGTTGGCGAGAGTGACATCATTGGACCAGACATCGAATTGCCACTTGCGGAGGCCAAGGACCACGCAATGAACGCGGCCGGTGTGGATGCCCACGCGCATGTTAACGTTCACAGCCATCACCTCACGCACTAGACTGTACGCAAAACCACAAATCATAAGTATGAACTAAAATAAAAACATTAGCAGTCATAAGGACTGCCGATAGAAGGTGAAAACTTATATCTTACAATGTTAAAATTAATATTTAAAATTAGATATTTCATAATGTGTAAATTAAAATATCGACATCAAAAATTAGCAAGTCGGTGACGCGAACCTATAAGATTTTCCCAGCAAAAAATGCTTAACACGGCCAAAGAAGTGTTTTGACGTCAGCTTGTTGGTGACGCGAACTCATAACATTTCCTCCTATCAAAATTATTTGAAGAATTTTCTACAACTTTCCTTAATATTTAAATTAGTCTCCAAACCTCCAATTAGGTATCATCGAGGACTGATCACAATTGTGTCTATTTGGTATTTATTAACCGGTTTTTGTTCCTACAACTTCAACAGGCGAACCTCCTCTAATCTTATGACAACTGGTACACGCATCCACTTGATGATGGGCACTTTTCATGGAATGACCCGTCTACTCTTGAGGCCCTGTTATCATTATAACTCTAAGGTGACTAAAAACTTTGCTGCTTGAAGAACAGTGGTCTGCACTTCTGCAGCAAGTAGTTAGTAGTTCCGGAAATATATCCGTGAGTTAAACGGCAATTACTTATAACAACTCTTAAGAACTTACGCAATAGCATCAATCATGTCAAGTCCCATTTCAACGCAGCATTTGGCATGGTCGTCGCGAGCCTCTGGCAGGCCAGATACGCAGTAGTAGCAGTCGCCCAGGAGCTTGATGCGCAGGCAGTGGTGCTCAGCAGCTAGTCGGTCGAATCTGTGAAAAATATATAACTTTTAAAAAGAGACAACATTACTATTCCGCTATTAATTTTATCTCAAGGTATTTTCTTTAAATTGAAAACGGTCAAACAAATTGTTTTACAATATTACTCCTCTAAATATTAAACAAAGTATTTCTACAATACAATATCACAGCATTTTATCAAAAATATCTGAGTGAGATTTAGTTAGATGCCAAAGTTTTAACGGGTAAATAATTGACTTTTAAATTTCATTTATCACGATCATTATTTTATTTTTACGGTCTACACAGAAAAATTGTGACAAAATTGTTAAAAATTCTTTTAAAATTTTGTAGTCTTTTGTTTTGTTTTCATTTAGAGTAAAAGTAAGAGCATGAATTTTCTTTGATCTTGACTTTAATATTAGTCTTCACGAGCATAGAACATAGCTCTTTTTTTACTTAAAATAGATCAACATCCACCAGTTTTAATTAATACTTCAATAGTACTTATTCTAAATTTAACCATAAACCCTGTTACTGTTAAGTTGAAAGAGCAATGGAGAGAATTTGAATGAAACAGTTGGTATTACATAAAGAGTCGATGGTCTTCGAGAGAGTTTAATTGCTTCGGGCTCTTTAATCAGCCGGATGAGATAGTCCTCTAATAAATATACAGCTGAAATCAGCGACTGTTATGGCTTTATTTAGCCGCGGTATGAAATCACTTTACTTGGAAGTGCTTCACTTTATTCCATTATAAATCTGAATGTCTGTGAAAATGGTTGCGCGATAATTTATAAATTCATATTCAGATCTTTAATTTTCGATATGTTTACATACGCCGTACGAGAATGAATGTGATTAGGTAAAAATATTTCATACTAGTGGTTGCCCGCGAATCCACTCGCCTATATATGTCGGTAATCACGGCAAATACTATGTGTTATTCTGATGTATAAGCTATATTACTGTAAAGTTTCATCCAAATCCGTTCAGTAGTTTTTGCGTGAAAGAGTAACAAACATCCATCCATCAATCCTTACAAACTTTCGCATTTATAATATTAGTAGGATAGTATACGAGTAGATATAGATTGTTCATTTGAATTACCTGATGTTTTCGTAATCAGACGAGTTTACTAGCCGTTTGACTACGGCTTACTATTACTACATCCAGTGCATGCAACGTGAAAATTTTGAGATGCCTATCTTTCTCAAAGATTGTGGTCGGTTTTCCTGACATTTGTAGTACGAAAACTTCGAATAAAAGGAGGTAAGAACAAAACCCAATATTTTTACAAGTAGCAAAAATTGAACTCACGGCGATAAATTTAGAATATGAGGCCGCCATTCACAGCCCAATATATACTAATACAATTAGGCAAATAAAAATCTCCGTACTTTCGCCAATAAACTTGAGTACACCACACAAGGTCGCAAATGAAATTCCCCACCTGTCGAATTCAATATGTATATTATCAAATTCACTTTAAAGCTTATGTGGAATATAATTTGGTTACCTAATGTCGAATCTCATACATGTCAAGTAAAATCCACACTAAGACGCTTTTAAAGGAACAAAGCTTTGCATTCAGCGTTTAATTCACAGTTTACAGCTAATAAATATTAACGCGTCTTATTTTTTTTACAATATAGGTAAATTTAGACTTGGGTGTGATTTAAAGAACTTAAATTTAAATATTGTTCAAGTGGTATTTGTTGAAAAGCGACTGCCGAATCTGATAGCAAATCAATAAATAATATTTTATTGCTCAATAATAATGAGAACGTAGTTTAACATTTATAAGAACAGCCAAATCAAGGTACACGTTTCCAATATTTATGTTTGCTTGTAATCTATTAAAATAAAAATGAATTGCCAAATATGTTGCTAAGCGCAAAACTCGAAAACCGCTCGACCGAATTTTTCAATTTTCTTTAAGGCACTAGGAAGCTTCCTATATAGAGAAAAAACGTGAAAACAACACATATATAGCCAGCTAATTTTAACAGAACGAAGTAAATCGGGGTAGTTAGTGAAAAATGAAGTTTATTTATACAGTTCAGTTTACATAAAAAATTAAGAGCTTATGTAACAAATAGTCCAAGTAAATGAAACAACACACTCAAAAATTAATTATGAACGAACTTTGATTTTCAAGTAATCTCTAGTTCGTAATTAATTATTAATTCCTAATTAAATAAAATATTTATAGGTTTAATGTAGGTAAATATTAATTCTACGAAAATTGTAATTCATCTTCTTCTTTTATTAAAAGCTATGTTCGTCGTAGCTACCCCCGGGAATACTTATTTTTTTAGGTTTTCCGAAAATTTACTCTTTTTTATATGAGATGGAAATCTTGAGCAGAATTCAAGAGTAATGGTCACCCTACTCATTGCGAATGCTGACATGGTGGTCACCATCTAGATGTTCATCATGCTCTAGGCAGCCTATATAGATGCTTCTGCATCATTGCTTTTGCAAAACGAATGTAGTCTAAATTGGTTCTTACATAATCTGCGATCTGCAAGAGAGAGTATAGTGAAAAATGTGTTGAGTCGTTTGTGTTAAAATGAGCTAAAACAGGGTCTGTAAAGTGAAGTTACCCGTATTTCTACTTTAGAATGACATGGTCGCTTTTAGTTGAAACACCACATACTGTTGGTTTCTGAGTCATTGCGATAGCGTCCAAGGGAACCTAAATCCAAGCAGAATTTCCACTTAATCAACAGCAAAAAAAACTACCTACATACACGTCCTGTGATTGCAGAGATGTATAAGTGACCTCATTTTTTTTATTTTACAATATCCCAAATATCATTGGTATCATAATTACTTCAATTAATTAGTAACTTTACAAAAATTACAAATTCATGCGGCTTAAAAACATCCAACGGCAAGATTACGGAGTCACAACGTTGTTTTGCTAGTCCCCAATCCACACTTGGCCAGCTGCATGGGGATGTATAGCCTTATCCCTCTCTTGAGAGGAGCCCCGAGCCCAGTGGGACGTTTATGGCTTGATGATGATTACAATTTAATCGCGTAGAGAAACGTATATCACTGATATACGTTTTTCTACGTGATTTAACAAATGAATTTGATTTGAAACGAAAAGACTATCCAAATACAAAATAAATCTATTATTTCCTTGAAAATTAAAACATACCGACCTGTACTTATCAATACATGCTCGAATTTAATAGAACCGTAACTGACTAGCGTTATTATGAAGTATTGATGGAACACATTTGGTGTGAGCTATTGCATACACAGGTAAAGTAGGTTTATCAAGCTGACATATTTCAAAATATCGTTACACATACGAATCCCGGTAAGACGGAGAATGTCATTCTCGTGTTACTTTTGCTCACAATGAACTACAAAACTATTTAACCAATTTTTTTTAAATGTGGTTTTTCTCTCATGCAAGTTTCTGATTGGTTGATGTATTTCCCGCTAAATCAGTCATGCAAATTGGTATCTGCGTCCGCCAATCAGAAGCTAGCGTGCGAGAGACAGACGCTAACCAAACTCAGTCTCTCTCTTTCTACTCCGATCACGCTTTCCACCCGTTCAGCTGTCCTTCCAGATATAAATGCTCTAAGGGTTAGGGACTGTTAGACCAATAGGTGACGCAGACGAAATTGTGTTGCGTGGCAAAGCGGCCAGTGTATGGAGGCCCCCACGTCGAGCAACTGTTATTTTAATTTTGTTGGTAAATTGACAAACTGCTAATACTGTAACTCTCAATCATCATCTTCCACATATCAAAACTATGTGACGTGCCTATATGGATAATCAACATTGTTTTTCTGAGAAAATATGATTGCGCATCATATTGAAGTCATCGTGCATTAAAATCATGTCATTCTAACTTTACTCAAGATATACTCAACGCGAACACTTTCTGTGTAAGTTTTCTGTGTAAGATTAAATAACAAAAGCTATGAAAGCTTTTGTTATTAATCTTTGCTATACATCTATACTAATATATAAAGCTAAAGAGTTTGTTTGTTTGTTTGAACACGCTAATCTCAGGAACCGCTGGTCCGATTTGAAAAATCTTTCAGTGTTAGAAAGCCCATTTATCGAGGAAGGCTATAGGCTATATATCATCATGTTAAGACCTAGAGGAGCAGAGCAACAATGAAGAATGTTACAAAAACGGGGGAAAATTATCATGCTACGGGCAATAGGAGACGCAAACGAGGTTGCGTGTGTCGGCTAGTTTTCTTATAAAAACAGTTGGAACCTTTTCCTTCTTTAGAGATTTTAAAATTACTTTAAGCGCAATGTTTAAATTAAAATGAATGCTGGAGAGAGCTGTTTTCCAAGTATTCTAATAAGATAGTTAGCTATTAAAAGTGATTTAACTACGAGTATAACATGTAAATTTAAAAGTTACAAACTGTTGCTGGAGGCACACGGATGAGTACATCCCATCCTAACTAACTTTAAATGAGCCCGCATTTAATGCTATCAAAGTTTAGTATGTTACTCATTTACCTGCTTATCTGGGTACATTTTTAGTTTCTTATATAGAACTACTAGGGGTTTTAGAAGAATAGCTCCCTTAATATTAATACGCGGTACATTTTTAAACATTTTCGCATAACCACAAAAGACATTGCTAAAAATGCTGAGTTGCTCAACGTCGCTCTAGTTTTGAAAAATACTTCATAACTAGTTGAACCCCGCGGTATTACCCGCGGTTATTGTCGTAAAGTTACTCCTTAGATTATCAGCTGCCTGCCTGTGAAAGTCCCGTCAAAATCGGACCAGCCTTTCCAGAGATTACCCGGAACAAACAGACAGACAGAAAGACAGACAAAAATTAAAAAAATAAAATAATTCGATACATGTATACATATACATACATATGCATTTATAAAAAAGCAGTTACTTTAATATTACAAACAGGCACTCCAATTTTATTTATTTGTATAGACTAGAGCGACGAACGAAGTCACCCTCCTGTTGATTATCTTTTCCGTAGCGAGAAACACGTCACATTTCAAGAAAATTTTAGATTTCACTTCAAACGAATACGGGATTGGACAGAGCCACAAACGATGAAATTTTCATAATAAATGTATGAACAGACTATATGTCGTAGTAAAATATTCTTCATTTGTTTCAAACACACCCACTACTAGATACAGGTCTCTCCCAAGTTTTGAAAAAAAAAAACTTTTAAGCTCTGTGTAAAGATCTTGATAATAAGACGCTTTATTATATACTAGTATCGCGGCAAATAGTAGCCTAAGTGTTATTCTGATGTATATAAGCTATATTACTGTAAAGTTTCATCCAAATCCTTTCAGTAGTTTTTGCGTGAAAGAGTAACAAACAACAAACATCCATCCATCCACACTTACAAACTTTCGCGTTTATAATATTATTAGGATATTCATGGGTATATAGGGAATTTATGTAGCAATAGACTTTAGCACTTATAATACAAATATACTCTTACTGTTTTAAAGGTAAATCAACTATTAAAGTAGCTTTTGTGTTCCACCCGTATGTTTGTCGGATATTGCAGTATTAATTTTTCGGGTTAATATATAGCCTGTGACATTTACAAATAATGTAACTTTCTATAAGTAAAATAATTTTCCAAATTAGTTTAGTAAATCCCGAGATTGCCTTCTACAATCTCACCAACTTTACCTTTTTTATAATTTTTTTTTTCTATTAAAATAGACGTCTTCCGAGGAATATACATCATATGACGCGGAGGACTTTATAAACGTTCATGAAACTCCTCTGCGTCCCAAGCCCCAAAGAACATCCAGTCCCAGAACAACAACTTGGGGATCACACAAAGTGTTGTCCCATGTGGAATTTGAAACCACTATCCCAACTGTGCAGTCGAAAGTCTAAAGTATATACCTAGATATAAACAAACGAACACTACATGACAAGACAAGAGTTACAGGAATGTATTTAAAGTCTATAAACCAGTATATTTACTGTCTATTGACCTAGATCCTCGATATTGCGGATGTTCAACAATACCATTTCATTACAAAAGCAGTACTACGAGAACAATATTGAGTCCCGCGGTTCTTATATACAAGTATACATGCAACTTCCAGTAGGTATGTACATCTAAAGACGTGAACGCTTTAGAGATATTGCTGCACTGAGTCGACTACATATTGAAACTGGTATTCAATCAAATATTCAAATTCCATTGGAGTTACGCCCAAATATCAGTGCTTTGTGCACGCTTTATATTTTGCATCAAATTGAAGTGACATACGTAATTGAATTGCATCTGGGTATCAGCGGAGGATGTTGATTGATTTCCAGGACTTAATAAAGATAAATAATAAGTAAGACTGCCTCGTTGGTCTCGCGGTTGGTGTGAGCGACTGCCGATCATAAGGTCTCGGGTTCGATTCCCGGGTCGGACCAAATGTTTGTATGATCTACAAATATTTGTTTCGGAGTTTGGGTGTGTTCTATCTATAATATGTATGTATTTACAAAAAAAAGTATATATGTATTTGTATCAGTTGTCTAGTACCCATAACACAAGCTCTGCTTAGCTTGGGACTAGATGGCGTTGTGTGTTTAGATGTCCGAAATATTTATTATTTATTTAAGAGAGGTAGGGCAAGCAATAATGCTTTACAAGTTCAGATAAATAAAATGTATTATATAAATGTATTTCCCTATTAAGCAACCCGGCGATAAAGAAATAGATTAAAAAGTATTTTAGAACATCTGCATAGGTTCATTTGAAAACCAGCTGTATAAGTACTAAATGTAGATGTATAACTCTAATAATAAAAAGTTATTACCAAGACAGGCCTAAAATACCCAATTAGCCTCAGTTGACACTAATTTACAGCGATGATCGAGCAAAACTTTCAATAGAGTGAAGAGTTCATATTGGACATCATTTATAAATTCATTCTTAACCAATCGAAGTGATTACACCCATGGACAAACTGCTTACACATATGAAAACAGTGAAAGCAGTGAGTGCATTGTTCTCTTTTTTGGCCGTATAACTTTTACAACTGCACGGGTTCTTTGCGGTTATATTTTGTAGAACTTTTTTGCCTCGTAAACAGTCCAAAAACAAACATAATATGTGGATGTTAGATAACCTAAAACGTGACAAATTGTGTTAAAGGCGACGTTTTAATATTTGCCATGGAACCTCATAATAGAGTAGGTCTCATTGTATGTTAAGAGTTTAGTACTCGTATGTGGGAAATTATTAATAAAACATAATTTATTTAATGAAAGTAAAAATATGTAGCATTTTTCTTAGTAGAACAGGTACCTAATTCATAGCATAATAGATGACCTGGCGAACTTCGTACCTTCTTAGAATTAATAAATGTTGAGATCAACTTAGGTGACAAACCAACACCGTCACCAGCCCTATTCAAGGGTTTCATACTACAGACTGACCCACGTAACTTAATGCGCGTCTTTTCAATTACGTCCGGCTTCTATAGGCCTAAACAAAATGCTTACTATCCTATAACAGGCACGCCAGACACTTAATTTTTAATACTTGATAACAGTTTAGATAGAAACTAAAATAAAAATAAAATAAAATAGTGTCAGAGTTCGTCATGAGCAACAATGTGGCATAAGAACTATGTGTAATAGACAATATTAAACTTAGAATGTCAATTTCGATCGGTTCTGTAGTAACAGTACTGAGTGTAAGAGGATTACTGTCATCTTTAATTAAGGAAGAGGGGATGAGAGAAGATCAGCTCTGGGAGCCGAATACGCTGAAAGCGGTAAGCTGTATATGCACTGGTCACCCTCCATTAACCACTAACAGGAGATAAGTATGTACATCTAATCTCTGGGATATGCGTCGGTATAATTAATGAGTATATACTCATACGGAATATACTCATATGGAATACACGGAATATTCCGTGTATTCCATTTTATGTTTGATAATATTATTTAGTTTATAAGTTGCAGTTGATTAACCAAAGTTCGGAATGTTTGAATATTATAAAAATAATTTGGGAAAGAGGAACTTTGGATTCGATTAAAAATGAACTTGATCTTTTAAAATGATATTACGGGCACTAGCCTGTAGTAACATCTTCTGAAAAGTATACTGTGTAGTCGTCGTCGAAATCAATAGCTTGCTTCTATGGCAATATCGTCTTTACTTGTCTCTGTGGTATATTTATTTACACATTAGTATTTAAAGATTAAATTGTTTCAACCCACTAAGTTACAAGTTGTTGTCATGAAGGAGATTTAGCTTAAGCTACAGTACTAATTTAACGGCCAACCTATATTTAATGGACAGTAGATTTAATAGAAGTTATTGTTTCATGGTTTGCGAACTAGTCCGTGTTAAAACTACAGTCAGAAATATGCCATGTTTTTAAACATTAACTATTAATTTTAAAATCTAGAAAATATTTATTTACATATTAAAACATATGTGTTCATGTCCTTCTAGAAATAAATATTATCAGGGATCGGAATGATTGATTCATTATTTATTCATAAATAAGAAAAAGTATGAAACATGTTTCAAAAGCCGTAGTCACACGTTACGTAGAAATGTACCACAACACATTAACAACGCGCCATTAGTTGGGTTTTACGCCAATTAGAGGGTGCCACATTAGATCCAGTGACACTTCATATAGCCTATAACCAGCGGACAATCAAGGCGCTTCTAACGATACCTCATTTGTCTAGTTCTAATAAGTAAATAAGGAGCTATGAGGGAACAGCTGAACATACATATATACATAAAACATAGGCTTTCAAAATCATAACCCTCGTTTGGCTTTGCCGTAGTCGGATAAAAAAAGGGTTGCTAAGGCCCGATGCCAGTCGCTCCTTAAAAAAATAATATTCAGGAAAAACCGATTGAACTTGTAGCCGCCCTTAAATCTGATTTAATCTTTCTTCTTTTAAATCTAATCTTGGGAAGAAAAGCACCAAATTAAATTTATCGTTAAGTAGTTTACGTATTTATAAAGAGGTGTAATCATATTTCTTTGTAGATTTAATATATGAGTACATTTTTCAAAGATCTTTAGATTAATTAATTATGAACTATTGCAGCAATAAGAATTCTCTAGTACTAAGCTATAACTATTTCAAAGAGCCCTTGCTTTCATATTTAAAAAGTGCTCATAACTTAACGTTACCATCTTGTGAATACAGGTCAATGAAAAATTGTACGGTCAATGAACGGGGGCAGTCTAATGTTGCTTAAGATTTATTTGCTGCCACCCACCCTCTCTAGGTGCTACTGAATGCTGTGACTTCATTACTGTGCAATAAAAATACTCTCGTACACTATAAAATGTGCAATAAAGGTACTGAGATTTACGATCTGCGAGTCCACACGGCGGCAATACAGTGAGCGCATTCGTCCTAAATCACTCACCGAACCATTCGCTTAGAATAATATCTGTTAAAGTTGCATTATGCAAAAGAGAAAAGAAACTGAACTGTGGTTAGCATACTGCATGAAATATTATTAGGAAATCAAATTATATAAATTAACTGGTTTCACTGATTCTTTTTGATTTAAACATTAGAAATTGTAAACATATTGGAAAATTATATGAAATTGCTCTTTAGGCCAAGTTTTGATCGAAGTACTAGTACTAGTAGACTGCAAAAAAAAATATATACGGTCGAATTCAGAAACCTCCTTCTTTTTTTGAAGTCTGTTAAAAAAGCGGATGATTTCTTTTTAAAAAAGTGACATCTTTTCGTTCGTGTTCTGTGTCAGTGATTTGATAAAAGGGGCGGTAGGCGGACTATTCAGTTCAACTTATAAGCGCGCAGCGCTAAAGCCAACTTTAATATCTCAACTTCCATCTGACGTTCTAGTATCTGGTAAATTGGTTTTTATTTTCAATCCTTTCACAGTATTAGGAGTAATTGTTATCAAAGCAGTACTTATAATTCGCAGTCAAAGTCAAAAAACTACGACTGAAATGATGATGGTAATAATAACTATTTTTAGTTCCTATTTATAAGAAACTGGATGTAATTTTCACAGCTAGCTAAGAACAGTTTTTATATCTATTATATAGGTATTTGGCTAGTCGAACAAATGAATGAAATCGTTACTTTTGTTAATAAAAAACATACAAATGTTCTATTCCCGCTTCAAAGATCCAGATATTTATAAAGACAAATAGGTTTCTAATTCAGCTGTGTAGTTGAAACTGAAAAACGAAAAGGATAAATTTACACTACTCTCTCGTTACTGCTTAAAAATAGAAAAATATTCTGCAGTGTAAAATTTACATAACAATAGTGGAATTGTACTTCATTTCTATTCGCTCATTCCTTCCACCTCTAGTGCGATGAATAATAGTTCATTATTCAAGAAATAACACCTTTCATCCATGACTCGCAAACGTCAAAAGGGTGGGAAACGTTGGCACTTTGTATCTCGATGAGGTGCTAACATGAGGGTAATAATATTAACAATTTTGGTATCAGCAGAGAAAAAGCTTTTTTTATAACTAGCTGCCAAAATGACGCTACTTATCCAGACGGAAGGCATGAGTAGAACTCAAGAGTAGCGGTCCCCATCTTCATTGTGCATGCATGCACCCACACTATGGCGGCCTTATGAGATGCTAATTTACGCCGCGCTTGACTGGCCCGGTATCATAGTGGGAGGGAAACACGTGCGCTGGTAGTGATTTTAAGGTTTTAACAGCTAGGCACCAAAATGAAGATTTATACCGTTTAGTTCGAAAGCGTGTGTCAACTTCTCTGTATTATTTTAATTTTAGAAATACTGAGATAGTTTAAAGGAGGACTTCAAATATTTCTGCATTGTAGAAACCTACTTAGAGATAGCTAGTAGCTATTAGTCCGTGGCTAGTAGGTGTTATCTAGAACATAATTGTGTTGACATAGTGATGGACTTACCTGGCGAAGAGTTCATTCAGCAGGCGCACTAGTTCCTCAGCGGTGCACTGGTCTGATAGAGATGTGAAGCCGCAGATGTCCGCGAACAGGATGCTGTAACAACAAATCAATTAGTTTGCTATCTGATGCTTATTAGACTTGCAGATTAAAACAACAATTTATAAACCATATTCACCATTTAAAGACACTGATGAAGTTTTAGATAGTTATCTGGCACTTCATCATTGTCTTTAAATGGTTCTGGTCACATTGCCCTACAAATTGCGTGGTACGTTATCCCGTTCTTATGCTCAAAAGTTTTTTGTCCCTGCTAACTCTGTTAGCTACCATAATCGGAAATTTTAGTAAAGTGAAAGGTGAGCACCTAACAAAAATGAAGCCACTCACGAAAAATTTGTTTGATAGTGCGTGTGATTAATTTGTGTTTTATAAACTTTTATTTCAACTTCGTCACCTAAATAACTAAATCAAAGAAGATATTTTCTTACTTTTTATTTTTCGGTTATTATAGGAAAAGACGCAAACTGCCCACGCACTTCTACGATCAGGTCATCTAACACGTGCAACCTTTCACAAATCTAATGTTGAATTAAAAGTAATGTAAGTAAGGTATGTTAATCAAGAAAAGTTTAGGAAACTATAAACCGACTGAGTAAAAACTTTTGATAAAGTATGTATTACAATAGTTTACAGAAAGAAATTATTAGTTGGGTGCAATTATAATAGATTAATATCATAATGGGCATCACGAGGCCATTGACAGCACTGTCATCATTATAATTAGAGTAATCAATCATACTTTACTGCAATGCTCCACCTAATCCGACAGCTTTAGTTACCATTTGGTACACTTGGGCCGGATTTCGGACATTGCTTTCTAATTTGTGTTATTTTACTCAAAGCTTATGATCTAGTTTTGAAGTACTTACACAGAGAACTTACAATTATATGACCTTGTACGCAATAAAGATAATTTAGCATGGTATAAGGCTCGTGGGAAAGGCTTGTTTAGGCAGATATAGATCAGACTTGACCGTAAGGATCCACGACCTCACAGACAACAAATGTAAAGCAGTTCTTTCATTATATTTCACCAAGCAAATTAATCAGGTTAATAGAGTCCAACCTCTCTCTCTCTCCACGAAGGAGTAAGGAGTGGGACTGATGATTCTTGATGTCCAGGTATCCACGACGGCGGTAACCATCAGATGACATTGTGTTTATTTGCCCCTATCTATATCTATTTCAGAACATCATCAACAGTCTTTGACAGTCCACTGCAGGACATAGGCCATACTACACCACGCTGGCTGGTGATGTTGTGCTGCGTAATTTTCTCCCTTAGTCGCCTCTTACGACACCTATGGGATGAGTAGGAGTAGGGACACTGGGTATTCTTAATCCCTCACCATACCCACCACTATACCGCACCACACCACAGCAAACAATATAAATGTAAACTGAGTTCAGGAATACCAACTTAGAAAAATTAGGAGAAAATTCCATTCAAGGAATGATCAAAGCTAACTCCAGACACTAAGGCGCTGTTCAGTGCGAACGCGGATGTTCGCGACGGATGGTACAATGTATGAAGCCTATACAACGCGTTCCTTGCTACGCGAAGCTATCGCACTGAATATATAAATGTATCACCATAAAACTCAACAGGCTTTAAATTCTTTTCTCTACCAAAAACCGGAGGCCCATACCCCAACCCCTCCCTATATCCCTTTCCCCATCACCCAAACGCCAGCAAACACTTGTGACGCCTCTGGTATTGTGGGTGTCTGTGGGCGGCGGTAATCGCTTACCATCAGGTGATACGTCTGCTGGTTTGCCCCCTATACCATGAAAAAAAGAGGAAAAAAAAAGACAAGTATCCTTAACAATAGGCGCCTTATCGAAACAATCTATCAGCAACCATATCTATATCAAACTAACAATGGCGCATATAATATTATGTAATCTATATAGCAATGGAACCCATTGCTAATTGGAATGTAATGCAATAGAACACGATGAAATTTTCAATCTATATAATGTTACTAAATTTTATTGAAATTCTTCATGAACATTTCCTCCAATTCCATACGTGGCGTCAATATTAACGTGTGAAAGCTTCACTTAGGAAAAAACCAACATGATGTTAATTGGATGAAAAACTCGAAATACAAGGAATACTTTCTCTAAGTTTTAGAGTTCACGTACAGCCACATGAAAAAACAATATATTTTTTATTTCGTTGTCGTCTATTTGGTACAAAGAGCAGACACAGCGAGGCACTATGCCCGACACAGTTATGTGATACTGAGCTCAAATTCTTTATTGCAGATAGACGAGCAAGTCTTACGACTGCCTCTAATGTGGAGATTTATCAGCAGTGGATAAACTAGAAGATTTAAGTACGTATGTGATGTAGCCTAGTGACAGTTTTAGCTCAGGGCTTATAATTAGGTAATAGATTTATTTAATTAGTGTTTAAATCAATAATATAATACCTAAAAGAAAATCCCCTTGCGGGCAGGACAAAGTATTGAAGGAATTCGGCCATATTTAAGATACCAAAATGATTTGGAGCGACTTCAGGATGTCTATTAAGGCATCATTATTGTACACGTTCGAAATGCTTTAGAAAATTTAATCCAGTTACAACTAATATAAAATATATAAATACAAAACTAGATTATGATGCTAAAATAAAAATTTTACCTTGCCCGCCAATCAAAACCAATCCACGTCACATGTGCGCCTAATCAACACAGTAAAAAACTAAATCCTAATTTTAACACTTTTGGGGCTAATCAGTACAACGCGGACCGTGCGTCGCGGATGAATTCGTCGTTCAGTGCTGCGCGTATAGTGCAATGGCATCCGCGCTTTGTATAGGCTTCATACACTGTACCTACCGTTGCGGACATACGCGTCGCAATGAATAACGCCTTTTTGTTCGATAGCCTCATGAATATGCAAAACGAAAATCATCACCATCAAAACGGAGAATGCTTTAACCCGTCACAATCACTTGGGGTAATCCAGTTGTTTGTCGCTTCCAATTAGCGTGTGCAAGCTCCTGAGGAACTGAATACAATTTAACTCAAATACGTTCTAAATGACTTCTAATCTGGACAGCATAGACTTCACACCCTAAAGAGGACGACATTTAACTGGTTAACTGTATGTTTATAGTTTTCTTATTTGTATTGACTTAACTGCTGCCACCCTTATCGATACCTTGACCTTCCAATGAAGGTTCATCAATATTTAGATGAACCAATATTCATATTCATATTACAGCTTTAGAATTTGTTTTATCTGTCCATAAATTGCTACTGCCTTCATACCATGTGACATCACCTCAATTTTTTATCACACATTTTTAATGGTCATTGTCGTCTTTTAAATTTTTCTGCATGTTTTGCTTGCCTTAGTTTTACAGGTTTCATAGCCTGTAATTTAATTTAAAAAAGGTAAATAATACCCACCACAATATATAGATATTGCAAATAAATAATAAAATGTATCTAACGAATGCAAATATGAGTCTTTATTTCATTACTAAAATAAAATAATTTTACCGATATTTACTTATAATATTTGATTCGCTGTGTGTTTTGTAATATGAAAATCATATATTTTTGTTTATCCCTCTAGTGCTTTGGTAGGTTTATTGACAAAATCATGCACTAACGTAACGTAAAATTGGTTCGATAGAAAAATTGGAAACCAAGAAAAACATTGAACATTTGAACTTTCTATTTAATTACAAATACTGCATCTCTATACACATACATACAGTGTCCTGCCCGTATTAGGATTTTCTTATTGGTATTAAAATTGATTTACATAGTTTAGTTAAAATCTTTCTATTACCAGGTACCTTATATAATAGTTTCTGTGCGTTTAGGCGATTTTGTTAAACATATTATAGAAATCAAATATACTTAGGACCCATAATATTTCATGTCCGTTTTAAAAGGTGTGTATTTATTTTGTCTCTCGATTCGCTAAGAGGGAAATTAACTTATTATATTGCCAACTCCTCCAGTTTTGTTTTGATTAATTTCGTTGCAGTTTCCAAAGTTTTTTTAATAAGTTAAGGGGCAAATAAGCAGACGTATTAGGTAGCCTGATGTAAGCGATTACCGTGCCGTGCATTCAACGCCCCGCAACACCAGATAAGATAAGATTAGATTCATTTATTCGCGTCACAAGTGCGTTGTTACCGGCCTTTTAAGAAGAAGTAAGCTCTTTTCTTGGAAGTTTGAAGGTCGTATTGCCGGTGTACACTAGTATATACTATAGTACAGTTGTGGGCGTGTGGGTAGGAATAGTCCCATATGACACTTCTGCCTTCTGAGCTACCAAGCAGAAGGTGATCTAAAGGTACTTTCTACCATGTTATAAATAAGCTGTCGTTATTCATTTAGATAAAATGTTAAATAACATTGCTTTGACTGTAACTTGAACTCGTTAAGTGACCCGGCGATATAATAAAATATGCATTAACAAACAGTCGAGAGATGTACCGAGAACTGGGATGATACCTCTCTGTTTAAGTGCCTCGTGATTTATATCTCTGTAGCGACAGTTGTTTGAGTAGCTTTGAGACTTTTGATTTCATAATCATATAATATTAATGTGGATTTATTTGCTTTAGTATCATAGAGCAACAAAGTGGCCTGCGTTTCTCTGTGTTTAAAATAGATTTAGACGGACTAGAGATCTCGTGGTGTGATATCGCGAATAAGAATTATTATTTATTTTATTTATTTCAATCGGTTTTTCATCCATCCGTCCAGACATAATGATCGATTACTTGTTAGACCTTAATTTTAACTTAGTATAGACAAATATATTTAAAAAGAGAAATTATACTTACTATAATAGTCTACTTTATTAAAGTTTTTGAATTCATAAAATTTTTCATAATTTAGTTTGGAGTCAACTTTGTGTCTTTTCTTGTTATTTTATAGTGTTATTTGTTTTAGTATTATTCCGCATATTTCATAGTGTAGCTACGTCATTACGTAAACATCGCGTTTGCCATTGCAAACGCGATGTTTTGAACAAAATTATGTTTTAAAACTAGAAAGTTACGGAACCATAATATATCGTGTCGCCTTGTACAAATTGCCACCTCATATTCAAACTGGCATGCTAATGATATGCCACAAGTTTGCCTCCTCGACCTGTCTCATTTAAATATAGGGAAAGTTAAATTCATCTTTGCTCCTGGATAACGAAGTGAGGAATGGCGGACGCGCTGAGCGTGCTCTAACTGAGACATCAATCGTGGATAAATTAACTACACCTACGTTTGAGATTTGTATAAATAACACCTAGATGCATTATATATCGGGTTTAGTTCCGAAATTCGAATCTAAATGTTATCACACTATAGATAAAGGCGAAAGTTTGTGAGTGTGTATGTTTGTTACTCCTTCACGCGCAAATAGCTGGACCAATTTCGATGTAACTTTACAGTAATATAGCTTATAGATCAGAATAACGCATTGGCTACTATTTGCCGCGATAACCAACATACACGCGGGTGGAGCCGCGGGCAAAAGCTAGTAGTGTATATGTCTACGTAGGAATGTTAGACAGCTACATTTTTCTAGTTATAAATTTCTCGACTCGCCCCAAAAGGTCGAAGTTTATATTTACTAACTGGGCATTTCAAGCGGTTAAGAATAGAGTGACATTGATACTTTGAGAATGTCAAGGATGCATTACTTGTCTTTCGAACCAGCTGTTAGCATGAAGTCCAATCGCTCTATTCTTATCACAAAAGAGAATACAAAAAAGGGAATACAGGAGAAAACACTAATAAACTTATTGAGGTATCATTTTCTAAGAAGATTCTGATCATCGCTGCACTAAGTTTAAAGTTAGGCAATAAACGTACAAAATAACATAAGACTACATTCCAGGACAAGAAACGCTCACATCTACTTAGATGTGAATTGCTTTCATTTCAGTTTACATTAAGATAGTTCTATCTGGTCCCTCTCATCCCTAAGTCTTTCTCTGACTACGTACTAGTATAACATATAATTTCCATCATATTATGTATATGATTACTTATAATTTCATTTTTGAATCGAACCCGATCCCTTGTCTAATACATCGCATTATTGAAAGACTGGGATGATTTCAATTTCTAAATCTATTTCTAGAGATATCCTTTATCCTAATAAGTTATTACATCGTGTATTGAAATTCTGTTTAGCTTTTGTGTTCGGATACGCGCGTTGCTTTTGATGAAATCTATTTTGTTATGGAATCTACGATATTAAATATGTACACTACCTGTCAGAGATTTTCTTTTATGTTTAATACAAAAGATATTTGTGCTATAAATGATCTGTTCCTCATATATTATATTATCCTTTCATTAATTTCTAATGGAAAACTGATTCTAGTTGATGTAAAATTCAGCAGAAATATACAATTGATATCATTATTTTGTTTTGTGCTCGGAGTATGGAAGATGGCGGTGTTTCCCGCCCGTGCCTCGGAGAACACGTTAAGATGTCGGTCCCAGAGGTCATGAACACCTATGGCAATCGTTATAGCAAAGTCAGTGCTCTCAAATATACTGACAAGTAGTCCAATCTTCGAATGCAGTTCACCCGCAGGGTTGGGTAGGTCCGATGCCAGTCGCTCCGTGTAAAAACTGATATTCTCAGGTAATACCGGTTGCACTAGTAGCCGACCCCAAATCTTGGGAGTAATAAAGACTAGGCATATGATGATTTTGTTCTGTGTCTAAGCATAATTTCTTCCATAGTTTATCAGTATGTTTATTGAGAACTAGCTGACCCGCTCGACTTCGTTTGCGTGTCTCCGTAAGAAATGATTTATTCCCATTTTGGTCATAGAGTAATGTTACATAGCCTAAAACCTTTCTCGCTAAATGGGCTAATAAAAAAAAAAGAATAAGCAAAATCGGTTCAGCCGTTCACGCGTGATGTCGTGACCAAGGCAAGTAGGGATTCATTTATATATGTATAGATTTAATGTTAATGTACCTAGATGACGGAAATACCAAACGCCAATAATGTAAGATAACAAAAGCCAAACTAGATTCCTCATCTCCTTTTCGGTATCACAGAATATATATACACATACAGAGAAATTTAATTTAACACTGGGTAAATTAATTGTACTTGTTTCTTGTACAGTATTGTTTCAAGAAACTTTGATTTCCATGAACAATGATTGATGTTATTACCTCTCCAACTATTTAACACACATAAGTTATTAAAGTTATTTTAATTAACTGTTACCGCACATTTTGCGAACTGACAGTAATTAAATCTTAACGTAGCACGTATGTTTGGAATAAAAACTTTCGTGAATGATAGGTATTGAGACTTTGCAGGGCTTAAAACATATTTAGAGACTGTCCACGTCCAGCTAGAAAAATATTAAAGTAATAAATAAATAAATATTTCGGATATCTAACACACAACGCCGTCTAGCCCCACGCAAAGTAGAGCTTGTGTTATGGTTACTAGAACAACTGATACATATATACTTTTTTTTGTAAATACATACATATTATACATAGAAAACACCTAAACTCCGAAACAAATATTTGCAGATCATACAAACATTTGATCCGACCCGAGAATCAAACTCGAGAGCTCTACCACAGCAGTCACATACGCATGTCTGTCTGATAATAAAGTTGTTTATTATCAGAAAGACATGCGTCACCGTAGTAGTTATTTTATCGTAGCCATCGGTTACAGACATCGAGCTGGCAGCCTAAGACTGGACCGCCTAAGACCGGGATGGTTGGCGCTTTTTAGGGGAAGGTATCATTCAGCAGTGGACTGCAGTAGGCTGAAGTGTTTGGTTGTAATGCAAGTGTTGAAAGTGCTTTACTACCCTTTGAATTCCGCCGCAATCAGTAGAAATTTTGGGCACCAATAATCTCATTCATTCCGTGCAAAAGGATGATAGAATTATTAAACACGCTTTTCTGTGAGGCTGTGGTATTATGCCAATCGATCAGGATCACAAGTGCCGACTATTAGCCTACCCACCATTTTAGAAATGTAATTTTCGATTGTATGTAGAATAGCATTACGTGTTATTGCCATTCCAAACCAATACCGTATATTTTACTATACCCCGCTGTACTAGCATATATTTTTTAGGGCTTTTGGGAGTAAACGATTATAACACACCCGCAACTCTAGAGCTGGAAGGCCATTACTTCACCCTTTAAGTTCTCCTCTCTTTGTTTTACTATGGAATTCTGGGTTTGTATTTCAACATTTTTGTGGTATGCAGATATTACAAAAAAACCAGCATCTCCTCCTCCAAGGCAATCCACATGCTTTTCGGCTCTAATGGTTTTTTGCAACCTTCATCTTTATCAACAACTATACTATTACCTTTCGAGTACATATTTAACTGACTACGTGGTACAAGTCCAATTAAGTAACAACCTGTATAGTGTTACCGGTGAGCTATCGACAGGCTAGCGTTCCTCTTACATCATTACTAACGATGCGGCACGTGTGGGATGTGTCGCCCTTATATTGGACGCCTAATCAAACAGCTCCGGTGTCCTAACACGAAGCAAAGTTTTCTAGACTTGTTAAGGTAATTTCTGTGACGACTTTTTATTCTAGAGAGACTATTAACAATACTAGCCAATAAGGTCAAGATGTGAGACAAATTAATATATTTTAATTGTAAAATGATAAATGCCGAATTCGTATATTAATATACAACCAGATAAGCTTTTCAATCTGAAAAATTATAGTTACCACAATTATAATGAACATAAGTAACCTTTTACATTTATCGCCTGACTATGAGTACACTTGTATTGACTGTTTAGTCTAAACCAAGACAAATACATTCAATTTTTTAGATGAGTCTTTTATTGCGAAATAGTCCGCTATATATGGGTATATAACCCTAATATATTTCAAATGGATGGTTCACAGTGGTGGTAGAGAGAACAGTTATAACAGTATCACTATAATTTGGGTGTACAAGTCATCAGCATATGCGATGCTCATCATGATCTCGAAATCTTTACTGCTATATAAAGAACATGTATTCTCCGGTAGCATCTGGATGCGGGAGGCAGAGGACCGAGAGAAATGGCGCGCCATGAAGGAGGCTTATGTCCAGCAGTGGACGTCAGTAGGCTGAAGTGATGATGATGATGATGATGATTCTCCAAAAGCTTGGACAGCAGCAAAAAATAATGCTTGAAATTATCCGACTATTTATTTTTCAATCATCACCATATTGGAGCTTTGCAGCTTGAAAATTAATAAACAATACGCATATAAGTACAGTAGTCAGAGCAGTCTTCGAGGCTTATCGTGATCTGTGGGCTATATGAGCATTCCATTTTATTTTCCTCCTTTCACATTTTATTTTACTCACTGTATTGACGTTGAAATTACACGGTACTATCCAATAGTGCCACAATATTAAATTGTTTGCGCCGTGCATTTGGTGTATTAAAAGACTATTGGGGATATACATTTTTGTTGAGTTAGGTAATCCATTTATAGGTTTAACTCGATAGTAATCGAGGTACATGTGAGAATTTTATTAATGGAACAGTGATTCCAGAGTAATTGAATGAGTTTCTCAACGAATCATTTTTTGGCACACGTGTGCTGGCTCTATCGGATTGATATATTGGTATCACAGAAAGTAATATTTCGGAGTGTTTCACAAAGCGGGAGAGGTAGCCAGAGGTCAAACTGTTGTATTGCGATGCAGATTTAATTCCATTTTCCAGTGAAACTTTTAATTACATTAAATATGAGAGACCCATACCTTTAATGAATTTGCTTAAAATTTTGTAAAAATATAGTAGTGTACAAGTAACGAGCTTCGTATTTTAGAATTTTTATAAATTTAAATCCTGAAGCGTTAAAATAGGGAATTATAAAATAGGGATTGAAAGATTCGTTTCGAACGTTTACTTGGTTAGGAAGTTATACACATGAAATTTTAGACTTATTCTCGTATTTGATAAGAAAAAAAATAAGGGTTATTACTTTTTGAAAATTTTACCTCCTAAAGTTGTGAAACAGAGGATGAAATTTATATAAAAGTACGTAAGGTAAAGGGTGTACCCTAATGCAAATAGTAATATGATAATTTGTGACATCCATCTTAACCAATAAATATATTATCTCGGTATGAGAAAAAAGACACGTGACGGCAGACGTCTTTGATGGTCGTATGCCATAAATAATTTTATCAAAGTTGTATATTGGAACGAGTGTTAACGTTTGAAGGATTTTTAACAAAGGGATATTCTTTTTTTGTTTTCTAAACTTATTTAGAAAATCTGATGAATTTAGGTTAGATATTTCCTAATCGTAATTTTGTAATATCGACTTTCGCTAAAGCTAGTGTTAGTATAAATTAATTTTCTTGTTTTCATATCGTTATTCAGGAAATAACTTTAGGAATAAAGTTAACATGTAGGGAACCGTTAATAAGCTTAAGATTTTTTAATAAAACTTGCTCGAGGCCTAGAAGCACGGCTCCATCAAATCCAATGAGTTTCTATCAAAGCGCAAACTTTTCCCTCGAGATGAACTCACTTTACTTTCTACACGAACATTTTCAATTTTTTATCTCTGTTATAGCAGGTGTCTAACAGCGATAATAAACTAAAGAGCAATGATTACTGATCATCAAAGTTAACTAAAAATATTACTAAAAAATACTAAACTATCAATGTCGACATAAAACAAAAATAAAACATCTGTTTTTAATGCTACTTTATACCTTAATATTCCGGGATGCTCCGAACGAATTTCACAAGTTATTACTATTAAGCAATTTTTTTGTGAGTGGCATCATTTTGATGAGAGGCTTTCACCTTACAAAAATATTCGATTGTGGTAGCAGGGACAAAAAACTTTTTAGTGTAGGACCGGGATAACGTAGCATGCAATTTGTAGGACAATGTGACCGTTAAATTATATAAATAAATAAAAAGCCTTTATTGTTGATCTCCATTTAATTAACAAAAGTTTTGTAAGTATGCATAAAACTACTACTATCAAAATTTCCTAGCTAATGTATAAACTGTATAAACTATTATACTATTTAATTAACGTTTCACTGATTACACAAAGGCCTCTTCTAAAGATCGTCATTTAATTCTTTTTGTCAATTTTCTTTTCCCTTTCCGGGTGTCAAAGTGTAAACATTATAGCTGAGCAGATCTCGATAATATCGTATTTCAAATTTATTTATGCTTACTTGGTGACATAAAAACATCACGAAGTGATGATTTCGCGTGGTTTTGGATTTTAAAACATATGTTTGGAAACAAGACGCTGACTAGATTGTTAATTGAGGGTAGAAATTGAGTCATCGTCAAGACGTCAGTGGACAGTGGCATAAAGCGTAGTGTTGCCAATCTAAGCAAAATAAAACTACTATACATTACGTTCCATTACACTCAGATTACGTCATATTGGAAAATGGAAAATCAGTTTCAACTTTTATTTAATCATTGAAAATTTAAACACAAAAACAAACCATTGAGATACTAACATCTGTAACTAACAAGATGATGGAAATATTGAAAGTTAATCTAGAGCCTATAATTGCAGAAAATGAAATCTTAAAAACAAAATTAGAATACCTCGAGAAAGTGGTGGAAAAAGTAAAGTAGCAGAATAACCTAATATGTTTTGGCATAAAAGAAGATGAGAATTCTAACCTAAAATTACTTAACAATGTAAAGAAAGTTATTAACACAGACTTCGGCATTAATTTCGAAGATTGAGAGGTAAATAATGTGTATAGAATGGGAAAGAAGAAGCCAAGACCCACCTTTGTTTCCTTCGAATAGAAAAATAATGAAGTAATGAAATTAAAGAAAATTTTTAAAGATGTCCTAGAGAAAAGGAAAATGCTGCTGATAGAGGAAAGAAATGAAGGAAACTTTGCATATCTCAAATATGACAAAATAATAACAAAAGGGGAAAGTGATAAAAACAATGACAATCGGCAAAAAAACAAAAAACATCAACATCTCCTGAAACCAATAATCAACCAAGAAAACTACCAACCTTAATGCGCGCCGAACCATACAATATATTAAATGCTTATGATCTAATGAGGACTAAACGTAAGTCTCCCTTCCTAGACAACGGATAATAAACAATAGCAACTAAATGTCGGTAAACGGAAAACACAACAATTATTTAATAAAAAGAACAATGTAAAAATAAATTAGAATTATATTAAATTGGTTCCGGGGATCTCGGACTATAAATTTTAATAAGTTTTATACTGTACAGTAAGTTTGGCATCAGAAACTTGTTGAACAGCATGAAAAAAGCACCAAAGAAAATGTGATATCTATAGTCCCTGAGAAATTCTGAGCTCCCGAAGCGTGACCGATAAAGGATATTAATTATCTTACAATTTCTGAAAATCATCACAAGTATAATAATAATAATTAAGTAAATATTTCGGATATCTAACACACAACGCCTTCTAGTCCCAACTGGTATAATTTTGTTTTTTTCTTTTGTAAATACATACATATCATACATAAAAAACACCCAAACTCTGAAACAAATATTTCTAGATCATACAAACATTTGGTCTAACCCAAGCATCGAACCCGAGACCTTATGAACCTTATGTGCAGTCGCACACGCCAACCGCGAATCCAACGAGGCAGTCAAGCAAGTATGCTAGTAGAAAAGGTGCTGGCCACTCCATGCAGTTAATTATCACCTATTTATGGCAGTAATGTTCTGACCCAGATTGATTGCAATCGATAAAACCGATACTACACGTTTCAATTTTAAGATTAATACGGCAATTAATCAAAAATCAATTAATCTACCGACGCGTGTATTTTACACAAATAACTTTGTATTCACCTTCGTAAAGTTTCAACAACTCATAATTATAGAAGGGTGTGTTATTAAACAATTGTTTATTGAAAACATTTAGGTCACTCGGTTAAATCCAGTTCATTGAATAATTCAGAAATATAACGACGACGATGATGCTGATAAATCTATACATCTATACAAATAAATAAAATTGGAGTGTCTGTTTGTAATATTAAAATAACAGCTTTTTAATCAATGAATATGTATGTATACACGATACATATACCAAAAATGTAGTTAAATTTTTTTTTGTCTGTCTGTCTGTCTGTCGGTCTGTCTGTCCGTCTGTCTGTCTGTCTGTTTGTTCCGGGTAATCTTTGGAACGGCTGGACGGATTTTGACGGGACTTTCATAGGTAGGTAGCTGATGATCCAGGGAGTAACTTAGGCTACTTTTTTTGACTAACTTTGTCCCGCGGCGTTACTCGCGGTACAACATTAACCGCGGGTAACACCGCGGGGTTTAGCTAGTTTGTTTATAAATAATGATGTTGAAAAGCTTTTCGTCTATTTTTGATGGCTTATGAATACTAGATAGATAGATAGACTAGTCTAAAGATGCAGAAGCATCTCAGTAGACCGCAGAAATGAATCACTGAAATGTATGTACGAGCGTAACTTCTGATCGACTGCACCAATTGGATAATTCTTTTTCCATATTTTCGTTATTGCTAGGACAATGTTTGCATGGAAAAGATAATTAAAAGATTACCAGAAAAGTTTACTTTTGTCCGCGACTGTACAGTTCTTATGGGAAGCTGGTGCGGGCATTATTACTACAACAAGTTTTTCAGAAAAAAAAGTAAAAACTAAAACCCAACTACGGCAAAAAACGACGCTTAAAAAGTATGAAACAAGTTTCAAAAGCCGTAGTCACGCGTTGTTAAAGTATTATGGACTATGGAACATTCCTAAGTTTCAAATGCCGTAGTTCATGTAGTGTAATGTACCATAGTCTATAACACTTTAACAACGCGTGACTACGGCTTTTGAAACTTGTTTCATACTTTTTAAGCGTCGTTTTTTGTCGTAGTTGGGTTTTAGTTTTTACTTTTTTTTATTTAAAATATTTTGGTGCCTTTATAATACTTACTATTGTGCAAAGTTTATTTTAAATAGGTACCGTAGGATTATCACACTTATCGAATAAATAAAGACAAAGTCACGAACAAATGCTAATAATATATATATTTGAAATGTTCAAGTAACGACCTTTCCAATGATACCAAACACAGCATATTTATTTCAAATTTATTTTTTAATTCAGTACTTTATGTCGGCTAGAGGGCGCCACATTCCATTCAATGACACGTCATATAACCTCTAGTCAGCAGACAGTCAAGACACTTCTAACGGTACTCATTTGTCTTATTCTGATTAGTTTAGAAAGAATGAGGGAACAAAAAAGCATACCATTGAAATATCACACTTATCGAATAAATACGGACAAAGTCACGAACAAATACTAATAATATATGTATTTTTGAAATGTACAAGTAACGCCCTTTCCAATGATACCAAACACGGCATGTTTATCTCAAATTTATTTTTTAACACACTACTTTATGTCGGCTAGAGGGCGCCACATTAGATTCAGTGACACGTCATATAGCCTATAACCAGAAGACGATCATGACGCTTCTAGAGACACCTCATTTGTCCAAATCTAATGAGTAGTTAAGGAGCTAGGAGGGAACAAATGAACATACATACATACATACATACATACATAGCCTGTCAAAATCATAACCCTCCTTTGGCTTTGCCGTAGTCGGGTAAAAAATATTTACGAAAGAAAAATATGACGGTACGTAGTTCACCGGGTCGGCTGTTATACTTATAAAAAGTAAGATAATTATTTATTAAGAAAGGTAGGAAAATAGTTCTGATCATAAACTATATATATATATAAAAATGAATCCCTATTTGCCTTGGTCACGACATCACGCGTGAACGGCTAAACCGATTTTGCTAATTCTTTTTTGTTGGATAGCCCGTTTCGCGAGGAAGGTCTTAGGCTATGTAACATCACTCTATGCCCAATAGGAGCCGTGTATCGACCGAAAATGTTGGGAAATGGGAAAAAAATATTTCTTATGGAGAGGCGCAAACAAAGTTGAGTGGGTCAGCTAGTATAATATAATACTGCGGGGAACGACTACGTCTTGTCATAACGGCTTAGTGATTAGACGGCTTATTGGTCTAGTGGTTAGCATAAGCGACTGCACATCAAGAGGTTTTGGGTTTGATTCCCGGGTCGTACAGCTGTTGGGTTTTTCTTACAAGAAATTCTTAATTCGGAGTATGGAAGATGGCGTATGTTTCCCGCCCGTGCCTCGAAGAACACGTTAAGCCGTCGGTCCCAGTGGTCATGAACATCTATGGCAATCGTTAAAGCAAAATCAGTGCCCTTAAATATACTGACAAGTAGTTCAATCTTCGAATTCAGTTCACTCGCACGGTTGGGGATTAGATGCCAGTCGCTCCGTGGATAAACTGATATTCAGGTGAAGCCTATTGAACTAGTAGTCAATTCCAAATAATGTTGAATAAATTAAAGACTAGGAACATGGTAACTAACATATCGATCGACTGTTTGATGTACAGTTGTATTATCACCTTATAATATCAGAACAAGTAGTATAAAAAGTATCAATCATTTCCGAGTTATCCAAGCATATTTATTTACACAAACTTCCTGCACACATATTGCAGGCGGACTTTAAACATTTACTTATACGCACGCATATTACCTCACGTCTCGCCAGTTATGTTCTGATTTGCAGCTACGTGAATACGTGACGAGCCTTCAAGAAGATTGTACTTATTTATGAGTATTACACATAGACGCTGTTGAAAAAGACTGAGAATATTCAACAAAATTGACTGTTTATGACACATTGACTACAAATAAAGAGAAATGTGTTTATGATATCAACCTTGTTCGCTTAATAAAATTCTGACAATGACTGATAGACACTTAATAACGACGAAAATACGAGAATTTTAGAAATGATCTTCTTTCAAAGTATTTTATTCTTTCATTGCTAAAAATACTCGTTACATAAGATTTAAAACAGCGTTTTTGCTTAAGAATTGCATTATTGTGAATGTGTGAATGTAGTTTATAGAAAAAAAAAACACAACATAAAACACACTTAATTACGATAGTTGGTGTTTAGACGTCCTTTAGCATACTTCTGCTGCCAATGTAGAACAGACAAAGCGGCGTCTGTCAAATATAGATTTTGGTCTTAGTCTACCTATGCCAATTTTTTTATAAAGAAGATTAACAGTTTTAACAATTTATGTATGTTCGTATGTTTAGTTGTTAAGCGATAACCGCCGCCCATGGACACCCGCAACACCAGAGGCGTCACAAGTGCGTTGCCGGCTTTTGGGGGTTGGGGAGAAGGAGGGGGGAGGGGCTAGGGTAAAGGCCTCCGGTATCCTCACTCACTCGTTGAAACACAGCGCAAGCGCTGTTTCGCACCTTTTTTCAACGGTTTTCTGCAAGGTCGTGGTATTACTCCGGTCGAGCCTGGCTCATTCATGTCAAAGCGTGGCTTTCCGGTAACGACTAAAGTTTTTAAGAAGTCGGATTATGGTTTAATAATATGTAATAGAAACGGAAATGGTCAAAATTTTGCAATTTTGTATTTTTAATTAAATTAGGAATCAAAAGTTACGAATCTCAAATTATGTAGATACTGACGTAATTCAATTTCTTACCATGGCACCTACGATTGATACTGATGACTGATGACTACTCATGACTGATACGATTTCAGTGGTTACGGTCTATGTCTACTCTTACTGCAGTACTCGTAGTGTGTAGTGTATTAAGTCCGGCTGAATTATGTTCATAAATTTTAACCTTTGAAATCTACCACAGTGACCACAACAAAAGTCCACAGAAGCCAAAATTATAAAGAACATTTGAATTCCTTACCTGACGTTTTCATAGCGTTGGATGTAGATCTTGTGGAACTGTTCCTGGCGGGGTTGGGACGCGATATCAGCTTTCATCTCCATGGCCACGTGACGCGGCAGCACTGATAGCAGAAGGCGCTCCTGCGATAATATTGACTAGTTTATTAAACCATATTGGGCATCAGAATAGTTATTCTAATTTTAAAAAAGGGACGTTGAACAGTATACGAGCTATTTTCTGAACAATATAAATCATATGCATCATCAGTAGGCTTTCATACTCCACTGGTATAGGCTTCTACTTAAAAAGAACATTTTGGCCTGCTAATACACGCTGGCCAGACGGGTTTATGGTTGGTATTCGGTTTTCCTTTTTGCTCGTCAAAATTGCACTATCAGTTGATCGAATCCCAACTGTCCTAGCTTCAACATAAGACACTTATCTTAGAAACAGAATCCTAACTCTTGTGGGTTCTTAGTACCAAATTAGATTTGCATCACTACAACTTCAAAATTATTTTTATCCGTAAAATGTTGTAGATTTTGTGGTACTGAATGTTATTCAGGCTTTCACACAATCGAAACTATGAAATCATTTCTAACTCATGTTGCAAAGATTTCATGACCAGTCGCCTTGCCTTTATTAAAATGTTTTGTTATTTTTATTTTTCTCCCGTGAAATTGGCTGAAATATTGTATAATATAATTAGCGTTGATATGCCATCCTTTGTTGTTGCGGATAACATGTACAAGGCTTTGATTAAATTTTCTTTTTCTTTGTTACCTGTTTATTCAGTATCTTTTCTCAGAACTTGTGTAAGTATTTTGTTATATTTATGTAATTTGAAACGCGCTTTACAAATTATAACTATTGGCTTACTGAAGGTTGAGTTATTTTTGCTTTTGTAATTATTAAGTAGAACTTTATTACATTTAGGTTTATTTATTATCACAGAATCTGGTGAAGCTGTAAGGAGCATTTCTTTACATTTCTAACGTCTATGGCTAAACACTCAGATCAAATAAAAAAACTAGATAAGGCATGGTTTTATTCTTGTTGAAGCAAACAAAGTAGCAAAGTTCCAAGTAAACACACGCGTTAACGCGTAAGTACTTGTACGTCACTGACGAAAAGTAGCAAAGTTTATAAACTACAACTTGTGTCATACTGACGAAAAGTAGCGTAGATTTAAGCGTGTGTGTGCGTGTGTTTACTTGGAACTACGCTACTTTTTTTGCTTCAAAAAGAACAAGGCCGTGCGATATCTACCTTTTTTATTTGATCTGAGGCTAAAAATTCTAAAATATTTTAGCCGTGGTCTAAAGTCCCTAGAATGAAATTTACGACCCTATATTTTTTTTCTTAAAACAGATGTATTACAAGAGTTCATTGCTTGTTTGAGATTTTAGTGTTTTAAAGTATTTATATAAAATCTTTTTTGTAGAAAGATTTGACCATTTCCCCTATATTATTAACGTAATAAGTAAGTAATGTATTAATTTCTCCGATTCTTCTTCTTAGTATAAGCAGTCAGTATTTTAATAAATATAATTATTCCTTAAAATTTGAGAGTAAAAGAGAATTCTAACAATAGCCATACAAATGCTTTATTAGACTGACAAAATTAATTACTTAGTTTATTTTTTGCACCGAATATATTTGAAATGTATTTTTGATATGATTTAGTGTAAAACAGCTAAGAGTTTATCACCAATCATAATTGATTAGGAAGCTTAGGAAGGCAAAAAAGCTTCCCTCAACTATGGATTAACAAGCTTTTAAAGCCCTTAAAGAAGGAAAAATATCTGAAGAGAAGGTGGAGCTACTTCGAATGTAAGTAAATTGCTTTTTTAATCTGGTTTTGCTGGAAATTGCGTCAGGACACAATTTTTACTTAATGTCTCTGTGAAAGGTGTACGCAATATTGTAGGCATTATGGATAGGAGTATAGGCTAGTTTTACCACACTATCAATATTTTCGGAGACGTATGTATCAATAACTTGCTTTTAAATAGAATTGCGAAGAATGAAATACTAAAAAGTCACACTTAACTTTCTTGTTTATTTTTCTAGGTGAATAATGGTTGTGAGTATATAATTGTCTCTTTTGTGGAAATTCGTGAAATGGAATTAAATTCTAATGCAATAAGGAACAGAACTCGTTTAGTTCCTATTCATATGTTTAATAACGTTCAATTTGAATGCCGCAAATGTATATAAGGTCATAAAAAATTAATGGCCTAGAGTGCAACAAGCTATGTGAATATTTTTTTATACCCGGCATGAAAGGTATTGGTGTAATGGACGTTTTATTACTGGTTTTGTTATATTTTTTGAGTAAAATTTTTGCATCATTTTCTTTGAGTTTTTTTATTGTAGTTGAAACATAATTTTATGGTAACTTTTTTAAGATTACTAAGAAACTATGGGCTTAGTAGCTGACCTGCTGCTGGTTCTCACGCTGGGTGACAAGGCGTGCCTCAACGCAGTCACGGGTCTCGAGGAAGGCACGGCGCTGGGCCAGCTCACGTGGGTGGTGTGTCATAATACCGGCGACGTTGCAAGCGATCAGTGTTCCAATGGTGCAGAGGATCTGTCAAGAAATATGTTTGTTTAATATCCTCATTTGTACTGGGGCGGTATACTATGGGGATCTTGTGTCAACTGCGGTAATTTCCGTGCGTTTAGGCGATTCTGCCATACATACTATAGTAATCAAATATAGCTCACTTAGGACCCCTAATACTTTATCCGTGGTGCTTCCCGGTTTGAAAAAGGTGTCTGCCTATTTTGATTTCATTTTTCCCGCTTTAGTAAGGAGGGAAGTGGACTTATCATTTCCAACTCCTCCTGTTTTTCTTCTGATTAATTTCGTTGCGGGTTCCAAGACAGTTAATTTTCTTCCTGGGACTTCCCGAGTGTCATAACTCGGTGTGTTCGTGGGTCACTGCTGTTGATCATGGTGTACAGGAGTTACAGTGGTGAGAATGTGGGCGGGATTAGTCCCATCCTCATTTGTAGCTTTAATAAAACTAGCACAATTGTATGCAAGCCGCTCATAGATGACATAATTTTATGTTGGAAATAATTTGAAAGTAAGCTTATTCCTTTCGTTCTTTATCGACTAAACTGAAATCCTGAAATTATTTTTTTATGTATAAGCCTGCCAAAGCGACTCCATTCTGATTGATGGTCCAGCAGGTAAAGGCAGCAAGCAGAATCTCAGCGTAGTGGTCACTATACTCATTGCGAATTCAGACAATGTAACAATGCAGCATGGTGACCCACACTATGGCAGGCTCTTTAAATGATTTTGCATCATGTTTTATCCCAGAAAGGAATTCAAATATATTTTAATGTTAGTAGAGGAAAATTTATAACCGAATTGAAACAAGGTGTTATAAAATAGACATTTAAAGCATTTTAACATATATTTGTGACGATGTGCGTAGATTTTGTGGCATGTTTATAATGTTAACCGTATTTATTTTTGTTTAAGACTGTAAATAGCTTCTACCTGTTGTTTCACCCACGTAGTTGTAATTTTCTTTCTAAATTATACTATTTGTTCTTCTAGATGACTCATAACCCTAATACATTATTCTACCCCTGATAAGCGACAACTAACAGATGGTAGTCAAATATCGACTCACTTCCATGTCAGAAGTATCTATGAGGATGATATGAGCTCCGATGTTGACAGCAGCCAGCACTAGTCCTCCGATAGTAGCCTCGTGTAAGCGCAGCGGCAGAGTTGCGTAGGTGGCATAGGTGAACAGGGCGCAGATTCCTGCGCTTACGCTCACAGATCTGTGCAAACAACAATGGCATCATTTATTCACCTGTAAAACTCTTCTGTTACAGATCAATCAATTGTAAATAGAACCTAATATATGAAATTCGAAAGCATTTTGATGACATTTGTTTGGACAATTTTAACTTGTTACTTTTAAGTAAAAAGCTGTAACAAAAATATTATATGTCCATTGACGGTAGAAGGAACAGAGCCAACACCTTCCGGCTCTCAGCCGAGAAGATTACCTTGAATGAGCACTTTCCGGCGCTCGTAAACGCTCAACCCCTCCCCGGCAGACCCTTTCCGTTGAGTCGACCGTTAAAAATGAAACAATAACATTCTTCGTGGCTACTTTGAACGAATGCTGACCACTTAATGCACTATCCTATAAAAGTACCTACAGAATTGGTCAAGCGACGAAAATAGCTATTCACTTTGATCTTCGCAAAGTTCGTGCAAATATCTATAGGGCGGCAAACTTGGCTTGTAACGGATTCACAAAGTTCCTGATTGTAGGAACATTTGAAAATGTGTTGTAAACAAATGAACCCTTACTTTGTGGTTTTGTTTGAGTCACGTTGCGGTTCAAACAGAAAGTTTTAATTTTAATTTACCTCAAGTTGTGTGTAGGTGAGGGCCTGCCTACGATTGAGACGATGTATTTAATGCAAAGTTACAAAACTACTAGTTAACAATATTCAATAGTTTTTAATTGTTTTGTTTTGACATTTACCAGTAGGTACATTATACCATTTCATTTCTCAGACTTTAAGAATTAAAATACCAATCATCAACATGTATACCAGTTGTCTGCAACTTTTTGTAGCTAATTTAAAATTAAAGTACCTTCACTTCTTACATAAAAGCTTTAAATAATTTATGTTTTCTAAGTAGATGAAATTTGTTTCAAGTGCTAATTAAGAAATATCTTTATACATTGATTTATTAGAATCGAAACTGAATCAACAACATACAAAACACAAGAAAAACGTTTTTTGTTGAACTTAATTTCTACTAGTTTGACTGTTGTTTAATGCATGATACCAACCGTAATACGGCGGTACCGGCCAATGCAAGCTCTATCAGTAGAAACGTCACGAGCACAATATACGAGATGGTCAGCAGATATATTTCGTTCATTGCCGGGCGGGTCAAGCACGCTAGGAGACCTGCAACAAACAAAATTATAAGAATAAGTTGTTCACGGTATCTATTTCAAAATGGACAGTTTGTAATGTCTTTCTGTTTTATAAAATCGAATAAATTTAATTATGAATCGACGTTTATCTACCCCTTTGGAAACTATATATTAATGGTTTATTTTAATGAATATACATTTTTAAGCCAAAAAATAAAACATCGGACAGGCCACTTGATAGAAAGTGCCTATCCATTGACACCTGTCACAATTATAAATCTGTAAAGGCTGGCAGCCTTCGAATCTAGTTTCTTTTACTAATTGGTTACCAGGGCAAAAGGTACATTAATATAATGAGTAAAATTTATCTTGAGGTGTTGTACTCACAGCCGTAGACGAGAGCAGTAATACCGAGGATGATGCCGTTGATGATCTGCGCTATTCGGTCCTTCTCTCGGTATTCGTTACGGCGTAACATCGACGTGTTCAGGTCATTGGCGTCATTGGACGAAGAATACGTCTTGTTCAGGTAGTCCATGAATAGTTCGCTGGTACCGTTGCTATGTGCGACAGAGGAAAACAAAAGTTAATTGTATATTATGAGTTTAACGTTTAAAAGTTTTATTTAACAGAGTTTTTAATTTATATTATTAATTTATAACGATTGCCGCAGTCGTGTACAATGGCAACGGCTTAAAAGCTGCGCAGTCATGAACGTGCCCGATTATGAAAAAGATAGGTTTTAATACCTTTTTATCCCCTAGGCGTGATAATTTTCCAATAAAATATTTCTTAGTAGAATGATATATAAATAAATATTTTGGACATCTAATACACAACACCATCTAATGCCAAGCTAAGCAGAGCTTGTGTTATGGGTACTAGACTAAATAATATTATACTTTTTTTTGTAAATACGTCCATATTATACATAGAACACATCCAAACTTCGAAACAAATAAATAATCCAAACATCGGGCATCGAACCCGAGAACTCTAACACATCAGTCGCATACGCTACGACTGTCGCACCGAGGCAGTAAATAATTATATCACAAGGAAAATTGCACAATAACTACATGACATTAATGATCAAAATACCTTAACAGAGGGTTAAAATCAGCCAGCGCATCGTTGTTGTCAGGTGAGAATAGGTTAGTGAAGAAGTTGGGGTTGAATATCATCGTCCGGAGCTGTATGAACATGAGGCCCACGGACACCCCCAGCAACAGGCCCAGCAGATGCGTCATGTTGGTTTGGTTCATACGTAGAAAGTAGCGCTGGTATAACATTTCCACCTGGTGACAAAAAAAAATGTTAGGAATTCCAGGTAAATCAATTAAAACCTTGCAAATTTCACACACAATCGTCTAAGTCCAAACCAGGCAGAACCTATAATACTGTGCTGATAAACATACTTATATTTCCGAATACATTCAAATTACAGACATATTCGCTTTTGCCCGTGGCTTCGACCGCGTTTTTGTTCGTTATCGTAGTAAATAGTAGCCTACGTTTTCCTTAAGAGTCAAAGTATCTCCATGCCGAATTTCATTGAAATCGGTCCAGCGGTTTAGCGAAAGTGTAACAAACAGACTGATAGACAGAGTAATTTTCGAGTTTATAATATTAGTATGGTTACACCAATAAAAGAAATTAAGGATAGTATTCAGTATATCTATTCTATACTTATAATAAAACTGTAGAGAGGTCAATTCTGTACATTGAATATATATTAAAAATTATTATTGGGGGATGAATGGTTATCGATACTGATGCCAAAAATGTAATCAGTAAGTTTTTTGTCTGTCTGTCTGTCTGTCTGTCTGTCTGTATGTGCACGCATGGATCAAAAAGTACTGAAGGGATTTTAACCAAACTTGGTACGATTATAGTCCATACTCCTGGGCAGGTTATAGGCTATATAACATAACGCTAAGATGCATAGGAGCTGAGCAGTGACGATAAATTTGAAGCAAGTCGGATGAAAATTTTCGCTTTCGAGCTCTTATCCTCGCATACGTTGATCATACACCAAAAATATGTATTACAAAGATGATGGTCTTCAAAAGATCTACAAAAAAGTCCTCAATAGTATATTTCTATCTTTTATAAATTAGCCACAATAACGTATTTAAGCGTTAGGCATTTCTTCAAGGTGTATTAAATACTTAAATATATTGTATTTCACATGGATATATCCTTATCACTATACACTTTAATATCTTTTTTAATAAAATATAGAATTATAAAATTATAATTAATAAACACACAAGATATAGATGAAATAAAACTGCCAAATCTCGCCGCACCAGTATAAGTACGACATTACGGTTGATTTTTCTTTAACACGCGAAACGGCCATCCGCTGGATCTACAAAAAGGCGGGAGCGCTCACGCCGCTCACGCGCTGACTTCACTCGAATTGTCACTGTTAATGCGAACAAACGTGGTTCTTATTGACTGGGAATAAGCGCGTTTTAGATTTAAAAAATATATAAGATTATTAGTAGTTTAGATATATAGATTTTTAGATATCAGTTTAAAGTAGGTATTAGATAATAATATAATTAGTTTGCTTAGTGTTTTTGTTTGTTTCTCCTTCTTTTCTTTATATTTATAGTTGTAAAATTAATAAGTATAATTTCAAATAAGTAAATTTATGCAATGACAATTAATAAATCTCATCGTCAGACTTTCCGTGTTGCTGGAGTAGATCTTAGTCTCAGATGTTTTTCACATGGGCAGTTGTACGTCGCCTTTTCCTGGGTCAGTAGTTCCACAAATCTTTATGCATACGTACCGGAAGCGTCGACTTTGAACAAATGTAAACAAGTGTAGTGAGGATGCAAAACAAAAATTACTCTTCGGTCAATAGATTTTTAAAAGGCAGCGTCATATTTATTTATTAAATTGTAGTTTAATAGTCTATAGTTAAAAAAAAACATTATTGTAAAAGGAGATCCACGCGGACGAAGTCGCGGGCACAGCTTTGAACAATAAGATATTATGTCGCATGCCTGCCTGGTCAAAGTACAGAATATTGCTTCATTCATCGGGTGGTGAAACGACTACTTACCGAATCAAATTTTTTGCAGAATTTCTACTGTATTATGATTAATTATGAATTTAAATTTAAGATAAAGTTCAAGCTTGACAACCAAAAACGATATTTCTGTAATGGCGCTGGTCACATGAGACGCGTGACGTCACACTCTAGCCACAACAAAACAAAACAGCGCGGTTTAAGTTAATTTTATCAGTTTTCTCCAATTTTATATTAATTAAAATGTCGAATAAATGGTTTGTAGTGCCACAGTGAACAAATCTTTACATCTATAGGTACAAATAAATAAACTTTTAAACTTTCGCGTTCCATGATATTAACAAATAAATATTTGTGACCACGGCCAGTGCAACCTGGTCGAAACGTCAGGCAAATCAGAGGTATGTGATACCTTTTTAAATAAGAGATCGCGTTAATTCCCGTAAAAATATTTATTTGTTAATACAAATAAATAAAATTGGAGTGTCTCTTTGTAATATCAAAATAACCGCTTTTTACTAAATGCATATGTATGTATACACGGTACATATACCAAAAATGTAGTTAAAAATTTTTTTGTCAGTCTGTCTGTCTGTTTGTCTGTTTGTTCCGGGTATTCTCTGGAATGGCTGGACCGATTTTGACGGGACTTTCACTGGCAGGTAGCTGATGATCCAGGGAGTAACTAAGGCCGCTTTATTTAGATTAACTTTATCCCGCGGCGTTACGCCGAAATGTATGTATGCGCGTAACTTTCGATCGGCTACACCAAATTATATATATTTTTTATGTGTTAGTTATTCTTAGGACAAGGTTTGTGTACAAGAAAAAATAAAAAATAAAGGAAAAAGTTTTTTTGTCCGTGACTGCACCCTACCCATGGGTAACTGGTAACGAAAGAAAAATATGGTGGTAGGAAGTTCGTCGGGTCAGATAACATCTTTAAATATCACGCTTTGTACTATTTCAAAATGTAACCTAAAAGCATTGAGATATACCTACCTACATAAAGTAAATTAAATTTTACAAAAATAATGAATGATTTTTTTCCAGAGGTTATTACAGAAACAATTTTTATGTTGTACTTATGCAAGTGCAACATAGCTGCTTTAACATTTTTCAGTTCTGCAGCATAGTTATCAATGTTATTATTATGTACTAGCTGAACCCCGCGGTGTTACCCGCAGTTATTGTTGTACCACGAGTAACGCCGTGGGACAAAGTTAATCTAAAATAGTAGCCTAAGTTACTTCCTGGATCATCAGCTACCTGCCAGTGAAAGTTCCGTCAAAATCCGTCCAGCCGTTCCAGAGATTACCCGGAAGAAACAAACAGACAGAGAAAAACATTTTTAACTACATTTTTGGTATATGTACCGTGTATATATATACATAGGCATTTAGTAAAAAGCGGTTATTTTAATATTCAAACACACTCCAATTTTATTTATTTGTATAGATAGAAAAGTGCAACCATAAAAGCGTCTATCTTATGTAGGTTGCTGTTATCGGCACGCACAAAATTTGGTTCCTTTTTGTTTCGAACCACTTATTAAATAGTTTATTAAAAAACGTCCTGCAGAAATAGCTTACAGATCGATTATTACCACTCCGAAAACATAAAACGCAAACAATATTCAATAGAGGAATCTTTCGTTTATTAGCATGTGACGTCACCAGAGTTGCAACCAACCACAAGACGTTTACGGCGAAGACAAAATTTCAAAAAAATTGTTAGTTTTATTTCGTGCAATCTGCGAGAAACTTAAATTATTTTGTTTGATTTATAGTGAAATATGTCTTTTTAGACTATTATCTTAAAGGATGACCCCAATCCATAGTTTATTTCCCTTTCCTCTTTAAGCGCGTGCAGTTTTTGGTGAGTCTGTGAGTCTATGCCTTGCGATGACGATAAACAAGACATAAGGTCAGACGTTGCGCACCGCAGGCATAGACGAACTGTTTCAGCAACGGAAAGCTCTATGTGGCTCTGTCGAGGGTGAGCGACAATGCTAATATGTTCGTATATTGTTCCAATGGCATTACACATAACATAGTATACAGTGAAGCTCTTTAAATAAAGGTAACACTGTCACAATATGTGGACATATCAGTGAAATTGCACGCAAAAACTACTGAACGGATTTGAATGACACTACAGGAATTTAACTTATACATCAGAATAACACATAGACTACTATTTGCCACGATAACCGACATACACGCGGGCGGAGCCGCGGGCAGCAGCTAGTACATAACTATTTGTCTTGGACGAGAATCGAACCTAGTTTTTCAGATATATTATATAGACATAATAAAACTTTCACTCACTACTAAATATAATAAAACTATCATACTTGTACAAGATGATGTTTGCATTTATATAATTCATTACTTTAGTCGTAGTTCAGAATTATCCTCGCATGGCTAAAAAAAAAGAGTCACGCCTGTTTGTTTCGTAGTTAGAGGATAGTAAGCCTATATATAAAACGATTATTCATCCTTTAAAAAAATCAACTGCTTGTAAATTTCTCGCTTATTTATTAAACTTATGTAGTGTTGTAAGAGAGAAATTAAAATATTTGTTAAAATTGAATTGCACCACCAGAAATGTTGTCGCAACGTGCCGAACAGCGCCAAGTGACGACATTTCATTACCGCTCTCCTGTTTATTTATAATTACCGTTGGCTTTAGCGCAAAATGAGTTTTGAAATTGTTTCCGACTTCATTATATGAAAGGCAGGAAATGTCTTTCTTCAGCAATCAAACAAAAAGGGTGAGAAAATGTTCATAACTTTACGCGTTTTCATAACTTGTTGCGACTACATTTTCTTAAGAGGAAGCTCTCCATTAACGCGTACGTTTGAATATGGAGGCTTACGATTCTTTTACCAACGCTCACGTGTATTTTCTATCTGATAAACCTGATTATTTTATGGTATAGAGGGCTAACAAGTAAATGGGTCACACGAAGACATTACTGACCACATGTACACTAGAATCTCAATAGTCATAAACACTGCCGCTCTTTAGATCTTTCTCCTCCCAAAATTAAGGGAGGAAAAGAGTCTTCGAGCAAGAAGCGAGCTCCTATGGATTGCTTTCATTTAGGTAAAAGTAAAATGACTACGATATAACTCCTTTGTGTCAAAACATTTCCACGAATATATCAGGCTATTTGTATTGTTTTTTTAATTAAGCCATTTCAACACATAGATAAATAGTTTCAAAAGAAATTCACTTCTAAGATTTACTTAGTTCTTTTTTTATTTTAGGTGCGCTAAAATGACTCTACTCTGCCTGATGGAAAGCATGAGTGGATTCCAAGAGTGGTGGTCACCATACTCATTGCGAATAAGGACATTGCAGCATGGTGACCTACATTATATCATAGTCTTTCAAAAAGTAAACAAGATACTATTCCGCAAACTACATTTCAGTAATTAGCCTCTGACATTTACACTTGCTATAAGAGATGAAGCAAGCTTACCTATCAGTTCGCCGAAGCCGTAATAGATGCGGTGATATCCTAGAAATAGGTTCCACAAACCATAATAATTTTCGGGGTCAAAAAAAAAGGTTTGCCCAAGTCAAAAAAAAGTAGGCCAACGCGAGTCAATACAGTCATTGCAAAATAAATATGTTTGAATTAAATAATTCGGTCCAAAACAGCATTATGAAATTAAGTCCGAAATATTAAGCACTTTGCTTACGAATACGGACTATCATCATTCCTATTCATTTCGTGGGTGTCGTCAGATTTGACTAAGAAAGTAAACTAGGACAGTGTCGGTTATTGAGAAGAATTTTGATGGAATCCTTTGAATGTCTTTCGACGAAGATTATGATAAAGACGATGAAGAAACTACGCTGGATAAAGACATTGTAAACAGAAATAAAATTAGAAACAAACTCTATTACAATTACGTTAGGCTAGGCGATAAACAAATAAATTAATCCAATTCAAAAAATACGCGAACGGAGGAGTAAGAGATTTGGCATCGTTAAAGTTTATATGGAGAAGGAGTGTAGAAAGCTAAAACATGTCTAAAAGAAATAATAATAATAAATATTTTGGACATTTAACACACAACGCCATCTAGTCCCAAGCTAAGTAGAACTTATGTTATGGGTACTAGACAACTGATATAAATTTAACTTTAGAGCCACCACTAGTAAAATATAAATCCAGATGCAATTAAATTAATCTGTTGTTATAAAAGAGAATCCATGCTCTGTAAAATTTTATAATAACATATAAAATAAGAGATTTTTTTTTGTATCTCAAGTTAAAATTACCATAATTTCCACCCTCGAACTGAGAAACAAAATATTTACTGTTTACTGTGAGGGGACAAAAATTAATAATATCGCAAAGCTAAAAGTAGCGAGAAAGTGAATAAAAGGAAACACAGAATAACAAATTAGAAGGAGCGACAGGAATAATACAGAAATGCTAAACGCCTTTCTTTGTGTTTTAAAAGTTGTACTGCACTGAGTTATTTGGTCAGAAAATAGAATTCAATATTCGATTAAAAATGTTTCATGATTTTATTTTTTTGTCATTTTTCACGAAACGCCATCTAGTTCAAAACTAAGCAGAGCTTGTATTATGGGTAGGTACTAGACAACTGATATAAATACATTTATATTTTTTTGCATGGTCTGGTTCGACTGGAATGATACCACGGCCTCACAGAAAACCGATGTGAAACAGCGCTTGCGCTGTGTTTCACCGAGTGAGTGGTGATACCGGAGGCCCAGCCCCTTTCCCCATCCCCCAAAGGCCGACAACGCACTTGTGACGCCACTTGTATTGCGGGTGTCCATAGGCACTGGCAGTCGCTTACCATCAGGTGATTCGTCAGCTCGTTTGCCACCTATTCTATTAAAAAAACAAATATTTGCACATCATACAAATGTTTGGTCCGACTCGGGAATCGAATCCGAGACCTCAAGCACAGCAGTCGCATACGCTACAACTGCGCCACTGAGGCAGTCAAGTAAACGATATGGGACATATAAGTAACGCTATTCGTCATTATTAAATAATTTTAGAATTAACTCACTCACTTGTGCTTTTTCCAATTATTAACTTCAATCCTCACCGGTTTGGCCATATGGCATTTTCAAAGGTTAATAATAACCTAATAATTCCAAAATGTTTTTCAGCAAGATGAAGTATAAGCGAAAGTATAAATTACTGACATGATATCTTTTTGTGCTAAGTAAGTAAATGTTATCTAAACAGTATTGTTCGTTAGCTTGAAAATCTGAATACGAGAATCAGTCCCGCTGGTCTATTTTTATTTTGATCATGCTAGTTTAAATTATTCTGAAAAATAAAGTTTATCCAAAAAACATATATTCGACTATTGAATCTCAATATAAACATAGTAATTAGCAAAAATCACATTTCAGTAACGATGTAATGAAAGTGCGTCGCCGAAAACACTCATCAATATAAAACACTTCGCCGAATGTTTGCTTTTAATTGTGGCGTTTCTTTTTTCTTAAAACACGTTTTTGGTTTATACATATTGGTGATTAGAAGTAAAGAACATTGTTAGTCGATATCTTTTAATCACAGGATTAATTCGATTGCTGAGAGTTGAGTGTAACTGTGAAAATAAGGTTCCGATATTTATTGTGTACGAGCTGACCCGCTTAACTTCGTTTGCTCTCAATTTTTTTACCATTTTCCCAACACTTTCGGTCGATACCCAGCTTCTATTGGTCGTAGAGTCATGTTACATAGCCTAAAACCTTACTTGCTAAATGGGCTATCCAACAAAAAAATAATTAGCAAAATCGGTTCAGCCGTTCACGCGTGATGTCGTGACCAAGGAAAAAGGGATTCATTTTTATATAAATACAGATATATATTAATCTCTATCTAGATTTCACTCAATTTTAGCTCGTTATATAATATTACCTTTATCTATATGATTTTATATATACGAGAGAATGACAGTAAAACTAATCTTCGATGTCATAATTGAGTGGGCCTCCAAGGACACTTATTTTATAGTTTTTCTTTCATTGTGTTTCATCATAAGTTACAGGAGAAAATACAGGAGAAGAGGTATTCGAACACCGGCAGCGAACTTATCGATTTTGGCAGTTGCAGTTTTTCACTGACCACAATGGTCGTCTACACAATCAGGCAAAGTATTTAAGTAGATATATTGTCTGTTTGTGTCAAAGTATAAAGTATTTTGATCAGTACAGATTTCAGACTTTTTTAAAACTACATCTATAGTTCGCGTAGAAGTTCACAAAGAAAATATTTCTCTTTCATATTTAATTTATGTAAATTCAGTCCCACACGATTAAGCACGAATGTTATTCGAGCTAACGCCCAAGCGATGTGGTAGGCGGTTGTAACCCCGATCCCTGTTACCCCTGAGGGCGGTATTGGCCAACTCCATTCTTCGCAATCAACACCTATACTACACGTACGCAGACAATAGAAATGTCTGACTGTTACAAACAATGTGGTAATCTAGGTTACACAAGGGTTACTTCAAAGAAGGAATTCCTTTTAAAGAATATAAATATTTTCATTCAAAGCATAATTGTCGCCACTGTCAGCTCTCTAAACGTAATTTCTGTAACTCTTCATTATCAAAGCTACTAAAGCAAATAATTGATACGGTCCTACGGTCCTAGAGTCCTTTTTTTGTCTAACCAGTGGGCTTTCTTAAGGGGCAACCGTACACTGTGTAAACAAGAAAAATAACACCCTATTTCAATTATAATTAAAGGTAAATACGATCTTTCATTTTAATGTACTTTAAAATTATAGTAAGATTTCTGTTTTTACTTTATTAACGAGCGCGCAAGGCGTGGGCAGACTTGTTAGTCGAGATAAGTCGAGTATTTTATTTTAGTAGCTAAGGGATGCAAACTGATGGCTAGGTTTGGAGGCCTATGGGGGACATGTGAGATAATTGTATTAATTGCGTTGGATGTAGTTGTATAATTTGAAATAGAGTATAAACTAGAGACGTAATAATGCCAGTTTTCATTTTATTTCATGTTAAAAACTTTTTGATAAAGTCTTTTAATTATAAATTTTCAGAATTCTAGATTTTAGATATGTGTTTACGACATTTGTCACTATGGTACGTTAGTTAGTTAGAGCCAACTTTCATTATCTTCAAAGCACAAATTTACTGTTAGTGAAGTTAAAAATAAAATTTTCAAATAAATGGTCAGATATCAGAGAAGGAGCGAGGAGAAGCAGATCGAAGCATCATTAAAAGTTGGCACTCGGCTTCATATTCTAACATAATGAGCGCCTAGCAAGCAGCATCTTCGCAAAGGTTCAATTATCTGAACAATTATTATATATTATGAAATATAAATTATATTTCGAGACGTAATTACCAAACTTGTGAAAATCTGATATTCCAATTAGAGTCTACAAACATTTTTGATATTTTGATTTATACACTTACATTTATGCACCAATTATAAACAATCGAAATAATAGTGAACAGACGTTCCACTTGAAGACCAAACGACTGAAAAGAGTTAGTACATTGGAAATTATTCAAGATTCTAGAGACTACACTGTTTAAAGACATCGTATTAAGTCTAACCGAGGCACTATACTCGACTACATCTAGTAAGTAGTAAGCTAATGTGTTTTGTAATTCTCATAGTTAATGACAAAAAAGATATCAAGTAGTAAGGGTTAAGGCACTCTGATTAATTATATTTTTAGTAGTTGCGCTCCGTGGTGATACCTGCCGTTGTACTTTACAACACCAAGCTAGTTATACATACAAATCTTCCCCTTGAATAATCTAGTATAATATAAATCCGTTAAGGAGTTTAAAACACAGCAAACAGACAGCGGAAGCTACTGCATTCTAAGATAAGGCGAATACAGTTAAGTTCTAGAGGAAATTTTTACATTTAACAGTTTTTATAATTTTATGAAGTTCTTGAAAATTTTAAAGTTGTCCTGGTATTCATTTTTGCTTCATATGAAAAACATGTTACGCCCTTTTAATGTAAGAGCAAAGACTATCCAATTCCAAAAACTCTAGTCCACAATGGAGCAGCTTACATAATAATGTTATAATTAGTATTCTGATTTGCTTAAAATCTTTGTGACAAAATCCCATCCTAGCGATTAAAACTTTTATTGGTTAGTCATTAGTAGTTTTTAACTGATAAATAGTTTTTGTTCTTAAGCTTAATATATGCACTGAGCTTTACATCAGGATACTACTAGCACTGGTTCCCAAACTAGGCTTGTTGTAACTGCAACATTTATACAGAACTTATTACCGTTACATTAATAACGCATTTTTAAAGTGTAATGCTCTCACGGGGCCTCCGTCCCTTACTTTAATATGCAGGGTTGAGAGGTCCGTCGGGGACAACCCGGTCTGGTCTGTTTAAAACCGTGCAAATATATGTACTTACCTAACATGTAATAGAAATTAGTAGCTGGGTTGAGTAAATCAATGAAAATAATTTAAGTCTGTTTAATCATGAATTAAAGGATTATTCTAGTAAAGAAAATCGTATCGCCTTCCTGAACGGGGTTTTTTCCTATAGAAAGAATGACATCGTTCTAAATCGATAGAACATAATTGATCGATTGAGTTAACGCATACTCCTAGCGGTATAAACGACACTATGAACTACATGACAGCTGATAGCACATGAATCAAAATAAGTACTCAACATATTTCTGTTGAAAGAAAGAGCAAGACCGACCTCGTTAGTGCTACGTTGTAATTTTCCACAGAAGATGTTTGCAACATCTCACACGTACTGTAAATGTTTCAAACGCAATTCAGTACATTCATAAAGTTCTTGAACGGTTATAGTGACAACACTTAATTAAATTGTCATGTTCACCACTGCTCCTTCACGACAACGCGCGACCCCATACTGCGCAACAGACAGTCTCCAAGCTGCAAGAGCTGGGGTTGGAAGCTCTCCCTCTCACTCACCAGACCTTGCACCTACCGACTATTACTTTTTGCAAAATTTAGACAACTTTTTAGTGGGTAAAAAATTCAATTCCCGAGAGGCAGTACAAAATGCCTTTGAAGAGTTTGTTGCCCCGTCCAGCTGATTTTTACAAGAAGGGCATCAATAAACTGCCAATGCGTTGGCAAAGATGCGTCGATTGCATGGGTGATTACTACGAATAACAGTAATAAAAAAGTTTGAAAAAATAAGTACTTTCACTTATTGCATACAAAACGGCAATTTCATAGGTTCAAAGACCTAATAAAATTATTCGGTTATAAATTTTTAGTAATTTTTTATTCGATTTTTTATCGATAAAATTAAAAAAACTATTTTCATCTTTATCTATACAACTAAATAAAATTGGAGTGTCTGTTTGTAATATTAAAATAACCGCTTTTTACTAAATGCATAAGTATGTTTACACGGTACATATACCAAAATTGTAGTTAAAATATTTTTTGTGTGTCTGTCTGTCTGTCTGTCTGTTTGTTCCGGGTAATCTCTGGAACGGCTGGACGGATTTTGACGGGACTTTCACTGGCAGGTAGCTGATGATCCGGGGAGTAACTTAGGCTACTTTTTTTAGACTAACTTTGTCGCGCGGCGTTACTCGCGGTACAACAATAACCGCGGGTAACACCGCGGGGTTCAGCTAGTATAATATATATCTATACAAATAAATAAAATTGGAGTGTCTGTTTGTAATATTAAAATAACCGCTTTTTACTAAATGCATATGTATGTATACACGGTACATATACCAAAAATGTAGTTAAAAAATTTTTTGTCTGTCTGTCTGTCTATCTGTCTGTCTGTTTGTTCCGGGTAATCTCTGGAACAGTTGGTCGGATTTCGACGGGACTTTCACTGGCAGGTAGCTGATGATCCGGGGAGTAACTTAGGCTACTTTTTTTAGACTAACTTTGTCCCGCGGCGTTACTCGCGGTAAACAATAACCGCGGGTAACACCGCGGGGTTCAGCTAGTATAATATATATAGATAAAGACGATTTATATAATCGTGTACGTTTTAGAATACAGTAGGCAGGTTATGCGCGACCAAAAATAAAAAAAGGAACATTTTATTTAAAAAGAAAAATAAGTTTCAGTAACATAAATTCCTGTCTGACTTACTTTAACGGAGTAAGTAAACGGTAGTATTTCTGTTGATTTAACCCTTTTGTGTAACAATATTATGAACTCATTAAAAGAGAAGACTTTTATGGAGTCGGCGCTTAATTGCTTTATAACAACAAGTTCAAACGGGCGATCATTAATTGCGAGGCTCGCAAAAGCTCCTCGAACGACCTAATATGTCAGGACGGCGGTTGGCATCTCATTTAGTTTGATCTATGTATTACGTGCTAACATTTAGTGGTTCACTAACATCTATTACCATCTTCCCTTGATATTGTGTTATATAACATTTATTATTATGTTTTAATATTGTACTTTGAACATAATTTTGGTCACGAATAAACGAAAAATGATCACGCGGTTTAGAAATTAGTAGCAAACAGGAAGAATAAACTGCACGGTTGGCCTGCCGTTTTCTACTGTGCCAATTGTTGTGGATTCAAATCCTACACGGGATAACACATTGTTTGATCTACAAATTGTTGTTCAGATTCTGAGTGTTCTTTGTGTCTGTTTCATGTATGTTAGTCAAGTCCCTCGCGACACAGTATGTATATACAAATTGCGGAATTTTCTTTAAAAAAACATAAGAAAGAAAGATAAAAATAAAATGACAAGTAGCCCTAAGTTAGACTGAATGGAGCCGAAAATGATTGAAAAGAGATGCAAACGAAGTAAGTAGTAAAGTAGTAAAGGGCGTGACAAGTAAAATTGTTATTTTAGATAGCATTAACAGATGTTAAACATACTCGGAAAAAAACCTGTTTTTTTTAAAGAAAGAAAAAACTTTGCCATTTAGAAAATATTTACTATTTGTGTACAGAGAGCAATATTTCTTTATTAATTCAATAAGTTTTACTAAATATCGGTGTCGTAAATGAATTGAAAAATAATTGAAATGATAACCGATAAAGAAACAGCTTGTTACAGTTTTCTTCACCAAATTATTCGCCTTGAAGTAATAGCTACTATTTTTCAGTCAATTATGGCACTTCAGTGGTTCTGCTCACTTCATTCTATTGGTCATATTGTTTTCATAAGACTTGTATTTATATTATAGTACAAACTGCTTGGCGGTTTAATTCATAAATTTTGAATGTCTTGCTTTGTAAAAAGACCACTGTAACTTGAGCTATCAGTCTGCCTATAGATTTTTGGACCATAACATAGAATAACATATATAAGATACTAAGGTTTTCCTACAGCTATATATAAGTTTTTGTTCCTTTAAATCTTTTAGCTATATTAACTTCTTTTACAGGCAATCATTGAAGTATACTGAATATGAAATATTGTTATGTCCATGAGCCACATTTACTTAACAACTGTATTGGAAAGCAGTATCTGTAGATACCTAAATAAGTAAACAACACACGGTTAGAAACTCTCAATACATAGAAACACCTCTTATAACAGTAATAGTAAATAATGTATGTACAGTAGATGGTATTTTATTAAACACAACAAGCAAATATTTTCTTCTCAATTTAACGCGTAGAACAAATGAACACGGTGGCATTGTGGCGCTAAATTATTATGTTGACGATGTTATTAGATCGTTACAAACCATTTTTAACCAATTTTAATAAAAAAGAGGACTTTCTCAATTCGTTATATTATTTGTTTCTTAGTATCATTATTAACTGATTCCGTCTGGAATGGCATAAATCAAACTTTGAAAATTAATAACTATCGCTAATAGGGTAAAATAAGGGAACGAAGTAAACAATATAGTGAGATTTGAATATCTGTAATTTCATACTTAAATAAAAGAGGGTTATATTATTAGACGTAAAAGTGCTGGAGCAAGCCAGGTTTAAGAGGGAACTGAGGGTTATTATAGTGAAAAGGAAAGTGGCCTTCTTTGGACACATAAAAAGGGCCCCGCAACATGAATTTCTGAGCCTACTTTTAGAAAGTAAAATACCTGGCAGATGGACACCAGGTCGACCACGAAGGAATTATTATTATTAGACAAAGCTGTCCATGTTTACCTGACTATGACAAAGCCAAAGGAGGGTTATGATTTTGACAGGCTATGTACGTATGTATGTTCATGGATTCCCTTATAGCTCTTATACTTGTTAAAACTGGACAAACGAGGTATCGTTAGAAGCTTCTGGATCGTCCGCTGGTTATACCTAGACTATATGACGTGTCACTAATTCTATTATATTATTAAGTATATGAATTATGCATGTAATATATTTATTTATGTATGTATGTATGTATCTGTTTTATTCTCGTATGTATTTTTGTGTTGGTTTATTTGATTCAAATAACATGTTGCTGATTACAACTTTAACCTCGACGTACCTACCTTACCTAAATTTACATTAATTTAAAAACATTAGGTCCGCCAATATACATAAGTGCATGAAGTTGTTAGTAAATAAATATCGCACCTATTTAAATAATAATTTGATAATAAATTAATATTATATAGGCAACATAAAATGTTAAACACTAAATCTAAAACTAAATTACGACAAAAACCGACGCTGAAAAAGTATGAAACAACTTTGAAAAGTCGTAGTCACACGCTGTTAAAGTTTTATGGTACGTTTCTATTTATCTCTTAAAAACGGGTTTGTTACTATGTATTAGATGACAATCCTACTAATATTATAAATGCGAAAGTTTGTAAGGGATGTGTGTGTGTGTGTATGTTTGTTACTCTTTCACACAATAACTACTAAACGGATTTGGATGAAACTTTACAGTAATGTAGCTTATACATCAGAATAACATATAGGCTAGTATTTGCCTCGATAACCGACATACACGCGGGCGGAGCCGCGGGTAACAGCTAGTCTAGTAGAACTCTCGTGCCACGTCATTGCTCACGATAAACTCCGAAACTATCTAACTGAGTTTCCCGTAATTTTTTTTTGTATTATGCTGGCGTGTTAAAGACGGGATTGTTAATATCATGCTTAGACCAAATAGAAGCCGATCTTGTTTTTTTTTTATATTTGGCAGCCAAAATGACTCCGCCCTGCCTGATGGAAAGCACAAGCAGAATTCAAGAGTGATGGTTGCCATTCTCAATGTGAACAAGAACCACCGTCCTTGACAACATCGTGACCAGCACTATGGTAGCCTAGTGAGATGCTTTTTCACGTCCCGCTTAAAGGAACCGGGATCATAGTGGGACGGAAACATGTGCGCTGGTAGTGAGTTCCAGGTTTTAACCGCTCTGCACAGAAAGGGAGAACCGAATCGATGAGTGCGAGAGCGTTTGTCTACCACTTTAAAGCGGTGACTTCAGAGGCGAGCACGTTTTGTCCTGTAGAGAAGAAGAAGAGCTCTTCAGAACACTTCCCATGATAAAGGCGATGGAGTACTGCCATAGAAGCGTTATCTCTACGCATCTGCGGAAGCTCAAGGGACTCGGTGGCTTCAAGAGTGCCGACAATGCTGATTGCTCGCCGCTGCAAACGGTTGAGAGCGTCAAACACTGCGTGGCTCCATCGCAAAAGATGAAAAAAGACGAAAACAAAGTTGAATGGGTCAGTTAGTGTAATATAATTATAACTTCTAGTTGATCAAACAGACATGTTCTGGTAACAATAGGTATAAAGAAAATATAAGATTGCTATAAAACTTACATTTTCAAAGTATATTCGTAGTTGCGAACTATTTTTTTGACATAATTATATCAATCAAAATCGGTCAAAAGAACATAGAATTCTAGTGTTCATTAGGGAGACAATACGGATAACGAAGATTGAAATATTTAAATTCTAAATTTCCAGCTGATGAAAATTGATTTTGCATGAACTGTTAGTAAGATAGCTTCGTAATATTATTTTGTTCTAGACTCCGATGTTTAAATTTACTACATTTGGAGTGCCCATTTATTCGTTCTATGTAATGTTGTCTTTCTTTAAAAAAATAATTAGGTAAGTATATTTATCATAAAATATTTTTTGTCAATTTTATTCTGATTCATCTGTCGTCACGCTAATGAGGGCTTTTTTATAACTAGCAATATTTAACTTAAGGTACTTATTTCTTCTGAAATTTTTAATGAGAAAAATCTTACCAACACTCTTCAATTCTCCTTATGCTTTCCATCAGACAGAGTAGAGTAATATTGGCAAAGTCATACATAAAAAAACAATCTATATCAGCCCTTAACATGTTCGTCTTCGAACATAGGCCTCCTCTCCATATCTCCTCTGGCACTTGTCCTGGGTCACTTGCATCCAATTTATACCAGCTTGTTGCCGGATATCATCTGTCTATCTCTTGGGCGGTCTTTCCCGTCCGCGCATGTTAGCGCAAGGTCTCCATTCCTGTGTTCTCCTTGCCCATCTTCTGGGGTCCATCCTGGCGATGTGGCCAGCGCATCACGTAAATGGCGTGCCTCTATTTCCTGTACCACGTACAATCAGGGAAAAGACACAAGTCAGAGACGTGGTACAGGAAAAAAACAATATATTTCATAAAAGTAGTTATTCAAGTACACACCTGCCCTTTTAGCAAAGTAATATTCCGCGTCGATAACCTTTTTACAATCGCTAACGCTTCTACTCTCTTGTATTATTGGCTAATATTCTGTTTTGACCACATGAATTAGCGCTGAAAGACGTCATTCCCTTACATTTGTTAGTTTTCTATTAACGTTTAGGTATGTTTGTAGAATTTCAATTTGACTTAGGAGGCTGATATAATTTAGGGTTCAACAGAAGCCCTGAGCAAGAGATGAAGCGACTTGTTCCATCAGTCATTACCACGCAATACTAAACCACAATAAGCGCCGAAAGACGTCTACTATTAGATATACTGAGACCTCCCAAAGGATTTGCCACAGCGATTGAATAATGTATGTATGATCGTGTACTAAGACTGAGCATGGGTTCATGGGTGTATCAAGAGATTAATACGTCACGACAGACAAAGTAGGTATATATACTTTGAACATAATAATTATTAGCATGGATTTGAACTAGATAGACGAATCTTGTTTTTGCACCTGTTCAAGCTATTGCATACTGTATTTTTGTTCAACATTTCAGTCAAAGCTACAAAGCATTGTTGTCATTATGACTTAGCGTTTAACTGTACTGAAACCTCAACTTACGCATTAAAGGTAAATTGATTCCACTATGACTTATATTCAAAACGTGTGTCTGAGTTTATGCAGATACATGAAAACGATTTTTTGTATGTCCTGGAGCTCAAATCGATTTCCAAAGTGTGTCGCGCTTAAATCTCTTTGCCTCGAGTCTCTCCAAGCTAATACCTAGGCAAAACACTTTCTTTACGGTAAAACTTTCACTGGAGAATATATGTGTTTCCTTCTCTGAGAAATCAGTTATCATTTACATATGTATACCATCATCATCATGTATCAAGGCAAGTACGCAAACAAATACGAGTAGTTCATAGTTTTCAAAAACTATAAAAAATGCTTTAAAAGAAAGTTGCCGTATCAGCTTCAGGGTTCAATATTATTGTACCCTTAAATCCCTTGAAACCTTTAATCAATCTGTTGGATTCTAAATGAAAGCTGATGAAGTGTGTTACAAACCGGTTCAAAGATACCAAAGTATTTCCAAGATTTGTTTCAGTATTTTTTGCACGTTGAAGGGTCCTAACAAGTATATGGATCATTTGATGGTAAATAACTACTGTTGGTTATGGACATCTGTAATGAAAGTCGTTGCCACCTTTAAAATCCCCTCTAAACTCAGGAATGAGCTTAGTGATCCGATAATTACACTTACTCTAAGTAAAATGATGTAAAAATTGAGGTGATTTCACTTCGGTCTATATGGCTCATTCTGTCAAAACTCTTCCCAGTTATTTAGGTAGTAGCATTAAAAATGAAGTCCATTTGTGAAACCGACCGGTAATAGGTTTCTTGAACATCAAGTAAAAGAAAGTTATAACTCCTTAATACCTGCGCAAAAAGTGTCAACCATATTGCATTTTATAAATTAATGTAAACTCATATTTCCGTCCTATCTTTCCTACCTTTTATTTTACTTTTTAGTTCCAGGAGCTTGCGAAACTTCGTTAGGTATCGCATGCCCCATTAACTTCCAGTTCTTCTATTTACAATAACGTTAATGAAAACAACTTTTATATTTGTGTAAAGATGGAATAGTATCTGACATAAGTTTATATAAGTGGTTCTATCCAGTTCCGAGGTTTCCTTAACCAGAAAATCAAAGATTTCTGGATAAAACAAATAGGCTGCTTTAAATTTAAAGTTAGTCAAATTATTTTATGATGGTAATCAGATTTTGTATTATAATTGCTGATTTATACGCCTAATATGTACGCGGATATTACTAAACTAAGGAGGAATGGTGTTCTTTGTATCATCCAATTTTATTATAATCTTGGTCAAGGCTATTATGGCCATCGAAACAATAATTATCGAATCTAAAAGTCGTATATTAATTTTCAACTTTGAGGACATTTTCATCATGAGAATCGATTACTCGTCGTTTGCTGGTTTGATATTTTCCGATTTGACATTCCAATCGAAATTGAATCTAATTAGAAGTGTCTGAAGCGTATTAGCCAGTACCAGTCGCGCCAGAATAATACATTGGGCTTATAACAAGAGGTGTACTAATTGATAAATAGCGGCTACACTTCATTGTGTTTGTAGTTTGCACTCGCTAGAAACGTACATGGCACAGTCGAATTTCAAAAACTAAATTCCTATAAATACAATCGGAGGTCAGATAAATTTTGGCGAAAGGTCAAATCACAAAATACCTACATTTCCAACATTTTATAACTATATGAGCCTACCAAAATGACTCTGCTCTGAATCTAAGAGTAGTCCGTACATATTTCAAATGCAGGCAATGCCATAATACAGCGTATTGAGCTACACTATGGTGGTCTATTGAGATGCTTCTGCCACATTGGGCCTTAAGTCTCACGGTCACCAACGAAATATACGATACGAAACATAGTACGAACGTATACAAGTTCTAGTTCCAAATTCTTGATCATAGGCAAGAAGGTTATCACGTATTAACAATTATTTTTACGGGAATTAACGCGATCACTTATTAAACGCTGACAGGAGTCAGCCTGTGACCACGGCCAGTGCAACCTGGTCGAAACGTCAGGCAAATCAGAGGTATGTAATACCTTTTAATAAGTGATCGCGTTAATTCCCGTAAAAATAATTGTTAATATATCATGGAACGCGAAAGTTTAAAAGTTAGTAAGGTTATCACGTCTGTAAGATAAATTTGTTAAAGTTTAGCATTTACGCTTGTGAGGGGAGTATTAAACGGAGTGCTATGTCAACTCGTGTTATATAATAATGCACACGACTGTCAGCCATACACATTGTTTAACAACATACACTTTAGGTATATTGATGTGTAATATAACTAATATTATAATATTGATTGTGCTATCGTATGGGTGATGTACCCTATTGTCTAGTCTGTACATACATGTGAACAACAATATTGTAAACATTTTTAAGAGAATAAATATATTTATTATTTATTATATTATTATAGCCATATTTCCCTCCAAACAGCAGCTTAACTATCTAGCAAGCTTAACGGCTGAGACTCATTACGCTTAGCATGGCATATACTTACAGTACTATTGACTTTATAAACCGATAACAAACATACTCAAATAGATATTTTGCTCATTTCCTACCATGTTCCCATTCAATTCTTTGGATACATAGATTCACGGACAAATCACCTAACAGCAAGTGAACGATGCAGTTCAATCGTTGTAAGTATGTAGCGGACTATGAGTTTAAGGTACACATTTTTTTGAAGGTCGTTGGAAATATAGCATCCAGAAATTAGCACAATAAAACGGTTTTGTGAGGCCATACATATTTATGCATACGAACCACAAACCAATTAGCGCTGAGGGATAATGTAGTACACGAGCTCTAAATTGCATCAAATGTACGGCCACCGCACAATATTGGACATCAAAGTTTAATTACAGTCTAACGTTACTATGTAATCGAGTCATTTTATTCAATTACGACTCAACCCATTAGACCCTGGACACTATCTAGGGCTGCATAGTACTCGTTAAGACCATCATACGATGAGTAAATTGGCCAAATTGGGTTACAGAAGCGGCAATAACCAACAGTTTGAGCAGAGATCAAGTTTGCGGTTTCGAATCACTTTACAAACGAGAATATACTACAAGAAGGCATCTAAATGCCTCTCTAGTACTACGTCTTCAATCGAGAAGTAAATTCTTATAAAGACTTAAAAAGAAGTAATATTATGTAGCCTATTAGTACTCGTAATGTTTTTTTTTATTTATGAGCCTGCCAAAATGATTGTACTTTGCCTGATGGAAAAGTAGAAGCATATGCAAAGTTCAAGAGTGGTGGTCACCATACTCATTGCGAATGCAACAATGCAGCGTGATGACACCTACACTATGGCGGCCTAGTGATGCTTCTGTATCATTGGGCGTCTGGTCTCGCAGTCACTAACGAAACACGACAACACAAATGCTGTCATTTTATGTTGATCTTCTGTGCGAGGGTAGTACCACCTCGGTCGAGCCGGCCCAACCGTGCTGTAATCAGCGTGGCTCTACTACCCATAAAAATATGTTGAACTTTACACATACTAAGTAAACAGAACCTGTAATAGTAATACGGAGCTCTTAAAATAAATATGCGTAACTATATACTTCGCTGTGGCATATTTTTTTCATTGATGAAAAAGGAATAAAGCAAATACGAATAAATAGATACAAACAATCTTCGTAATACGTCGTATATTATGTCTTAATGTGAGCTAAATCGGTACCGAACTTAGTTTTTAAAGCGTACATATTTATAGATAGATAATTTCACCACAAGAATAAATTATCGCACTCAATAAATATGTATAATATATAAAATATTTTCGGCTTTAGGGGGAAGAACATGCACAAATTAAAAGGCATTTGTGACTTCAGAGTTGCAGACATCGGTACTCACTTACCATTAAGTGATTCATTTGCTCCTTTACAAAAGAACAATAGCTGATTTGTACATCTGCGTAACTTTAGTTTTTTGTTTAATCATGTCCATATCGTTCTAATCAAATCATAAGTTGAGATTATGAAACTAGGCCTAATCCGGTGTGAGAGTTTAGCTTAGGTTTAGTCCTCTACGCTTAATTTTAGCCAATAGTTTTATTTCTAATCCCTTTAAATATTTACCTTCTTATTAACGTATGTAAAAATAAAAAAAAATACGATATTAATAAAAGAGTAATGACAGATATTGATCATATCATGCTTGATGTAAGATGCCGTTACAAACAGCTGAGCACATGCTTTCATTATTATGTGATTAGAAATTAATTCTGTTAATGTCGTCTGCGAGGCTAACTTTATGTAATTACTTCAGACCATTAAATTAAAATGCTTTCACTAATGGCTCCGGCCCTTCGCTATACAAGCATATATATATATATATATATATATATATATATATATACTCACTATACATAGAAAACACTCAATCTCCGAAACAAATAATTGTAGATCATACAAACATTTGGTCCGATCCAGGAAACGAACGAAGATTTCAATCTCATCAGTCACATAAGCTGAGGGTTCGCAAACATATCTGCGAATTCGCTACGTAAGAACTTTACAACGCATCACAGTTATGTGTGGGAGCCCTAAAATGGTACGTACCACTGACTCAATGGTGACAAAAGAACAAAGATCTTTTCATTACTGCTTTTATATAATAAAGACAAATTTAATTCCTATTTTGTGCTTTATGTTATTTTTTTCGGTAAACATATATTTTATTAGTGTTATGTTGTGATCCTCATTTCCACGAAATTTTGCTGAGTAAGTCTGTTTCACGCTTAGAACTAATGACTGCATTACTCTTGTCCAACAATTTGCCTTGTCATTTTTTCGCTTCTATTTACAAAAGCTTTTTCCAGCGAAGCGTACTCTAATGCAATTTTAACTTTACAGATTACAGTAGACATTTATAGTACTATAAATGTATGTTTTATTAGTATATTACGTATAGGTACGTGTTTGGTAGTAACTATAAACGTTATGTAGTGTTAGGTTCCTATATTTTGCTGAAGTATCGTTAAATTGACTTGCAACTCGAATTTGAAAAGTTTTATTTTATGACATCCTAACCCTAATATATGAAATACTATATAATATCATACTAATATTATAAATGTGAATGTAAGTTTGGTTGTCACGCTTTCACACGAAAATTACTTGGCCGATCATCATGAAACTTTGTACACACATATTCTTGGAGGTATTAGAAGTAACTTGTTATTCAATGCGAGCAAAACCACGAATGAAAGCAAGTAGTTGATAAACGATTAGATAGATAAACGATTACTAATGACCATATACACTTGCAGCTCCAGAGACTGCACAGCAGTATCACTTTGTAGGAATAGAGGTTAATTGAGAAATAGTGAAAGTAGGATACCAGTTCTTATCAAGTTAAGGTAGAATCTAAATCATATTTAAGGCAGTAATAGCAAATTACATCATATTTTCAAGAAAATCAAACAAAACCTTCCTCAAGACACTGACCTCATTATTATTTAAACGATCCCGCACTGTCTGTAGCAAATTATTTTGTTTTGGATACTTAAGTGTTTTCTTTTAAAATGTATTTTCCTTAAGGAAAATCTTTTCATACAATAACTAGGGCTATACCGTGATACCACATTTGGGCCTAATTTCCCAGAGCTCGTGGAACATTAGATATTCCATGAAATATCGTGATTGAACTAAAAAAACAAATGTATTTTAGAAAAAGAAATATATTTTTTTAGAGGTTTCAGTGAATTCTAATGTAAAGCCTCCTCAGTTTGTTTTGTCAGCAGGTTCCACATCATGTAACGCGGTAGGTAGGGAATTGGAATGTTTCGCAACTTATTTGTTTCTTTTGCGAAAAGTTTTGCAACTTATTTGTTGTTCTTAGTTTGTATATCAAAATTTATGGTTTCTGTTTTTATAAACGTAATTTTTTTGAAAGTTCTTTACCTGTTATTTTGTAAATTTCACAACATCGAATTTGGAGGCAACAACATGGTTTATATATTATATTATCTTATCTTTCATCCTGATTTTTCCTTTACCTTAGACGACGAAGAAAATGTACGCGAGAGGAGGAAAAATGAATTGATAAATGAGCCGCAGGTTAATGTTCTGCTCGTTTGCACACCTACACATATACCATGAAAAAATAAAATAAAACAATCTACATTCATATCTTTACTATTGACATTATTCGTAAACCAATAATAATAATGATTTCAAACGTATTGTAGTTAGCTCTGAAGCAATATTTTCTCCAAAATTACTTTCTTATATGTACCTATATCTTTTTTCTTTTACAAAGTACAATCTTTATATATATAATTCTTCTGTGAGTGTGTATGTCACTGAACTACTCTCAAACGACTGGACCGATTTTGATAAATTTTTTTGTGTGTGTTCAAGGGGATCTGGGAATGGTTTAGATTCACAATTTTGTCCGCTGGACAATGTTTATTTAATTAATTTCTAATTTATTAGTAGTTATGGCAAAACGACGTTTGCCGGGACAGCTAGTTTATTACATAAATTGAATAAAACCTAATTTCGATATTACATTGTGAGGCTTCAATAAAAAATAAACAACAAGAGTTTCCTTCAATGAAGATCTTGTTATCTTGAACAAGAATCTTAAAACACGTCATTCCGTGTTTATTTTTGCCTTTTAATTTTATCTTAGTAGGACTTCGATACGTATGAGGTAGCTTTACCGAAAAAGCGTGTTAACAATTCTTTCGTTCGTTTTTATCAAGTGTATGAAATTAATGGAGAACTAATTCTCATTTTCGGTAATTATGAAAGTGGGAGTGGAGGCAGGAGTCCTGTTATTCAGATCCAGGTCCCTATAAACGATGGTTTACTAACCACACAGTGACAATCTTACTTACATCTATTAAAATTGGAGAAATTATAGACATTTTTTTAAAAGTTCGATATTAATTTAGGTTCAGGTCAAATCGCTAGAGGTTTACATTTATTTCAAATTGAAGACTGCCTCGTTGGTCTCGCGGTTGGCGTGAGCGACTGCTGATCATGAGGTCTCGGGTTCGATTCCCGGGTCGGACTAAATGTTTGTATGATCTACAAATATTTCTTTCGGAGTTTGGAAGTGTTCTTATATGTTCTCCGAACTGTCTGTATTTCCAAAAAAAAAGTATATATGTATTTGTATCAGTTGTCTAGTACCCATAACACAAGCTCTGCTTAGCTTGGGACTAGACGGCGTTGTGTGTTTAGACGTCCGATATATTTATTTATTTATTATTATAATTGTGAATAATTAAAACTTAATTTTGATCTACTGTTATGAATCATGATAAGACCTTACATAACATATAATATTTATCAAATACTATACGTTTAAGACTTTCCTGGACTACAACAAACATTTTAAAACCAAAATCAGCTAAATCGGCTCACCCGTTCTCGAGTTTTAGCGAGACAAACGAACAGCAGTTGACTTTATAAACAAGAAAAAAGATAACCAGGGCTTATCAATCAGTTCTCTAGGTTATCTCGAGCAACTCCTCGAAAGTTCTCAACTGAGAACACATGTCAAAACGATAATCCTATGAATTATATTAATGTGCGTATAATTTTGATCTCACACTTACCGATACCACAGTCGGTTATATCACTGTTATAATATTAGTATCTTGTAATATCATTACAGAAAAACACCAAACTACTAATGTAAAAAGACAACGATCTACGGCACGGCCACAATCGCGTGTGAAATAGAGATTTGTCTCCTTAAGACACGCGTGAACCTTGCGGCAGGGGTGCGTCAGTTTCATTAACTCCCGACACCTGATAAATTATATTGGCGCCAACTCATTCACTTGCACACCTACACTCGTCTCACGAGTGATTACACATTCAAAGGGAACAATGTATTGATTCGTTCGTTAATAGTGAAAAACCACTGACACACGGAGAACGTTTCCATTACATAAGCTGTAATGGCTAAAGGACTGATGTTATTTCAAGTTGTTTAAACAATGAGAATAAAAAAGCTCACCCGTGATTTAATGGTTTGTCGAATTGAAATTGGTTGCCTATTGTTAGCACTCTCCCTCCCGAAAGGTGCTTTAGGAAGGCAAGCAGTCATTAGAGAAGACTTTGTAGTCTTTGGTGACTGAAGAATGTTACCGTTGGAGATCCACGCTCCAGCATGCATGGGCCGACTCGACCGGAGTGATACCACGACCTCACAGAAAACCGGTGTGAAACAGCGCTTGCGCTGTGTTTCACCGAGTGAGTGAGGATACCGGAGGCCCATTACCAACCACTTCCCCATCCCCCAACCCCTCTCCCATCCCCCAAAGGCCGGCGACGCGCTAGTGACGCCTCTGGTGTTGCGGGTGTCAATGGGCGGTGGTAATCGCTTACTATCAGGCGATAGGTATGATCGTTTAAAAAAAATGTTTTCATGAGTTCGCTTAACAAACCTCACCACACCATAAGCGCTGAATTAAAAAGGCAGCGGAATTCCCGCATATTGAAATTCATGACCGATTTTACTTTAGTTGTTCTTTCTACTCGGTCATGATGACTTGGGACAATATTAACAAAACATACCGCAAAATATTCAAATCTTGTTTCCAATAAAATAAAAACGCGTCCTTAATCTTAAGTTTAACATATATAGTCGTCAGATAAAGACTCTAAGCATGTCAATTTCAAATAAAATGTTAGATAAAGACGTTACTTTGAAAGATTTCTTTTATTATTTATTCACAATGAAATTCATTTCCAATTACTACTGAAATTTGGGTTTTTGTAGTGTGTGTCTCAATCGCATTTCGTTTTTCTGTTCTTCTTTCTAACACCATTTATAAGAAAAAGACAGATAGATATCACTCAAACTTTAGACGTATGATGTCAAAGACTTAAAAACATTATCAACTGTCCTTTTCTCATTTACCTCGACAGCGGCCGTGGAAACTGTGTCTTAAGTTTCTTAGAACTTATCTCTTTCACCCATATAAAAGTTTTATAGGAAAGGAAAATACCACTTTTCAGTTCCTAACGGATGTTAGGATCCAACTTGATTAATAGTTAATACTACGCCTTAACTTTATATGACTGTTGTTTGATATTTGCCGCCAGGATTCATGGTATTGTTTCACTTATCCCTGCTGGATATAATAAGTGCTCTCGACCATTCAGCTTACAATGGCTTACTCCTTATAATATTATATTTTATATTATATATAAACTAGCTGTCCCGGCAAACGTCGTTTTGCCATAACTACTACTAATAACTAACTACTATAAATTAAAAATTAATTAAAAAACATTGTCCAGCGGACAAAATTGTGAATCTAAACCATTCCCAGATCCCCTTGAACACACACAAAAAATTTCATCAAAATCGGTCCAGTCGTTTGAGAGTAGTTCAGTGACATACACACTCACAGAAGAATTATATATATAAAGATATATTATATTATAATGTAAGAACATTGCCGTACACGGTGGAGAAGGAACCGTGGATACTGGCCAATATCAAACCTACCTCAAGTCTTATCGCATTTCCATTCCATGTCTATTTTCTCTTAACACTACACGCATGAAGAGCACATGCCAACATTCCCATCTCAGCAAGTTGTCTTTCACCCGTCGTTTTTTGTAATCCAAATCATTTAATATCTTCCATTTTTTCCTATTGAGTTTGAGAGGAAATTGAAGGCAAATAGTTTCTCGAACCTCTTGTCGTTTTATTCATCCCGCGTTAACTCTTTGATTCCCAGTATAATCTAATTCGTTAACGGTTTGTATAAGTATGCAGAGTTGGCGCAAACTGATCTAGACTCAATCATCTGCGAATAGCTTTTTCTGCGTTACTATATATTTTTGATGTTTATTAGTAGAAAGGTTAAATTTGTGATTGATATTTCCAATATTCTCACAATTGAGATGATTATTTAATAAGTATTGTCGTAGAACTAGATAAGATCAATTATCTGTGGTCAAGTGACAGGCAAAGCGTGGGAGGTTTTGGCTGGAAGACTGTCATGGCGATTTTTGGGTAACACAGTAACACGAGGAGCTAACACAATTAATATTGTAAAAGCTACATCTATAACAAGTTAAAAGTCTAAAGCAAGTTTACATCGTTGTTGCAATAACGACTTTAAATAAAACATGGCTGACCTTGACTGTTCTTCTTACATTTAAAGCAACTATGCATGTGGTTTGTACTAAAACATTTTTAGAGGTGTCAGTTTAGCCCTAACCTAATAAGGTGTATATCATCCACGTGTGTAAAAAATACAGTAGGTACATAATTCTCCGTTTGATTACAGATGCGCATATAGAGAATTTTCCAGTATCCCCCACACACTTGTTTACTTCACTCACACGTGACGCAGTAGATAAAATATCCAGTGCCGTGACAAGTTATATTTCAAACACGTCATGGCACGCGTGCCACATAAGCGTGACGTCAGTGGCTTGGCGGCGAATAATTGTAGAAACATATTTTTGTACGATTTACCTAAGGGTGAACAGTTGCAAACATTGAGAGATTATTTTAGTAAATATAATTATAATTAATATAATTTTGACCAGTTTTTAAAACATTCTTCATTGGTGGTATTCTTCCGCTCCTATTGGTCTTAGCGTGAAGTACTATCCAACACTGAAATAATTTTTCATTTCGGACCAGCGGTTCTTGGGATTAGCGCGTTCAAACAAACAAACTCTTCAGTTTTATAATATTAGTATAGACGTGAAGTAAAAACTTTGTACCTGTTTTCACGAAAATTATACGAATGGAGGAGTATGGAATTTGGCATTAATAAGGTTTATGTGGAGGAGTGTGGAACGCAAAAATCTAACATAAATGAATTATGATCAAATTTTGACCACTGGGCGACCACTAGTACTGTAACTCTACGATGTGGACAGCGTTTAAGACAACGAAAGTCCACCAGTTTTACGGATACTTAATTAGAAGATCAAGTTTAATTTTGCACTAAGGAATGCAGTTACATTAGTGATGGCTAAGCTAAATCTAATCAAATAATATACGTAGTTTAGTTCGGGGAAAAAAAACATATTTTTCTAACCACCTAATCAATAGTACAGCAAAATAAAAACGCAGGAAATTAATGGGTGGAAATAGGGGTGTAGTTAGTATCTAGTTAATTAATTGAAATGTTAGCTGCGATGCGCCCAAGCCCCACTGCTAGTTCATAGGTTCATTTAGAGGTCGCGACACGTGCAATGAATAGAGTTTCCTTTTATATTTTATATATATTTTTTGGGGTGTCAGATTGGTACTTTGTTAATTACATCTAATATATAAAATTCTCAGTCGCGGTATTTGTTACCAAACTCTTCCGAAACGGCTGGACCGACCTTTACATATGGGATAGGTCTGAGAATCCGCCAACATCAATTTATCATACCCTTAAATGATGACCCCTAAGTTTTGGTTTTTTATTTTTATGGCAAAACAACTTTTGCCGGGTCAGCTAGTAGTAGTAGTTTTATATAATTTCACATATCAACCACTACTAGATACGTTTTTAAACAAATATAAAAATATATACACCTATATTTAAACTTTTCTGCAATACTATTTCGAAGACAGAAATAAATCAGTTTTTATAATAACCAAATATAGTGAGCCGGTCCTTGAAACCAAATATGTACATTTAACAATAAAAATAGTATTGAGAATTATGAAAACCTTAAGTCGTTTCCATTGTTTTATCATCTTTACATAGTACTAACAGTGCCTTCTAATTCGTACACGTGACATGTGGATTTTCAAGTTATTTTTAATTTTTCACCGTTTAAACTTTCTCTGAACTAAACCAACATTTCAAAATCAAAATCAGACAAACGAAAAGTATTTGATTTTTATGTATATAGTATAAAAAGTATAAAATGAAGTCTCTTTTTCGGTCTGTTTGATTTGATCTTTCAAACTTTTCAATCGATTCTAATGCAGTTCAGCAAATAGATAGAGTGATTCAAGTGGAAGGTTTATATGTATCTTATAAGCATATTATAATTGATAATCCGAGAATTTTAAAAACTTACTTATTATACATAAGATTCATAATAATTAATTGAAATATTCGAGGTAACAAGAATATATCACTCCAATGTGAAATCTATGGACAAAGACTAACTTTTAACGTAATTATCATCTTGTGGGCCCCTTGTTGTGCTTTCAATCACACGTAAGGAAGGAGAAGATTGATGGGACGGACATCATTCTCGTAAGCAGACGCCTACTACGACGCAGACGACTACTTATGGGGAAAGATTCGCTCTCGTAATTATTTAAGTAAAATTGGGAACATTACTTTAATTATTTTAATTTGTCCATATTTGGAGCAATATAGTTATAATTGTGGTTAAGTTGCGTAAATAAAGATTTAAAAAATATGATACATTCGGAGCCTGGATGCGGTCATCCAGGTAATGGATGTATCATATTTGTGACGAAGCATGACTCTCATGGTAAGATGCTTGAATCTTACTACTTATAAATGCTAAAGTTTGTGAGGAAGGATATAATATGGATGTTTGTTACTCTTTAACGCAAAAACTATTGAACGGATTTATATGAAACTTTACAATAATATAGGTTATAAATTACGCTGATAATCGACGTACACACTAGCAGGGAAAGCTTTTGATATTTTTGTATCCACCACATTTAAATCATAAATATTAGGATAGATCCTCATCCTATAACAGTAATACCATCGTGTCATGGCATGAAATGAGTTTATTAACATATAACGAATAGCTTTAATATAATTATATTAAATAACATTAAACAGTCGAGGTTATGTTATTGAAAATCTTCAAAGTTAAAGGTATAATTTCTCGTGTGAGTCAAAGTTCTGACAGCGTTTGAATCAGATATAACTTGTGGAACATTACCACCCCCTATCGGTCCTAATTGATATCTAACAGGAGTGACATCGTGTAGGGATGGTTTTATTAAATTGGTACAAGTACTGTTTAATAATTCTGTAATAGCTGGAGTAAAGTGAAGAACGTGACTTGGAATTTGTTGAAGTGTATTGAGTTGAAATAAAATGGTGGATAAGTGATTAGGTGGCAAATAGTTGTATCGGACAATGACGGTATGATTGTTTTATTTTGCAAAAAAATTGAAATAATAAGATTTTTTTCACGACTCGCTTAAATAAATTTCGTTTATTGTTTTATGGGTACTTTGGAAATACAGCTATATCTTCCAATGTCTTTTTATTTTCTCCTTGTGAGATAAAACCAACCAGTAAGGATTAAATGTTGAAAATTGTATTTAATTACAATATAATAGCAATTTATAATGGCAATAATATAAATTTATAAATAATGACTCCATGTTAATTATAACATCCCACTTAGGGTTGGCATTTTAGCCAACCCTTAATAAAAATAAAAAGAAGAAATTAAAATAAGAATCTATATATATAGAAATGAATCGCTGAAATGTATATGCGCGCATAACTTCCGACTGCACCAAATAAAATTTATATTTTGTGTTCGTTATTGTTAAGACAAGGTTTGTGTACAAGAAAAATTAAAAAATAACGGAAAAAGTCTTTTTCTTTGGCGGCGACTGTACAATGCCTGTGAGAAGCTGATTAAGATATGTAAACCGCTAAGACCGCCGTTCACCGGTTCAGCTAGTATTATTAATAAAAAATACCGTTTATTACAATTCTTAAAAAGATAAATTAAAGTTGATGATGACCTACTATCAAAGGAAAGGTCCATGTCCGGCAGTGGACTACTGAATTCTAATGATGATGATGGTTGCGTTAAGTCAAAAGGTACTCACGTGCAAGTTGTCGAATCTGTTGGAGGCACACAGATTCTTCAGAGGCGGAGGGCAGGAGTTGGCGCAGTTCTCCAGGCACTCCTCCTCCTCTTCGTCTTCATCTTCGGCGGGGCCCCCTCCAGGGCCGCCTTCAGCTTGTTCCGCTGTTGACAATAGATACAGTGCATGTCAGAAAAACAACTTTAATAACTTAAACTTTAGTAACTGTAAATTATATTTAACTATTATTATTACTTAAATAGTTTATAACAACATAAATAATTTAACAGTTTTAGATAAATTAAAACCAAAGAAAAATAACAAAAGCTACGAAAACAAGAAAATTGTGTAGAAAATCACGTTTAAACTTGAGGAAAGTAATTTCCAATAATTGAGGACAATTCTTTACCTTTCTTTTACAAAAACCAATGTATAGCGTGAAGTTATATATGTAATAGTATTAATTGTTTATTTGCTTTTAACACCACACAGGTAAATTTGTTACTTTACAATATTAAGACTATTTATTTCACAGGATTACTAGTAATTAAGTATATACGATATAATTTCACAACCTTATACGCATCCGCCGTGTATTTATAACAACAACAATAGTGATGCACTCGCATCTATGTTCTGTCGCGGCGACAGGTCGGCCGGCCCCTGCATTCGTTCGCTACGTCACGAATCACGATTATTGTGAACAACGCTCTCGACCTGGGTTTGCTTGTTTGTTTATTTTAATTAATTTAATAATGAATTTTTATATTTAATATGGTTACTACAAAGGTAAATCTTACAATTACGAGTATAACTTAAAAACAAACTGATCTATAAACCAAACAGTCTTATTTTCAGTTCTTATCATAGTTATTTACAAACCAGTCCAGTTCGCATAGCCGTATACGTTTATATCATCAATCGCTCCAAGTCAAATAAAGCCAACACGATACGTACAATAACATGATGTTATTTATCACATTGCTAACGGTTTCTGTAATTTATTGTATTAATAAGCTATTAACTGTCGTCCGTTTGTCATCACCCCTATACATCCCATGGGTGTTATAAGAGAACCAACTATGTAGGATAACATCACTAGCAAAGATAAGAAAAAATTGAAATAAACCCTATACCAACCCGTTTGGCCAGTGTAGTATAGTAATACTTTCTTTCAAAGCACTTTCAAAGGTCGTTGGTGTGAGATGAAACTATTATCAACAACATCGTTCGGTATAAGTTAGTCAGTTCAAACAACAGTGTATATCAGAATTATGCGATTCGTTCATTGTTTTTCAGGCAGATGGCGTTATCTATATAGGCAAGCAATAAACACAATAAAAATCCATGAAAAAAGAAACAAAAACTTATTCTGACATTCACAAGACAGTAAATGTTTGTTAAAATGAGATAATAATATAAGAGAGCGGACACACTCTCAAGCAATAATAACGCCTTGTGAAATACCAGAATAGGAACCTAACTAAGCACAATTGCTGTAGCGTAAGGGAGTATAGCATAGGGCATGAGCGCAGTGTCATCGCTTTAGTCGTCTGCGTTCTACCGTATTTATAAAGATTTTTGACAATTAGGTAAGTTGCAGTTAGGTGTATGACAATTAACAAATCTATTATTGATAATACACTCAACTTTTCTATTTTTACAGCAAAACGGGATCCATATGGGGTAATATTTAATTTCACCATACGGATTTCGCTTTGCTGTAGACAATGGAACGATAATCTTTATCCTGAATAAAGACAAACGCAAATTTACAAACGAGATTTCAATACCACGTTCCATTCAAACATTCAAATGTACGTTCATTGTTCGTTGAATGAACGAACTTCGAAAACGAAAAGCTCATTCATTCGAGCGTCGAATAAATTCCTATTGCTATAACAGAAGCTTTGAAGGTAATAGGAACGGGCCGCGTGATCGCTTGCTTCTCAAATATTAAATCAGAACTGATCTGATTTCTTTCACCTATATCACTGGTTGCATATTTATTTATAATGTTCATAGAGGTGCTCATGGTCTAGTTGCACTCGGTGATTAGAAACAATTGCTGAGGGTAAGCTATGACGGCGCTGTCAGTACCTAGATGGGTGACCGCTGGTGTCACAATACATGAGCATCTCCGTGATTCGGAGGTCACGTTAAGTAGTCGGTTCCGGTTGTTATCATTGGATAACAGTCGTAAAGCTTAGTTGGAGGCCTTTGGGCGGCTTAATAAACATTCAACGGCGATTACGTAGCCACAACGTAATCTTGCCATTCCCCAATCCGCCCTGGGCTATCGTGGCGACTTATGGCCCTAAACCTCTCCTGAGACCCGAGCCCAGCGGTGGGACATTGTAACTTGTTGATGATGATTGATTATAATGTTCTCAAGTTACGTGTTTCTAAATTTGCACTAAACCTTTAAATAGATGGCTTATATAATTTATTAGAGAGCCTAGACTTTTAGCTTCCTCAGTACCTTCTTACGACACCCACCCAATTCGTCACTACATAGACAAAGTTAGTAGTTTTACGTATGTAAGAACGTTACGTATGTATTTACTTCCTACTATTGATTTCTTCCACGTTTCTTCTAATACATTTATTACGTATGTGCCTACCCTTTCGGAGATAGAGGCGTGGGTGTGAATCTAATAATATAGATTACATGAAAAAAGTTTAAAGGTTGTGATAGAAATAAAAACGTATTTTTAAAAGTTTTTGTTTGAATTTTTTTTGTGTTATTTTTTAGCAGTCTGTGCCCTTTCCAGACCAATGGCTTTAATTGTATTAGAAAAACTCCTACGGCTCTCTTTTAAATTTTAGCTATTTTGTTGTTTCTTCAAAGGCTGTTTTAAAAGTTCGCCGTGGTAAACACTTAAAGTTTATCTATATTTTATGGTAGCTGCGCCCCGCGGCGTTACCCACGGTTGTTGTTGTAACTTGCTCATCCCACGCTAGCACTACATTTTGTTCAGGACATCAATTAACCTATGTAATATCCCATCCTATAATCTATCACTGTGCCAAAGATTTAGATCAGTTAAGCTGATTTAGCGTGAAAGATAATTCAAATATCCATATCCACCTTTACAATATCAGTAAGATACAGTAACTCTATATTCTAGGTACTATTATGTGTGAGTGAGGAGCCATATCTCTTGATTTACACTTGAACGATTTTGTTTAAAACTATTCCTAACACATCCACAACATAGTTGTTATAATATGTAAAGATGACCTTTGTGAGTCCTATTCGTAAGAATTGAATGCCTCTATCTCGCAAATTATACGACTCATAGGATATATAAAACAACAGAGTATTACATCACATCTGTATTAATATTATAAAGCTGAAGAGTTTTTTTGCTTGTTGGAACGCACTAATCTCAGGAACTACTGGTCCGATTTGAAAAACTGAGAAGAACTACAAGAGCGGAGCACCAATGAAGAATGTTACAAAATCGGGGGAAAATTATCACGCTACGGGCAATAGGAGTCGACTTCTAACAAGATTCTGATGATTTTGTTGATGATCTATGCATAGTACACTTTCTGGATAGCCAAAGCCTGATTATTAGGAGAGGCTCATGCTGAGCAGAAGCCCGTTAAAGGCTATTAATGATGATGATGATGATTGATGACGCTTGGTACGTTGAGCGCACTGACAAAGTATGTTCAGTATGTTTATTCTTCAACAACTCAATCAACGACTAAATGTTATAGCAGCCAAATTTGGCACAATTTACGTTACAATTACTTACAATAAAACGTATGGAGCACTCAAAGGCGAACAACTTATTTCGTAAACGTGTTTTGAGAGTATTAAAGCGCTTTCACACACAGGTGTAATTTCATGGCGATTGTTGGAAAAAACTACTACTATTAAATTCATACTAATATTGTTAATTCAAAAGTAACTGTTTGTCTGTCTGTTACAATTTCGCAGCTAAACCGCTGTACCGATTTTACTGAAGTTTGGCGTGAAGATACTTTCTTGATTCTTGAGAAAGATCATACGATGCGCTTTGCTGACACCAACATACAAGCATGTAGGGGTAGAGCCGCGGGCAAAACCTACTTTTTTATAACATTTTTTTAAAAAGTTAATTCACGTAAAAAGAAATAGTAAGATAACATATATACTAAATAATAATAGATATACTAAACATGACTATAGCCCAATAAACTGAAAGGAAGATGTTTGCAAGAATTTTTATTTAAATTTGCGTTTTATAAGATTTCGAAGACGAAATCTAAGCTCAAAACTAATAACTCATAAGTGTAACTAAGTAAGTGTTTTTGTCTCATAAACCGCCTCATGGATAGGAGGCTTAAGAACAAGGAGGGCAAATGTACTCGAATAAAAACGAAGTCGTATCGCCGTAATGGGCAACAAAACGCTTGTAAACCGTCCCCAGCACCGGGGCTTTGATCTCACGCAATAAAAATGAAAATCGAGCGACAAAAACGAGGGTGTGTTACTCAAGTACCTATTGGGGCATTATCTAACTTACCCTGCGTCTTATATTACTGTCACACTTGATACCTGGCCTTATTGTAATGCAGAATATTACACGCGCTACTATGGACTGCCCTTAAGATAGAAAAATACATAATAAATTTATAACTCTTACTTTGATAGATATATGATTAATACTAGATCTTTGTATCTGCTTAGTCCTTTTAAACGCAATGTTCATAAAAGTAAGAGAAATAAAATTAAAGCAGGCGAAGTGATGTGAATATTGTCATGATATTAAATTTTGACATCAACTACCTAACTAGCATCCTGTAATACACTGCGTGTCTACGATTAAAAAAAAAGAAACAAAATAGTCTAAAGATTTTTATTAATTAACGCTCAAACTATTTTGCTATATTTTTAAAAACTCTTAATAAATTATTTTATATTGACTGATGAAAATATATTAAATAACCACTTTACCCATCTTCTATATGCATACTACTTCACACGTACCCTAAAAGGTTTAATAAAAACTGTCTGACATAAAAATGAACGCCACGCAACAAAAGTCCCGCGAACCCGTTCGTAATATCCGCTTGAAGCCCCGCGTATAATATGCCCATCTCATCTGGACGGGCCGCCAGCCCTCTTTGTGTATCGTACGAAGGAGGGCCTAAATTATATTCCGAGATCTTACACAACTATCTTGTACAGATCATTTACTTATATTGCGTCAAAGTAGATCTAACATGGTATTCTTTACAGTACCCTCGACAGCCGTTGTCATGTTTATATTTGACAAAAAGAACAGTTCTACTGGAAAAATCTCATTTACAGAAAAACTTTGTTGAATTTTTTTCATTAAAAACTTTCCTTGAAGTGGTAAATGCTACTAGATGTTAATTTGTTTATTAATGAACAGTACTTGAAATAAAGACAGGAAAAATGATATAAATGAATTGACTGGCCTGTTGGTGTAGTCAGTGGTTATTGTTGTGTAATGATCGCGATAATTTGTTCTGTTTGGGTGTAATTCATCTATATCCATACCTATATTATAAATGCGAAAGTAACTCTGTCTGTTTATTCTGATTTCAAGGCCAAACCGCGCAAATTTCAATGAAATTTGGCATGGAAATACTTTAATTCTTGAGAAAGGGCATAGGCTACTCTTTGCTGCGGTAACCGACAGACACGCGGGCGGAGCCGCGCACAAAAGCTAGTGTGTATTAACCATGAGTTTTTTGATATAGAAATGCTTACTAACGGCTAATAGTTTGTAAGCTGGGGACCTAACCCCTATGCCTCGCAGAGTACGTTACGTAAAGCGGTCGGTCCATTGAATTGTAAGAGTTAAGGAACTTCGAGCACATCTGTGTTTGCGCACACACTTGGGTACAATAATATCTCCTGCTACTGGTCTCCGTTGAGATTTAGCGCCTTTACGTATGTTTATCAACAGTCTTTTTACTATAACGCAGGCTCCTCCTAACTCAAAAACGCACAAATCAAAATGCTTCCTGTACTTGAAGAGTGGCACAACACTTAGTTGCCAGACTCTATTTGCGGCGGTAGCTACTTACTACCACGTCTTGTCGGTTGCCCTCTATACTATAGGAAAAATCTAATCTGCTTGTATGGGGGACATACCCCCAATGTCATAATATTTTCTAGTCGCTTTTTTATTTTCAGTAGCCATTATATTACGAATAAGGGTCTCAAAATATAACCTAACCCATTTTCTTCCTAAGGCCGTTACGGTACACGCTGTAATGTGAAATAAAAAAGATGTCTTGATGGAAAATTGTCACGTTCCCTATTTTTATTATAATACATATATCCAAGTGCTTCAGTAAAATACACGAGGGATTTTTGTATATTTCAAGCTGTGAATAATATAACTATAAAAACACAGCTGGTTTTTGTTCCCTTACGACGATGTTGCTAAGATTAGAAATTGAATTGTTAATGTAAGCTCTTATAAAACTTACCCAAAACTTATATAATGTACGTAGTGATAAACGGAGGATTTCTCTTTTATATATAGCATACTGGCTTTTGCTGGCGGTTTAGACCATGTAATTTTTTTGGATCCCCTGGGTGCAGTACTAAATTACAAAGTTACTTTTGCGTTTCTTTTTTGTATAGAGAAGTATATGTCATACGAGAAGATAGCTACCACGATGGGATCTAGTGGAAGGTGATTACTACCGCCCATGGACACCACCATAAAAGGGAACGAAAGCATGTTACACTTAGCCCGGAGAAGCGAAGCGAGTAATGAACGCGCGGTACTAGAGTTGGTTGTAAGATGTCAAATGGGGTATCAATTTTTTAGGTAAGGTTACCCGCATCATTTACAACTATTTTAAAGGTCGCTTGTTTTATTTCTAGTGATAAACATTGTTGGTTTTCTTTTCATAATATTTTGTTGTATTTCATGGTTTTTTCTTATTACATAATTTATATTGGTAGGCTGATGAGCCATTGAGTTACATGTGTACCAAGTAGACAAGTGAAAAATTGAGCTACGTTGTAATTGGAAGGGTTGAAAATATTTACCCTTGATTCCGTGTTCGGGGAAATACCAAATCCTTTCTTATAATAGGGTACATTTCCTGTGAAATTTGGTGAACATAAATTAAAGTTAGGAATGATAAAATTAGTAATATAATTTTTCCCGTTGAACGCGATAAACGTATTCTTTTTTTATGGTTTGAATATTAAACGAGATTGCCACATTTTTTTAATTTAATTTTCTTGTCGCCTTGTCGTTACTTCTTTTATCATATAATTTTAAGGTAAAAGTTTTACTCCCATTGATTCCACTGCTCTTGTTCGAGCGGTAGTAGATTAATGATTGCATAGCCTGATAAAGTTCCTCACTTTGTTAAGTGAGAAAATTTTCAGAAACACTAAGAAATTATTCAATTCAAATGAGTATATTTAGAAAGTACACCCTACAAAAAACATTTTAAACATAAAAATAAAGTTTTCAAGACAAAAAGAAGAAATAAGAAATACTGCGTAAATGTGAAATAAACGCCGACGTGAAACTGACCTCTTGACATTACATTCGACACCCTTCATAAATCTTAAGGACCGATAATATTTCTCGTGTAATTAAGGAATTATCATCGCTCTTCACCCCACCGTCCACCACCCCACCTTCTCAGTCATCAAAGAGAAAGTCGTGAGAGCGACAATCAAGCTTCTACGACCTCCCTCCACACAAATAATACAAAGTAAACCAGCCTATAAGCTTGTATTTTTTGGATAGTCTTGAGATCGAGAGGCTAATCGTGGCTTCGAATTTCAGTGAGGTTCCAAACTTAAATTTTAAGCTTTATCAACTTTTAAAATACGTGTTCCGTAAAATACCAGAAATATGTGGTTCATCATTTTAGTAATTTAAATACTTTGATATTTGGTACGTTGTTAACTGAATGTTGTGCACCATTGAGCTACTGAGCCTATTATAGGCTCAGTAGCTCAATGGTAGCACGGCATGAGCGAAACAACGAGACATGAGCCTGCAACTCCGCCCGCGTATATGTCGGATATCGAGGTAATCAGTAATTCGGGTTAGCCTATGACACTCACAAATAATGTAATTTACTACTGGTAACATAATTCTCAAAATCACGAGAGATGACCCCCTACAAACTCTATACCAATCTTTACTAAAAGTAACTTAACTTTACTAAAACCAATGACACAATCTACTAATAGACCGACCCTCCCTTGGCCAATACTGTACGCCAGAAACAGCTAGAAAAGATCCGTTAAATCTAGATGGCGCTACAAAATAAGATATAAAAAACCGTTTAACAAAGTTTAACACTATTCTATTTATATGATTCAATTCTAGGAACTATATTATTATTTTACGAATATAAATCTTGCTTTCTAATGCTTGCTTTAAAAAAATTTTTTTCAATTGCGTAGGTACAAGTTATCACCTATTTTTAGGAGATGTCGTTACAATCGATTTAAATAAACTTGAAAATAATGACCTATTTATTACGCTAGATGTCACATTTATAAGTTATTGTTATGACATACAAAATACTAAATTCGCTGGATGCGCGATGATAGCGCCACCTAGTGGCTACAATTACGTCAGATTTTGAAATGTCAAATGGTTGTCTTACGAAGAATAAGTAAACAAGTAACAAATTATTTCAAAGAAACATCTTAAAGAGGCGCCCATTAATTACGTGAGACATTTTTGAGAATTTTTAGATCCCCCGTCCCGCCTTGGTGAGACATCGTAAGATTTTCGTCAACTCCCTCCCCCGTCCGCTCACGTGAGATTCTTCAAATCTATGTTTAGGCTGTAAACGTGTTGGACTATTGAAGTTGTTCTATTACTTTTATTGAAGACTAGCAAAGCAAAATCGAGTGCTACTTCGCTACTCTGCAGAGTTCGAATGAATACAACAAGCACTATTGTGTCAAATTGGTCCATATTTTATTCTAGAAATATTTTTTTTCAAATTCACACAATTACGTCATATTTGACAAATAACCTCCCCCCCCCCCTTTCCACCTAAGTGAGATTTGTAAAGAGTTAATATATTTATATAGAATACCTTACGTAATTAATGGAAGCCCCCTAATTTAAATATATTTTATTCGATCACGTATATGGTGTAGATAATAACGTTGAGCGATTTTATTGCCTGCCTGATAAGGCATAATCCATCAATTTTAGGTCATTAAATGTAATTTTAATAAAATGATCAAACTGAAAAGTATAATCTCTACTTCTAATATATATTTTAATTTGTACAACAGGTAATATTAAAATCACATTAAATCAGTCAGGAGATCGACAAACAAATATAATTTGTTATACACTTTAAAGATTTTTTTTTATGTTTGGGCCTGCCAAAATGACTCTACACTGCCTGATGGAAAGCAAAAGCAGAATCCAAGAGTGGTGGTCACCATATTCATTGCAAATGCAGACAATGCAGAATGGTGACCCACACCATGGCGGCCTTGATATGCTTTTGCATCGTTGGGCCTCCGGTCTCGCACTCACCAACGACAGCTCGAACGCTGTCATTTTACGTTGATCTTCTGTGCGAGAGTAGTACCGCCTCGGTCGAGCCGGCCCAAACGTGCTGAAATCAGCGTGGCTCTATGACTTACATTTTTTTCCAACAAATTTTTATCCTATTACATATATAGATTACGACAAAAAATAAAACCTGATGACAGTATTTTATAATCTAAAGACTTCAGAAAAGGTTCCTAGAGCATTGGCATTGATGCAGCTACGAACCATCATGGTTACGCAGAAGATGAAAATAAATTTAGCTTGTCATTATTATACAAATATAAAGCTTATTTTTTCCTAAGGCGGCAAGGTGTAGTACTTGCCGTTCCAAACACAATCCGAAACTCCGAAAGTGGCAAGCAAAATCCGATTGTTTGCCAGGTTTTTGCCCTGATCTATTTAAAAAACTTGAGAGGTCTCAAGGGACACCAGGGTGGAACGAAGTTTTAGTTCGTACCTCAGTAGTCGATGCTTTAGTTGATTCGCTGTTGAAATAATAAAAGCAAAAAAAAATAGGCCAACCTCCAAAGACTGGACGTGTCACCCAAACGAGGTAACCTACGCGGCCGCTGCTAAGGTGGGCTCAGCAGCCCAGCTGGCAGTTAGGGGGGCCAGGCCAGCAAAAATACCCGAGAAGGTCAACCAGGGGAAGCGAAAGGGGAGTGCGAACGGACACACTAGATGTCGCGGGTTACTAGAAATGAATCCTTTCTGCTGTATTGAGCCGATTCGCTGTGCCATTACTTGAACATCGCAGCGTTGGATATAGAATGCAGTTATGGGAGAGTATCTCTCGCTCTCAACCATGTTATGCTCCATAGTTCATAACAACAGAGTTTTACCTTCTGCGAAGATAACATTGCACAGAAAAAGGCGGCGGAAAGGACCAAGTACGAAAATTTCTACTTGAACCCAATTTGCCGCCACCCGCTGAAACGGACGCCGCGGTGCATTCTAGCAAATCCCACCAATCTAATCAAGAAAAAAAATAGTTAAAATTACTAATTTAACTAGTAATATTTAAGTGATATTGAGATGTTTTATAAACAGATATTTACAAAGATGTATATTAACAAGCATATAGACTTTCTCATATAGTAGTATTAATACATTATTTCTTTTTCTTAAACTGCCAAGACTTATTTTCTCCATTTATATTACAGTAATGTAGTTTTTTCAAATCGTTTAATATGCCGCCCCCTAAAATGAGCCGCCCTAGGCTTCAGCCTACTGAGCTTTCATCACTGAATAATATGGATTTTTTTAACAAATTTTGATTATCTTAACACAATGAAGTGGCTATTGTAACATATCTTTAAAAGTTAGAGATAATTATGGTATCGCGGACTTTTTTGTGTACATTATTGTCCTCTACAAAATTGAAGGACATAATTTTGCTCTATTGTCAATAACAGATTATTTTTGATGGTTTTTGTTTTTTTTTTTTATTTTAGTTTGCAAATTTGTATGATCAAAAGTTACAAGACTTACAACTTTTTTATTATTTCATAGATTTTTATTTCCTTTTTGAATGCATTGAAGAAATAAAAAGTTGCATAGAAACTCCAAACCCCTATTTTACCCCCTAAATATAAATTCTACATTTATTTTCTCAGTCCTTACTTAAGTCAATTGAAAACCCTACATAGAAAGTTTTACGTGAAAATTTAAAAAGTTTCAAACAAAAATTAATTTTAAAAAAATATTCATGTACCGTATTTACTAAGAAGCATTTATTACGAAGCTGTTTATTTGAAATTATAAATAGACATTTCTATTTTATTTGTTTGTGTGTATAGATGGCTCTTTGACGATTTAATAAAATATCACATAAATTACTAATACAATTATTTGGAAAACGACATCTAGTGGCACATTTTGCAAGACAATAAACTTGTCAGTTGACTTTTGGGTTCGTACTTTGGTGTAGATCGGAAAATATCCTTCAAATTCACGATTTGATGCACTTAGTGACATCTAGAGTACATTAAGCTTACTATCAATCCGCGTACAGGTCTCTCCTAGTGAAGGAAAAGTCTATAGTATATATTTCGTCAGTGCTAAAACTAAAGTAACTCTGTCTGTCACGCTTTCACGGCTAAAACCACTGCATCGATTTCAATGAAATTTGCCATGAAGATACTTTGATTCCTGATGAACTACATTTCTGTGGTTACTTCCTATCGCAATAACAAAATATAAATTACATGATAGTGGACATACAAAACAATTGAAGAGATAAAAGAGAAGAAGATTCATTTCTAATTTCTGCCTTCGGTTTCGCAGACTTTATCAACTAATTTTTTCAATATAAAGGGAGTCCGTTCTATGCGGGAGAAAAGGTTTTCATTGTCTAAAACTTTATATATATAAATATATATCTATTCCACCGTCCCTGTGAGATTGTGTAACAAATATTAAGCTGCCCAAACTTTTACGACAACATCATGAATATTTTTAGTAAATTATTACATAGAAATATTTCTTTCTAAAGAAGAACTAGAGAAATTTGATTTCTAAAAGCAAAACTGATCTAATAAGAGTTTTCTGGAAAAAGCTTCTTTGAAAAATTACTGTTCATCGATGTATAAAATCTTTAAAAACTGGAATAATATCAAATTTTATAAGAATTCGACACGAATGAACCTTTTAAGTTGGTAAATTAAACTAAATGATTTCCTTTTTGTTACATAACTACGTAATAAGATCAGGAATCTAGGTTGGGCTGTTTTGAGTTTTAGCTGTAGAATTTTTTGGGAATTTCACACAAAACAAAAGAAGGGCTGATATTAAAAAAGTACTCTTGGGGTACAAAATATTTACATATTTTTTAACTAGAGTACTCCTATACTTACTTAAAAACACCTATTATGTACCTATCATCCACATCAAAATACTGAAAAAAAAAAATTTTACAGGTGTAATTTAAAAAGAAAAGGTATTGATGCAATAATTTTCAGCCTTCTAAAGTAATAAAAAAAAACGCCATTTTATGCTATATCTGTGTATATGTAGTTCTTATAATTATATCTATACTAATACATAAAGCTGAATAGTTTGTTAGGTTGTTTGTTTGTTTGAACGCCCTAATCTCAGGAACCACTTGAAAAAATCTTTCAGTGTTGACATTTATCGAGGAATATTGGCTATATATCATCACGCTAGACCAATAGGAGCGGGCAATAATAGACGCAAACGAGGTTGCGTGGGTCTGCTAGTGTATTATATAACTCTCTTTATATATAAATCTCTGGTCGTGCGCTCGTCTTGTAACAAAACTCGCTTATTCATTTGAGCTTTTTAATGCTTTAATTGGTTGAGTCGGGCGGAAGTTAGTCGTGAACTGAAACTTAATGATGCTACCTTGTATTTTAGTTATTAGCTTAAAGAAGAGATTGTATTTGATCTTTGTTATAGTGCTGGCAGTTAATTCAAAGTTAATATGTTTCAAATATCTAACACGCAACGCATTCTAGTTTCAAACTAAGCAGAACTCGAACTTTAACATATAAACCAACTTACATATCTTTGAGTACTTATCGTTTGTTTTATCGTGTAATGAATTATTATTTTACTATCGTACTATCAAAATTTCGAAGCGAAATAAAAATAATGTACTTTTTATCAGTTACCTGTTTCACTGTCAATTTAAGGCGCCCATCGTAAAAAAGACCTTAAACATTATATCGTTAGCAAGGGACATACGACCAACTCTTAACAGTCGCAAGGAAACAGTTCGTTTCAGTAATAAATGTGATACTTGTAGGTGTAGACAAGTAACAGCCTTTCCAATAATAAATTAGCCTATAGCCCATGAACGATACTTACTAATAAAGTGACTTTCTACAAGAATTCTCAAAATCGGTTCTGTAGATTCAGAGACAAGCCCCTACACCCTCAATAACTTTACCTCTTTATAATATTAGTATACATAAACTCATGGCTATATGTCTAAAAAGACCAACTGCAACTTTAGTTCCGCTTATAGATATAGACAAGGTTGATATTGTCTATCAGACACTTTAAGAATCCGATGAGAAATTCAGGAGTGATGAAAGCAAAATTTAGATAAAAAGGGAAGGTACTGATAAAATGGTGTAGTTATTTGTATTACTTATATGGTCGTTAATGGATCGAATCGTTCAGCTCTAGCAATTTCTTGTTACCGACTATAGCGAATGAGACATTCTCGATTGCCGAAAATACTGACGCACCCTCTACGCGTTTTACTATCTTTACATACGTAAAGCAAAAACATTATGCCCCTTTTTAAGAAAACTATGCGAACGGAGGTGTATGAAATTTGCAATAGTTAAAGTTTTAATATAGGAGGAGTGCAGAACTGAAAAAGTAAACGAATCATGATCGAATTTTGACCACTGGGCGATCATTAATTAATTATAATTGTGTCTTGTAAACATAGACAAGATACTGTACACAAAATATTCTTCACAGTAACACGATCCTTCTTTATCGTTACAATAACATTTAACTTGGATATACTTCGATTTAACGAACAGGTAATTAATTAGACAGTGATGATACTTCGTATCAAGGAAATTAGGTTCAATTTATTAAATTAATTAAGTTGTGTTTATTACCTCACGAAATTGGCAAATATTTATGTACGTGTTGTACTCGTAGTATCTCGTCAAATATTATGGGAGCAGTCAAGTTGTTATGACACAATTATAAATTGCCTATTTAGCAAACGACCAAAAACGTTTTTTTCTTGTTGTTTATTACTTTACACAATACACTCACAGTTCATGTTGAACAATTAAGTAGGAATCTATCTAATACCTTAAAGCGAGCAATTCTAGAATATATATAATAATCGGAAACTCAGAAGCGGCTCCAACGATTTTCATGAATGAGGTTTCGGAGGCGATATATCGATCTAGCTAAGATTGATTTTTAGAATATTTACCAAAATAATGCCGAGCAAAGCACGGTCATCCACGCACCGTATATTTTTTATGGAATAGGGGGCAAACGAGCGGACGTATCGCCTAATCGTAAGCGATTACCGCCGCCCATGGACACCAGCAACACCAGTGGCGTCAAAAGTGCGTTGCCGGCCTTTGGGGGATGGGGAGAGGGATGTGGGGAGGGGTTGGGTACAGGCCTCTGGTATCCTCTCTCACTCGGTGAAACACAGCGCAGCTGCTGTTTCACACCGGTATTCTGTGAGGCCGTGGTATCGCTCCGATCGAGTCGGCCCATGCATGCCGAATCGTGGCTCTCCCACGATGAAAATGATGCCGTAGCCTTGTCGGAAATCAGTGGTAAGCAATTTTAAGTTCCATTTAACTGATCAAATAAGGTTTCCAGAGGTTTAAACTTTTCCTTCAAGTTTGGGGGGACTTACTGAAGTGCAAGGAACTTTTCAGCTGTAGTTGTCCATACGCAGCAAAACTAACCATAATACGAGTATTTTTTATTATTTGTACCAATTTTACTAATTTATAACTACTTAAAAATCACATTATAACATTGCTATTTTTCAATGGAAGACGTCATTCACAGTAATAATTAACATCCCAAGCCACTTGAGTGTTAATTAAGGCACTAATAATAAAACGTATTAATTAGTCCCATTTATCGATTTATTGTATAACCATTTGTCGGTTTGTCTACTTTCAGTGTCCGATACATTCTATTAAAGAATCGAAGACCTAACACGGTTTTCCGTATGACTAAAATATAGATTACTCTCTCCGCTCGCTTCAATCGACTCTTTTTAACCTAAAATTTATATAAAGGTGATTTTTGATATCGAGAAACATTAACCGATCGTCACAGGAACGAGACGACATCTCGTAAATCTGCAATGACGTGGAAAAACGTGCGATTATCGAAATTACCGTCGCGGAACCCCCAAAGATACTTTTATTCCTGATAAAATGGTTTCCCGAAATTTTATGGTTTAGATGATAACTATTTTGTGTGAAACCTGTTGGACGGACTAAGTAGAATCTCATTTTTTACTACATTTTATAGCTTGTTTTAGATTCCTTTATCTATACTCAAATAAGTGAATAGAATGTAAGCATCTGAAATTACTTCGTGTGACTTATAACATTGCAGTAGTAAAGCAGTACTTATTATATTTATTTGTGGTATTTATTTTAAGATTAACCACGGCACAACCGAGTTACAGTAAGGGAGGTAGCTCTGTAGTTTTTCTAGTAATTTTATACCGAGTGAATTTTATTTCAAACACTTGTTTAGCATGAAAAAGTCATTGGAAAAAAACCGCTCCGATGATTTTTATACCAAGCGAAACTCTAATTAACAAAAGTTTTAATCACATTTCTAACAAAAACGCGAACGCTTTGAAAGGACATATTAAATACCTTTTCATTGAACAGAGAACAGTAAATATTACAAGGACTTATTTTAGATTACGCATAGTGTATTTTAAAGAAGCTCTTCTTTGGCTAAGTTTAAACGTAAAAGCTACAGCTGTACCCACACGTTAGCCACTCGCTACTAAAGGATTTACATACGTTAGGATCTTGACAAGCGCGAAAGAGCGCTTCATGCTGACTGTCGGTTCAACTGTCGAAATGTAGCTAAATGGTACACCATGTTGCATAACACTATCCTTTACTGAGACACAATGATGTTAAAATACGATGCAAGCGAAAAATGGCTTTTAATCATTGTTAAGAAACTAAGTTGAATTGTAAGTTTAAGTTTTAATAAGAGTTGGGTTCAACTAATCAACTAGCATGACAACATTACTCTTGGTGCTTTCAAAGTTAATATATAATTCTCAATTTAATTAAGTTCTGTAACCGAAAGGTTCCAGTTAATATTTAAAAGCAAAGTTTCTTACTAAACGTGCTTTTTGAAGCTGTGTTAAGTTCTTGTATAAAAGCTCTTTGAGAAGCTTCTATCGCTTCTAAGTTTGTTTTTTCTAGGAGAATGCTCTTAAATGTCATAGAAAGTTTTCTTTAAACGTCTTTTAATTAATTATTTAATTCCTTAATAGCATGGGTGGGGCAGTGCCTCAAAGCAACCAACTTTGCCATAACGCTCCTTTACTCTTCGAGGCTGGCATTGCAGCACAAGATGAATATTCGTTCTTTGTATGTGGTGTTTGGAGTCCTTGATGGCACAAGAATCACACCTAGTGCGAGATGGGTGGTTTGTGTAAACGTAAAGCCAAATAAATATTGTAGTTGTTAGCTAATGGATTCCTAACTGATTTTTAATTTTTAGTATCAATTTCCATTAGATTTTTTTTCAACTAGTTTTTTTTTCTGTCTTATATTACAAGATTGTTAACGTTGAAACCCTTAAACTTATGCCAATCACCGCTTGAAAAACTGGAGAAAAAAGGGTGAGAAAACACTCATTACAAAGACAATACAACTACCACTAGTCTGGCCCTATTGAAACCATTTTATTATTCCCACAATGTTAGGAAACCTCTTTTTGTTTTATAACAGTACTAGATAGGTAACGATAACAATACTTTAGATACATTAGTAAATAATGTACAACCACAAAGTACCTACAAACACTAAAAGCTCCTTGAATACATTGTAAATACAAATAAACACGTCTTGTTTCAACTTTTTTTTTAATCATGTCATGTCGATGCGTGTTCGACGTCAATTGTCGTCGAGCCATTGTCAAGCGCTCACGGGTGAGCACGTTGCACATAATCCGACTAGACGTTCAAAGACGTTCAGACGTCTCAAGCCTTTAAGATATAACAATTTTATGTTCGTGAGCAATAATATGGCATTACCAGATTAACTGTAAATAGAAAATTAAAGTTTATAAAGAGTGTCTTTGATAAAGTTAGCGAAGAAAGTATTTTGAGAACGGTTTTAAGTTAAAGCTTTAATACAAACTTGTTTAAATGAAGTTTACCGCTACTGTTTATTGTAACACTACAAATTATTAAGCTTTCAATAAAGATTAACAGTTTGAGTGATTTCATTCAAATATTTACAGTTAAAGTTACAAATAAGGACTTTGGCTACGTTTTATTTCAAATTTTTTTTTAACGGATCTTGGTATTCATGAACAAAATCACAAACCCAAAAACAATTGCTAGCAATTGAGAATAAAAAAAGCACCTACCACAGATTTAGCAAACTCAAATTTCATACTTTAAAAGCGTATTAGCTCAGCTATCGAGATTGTGTATACGGGCTCTAATTGGAATGCAGGATTCGACCGAGAACCGATTCGACCAGTAAAAAGCCATGTTTGAAGGCTTTTATAGAGATTTTCACGTTCAAAAATATTACTTTCCAATGTAAGTCGATAAGATAAAATCGTCAGATGGAATGAGTGTTCGTTATGAGGTCATGGTTACGCTTCTTCTTCTTGATGAGTGAGTGAGTTTCACCGAGTGAGTGAGGATACCGGAGGCGCATACCGCGCCATGGGCGATGGTATTCGCTTACCATCAATCGATACGTATGCTCGTTTACCTCCTATTCCATAAAAAAAACATTGTAAAACTAAGTCCTCCGCCGCGTCTGACAGTCTGTTCGCGATAAACTCAAAAGCTACTGCGCGATTTTTAATGCGGTTTTTACCAATAGATAGTGATTTTTAAGGAAGGTTTTCGTAAAAAAATTTGTTAAAATTTTGAGTAAATTGGCTAAAATGTGTATACCGATAATTGCAGAATACTTTTTGGTGGTAACATAGTCTATATTATATTTTCTCTAAAGAGCCAGTGCGAACCCGGGGCGGGTGCTAGTGACATATATGATGAGATGTTAAACTATAAAATTAATGCGTATTAATAGTAATTATTACTATAATTATTATGTAGGTAAAGGCTTATTCTTTTATTTGAACGCGAGATGCGGCAAAATATGTCAGGCCCTCTTGTTACTGAAGTTTCATCCATCATTCAGTGTTCATAAAGTATCGTATTCAGAGTGGGATTTTCGTTCAATTGAGTTTAACAAGCGAGCGGTTTTAAGCGCAATTGTAGCTCGTTTCGCTTTGTGTTTGACCGTATTCTCTAGAGGCACTTCGCGTACGTTCCTGAATATCGATATACCGGATATTTGGCTGTCATCCTAAAATTGCCCGTAATATTTGTACGTAAAGGTGATATTTTAGTGCTTAAGATTAACTTTCCAGTTAGTGGATTAAATCAAAGAGAGAAGCAAGAAGCAATATGACAGATTATATAGAAATGTTTGAAAAATTCCCGATTCAAAACTTAAAGAAAACATTGCAGAATGAAATAGATACTTCTAATACTGAAACTTTTATCAACTATAGTCGATGCATGGTCACGCACACCTCGGTTCCATTTTAGAGAATAGCATAGCATAGAAGTAAAGTTTGTGGTATGGCACTAAAATTATCATGTTTTTTTTTCTGCAAATGGAAATAGCGTGTTGCTTTGGTAAAAAAACAAACGATTTGATAACACACACATACGCTATGATATTAGAGTTTCAAGCATGTTGGATGTGTGCTGATCGACTGTTGTTTTGAAGACAAGACTCGAATGTGAATATATATTTAAATGTTACAACTTTAGCTAGCGTCTCCACCCGTGTAAGTCGTATGTGTAAGAGCTTTTCGATCGGTTTATATTTGACGTATTTGCATTTATAATATTAGTTAGGGCTTAGAATTCAATTATGAAACTTAGATATTTATCTCAGTATCAAGCTTCCGTTAACAAATTGATTTATTACTAGTTTTCTTTTCTTACCTATTACTTTCCATTTTCTATAAAAGTGTTTTATAAAAGACCAGGTTACGTAATGATTCATTATGTTTTCGAAAATAACGTGAATCTTAAGAAACACATTTCAAGCTGTTTCTTGCACTTTAACCTACGTTCAAAGCCATTACGTGCCACTCCTCAGTCATATGTGCCGTTACAAAGCTTTTAACTTTCATTAAAATAAAGTAAAAGACGCAAAATATAAATGCAAAAAAAAACATTTCAATCATCAATTTGATTGTATAAAGTAATAATAAAACCCACCTCATACGCCTCAACACTCTGAGTACTCCAACTAATCTCTCTAGCTACACAAATTGCCGAATAAAGTGTAGCTCACAGATTTAATTATGTTTGGGGCCGGAATCTCGGTTCTCGGGCCGGTCTCGACGGGCCTCGAGGGACCGTTACGAGGCTATCATTGACACCCAGTAAGACCCTTCACGTGCTTTTCGACGTCGTAATTGGTGGAAGATTAATCTAAGTACTGAAGCGATTGTCACCCTAACCGTGAAAATTTAATCGGTTACCGTCTGTGGAGAATGCATGTTGGCTTTTTGAGTTACGGGTTTCGGTCAATGTTATGCTTCTTAATGCGTTAAACATATTTTTTTAAAGAAATCCTTAAGAAGAAAGTGTTGAAAATCGTTTTCCATTTTTGGTCAGTATTTTTTTTCTTGTCGGTAAGCTTATCATTACTAAGTGGTCGTTTTAGGTAATTATATGTGCGTTAATGGATACTACTCCGCTTTTATGAGTCATAGCATGATGATACTAAGACTAATCTTCTCCGATACACACTCTAATACAGAGAGAATTATTTATATTTGATGGGGAAATTTAGTAGCCATCTTATAGCCTATAGGTAACGGTGCTAAAATTGTGATTGGAATGTGGTCGTTTTAAAGATATCATTGTTTACCCCTTCAGCGTTAAAATGTATGAGATATAAAAGAAATATATACTTTTAGAGATTAAGATTAACGGAGAGAAGTTCCATTCATTTTTATTGTTATTTTAGATTTGATGAACCAGTCTCATTTCAAAACAGTATCGTTGAATAGAAAAATGAAAAATAGTAATTGATTGAAAAATTTCTAAAATAAACTATAGTTAAAAAAAAATAAAAAACACGCAATAGCAATCGAACTAAAAAGTTGACATTATTGAAATATTTTCAGAAAGCACCCCACGCTTTTTACATTTAATCTAAATTTCAATTTCTATTAAAGCGTGTATTTTAGTTTTTTAAACTATAATTTAATTTCTACTTTTTGATTTAGTATATTTACAAAAGCGTGTTTGTTTAGTTATCAAATCCATTTTAAAAAAAAAATGCTATTTGTTTTTTTTTACATACATACATACAGGTGAAGCTAATAAAGCGTGTTAATAAGATAAATCTTAGGGTGACTTTTTGTTAAAGATTCTTTTCTTATGGATAACTTAAACAAATCGATACATATGCACTCTACATCGACATCACATTTAGTTTAATATTTAATATTACCGGGGCAGCACTACCCTCGCACAGAAGGTCAACGTAAAATGACAGCATTAGTGCTGTTGTGTTTCATAGATAAGTGTGAGACCGGAGGCCCAATGATGCAGAAACATCACTAGGTCGCCACGGTGTGGGTCACCATGCTGCATTGTTAAATTGTGTGCATTCGCAATGAGTATGGTGACCACAGAGTAGAGTCACTTGGGCAGGCCTATATACTACACCATAATAAAGTATTAATAACTTCACCCATCTCACACAGGGTTTAGATTTTCGTGGGAGAGCCACACTTCGGCATGAATGGGCCGGCTTGACCGGAGTGATACCACGGCCTCACAGAAAACCGGTTTTAAATAGCGCTTGCGCTATGTTTCACCGAGTGAGTGAGGATACCGGAGGCCCATACCCCAACCCCTTCCCATATCCCTTACCCTATCCCCCAAATGTCGACAATACACTTCTGACGCCTCTGGTGTTACGGATGTCCATGGGCGGCGGTAGTCGCTTACCATCAGGGGATTCGTCTGCTCGTTTGCCCCCTATACCATAAAAAGAGGGTAGTCTGATTTTAAATAAGCATGTACTATGGTAACCACACTGCTGATAAACATACTCATAAATTTCCAAATACATACATATTGTAGATAAACTACTTGTATACCCATACACATTTGTTCTGTGCTGCTATTGTGTTTTTCTGAATATTTTGTTAATATATAAAAATCAATTGCAGTTCGTTTGTCTCTCTAAGACTCGAGAACGGTTTTGCCGATTTAGTAGTAGAAAGTGTTAACGGTGAAAATTTAAATATAAGTTGAAAACACAAATATCACGCGTACGAAGTAGCAGTCATAGCTAGTTATTAATCTATATATATATATATATATATATATATTAATGAATCGCCGAAATGTATGTACGCGCAAAGCCTCCTATCGGTTGAACCAAATCAAATATTTCTTTTTTATGTGTTCCTTATTGTTAGGACAAGGTTTATGTACAAGTAAAATTAAAAGATAACGGGAAAAGACATTTTTTTGTCCGCGACTGTACACTGCCTGTTGGAAGTTGAGATTGATATGTGAATATGGCGGTACGAAGATCACCGGGATAGCTAGTAAGTATTAAAATATGTCTTCATATGGTTTGATTAAAGCGTCATAAATTGTACCTATTTACCATACGTGATCGTCGTTATATCAAGTTTAAACTTAGATATTGACAAGCCAAACATTAAAGGCAAACCCAAAAGTTTATATGGGAAAGTTATCGATAAACGCACTGATAAATTTATTACTATCAATGCTCGTGTCTAATGGTTGGTGAATAAATAACAACTCCACATAATCAACTTTCTACTCTTCATATATTATTCTGGGTATAATTTAAAAAGCTTTTAGTTTGAATGAAATTAACGTTTTATAATTGAGCTTTTTTTTTTTTTTTTTTTTTTTAGCTAAAAATTTGTTTACAAACATTTACAAATTTATAATTTCACATCTTAGGTTAGTGTAATCGAGTTTATATATGTCGATGACACCTGTACTAATGCGAGCATTGTATCACAGGTGCCAGCGTCTTCACATTGGATTAAAATCATTTAGTTTTAATTAGAATTACATGTTATAGTCAATAATAAATTATGAACCAATAATACAATAATTAAAATAAGGTAACATTTAGATTATAATGGTTAACGGTTTAGATTGAAAATAAAATAAAATTTGTTATTATTTCGTTGTAATTTCATATATGTGTTATGTATGTGAGTGTGCGTGTGGGTGTGTGTGTGTGTGTGTGTGTGTGTGTGTGTGTGTGTGTGTGTGTGTGTGTGTGTGTGTGTGTGTGTATATATGGGTGTGATTGTCTATGAATGTATGAGGTACACGTGTCCTATTTGTCCTTTATATTCTTGGTTTTAAAAGGTTTTCCGTCTCCAGATAATCTAGAGTCAGCAGCCAGCGTTGAATGACCAGTTTACAATTTTTTGCAGTGAGGGGGTAAACATAAACAATTTTATTAACACGGTTGTACAGTCGAGAACTGAGGATAAAGTAACTTCTAGAAGCAAGCGCTGTCCTGTGGGGTTCAATATTACAGATTAGGTCCTTCCTTCTACTTGGTATTTGCTTGTATGGTATTTGAGCATGTTTGCGCAGGATTACTTGACGCACAAAGAGTTGTCTCACAGTTACAACAGAGCACTCTTGGTACAGTGCTGTCGTTGAGTATCTGCGCGGCTTCCCAAGTAGAACCTTAAGCACCGCCCTCTGTGCCCTCTCCACTCTCAGCATATGCACAGACCCAGCTCCCCCCCAGACAGGGATACAATACATCAACAAAGATTCCACAAGTGCACTATATACCAGCTTAAGAATTTGTGCACTAGCCGAAGGTTTGAGCTTTTTTATTATATATATTAGTTTCCTGGTACGCGACGTTAGGCTCTCAATTTGCTTATCCCATTTAAGGCATGCATCAATATGTATACCTAAATATTTAATAGTGGATGTTCGCATAATTGTGTCACAAGTACAATTCACATTCAGACGGTTGCATGTGTGTAGCGTCAGCGTTTGTTGGTGAGGTGGCCGCGAGGAAGAAGCCGGAGAAAATGCTATATACTTTGTTTTCGTAATATTCAGTGTGAGAAGATTTGCAACAAGCCATGACATAACATGTGACATGGCCATTTCGGCTAAATTAAAGGCAAGATCCCAACTCTGTGCATGAACAACCAATGCTGTATCATCTGCGTAAGTAAAAATTTTACAGTTTTGTAAGGTTAATTGGCACAAATCGTTGATGTAAATCAAGAAGAGAGTTGGGCCCAAGACACTTCCTTGCGGCACCCCGTAAGTAATAGGTTGTTCTTCACTAACATGATTGCCAATCCTCACACACTGAGTCCGACCGCTGAGATAACTACGAAAGACGCTCAGTATGGTACCTCTCATTCCTATCCTTTCCATTCTGTCCAGGAGAACAGGAATGGAGACGGTATCGAAGGCCCTCGAAACGTCCAAGAATATGGCTAAAGTTTTGTATTTGTTATCAATTAACTTTATCACCGTATCAGACAAGTCCATTACTGCGTCCTCCGTTGACTTCCCTTTTATGAAGCCATATTGATTTGGGGAAATTATGGCGAATCTCTCCAGATAACTAGTCAATTTCTTATTTATAATTTTCTCGAAAACCTTCGACACCGCGGTCAGTACTGATATTGGTCTGTAATTCGCGACCTCTTTTCTTTCCCCACCCTTAAAGACCGGACAAACCAAAGCCTTTTTGAATACCCCCGGGAAAATCCCCTGAGAAAGAGACAAGTTGAATATATATTTTAATGGGGCAGTAATGTTTTGACGTGTGGATTTTAAAAGAAACGCAGATATTCCGTCCCAACCCATCGCGCAGCCACTCTTCAACTTCCGATTGTATCGCCCACGTCACACTCAGTGACATCAAGAACAGACATTGAGTTACCTAAGTGGTAAAGCTTGAAAGGAAACTTGAAGAAGATCAACGTAAAATGACAGCGTTCGTACTGTCGTGTTTTGTTGGTGAGTACGAGACCGGAGGCCCAATGATAAAGAAGCATCACTAGGCCGCCATAGTGTGAGTCTGCATTCTGTATTGCTGCAGTGTATGCATCCACAATGAGTATGGTGACCACTTTTGGATTCTGCTTACGCTTTCCATCAGACAGAGTAGAGTAATTTTGGCAGGCATAAAAAAATAATTGAATGTTCCATAAAAAAGTTAAACGTATTTATTTATTTATCTCACTAGGCCGCCTTAGTATGGATCACCAGCATTAGTATAATGAGCCTTACTCAAGAGTAGGGCTAAGGAAAGCTAGCTTTCATTAGGCAGAATAATTTGGGCAAAAATTACGTGAAATTTCAAATTAACACATCATCATCTGCTGTAAGTCGCTCCAAAGGAGTGCTAACTATTCCGGTTTTGAGCAGTGCGAATCCATCCGTCTTCAATTGTCACTCCATGCCGTAAAGCACCATAAACTACGTTTACCTAATGACGATCTCTACTCTGATACACTACGTTTGTAATTTCAAAACATCACTAAACCTTTTTACTTCTACCTCCATAGTGCCCAATTTATCATACAACCTTTTTTAATTAGTTTAAAACTTAGACTCGGTATCTTCTTGGAGTATTTTTTTTAATTTTTAGTTTTCCTTTTTGCATTTAGTCATTTTCTCGTTGAAGTGACCCGGGTGAAGCACCCGAGTGCAAAGATTTTTCACCTCCTGCTCTTTTGACTCCCTTGCTGACGATCAGGATTCCAATTTTTGAAACACTCGCTGCGCTTGCTCGGTCATCAGAAAGCAACTTTGCACTCTTGTATAACAAATAACATCAAAAGAAAATCATTTTTAATTCATAAAAGAAATAAAGACTGGTTTCTTCTACATTTGACCTTTTCAGAACGGCGTTCTCTTTGCTCAAGTTTACTAAAAGGACTTCTTACACCTAAATTGTAGTACAATTCTAATTGAATCCGTACGCTGGCTGAATGTTAACGTGCTTTAATACTCAGTTCGTAAATGAGCTGTAATTTTGAAGGCGGCACTAGACATCCCTCCCTAGAATTTAAAGTTTGTCTAAATTTTGAACGATGTCCTTGGAGATGTTCGAAAACTGGTGTACCAAGCAAACAATTCGTTACTTACTTTTTGCATGTGCTTAAAAATAAGTAACCACCAATTATGATATTTCGTTTATTGTTTGAAATATACTTTTGTAATTAACACTTATTATATTTATGTGCGGTTTCAATCCTACAACTCTTGCCGAATTGTGAAAAGTGGTTCGACGTACTCGTAACATATTTGCTACATAGTCGGTAGATGAGATAAGAACACAAATTCTCTGATCGTTTTTAATTGCGAATATTTGATTTATATTCCATGATAAAATGAGTTACTAATAATTAGTAAGTAAATTTTACTCTGCATTCAACTGAGTATGAAAAGTTTGTCAATCTGGATACCGATATTATTTATTGACTGTTTGAAAACACAGAAACACAACACAGTTTGTTAGTTCACGATAAACAAACTGTTTGCCTAAGTTGTCTAGGCCTCACATACCTCATCGGTTCATACCTTAGTGTTGTATGTATTTAGTTCACGTTGATTAATGCCTAAAGGTATTGTCTGAAATGAGAAAATTATATTACAGTGTGCTTTCATTAAAATTTCCCCTATGGATGTTGTTAGAAATGCAAACATAGGCGAGGGACAAATATCTTCGGGGCGTGTAATTATCTTTCGTGCGTTGAACAGTCTCGGCTAATGACGCACTAATTAGGTTCTCAAGTTACTGTTATTGGTATGATATATCAATTATTTACTAGAGGTATGTGGCAGTTGGATAAACAAGTTTATTATTATCAAGTTGTAAAGTCAACCATCAAAAAGCATTTATAAGCTTTTGAAAAATTTATAAATTTATAAATAACAAACGACCTGTTACTTTTCAAATATGTTTTTTAAATATTCTAATTTTAATTTAATTTATAAATTACTTGATGCATATACCGATTTTAGTAGTTCATCTTGAATTAAACATTAAACAAAATTTAATCAAATTCAACGGAGATTATGAATCTACGTTGAATTTGATTCAATTAGAAAAAAAATTTTGATCATGTAAAAAATCAAGTAACATGGTTTAGACTTAAATTAAAGAAAATTTGATTTCTGAAAGAAATTGAAACTAATGAAGTGGCGGATTTATTGAAGAACAGACGATAAATATATGCTAAACTTCTCTATGGCAATATATTTACCATCTGTAACGCAAAGGGATTAATGAAGACTACAGATTAATAATACCTAATAGCTAAGATGGAGGTAGAAGTTGTAAAACGGGTGTGCAATCACTATACAGAAAGCACTTGTAACAGTGTGAAGAAAATCTTTATTTATGAGCTAATCGATATACAAGCATTTTAGATAAAGGGTTATACGAACTCGATTGAAGAAAGGGTTGACGACGGCGAGACGTGTTCAGGCATAACTGTCTACCGATTGAGAACACGGATTATCATGCAGCTTATTTCATATCACGGTAAAGTAAATATCTACAGCGTTCATAATTTTGTCTTGTTTTCAATAAGTATATGCCATTATAGCTAACATTTATTTTAATATGAAAGTAAAAGGAGAAGAATTTGGAGGAATTGCCGTTATTTTCCAGTAGGAACGTATTACAAATAACAAATGATATCTAATAACACACAGCATCTATATTGAATTTAAAACGTCGCCTTCTATTTAGCATTAGTTAACTTTAGTGATGAGACCAGCATTAAAGTGTTCTGTTCCGCTGCGTTTTTGGTATATTTTATATAACTTTTGAGATAATGTGTAGTAGAGTATCATAAAATATTTATTTGTACTTTTCTGGCTACTAAGCTGCAATCAATATATAAGTATTACATATAAAAGCTTAACAAAAATTTATTTATATGACAAATAAATAAATAATTCTTGGAGATACGCTAATGAAAGTAAGCACTTCTTATTGGTTGCAATTTAAATCGGATCATTTGTGGCCCTAGAACGGTTCCCTGAGGCACTTAATCTAGTCCGTAAATTAAATTACCTACCTGATTTCGTTTGCCTTGAAACTTAACTTCAAGGTTTGAGACGAAACTATTTATTCGAGTCTAAATTAACTATCTTCATCTTGAAAATCTAACATCTTGAAACATTTTACGATGTTCATTTTTATATTATCTAATTGAGTATTTTACGAAGTAAGTGCAGTGACAGAAAATATTAATCGCGTTATTAGTGTTTATGTATGCCATTAAACTTGAACGATCGTTTTTTTGTTTTACCTTTTAGTACCCACTTATTTATTAAAATAAACTGTTGTTGGTAAAATCTATAACTTTAACTATATTATAAGATATTATGTTTATATCTATGACCATAGCTGCAGATAGACTTGGTTTATGATGAGTTTTGGATGGTTATTATTAGTTTTATTCAGTTGTACCGCAGAGGTTTTATTTAATTTCACTGTAATATACTATCCAGAGGTGCGTTGAACTAATTTTATTTATCAGAATAAGTATAATCGAATGGGGATGGATACATTGGTTTTAATCGAAACACGACATTACTATATTAATACTAGCTGACCCGACGAACTTCGTATCGCCAGATTTTTCTTTAGTAAACATTTCTGACAAACTTGTTTTTAGTTGTACCTACTGCCCGCTTCAGTTTCTCACGGGTAGAGTGCAGTGACAGAAAAAAAAATCCCCCTAACCTGTTAACCGATTTCCTATACAAACCTTATCTTAATAATAACAAACATATAAAAAAAATATATCCAATTTGGTGCAGTCAATCGGAAGTTATGCGCGTACATACATTTCGGCGATTCATTTATACTCGTATATGAACCTTTGTGTTTGCGTACTTATTACGCAATTTTGGGGTTAGTTGCATAAAAACCAGATATTTGTATTTACCAATTCTTGGTTGGCTTAAGATAAATAATAAAAATTGAGTTATCAGAACTACCTCTCTAATCGTATCTTAGAAATAGTATTTACAGATTTTGGTCAAAAGAAATAGCGTAGGTACTATCAGTGACAGTAAACATTCACTAAATGGATATCTAACATTTCCAGTAAGATGAAGCATCCCATTTATAGACAGAGATAAAACAAAGGATAAGGGAGTCTATTGTTCTTAATCCGGGACAACACCACAAAGCCTGTAAGCAAGGATAGTTTGTACTTGACGTGGTTGAAACGACACTGTGGGAATGAGACAGCTTTATTGGTTGAAGCGAGACTCACAAACAACAGGTTAGTTTCTCAATATATGTTATAGGCCGTAACTTATTTGGTGCTTGACAAGTTATGAGAATTACGAATTTGGTATAAACTAATAATACTTCGACACATGAAGGCGGGCTCAAAGAGAATGATATCGTAGCCTTGTCGAAAATCAGTGTTAAGCAATTATTACTTCCACTTAACTGATTGAGCAAGGTTTTCAGAGGTTCAAACTTTTCCTTTAAGTTTGCAGGAACCTACTGAAGTGCAAGGCACTATTTAGCCGTGAGGTGTCCGTATACAGCAAAACCATCATTCCATAATACGATTAAAAGGTATGCGCACCTGCCTATAACGTAGGTATACCTAGACCCCTGCAAATAAATTAGTTTATTGATTTTATTATGAATTACATACTATAATTACAAATCAGTTTTTTATTATTTGTACCAAATTTAATGATTTATAATTACTTAAAAATCACATTATAAGGTTCTTATTTTTCAATGGAAGACGTCACCCAGAGTAATAATTAACATCCCACGCTACTCAAATGTTAATTAAGGGACTAATAGTAAAACGTATTAATTAGTCTCATTTACCGGTTGTTATGTGTTATTATGGAAATGTAATTGTACAGAAACTTTTGCGTTATTAACAGAAAAATAATTAGAATGAGCTCAGGGTTGGTTTGTTAGTTGAAATGGTCGGGACCTGCATTTGTACATATATATTTAGAACTAGCAACCTGTCTCGGTTTCACATGGGCTCTTTACGGAAAATATAATATAGCCTTTTTTTTTTTTTTTTTACCTGTGGAAACCCCCTCGGGCCGTCACCCCGCCGGGGTTTGCGGCGGGGTGGTGTATCGGAATCGAACCGACTAAAACCACACGGTGTGTCACTCTGCGCCTGAGAGAGGGAGAGATCCGGGAACTGCTGTAGTAAGACTTCCGGACCCCTCCCGAACCTATGTTAACCCATATAGATGTGTGTGATTTTTCCGACGTTTTCCATAATTATCGTTATATTTAGCAAATATACTCAATAACTTAACAAATTATATACGAAAACCTTCGTCAAGAATCACTCTATCTATTGGTATAAATTGCATCAAAATCCGTTTAGTAGCTTTTGAGTTTATCGCGAACAGACAGACAGAGGCGGCAACGGAGGACTTTGTTTTATAATATGTAGTGATTATAAATGGAGTTTCATAGACTTGCCAAAAAGTGCAACGATTAAATAAAATAAAATTATCAGCAAAAAATATTTCAAAGGTTAAAATTGAAATGAGGAACTAAAAATAAAAGTAATAGAGGTGTATATGAGTGTATGTGTGTTTATGTGACTGTGTAAGTGATTATGTATGTAGTTGCGCATTAGCAAACTTTAAAGCAACTGTTCCGTTCCATCATAGGTTAGGGTCCATTCGCTATATAATTGTATACATAATTTCGATATACAAATAATGTGTAAATCGTACAAAGCATATATGCATTTATATCAGTTGTCCAGTATCCATAACAACTCTGCTTACCTTGGGACTGGGATATTATTTATGAGTATTATTTTTACAGAATGTCACTTGAAATCCCCTGCATTAAGGAAAGGAAGGCAATCCGGTGGCCTCACTTAAAAAAAAAAAAGACTTAACACTGGTTTTCTTGAAGGCGTCGTACCCACCTAGTGAAGCCGGCATAATCGTGCCGTAGCATAGTTTCACTAATGGTTAACATGCCATAGAAGTATGTTTGGAATATTTAAAGTGTCTAGAAAATGGACATTAATCTTAATAAATATCCATTCACGTCATATTATAGAAAGTAATGTATCTGTCTGTCTTTAAGCCAAACCACCGATTAAAAATATCATAGAGATATTTTGATTCTTGAGACAGGACATAGGCTACTCGTTACAACGATAACGGACATACACAAGTGCAGACCCGCGAACATAACCTAGTATTTTAATAAACCCAGCTACAGCTGTTCTAGCTATATAAGCTGTTCCTACTTTAGCTATATGCTTTTACGGCATACAGTAGTGCCACGGCAAGGCAAAAAGTAAACACCCATCTGAAAATTTATTTTCCCGAAGCTACTCAAGACGTTATCAACTCATCGTAGCTTCGTTTCATAAGCCAGAAGCTTAAACTATAGCTATATCCCCAAATAGCAAGATAAGTTACTTCATATATACAAGAATTCTACGAATCAATCTAGCTGACATTTCTTCTCTGTAAATACTAGCTTGGTACTTGGTGTAACATTTGCGAGTAATTTCTACAAACTATCTACTTTCTAGTTCACATAACACGTTTACAATTTTAAAATTATTATGAGTATGGAAATGAAATGCGGATAAAATAAGTTTTGCTCTGCGCCCGTTTTATGTATGTTTGTAAAGTCCCCGATGACACTGGATATGTTTATTGGCTATAAGGTCAATAACAAATTAATCAAATAAACAATTACAACTTATCAGTTTTATTTCTATAAAAAAAAATCTAGACCTTTATAAAACGTCTATGAAACCCGCTTCGAAATCAAATCTAAGTGCCAAAAGCGTCCGGGATCTCAATTAATCGAAATTAAAATTTCTATTAAACGAAGAGCACTTTTATCATGGTCGGTACTCATGACAAATTGACTCTTGCCCCGGAACCATTGACCTTACAATCTTTATTGTCACTCCAAATAATTTAATATCGGCTAGATACCAATTTAGAGTTAAAAAATATAATTTAGAGGAAGATTTTAAGGTGAGAGGACTTGGTTGAACCAATTTTTCCTAGTAAGCAAACTACGATATACTTTTTTCCCCGCCAATAATTCCCCTTTTATGCAATGCAACAATTGCATTGTAACCGGTATGTGAAGTGATAAAGATCATGGCTAGGATGTTGAGGTGAGTGATAGTATGGCGTATTCAAAGATTGTTCATAATGATTGTCTTGAACAGATCTTGAATAACAGCGGCTGACAGGCTTTGTACTATCATCTTTAGACTCCGACCAAGACCAGTGTTAATGTCAGTATACTGTTGTTAATTTTATGCATTTGATGTAAAGACAAATAAAGTCGATACATTTTTCATTTAATATTAAAATTCCCAAGTAATCTTTAGAGATTCTCTCGGGATCACTATTCGGGCGAAGTCAACAGACTTCCACCCTACGTTACGTTGAGCCAGAATTACATACCTATGTACACTTGATGAAATGTGGACAGTTAATATATATCACATTTAAACTTTTTTCCTTTGTTTTTCATTTAAAAAATATATGTACTTTGGTTTGTTCAAATCTTGTGCTCACGTATACCGTGTCTTGGGATATAATGATCGATCATTGTAACATTTGCCTAAACATTGCCAGTGATACATACACCTATCATGTAAAGAAAAGAAATCATACCAAAGCATGAAAAAAAAACTTTAAAATAAAAGTTACCATATTTTTTTATTCAATAAATTTTTATTAACAACTTAATGTCGGTACGTGTCAATAGTGTAGACAATAGACGAGCTCGACTAAGGAGTGTGTTACGTATGCATTTATCGTGGAGTAAGACCATATTTACAGCATCGCAAAAACAATTATATCATCATTCTATCATCATTCTATCACTCCACTGGCCTGGCCTTTCCAATTACATGCTTCTCATAAAACAAAACACAGCACTTTCACAACATCTTTGTCTATCAATGTACACGGGCGAGAATCTAAAAATGAATATAAAAACAGGTTAATGCTGTTCATTACACGCCGTCACCTTAATCGTAAATATGAAGAAAAAGTATCTTAAAAAATACTTTTCGCTGTTCAATTCCCGATTTTTATTTCAATTGTACAATTGTGGATGTTCCTCCAATTAGCAATGTAAATATTGCTTCTTCTCTCCTCTTCCCCTCCACTTCATATTAAATGGTAGAGGGCTTTTATACGCCCAATATATTGATTTTTGTAACGACCTCAAGATGAGCAATGTTTCTTTTTTATGATTTTCTTTCTGTGCTTAAAATTTTAGAAAACAATATAAATGACAAATAGAAATAATCTTAATATGAAAAACAAAGACGGTTAGTTACACCACTTATCAATCAAGAAAGGCTGGACTGATTTTTATAAGGCGTTTTAGGGTTCCGTGCCAAAGGCGAAAAACGGAACCCTTATAGATTTATCATGTCTGTCTGTCTGTCTGTTTGTCCATCCGTATGTCACAGCCACTTTTTTCCAAAACTATAAGAATTATAATGTTGAAACTCGGTAAGTAGATGTACTCTGTGAACTGCATTAAGATTTTCACACAAAAATAGTTAAAATTACAATAAGTTTTGGGGGTCCCAATACTGAGAACTGAATCTAAAAAATTTTTTTTCATCAAACCCATTTCGTGTAGGGTTTCTATGGATAGGTCGTCAAAAATTTATTGGAGCTTTCTAAAATATTTTTTTTCTAAACTGAATAGTTTGTGCGAGAGACACTTCCAAAGTGGTAAAATGTGTGTCCCCCTCCTGTAACTTCTGAAATATGAGAATGATAAAACTAAAAATCTATATGATGTACATTACCATGAAAACTTTTACCGAAAATAGATTTTAACGAAATCTTGTTAGTAGTTTTTTTTTAATACGTCATAAATCGTAAACTGCAATTTAAATTTCATTTAATCAACACAAATATAAAAATAAAATAAAAATTATATTATGAATGTTACTTGCTGCTGCGGAACTCTTTATGGGCGAGTCCGACTTGCACTTGACCACTTTTTTAATATTTTGAATTTGTGTCCACCCCGAATAGCAGAGAAAAACAAAACAAAATCCACATATTGTGTTTGCAACCGGATCAAGATTAAATCTATGACAAGATAATAAACAAGATAAAATGTAGGCAAAAATCATATTACCTAACTTGAGACAGCCTATTACAAGTAGGTTATTCGAGTATAAACTATTTGATGGGCTAAATCCTTTGCTCGCCGGAGGCACCTAATCGGCTTTGCGTTTGCAGACCAGGATATTCAATAATTCCATGGTTGGAAGTTGATTCCCCGAGTTATAATGTCTCGTGAAGATGTGAAATATCTGATGAGCTTCAACTATGAAAGCTACGTGGGAATTCTGAGCTACTTCAGTTCAATTTTCTTTATAAAATGAAAAGAGTTTTGCAGATGGCTTGCTACAACTTATTTTGTCACGAGCGTCAGTCTGTAGGAAAGTTTACGGAGAACTGCATCTTCTGATAGGTTGTTTGATATTTTATTTGTATATTTTTTGCTCTGCAAGTAGCTTTGAGACGCCGCGCTCGTTGTCCAAGTAAATTGAAGTTCACAGCTTTTGACGGTTATAAAAAATATTTAAATGGTTGATTTCCATCTTTCGGGCAGAAAATTTTCTTACAGACTATTTAAGAAATTTTCTGTTAAATACTTTTTTATTGTAGGTATTTATTATAAGTTACAGTTAAATATTAAAGAATGGAATGTTCTGAAATTATTGTTGACAAAAATTAGGTATGTGCAAAGTTTCCAGATGCTCACCAACATTTTTCTGAACCCGCAATATCCTCGACTGCGCTGAAAACATTTCGATTAAAACTTCAGAGAGGTTTATAAAAAACCGCAATAAATCTCCGAATTTCCCACAATCAGCGTGACGAAGTGTTGTCGAGTGCTGTTCTTGATTTATACGAGTTTGGAAACTTTTTACAAACCTCTCGGAAATGGTAAAAAATACTTAGGTTCCTATTTCATCTTTATACGTAGCGTTTATCGAATTTACTTAAAGAAAACAATACAGCTAGAGCTGTATTACATATGTAGTATAATGATTTGGATTGAAATTGTACATGAATACATTAATCTAAAGTATTGAATACAATTGGGTACACATTCTGTCCGTATGAAATAATTTCATATTTTCCCATATAGAATGTAACGTCATTCAATACTTCCAAGTCCGGTAACGAAGTCCATTTCCATATACATGGTAGAAAGAAAATCTCTTTAAACGTTTCGTTTTAATTTCCCGTATACATGACGTGGACTTCCTTGACGGGGATTTCAACGACAGTTGACCGAACAATAGAAGGATATATATTAGTACTTGTTTACATTGCATTTTTTCAAAGAATTGTAGTCGAAAGATTAATAGGCACTACGTTATCAGGTGCTGAAAACTTTACCAACCTTTCGACTCACAGAACAGATTTGTAGTGTGACTGATCTACCGGTCAATTCTTACCCAGGACAAATAACTATTGATAAGCACTAACATATTTGTACAGAGAATAGTTTTAGCGTAGTTTGGAATCAAACTGCCTTGAGAAAGATATGTGAAGTTATTATTGGTTATAGTAGTAGTCAAGTATAAATGAACAGTGCGGTAATTTTTCAGTACATCTAAATGAATATTAAGTTCTTTTGTAACTAGATTTGGGTCATGAGACAATATTTGCATTTGTTCTAGCCGTGAACAAAAATGAACTGTGACGACAAGCGAGTCGTTAGTATGCGAGTTGAGTAGGCTGTGAGTTGATTTGCCTTTATCAGTTTTCAGCATCAATTATTATTTCTATATCTGGAGAATTTAACAATCAAATCAACCGAATCTATTATTCGTGTGATTCCTGAAATGCGTCGCCATGTTGAGATGTACACGACACCTACGCTTTTCACGGAACACTGTTTTAGTAGGATTTCTATTGAAGGAATGTTTTTAAAACACCCTGAAATAAAATCCTTCATGTTAAACCAATATGTATAAATAAAGATATAATTATCAGTATATTTGAATAAAGTGTTTAAATGTTTTGAAAAATAGTATATTGTTTTCGAGTTTAGTCACTCTTGAGTTTCAGAATGGGGTAGAGTAGACTGTGAGCTCAAATCATTTCTGTTCTAAGCCTGGTTGTAAGTAATTAGTAATGATGCTGTAGTTTTTTTATAGTAGTACAGGCACTATCAATGTTGCAAATGTAGACACTTGTAACGCCTGTGGTTTTTCATGGGCGGCAGTAATCGCTTACCATCAGGCGATTCGTCTGCTCGTTTACCACTATTCCATAAGAAAAATACTCACTCGCAAAACACACGAAATCAGACTTTTGAACTTGAAAAATCTCGTTTGCAAATGCTATCTACAGCTAAATCCAACATAAAGACACCCCAGCTTTTCCCGTTCCGTTGAATTATGCTCAACCCAGTGACAGAAATTCCACACCTGGCTTCAGTCGCCGGGAGTACGCTGGACAAGTCATTTGTCACTTGATCCTCGTAGTGATTTATATACTTCGCGTTGTTGCCTCGGAGAATACTAAAAAGGTATAATGGATATTGACGGCGACAAATTTGCGACTGGTTTATTAGCTTTATACGTAAAAATACTAACGGGTGCGACTTATGAGGCGCATGTTATATTAGGTAATCAGAACTTGTAATAAAAGTTACGGTAGAGAAATATATTATTTTAAATTTCATGTGACATGTTTGACAGGCTACAACTTCACGCTATTTAGATGCTGTGGCGTGTGGCTTCGTGGGCAAGAAAATGATGGCGATCTTTGTAATGTGATAAGCTAATTTACTTAATTATTGATTTGTTTTTCGCTATTCATATTAATAATACTGTTATTTAACTGAATGGAATTTGTTCAACCTTATATATTCAGATCACCTATTTTTGATTCGTACGTTTGTAAAAAAATAACCAAGTAAAGTATCCTTTTTTATAAATTAAACATCATTCCATCTTGAATTCTAATTTACGAAACGAAAATAAGTCCGACGCGATAGACATATATAAAATTGTAAGTTTAGGTGAACTTTACAACGATTTATGACTAGTCTGTGGAGGACGGGTTGTTTCAGCAATGGAATTGTGGGCTCTCCAAAGTTTTTCAAGGTACGTTAATATTAAGTGCTACCTGTTGTAAAATGTGCTGGGACCCATAATTAAGAGTAACTTAATTAAAGTAGAAAATACTTTCATGGATAAGAGTTGACTGAAGGAAATATAAAATAGACAGTTATGATGTTGAAAATTTTTCAGAATGTGGTCTTTATTTTTTAGTATAAATTGAACACATGATTTTCAATTGACCAATTGCTGTTTTTTACCGCATTTGCGCAATTATTTAATTCGTTCAGAAGGACTAAGTATAAAGTTCTTTAATAAAAAATATTATGATCAGCGGGCTATCATACATAAACGACGGTAAAATGATAATATTTGCTTTCATAATACGAGTAGTAGATTCTGAAATAATTTTAAATGAATGAGTGTATACTATCTATGTATGTTTATTATTGATGTTAAACTCTGTTTATAATCTTTTCTTCGAAAGAGTGAAGTTACTGATGCCCAACTGCTCACAGCCTTGCTTTTTATCTATTTATTCATGACAGCAATGGAATATATTACATCATGTATCCAAATGTTCACTAATTAATTTGTAACGATTCATAATAACCGCTTCTCTTTTAACTTATATATTTAAGTGACGAATAATCCCACCGGTACCAACACCATTAATATCCTCTTTATGATAATGGGATAAACACAAAACAGCAACATTTTCCCGTCCAACTCTTTAATCGTCAATCATAAAGACAAATGACCGACACCCATAGAAATTGTGTTAGGCTTAAAGAAAAAATATTTGTCTTACGCTTGTTTGTTTTAGTGTGTCTATTAAATTTTATAAAGAACATAACATAAAGTAACAGCGTAAGTCTATATAGTAGATGAAATTTTCTTTCGGAGTAAAGGCTTATGTCCCATTGCACCAATAAAAGCTGTTTATGTAATGTGATGAGAGTTACATTTAGTATGTATACAGTGAGTATTTCTGGTCATTTTATTTATAGAATCGAACAAGCAGACAAGTAATGACAGTACGTTACTACTGCAGCCCATAGAGACACTTGCATCTCAACAGACAAATGCGTTGACTTTCTTTGAATTCGTCCTAGAACTATGAATGCTCCTCGGGTATTCTCTTTCACCCAGTAAAAATAAACAAAGGAATTATTTAACACCGGTTTTCTATAAGGCCTTTTGCAGCAGTAGACTGTTAAAAGCTGTTGATGAAGATAATGTACAAAATACTTATGAACAGTATCAAGGTCACACCAGGACAAAGAAGAACTTGTCCTGGTGTGACCTTGATACTGTTTAATATAAGGTGACTCAGCGTCATGAGCTTCATATAATTTTGTGAGAGGCTTCAGATCAATATTCGAACTTAGCAAAATCTGCTCTTAGCTGCTTCTACTCATAAACTACAAGTCTAACAAGTTTCATGCATTTATTTACTCACGTTTCAACCCCTTAAGGTATACCTACAGGGTGTAAAAGACCACATTTCACTAGCTTTAATTTTAGACTCATTTTCGTAATGGGACAAAGCTTTTTGCTAAATAATTACCCGTTAATTTCATAGTACTTGGGTATATCTTTGTTGATAAATTTTCTAAAAATGAATCCTAACTTCTTTCGGGGGCGACGAATCGATCATTTATCACCCCCGAAAACCCCCTGCATACTAAATTTCATGAAAATTGTTGAAGTCGTTTCCGTTTATAAATTCAGATTATATATATACATACACTAGCTGTCCCGCCAAACGTCGTTTTGCCATAACTACTAATAAATTAAAAATTAATTAAAAAAACATTGTCCAGGGGACAAAATTGTGAATCTAAACCATTCCCAGATCCTCTTGAACACACAAAAAATTTCATCAAAATCGGTCCAGTCGTTTGAGAGTAGTTCAGTGACATACACACTCACAGAAGAATTATATATATAAAGATACAAGAATTGCTCATTTAAAGGTATTAGATTAATCACAGGAGATTGTTTTCTACGTAATACTCATTATCATAATCATAACAAATTCGGGCGAAGTGGAGTACAATTGGAGATGCCTATGTCCAGCAGTGGACTGAGATAGTTCGATGATGATGATGATGATAACTTAATCCATAATGATTAACAAAAAATACGACTTCTTAGGATTTAAATGTCAAGTCAGAAAACATACTAAACTACGAAGTAAATGGATTACTCGACAAATAATTAATTCAACACAGTTTTAAAAAGTTATGAGCCTCCTTTATAAGGAGAGGCCAATGTTCAACATTGGAATATTATAGGCTGTTTATTTGGATATAAAGTTGCACTTACCATCAGTGAGTAAAGGTTGGGCTTCGGTATCAGGTCGTCCGGCTGGGCATAGCGGCAAAGCGGGGGAAGAGGTCGCCGCGCCACCTTCCGCTTCCACCTGGAAAGGAATACAACCTTTAAAATATTTATACACACCTTCAAATTAAAAGGAATATTGGATAGCTTCAAATCTATATCTAAATCTATCTATACTAATATATAAAGCTGAAGAGTTTGTTTGTTTGAACACGCTAATCTCAGGAACCACTGGTCCGATTTAAAAAAAATCTTTCAGTGTTAGATAGCCCATTTATCAAGGAAGGCTTTGGCTATATATCATCACGCTAAGACCTACAGGCGCTGATCACCAATGAAGAATGTTACAAGAACGGGGGAAAATTATCACTCTGCGGGCAATAGGAGACGCAAACGAGGTTGCGTGGGTCGGCTAGTTTATGTGTATTTTTGCTTTAAACTGTAGTTGCAACCAAAAAACGTAGAAAAAACTCTGTCATAGAAGATATGTTATAGACATGTTATAGAAGTAAGTAAAAGTTTAATGTATTGTAATATTCTAACTAATTATCCATAAGAATTTCGACTAAAACGATATATGAACTCTTAATGAAGCCTTAAAATAGTTATTATAAATTAATTACTCCAGGACTTTATTCTTCAGAGTATATTTAAGAAGATGATCTTCCCATCTGTATTTTTTTCTCATATTTCATCGTAATTATGGAATCCATTTAATCATCTCTAATCATATTTTATTATTCCATTAGGGGTATTAACTTTGACATAAGATCTTGTAATTGCTTATGAAAATATAGACAGTCTAAGTCTAATTAAGAAGCTTTTCTTATTTCCCAAGGTCAAATTATTAAGCTTATAATAACTGGGGCGGGCTGTCAAGCACGATCTCTTATTGGGAACGGAAAACCCTCATTTTTTATCGACAATTGATGTAATCAGTGGCTGATTAGAAAGATATACAGTCAAAATCAACACTGAAGACTTTGTTTCAGTGGAATATTCTTTTTTAACCGTTTGTGTATTTTGTGGTGTTTTTTTCTTAACTAGCTTTTCCCCGTGGCTCTGCTTGCAGGTAATCGTGATAAAGAGTAATTTGTGTCCTTCCTCAGAAATCAAAGTATCTCTATGCCAAATTTCACTGGAATCGGTGCAGCGGTTTAGCAGTGAAAGCGTGACAGACGTAATATTAGTATGGATTTATAAGATACTAGCTATTACACGCGGCTTCGCTCACGCAGATTTTCATCCCCTGATTTACCCCCTTATGAGCGATATTTTGAGAAATACTAAAATACGCATTTCATTACTTTAACCCTACTACATTTTTACAAAATGTTAAGCAAATTTATCAAAGGAATAAAAAGTTTCATACAAACTTTCATCCCTTGATTTACCCCTTCAAAAAATTCTTTCTTAGTGCTCACTTACGTTATATACAGAACCTACATGCAAAATCTCAGGATTCTAGGTTCAGCGGTTTGGGCTGTGCGTTGATCTCTGGGTATGTCAGTCAGTCACCCTACTCTTATATATATATAGATAAGAAGTCTTTTGTTAAGTACGGGGTATACACGAGTGAAAGACTTGCTTGCTAGTAACGCACTAACGTTTAATCATGCGAACACTTATTGGTGCGTAGGCACACGCACACATACTTAACATTCCTCCCCTTAGCTTAGAGATACAGTCAGGCACATTACTGAGCTCAAAGCTACAATGCTCAGCTACAATAGTCACATACAGTGATATAAACAAATAAACACAATAACGTATATAACAATAATACTTAACTCTAGAAGAACACTTTGTAGTTGACCTTATTACGATTGCGCTTAGACCGAGGTGCCAATACAGTCTCAGTAGTCCGATGTCCGAGTAATGCACCGTCAGCCTGAACAGTATGCGAAGGACCTGAAAAAGCCTCTTGAAAGTCCTCTTCTTCCTCCCCTGAATTATCAGGCGGTGCGTGCTGTGATGGCACTATGGGTAAAACAGGTGGGGCCGTTTCATTTTCTAACCCTGTCTCTCTGACGTGACCCTCTGTGGTCTGCTCGGTGTTCTCAGTGGTTGAGCACGGAGTCTCACACTGAATATCTGGCACTGGATTGGTCTGATCCGACTCCTCTAGGTCGGTATTATCGTCTAAGCAATCGTAGCTACTGTTGTTATCTTTATACGGAATAATTTGATTTTTATGTTTTTTAATTAATGTTGATGTAGCCAAGTTTTTTATTAAATATAACACTTTGCCAATTTTTTTAATCACTACACCTTTGCACCAAGTATATTTACCATTCACTGTTTGATTTTTATAATAAACTGTGTCGCCCGTTACAAAACATTGTGTATTATGTCCACCCGATTTATGTTGTAAACACTGTTTATGTTTGACGGTGTTAGCGAGTGCCGTGGATGAAAACGATGGTTGTTCGGGTTTTATAAGATCCAGACGCGTTCTAAGTTTGCGACCGTAGACCAGCTCAGCCGGAGAGAACCCGGTTAAGGTATGCACGGAATTTCTATAGTCAAACAAAAATTTTAAAAGGTGATTGTTTAAATCTTGCCCCCCACGATTACTAAGTAAGCTTGTTTTAATACCCTTTTTAACAATCTTCACGTAACTTTCCGCCTGACCATTACTAGCCGGATGGTATGTCGGAGAAGTCACGTGAGAAATACCGTTTGCCTTACAAAAAGCCTCAAATTCATATGACGTGAACGATGTACCATTATCACTGACAAGCGTATGCGGAATACCAAATCTAGACATAAAATCGTATAACTTTTGAATTGTAGCTGAAGTAGAAGTACTACATTTCATGTTATATACCTCGACCCACTTCGTATAGGCATCTACTATGACTAAATAGGTTAGACCTCTCAACGGGCCTAAAAAATCTATATGTACTCTGTAAAAAGGAGTAGGTGGGAATTCCCAGTGGGCAATCGGTGCCCGTGGCGGTGATGCCCTAAGTTGCATGCACACGTCACATGATCCAATCAAACGTTCTAAGGCCGCATCAATACCTGGAAACCAAACACGCGCTCGCGCCTCTCCCTTTGTCTTCACAATACCTAAATGAGATCGATGTAATTCTAATAAAATTTTATTTCGTAATTTTTCTGGAATCACAACTTTGTGTCCTCTCATAACACACCCATTTTCGACGGATAACTGCGTCCTACATGCATGATAGGGTTTAAGACTATCCTCAGTCATTTTCTTAGGCCACCCCTTCAATATACAATACATTACCTTACGCAAGGTCACGTCCGTATCTGTCGCCTCGCGTAATATTTGTAACGTTACAGGTAGGCTGTTATCTAACACAAAATTAATGTATGCGGCCCGATCGGTGTCGGGCAGTGTCGAGTCTATGCATTCCGCCTCCCCGCTCCCTTCGGCCAGGCAAGCTCGCGATAAGAAATCCGCACTGTTATTAGCGCTACGCACATATTCTATTTTATAATTATAGCCACTTAAAAATAACGCGTATCTTTGTAATCTATTTGCTGAGACCTCTGGTACACCACGATGTGGACCAAATATCGATAACAACGGCTTATGATCCGTACGCAAGATGAACGGAACCGACCTGCCATATAGGTATTGATGGAAACGTCTGACGCCGAAGATAATTGCAGTCGCTTCCTTTTGGATTTGCGAATAACGTTTCTCCGCGGCGTTAAGTGTACGCGATGCAAAAGAAATCGGTCGCTCTAACGTATTTGCTTCTACTTGCGATAATATTGCCGACAGACCTAAGGGTGACGCATCGACCGTCAACACAATAGTCGCATCTGGGTTGAAATGAGCTAACACTTGATCTGACGCTAAACAAGTTTTAATTTTGGTGAACGCCGCGTCGTGTGCTTGTGTCCAACTCCATTTATTATTCTTTTTTAACAATTCATACAAAGGACACAAAATTGTCGACGCTTGTGGTACAAAGTTCCTATAATAATTTACCAACCCTAAAAAAGACTGTAGTTGGTTAATATTAGTTGGTATCGGTGCTTCAACCATGGCTTTAATTTTTTTAGGTGACTTATGAAGTCCGTCTTTATTAATAACATAGCCGAGGTAATTAACCTCATCCTGGAAAAACACACACTTATCTTTTTGTAGGGTGAGCCCCGCGTCTTGTAATCATGCGAACACTTATTGGTGCGTAGGCACACGCACACATACTTAACATTCCTCCCCTTAGCTTAGAGATACAGTCAGGCACATTACTATATCGATTTCTTGGTCGACTTTATTTTTTAAGGCAAAAGCCATCGGCCGGGCGCGAACAAAAATTGGTTTTGCATCCTTTTTTAATTGTAATCGGACTTTAAACTTATTAAACAATCCTAATTTATCTGAAAAAACAGAAGGGTAACGACGTTGTAACTTTACCATCAGATCGTTCTCATCTAATTGTTTACAATATTTTATGGGCAATAATTCTAACTTAAACTTAGAAATAAAATCGCGACCGAGTATCGGCGGGCCGCCGTCTCGCACAACATACACACATAGTAAGTGCGATACGCTCGCATAACTTACTTGTAATTTTGCAATACCCACACATACAATTTTATCGCCCGTATAAGAAAATAATTTTTTACACGTCACTGACAATGGTACATTGCTAAAATATTTTTTATAAGTTCTTTCCGATATAGCTGTAACAGCTGAGCCACTATCGATCTCAAACTTTAACTCGATCCCTTGAACTAATACCATTTCTGCCATTGGTTCCCCTTTAACTGATCGAATATTAAAACACTTACCATCGTCATCACTTTCATCCACCGCTCCCGATTCGACATAATTAATTTTTTTGCACATCTTACGCAGATGCCCCGTGGCATTGCATTTCCTGCACTTGGACTTAGCGAATCGACACTTGGATGTCTCATGATTGTAGTAGCCGCACACTTGACACTGCACTTTGACTCCCGAATTGTTCGTAACCTCACGATCTAATGGCGTTGCCACCGGCGCCGTACGCGCTATCTTGAACAGCTGATCGTGTGGCGCGGATATACCAGTGCCACCGCCGGTTCCCGCCGCCTCACGAGCACTCCGTGCGTTCTCTGCCAGTTCTATCGCCTTTATCAGCGTAAGGCTCGCGATATCCTTCGTGAAGAGCTTCTCTCTATCAGGTCCAGGCAGCATCCCCATGACAAACCTATCCCGAAGAGCTTCTTGCACGTTCGAGAACCCACAATATGCTGTCAGACCGCGTAACCTCGCGGCCCATTGCGCATACGTCTCCCCTTCCTGCTGCATTGCCGCGTAAAACTTGTACCGTTCGCCAAACCCACACCGCTTTGGGGTGAAATGTTCATCCAACAGCTTGAGTATGTCGTCGTAAGGTACGTCCTGCAGCTGCTTCGGCAACGCGAGATCCGTCGCCAACTTGTGTGTGCCATCTATGAGTGCGCTCAGCAAGATCGCTCGTCGCTTCGATCCCGTGGGATCACTCGTCCCGGTGATGTCATTTGCCACGAACCACTGTTTAATACGACATTTGTAAGTCTCCCAAGACTGTAAATTGTGGTCGAATGTCGTTAAAATTCCAAATACTTGGCCGGACATCTTTACAATTATTTATAAAAATTTATAAAGTTTATTTTTTTTATAAAATTTGGGTCCTCGTCGCCAATGTTAAGTACGGGGTATACACGAGTGAAAGACTTGCTTGCTAGTAACGCACTAACGTTTAATCATGCGAACACTTATTGGTGCGTAGGCACACGCACACATACTTAACATCTTTGTAAAATGCAAAAGAAAGTAAAATATTCAAAAGTCATGATCTGATGAAAATTTTGAGGACCCGGTCTGTCAATCACATATTCTGCAGCAGTCAGACCGGGTCTTCCAAGTTTTTCAGACTTAGAAGGATAAACATGAACACATCGAAATTCAGTTTTAAGTGATCTTGAAATAACAAACATGAATTTGATTTCAATAAAATACGGTAAAGTATGTATTGCAACAAAAACATCCTAATCCTAATATTATAAATGTGAATGTAAGTTTGTTTGTTACGCTTTCACGCAAAAACTACATCATGAAACTTTATATACATATTATTGGAGACATTAGAAGAAGCATAGGATACTTTTTATTAAAAGCGAGCGAAGCCGCGGGCGAAAGCTAGCATTGAAAAAAATGACGTGAAGCGAACGTCAACATATGAAATTTGTTCCGAAATCATTCTCTGAACGTAGAGTTTCTTTCTTCGTCTTTGGCTAGGTTTTTACCGTTTACTGCATATGCAAACACAGACATACGAATATATATTTGAATATATACACTCGTCAACATTAATAGAAAAATACCTTTTTATCACGTGTCTAAAATATCTAATATTGATTTCAATTTGTTCATTTAAAACCCCTAAAAAAAAACTCGGTTGTAGATGACTTGCGTCGCCCATAGATATCGACATGTACTTGAAATAAACCATATACATATCATAGAAAAGTTAAGGCCAATATTTTCTTTTTAAGGAGAGGTCTTAGTCCATTGCTGGGATGTTAAAGATTTTTGTTGTGATGTATTCTGTCTCCCGCCCAAAATCAATGGGACTTAACCCACTTAATGAAAAGTAACGAAATAATGGCTCTTCACAGGCTTTTCAATAAAACGGAGACATCAGTTAGTCGAGCCAGGCCATTTGTGCCTAAGCATGACTTTCCCACGGTTTTTAATCTCTGTAAACTTTCTATTAATTTTGAATGTTATAAGCTACATCAGCACTTGCCCGCGGCTTCAATTGGTTTGTCAAATGACGGTGGTTTATGAACTCTAAATTATCACTTTGTCGAGTTTTCATGTTCATTTGTCAGTGAAAACTTTTCTGTCTTTTCATAAGTTGAAAAGAACGAGAAAACAACGACTTCAATTACACTCTTACCTCGCCCCTCATAGAGATCCATTGAATCTTTTGATCACCTTCACTAACCAGAAACATGCGGTCACTGACATCACATTATACAACAAGTTCATTGTAAGCAACATCCATCCTACAAAATATATGTACAGTACAGCCACTCTGAAATTTAACATCACAGTTCTGTCACCAGATAACTTTTAGTACCGGACTAAATGAAGAAGTCATGAAACCTCTTCTTATGTAGGTTATTACTCTTTAAATTAATGGTCCTTGAAATCCTTTGGTTATTTTAGTACGTGACTCTTCCAGGACTTGTGATACACATTTTGAACATCTTAATCTTGACGGTCTTGACATAAGAGATGAAATGACGTCGATTCTGAAGCAAACAGTAGGTTACTAAAGAGTTCGTAAATATTGTGTTCCGAACATCCACCGACGTATTTGTTAAGCATTATATTGAATTACATTCACATGCTTTGATTGGATTCTTATATGTATGATTAATAGTTTTGTCTGTTTGAGGCGCACTACTTTGTAGTTTAAGCAGTTTAAGATGTGTGTTTCTATGTTATCTGGCTCCTAAAATATTGATTGGATTTTTAGATTTTGTTGTACAATTATCAACTCTTTTCTAATTAAAAATTATAAAAATGGGGAGCCTTGTTTTTTATTTAATTCATGCGTTTTACTTATTATATGGGTGTTTTCTATGTATAATATGTATGTATTTACAAAAAAAAAAAGTATATAAGTATTTATATCAGTTGTCTAGTACCCATAATACAAGCTCTGCTTAGTTTGGGACTAGATGGCGTTGTGTGTTAGATGTCTAAAATATTTATTTATTTATTATTTATTATAACAGAGAGAAACTATATCGTGCCATTTTACACGATTCTTTTAAAAATCAATGCAATAAATTTTAACATCACTCCACTTCACAGAATTTTGCAATACTCTATAAATATTTATATAAATAGTCTTTTTTAAAGAAATTTGCCTACTACTAGTAACAACTAAAATACTAATTGAGGTTAATTAAGGTAAGTAAGAATTAGGTTTCAATTGATTCGTTATAAGGACCTAGGTGAATAGTCTCTACTAATATTTCAAGCTGAAGAGTTTATTTATTCGAACGTGCTAATCTCAGGAACTACTTGTCCCATTTGAAAAATTATTTCAGTGTTAGATATACCATTTATTGAGGAAGGCTGTAGGATATGTATCATCATGTTAAGACCTACATCAGCGGAGCACCAATAAGGAATGTTACAAAAACGGGGGATAGTTATCACACTACGGGCTATAGGAGACGCAAACGTGTTTGCGTGGGTCGGCTAGTAATATTATAATGGTAATGGAGTCACGCTGATTTTAGTCCGAACGGGTCGGCTGGACCGGGGCAGTTCTACTCTCTTACAGAAGACCAGCCTACAATGACAGTATTCCTGCTGTCGTGTTTCGTTGGTGAGTGCTAGTCTGGAGGACTAACGATGCAGAAGCATCTCAATAGGCCGCTATAGATTGGGTCGCCATCCTGCATTGTTGCATTGTGTGCATCGGGAATGAGTATGGTGACCAATATTCTTTGATATTGTTCATGCTTTCTATCACCTAGTTTATTCTATGGCCTATAATTCAAGATTCACAAGTGCGTTACCTTTGAGGTGAGGGTACGCTCTTTCCTCAAAAGTTTGAAGCTAATATCAATCTTGAAGTACCAAAGTCGACAGTTGTTCCACAAGTCGATTCTCTCGATAAAAAGTTTCTTGAAATGTTCACGGTGGTGGAGTGCCAATTATCCAAGTGATAAGAATGGAGGTTCTCTTTCTACTCCTATAAATAAAAAGGACGAAAGAGTGGGCATAAGTTACCATAGATTAAGGATTTTTTGAAATAGCTATAGTATTCATAGAACTTTGATAATGAAAACTAAAATTGTATATATAAGATTTGAATTTAGTTGGACAGTATTATATTCACAATATGGCTAGCTAATCATTTGGGAATCAAACAATGCACTTCTGCTTTAGCAACCAGCATAACTAGTGCGACAGTCATATCGTATATTATGAAATAAACTACACCATTTGTAATGTTAACTTAATAATATAAAGGTATTTAAGCAAAGCCGTAGGTCTAAAGCCTAGTCTACACAAAGTAATTAGATAAAAGTTTCTGGAAATATATCACATTACCTGTTACACAATACAGCATTGGCAGCTATATGCTTACTCAGGAGGGTATCGGACACCGACACGTGTTCTTTGATTAAATAGGAGGTGTCCTGATTATGTCAACCGACCCTAACACCTAGGGTACACCTATGATTAGATCATTTTCAATAACATTTTGTTTTCTTGTTAAATCCATATTAATACTAGCTGGACATCGCAACTACATCTGCGTCTCTTATCAATCATGCTCGGTTCCTATTGGTCTAAACGTGATGTTAACTATCCTATAGTAGACACTAGCAAAACACACGTGAAAATTGTTTAGATTGTTCAGGAGATCATTGTGGGAAATAACGCGTCACGAGAATTATATAATATTGATTTAAGGATGAATTACAACTACACAATAATTACAGATACTTTCTTTTAATGTATACCTTTTGACCAATGCTCTATTGCAAAACAATAGTGTTCGAGGCAGTAAAGTATCATAACTACAAACATATAAGACAACTGCAAAGGCGCTAACCTTATTACTAAACTGAATATAATATAATTATATAAATTACCGTAGATTATAATGATTTGTTTTTCAATCCATCTTTATGTTAGACTAGCCGACCCACGCACCCTCGTTTGCGTCTTCTATTGCCCGTAGCGTGATAATTTTCCCCCGTTTTCGAAACGTTTTTCATTGCTGCTCTGCTCCTATTTATCCGAGCGTGATTATACATAGCCTATAGCCTTCCTCGATAAATGTACTATGCAACACTGAAAGAATTTTTCAAATCGGACCAGCGGTTCCTGAGATTAGCGTGTTCAAACAAACAAACAAACTCTTCAGCTTTATATATTAGTATAGATAATATTTATAAAATTTTAAGCACGTCTCTAATCGCGCGCTTGCTTAGAAATATTATTTATCACAAATTCAATATTTATCCATTAAATAAGGATGTTGAAATTTATAAAAAAACAAGTTTATTTATTTTCTCAAATGTTGAATTAAAATTAATAACATATCATAAAATGCCATACTTTAATATTTTCGTTAACAATTATAATTTCAAATGTACCATTTCAGCTTAAATACTTCAGTACGCTTAAATAATGAATGTTAACCATAGGAATTAACTAAACTACCCTACCATGTTAATAAGTGAATAATTAATAGAAGTCATACAGCGTACAGCCACATAACGCAAGTACATTATATATATAACATTATGAACTAAATGAAAGCACATTCAGTTGAGTTGTATTATCATAGCTTTCTGACTTGCAGAAACCAGTTTCATCTGGATAATTCGCATTTATCTTGACTGCTCTAAGGAGATGAACTTTTGAAATGAGTTATACATACCTACATACAATACACAAGTCGTGCCTATTTCTCAGAGTCGGCTAGACTTACTACGGTTCTAACACACCTCTTTTGCTTCGTTCTCATTCATCAATCACTGCATGTATGCTCGGCGGTTCCTGGTGCTTTTCACACGGCTTTTCATCAGTACACCATCAATGAAGTATGTGACATACAATTTAGTGCTATTAATTTGTAGCACTCTTTGGGGTAGGCCTTCTTTCCGACAGCAAATAGGCTGAAGGAATATCTTAAGTTGCCTAAGGCGGTTTACCATCCGGTCACTCGTCTGGTAATTCATCACTTATATCATAACACATAGTCTCATTCTCTCTTTATAGTACACTAGCTTTTATTACTAGAGTAAATAGTAGCCTATGTGTTTTTCTGCTGTATAAACTATATTAATCTAAAGTTTCATATTAATTTGTTTAGTACTTTTTGTGAGAAAGAGTAGTAACAAATATCCGTACATTCATACATAGTAACAAACTTAGGCATTATATTAGTAGGACTAATATGGTCTCTATTTAGTACAGGTTATGACGGGACTCCACTGGGTTGGGCAAAATCCATCCAGCCGTTCCAGAGACAACGAAACAGCTAGACAAAAGGAAAATGATTTTTTGATGTAAGTTCCATATTTACTTTCATATGCATTTAGTGAAAAGCTGTTAACTTCAAACTAGAAATAGGCATTTCCATTTTATTAATTTGTATATATAAGCTCCACAAAACGGCAGACTTCGTGAGAAACTTTTCCTTGAGAATATCAAAGTTGTTCTAGTAGAACACACAGGAACGTTATTATAGTTACTATTAAAGAGTCATGTTCCCAATTTGTTTGTGTATCATGGTCAGATATTAGTTCTCGAGATTATTAGATAATATAGTTTTAAAAAAAATCTCTAAATAAGTGTGTCAACGAAAAACCCTCCTTGTCTAGGATAATATCGATAATATATACAGAATCAATAACAGTAAATACTTTTCTTCCAAATAATTAATTTTCTTGTTGTGATTAATTTTGCCGTCTAGATATCGTCATCGAGATAGTCTGAAGACGGCATAATGAAGTGTCGCCGCGTCACATTTTTGCTGTCATCGACCCACCCACACTCCAGTGAAGGTGCTACCGTCACATCAAAAGCTTCAATTAGCATACTGAAGACACAAACAGGTCATGAAATATTCAACATGCCAAAAAGTTATATTGACAGTTCGGTGAGATTACGAAACCGGTGGTATTAAGGTAGCTGAAAGTCTGTCTGAAAGAGGAACATCTAATTTCAAATATCTTGTTTACGCTTAAATTCTTTTTAAATATAATCGTAGCAAAGTATAAAGTAGAAAACGATCTACTATCAGATCTGATTAACATTCCATTTTCCAAGACAAAGACTCACTTTACTTCGAAATAGTACCAGCCCCTCTGGCCAAGTTTACCACCTACAAACGTTAATAGTAAACTAATAAATGTGTGTATGGTAATGACGTCACTCAAAGTGAAATCACATAGACAAACAACATATTAGCCAATAATACAAAATAGAGTGTTAGCGATTGTAGAAAGAGAACCTTAGCTAAATGGGACAGGTTAGACATTACGTCGATTCAAGGGGAAAGATAAACCACGTGATCCGGGTCCCCAATAGCACGGCGTCTGAGGTCGGCCATCGGTGTGGTTTTAGTGGAAACAACTTAATAAATTCTTATGGCCTTTGCCTTAAAAAGGCACCACAAAGAATATGCTGAGTCTCAAATATACAAACTGAAAATTCGTCAATAAGTGAAAGAATGAAGTTAGCCAGCTATATTGTCATATACCGAGAGTTGCGTACCTTAAATATCTACAGACCGATTCAGACAAAAACAAAATAAATTAAAAAATAGATATACATTACAGGACAATTAACAAGATCCTGACAAACACCTATCTCTTCGAAGAAGTCTTTTATATCCTGTACCTGTATTGACGCGAGATAGACCGATAGATAGACCCGTATTGTCATCTGTTGATGATGTAATATGATGATCAAAAAGATACTGTCGTTATGTGTTATTATATCCTCAGTTTTTTATTTCTAAATTGATTTTGTAAAAGCGTGTGTATATCCCAAAGCGGCTTGAGCTCATGTTTTCGCACCGGCAGTTCACTGGAGGCTGTAATTGCTCCGTTAGGTCAGGTCGATAGTGAGATATTGTATTGGAAATGTATTGGGACAACCTTGCTGATTTAGGGATCGTTCGATAAACGGCCAATGTAAGATAAACTATAAGAAACCTTGTCTGCTAAAGGTGTTAGGGTTCAAGATATTTTGGACTATATCCAAGTACGGTTGAACTCTGTTTCATTTTGAGATTAAATCGTGCGAGAGTTCTAGCCACTCTGGTATTTGTAAACGACCACGTGGGATAGAGTCTTGATTGGCCTTATGTGTAAAGGTTGAGAGAAGTCGAATTAGTTTGGCTCATGTTGACTTTGCTTAATTTGGATCTACATCGTAATTGGAAATGAATATTCTGTTCATAGGTAGGTTAATTTTAAGAAAAAAAAAAGATTGAATAATTATTTATTAGGCATATATTTGTGTACGTATTGCCTGAAGACGTATTACTTAAAATATATAGGGCTATGTAAGCGCTGGAATAATTAGCTACGTATTGTTCAAGAACAGAGGGAGAATTTATCTTATGAATGTTTTTCCTAGACACTAAGCACTTTATGCAAATAAAAAATAATAACAATAAAACGATTGAGTAACTTCACTAAGAATTTTTAGTATTCACTTGGAAAAAGGCAATTATGAAACATGGAAAATGTAAATAGAAAGAAATTGGTTATTATTAAAAATTAAAAATTAAATATTCTACACCTGTTTGTCCATGCCGCAAAGATTAAGGATAACGACTTGTCTATAATCTTCACTACCTTTGTGGCATGTCAAAAATGTCTCGAATTTTAAACTCTGGACTGGTTTTCAGTCAAGCCATGGTATAGTAATGCTGAAAAACCCATTCTGGAATTATCACTATTTTTGGGTAAAGCTTTAAATAAATATACTAGCTTATGTTCACCGCCCGCATATACCACACAGTTATCACAATAAAGAGTAGTCTATGTCTTCTTCAAAAATCTAATCATCGCCATGCCAAATTTCATTGAAATCGGTGCAGTGGCAGCCGTGATGATTGGAATTCAAACAGAATGCAAATAGCATAACTGATAATCACAAATTATTCATTCAAGTCATTATTTTTAGAGTGAAATCGATTCGTTTAATTAAACATGACCATTTTGTAATTCAATTGATAGGAGGGATTGAAAATACTACTAAAAATCTTTACTTTTTGTTCTCTTGCTCTTCTTTAGTCACATCAATTATTTTTATTTCTTTTCTTTTAATATACAATACGAGTATCAACTAATGACTGTTTTCAATAACCTGACACTAGTATTAACTAGAGATGGGTGATTGGAAAACGTTTTAATTCACTTTAAAAATAGTATTTGTTCTTTTCGACGCGACTGTTAAAACTTCGAATAACATTCGTCAAATCAAAACAAAAATAAAATATATATAAACTAGATACAGTTCTATCTGGATGTAGTATTTAAATAGTGACAAAATGATTTGGATAGCATACTTAATGTTAAACGATAAGGCTGCGCCTAGCGACGAGCGAACAGACAGACAGTACAAGAGACGGCGAAGATCGACTTACACCTATCAGAAAAAATAAAAAGGATGAACAAAAATGTGTTATAAATTAATTTATTTTTGAAAATAGTCATGACAGATTTAAGGCAGGCAAGCCATCATAGATGGGTTTATTAATTAATAAAATTAAAAAAACAATTTTGATCTGGTTATCAGAGGGATATAAATCGATCTTTACCGGCTGTTACACTAAGAGTGGAACGATACGAACCAAAACTGTACTTGATTTAAAGCTAATTCCAACTTTTCAAACATACAACTAAACTCAGTGAAAAAAAGTTTTGTGCTTTCGTATTCAGTAACCCTATATGAGGGGACTACATGCTCTCCTAGTCTAGTGATTATAGACCCTGCTAATTCAGATATCTTGGGTCGGATACGGGTCGGGTAGATAAATAATACATGTGTGATAAGAACGATTATTTTTTTAAAACAAAGTATCATTAATGTAGTACCTGCTCTGCCGACTTTAAAATAATTATTATAATTGTATAAATGAAAAACTATTATCGCCAAATATTGACGTATACATTAATAAAAAAATGCCAACAAAGACTTTCATGAAGTTTCTCTTACAGTATTTTTTGCAAATGTCAACAGAATTTTTCTCCGTAAGTGATTTATGTTAACAATTATTTTCCTCAAGCCACGTCACGACTCCGCTCCGCTGCATCCAAGACCGTGGCTTTATGATGTGTTTATAAACAGTGTTTATAATGTGACGCTGTAGTTTATAGAAGTGTCTGTTTATGTCTGCGGATGACAGCTAATGTGACAACACATGATAGTGATGTAGCTCTCTGACACACCTACAACCTTACAACCGTAGACAGATGTTAATAGTTATAGCCGTCTCGTAAACTAAGATTTGCGTACAACTTTTTTCACTATCAGTCCAGTTTTTATAGGTGTTTTTATTCCTTGAAATTCTTTTGCACGTCGTACCTTTTTCTGCCAGTTTTGATGTAAATAGCTGCTAGCTTACTGTGGACATGTAGGTATTGAAATTTCCATAGCTGAATTTGCATAATATCATTGCAATACAGTCTATAAAAGACTTGTCACTATATGTCTGAAAGACCTTAATATATTCGTGCATATATTAACATGCAAAATTTAGAATATTTCTAGTCGCATTTGTTCTTGTTCGATAAATAATTATGTAAATTTGATTTGACGAGATCATGTTCATATTATATTTTTTTATATTTCTTTAGATATAACACCAATTAAATATTTTGCAGTACTACTGTCAGTACTTTTTAGATTTTTATTTTTTTTAAATTTTTTTTACTTTTTAGCTTTTTAATTTTTTTTTTTAGTCACTACTTTTTTTGTACTGGTCATAGTACTATTATTATAATTACAAGCGATTGGCGTTAATCAATAAATATAGCTTGGTGTTTGGCATAAGACTTGGTAAAAAGTAAGGCTTTTCTGCTTAATTCCAATTATAGAACACTAAGTTATTTTATATAGTTACTTATGTATATCATTTTTTTCTCATTTCACGCCAAAAAAACTGGCAAAATTTTGTTAATATCTTAAATTTCATATAAAGTCAATATAGCATGAATACACTGCGTTCCAGATCATATATTAAGTAATTACAGTTCAGTAATAAAGCCTAATAATGCACAAGCTAACTAAGTAATACAGTGCTTAATACGTGTTAGTCATAATTGCTTATAGCTTAAAAGTTATATTAAGTACCAATGTATATTAGGTAGTGTATGAGGAAAGAAAGTTTAACCGCACTTTATGGAAGTTATGAAACGTCATCCACATTACTTTCTCACCCCAAAAGGGATGACGTTTATAATTTTCGGGAACTTCACTAACTATGAATATACCTGTGACTTGGACCAAAGTTTTGTGTGCCAGAATTTTGAATTTTAGAGTTATACCGACCTTCTAATCTGTTAAGGAATTTCTTCGTTCTTACAAACATTTTGTAGAACAAGTTTTGCGAATAATTTAGCGCGATTTTGGAATATCACAGGTATTTCTTTAATGAACTATTAGGCTCAGAATGTTTGGCATTTTTTTCTCGTGAAAATAATAAAATAACCTCGATATTTTATTAAACTTTCATTGCGTGGGTATATTAGTTACAAAATATTTTAGTGTTCTGAGTACACTTTTAATTTAAAATTCCGCTTTCGAACTATGCCCTTTTGTGGACCTAGGAGAAAAACATTTGAAGAAATACGATTATTTTGAGATTAACTATCATTATCATCATATAAGCCGTAAGATGTCCACTGCTGAACGTAGGCCTCCCCTATTGATTTCCATTCCGACCGGTCGGTAGCAGCCTGCATCCAACGAGTCCCAGCGATCTTAACCAGGTCGTCCGTTCACCTTGCGGGAGGCTTTCCTTCTCACTCAAGAACCTTTCTACCCCATCGGCCATCGGTTCTCCGAGCTATGTGCCCTGCCCACTGCCACTTCAGCTTGCTGACTCGCTTTTCTATGTCGGTAACTGTAGTTCGTTTACGGATCTCCAAATAGGTATTATTCCTACACAAATAGGTACTAGTATGTTTATTAGCTGGTTAGACTATTTAAACTCTGCCTAATTTAGGATCAGACTACCGTAAGTGAGGTTTGTGAAGCTATTACCAATATTTATATAATACTTGCTACCCTAGTACTAGTAAAACCCGCAGAATAGCTTATTGGCGTACGGGGGGTAACGCCGCGGGACAAAGCTAGTATAAAAATAGTAGCCTAAGTTACTTCTTAGATCTACAGCTATCTGCCAGTGAAAGTCCCGTTAAATCGGGGCAGTCGTTCCAGAGATTATCCGGAAGAAACAGCAGACAGACTGACAGATAAAAAATATTTATTTTAATGTTACAAACAGACACTCCATTATTATTTATTTGTATAGATGTATATATAATTATATAATACTAGCTGATCCCCGCAACCTCTTCTGCATCTCCTATTGCCCGCAGAGTTATGTTATGAAAGCGTGAACAAATTTGGTTAGCATAAAAACGCTTATAGTGAGCCACCATCAAAAGACAGACAAACTGTCGCTGACTTCTTTTTTGAACTATTAAAAGGGAAAAATTCTTTCATACATTATTTTTGCAAAACTTTAACCGTATATACAGCGCACGCAGCGGAAGCTCTCAAAAGGGAAAAAAATAAATTTGAAACATTCTACATTGGTGCATCGCTTTTATTGGTCTTAGCATGATGACATACAACCATCAAAATTGAACAGTAGTTAATGAGGTTAGCGAGTTCAAGCAAATAAACAACCTCATCAGCTTTACATATTAGTATATATATTTATATTATTCGAATATTTATTTATTATTTTAATTAAAACTATCAAGCAAGATCATATCATGATTAACTGTATACGTATCGGAGGAAATATCAATTACCATAAATCTAGTTTCTAGAACCTCTAATTAGGTTTCATGACATGGCTGGCATGACAGGTGTGTTACATAACGTGAAATCAAATCCTATTAGCTGTGAGTTCGACTGCTATTGTGAGGATGTTAATTTAGCTTTAGACTTAATGGAACCTGTCACGTTGATGAGTAACTAAATAAATTATTGGTAAGCCATTGTTCATGTGATAAGTTAGGTCACCAATGTGTTGTGTATCAGGATGCTGTTTATCTGTACTAATATTATAGAGATGTAAAGTTTTTGAAGTTGTAGGGAGTAATCTTCGGATTTACTGAATTTTGGTTTTAAATTTTTTTACCAGTAGAAAGTTACATTATTTGTGAGCTCCATAGGTCTATATCTCCTCCTCGCATTTTTATTCTCATTACTGAGGGCCCAGTAGTCGTGGAATGATCTTCTGCCGCACAGTTTCTCGCCAGATGTTCTCCCTTAACGAATTGAAGTAAAAGGTCTGAAGAAATAATCAACCCGACAAGCGATTACAGCGATATCTGACATACAAACAGGCGGAGATGCGGACAAAAGCTAGTGTGGAAATATAGAAGTATGTTTATTAACATTCTGTTTATTAACAAAGCTAAGCTAAATAACATTTAATACTAGACTTGGTCGCGCTATTTGATGCAAAACAGATGCTTCCTTCAGTTTTCAATGATAATTTTTATCGAAGTGTTATTGTTATAACTCTTTTATATCAAACACATGTAATTATACTTCTTTGGGCTTGAGCGAGAGAGAGACGTGAGGTAAGCTTAACGTGAGATTAAGCTGCCATATTTTTTTATGTGTCGAAATTGAATGCGTTTATTATACGTTTCGTACCCGTCATAATTGAGATTGTTACCTCTCTTTGTTTATAATAGAAAACATTCAACATTTATGTAACAGTATCATTTTCTAACATTTAAGACTAGAAAATTTTCGTCGTATTTAAAATATTACTAACCATTAGAAAACACAAGACACATCCGCAAACGAAGTAAAAGATTACAATTCTTTATATAAGTAAAACAAAACTGTCCCTTGACGTAAATAAAGTAAGGGTATTTTAATATTTGTTGGTAACTTTTTCGATTCCAATGTAATTCGAGTAATGAGCTTAGAGTAACTTGTTAAAAAATCCTTTTGATACTTTTACAAAAAATTGCTAAGAAGTAATATTGCTTGTGAAGTTACTCAAAAGCAGTTTAATAGGTAAATTGTTAATTATTACTTAAATACGAATATAAAATATAAACGTTTCATATTGACTTTTCAGTTAAGAATTTCACATTGTACGATTACAGTGTACACATCGATATGTGTAACATCTTTTTTTTTATTTCTTTCAATAGTGACTGATCGAATTGTGAGAAAAGGGACGTAGTATGTATATTTATTTATTTATTTATTTATTTAATTGAAAAACATTTACAGTATCTTTACAGAATTGTTATCCCAATACGACACTGTAATGAAAAATATATGTATGTATGTAACAGAAAGCCGGAGAATTGCATGCTATGTCATTTGATCAATGTTATAAGTTTTATAGTTAGTCGTAAGATGGTAAGTATTACCCCGGCTAGTTTTTGAAGTGAAAACTTCTTAACCGGCATTGTGCACTTTTTTGGGATGGTAAAAAAATATTTAACTCGTGTCAAAAACTAGTGTCATGACACGAGATCTGATCGAATTTTCGTAAGACGATTCGAAGAAATTTAATAAATTAAAAATGCACAACGTTAATGTTCAAGTTTTCCCTTCTGTCGGCACTCTCAGAATGCAACCCGTTCTTTTTTTTTGGTTACTTGCTATTTACATACTTGTACTTATTTACATACATGCGTTTCCGCCTTTTGGGATTATAGTACGGTTTTTTCTTATAGGTATCAAAATTGTATCGCCCAGTCATCTTAGCTTGAGATTCTACAAAAGTGAATGTTTATAGAAAAATAACAAATATACAGGAATGTCGTTGTCTGAGTAACGTGTTTAGAACAAAATATTAGCCAATAATGAAAGATCAAAAGAGATGCAGACGAAGTTGCATGTTTCAACTTAGTCATCATCTTCCTTAGCCTCAGCATCAGCCTTAATTATTCCCAAGATTATTTGGCGGCGGCTACTAGTTAAACCAGTTTTACCTGAACATTAGTTTTTACGAACTGAATTCGAAGTATCTTTGAGGGCACTGAATTCCCAATAGCGATTGCTATAGATGTTCATTACAACCAGGACCGACGGCTTAAAGGCTCCGAGGCACAGGCAAAAACCACAGCTATCTTCCATACACCGGGCTTATATTAAGAACTTCTTGTAAGAAAAACCCAACAGCAGTCCGATCCGGGAATGGAATCCGTGAGCTCTTGATCTACAGTCACTTGCGCTAACCACTAGACAGTGGTTCAACTTAGTATTATATGAATTAAACAGTAGCCCTTTGTATATATATTATTAAAATAGGATAATAAATTGAAGGCATAACACTATGTTAGGATAAGCCTTTCTCGTACATCGATATAAAAAGGGATAACTCTATTTTGGCTCGATTTGTTTATTGAATAAGTGTATCTTTTTACATAAATATCATTACAGGTATCAAGATCTTTACTCGTTTGAACCATGAACATCGCTACTAGGAATGGATAATACGATAAATTGTATTTCTATTCTGTATTTCTTTTTGAGCACAAAGAAGTAATTTTCTTGTAAATAATTATTACTTCTTGAATTAAATGTAACCATTGAATGGTTCTTACAACTGACAATTTGTCTGCAAGATAATTTTTGTGCCCCAAAAATTATTTTCTTTGCATGTCGCTTGAAAATATAAATGTATAAATATACCGATTCGAGTAGATTTTAACATTTACATAGAGTTAGTTCCTTGAAGGAGCACAGATAAAAGAAATTTCTAGAATGTAAGACTCTTAGGACTGGATAGAATTTAAAAGATTATTTTCCATGAAGCGATACAGTATAGTGGAAAATAAATTTTGAAAAAAATAAAAGTATATCAGCACTTGAATTTAAGTATTTATTTTAAACTTAAAGAATATTCCGTGGGAGAGTCACGCTTCGGCACGAATGGACCGGCTCGACCGGAGTGATTCCACGGCCTCACAGAAACCGGTGTGAAATAGCGCTTGCGCTGTGGTTCGCCGAGTGAGTGAGGATGCCGGAGAACCATAACCCAACCGCTCCCCACATCCCTTTCCCCATCCCCCAAAGGTTAGCAACGCACTTCTGACGTCCCTGGTATTGCGAGTGTCCATGGGCGGTGGTAATCGCTTACCATCAGGTAATACGTCTGCTCGTTTGCCGACCAATACCATAAAAAAAACTTAAATATCAAACGTAAATGTCCTTATCCGCCCGCAGAATTACAAAGAATCGTTTACTTTTCTAGATTATTTTCTTTCAATAACAATTTCACTAGTAATTAGCTAGCACAAAGAAAGTAAGCAAAGATATCTACTTAAAATTGTTCTAAATTTGAAATGTTTGAGATAAATCTCTCAAAGAGACGGAAAAATGAGTGGAATAAATTGTCAATTTTTTAAACCCAATAGGAATGAGGTTATAGTTATTTTTTAATTTTAATTATCCGGCATATGTTAGAACAATGATCGAATGACGTTAACTCAAAAAAACCTCTAAAAATAGGAAAAGACCCTATTTCTAGGGGAGGAAATTAAAGGGCGCAACGAACTTGTGATTCCTGAGTCACAAGTGTCTATGGGCGACGGAAGTCACGTACCATCATTCTTACGTTTAGACATACATATGTATATACATTGAAACCAATATTTATTAAAGTCTGTATCAGATTTGATTACCGTTCCCATTCAATGTAAAGGTGAGCGGTCATTCGGACTGTCGTAAACATTTACGTGCGCCTTTCAACCGCCATCATCGGGATTATCCCAAATTTACGAATGTAGGACACAAATTGAAATGTTTATATATAGTAAAGTATAGTATGTTGCTGGATATAGGCCTCTTCTCAGAAAGGAGGTAACACATAAATAGTTGCGCTCATCATACGATTGCCATTCTACAAAAACCAAGTCAACCAGTCATGGCCAATTACCAGTAGACCAGTCCTATCAATAATTAGCATTATTCTACTATTGGTGCGAACGTGTACAAATATAAACTTAATTAATAAATAAAAAATTGAACACGACAAGAAACCCAGAAATGAGGAAACAAACTGTCTCAATAGGAATTCTTGACAAATGTTAGGGATGTCAAAGGATTACCCCAGCTTAAGCAAACAAGCTTTTATGTGCTCAGATTTGTTCGTATTCCAACATTTAAATTGGCAAAGAGCACAGTATTTCGGTCATATGAACACAGAGTATAAAAATACCAATGTGAAAAGGAGAAATAAGAAAAAACTTTATATAACTTTCGAATTTGTTTTCATATCTCTAGTATAACAGAAAGATCATGTTTTTGGAACAAGTAACTACAGTGGCACAATCACCTCCCCTCAAAGACTGGGCTGAGTCTCCGGTTGCCTCAAAAACAACCAAAGAATTGCTTTATACAAGTTTTCTATGAGGCCGTGGTATCATTTCGGCCAAGCTCCATGTGCGTCAAAAGCTTTCATTTATATGGAACTTGTAACACAAAATTCATCCCATGGGTGTCGAAAAAGGCGGTTAAGGTAACAAACTAATATCACAGGATAATATCACTGCAAAAAGAAGAAACACCTGAAACAAAACCCATTCCAACCCGTCTAGTTGGCCAGTGTGGTACAGTAAGCCAAGACCTCCTTTCAAAGGAGAGACAGTGTTATAAACATAATGTCTATTAAAAACCTTTGATTATGATGATGATGAAACAGGTATTCTGTTTTGAACCATTTAAAGTGTATTAAATTGCAATTGAATATCCAATCCAGTATGCACCCAGCAGTGGCCAGTAATATCTCTGTGACTTGATATGACACCTAGATATCAGACACACCAATGGTCTCCAGTGCAATTCAATTAATTTGTAGTCATCTAACGGTGCGGGCGAGAACCTAATCGCATGAAACGGTTGGGCTACTGGTTCAATAACTCGATTACTACTCTCGATGCTCATATAAGATAAACTGCGTAGTTGATTAGAAATTTGAGTTAATAACGCTATGGTTTGTTTTTTAGGTAACCACTTAAAATTCTTGTACTTCGAAAAAATTTTTTTTTATCTAAAACATCTTATGTGGAGAGTCTTTATGTTTAAAGATTCGATTGAACCGACTTTGGAAAAATAATATTAAGTTAAGAAACATCTACCAGTATTGTAGAATTGAGTGTACTAGAATTACAAAATAAAAATAAAGATACTGAGTGAAGAGATTTTTCTTTAACATGCTGAAATTAACACATATATTGTTCTACTCACTCTTTTACAGTCTGTGGTAGTTGGTTTGCCCTAAGGCTTACAATAAAACAGGCAGTACGTGCAGAGTATCTGCTAAGTATATTTTATTCTGTGAGGTTATCTGCAAAATGTTCTGTGGGGTGATTTATGGGACTAATGTATTACTGATACAAGAAGAAAAATACAACTTTTGTTTTTAGGAAAAACTAGTATAAAGTTTACTCTAATTAATTAATTTTGGCAGAATTATTAGTCCTATTTAGAAATGTTTTCTTTGTTTACATGCTATATATGTATGTTGTACTGCCTCGTTGGTCTAGCGGTGGATGTATGCGAAATACCGGGCTGAAGTGTTATTTAGTTTTTCTTATGATACAAATGCTTAGTTACACTTTGGAGCCTTGGCCCCTGTGCCTCGAAGAGCACGTAAAACCGTCGGTCTTGCGCCTGATCTCTCCCCGGTCGTATCGGCTAACCATCCCATCGGATTACGAGAGTGAAGGAACATAGAGTGCACCTGTGTTTGCGCACACACTTGTGCACTATAATATCTCCTGCAGTGCGCTGGTCTTCGGTGATACTGGCCGCCGTGGCCGAAATCGGCTAGGATAACATCATCATCATCATCAAAATATGTGTATGTTGTATGATACGCCTGTATTGTCTGTTATATTGCTTTTTGAATCAGTTTTTGTCTGGATATTCCATATCGGTTTATATAATAGGAATTTGTTGCATACCGTTCTATTCACAAACTGAAATTATTCAAAGCTTCTCAACAAATTGAAGCCTACATTATATTTAAGCCTCACAAAATTATACCATTGGTAAAGATCTGGTAAAATTTACCCTACGTTATTACCTACTTACAGAGGAGGCTCTTGACTCCGAGACTGTGAGTATAAAACGGCCAACTATTACATTCCTTTGGACAAAGGACGGGGCATACCGCCCTACCTGTATACCTATCTACCAAGGTACACTCTCATTACAACTGGAATGTACAAGCTTTTGTTTGACTCCAAAGGTCCTAAGGCTATGATCACACTAGGCGAACCATGAGCTAATATTTTATTCAAAAATTGGGTACATGACTAATGGCTGACGGCGATGTAGTAGCTAATGTCCCTTGGTTTCAAGGCTGACAATTTACAATTTTGTATGTCTGATTCGTTCAAAATTCTTACATGTAATCGGTTTTATAATTACTTGTAGGGTAATTATATTCATTTCATGACATAATCTACATTTAATGAAGTATATTTACTAGTTTTTAAATTGAAACTTTATTAGCAAACATTCGAAAGCAAACTTAAAGCTTGTAGTATATTCAGAGCTTATTGTCTTATCCTTTGATTATTATATATTGTACTCCCTAATATCTCATATTATATATTAGTATAGATAAGACCTATTAGGTCTCTATTGATCTCTCTTCTTTACTAGGCATGGGAGGTATTATTTAAGTAATAATCCATCAATTTGGATAAACTTCAGACTTCAAAACCTGCGACAATATTTTAAGAAACTCTTAGTACCTAACCTACAAACTATATTTTTGGTCAACACCCGAAGGGAGTAATAAATAATTTAAAATACTTAGTTTGACATCGTTACATTGAACGATGAACCCAGTGACTTTCCTGTATACTTGTAATAAACAACTTTTAAAATGAAAATTTATAAATGAAAATATAACCTTTTTTTATTGTGTAGGGGACTAACGAGCAGACGTATCACCTGATGATACGCGATCACCGCCGCTCATAGAGACCCGCAACACCAGAGGTGTCACAAGTGCGTCGCCGACCTTTGGGGGATGAGGAAAGGGATGTAGGGATGGGTTGTGGTATGTGCCTTCGGTATCCGCACTCATTCAAGCAAGCGCAAGCGCTATTTCACACCGGTTTTCTGTAAGGCCACGGCATCACTCCGGTCGAGCCGGCTCATTCATGCCGAAGAATGTCTCTCCCACGATGAGAATATATTGTTAGTCAATTATACCTTTTGATTATTAGGTATTTCTTAGTTTCAGTTATGTAACACTTTTTCCTGTTACACGAAACGTGTAAGTACTCTTCCTCCACAAGGTCTATTTACATTGGTGTGTGGGTTAATTGTTGTGTGTTCGACATCAAGTGGACTAATAACAAACACTTTATTGTTCATCAATAATTAATTGAATACCATCCAATTTTCAGGAAAATTCTTCAGCCGGCGTACTACGGGATTATGATAATTAGTCATCATTCATTCATTTTCCTAGCCTTTATTATTCTCAAGATTTGGAGTCAGCTACTAGTTCAACCGGTTTTTTCCAGTTTTTACACGGAGCGTCTGGAATCGGACCTCCGCAACCCTGAGGGTGAACTGAATTCAAAGGCAAGAATAATAGCTACATAATGCCATAGATGTTCATGACAACCGGGACAGACGGCTTAACGTGTTCTCTGAGGCACGGGCGGGAAACAGCGCCATCTTCCATACTCCAGGCTCCTTTAAGAATTTCTTGTAAAAAACCCCAACAGCAGGAGCATTGCAACATTGATCAGCAGTCGCTTACGCTAACCACTAGACCAACGAGGCAGTCAGGAATAAGATAATTAGTATTGAGCATAAAATTATGTATTGCGTCACACGAGTATATAAAAATCTTAATTAAATATAATATTAAAATTAATCGTAAGTTTATGATAGATGACAAACTAAAGGCAAATGTTTTGTTTAAAGATTAATAAATTTTGAGGTGCTTTTTCATTCTGTTCAAATTACCTTTTTTTTTAAAGGGTCTAATTCCACCCACACGCTCACCACTGTAACTCCTGTACACCAGGATCAACAGCAGTGACCCAGGAACACACCAAATTAGCTTTTTACAATCTCCCTTATGATAATCTATTTCAGCGAGTAAGTAATTCTAATAAACAATTTTCTACAGCTTCTAACTACCTGAAATCCGAGTAGACACCAAATTTTGTACGGCATACTGACCTAGATTAATCTAATTAAAAGGCTAACATTCAATATGAAGGATTGGTCAGAATTATCCATTGATCCATTGAAATTTACAGCATGTAACCTCTATTGAAATCTACTGCATTAATCCATCTCGTGAAACATACTACCACTTAGGTAAATTAATTTAATTTAGAAATGTCAAAGTTTACTGTATTTTTGTAAAAGACTTGATATTATAGAAGGTAGAAGATGTCAGTCAATTACGGATTTCAGGTTTAAGTTGTCGCGGTCTCAGGTTTAAAGCTCATAGGTACGATATGTTAGTTACGAACGGATTTAATGACAGGGACGGATTAAAGAACTTTGAGGCATCGTGCGAGTTTTTACAGTCTTTGGTTTATTGTACCAGAGACCTAATACCTGTTTAGGTACGTCATTCTAGCTAAGAAAAGATTTTACGACAGGATTGGATTAAGGTCTAAAGGCTTTCGGTTTGTTAAACTTTTATTGAAGTGTCTATTCCTAAAATAATTGAAATTTGTCAAGGCGACGTCTAATAAAAGATAATAATTTTATGTCAGGGCCGAATCAAGGACTAGTAAGGTTTCTCAAACTGTATACTTTTCTCGAATTTTATTACAATATTTGATATTCTGTTTTTTTTATTATTTCATAACGAATCCTATTATTTAGAAGCATCCACGTGAAGGTACTTTTAATACCATTTTCAGTATTGAAAGTCGTAAATCAATAAAACTTTTTATTTCCTGCTATGCGTATAAAGATACTTAACATTGATCGTTAAAAGGTAGTGAGTTCAGCGTTATCCGAGGCTCGATGGACCCGAAATGGAAAATCCATCAGGAGACTTATTTTAGGAAAATATAGGAGGTTTATCTTAAAGTATTGAAGGCGACATATTTGTAGCACAGTCTAAATCTCCTTGGTGACTTCTTCGTACAGAATGAAACACAGATAAAGCTTTCCATGTTGTGGAAATCTCCTTAAATCAATTCGCTATGTTTTATGTTAAACCGATAGTACTATTTGAATGACTGGTTTCTCGCTATATATGAAAGGATGGCTATGTAAACTACAGCGTGCAAAAACACCAGGTATATAGAAAGTTAAAAATAAAATGAAAGCATATTAGATCTTTTGGATGGTGATGATAAAAGATTCGGATTAACTATGATATTAAAGTCAACATCAGGTATACGTTTTGCTAAACATACTACTTTCCTAACCTGTATTTTTGAAATACCAACTGTACTCGTTACTTTGAACATCGTTCGTTTCCCGAGCTTCAGTGAGACTGACTAACATCAATTAATTTATATATGTCTATAAGAAAAAGAATTGTAGGACAATGAAATCTAATTGTGAGCCTTCGAGTCGAATCAAGAACCTAAGAAGAATAACTAATATTTACCATATAGAAATAATAATGTACTATTATTAGCAGTTAACATTTATCGAACCCAATAAAATACACGAACGCTTCTGAAACTCTAATGTCTAAACATTTCCCTTTACTCGATACCGATTAATATGTCAGAAAGCACACAGTACATTGTTTAATCAAAGGAGCTATAAGAGAAATAGCAGCTAGCAGTTACTAGAACTCCAATAAAATAATAATTAGGTTCACCTATCTATCCGTACTAGAAACGTTGAAGCTTCGAATGAATTTTATTACTTAACATGTTCAAGAGACTTATCGAAGTATCTATGTGTGTTGTGTTTACAAAGAACGCCCACTTTGAATTCGTTTGTGTAGAATGTTATGGAAAAATAAGTTAATGCTGTAGGGCTATACAAAAGAGATATCTCTTTTATATTATTCAAATAATGATAATTTGAATTATCATAATTTCAAGCTGAAGAACTGAAATGGACTTTTCACCAATAAGAGTTATGTACCCTCGGGTTTTTTTTTTATCAAATAACACAACTATCGCTCTAAATATACGAGTGTTAGTTACACTAACCTGATACTTAGTATGAGATAACACTCTAAGTATAAGATGGTAGGCAGTGACGGTCACGAAATCGCTAACTGTCAACTGTGTGTGATAATATTCTTACAAAATGCTGAAGTGGCATTTTGTAGGAACTCCTAGTCTCTTCTTAGCTTAAATGAATAGTTATTTCAATAAATTAGGTATATATATTATATTTTCCTATCCTAATGCATGTACGTTTATAATAATTTTCAATTGAAATAAATGTGTTCGCAAACCCACGCCTTTGGACTTTTCCATTCCTGATAATGGCATTATCCGTAAATGCTGTAATTTCCAATGTCCTTTGTTTAAGGTTTGTTTAATAATGTTGGTATTGAACAAAGAACCAGAAATACTACAATGTGGATCAAAAAAACATAAAACGTATATTCTTTATTTGAACTGTTTATGTACTTAATAATTATTTTGCAACTGAAACACAGGTAGTTATCCTTTCTAATGGCAAAAAAGTGACTAAAGAATTAGATATACTTATTTAATTTTAATTACAACTTACTATTATTACTAGACTGACTGAAAAGATCAAGATTGTAACAATGGCCAGTGAAATTAGAAACGTACTAAATTTAAAATAGGTCTCAGAATTTTATACACATTAATTTATTGATAGATATAAATATATTTACTAAGCATAGCATACATTTTTCAATAGCAAGAACAACAGTAAATTAATGGATACAGAAAATCCGTATCGTGGTGGACTGGAAGAGATCGCCGTTAGCGATAAGACCGCCTATTGTAACATTTGCATATTTTGTAATTAATTACTTGTTTTATTTTAGTAATTTTGTATTTTTTAAAAAAAGATATAAATAAATAACAGCTTAATGTTTCCTTCATATTGCTTTAAAGTCACTTATCAAAACTATTCAAAGCCACTATTCAAAATCTTTAACGTAGATAAATCAAAGTTTTTCATTCTAATTTGACTGACAATTAAAGCAATATATTTGTACAAACATAGAAAAAGTTACACGGGTCGAAGTAGAAACTCAAAGAGAATAAAAATAAAATTACAATGTTGTCAATACGAGACCCATACGAGTTTTAATCTCTTTGCAAGATATACAAGAAACGGCGAGATCGTTATTACTGCCTCGTGTTCCAACTTCTTTGATTTCTTTTTCGTTTTTTTGTCTATGAGCGTATGTATATTACGTACATGCATTTCTTGCAAATAGAGCGTGCGTTAATCAAAATAATTTAGACCTAAAATGATACAACTCATATTCCGACGGTTCATTTATAATGAAATAATATTATTTGTATTGAGAAAATTTATGCGAATGAACTATATGGTAATGAATGAAAGGACCAATCATATTAATAACAATTTCAATTCGTTTAACATGTTCAATAATTATGTGATACCATATTCATTTAATAAATTGCCTTTGATTAGACTCAGACTGTTGAAATAAATATAATAATATTTTATTTGGTTAGACGTTATTTGTAAAAAGTTTTTTTCATAACATGTTGCTTATATAATACATAGGACTAGAATTGTTTATCAGATATACACGTATAGGTTCTAGTGATGTTTAAAAATGTATTAGTGGTATAAGTTTATCTTAAACGTAACATGAATACGTGTTTAGACTCACAGTATTATCAGTAGTCCACATGGATAGCTATAACCATTTATCATATTAAGAAACGTTATTATATTCGAAAGTCTTTGTGAACTAAGTTTATTTAAGAAATTAAAGTTTTCATTTTATTTTAACGTTAGTTTCATTCGTTTCAATAGTTTCTTTTCAATATAAAATTATTAATCTAAAGCTAAGTATAAGTCACTTCAGATATTTTACCAGAAACTTTTTGATATATACTTGACTCAAAGTAACAGTTTTCACAGTAAACTATTATTTTATAAATTTAATACATTCTACAACTTAAAAGCTCTTTAAAGATATAGAAAATTCAATCAGTTGCCTACAAGCACATAACTGTACTAGTGGAAACTTATTATGGTTGGATATTACTTAGCAATCAGAGAATAATTTCATGGACAATAGTAATTAAGTGCTCTAATGAAATGTCAGTTACACTGTAAAGGCTAATTCCAGTGTTAGTAACGGATCGGTGAGACTAACAGTTTCCGGATATTAATTAGCTTTTATGATCACTAAATACATTTTCATCAAATCATATTTATTAGCCTGTCAAATACCGGTAGCTAATTTACCTACATGTTTCGTTGAAACTAATAAGTGTTTATGTTTGTGTAGAATATGATGTAGTATTACTTTATTATTTAAAGTTTCACTCACTCAATACTACTCTACTACCACCATTCCTTCACTCATTTCCATTCAAAAAATAATCATCAAAATCCGTTCTTAAACGACGAAGCTATCCGCGAACACACATAAAAAAATATATACAGTCGAATTGAGAACCTCTTCTTTTGTGAAGTCGTTTAAAAATAGGATTAAGGAATAGAGCTTTAAGTGGTAATTAACCCACAGTATAGCCGGACGCGGACACACGCAACTTCACACAGAGATAATCAATTTCCGGTTCTGTAACCGTTAAGACATTGCCAGCGTCCACAAGCCCATTAATTCGTATCCGGATAGACTAGAACAGAGCTCTCACCTACCTGCACCCTCGTCAACACATAATCACGTGACAGGGCGCAAATAAACGACGTCATACATAGTAAGGACCTGAACGTTAAATTGTATGTTTAATTTTAATCTGTAGTTTAATTTAATGAAATATTAGGATTGAGAGTGTCATAGACATATGCCTACTTCAATATACGCCACACTGATCGAGTTTGGGCTTCTCGGATAATGCTCCTGCCAGCCATCTTGTATAATATGTATTATACAAGATGGCTGTGTGTTTTCTATGTATAATAATGTATGTGTTTACAAAAAAAAAAGTATATATGTATTTGTATCAGTTGTCTAGTACCCATAACACAAGCTCTGCTTAGCTTGGGACTAGATGGTGTTGTGTGATAGATGTCCAAATATTAATTATTATTATTATTATTATCTTGCTCAAGTCATCACTTTAACTGGCCTGTGATCACAATACGGTTGAGAGTATATTTGCATGTCATACCTATATTTTGCCTTACAATTTATTCACTCAGCTGGTGATCAGCAGTAAAGTCACATACACCTCAATTGTGTTTATTTTCTCGACCAATAGTATTTTACAATCTAGAATTTAGAACAGAGGCAATGAAAACCTTCTTGTAAATATTTGTTGCAAATATTCAGCTAGGTATTTATACTTCGTCATAACTTATTACATAATCTCTTATAACATCATTAAGATTGTAAGATTTTTCGTGTCTAATTGCAATGGGCAATGTAGATCAAAAGTTAATTATAAGACAATAGGAGTGAATGGAAGTGTACCAAGAAATAAACGTTATATAAATAAATATTTCGGCCATCTAACACACAATGCCATCTAGTCCCAAACTAAGCAGTTAACTTGTATTATGGGTACTAGACAGTTGATATAAATACATGTATACTTTTTTCTTGTATAAACATACATATTATACATAGAAAACACCCAAACTTCGAAACAAATATTTGCACTTCATACAAACATTTGGTTCGATCCGGGAATCGAACTCGAGACTTCAATCACAGCAGTTGTATACGCTACCACTATGCCACCGAGGCATATACCCATATTAGATACTAGCTGAACCCTGCGGTGTTAGTCGCAGTTTGTGCCGCGGGTAAAGCCGCGTGCGAAGCTAGACTAAAAAAATAGCCTAAGATATATATTATCAGGTACCTAGCTGATCATTTAAGGAGTAACTTAGGTTACTTTTATAAACAGGCATAAATAACTTCTAAGATTTGTTAACTTAAGTAAATCTAATTACAAGCGTATTATGTAAAAGGTAATAAATTGTTACTTAAACTCTTAGTTACGTTTCTGTTTTGAATTCTCGAATATCTTTCTTTGCTAATACGACAACAGGTAATTGCTTAAGTAGGACTAAATTATTTTTATGTATTGCGTGAATCAATAAATCATTTATTTGCGTATAATTTGTCTCAAGATGAATGTTTATTACTCCTCAGCTCACACTTCTTCATACTCTGCGTAATGATTTGTTAATATATCAAATTTGTTAATTTCTATATAAGTACCAGATGACCCACGCGATTTTGCCTACACCTCTTTTCGATAATGCTTTGCTCCCATTAGTCTAAGCGTGATCATAACTAACGTATCTTACGCAAGCCAACAAAATGCAAATTTGAAAGAACGTGAAATTCGGTTAGTTAGCAGTTTCAGAGTTTATCATGAGCATAAACTTGGCTCGACGATTATATATAACAAATGTTCAACATAAATTACCTATCTTTCGTATCGGTGGATCGTCTTGACGGTTAGGTATGAATAATATTCCTTATGTATATTGGAGTTAATGAGACGCGTAAGGGATACTGGAGAAAATTTGTGTGAGTGATATGCGACACATAATAAAAAACTTATTGGACTATAAAAGCCAGGTTTTGAGCAGCTGAACCGATTTGGCTGTAAGTTGGTGAGGAGGTAGGTTAAAACCAGGAGACGAACACAGGATACTTTTAACATTTTTTTTTTACTTTTTTGTATAGTGCGACTTATCTCCTATTTTAGTTTCGAATTTAAGCCGATCGTGGTCAGGAAAAGTCTAGTGTGAGCTTAGCGACGCTTTGGTGATGCGCGATGTTAGTCCCATACTCACTACACTTACGTCTATACACTTTATCTAGTCCTTACTGTCGTTTGAGCAAACTTTTTCTTAAGTTCGTCAGATCTTGTTTGCTTAGTTGACATTATTTAATTGCTGTGGTCTCCTGTTAGTGTACTTTATAGTTGTGTATATCCTTTATTGGAGATCCTAATATTAATAAACATATCTACATTCTATTATATAACTAAAGTGAAATGATAATCAACTAATCAAAGGTCTTTATTTTGACATACTTGGTTTCATAAAATTGTTACATATAGGTAATAGATATTATGGGCTTACTCTTATGCCTTAAGATAGCGGTTCGCGCCACGATAGAGACAGGAGACTGCGATCGGAGACCGCGACCGTCACATGTCCATAGGCAATGTATAAGCAACAGTTCGCGAGCGAGACCGAGACAGGAGACAGGAGACAGCGAGACGGCCGCTGCCCCAGACAAGTAGTGTCTCGTGTCGCGCTCGAAAAGCACAATAAATACTTCCTATATTGTCATCAAACATTTGGTGCTACTTCACTAATAGCGAAAATGATCCTTCTTGGTATCTAGTTATAATAATATTATGGACATTTAACACACAACGCCATTTAGTCCTAAACAAAGCAGAGCTCCTATTATAAGTACTAGAGAACTGATATAAATACATATTTATGTTTTTATTAAAAGAAAACACCTTAACTCCTAAACAAATATTTGCAGATCTTACGAAAATTTGGTCCGACCCAAGACAGGTTCTCCGGTATCGGCCTAGACCTACAGTACATAAAGAAGAGACCGAGACAATTTTCGCGGTCGCCGGTCGTGGTCTCCTATCTCGGTCGCGGCGTAACCGCTACCTTTAAGTGATAGTTATTTATGACTTACACTTAAGAAAGTCTAGACGTATCCAATAATAAAATATTGTGCAAGAAAATCAAGAAAAACACTTAGTTGTCGTAAACAAGCTAAGTGTTTTTCTTCGTAGCCTAAGTTTTATAAAAACTGTCAATAACAATCTATTTTATTTAGAGAGTGAAATTTGTAAGAACGTTTATTATTGTAACATTAACATGACAAAGAGTTGAATAAATCGTCTGACAAGAATACATTAACATTTTCTTCTACCGCACTGGTCTTTTCCCGATCTTATGTATAACATACGACAAACGTTCATTTTTCAGTATTTTTTTAGGTTTATTGGGTTGGGTGGCCTAAACTTTACCTCTTTATAATGTTAGTACTTACAGTGTCCTACAGATAGGAGTAGACTCGTATTATCGTTGCCCCTAAGCTAATACTATTGTGTAAGTTTTATTTGAATGATGTACTTTGTCTAAGCCTTTTACCCTAGTAGGTAGGGGTCAATTTTGAGTTTACTACGACACGGCTATACTTAGATTTCACAAGTGGAGTGTAGTCTATTTGCTTAGACATGGCAATATTGATCGCTCATTCGCCGCACGTACGGCAAGCCACAAAAGCAAAGGGCCCGACTGTTCACCTGGCCACAGGCAAGTATAAATCATACTACGTCAGTTTACGCCGTTGTATGACTTAATATATTCGTATTTCACAACAATAACCACAATTAAGTAGAGTTCGCCGACACTATCTAAACGAATGGATTATACTGCAATTGTCACCCCAATATAAGGCGAAATTGAACTTCTGTAGAAAGACTGCTATCGGACTTTTTATGGCACTAATTACCAGAGGATTACAGATGTTCAACGAAGTCCGACGCTCGGCTTAAGTGCTCTCCGAGACAGAGGGTTTTGATGTGTTAAGAATGGTTACACTAATATGGCTTGGATTATTTATCTCTTCAATATGTTAACCTACTCAGTTATTGCTTAGTCACGAGGCTGACTGCACGGTTGGCCCAGTGGTTTAAGTGGTCGCCACACCGCTTTCTACTGTGCCAAGTGTTGTGGGTTCAAATCCCGCATGGGGCAACACTGTGAGTGATCTGCCAATTGTTGTTATGAGTCTGGGTGTTCTTTGCGTCTGTTTCATGTATGTTTATAAAGCCCCCCGCGACACAGGATGTATATTCCTAATGTGGGAGTCATCTTTAAAGAAGTAATGAATTTCTAATACAGTAAAGAAAAATAACGCTATTTTTAACTTCCAGTTATCATTAAAACAATATCGGCATCCTATAGTGACGTATTAAACTTGCAACGGCAGCCCACGTCGGCTTGATGTCACTTGTTTTTTCCAGAAAAGAAATCAAGCGTATTGTTCAACTGAACATGCTTCCTCTGTTTTCTTTGGTATAAATAAATATTTCAACTTGTATATAAATGTGTTGACGTTTGCTTTAAATTGTACCTTGACTTTTCTTTATAATTTATTTTACTGAAAAGATGCCGTATTACATCATCTTTATGTTTTAAAGCTAATAAAATATACATTACACAATATCGAACAATAGAAACCTTAATAAGGAAATTCTACCTCTTTTACTTACTGGAACTTTCATACTATGGGCAATAAAAGTTATTAAGTAATCACTACATATTATAAAACAAAGTCCTCCTTCGCGCCTGTCTGTTCGCAATAAACTTAAAAGCTACTGCACGGATTTTAATAAGGTATTTTTAATAGATATAGTGATTTTTAGGATTCCGTGCCAAAAGCAAAAAATGGAACACTAATAGATTCGTTACGTCTGTCTGTCTGTCTGTCCGTCCGTATGTCACATTCATTTTTTTCTGAAACTATAAGAACTATAATGTTGAAACTAGTAAGTAGATGTATTCTGTGAACCACATTAAGATTTTCACACAAAAATAGAAAAAAAATATAAATATTAAGGGTCCCCATACTTATAATTCAAACTCAAAATGTTTTTTTCATTAAACCCGTTCCTGTGGGTCCCATAATATCTACGGATAGGTCTTCAAAATTGATATTTAGATTTCTACTCGTTATATCATCATTTTAATTGTTTAGTATATTGCCTAAAATATATGAAATTTGTTCAAAACATCGGCAAAAATTAAGCGGCACACCTTCTCAGAGTAACGTAGGCCATGTTATATTTTCCGTAAAGAACATTAATTAGACCTGTACTTGCAGTCGAAAAAAACATAATAAAACAGAATCATTAAATGATGTGGCGTAAGTTTCAGTAGTTCAATTTCTTTGAATTATTTAAGAACGAAGAATTCTTGTGTAGAATTAAATATTTCAGGTTAGTCATGAATGGCTTTAACAACTGGATACTATTAAAAGTCTTGAGCAAAACTATGGGAAAATTGACAAGTAGATTTAAAAATATTTCTCTAAATTATTCTGGAAGCATTAGTGTAACGGCGGTATGTTAATGCATTTTGGGCCATGTATCTTAGCCGTTGACTTATGGCATCACTTGCCGTATTTTTTTTAGTAGAAAACAGCCAAAGCTCAAACTCTTAATATAACCATGTAATAATTTTTTTTTAATACAACTCCCTCTCTGTGAATATACATTGGTATATTGTGTCGCGTCTAATATCTTATATGTTGAGTCGTGTCACTTTACAAACATATATAAAACAATTTGTGGATTACACAAAGTGTTGTCCCATGTGGGATTAGAAGCCACAACAATTTACCGTCGGAGAGCCACGCTTCGGCATGAATGAGCCGGCTCGACCGGAGTGATACCACGGCCTCACAGAAAACCGGTGTGAAATAGTGCTTGCGCTGTTTTTCACCGAGTGAGTGAGGATACCGCAGGCCCATAACCCCAACCCCTCCCCTATCTCCCCTAACCATCCCCCAAAGGCCGGCAACGCACTTGTGACTGCTTTGGTGTTGCGGGTGTCCATGGGGCGGCGGTAATCGCTTACCATCTGGCAAAACGTCTGCTCGTTTGCCCGACAATTCCATTATAAAAAAGAAAATGGGAAAGTAGAAAGAGGCGACCGATTAAACCGTTGCTTAAATCACTAGGTCAATCGTGCAGTCAAATCAAAAGATGACAATAAACGCTTACCAATTTCAAATTGTTGGCCTACGTCTTAGCTTATATTGTAAATGCGAAAAAGAATACGTCGTTTCTGAAAATCGGAATCTGAATAAGACTGACATGTATAGAAATAAATACTTACAGCAGTAGGACTTTTCTTGCTTTTGCTTGATGAAAAGTGTTCAATCACCTCCCAGTTAGACTTCTTGGGTGCTGGAGTATCAGCAGGTGATGGGGACGCGCGGTGCACGGCGGAGGGCGTGCTGCGTCCAGACTCTTCTGCCCGCATCGAAGTGGCGGCAGAACGGAGTGACGCGCAACGGCGGCCTCGTAGTGCGTCCTGTACAAAATAGAAGAGTCGTTTAAAAGATCGTTCTCTAAAGAGACGAAGTACTTTTTGGGCATAGAGGACCAATAAAAGTAGTAGAGCAACGCTGGTCTCACCATAAATGGGCCCGATTGGATTCTGCTTATTCTTTCCATCTGGATAAGTATAGTCATTTAGCAGCCCATTTATAAAAAAAAATGAGCAGACCTGTCACCAGATAGTGATTATGGTATGATGTGACGATGTGATTATCATCGGACATGGGCAAAAATAACTTAAATCTCCTACTCATAATTGCGTTGTCGCCTTTGATTGCTCTGCCAGAACTAGGAGGGAGTTTGGTCCCCAATAACCACGTGCACTCAGGCAAAAGCAATGATTGTTGATGTTCCGAAAGGCGTTGAAAAATTTCTTATTTCCACTTACAAATATTTCACATCAACATAACAATGTGTAAAAGATTGCATGTTCTATTAAACTTTTTCAACAACGTTTACCCCTTGTGTTCTATTTGGCAACTTCTCAGACTTAGTAACGCAGTTGGACAAAATTCCTACCTATTGTTATACCTATTTACTTATCCCGGCCTTAACAGAAAAAGTTATAAATGTTTATCAAATTATATAAAAACTTTTTTAATCAGAATTATGAAGTTTCATTTGTAATTTAAATGTACTTACATACTGTAATTTGTCTGACTGTCACGTTGAGGCTAACGTACGCGACTGCTGATCAAGAGGTCTCGGGTTCGTTGCCCGGGTTGGGCCAAAAGGTTTATTGTTTGCTTTTTGACAAGAAATCCATAATAATAGCCCGGACTATATAAGTTGGCGGTGTTTCACGTCTTTTGTTGCAGGCTTTACCAATTAAAAAAATCACTGTTTCCGAGATTCGCAAAATCTGTTTTAAAATAATGGAAAACTCAACACAAATTGGCCCATCATTATATTTCTGTATTATGTCTATCTTGCTTGTATGTAGTTGTTCTGCTATCTGTGAAAACTTTTAATTCGCCTTCTTTTTTTCATGCTACGTTTGTATACTGTAACAATATAGTTCTAGGTCTTCTTACAATGTAATATATAAAATTCTCGTGTCGCGGTGTTTGTAACCAAAATCATCCGAAATGGCTGGAATGGTTTTTATGAAACGTTGTGTGCATATCGGGTAGGTCTGAGAATCGTCCAACATCTATTTTCATACCCCTAAAGGATGAGGGTGACCCACCCCTATTTTTTACGGCAATTCGTTTGCCGGGTCAGCTAGTTATAAAATAATCGTTTATCTATGAAATAGATAAAAATAATACAAAATTTGAACTTATGACTATAAAAATTTTATTGTTAATGTATTTTTATTATTTTTAGAAACCTTTTAAGGAAAATAAGGTATGAAATGTTTATAAAAAATGGCCATGGCCTTTACTAAAGCCTCACCCACAAGAACGGATTCAATGCAATTTCATACCGATTTTTTTTAATGGTTATGTTAATATTAAGGTCGTTATTAGCATTTACTAATTCGTAAAGCTAACAAATCAGAAGTGTACTTACATAAACGAAACGAATAAGTTCCTCGGTCAAAAGGTCTCTGGCATAGTAGAAACCGGTTCAGGCAATATACCCTCATCGATATTCAATAAAAAGTTTGAGAACTCCTGCTTTCTCATACACGGGTTCAATATCTCTACGAGGCTCTTTCACCAATCGTTTAAGCTATGCACTCTGAAGAATACCTCTGTAGTGACACACGGCAATGCGGTACACATACATACAAACAAATTCATATTTATCTATCAAAACGAATACGAAAATATCGTTAAATTTTAAACGAACCTTCCCTCCGGAACCGTCAATCACAAATGCAATTTACCAATATTTTTACCAAATGATAACCTGCTGTGGTAGTCATAATGGTGTTCCGCAAATTTCCGAGCCAACTGACCCGCATTCACTAAAGCTTTCATATAGATATGCCGACTGTTTCTGCCATTAAATCAATACAGTCACCACGAATTTTTGTCGACATATATCTTGAGTAATTTTCCTCTTTATTGTATAAGTTGTTTACCGTTATTTAGAGTAGGTACACGGTGAGAGGATTGCTTTGGTGATTTTACCATTTGTAAAGGGTAATTGAGGTAAGAAAGAAGATTGAGAGTATTGGTATTCGGGTTTGATGAATGTGTATCTAATGAGTTATAATCATGTAAATAATAATTGGACGTGATTCATAAAACAGAATAATTTATTATTTCGTTGCTATTTATCTAATAGGCAAAGAGAGAGCCCCTCACGAATGGAACTAATAGTTAGTAGTTTTATACGGCTTCGTCTCTGCAGTAAAAATAAGGGAGAGTATGTATTTCAGTAAATAGTAGTAAAACAAAAGTCTCAAAAAACCTTTAAGGTTTTTTATTTTTATTACTTCTTCTAATAGACTTTAAAATTATTGATTAAATACTGCCATTGGTTAGTAAGTACACAAATTCGGAGTTCGATCATATGTCGGACTTAGTCGAACACAATATTCAGATTTCCGTGATAGATCGCTCCATCCATCAAAGTCGTTTTAATAAAACCCATGTTGTGTGCCTGGTTGCCAGTACTTCCGTAGTATCTAATAACTCTCTCAGTTTTCATCAATGTTGATGAACTTACTGCGAAACTAATTTAATTCTGTAGCCTTATTTTTAATAGCCTTTTTCCGACAATTAGCTTCCTATTTTCCTACCTTTGATCGATGTTAAGAGGGTTGCTGCCCATTTTGTAAATGAGACTACAAACTTTTTAATCAAACGATAGTTTATAATATTCGGGTACATGCTTTATTTAAAGATTAACTTATAGAGTTGCTTGTCGGTTCTTCTCCAAAATAATGTAATTTGGGAAACGAACAACTGGAGCCCTTTCAGCCAGACAAGCGCTATCTTATTTGTGAATAGTAAGCCGCGCTGGCATTGCACGTGTATTATATTTTTATACATTTTTTTATATTTTCTCGCTGTATCGTATAATATTAACACGTAGAATTGCAAATTAATGTGTTTTGCAATTAATATTTTTAGTTAAATAATTTCGTTATGCCTAGTTAACACGGAGTTCGGAAGAAAAATGGTAGATCAGTTTTAAAAAATCACTAGGTTTTATCAAGGTTATACTAAACCCTGTTCAAGAATTCAGCTAAGCCTTGCTGCAAAATCTTTTCACCAGTAAAGTAGTAAGTAAATAAACAGATGGGTCATCTGAATAGACACGCATAGACATCTACAACTCAAAAGTGAAATAGACATACCTACAACTCAAGATTCTTAATTTACGTATTTAAAAAGCAATAAAAGGAAAATGTTATAAAAGTTAAAACAGACAATACACAAGGTTTATGATCTAGTTTCTTCAAAGGAATTAGTATCTTTTTAAAGAAATACATTTTCTTTTATTACATTTATCATATTCTGACGAAACTACTCACAAGATATTACGGGACAAACGTGGCAAATAAAATAAAATACAATAACTCTTTATATAACAGTTCTAAGCTTCCATTATCAGGATTACATGGAACAAACTCGAGTTTTACACTCTTACAAGTACAAAAGCTGAGTTGTCCAAGTACAAGACAAATGCGACTGTAGAAAACGCGCAGAATAAAACTCATAACGTTTATTATCCTCTTAGAAAATATTTAATGTACTCTCATGTAAGTAATAAATTTAATCTTTATTGTTAAAAAAAGAGATAAAACCTTGATACATCAGACAATGGTCTTATCACAGTGAAAACCAGGTAAAATGGTGCTTGTAGAAATAGGTTAAATTGTAAAACGTTTCATACACCAGCTGACAATTGACAGAAAATAAATTGAAAGATCGATTATTGTATTAACTTAAGAGCATCCAATATGATAAAAAATACGGTATTAACTACAATTATAAATGGTTTATTTTCTAAAAAGTCAAGAAAGTCTACTAAACACTATTTAATTTACAAATTACCATAATAATATTATTTTGAGTATAGATACTACTCGACTCGATGTAACTCTATTCAGAAGAAAATCTCACTTTCAATGCTCGAATCGAGTTATCATCTATTTCTGAATAGAAAGAGACGACAGTTTATATATACGACGGTATACGACTTCTCCGACCTTAATAATACACGGTGCCCTCCATCAGACAATGTATAAAATTGTACTTAAATAGTGTACGTAAATTGAAATTCAATTAATAATACATATCCTAACAACTCATTCCCATATCTTATTTGTTCCAGTTCAGTAATTCCTAACAACACGCATCCAGCTGCCAAAAAAAGTGAAAAAAATAAAAATTAAAAAATTTTTAACGGTTTTATTGATAATAATGTACTCTTTTAGTACATTACTATCAATAAAACCGTTTCAATTAATTTTAATTTTAAATATTATTAATTTTCAAGATTTTAGTTTTTAATTTCATTACATATTACTTCTAATCTCTGTTCTACCACTATTTTATAGCGGCGGCTATCTTGGATTTACAATAGAACAGAATTCCTTTAAATGTATTGCCACCAGATCTGAGGGTGTGTACCAAATTTCAGATCAATCTGTCAACAGGAAGGGGGTAAATTTCAATTACAAGATATGACCCAAACAAGTAAATTAATTACCAGGTCAAGCTAAATAAAACCGTTTAATAATAAAAAGATGAGACGTTTCAACCATTACTATGGTAACTTGCGGAGGTGGGTGTGTAAGAATAGGGATTCTGACGAGATATGCCCGCGACAGCAAGGAGACTTGTCTCAACTTGAGACCCTTTTCTGACAACTGAGATAACTGATTTTAATAACAAATCATGGAGATTAGTTCAGATGTTCATCTGTCAAATAACATTAATTTATTATAGAAAGTTTAAAGGTACGGTTGTTACGATAAATTACGTGACGATCAATTAATAACATATTGTAAATGATTTAATAATTTTCTTTATTTTGTATTATGATACAGTATTTGGTTTCAATGTTCATTTAGTACTTTGTAATGTTTACTGCTGTATGAATTCGAACTTTTTTCAGTTCATTATGATCTACACTCTGTACTTAAATCATTCTATCCAATATAGCTCCCGACTATTGCGTCTTAGAGTATACATAAGCAAGCAGCATGCTATATTATGTGCCTATTGATGATAAAATTATTTTAACGTGGTAGTTAATAAATTGCTTTTTACACTCCTAGACTGAATTTGTCTTTTTCTTTTCTGTTTTTTTAACCGACTTCAAAAAAAGTAGGAGGTTCTCAATTCGAAGTATATTTTTTTTGTGTGTGTTTTCGCGGGTAATTTCGTCGGTTATAAACCAATTTTAATGATTATTTTTAATGAAAAGGAGATATCCTAATGGTGGTACCATAATAAGGATACTAAGATCTGATGATGGCATTCAAGAGAAATCGAGTCGAACCTCGAAGTCAGTTTTATTTTTGTTAAAATTTTACTTGTGTTTTAAGTAATTTTTACGCAGTCGCTTTTTCTTTTATTTATTAATACATTTTGTTGTGTTGTTATGAGATATGATATTTGCGTAGGGCTAAGTTTTGCAAATTTAGGTTAGCCAAGGATTGAGAATTTTCATGAGTGAGTCTGTCATAAAATTATACTTTTTAAATCGTTATAAGACGAGCCATTTAAAAGATATTTTAATGAAATTCAACTTCAACTCAACTCGACTTATAATATATTAAATTACAGAGCTATTAAAGATAAGTTAAATTTATGTGGAACTATTATATTTATAGCTATAGAAGAGGGGTGAAACTTAGCTTGAAACCGTTTAAATTGCTTGAAATTTAAGCTTCGGAACTCTTAAACTTGGCAGATGTGTCCACTGAGGTCTTTGGGTTGTGTGCCTCGAACTGAATAGAGAACTTTGTCACTAGGTGTACAATATATGGCACAGTCTCGAATGATGACTGATAACGCGAACACTACAATCTATGCGACAACTAAAAGCCATTTGACTATCTGCAACAGTTCCCAAAAATGGATGATTCGCACTACTATTCTTTGTTGCATAGCTTGCTAGCTTGCTAGCTATGAATATACGGGATAAGAAACACATAAAAAGCTAAAATAAATTTGGTAATTAACTTCTCAATATACACAATCTAACGATTAATATATTCTTTAGGTAATTTGATCCCAGTTGGAAATTTACATAAATTTATGTCTCAATAGTTAGATATGACAGTTTTTTTACGCGTAGACGATGTTATATTGCTTGTTTTACCACTCGATATACTCTGGAAAAATATTGCTAAAGGCACAACAAATTTTCACTTCTTTTATTTGACGTCATTGCATAGTAAGATGATTAACAATGTTAAGTGGAGCTCGACGGGATCGCGAGTGATATTAGCATTACGTGTCAACGCCACCCTCCGAACTACAGCTAATGGCCTCCATGTAAAATATCGATGGACGATACACCATTTTAATAGCTTCCCTGGATTTTCTAACAATATGTTTAGAACAATAGTTTATTGAATATTGACGCAGCTCTGAGCCTCACACGGACTAGTTTGTAAGATGATCTTATTGAATAAATAAGCTTCTATTAGACAGCATCGCCGTGGCGAAGCCTTAATAATTGTATAATGAGTGAACAGCAATAAATATGTTTCCATCATGTTCATCTTCCTAGCCTTTATTATTCTCAAGATTAATTGGGGTCCCCTACTAGTTCAACTGGTTTATTAAGAATTTCTTGTAAGAAAAAACCAACAGCAGTCCGACCCGGGAAGCGAACACAAGACCTCTTGATCAGCAGTCGCTTTTGCTAACCGGTAGACCAATGAGACAGTAAATAAATATGTTTTCATAATAGAAATTTTTCGATTAACTTATAAATCATTATTTTTGCTTAATGTTAAATAAAGATTTAAATATTAAGCCCAAAAACATTTTTCTATATTGACTTTAAATCGCCATTATTCGTCCAAAACCAACGTTATTGACGCACTGAGAAGCCCGACAATACGTTATTTTGGGCCGGTTGTCTCCTAAATCATGGCTCAAAGGCGACCGATATAAATCAGCTGACAGTCCCTGGAGTTTGTTGATAACAGCGGTGTGATGAAATGCGTCGGTGGTGGAATTGCTGGCGTATTCATTATGTGGACCATCATAAGTTGATTTCGGTCTAAAATACCTTCTCGTTATAACTCTAGAAGCTAATCCGAATCTAGCAACAAATCAACAAAAAATATTTTAGACTATCTTTTGAACACCTCGGTGGTGCAGCAAAGTAACTGTATTGCGACAGCTGCGCTTGATTTCTCTGGTTGGATTCCCGGGTCGGACCAAATGTTTACATGATCTGCAAATACTTGTTTCGGAGTTTGTGTGTTATCTATGTATTTTATGTATCACAAAAAAAGTATAGATATGTCAGTTGTCTAGTAGCCATAACACAAGCTCTGCTTAGCTTGGGACGAGACGGCGTTGTGTGTTAGATGTCCGAAATATTTATTTATTTATTATTTATTTATATCGGTCACCGCAATAAGAAGTAGGCCATGTTCTACCGCAAGAATGTAAGTATTTTTATGTCGGATTTCATCAGAATCCTTTATGACATGTTTTAATGATACATGCTAATCTGTTTTCTCTTATGTTAATTAGATTTTTAGTTAGGGTTCTCCGAGGTATGAACCGTCTAGAAACCCGTCTATGCGCTGGGAACCCGTCCTAATTCATATAACAATTTCGTAATATGTTGTTTTGATCTCAGTCTTAATTTTCTCTTAAACAATCATATTTTTGCAAAGTAGTTGTATTTTCATAAAGCTAAATTTTCTAAAAATGTATCCTAGCTGCATCTATGTTTATCGCCCCGAAACCCCCCGCCCTGAAATACCGAAATCTTGGGAGCGTTTGCGGAGATTCAGATTTTATAAATTTATATACATACGAGTAAATGCAAGAATTTCTCGGTATTAGATATATTTTTAACCTTAGTAAATTTAAAAAGCAAATCCGTTGGGCGCTTTTAGAGTTTATCGCGTCCAGGACATAAAACAAACAAGTCAGGGACACTTTCTGTTTTTAAAAGAAATCTATTTTGGTCACAATTAATACAATAAACAATTACCTAACTCATTACATAACATAAAACATACTATGTCACAACTCTAACGTTACCTTTTGATTTCTATATAAGAGAAAATAATAAAGAAAATCGTTTCAAGTTTCATAATTATAAGATAATAAGAGGAGCGCTCACCAACTCCAGACAAAAGCGCAGTTGAACACATTAGACGTGAAATAAATATGTTATGAAGGAAAATCAAAGTTCAGTAGAAACATAGCTTATGACAGGCAATGGTAAAATAATTTACGAATCACTGTTGGGGTCGAACTCAGCCCCATATGTAGACACGAACGCAATAAAAGTTTCATGGGTAAGAAATGTTATTCACAACTCAAGATTACTTATATACTATAGTCTGATTCAACACAAAATATATGTTATACTATGGTTATGAGGCTGTACCTAAATATATTAATGCATAAGTAAAAACATAAACCATACATATTAAATAAATAAATAAATAAATATATCGGACATCTAAATACACAACGCCGTCTAGTCCCAAGCTAAGCAGAGCTTGTGTTATGGATACTAGACAACTGATAAAAATACTAATATACTTTTTTTTTGTAAATACATACATATTATAGATAAAACACACCCAAACTCTGAAACAAATATTTGTAGATCATACAAACATTTGGTCCGACCCAGGAATCGAACCCGAGACCTCATGATCAGCAGTCGCTCACGCCAACCGCGAGACCAACGAGGCAGTCGTGTTATATTAAAAAACTAGATACGGACTAAAAACTAAAAATATGTAAAAAAAATAATTTTAACGGTTTTATTGAAAATAATGTACTAAAAGTAAAAAAAATATTTGGTAAGTGAGATGACTGGATGGAAACAGTAGCCCAACGAATTACTTTTTAATGAAACAGTAAAAAAAATACATATTTTTATTTTCAAGTTTTTTGTTATTAATTTCATTCTAGTCTACTACTAATTCAATTCTCATCAGTGTTCTACTAGTCAAGCCCTTTCATTTGATAGCCATATTGAGGTAGCTGTGACAAAATTAGTAAAACGACATTTTGTAGCGGCGGCCATCTTGGATTTACAATGAATCGGAATTCATTTAATTGTATTGACACCAGACTGAAGGGTATGTACCAAAGTTTAGATCAATTTGTCAACAGGAAGAGGGTTACATTTCAATTACAAGATTTGTTACAAACAAATAAACAACCAGGTCAAGCTCAATAAAACCGTTTAAAAAATGTCATTGTGTTTAAATTATTATTTGTTTTGGGTTGAGATCGAGAATTTTGATTAGGAATGGACTAAACACCTGGCCACAGTTAATCTGATAAACTTTATTAATAATCTGTTAAAACCTCAGTATGTTAGCAATCCTGAATATGAACTCATCGCTGCTTCGATTTCACCAAGATAAACAATCCTGCAATGAGTAGTTGTTAAGTATATTTTGTTAAATTTCTACTTATGTTTTTCTCTACCAAATTTTGAACAAGGCGTCTGTATATGAGGCGTGTTGTATTATTATTATTATACTATTAATATTTATTTTGACATGAAATAAATAATTTATGTTTTAGGAACTGTCATATGTACTTGAATGTAGCTTCATTAAATATATATCTCTAGTCACTAAAATGCCTCAAGTAAGACAATTTTTAGCAGTTCCTTTGGATTGATATTCAACAGTAATGTTCAGTAATTGGTTAAGCAGAAGTCTCGTATACTTATTTGGACTGAATAAATAGATGTAATGTAATAAATCCGTAAAAATGGGTTAAGAAAAGACATATTACTGCGGGCCGCATTTGGCAAGCGGTACTTAGTTTTTTATATTATTCTATAGAGTTTGTGGTTTTAACAATTGGTTTTGACTGTGTAAACGATGTGATGTCAGTAACCGGGGATAGAATCAAGTGGCGTGCGATTGGAGAGGTCTATGTCCAGCAGTGGACTACGATTGGCTAATGATGTCTATGATTGTTTTTAACCCCCAACACAAAAAGAGGGGTGTTATAAGTTTTACGTCGATGTCTGTCGGTCTGTGTGTGTATGTTATTTGAAAGTTTCCTTGCGGTGGTTCTTAGCTATGTTAATATCGGTCCAGCAATGTAAGAGTATCAACTCTTTTCCAAAATTAAGTAAGGTAAGTAAACAAAAAAACTCCTACGCAAGCACTTAATCGAGTAATCATACGCCAAAAATTGGTGTACGATTACGCCAAAAATTGGTGTACGATTACTCGATTTATTTTAACTTATTATATCTTGGGTGGTATCCCACAAGTCTGTTGATATCATAAAGGTCTTATATGTATAATACTGCCTGTTCTACGATATAGGGGCAAACGAGTAGAAGAATCATTTGATAATAAGTTTCTACTGCCGCCTACAGACACCTGCAACTCAGAAGACACAACTGCGTTTGCGCTTTTTTGGTGCTCTTGGCGCCAACAATCGACCGCAAATAACTCATAGAAAATTTGTATCATTTATTAAGAGTATGAAGTCTCACCAACTCACCACCCTATTTATCAAGTGGGTGTCGAAAAAGTCGACTAAGTCATCAAACTATACAGGACAATATCACTGCAAAGACAAAGGTAAGCTTAAAACATACACTATTATATTAAACTAGCAGACCCACGCAACCCCCTTCGCGTATCCCGTAATATATAATTTTCCCCGTTTTTGAAACATTATCCATTGGTGCTCCGCTTCTCTTGGTCTTAGCGTGATGATATATAGCCGATAGCCTTTCTCGATAAATTTACTATCCAACACTGAAAGAATTTTCAAATTGAACTAGCGGTTCCTGAGATTAGCGCGTTCAAACAAACAAACAAACTCTTCAGCTTTATATATTAGTGATTCGTCTGGTATAGTAGATAAAATATTTTTATATTCTGTTGATGTGATGTGAATGAGATAACTACAGTGCTAAAGTCTGAATAATATGTGATGTGAGTAAGATTAATTTAAAAGATGCCACTGTACAAGTGTCTTGAGAGTTTCAGGTCAGTCTGTATAAAGTCTTTGATGTAATGACACCTACATTTATATCGAGTTTCTATACAGACACTACAGACTACAATTCTTTTCCAATTTACAAAATGATCCCTTTCTCTGTACCTTCGTGAGAACGATTCAAGCTTTTATGCCTTGAACAATACCTTGTATAGATTTTGGACGAACTTATTGAAATTGTTTAGGATTTTGTATAGATGCCAAATCGTTTGTAGCTCTATTGTTCTTTACCGTCTCGTATCGGAGGCTTCGATTATACTATTTGATTCTCTGAAAACTTGTGGAAGCTTTATCGAATACTTTTATCTTCCTTTAAGGTTCACTTTAGCAAAATTCATTTTTTAATAGATTTGGTAGTTCAAATAAATTGATAAAGTAATTAGAATAATATTTGTACTTATATTTAGCGTTATTGAGTTAAAAATGATTTGTTTGTTAATACAAACATTCCAGATAAATTATCAGTAAGAAGCCTTAATATTTTTTTTGTTTCACCTTATTTTGAATATCAATAATACTACTATGCACCCATGAGTCAGTTTATTTCAGTGCCATTATTATTTTATTCTGAACATAGATTTACAAATAACTCTGCAAACCGATTGCCAGTCCATACCATGCTTATATAGCGTACTAGCTGACCCACGCAACCTCGTTTGCGCCTTATATTGCCCGTAGCGTGAAAATTTTCCCCGTTTTTGTAACATTCTTTATTGTTGCTCCGCTCCTATTAGTAGTAGCGTGATGATATATACCCTATAGCCTTTCTCGATAAATGGACTATCCAACACCGAAAGAATTTTTCAAATCGGACCAGCGGTTCCTGAGATTAGCGTGTTCAAACAAACAAACAAACAAACAAACAAACCCTTAAGCTTTATATATTAGTATAGATATCATTTATATATCACTATGCTATATATATATATATAATATATTTTTGAAAACTTAAAACAAACCTTTAACCAATTTCTGAGCTAATTACAAAGAACAGAAATGATACTTACTAATGGACATTCTTAAAATCTTCTTAAGACAAATTAAAATTGCAAACGAACGTACGTAATTTAGAACAACATACTTAGCAATCGATTTCAACTTCAACAATAAAACAGATAAAACATTGCTCCACACAATCGCCCACTTAATTACAAAACTAACTGCGATAACAAGACGGGATCAATCCTGTATCTAAAGGCTTGCAACTTTACCAATAACAACAAGTTGGAAGAAGATCACTGAACTTTCTATCTCCAACAATTCATAATATTGTGAATTTGTTCCACCACCATCTTTCTGTACTACATGTGTAGGCGTAGCCGTGTAAAATATACTAATCGGCTTTGAACTTTTCAACGTACAATGTACAAAGGCTTGGAAGACACTAATGTTCTTATTGTTTATAAAAGTTATGTATTTGATAGAACCGTCGTTATATTTCCATAAGTTACAACAAAAACAACATGTGAAGCAGGAACTTCAGATTTTTTAAGAGTTTTTTTTTCTGGCACTTGAACTAAAATCCACTTGACAACTGGCCTCATGCTTTAGACAGGACTCAGCACATGTGTTTCCAGGTTCACCCCGAATGTATGCTGCGTCCAACTAGGTTCTATCCCGGTAAGAATTATAAATCGTGTCAATCAATACTAAGTACTTCATCTAGATATACGAGTTTACATCTGCAATCAATTCAATGTCAAATTAATTGACCGTAAAGAAGTCTCGAATATACGAGTATATGTGGCAATATTTTAGAGTTATTTTAATGCAATAATTATATTATTGTATTGTGTCTGAGTGACATTCTATTAATTAGGCTATATAAAATTTACTTATTTTCCAGGACTTAACGAGTTAACATTTGTGTGTGTATTATAATAATACTTAAAAAAATATATATATATAATAATACATCTATCTGGTCAATTTCTAAATACGCTAATAAATAGGCAAAAGCGTACTAAGCACGCATAGGGTATTTTAGTCCTAGTAGTTTTAAATTTAGGCTCAATAATATTAAATAAGTGGTCAATCTTGTTGTCTTCAACCGGGCCCTTTTGAAAGTAAAAATTGGAAAATTTAAACAATAAAAAAGGGAAAATGGGCATAAAGGGAAGGCTATTGAATAAGTAAAAATAAAATACTATAAAACAAAAAACCCGACTGTTTAAAAGTAATGAACTGAAAAACAAATACTAAATACTTTGTAATAGTTTATTATGCGGTTTGGGCTGTACGCTGAAACAACGTTACCCTCCTTCTGACCATAAGACCTTCTCCTTAATACCGTATATATAGCAACTGTTATATGAATTTAGTAAAAAGTTGTTGTATCTCTATTGTTTAAAATAAAGGTATAAAAGAAATATCGCCCATTTAAAAGTGATAACCTCACCTAGAGATAAGTATTAGCGAAATAGTTGAGTTTTGGAGGTTCCTTTCATAACTGTCAATAAACCACAAGAATAGAACATTTGATACGCAGTATGAATAGGAGAAGAAATAGGTAAAATGATACTAAAAAACAGTATTTATAAGCTTTTAGTTCAGAGGCATTATATTTTTTCAATCATATTAAAGTAGGCAGTCGAGCGTCAGGAGACTTCTTTGTTTTAATATCACGGAGGCTAACTTGTGGTAGTACACTCACCAACGTCAGATGAACTTCTTAAGAGTTGGAATTATTACTTTTGTGCTTACGGAGCTCACTGCATTTGCAGGTCATTGCTTGGAAATATTTGTGTATATTTTGAAATAACCTGACCATATAGCAACACGGTAGGTAGGCACTGTCAAAGTATGTGCCCATCACACTGTTATGAAACAGAATGAAGTTATGTGTGTGTAAAATTGTGAACGTCTTGTTGTAGTAGTTGTGTGTGTTCATAGTGACAAGCGATTGTTTTTGTATGTAAGTCTTAAAAGTGTGTGTGAAGATTATCCCCCGCAAAAAAATTACAGTCTGTTTTGTTTCGGATAATGATAATGCTGTCATTTTAACTTGTGGTGTGCACTCAACAACGTCAGATGAACTTCTTAAGAGTTGGAATGATTACTTTTGTGTTTACTTGAGTTGATCTTCTGTGCAATGGTAGTATTAACGCATAGGAATGCCACTAATATTATTAAATACATAAATATTTCGCTGCTGGATGCCCTCTAATAGCTGTGATCAAGTAAACGTGATTAACAATCCACAGCTGGACCGATTTCCAGCAGTGGTCTATACCTCTCCTTAGAAAAAAGATTTAAGCCTACTATCACATAGCCCATTAATTTTTGTACCTACTCACTAATTTGATCATTTTAGGTTAGTCTTTTGTAAGAAGGTAGTACCGCCCATTGATACTGAAATCAGCGTGGCTTTACTAACTTGACTTTAATTAATTTAATATGACTGTTCGCAAGGTTGTCTTTTATATAATTTCAAAAATGTTTTTGCATATTCAAGAGCTTCTACCAGACCTCCATGGAAAAAAAGTATGGAAATTTCCCATAACATTGCTTACAATAGCTACACCAAAAAGCGAACAAGTGCGAGTCGGACTCGCCCATGAAGGGAACCCTTCAGCAAGCAAGCAAGTAACATAATAGATTTTTTATTTAATTTTTTTATTTTTGTTGATTCAATGAAAGGTAAGTTGCAGTTTACGATTTATGACGTATAATAAAAACTACGTACTAGATTTCATTCAAACTAATTTTCTGTGGAACTTTGCATGGACATGTACATCATATATGTATTTTTTTTAGTTTTACAATTCTCTTATTTAGAAGTTACAGGGGGGATGACACAAATTTTACCACTTTGGAAGTGTCTCTCGCGCAAACTATTCAGTTAAGAAAAATATTATATTTAGAAACGTCAATATCATTTTTGAATACCAACCCCCAAAATTTATTTTGTTTTTTCAATTTTTGTGTGAAAATCTTTATGCGATTCACAGAATATATCTACTTACCAAGTTTCAACATTATGATTCTTATACTTTCGGAAAAAAGTGGCTGTGACATGTGGGCGGACAGACAGACAGATAAGCATGACGAATCTATAAGGGTTCCGTTTTCTGCCATTGGTACGGAACCCTAAAAAGAGCCATAATCACTATCTCGGAAAGTGGGTGACCGAAAGGGACACCGCTCATACATAACGCAATTTGCTCCCAACTTTATACTCCAATAACTTAACAACTAAACTAGTCCCAACATATAAGATGACCACAAAAAATGTTTCCTACGTACATAAAATATGGCAACCCTGAATCACTTATCCTTATTGCCGTACTACTTGTGAACATCGAAATCTCTTTATAGATGGTTAACTTTGAACCTCACTTAATACTATATTCCTGTATCTAACTGAAAAAAAAAAGATTTCTGTAAGTACAGTCTAAGTTTTGTCACGTAATTCGAAGGAATGTGAATTTTATGATTTAAGTAGTAAAGTTGTTTTTAAATGTCTTGGCGTGTCTGTTTGTTCGGTCGACGACACTCGGAGCGTTTCGGAAATGAGTGTAATTCTTCGAGTGTAGATAAGGAGCGGTCGAGCTAAGTATCAACAAAATGGTTGAATAGAGACTAAGTGAGTGCACTACATTAGCGTAAGTACATAGGTAAGTAACTGCACGTAAAACGTTTATACAAACTTATAGTCGTTTTCGAATGTCGATTACTTTGAATCTTTATTTGAAAAGTTTTAGTACTAATATTTGGTGGGATTTGACTTTCCGTATGTTAAATTAAGTGTCACGATTACTCCTATTGTTGTGTACCGATAAAGGAAGATAACAAAGAAAGTTTTGTCAGAGTCCCGATTCACATTAAATATAACTCGAATGGAGTGATACAACAGTCTTACTAGAAACAGGTGTTAGTGATGTATTTAGTTTCTTTCACCACTTAAGAGAACTCACTATCTTTATTTCAAGAAGTGTTATATGTGTCCATAGACAACTTTAGTCTCATGTCATCAGTGGTACCGCCTATTATGTACTCCTAACCGGTTTAGTTTGTAATGGAAGAATTGATCCTATCTTTTGATATCATCTTCCATATAAATTTAAATAGGAATTTATTCTTCGCTTTTATTAACTGATGTATATTTATGTTGCACAGATGTCGGTAGTGTTATTTGGATTACCACTTAAAGGGCTGTTAAGTGCATTGTATATACATAAATAAAGTTTTGTAACGGTTGCCATTAACTATTCTCCCTCTCACTCTATCGAAACTAATATTCTAAAGCTGAAAAGTTTGTTTGTTTGTTTGAACGCGTTAATCTCAGGAACTACTGGTTCGATTTGAAAAATTCTTTCAGTGTTAGATAGCCTATTTATTGAGGAAGGGCTATATATCATCATGCTTAGATCTACAGGAGCGGAAAACCAATAAAGAATGTTACAAAAACGACGAAAATGCAGTTCAATAACTAGTTAAGTTGTCAAGTAATCTATCTATACTAATATATAAAGCTGAAGAGTTTGTTTGTTTGTTTGTTTGAACACGCTAATCTCAGGAAACACTAGTCCGATTTGAAAAATTATTTCGGTGTTGGATAGTCTATTTATTGAGGAAGGCTATAGGGTATATATCATCACGCTACTACTAATAGGAGCGGTGCAACAATGAATAATGTTTCAAAAACGGGGGAAATTTTCACGCTACGGGCAATATAAGACGCAAACGAGGTTGCGTGGGTCAGCTATATCTATACTAATATATAAAGCTGAAGAGTTTGTTTGTTTGTTTGTTTGTTTGTTTGTTTGTTTGAACACGCTAATCTCAGGAACCGCTGGTCCGATTTGACAAATTCTTTCGGTGTTGGATAGTCCATATAGCGGTGGTTAGGGCTATAAAGAAATGAACCTCCTCACTATACGTGCCGTGTCAAGGAGGACTGCTTTCTGCATCAGACCCTTGATCCAGCCATATAATGCGAGCCTCTTAAGGTGTTGTTCGAGGCACTTAACTATCAATCCGTGAGCAAATACGTCTATCGTATCAATGATCACCGAATCCACATTCTACATATCGAAAACCTTTACAGGATTTCATTTATAAAGTCCTAACCCATATAATACGGCTAATTTATTATTACCAACTACACTACCAGCTTTTAGATTTTATTATAAGTTATTGATCCTATTACCATAATTTAAAGCAAACTATGTCTTGTAACACTGTAGTAACGGTCTTTAAAAACACTCTAGCGAGACTGTACTGAGCAAATACGAAGCACTTGTGAATGCATTGTTAGCATCGAAGAGTCCAGGGAGGGCCAATCTTTTCTAAAGAACACGAGGCGCTGAAGACTCCCCCGTACAGGCAGCACCACTTTACGTGGAGATTCAATAAGATGTTGTTGTTGAGTCCTTTTGTTACTTTATTGGTCCCGTAATGGTGCACTTAAAACTCTATTCTGTCCTAAATAAATTTTAAAATTTATAACGATGTGTTGACAAGGATAAACGATTTCCATTACATTATTCGATAATTGAGTTATTTTAAGCTTTTAGTTTGCGTAAAACCGGCAAATAGAATTAAGGCGTATACATTTAGGTAAAATGTCAACCCACAGAATACCTATTTTGAGGAAAATTTATCCTGTCTGAATTTTGGATTAAGTAAAATACTTTATTATTTTAAAATATTATGTAAATACTTTGTCATTCATATATAGGAGTTTAGAGAGAGTTATAAAATAAATCAGAAACGTATGGCTATAGATGTACAAGTAAAAGTTCCATTTTGACTACTTAAACTAACAAAGCCTAGTAAATACCTATACATCTCGAGTATACGACAAAAGCTATATCTACCATGGGAGAGCCACGCTTCGGCATGAATGAGCCAGCTCGACCGGATTGATACCACGGCCTCACAGAAAACCGGTGTGAAATGTGCTTGCGCTGTGTTTCAACTGAGTGAGTGAGGATACCGGAGGCCTATAACCCAAACCCCCTCCCCCTATCTCCCCTCCCTATCCCTCAAAGGCCGCCAACGCACTTGTGACTACTATGGTGTTTGCAGGTGTCCATGGGCGGCGGTAATCGCTTACCATCAGGCGATACGTCTGCTCGTTTGGCCGCCCATTCCATTAAAAAAAAACAGACAGTACTCATAAATTAAAAACGTCGTTAACTCGTGTGTTAGAAGTATGATGAAGCCGTCTACTTGAACAATCTAAGCTTCGTTTTCTTAGTTTTAATAGACTTCAGGAAATAGTTTATAGTCTGTACCTGCTATTGCTCTCGATATTGTCTTATCTAATGATTGTGATAGATAATGCAGATCTATCAATTGTCGATACGAATTTCATTAAGTACTTGTGATATATCGAAACATTTACAACCACCTCATTGGTCTCGCGGTTGGCGTGCGCGACTGCCGATCATGAGGTCTCGGGTTCGATTCCCGGGTCGGACCAAATATTTGTATGATCTACAAATATTTGTTTGGAAGTTTGGGCATTTTCTATGAATAATATGCATGTATTTACAAAAAAAGTAAATATGTATTTATATCAGTAGTCTAGTATCCATAACATAAACTCTGCTTAACTTGGGACTACATGGCGTTGTGTGTTAGTTGTCTGTAAAGATCTGCCAAATATGTCTGTCTTAAGTCGTAATAAAATAAAAGTAAACAGAAACTGTCTTCTAAATGTTTCTAAATATTTCTTTGATTAGAATTGAGATAAATTTTCAGTGTTAATTTTGATCGATATTCATATTCGGTGACCTGATTCTAGCACAATGCTCGAACATATCAAAGCATCATGAAGTATTTATATCATGAATATTAAAACATATTTTCCAGCGCTATTAAATATGAGAACCTTTTTTTATGGTATGGAAACTTCCACGGTATCTCACCTCACTGGGCTTAACGGTTAATTGGTTTAACGTAATCGAACCGAAAACACCTTCAAACGTCTTCCGCTTCTTAAGCAGCAGACGGCTACTTATTTTTATTACAGTATAGTTTCTACTTTTTTTGCAGAATATATACTAAAAACTATAACTCCTACCTACACGTCTCAACGACGAGATAAAAGCCTCATAACGAGCACAAATTGAAACTTAAAGAGCGCTACGAAAGGTCTCAACATTAAGTTGGTTATTTATTTAGGGTCTCTGTCGAGGAAGACCGAGAAAATATGTGAGCTTTATATAAATAAGGTTCTATTTAAAATAATGAACTTCATTGAAGGGACATTACACGGGCACCAAACTTTACTACAAAGCGCTGTAATTATATAATAATAATTTAATCATTTACTTCATAGCGCTGCTACGCGGTATTTACGGTACAAAATATTATACATATGTATGAAAGTAGGAGAAAATCCTTGTACGTGAACACGATAAATTGATTGATTGGCTTATTGTATATTTTATCTCTACTGCGCAATAGTAAGAAAAGGGTTACTGAGCTATATATGTAGTTCTATAAATATATGAAGGATCCAACAAATAAGGGCTCTATTGATATATATTATACTGACCGACGATTCTAATACAGTATATAATAGTGTGTGTGTGTGTGTGTAATATATTTGTAGTCAGTCAATTGAACGGTTCTTTTACACAACAAAAAGATGGCCTTGAAAGTCAACGCATCTACCTAGTGGTAGACATAATAGTTCGGCTTGTCCTTCTTGTACCAATCAGACAAAACCTGGATAAGAATACCAGGGCACGTGTTTCTCTCCCAATGTGATTGCGGCACCTTTAAGCGGAGCATGAAAATGCATCTTATTAGGCCGACATTGTGTGGGTCACCATATTATATTGTCGGCATTTACTGCCTCGTTATGACTGCCTCGTTGGTCTCGCGGTTGGCGTTAGCGACTGCTGATCATGAGGTCTCGGGTTCGATTCCCGGGTCGGACCAAATGTTTGCATGATCTACAAATATTTGTTTCGGAGTTTGGGTGTGTTCTATCTATAATATGTATGTATTTACAAAAAAAAGTATATATGTATTTGTATCAGTTGTCTAGTACCCCATAACACAAGCTCTGCTTATCTTGGGTCTAGATGGCGTTGTGTGTTTAGATGTCCGAAATATTTATTTATTATTATTTATTTAATGAGAATAGTGCGTACCAACAGTTCTGGATCCTATTCATACTTTCCAATAGGTAGATTAGAGTCACTTTGGAAGCATATTACAAAGAAAATTTCAATGTCTATTGGTTTTGCTCTTCTTTTATGGCCAGTCATCTGTTTGATGCAAAAACTTTAAGCTTGATTATGGCTAAACAACATTTTTTTTTTATGTTTTGTCAATTTTCACTGTCTGTCTAGACATATCGTCGATGATCACATGTAAATCAATTTCGCACATGTTGCCCATCGACACAAAATTTGAAATTTATAAAGTGACCAGTTCCGATGCTTTTGAAAACAACTGTTTAACTTTATAATGAACCTATTTTACAATTCATTTTCAACTCAAGGAGACACAATGTCAGGACAAGAGTTATTACAATTTCAGGATCTCATGCTTGTTTTGATTTGATATTTAAATTCAGTATGATCTTTAGATATCTACTATTAAATTTATGACTTCATTTTATTTAGAGATTTAGGATTTTATAAGATTTAAAAAGCAGAAGGATAACTTGAAGCAAATCCTTTACCAACCCGTCTGCCCAGTGTGGTATTGTAAACTAAACCTCTTTTTTAAGTAGAGCTCTTTGTGCAGCATTGGAATATAAAAGGTTGATGATAGTGATGATGTTCTTTTGGTTTTTATATAAACGTGGGAAATAGAGCAGGTCCCTTCCCTTTCTTTCTAGTGTATACCCAAGATCCTGGCACGAGACTTACGTGTGCTGAGACACAGTGTAGTTTTAGTCGGTTTAATTCCGTAATATCAGCTCACTATGAGCACCGTTCATCGTGACACTCCAAAAAGCTCCAAATTATCATCTTTCTAGCTTTTATTATTCCAAAGTTTGTTTGGGGTCTGCTGCTAGTTCAACCGATTTTACCTGAATACCAGTTTTTCCATGGAGCGACTGCCATCAAACATCCGCAACACTGAGGGTGAAACTGATACTTGAGGGTACTTCTACTTACTTCTACCTACTTCCCAATAACGATTGTCAATGGTGTTCATGACGACCGGGACTGATGGCTTAACTTGCTCTCCGAAAAGCTCCTATTCATACTCTCAAAATATATACACGGTAAAAGATGTAACCTATAAGTTTTGTGTTCTCAAATCTTTTGATTAGACAATAACGTGATAGAATCGGCAATGCCGTATTCAGAAATTCAATAAACATTGCTCTGGTATTAGATTGGTACAACTGGTGCAGTCACGATCTGGCATGTTTTCACGCCGGTAAAACGGTAATTACCAAAGCGGTAACTGTAAAATGGACGATTGCGATCGTAAATCTACCGATAGTGGAATAAAGTTGGGTTGTATTGCGAATGGTCACTCAATTGGAGAAATGAAATAACTCGGCAATAGTGTAAAACGAAAATGATTTTTGTTGTAATATTGTTAAATTATATTGCTTTAATAATAATTAAATTAATAGATTTATTATAATCTTTCTTTCTCCGATAGTAAATGGTAAGGCTGGTGATGAACCAACTTTTGGACTGATTAATTTACCGATTCGCTGCGAAAGAGTTGTTTTGACGTTGATAATGTTAGTAGTGAGCATATAGCGACAGTTATTCAATCAATTGTCTTTATCAGTTAATGGCAAATGTTGGTGCTTATAATATGAATAGTATACATGTATGTTACTTCACCTAACAATCTTTATAGCTTCATTTAAAACTGTGCACGAGTAAAATACACATTCTTTAGGTTTCACTTACACGGAAACAGACTGACATCGTCTCTTATAATGGTTTGCCTGAAAATATGATATAAGTACAATGGAATATTGTCTATATTGTTGTGTCAAGGCACTCTTTTGATCTGTCTCGGTGGCTGCATGTTAAAGAAATTGAGAAAGACAGTATATTTTTGAAACATATTTAGGAAAATAATTCCCTTCCCACGATGTGGGGAAGGCATCAAAGGACGTCAAAGCATTTCTAAATATTAAATAGCATAAATTGCAAGTATACAAAGACGGTGATTGTTGCTTAACTTTACGTGGTTATTAAAACAGTAAAAAAAAATGCGAGTCTGTCTTTGGGGTCCGCCGATAGAATATCTTCTGTAAAATCCCTTCTGTAAAAACTAAAATGTATACTAATAACGTAAGGATCTATATCTATGTACATATTGTATATATATAACATACATATGCTCATGGAACGCGTGCGGTGACGATGATGCGAGTTCCATGATTTTTGGTCACCCAAAAATGTTCAACACGCCTAAAGAAGTTCTTACTTAAAAATTGATTCATGTATAAAACAGATCAGATTTTCTAATATTCTTCATCTTATTTGCACAAAAAGGAAAATGTTGTGTGTCCAACTTCCATTTCACGGGTAGATATTTATGTATTTGCACTTTCAATTGATGTCAATAAGAACCTGAATAGTTCAAGTATTTAATTAAAGCCGTAATTATAGTTTTTGGATATTGGAGCGATTCTAAATCGATTATAGATAAGCAAATTACAATTTTTAGTAGCAACTCTTGTAATTTAATTCGAGTAAAAATAACTGGCCTGTTAAAAATCAAGGTCTTATTGTTTAAAATTAGCGCAATGGAATGTTATCAGCTTTGAAATAAGAAACTTTTGTAGCTAGCTAAACTAGTGAAACGGCCCGGCTTCGCTCGTAAGTCTTTGAAATTCTCGTATTTCTTCTACTATAATATATAAGTTTTATATATATAAACCTTAATCTTGAATTACTTTATCTATTACTGTAAACTGCATTAAAATCCGTTAAGTACTTAGAAGATCCAAACGAACAGACAGCTGAAGCGACTTCATATTATAGTATGTAAAGAAGCAAACAACTTGTTCTTCTTGTTGCTTAAAGTTGTTATTATGTGTTACAGATGTAAATAATAGTTCTTCAAATATCATACCGATAAAAAAAAAATTCAGGACCTAAATTAACTTACAATTTATCGCGTCTCTTCATCAACATCAATTGCACTTTCAAAGAATCCCATACATAAACACAGTACTCCGAAAAATATTGTAAACATTAAGTTCACTTTTGGATTCTACTTAAGCTTTCCATCACACAAAGTAGAGTCATTTTCATAGCTTGATCATAAATAAAAATCATACACGACTTCTTTACTAAACTTATTAAAAGTTGAGAATTTTCTTTATTCTAAAGACTTGGTAACGTAACTGTTGCAATACTTACCAGATAAATATACCTATATTAAAATTGAAATATCAAAGCAGTAAGACCAATGGAAATCATCAATTTATTTATCTGCTAAAAAGGTAGGTGTGATAGCTCAATAAGATACGTAACACTCTCACGAAGCACTGAGCTTTAAACATTACACATTTCTGTATTATCAATATTATTAATCTAAGCTGTATAACATGGTTTTATGACTCATGAAACTAACACAATATTAATGGAAACAAGCCACATTAATACAACTTCACTTACGAGCGGTCCGGGCATTCAACGACATGTCACATTGTGGTTGGGGACCGCACACCGGAACCCACAAACTGTCACGCACTCACTTATTCAATACGTTCGCTAACTAAACTATTCTGCAGTTCATAACACAAATAGACTTTGTATTCTTGGTTGTGATGAATTTGATATATTCAAAGTTAACTAGACAATCATTAAGTATAATTATTATTAAAGCTCTAGAAGTTTCACTGGATTACCTCTTTCAAATTATTTAACACTTTAAGAGATAACTGACGCTTCACCTTTCAATTGGAAATCATTTTGCCGCCGTGAAGGTCAATTTCGTGGACTGTAGCTTGTTAATATTTGTACGTATTAATATTTAGATAAATTGGTAGGTATATTTATCAAAATATTAAAATGGGAAGCTAAAACTTTGTCCCTTTTTACGAAATTTATGCGAACGAATGAGAAATTTTATGAGGAATGCAGAAAGATAAAAAATAATAGTAATTAAAATTATTATGGTTGGATTTCGAGCACTGGGTGACCACTAGTACATTATTATAGTGTAAAATCATGTAACTAAGCAAGATCAAAGATGTAATTTTTTCAACTATTCAAATTTTCTTTTATCTCAATACGTTAATAAGTCATTGTAACAATATAGATTTTCCTTATTGACTATTACATATATACATTCGACAAAGTTATTGAGGTAACCTGAATGTATAATATAATCGAGGACGTCCTAACCTTGACCCAACACGAAATATACCAACAAACACTCATTGCAAGTCAATATTGCAGGGGTGCATAAACAATTGCGCGCAGACAAACTTGACAACAAATTGACACTAGGTATATAAAAACTTTATTGATATTCCATCACATATCATCACAAATGCGCAATTTTTCCATCTTAACTTCAAAAACAACGATTTGTCTTTGCGAAATACGTCAATTCCAGGAATAAAATAATAATTGTAATACAATCGCAAACCGAATAAATCTACATGAGAAAAAAGAATTGGCACATTTATTCGAGACTGTTCCTGTAAGTTCGTTGTTTAAAACACGATTCATTTTGTAAATGGAAAGTGGGTCCGATAAAATAACAATTACGCCAAATTTTGAACAAATACTATGAAATGCCAACGGCACCCGTTGAATTTAGATTGTTTCAAACATAAAATAAATAAATGCACATAGCCCAACGGGGTTCGTAAAAAAAAAAAACGGTTTTTTACGTATTTTTATTAAAAGTTTGTGCCGTGGCACATTGGAATGTTTCTTAAAAATTATGAATTAATGATTTTATTCATTCGTCGTTACACATTTCATTTTAAAATCTATTGTCTATTGTTGCAAAGTAGACACTGAATCCAAGGATCCAGTGAGTCCAATTGAGTTATAAAATCATAAAATGTACCTACACTTAGTAATAAAGATTTTTATTTTGAATATGTTTAACTAAAGTGCTAAGCTGAAAAGCATTATCGGCACGATACGCTTAAGTAATAGTACCGAATTTATGCGTTTTTTTAATATTACTTTCATCTTTTAGATCTACGTACCAATAGTTTGATAGTTCTTCCTTGGCTTATACTTTTTGTAACTGCTACTATAAGTATAACAATGTAGCATTCAATGAACAATAGTAATTTGAAAATACTTTTTTTATTAGCATTGAGTGGTCTATGTAGGTAATGCTAACTTGAAGGTAACAAAAGATACAAAAGCTTGAGTTAAGTTACTGGTAGTTACTGAACTTACCTTGCCAGCTTTAAAATTAGAATCATAATAGTACCTTCAGAAATGTCACACACAGTCGTCTAATCACATTTTTTTAAAAATGACAACTCCCACGTTACGTATATACATCCTATGTCGCGGGCGACTTTACAAACATACATGAAACGGACATAAAGAACACCCAGACTCAGAACAACAATTTGTGGATCACACAAAGTGTGGATGTAAGATTTGAACCTACAACACTGGACAGTGGCGTGGTAACTGTTTAAGCCAATAGGGCAACCGTGCAGTCCTTTAATAGGCCGAGCCTTTACTATTGTAACTAGACTGATATTAGTACTTAAACAGTTTTAAATATAAACATATCATAGATAAATAGCAACCGACCGAACAACAGAGCAAACGACCTTACTCATCACATAAATAATATTCCTGGGAGGGAATTGAACTTACAATCTCAGGCATAGCCATCAAGATCAAGCTAGGCCAAGAGTCAACTGAGTCAGAATTTCTCACATAACTGGCATCTTAAATGATTAAGGAAAATTCCAGTTTAAGGTTTTTCAAAGACGTCATCTTTTAGAAAGTTAGGAATATATCCTTTACTTTTAAAATTGTTCTTCAAGTATCAACACAGGCTTTTAAGTTGCTCTATTGGTTCAGGCTGCTCTGCAAAGTGAGAGAGCACTAAAGAAATTGATTTAACGTTTTATAGCCGCTACCTATGTCACGGAGTCTGAGTTAATTGCAATATGGCTGGCTTTTGTAGTTATTGTGTAATATAGGGTTTTAAAAATGTATTTGAACAATTAGTTTGATATTTTATGTCTATAGCAAGTCAGTGTTTTTAGTAAATACAGATATGTGTTGTTTATTTATAATTTACTTAGTTGCTTTTGAGAATTTTATAGATAAAAGATTTTGTAGTCATAAGAACCGCCGATAGTAGTAAAAACTTATAACTTAGAATGTTATTTTCCCCTACCAAAAAGTGCTCAACGCGGCGAAAGAAGTTTTGTGACGGCAGCATGTCGGTGACGCGGTGACGCGAACTCATAAGATTTTCTCCTACCAAAGAGTGCTCAACACGACTAAAGAAGTTTTCACTTCAATGTTTTTTAAAGAAAGAGTATTATGATTATGTCATGGGGTGCAATTTATATAATACTTCATTAACATACATATATCTATCACCACTATCTTTTTACAGTTCACTGTTTGACATAAGCCTCTACTTAGAAACGCTCTTTACTTTATATTTAATCATAATTCGAAAAGAAAACAGGGAATTTTTACTTTAAAAATAAGTATAAAACCGAGAAATATTGCTTAATATCTCTTGCATCCTTCTGTGTATTTTCATCTAAAGAACAACTCTATCTCTGTATCCACAAGGGCTTAGGTGTCGCCGACCGACCGGCAGACGACAGCAGGGGCGGATGAATCGGAGCGTAACAGACCGTCGCGCCGTCGCTCACGACTCGGTGACTGTGTGAATATAACACTGGACGCCAGATGATGGTTTTATAGTATTTAAGTGAATAGGATTAAGAAATTTTTAAGGATATTAAGAAATGAAAAGTGACCACAAAAGAAGAAAAAAAAGCAGCAGTAATAAAACTGCTGTTTTTTACCTGCTGTAAAGTGACACGAAATATATATATATATATTTCATGTCACTTTTATTAAGTGACAGTATATTAATGATGACTTGTTGTACGCAAAATCTTGTTAGACATTACAGAACTGCCCAACAACTTAAAATTAAAACAGAAAATATTATTGATAGTTTTCGTAATTTTTTTATGCTGTATCTCGGCAAAGTTCATTGCTATTATAGTAGTTTTAGTTCTAGCGAAGACAACGCAATCAAAATTTCAATGAAATTTATGCCAATAAAGCGTTATTTCAGAAACTGTTGGTTCTTTTCATCAGTCGTAGTAAAAGCTGCGTACTTAGTAAAATAAATCAGTTTCTTAGGCCCTGGACATGGTGAAACTGATAAAACCCGCTTGTATAATTCGTACAAGTACAATTTTTTGTTACAGTTCCTAACTTCATCAATTGATTTCCTCGGATCAGTAAATTACTTTGAAATATATACATTTATAACATGCTTTAGGCTTTCAACTCTAGTTAAAAACACCTTTAACTTTTAAAGAATATTATAAGTCTAAATTCAATTTAAATATAGAATTATTCTCAAATCTATACTAATATATAAAGCTGAAGAGTTTGTTTGTTTGTTTGTTTGAACACGCTAATCTCAGGAAACGCTGGTCCGATTTAAAAAATCTTTCAGTGTTAGAAAGCCCATTAATCGAGGAAGGCTATAGGCTACATATCATCACGCTCGGACCAATAGGAGCGGAGCAGCAATGAAAAACGTTTTGAAAACGGGGGAAAATTATCAAGCTACGGGCAATAGTAGACGCAAATGAGGTTGCGTGGGTCGGCTATCTAGTACAGTATAAATATGTTTAAGAATAGCGTAAGAAGTTTAGCTATAAGAGACTATTATTCAACTTCGGCATCCTATGATAAACTGAAAACATGTTAATCTACTTTTATGCAAAGTCGCATAAACATAAGAATACACTAAGAGTGTGGTAACAGTATATCTCGAAAAGAAACTATTACAGACATCGGAAACGTGCAGATGGACCCAGAATGTGTATCGTTACAAAAATTGTGGCATGGTATATTTTTTTCTGTGTATTGTGTAACCAAAATATGGTTAAACTACAGTAAATTCAAAAGTATAAATTATAATATTTCTTATATAATAACGGTAACGGCCGTACATACAGATAATTATATATAAGAGGAATTATCTCATCGTTTGATACGTCAATGAAGAAAATACGACTTCCACCCACGCTCGTAATCCATTTAAACATTTTATAGTCATTTTATATAACACTAACTGTGCATTAACAGATACAACACACTATACAGAATCACAACGCGTTGTTGTCTTAGAATAGCTCCCAATCGTACTGAATAGTTGTCGCAAGTATCAACAAAGGTTTATAATCACTCGATGAGTATTAATTCTGTGTGTTTACTAACCAAGTCTTCCACTAATCTCTTACTAATCCAACTAAACACATCGCTTTATTTGAACTCTGCGAATCGACGGGCGACAACCGGATCATTTCAATACTGTATATATCTATACATAATTATCTCGTAAAGTAGGCCTCATTTGTCATTTCTGTTGGGATTATGATGAGTTGGGTTTCGCTCTCGTAAAAGTGTTTTTTTCATGCTTCTATACTATAATATTTTCCACTATAAAACCCCGTATTAGCCTTTGCTATATCCCTGACAAATTGTATGCTAAATTTCATGATGACAAGATGAACGTTATGGCAGCAAATAAAATATGAAACACGACTGTAATAAAATTCAGTTAACCCTTATTTATACTCTCTGTTTACGAAACGAAATAACAAAGTAGAAATTATATTTATGTTTCGAATCGACACCTAGGAATCTATATATATATATTTTTTTTTAAATTTGAAGCACATTTTCCTTACGCGACACAAAACAACAATTAATAAAAATAAATTAAAACATATCTAACCTCACAAATGTCAGAATCATGTTGAGATTTTGTATGGACTTGACATTTTTATTACAATTAATTTATACTAATTGGCTAAATTGCTTAGTTAAATGTTTTTAACTAACTGTACCTAAACCGCTTAGTTAATGTATAGAAATTGCACTAATATTTATACATAACAATATGTACCTACATATTTAGGTGCTGAAACACCCTAATAGCTGTGATCAAGAGAACGTGAGTAACAGTCGACTGCTAGACATAACCCTCTTCTTAGAAAAGAGGCTTTGGTCTACTATCTTTTCTTCTTTCTTTTTCTTTGTTTTTTTCTCCCTTTAAGTAGTTGTGGAATGAACTGTCGCCTGCGGTATACCCGGATCAATATGACCTTTAAATATTCGAGAAAAGGGCGCGGCGGTAATCGCTTACCATCAGGCGATACGTCTGCACGTTTGCCTCCTATTCAATAAATGTTGTATTCTTAAGCATAAACAGTCTTACAAATATTCTCTTTCACGGAATACTTGTTTAAGAAAAGATAAAATGAATGTCCTATTGCCTTCTGAAGACAAATAAAAGGTAATAAAAAGAATAGATAGTGCTATTCATTTTTCCTTTGATAAAATAAAGTTCTTATTAAAATGTAAATGCCTGGAAGACAGAGTTGCGCTTATCGTTTTGCTTTTATTGAAAAAGTACGCGCTTGTAAAGAAGTTGATTTGTTAATAATAAACCTAAAAGATAGGATTTAAAAAGATACATGTCTAAAATTTTCCTATTATCCCGATTTAATGACAAACTATATCAGTATCATATGAAAATTTTATGTGTTCATAAAACAAAGAGTGGATTCTGTCGTAACAAATCTCTAAATGAAACTTACTCATTGCAAAGTCCGACGAATCCACTAATCCAGGGAACAGTTAATGAATTAGGATGTACCGTAAAATTAATAAATTTTTAAATAAATAATGCTGGAAGTTCGTTCTGAATAATTTGTTTCCTTGAAAGAAATATAGCGGCAGCATCTGCCCTGGGCAACGCTTAATGAAACCATTAATATTTTTAAATTTAAAACTAAATTGTACCTAAACTATTTCTTTAAAACTTTTTACTTTTTGTTTAAAACTCTAAGTAATTAGAAGGATCAATATTTATTACCCAGCTATTGCGAAATATTTTTGTATGTTGAACCATAGCGCCTAAACTACTGAACCGATTGTAATTAGTAAGCTGTCATTAGAGTCCTGATAGTGTCTCGGATACTATAGGATATATATATTTTTTTTTAAATTGTATGTAGTCGAGTTATATTTTTTAAACTTTTTATTGTTTAAATATACATTTATCATTGGTTACAGTTTCGGTTTGAATCAATCTTTCTCATTATATTTAACGGTCTTCTTTGAAGTAGTCATGACTGTATTACACTGATTGGAGTTCTAAGCCAAGTAACACAATCAGAGACAATGGCATGTAATAATGGTACCTAATATAAACAGACAAGTCCGTATCATTTGCGTTTTTATGGTATACTATACTTGCTGGCTCGACCGGAATGACACCACGGACTTACAGAAAACCGGTGTGACACAGCGCTTGCGCTATGTTTCGCCGAGTGAGTGAGGATACCGGAGGCCCATACCCAAACCCCGTCCCCCATCCATAACCCCTGCCCAATTCCATCCCCCAAAGGCCGGCAACGCACTTGTGACGCCTCAGGTGTTGCGGATGCCTATGGGCGGCGGTAATCGCGTACCATCAAGTGATACATCTGCTCGTTTGTCTCCTATTGTATAAAAAATAAATACTAGCTTTTGCCTGCGGCTCCATCCGCCTGCAGGCTGGTTATCGCGATAAAGAGATCCCAAAAATCAAAGTGTCTTCATGCCAAATTTCATTGACATTGGTATAGCATTTTATCCTTGGCGTTAGCTATTATAGCATTTTACGAAACAGATAGGCAGACATAGTTACTTTCTTTAGAGAATTTAGGATAATGGTATAGATAGACCTGATGTTAAGTGACTATCACTAATAAATAAAAACACATACAACTTGGAAGACACAAGTGTCTTTTCGTTCTTTCAGTGCCGTGAAGTGGAAGTAAAGTAGTCTTAGGTATTACGGATTTGGATGAAACTTTACAGTAATATAGCTTTTATATCAGAATAACACATAGGCTACTATTTACCGCGATAACCGACATAAACGTTGGCGGAGCCGCGGGCAACAACTAGTAATACTAAATATTCCTGGACATCTAACACACAACGCCATCTAGTCCCGAGCTAAGCAGATCTTCTGTTATGGGTACTAGACCACTGATATAAATAAATATATACTTTTTTTGTAAATATATTCATATTATACATACAAAACACCCAAACTCCGAAACATGTATTTGCAGATCATACATACAGTGGTCATAACTAAGAGAAATGTTACGATTTATAATGTATCGTGTAACAGAATTGTGTATAAGAAACTGTACAGAGTTGTAATTTTGGAAAATAAAGAATTATTATAAAAAAAAACTTATAGAAAACTGCTTTTAAGCAGGTACACATAAAACCTGGCAATAATTCTTGAGCTACAGTTGACTACGGGCGGCGGTAATAATCAAAGAGTCTCCAAAAAAACTTACCACGCTACGTCCACTGCGGTTGCGAAGGCTTAGCCGCATCTTCCAATCGCGCCTGGAAGTCTCGCGACCCTCCGAGCTAAATGATCTCTTCATTGGTTGAGACATCGTGTTCTTTATTCAACACACACTAACCAAACATATTGCGTCTTTATCGCATAGATTTAACACTTCAATGTTCAAAATTAAAATCCACAAAACAAATTAAAATCCACAAAACATCCCTACATATAAACGTCACTGTCGAACGTCACTGTCGAACGTCACTGTCGAACGTCACTGTCGTAGAAAATTATCACTTAATATAGTTATGGAAAGTATTATAACTAATACAGCTAACACTTACTAACACCGACTAACACCTACTAACACTGAATATATTGACTAATTTTAAGCCTAAGGGGTACTACGGGGATAACAACACGAAGAAAATCTGAAACAAACAAAATAGTAATATTACTTGTATTGTTATTGTATTGCGCTAAATATAAATCATGTTTGAATTATTATTCTAAACTAGCTGTTGCCCGCGGCTCCGCCCGCGTGTATATCGGTTATCGCGGCAAATAGTAGCCCATGTGTTATTCTGATTAAGCTATATTACTATAAAGTTTCATCTAAATCCGTTCCTACATACACACTCACACACTTTCGCCTTTCTGTATATTAGGGTGAAGTGTGATGAGAAATAAATCATCTACTTATCTATACATCTATAAAAATAAATAAAATTGGAGTGTCTCTTTGTAATCTATATATATAAAAGAGGAAGGTGACTGACTGACATACCCAGAGATCAACGCACAGCCCAAACCGCTGAACCTAGAATCCTGAAATATTGCATGTAGGTTTTTATATAACGTAAATGAGCACTAAGGAAGGAATTTTGGACATTCCAGGGGATGAAAGTCTGCGTGAGCGAATCCGCGTGTAAAAGCTAGTATTCAAATAACCGCTCTTTACTATATGCATATGTATGTATGCACGGTACATACATCAAAATAACTTTTTTTTTAATTTTTGTCTGTCTGTTTGTTTCGGTTTATATCTGGAATAGCTGGACTGATTTTGTCAGGATTTTTAGCTGGCAGATAGCTGATGATATAAGGAGAAACTTAGGCTTATTTTTTAAGACTAGCTTCGACCCGCGGCGTTACCTGGTGTTACCGTATGTTTATATTTGAATATAATAACGACAACATTTTTTGTTATCTTTCATTTTATATTCCATTGATAAGTATGTCTTAGTGAAATCGATAAATTACATTATTTGTAACAAGAGAACTGAGGCATTAAGAAAGTGGCAATTGTTACCGAGAATCGCTCGACAGGTACTGGGTACAGTTTCTTGCCACCTCGTTAACTTGAAGGAGAAAAAGTTTTTATATCCCTGAAGACGACCTAAGATACTAACTCACCGTTTTCTAACCCATTAGTAAATTATCTTTACTCCACTAATGAGTATGATTGAAGATTTTACGACTGTGAGAAGCTGAACAGCGTAGCTGGATCTGTTGGATGTTTTTCAACCGGCGTATTCAATAAGAACCAATAAAAGCGGTGTTTTTCAATAAATTGTTTTGTTTATTAATATACTTCCATTTTTATATGATAGTCATTAATCAACTCGTGTATTCATAGAAAAATAATAAAGTAATTCAAATAAAAAAGTAATAAATACAGCAAAATAAAATTTTATTTTAAGGATTTCGTCATTCCCTACAATCGGCCATATTTGATTGCCAATTATAACATCGTTGAGTATATTACAATATATTCAATAGGATCGATAAACCTTCAGTCGTTACACAAATAAAGTAACGAGTTATAATGTACCCGCAAAAATATAACGTCCTTAAATTATATAAGAAATGTTACTGTAATATGATTTGTATCTACTGCCCTAGGAGATATGATTTAGAATGAAAAAGATCATTATATATTTGAGAAACTGCTTCACAACTAAAAGCAGTGCCTGTTTATAGGGTTTATTTCTTGTTTACTATGCCACAAAACTGTTTAAAATTGAATATATTTATATTGCATGCGCCGTCGTTGGAATAATTAAATGAAAAGAATTATCCGATTATGTTGAGGAGAAAACATAAGTTTGCATCTGCGAGCTAATCGTTTTCTCCAGTTTTTGTATGAACAAAACTTTATTTGATGAAATCTTTTAGGTACTATGCACTGCAAATAGATGTGATCTAGGGTTTCACATCCTAATGGTCCCAAAACCATTAGTCTGAAGAAGCCAATTTTACATACTCAAATGTCAGTCTGATAATTGGAGAATCTGGTAAGACGTTAACATTTACCGGCCCTGGTTGAATAGCACAAACATACAGGTGAAGCTAATAAAAACGTGTTTGAAACAGATTCTAATGTTGAAATTTTAAGGGTAATTAGCTTCTTCACGTGTTAACAGTATATGGCAGAACAACTTCAAGTAATTAAATTAAATGCTCCGATAAAACTTTGTAACTCCGTGACTTTTGTGAATAGAATTTCGTTCGATTTTAACTTTTAACTTTTGTTTATAAATGTACAATATTCTCAGTATGCAAATTAAGTAATATAAATACGAAAACTTAGTTTAGAGAAGTTCACGGACGAACGGGTTATATTTGAAGTGACAAGGAGTGTTATCTAGTTCCTGAAAATGCTCGCCGTGGCATCTACTCTAATGTAATCAATTAAATAATTTCTATTCTTTATCCTTTTTAAAGGACAACTACCGCATTATGAATATACGTCGTGTGTTGCGGAGGACTGTACAAACATACGTAAAACGAACACAAAAAACACCAAAACTCAAAAGGACAATTTATGAATCACACAAAGTGTTGTCTCATGTGGGATTTGAACCAACATCACAAGGTGTAGTAGAAAGCAGCACGGCGACCGCTTAACCCATCAGTCCAAACGTGAAGTAATCAATTTATGTGTATAAGTACTATTACATTTAAGCATATTTCAAATTATATTACACCCTAACTAGTTAAATGCTTTTGTTTAGTAGCAAAGAAAATATTCCTAGTTGTTCTTGTAAATTTTCAACTAAAAATACTGATATAAAATTTATTTTATTTTATTTTTATTTTACAATTGTAGGAAAACTCACAGCTGTATTGTTACATTATGCAAACTCAATACTAAAAACAAGGCCAATTACAAGTTTTCACAGATAGCAATTTAATTTTATTAATTTAATTACTATTAATATATTTTATTGTTAAACAAAATGCTGTTATTGTGCTTCAACTTTATAGTTCATTTTGAAATTAATCAGATCCTGAATATTAAACTTCAAGTAACATATACTTATACTTATATTTCAAAAATGTTTCTATGAAATGTAGTTGCACAAAGCCCCAAAAGTAGGTAAACATAGAAATAATAAGATCCTGAGCTGGAAAAATCTTTACAAATTGAAAAGATGAGCTCAATAAATCCACAACATGTCGGCACGCTCCGAGTTCACCGCGAACGAGCCATTAAGCTCACTTTATCAAAACGAACAAAAAACTCAATAACGACTTGACAGAGACCTATCGCCGCGAAAAATAATATGAAAAACATGTCATGGAAGGGTACCAATTCAATAAAAAATCCACATGACGCAGAAAACATCGTTGAACATTCCCAAATTGAAATGTACCTACTCTTACTCGAATATGTACACATTAAGTATGTGCACATATCCTAAGTATTGGTATATACTACAAAGATATGCGGGTCGGGTGTCCTATTACGCGAGGTGTTTTATTTAAAACGTTATCGATTAGTCGGCTGGGAACACACGATAAGGCTACACAATTATAGATTTGCCACCACTGTGTGTTCTTAGGAGACCGGGCTTCCATGAGGAATAATTGGCTTTGGAATAAATGTACTGGGCGGCACATGTTCGTTATTGTACTCATTGTGTAACATAACAAAAAAGAGTGTCATTTTTTGTTATTTTATAAACATGTTCATCTTGAAATAGTGCAGTCACAGATTCGCATATTTATCCAATAATCGCAGTAACCTTAACTTTCTCGCCATTTGTATTTTCACAGTCGCAATTTATGTAGGTGTATTCTTTCTTTACCCCGCCTGAATACCATTTTATTTTGAGCTTATAGGTAGGTAGGTGTGAGGTAGGTTGCCGGGCATAAAGTAGAACCAGAGAAAATTCTTTACACTTATTACTCATTTTTAATTTTCGTTTCTGGGTTTCAACATCAAGAATAATGGCATCTTAAATTTTTTAACATTGCAATTGCCCTTTAATAATAAACAGCATTTCACAGCCACTTTAAGACTTTAAATTGATAGAAAAGTTGAAATCAAGTTCAGTGTTGTTTTCTATTTATCTGCATAAAGTTGGACGTGGTTGCACGACGTCCAACTCTGCCCGTCAAGGGGCCTCTCAAGAACACAAGCTAAATATAAAACTAATTAGCTACTTCACAGCCAGTTAACAGATATAAAAAGTTTTCTAACTCTTATTAACTTTTAAATTAATTTTCTGTTGTAAATAAAATGGTCGTTTGAGGGTAGGCACTTGGATTGAAATCAGGTATGTCCAATATAATATAGCTTCATATTTAGCCCGAATATTTAAAAATGTATGTCTTCAAGGACTAAACATAAAATAAAACGCATTATTTCAACGAAATGCAATCTGAGGTAAGGTCAATACAAATAGTGTAAAAGTCCTCACTATCTTCAAATTGTACTACGATATATCCTAATTGGGTAGGAAATGTTAAGCGCGCCGTATAGATCAAAACGGTATTTCACCACAACCTGTTGCCTATATCTTGAAAAGGCGAAAAGTTTTCATTAAAGTTACTGCTTTTGTAATACTGTTTTTATAACCTTAAAAAAATACATTATATCGTTGCTTTTTACTGAGTAAGTTATCGGAGCCCAAACGTCTCCTCCCTAGATGCTGGAGCAAAAGTCAAAGGTCTTGCAATACCCATTATTAAATAACCCCTCTCGTTTGCCCTTCTACACCAAATGAGAAAAATAATAATAACTTCAAACTAAAAACAACTTAAAAATGTTCATGCTCCAAAAGTGTGTTTTAAAAGCTTTCCTCTTGTACAGTGAGTTCATCATTACATGAAGCCTCTTAACCAGATTCATTAATTAATTAACCTGTTACATGACAAAATTAACATCTCTCTAACCTTCGCTCTCGTTTTCTCTCCTAGGGAAAGTCTGAGACGTCACTCAAAGTTCGCATGGTTGATATCTGAATGTAAAGTAGGGAAGCCTTCGCAGTCCTTTTTAAAGTACGAGATAATATCTTTAGTGTGTTACTGAGAAGGTTTTAGCTTTGAAGAACTCTGAATAAAATTGTAAAACTTTATATAACATTTTATAACAGTTGATGCGATGAAGTAGGGAGATGAAAGCATACTGATAACAATTTTCAGTTACCAAGACAAAAAACGGGCAGTATTAAGAACTGCCGATAGAAGTGAAAACTTATAAAATATAATGCTATTTGTAAAATTAGAAATTTCATATTTAAATTAAAATGATCAACATCAAACATTAGCATGTCAGTGACGCGGGGACGCGAACTCTAATAGGTATTTCCCCTACCAAGACGTGCGCAAAAGATTTTGTGTACGCGTACACACACCAAAACATTTAGTGTGAGCGTACATACACACACACTAAAACCCATTTTTTCCCATTTTGCCATACATAAATTAGACATACCTGATTTCTAACCAAGTGATTATCGTGAAACAACCATTTAATTCACAGCAGAAAATGAAGTCGAAAGTTAATTGGAGTTGGAAAACTTTATGTATCTGTTAACTGGCTGTGTAGCTAATTAGTTTTCTATTTAGCTTGTGTTTTTGAGAGGCCCCATGACGGGCAGAGTTGGACGTCGTGTAACCACGTCTAACTTTATGCAGATAAATAGTGAACAATGCTGAACTTCATTTTCTAATTTTCTATTTAATTTGAATCGTCAGTTTTAACAGAGACAACAAAACAAGAAAAAAACACACTTAATGAACTGGTATTGCACAACAAGCAATAATAATGGCACGCGCCAGTTTCTAGTTAGTGCTTCGCTAACTGATTTATCTATGCTGTAGTACTCGTAATTAATACGTTTGTGTCGTGTGAAATGCTCAGTCGTATGAGAATTACGATTGCAGATGCAACAAACACAGTTAATGAGCATGTAATACATAGCAGAACAAGAGTAATCTGATATTTTCTATTATTATTATTTTATAAATAAGACGGATATGAACTTATACTTGCTTTGAAATTATGTTACGAAACAAGCTGAGCTCCATTGTTATTTTTGTACCTTTACCTTGGGGCGAAGCTAATCTTAAACGAAATAGCCTAAGTGTTACTCCGTTAATGGCCTAAGTTATATCTTATACTATCCATCTGCCAGTAAAGGCCCCGTCAAAATTCGTCCGGCTGTTTCAGAGATTAGCCGGAATATACAGACAGACAAAAAATTTAAAATGTTTTTATGATGTAAGTACCTGTGTACCTGATAAGCATACATCAAAATCCACCTTTTGAAAGTGGCCCGCTCCCCCTCGTCTGGTCGGAGAATCCTACCTTCGTATTGGAGGGACAGGATACCCTTTCCTTTCCGTATTTACTTTCATATAAAATTACTAATTCCCTTTTAAAAACGAGAGCAAATATACATGCTTAAAATGAAACTTTTGAATCAATCCACAAGGCTGGACGCAGCCAACTTTCCCTCTCCACCACTTCCAAGCATTCAAGAAATAGATTTACATCTGCATTCCCGACTAACATAAAAAACGGACAGCTTTTTATATAAGCTGGCTTGGTGAACACTTCATTGTCAATTTACTAATATCCGACTCCCGCAGACTACATTTTTTTTAATCTGCCGATTGTTTGTTTGGTTTCATAAAAAAAAAAACAAAAGTATTAAGATGTATGGGAGTATCACATTATAACGATTCGGTATCGGCCGACAAATAAGGCAAAAGCCAACCTAATCAAACTATCGGCCGATTAAAAAATTTGTAGTCTGCGGGGGCTCTAAGACAATTGAAATGTCAATTCGGTGATAATTTTTCTGATATTTAATATCAAAAGCTTGAGGCTTCTGACTAATTTGAAGAAGCTTTTATTGGATGAAGAATAAATAACATTACATTCTTAGTAAGTCTGAGATCATACACTTATAGGTACCTACCATCTATTAAGTATGTTTCTCCGAGTCAGAACCCTCCAAATGAACGTTCATTATTCAACTGTAAAACTCAAGTTTGATATAAAGTTTTGTTTGGAGAATCCTAAAAAAACTTTATATCAAACTTTTAAGAAGTTATTCTAGCAGAATAGTAAAAAATAATAAGTCAGTATTAATAGATGTAATCACGCGTCAGATCTGATATTTCGACGTCAATGAATAAACCATTTTTTTCGTCTTTGTTGTTAGTAAGTAAAGAAGACAACAAAACCATACCAACGTAAATAATACCAATATTCGGAATTTAAAAACTAGAGGTTTATTAAAGCTTTTTCATTCCTCGGAAACATGAAGATAACTAGGCCCTCATAATCTGCATTGTCTGCATTCGCAATGAGTATGGGGACCACCATTTTTGAATTCTGCTTACGCTTTCCATCAAGCAGAGTAGAGTTACTTTGGAAGGGCCACACATACAAAATAAATAAACGAATTTAAAGTATAATTAAAACTTCATTATATTAATCGGATCATCGCCACGGCAGAGCATTAAATATCAATTAAAACAAACTAACAAACATTAATTTTTATCTTTAGGAGCAATAAGAGGATGATTGTAATTAATAATTTCTATTCAAATTTGTGAATCCCACTGTAGCTGATTACGCAATACACATTAGGAGAGAAATTGAATTTCCAAATACCTATTTGGGAAAATAGTACTGCATTCATATAGGATTATACATAATCCTAGATTGGTTTGCAACTATTTCTCTTAGTTGGTATGATGTTTATTTTGGAATAAAATTCTGATAATTAGCTAAACTGGTAAATTATCTAAATTTATAAGAAATTGCATAAGAAAAACGACAAAGAATAGATTCAACTGGCCTTTGAAGCATTTATACACATATAACGTATATGTCGGGAAATAAAAGCAATGGTTTGGTATAGACAATATAAAAAGATCCATGTATACGTAAGGGCTGATAAATAAACCATTCCTGCTAGATAACCCATAAACGTGTCTATACCTATCTCTGAGCCTCTGTTCTTAGTATCGATACATATCAATAAAAGTCCCGTCAAAATCGGTCCAACCATTCCAGAGGTTATCCGGAACAAACAGACAGACAGACTAAAAAAGCTATTTTGGTACATGTACCTTGTATACATATATATGCATTTATTAAAAAGCGGTAATTTTTAATATTACAAACAGACAATCCAATTATTTTTATTTATATAAATATATAGATGAGCCGTAGTAGTTTGAGTGGAGAAAGCTAAAATTAGACTGTTATTAGATCGTCTCCTATCGAGAATGCGTTCATACTCCGTTCTGTGCAAACATATTCCAAGGTATGGTAACGGTGTATCAATAAACAATATCGTTTTATTTGTTTATTGTCTAGGATCACAAGCCCCTTTTATTGAATAGAAATTGTAAGCATGATCTTCTAGTCCCTTACACGAAGCCTACAGATTGTGTAAACACAAACAATAAGCTTCTGTTGATATTTCATTTCGTTCCCCTGTTAGCGATGTACATAACAAACTTGGAACGTTTTATGATTGAAAATTGATAAAGTTGGAGGTACTACTAAATAAATAAACTTCAATGAAGAAAACCTAGTTAAATCCTTTTTTTTTAAAGTTAAATCCTTATCGAGTATGTACATATTTGTGTAATCACACACTCTTTTATAATATAATACATTTTCCATGTATTTCACATGATTTCTAACAGTAACCAATTCAAGATACGAATTTGTGATCATAAATTGCTCGATTATAAAATCGGGTAAAATATTCAATACTCCATCTTCATAGGTTTTTTTATGGTATAGGGGGCAAACGAGCAGACGCATCGCCTGATGGTAAGCGATAAGAATAAGAATTGAGTATATAATATAATCAATTAACAATTATTGCTATTGCCTAGAAAAGGGATATTTCCCTTCCCTATCTTTTTCTTATCATCTAGGTTTCCTTTCCATATTCTTAAGTGGCGTAGTGGTAGCGTATGCGACTGATGTCTCATTTTATGATATATTTGTTTTGGAGTTTGGGTGTTTCCTATGTGTAATGTGTATGAATTTACAAAAAAAGTGTGTATGTATTTATATCAGTTGTTTAGTACCCATAACACAAGCTCTGCTTAGCTTGGGGCTAGATGGCGTTGTGTGGTAGATGTCTGAAATACTTATTATTATTATTTCATCCCTAGGCCTGTCCCAATTAGTTACGTGATAGTATTATAGTGGTAATAATAGTCATCACATTAGTGTTAAAAATAGTGTACTTGACTACAATTTTAAACTCTATACCTCCTAAAATTTAGTAAGTGGATTCTAATAAATAATAGCGCACATGACCCCAAATGACTTTTCCGTATAAATGGTAAACTACAAACCACTTCACATAGTGTCGTTTGATTGTAACACGTTCTTCCTCGATTCCGTCTCTATAATAACTCAACAATAGACATAATACTCTTTGTGTACACAAAGCATAAACAAAATACGAAGTAATCATAATGAACCGTCAACCGAGGCTGTTTGACAGGCAGCCGTCACGTGACTAGAATCCATCTCTATTGCAATGGAGATTTGAACTGAAAACCTTGTGGAATAACGTAATGGAATACCCTTGTTCTGCCTCACCCCGCGAAGGGGCAAGTAAATATTTGCACTGGAACGTTTTCGTACGACTTCGTTAAACAGGTGTATTGTTCACGTGTATTATAAAAATAAACTGAGATTGTGTTGAATTTGGTACATTTTAGTAAATAATGGTAGAAAACAGACTTGATAAAAGCACTAATCTCCATATATTATATTAATTTGTTTTGCTAAAAATGGTCAGCATCGGTGAAGCGGATACCCAAATCTAATATGAGAGATGGCTTTTCTTTCTTACAATGCTATTTAACAACGTCGATGACCGTTAATGAAAAGCATTGTAGGGATTTAATGAAAAACTTCACCAACAAAAGTCTACGATGAAGAAAATCTTACCACTAATAATCTTAAAAAAAAGTAAAAACTAAAACCCAACTACGACAAAAGTGGTTCATGCTTTTTTAGCGTAGTACGTCAAAAAACCACGCTAAAAAAGCATTACACAAATTTCAAAAGCCGTAGTCATGCGTTGTTAAAGTGTTATGGACATAATATATTCTCTATAGGATATAGATGGACAAAAAATATATTTTAAAGTATTTAACAACGACCTAAATTCAAATTTGATGAAAGATCTAAACCAGATTTTGCGCTCTTGACCGGAAAAGATAAAAATATCATGAAAAGCAACTACTACATTTCTTTCTCTTTCTAAAATACCCTAATTTAGAGTAATCGAAGTAAATAATTTATTGTTTCTGTTATTACATTTTTAACTATTGTAGATTAGTATCCAAATAGATTAAAAGAAATCTTTGTACCTAACAAGTTTGGGAAACCCTCAAATGTGGTACCCACTATTACATTTGGCTTGGCACCGACTATATTGAAGGTAATATGAGGTGTATTTAATTAAATCTATATTAAGTTATTTTATACTTTTTAGTTTTTGAAGTCGGTTTTTATAAACGAAGTCTTTTTTAAGGAAATACAACTCAGACACACAACACACTCAGAACAAGCGCTTAAACTGCTAAGCCAACTGTACAGCCAAAACTTTGTTTATCAGTTTTCTCAAAGGTAACAATAGTTCTTTTCATCATTAATCTTTAGCTGTCTACTGCTAGGCACAGTCCCTGCGTTGAAAACAGCTAATGACAATATGTAATCATTTCATAGAAATAGCTAATGCAGTTTATGAGATAAAAAAAATGATTTTGATAATGATTTATCATTTTCTTTTTCAAAAAAACAACGTTCATTCCATAACGGTATTATATTGAATAATGATTAAAGGATTTCTTAGAAAGTGCGCTTAAGTGTAAAAAAGATTTCTTATTTTCATATTCTAATTCATTTTCTTTTTATTTATATTCCTAGACATGCGTAGGAAGGGACTTAGTCTCATTTTTAACTTCAAACAATCTAAGTTACTTATTTAGCTATACTTTATATTAAATAAAATCTGAACTATTTTATCAAGCGTAGTTATTCATTATCAGAAGTAGCCCATACACTCTCTCCGCAACGAGATTTAAAAATATATTTTGCTAATCGATTTAAAATTTTGGGCGTGACTTTGATGATATCGGCGTTTTCAATTATCATAAATATATTTCCATTCCAAAACACTATCTTTTTTACCCGAATGCGAAAGAAGGAGGGTTATGTTTTTAACCTCCTATGCAAAAAGAGGGGTGTTATAAGTTTGCGTCGATGTCTGTCTGTCTGTCTATCGATTTAGCAGTGTAAGAGTATCAGCTCTTTTCCAAAACGATGTAAGGCATTTTTGACATATGATTCCTCGATTAAGAGCTTGCGTAGGGGTTTTTTAAATTTTCAGGGTCTCCTCTTAGGAGTAGGTTAAGGCCATACGTCCCCACGCTGGCCGAGTAAGGTTTGGGGAATGGCAACATAAAGTTATGGCTACGTAAAATTCTGTTAGTAAATATTAATCATTTTAATTTCTTTTTAGAACTCATACACTAGAAATACAATTTCGTAACAAGAGACTTTACAAACACAGCATAAGCACTTACTTCGATGTAGGCCTAGTGCGGCTATCAGTTTAATCGTTACCCTTGCACCATTTATACAGATCACAAGTAGATACTACAACACTTAAGATATTCAGTATTCTAAATATCCTTTATCAGAGAGTTTATCCCACTAAATGTTTACAATATAACTTCGTAGTGTATTAAAAACATTTCCGAATTTCTAGAACTTATATTACTCACAAACATTTTCAAAATATCAATTCGTTGTAACGAACATATAACTTAATCGCAAAATAATGTTATCTTGCCAACAACTTTGAACAAGTACTTGTAGTAATATTTATCATTCATATAGATAAGACATTGTTTGAACATACTTTGGCCATTGAGGTTATATTGTAATCTAATTATGAACTCCCCTTACATTATTAACTCCTCAAAATTCCTGTAATTTCTTAAGTTTATAAAGATTTTAAGTAAGGAGACCCAATGACACAAGCATTTCAATCGGCCGCAATAAGTAGGTCATCGTGCCGTATTGTTGCATTGTCTGCATTTGCAATGAGTATGATGACCACTAGTCTTGGATTTTGCTTATGCTTTCCATCAGGTAGTATAGAGTCACTATGGCTGGCTCCTCTCTTATATAGATTTCCAATAACCAGTGCTATTCACACACATATACCACAATTGTACTACTATATACTACAATTGTAAACATAAGAGGTTTTGAATGTTTTGATAAAAATTGATACTGAGATAGCTGTACCTGACACCCTGTCTTAATACTATTTTAAATATGATACTTCTATTTTGAAATAATGTGGTGTTTTCTTACACCTTGGTGGTACAAGCAAGTAATTGTAAACGGCGTCTAAAACTAAATGTGCAATAAGTAAGCAATATAGAGTTCCAAAAATAGTCTTCTTATCTATACTAATATTATAAACGCGAAAGTTTACAAGTATGGATGGATGGATGGATGGATGTTTGTTACTCTTTCACGCAAAAACTACTGAACGGATTTGGATGAAACTTTACAGTAATATAGCTTATACATCAGAATAACACATAGGCCATTGCTTTCGGCAATAAGGCCGCCCTTTGTACATTATATATTTGTTATTTTCTGTAATTTCTGTACTGTAACACGGTGTACAAATAAAGAGTTTTCTATCTATCTATCTATGGGCTAATATTTGCCGCGATTACCGACATATACGCGGGCGGAGCCGCGGGCAACAACTAGTATTAAATAAAGTTCAGGGCTTTTATCGTTAATATGAAAACGCAAATTTTCAGTTTCGTTCAAAATTATTTTAATTGAAAACTAAGTGCTCACTACTGACGATACCACGAGTATCCCCTTGTTAAATACATTTTAAATTATTTATACGCCAGCTTGTACTATAATGGATTTAATAATTGGATAATGTAAAACATCACTCATAGGTTCTCTTTTCGGGCCTGGTGCAAAATTGTATGTTGACCAGTTAATTTATTTATGAATGGCCTCCATTATTTAATATTAAATTATATTATGTATAAACATAATATTATTATATATAATACTAGCTTTTACACGCGGCTTCGATAACGCCGACTTTCATCCCCTTATATACCCCCTTAGGGATGGAATTTCCAAAATTCCTTTCTTAGTGCTCACTTACGTTATATAAAGAACTTACGTGCAAAATTTCAGGATCCTAGGCTCAGCGGTTTAGGCTGTGCGTTGATCTCTGGGTATGTCAGACAGTCACCTTACTTTTTTATATATATAGATTATGTTTATGTTAAAGTTTATTTTTAGGTGTACAAAATTAGATAGTTAGAGATATTTCGCGCACATTAAGGTATTTAACGGTATTTATCAAATAGTAGTACACTACTTTAAACTTCATTCTGAGTATGGACTTGATTGAAATTCAATACGTACTGTTAATATTTACTTTAAGACTAAGTACGACAAGGGACAAAAACAAACAAGGGACGTTAAGTTACAGATCGTTTTTTGACTTAAATGAAGAATAAAAACGTCCACTAAGCAAATACATGACGCATTCGGTTTTTAAAATAGTTTTTTTTTTTGTTTAAGGTGGGCAAACGAGCAGACGTATCGCCTGATGATAAGCGATTGCCAACACTAGAGAAGTCACAAGTACGTTGCCGGCCTTTGGGGAGGGGGGTGAGGAGAGGTATGGGGAGTGATTGGGGTATTTTCCTCCGGTATCCTCACTCACTCGGTGAAACACAGCGCAAGCGCTATTTCACACCGGTTTTCTATGAGGCCGCTGTATAACGCCGGCCGAGCCGACCCAGTCATGCCGAAGCGTGGCTCTCCTACGGTTGTAGTGATTTATTCATACACATTTTACTGTCGTAAGAATTAACTGTGCATTCTATTTATGTCCGCGCAAAACTTTCAATGGACTGCAATAAATTGTACAAATATTTTTTTTATGTGTCGTCATTATGAGGAGAAGGTTTGTATGAAAAACAGTATATAAAAAGTGTCACCATAATATTTAATGTAATAGTAAGTTATTATTTATTGTCTGTTAATTTCTACTGAAAAACTATATTTAAATAGAAGGAATATTTTAAATTTATGTAAATTTCTCATACGGACCAAGATAAAAGCAAAATCACAGAGCAGTCAGTTAAAATGCCACAACAACAAAGTGCTTAAAATATACAATAACAACCTTTATTTCAAAAGTGTTTAAGTGCATATTCAGAGTATTACAACTTATATTGCAATTCTGCTTTTGAAATTTAAAGGGTGTTGTGCCAACATGTTTTATTCTGACAGTCTTTTGTTTTCTCGTTATTTCTATTATAAAATACAATTGTTAGGTTAGCACATAGGCACATAGACTGAAACTCTTTATTAGTGAACTAACTTTATTAGTCTATGTATAGGTATTACTTTGAAATGGAACTATAACATTTGTAGTTCTTATTTTAGATATTAAACGTTTAACAAAGCGAATCAAAGTGTCAACGACAAATCTTTTGTTGTTAAATAGAATATATAATAATTTTAATGGAATACTTGCCGCAGTTTTCTTCAGTCCCGCGTTGTTACCCGAGGCTATTGTTGTATCTTTATAACCACGGGACAAAGCTAGTCTAAAAAAGTAGCGTAAGTTACTTCTTATTACATCAGTTATCTGCCAGGTGAAGGTCCCGTCAAAATCAGTCCAGCTGTTCCAGAGATTAGGCAAGACAGACTGGTAAAGTAAGTAAAGTGAAAAATGGTAAAAAACTTTATTTTGGTAAATGTACCGTGTATACATACATAATGCATTTAGTTAAAAGCAGTTATTTTAATATTATAAATAGACACGCCAATTTTATTTATTTGTATAGATAAATTGGTTTACCAACAATTGCTTACACAGCACAAAAACAAAGTAAAGAAACATCATATGAAGAGTAAAATAGCAAAAGTGTAACAAAAACTTACAGGTAAACTTCGCATGGATAAAAGGAATCATACCGTATGTAGTTATGACAAAATTAAAAAAAAATTACACAGCACTTTTTTTAAAACAAAAAATTGAAAGTTAGCGCTGATTCCAATTCATATATTCACATTCTCATTCATTCGTATTCGATTCGATTCGACTATAGACAGAGAGTTTAAATGTTAGTATGTGGAGGACTTATCAAAATGAACATCCCGCTCAATATCCGTTATCTGAACACAACACTCAACACAAAAGAATGAGTCTTTTGCAAATTTACTAAAAACCCTCGACTATCAGCTTTACGTCATTTATATTTCCATTTTCATTAAATTTTTAGAATCTAAAAGATCTTTTACAGAAATTGTTTCATGAATCTGAATTTCTGTTGCCTTCGTTTTACTAGCAATAACTGCATAGACATAGAGTATATTTTTAAGGATTCTCATGGCATTAGCTAGACCACATAATATGCCCATCGTCTGTCATAGGGATTACGATAACACCCATCGTGTTGAAATGGGAAAATCATGTCCACAGTTCTAACATAAGGAATAGTCTCTGTATAGATGTATTGAACAGATATAAAAATATTCTGTTTAAAAGCAACGCGTAAATTATTTTTACAAACGTTTGTAAAAATGATTTAACTAATATATAAACTAATAATTAAATAAATGATAGTAACTACCGGTATATATAGTGTAAATTCTAACTCGTCGTTTTACAAAAGTCCATTTAGTGACAATTTAAGGTATAAAAAGAATATTAATGACCAGTAGGTCATTAATATAAAATAAAACATTCTGACCTTGACCATGATTCGATTAGAATTCTTGAAATAGAATATGGTCAAACGATACAGTCAATTTTATTATATAATTTAAAATCAAAACTGAACATATTAGTGTATGTTAGAATTTCTATACAAAAATTAAGTGTTACATGATAGACTTTAAAACAACGAATAAGCCCGCGAATAAGAAATAATGTGGGTAGATGGCAAAATAATAACGGCCTTCCAATCTCGATGTAACCTAACGAAGGTAATTTTGATGAAGTAGACCGAACATATCCCAAAATTGTTATAACATATGTTCAAGTTCTAGGACCTTTAACATATTTTGTACATTCCATTCAAAAGCCTGAGGACAGAAGGTCGGTATTTTTGATATACTCGTAAGTCTTATAATCACATCGTAAAGTTTTTTAATTAAGTGTTTTTGACTTTACATTCGTAACTTTAGTAACATATTTGATTACAATTAATTTGAAACTAGCTAATATGTACTTGGTCAATACGACCAAAATACGAATGTATAAAACTTACAAACCTAGTAAATGTATCTTTTATACGGTACATACACACACCCACTACGTCATATTTTGTGAAACAAAGGGTTAACTGGATGAGTAGTTAGGTAATATGTCTACGCAAACAGACACATACACAGAGCATATACGCCCTCTTACATAACGGAAGCAGAATGCACACACAGCATATGCGCCTTCTTACATACACGCAAACACAATGCAATACAAATATATACACGTATCAGATGTGCGGTTTCTGTATTACTTCTGTTTGTTTCTTTTTCAATTTTCCTAGTTAGAGCAATTAACCTTTTGTAATGGACGTGTATGCATGTATAACGAACGTATTTAGTGTAAAGCGAAGACACTGGTACCTACAGTTTACACTACTTCAGGACCCAGAGAATCACATTAAATGTAAACTGTGTATCAATAAATAAAATAAAATACAAAAAATATGTTCAAAGTTTAAAGAGGAAAGATCTGTTTCCATCATCATTACCTCCCCTTTCCCAAATTTATTTGGGGTCAGTGGAAAAAAAAAATCTTCATCCAAGGCTTGTCCCCGCTTTAAAACATCATTTTCATCATCAGCCTATTGCAGTACACTGCTGGACATAGCCTCTCCCATTATACTTATATACATTATACATATTAAAGGTAAATAACACCGAAACGAAATCAAACCCACAACTTTTCGCTTCACAGTTACTAACGGTTAGCCACTAAACTATAAGACCCACCTGTATCTATTGATAGATTTTCAAGTAATGTAATAGAACAGTTCTGTATCGATATAGACCGCTGATTCTGACAGCTTAAACCACAATTTGTCTATCTACGTAATGCCACGTCCACATTCAAAATAAAGCCGAGCTTAAGAATGTCCATTTCCTTGTCATATATCTAATTCCCAGTTCGTGAAATGCCGTGAACTAGCCCCAATAAAACTTGAGAGAGTTATTTCTCAATTTTTACTGAGGTCGTTTCATCGGAGCACTTTTCGCACCAATTTTCTGAGCATTTTATTTGCAATAGTTTTGTGTTCAATTGAAATTAACTATGACAGTTCATCATTTTTTATAGCGTTGGTCGAACACCGTCGCCAATTTACACAAATAGCAATCTTAACTGATTGTAATATGACACAATTTGTTGTTTACTGTTTTGATAATTTTGCAGCCTATTTCTCAAAAGTGATTTACTGACCATCGAGTAAGGATAATCAGGTGAGAGAGAATTAGGTCGCCGCTCCTATAATCTCACTCTAGTAAGTATTGAAAAGGAACGAAAGGTATTGAATATTCGAATATAACTAACAGTATTCACAAAATCTAGCAATTAATATAATTCATTTATTCAAAAAATTATAATTTGACTGAACTAGACCTAATTAAAATGGGACCACACGGGAAGCACAAGTTTACCGAGTGGAAAGTTATGAGGTAACAAACATAAAAAGTACACAAAATACAGTCGAATTGAGAACCTCCTCTTTTTTTGAAGTTGGTTAAAAACCAAAGTAAACTAAAATTACTAAACAATTTCGATGAGTCCAAAGTAAAGCTTTTAGGTAAATAAATCAAATAGATGGATTTGATTAAAATAAACACTGTTTGACTACTTAAAATATTTTTTTATGAGATCATAAAAAATACACTCGCGTTATTAATTAAGTCACAGGTTAAAAGATTAGACAACAAAGCTATAAACTTATTTTTTTATTTATCACAATATAAAAAAGCTGCTCCCGGAGTTCAAACTCTCATGTAATTGTGACAAGGTGCACATTGCAATTAAATAAATATTTTCGATAAGTTACGATATCTAGGCGTTTTATGACATCGGATAACGATCGCCTATCTACCAATAGTCGATATCAGAAGACATATCGCAAATATATGTTACATCACTCACATATTACTGACATGTGCGCGGCGCCGGCGCACGCCGACTCATTGTATAATCTGACACATTTTACACCATTCAACACTATATTACAATTGTTATTTTTATCAGTAGATAATGTTTGTGTATGTCTTTCAACACGTAACACTTATCGAGACTATATTTCCGATATTACAATAAGTGTATCGACGTTTAAAACTACATCTTTTATACATTTCTGATGATTTATGAGGTTGCCCGTGAATTGTCTCTTTACAAGGTTCAACTACATGACCGAGTGTTTTCTTATCAATTTACCCAAATAGCAATCTTAACTGATTGTAACACGAGACATTTTGTTATGTATTGTTTTTTTTATTTCATCTACTTAGGACATTAGATTTGTGATATTTTTGTGCTATCTCTTAAAACTTTATCTTATACCAATTTAGTTTTTATTTATACGTGATGCCTAAATTTTCATAGCTTGTGATTTTTTTTATTTTAGAGACTTAATTATTATCTTTATTTAAAAAAATAATATGAAATATACTTATAGGTAGAATTACATGTAGTCTGTTAAGGAAGTTTCAACCTAAAATGGAAATAAAATATGTTTAAGCTATACTAATACTGTAAATTCTGAAAGTAACTCTGTCTGTCTGCCTACTACGCTTTCACAGATAAACCACAACAACGGTTGCAATAAAATTTGTCGTGTCGCGGCGTCGACGCGGGTCCGGGAGCCGTGGGCAAAAGTTAGTTTAGTACAAATGAAGTAATAAAACAACTCAGAAATATTATTCAATGCAGTCAATAGCGAACTGAATTACTCAACTTGAAGGACTACGTACAAGCTACGTTGGAAACGTTTCACATAAATATTAGTGTTTAGGTGTCATGAATACAAATCGTTTAGCAAGTATTAGAAGCGGGCCTATATACCCTCAATTAAGACAACTGATTTTTATATATTTACTGTAAGCTTGAAATAAATAATGTTTTGTCTGTATGTGATGTTCTGATACCAAATTTCAGTTTCCATGAACATTTTTTTATGTTTCATATGTATAAATAAGGTTTTCTTTTAATATTACCATATTTTAGTTACTAAGTCATATTGTAAATTCACAAAGCTTTTGTAAATAAATTAATGAAAATTAGCTTAATTATTAATTGTTATTAGCACATAAGCCCCTTATTAGCTTTACTGTAACTACATCAATTATTTTTCTCTTTAAAAAAAATATTTATTTAATATCACAAGTTTTATTAGATGCACTTCTACTAAGACTCAAAAGACATTTATTGGATAAAAAGGAATTATTCTGAACAAGGGAATGGTTTAAAGAACCCGCCACAAGCCATGATGATGAATAATCGAATGGATATGAAAGAATCCCCAGCTTTAAGCACAGCAAAATGGATGTGTCATCTCTGCTTACCCCAGATGGGATTATGGTGCAACATATAGAATCTGAAGCTATTATTAATAGGTTTTTCATTGATGTCTCCGTTTTTAGAACCATCGAGTCGGGAATCAATGAACTGTTTAAGGGCGATTTTCATCGGTTCAACGGATTCGGAATTTTTTTACTTTCTAATTTTATCGAAATTCCGAATAAAATCGATTGGAACAGAGTCTAATGAGAATGGGCAGCCTTTTGCGTGGTTTTGTGACGACTGTTTTGGTCAAGGTATGGTTTACTCTAGAAAGATATAGGTGTTCTTCTTTTGTTGTATTCAAGTTAGGTATATTAACTTATTCTCTTACATTCAGCTTCTCATCTTGTTATTAAATAATGAAAAAAAAAACAACTTTTAAAGTCTTTATTCGTAAATTATTGATCATATTATACCCATACCTATATTTGATCTCCTCATAATAATATTGAGATTTTGTTGGCAAGCTTTGTATATACAAATAACTTTATAAAACAGGTGTTACGTCAAACTTGAGTCCCGACAAACTCAGTAAGAAGCAAAGAAATAATTTCTAAGCACCGGATTCAATTCACATTCATTCGGTGAGGCCTTGGTATCACTTCCGTTGAGTTTCCCCATATATTTCGAAGCATGACTCTTTCACAGTTATTGTCTTAAATTAAAACAATAGATCATATTTTCTGATCTAAACTGATACTTGTATTTTTAATTTTTGCTGCTGCCCTCTAGAATTCTACATAAAAGTCATTATATGTAGGATTCTAGAAGTGTCAACTTTTGTATTAATTCACGCAATTAAACTTATGTAAGAATTATCATTTAGAGCAGTGTCTAAATAGGTGAAAACTAATGGTTACCTATATTTATTTATTACAAATTTTTAAGTAATTTTCTCAACACTTGTGCAGATAATTATCAACGTAAAAATGGCACGAACTCTCGTAAAACTGGAGCCATATGTTGCTATAACATCGCTGTTAGCTTTAAAAATGGGGGAATTTGTCGTAAAACTGCTATTCAATTACGCGTGAATTTGCGATACTGAGGTGTATGAATACTTCCCATGATGTAAAGATGAGTATCACTTTATTGAATGTATAAACTAGCATAGCTAAGTGTAGTCAGAATTTTGTTTCCAATACTTTGAAATTCTTTTCTTTGAAGGGTTACCAGAATGTGTACATTATGAACTCTTTAGTCGCTAATCAGTTTAATGCCACCTTCCCGACCATGTTTAATAGGTACTTTTTAAACAGAACTAAGTAAGAAGATGAATTTATTAGGGTACTTACCAATACTTGAATTTTATTTATATGTATAGATTTATTTATTTACTTTATGTTTACTTGTATAGATCACATCTGTATAAACAATAAAATTGTAACAGGTCCATGTATGTACATTACACATTTAGAAGAAAACTAACGAGTGGATATTTATCAAACAAACGAAACTCTAGACAACAGTTTTAATATTTTTTGCCTGTTTATCTGTGAGTTTGCCAATTTCAGGAGTAGTTTAACCGATTTTTTTGCGGTTTTCTCGTATGTATTTTAGTAAAGTTCACTTAGCATCTACTTGAGAATAAAATTACACAAATATGGTCTTATCGAAAGATAGAAGACACAACGATTTCCATCAACGATGAGGAAACAGAACTCTAATATAGGTACATATTAAATAGGTATCAGAACGTACAAGAGCAAGTTGAGGCCGCAAATGTTAATCCCCACGGGACCCAGAATCCCGAGGCAAATATTGTATTACAGCCATTACATTTATTAAAACAAATGTAAAATTTAAACGTGAAAACAAGTAACTGTGTAATTATATTAATTCTGTTGGTAAATTCAAAATTATTATTTGTGGTAAAATCGTGAATACGAGTATTATATTAGAACATTGAAATATTTCAAGCGTGAGCAATGTAATATTGAATGCCAAAATATTATTTCACCCTTTGATCCTTCAAAGCTATTTCTGGCATGTTAGGTTTTTATACGTAGTTAAGGTTTTTGATCTAACAGATAATATTATACTTAGTATGGCCATGAATACTGTTACAATTAAAATAAACACATTATTTTCGCGCCAATGTTTTGTGATTTTAAAATGGAGTGGACTGATAAAGAGAACCGAATCGCTGTGATTGCATTACATAAAGTAGGTATGGAGCCAAGTACAATTATTAAGATCCTCCATACGCTTAATATTAATCAAATGTTTTTGTACCGGACTACTGATAGGTACAATGAAACCTCCTCAGTTTGGAAGACAGAAAGATCTGGCCGTCCACGTAATGTTCGTACGAAGTACGCACCCAGTGGAAAGTTATGAGGTAACTAACACAAAAAAAACGAATTGATAACCACCTCCTTTTTTGAAGTTGGTCAAAAAGGCCATTAGAGCAATAAGGGAAAGAATTTGAAGAATCCTGTCCGAAAACAAAATATTTTATATCATGAGATAAAGATAGCACCCAGATCAATGTCACGTATTTTAAAAGTACACCTACTATCCGAGTGATGGTTTGGTGGGTGGGGTGCTGTAGGTGTGAATGAGCCATATTTTTGAGAAATAGGTATAAAAATCGGAACAAGTCTATCAAGAAACCGTTCTTGAGAAGGTAGTTCAGCCCCTTAATAACACCATGTTGTAATAGTGCTTCTTTGAGCCCTAGTCTGAATAAAGTAAGTAATTGTCTATTGAACAAGGCGTTTGTTTCTTTAAACACTACCAGCAACCTTCACGGGAGGGTCGGGACAGCGCTCGCTCCTCCGCGCTGACCTGTGGAATTCGTCACCTGACTCGCAATTCCCCCACTGGCATTAAACACCTCACGCGGATCAAAGGGAAATATAACGGACAGTTAAACACATTACAATTGGTTTGTGCTGATCATTCTCTCTTCCACTGTGAACTCAAGATTTAGATGTATAAATGTTCTTTTATCATGGGAGATTTGTACTGCAAGATGAAACGCTATAACTATTTGCGGTAAGTGCATTAGACCATACCCTAATATTATGCTAATGCAGGCCTGTTAATGTAGAATACCGAGTGGCATTCAAAATGCCCCTATACCCGGTTTGGAACTCTAATCCAATTCCCCCTACCGGCTCAATGACAATAAGGCTTAACCGGCTTACAGAAACTCCTTGTATCCGACCATTTAACTCCCAGCACTTAAGTACACTCCCACAAACAAACACGCCAACCTCAATATAAAGCACCACATTGACAGGTCATCGAGGTATAATCGTGTAGCAGAACTAAGCGGGGATCAGCCACCGGGTTTCGCTGGATCATAACTCGATTCAGCTCGCTGTAGACCTTATAAAGAAGCCTATACATACATCTCAAATGAAAGGTACCGACAAAACCAATTGCAATGCTTAGCAATTAAATAACTGTAAGATTACTCTAATTAGCTACCAATTACTTACTACTATACGCAAACCGGGATACAACTGCATATTAAAATATTAAACTCATTATCCTACAAATTACTATAGAAGACAGCGACTCACCTGGCTTTCTTTAATGTTACATACTTTAACTTGCTTAAAATAACAAATGCTTACAAACCGATACGCGCTTATTTTCCGAGGTCCGTTCTCTTCCACTGCTAAGACTCAAGCGTCCTCACTACGATCAGTATTTCTCCTCAACTTTCCCGAGGGAGCAGATATTTCATTCTGCTATGTACTGTCACATGTTCCTTTTGGTTTCTTTTTTTATGTTTTAGCTGCGCCAAAATGACTCTGCTCTGCCTGATGGAAAGTTTGAGCAGATTCCAAGAGTGGTGCCATTCTCAATGCGAATAAGGACATTGCAGATTGGTGACCCACACTATGGCCGCCTAGTGAGATGCTTTTTTACGCCCCGCTTTAAGGACCCAGGATCATAGTGGGAGGGAAATACGTGCGCTGGAAGTGAGTTCCAGGTTTTGACCGCTCGGCACAGAAAGGAGGAACCGAAGCGATGAGTACGAGATCTTATGTCTACCACTCTGAAGCGGTGACTTCCGAGGCCGACACGTGATGTTTTGTAGAGGAAGGGGGAGGAGGGGACCAGTTGGGACAGCTCTTCAGAACACTCTCCGTGATACAGGCGATAGAGTACTGCCATAGAGGCGACATCATATGCAACTGCAGAGGCTCAAGGGACTCGGTGGCTTCGGTGCTATTTACAATGTGGATTGCTCGTCGCTGCAACCAGTCGTGAGTATTAAACAGGTACTGTGCGGCAATATCGCAAAGTATTTTTGCCATCTCCTAGTAAGCCGTCGTACTCGAACCGACTAAAACCTCAAGTCGACTCGGGTACTAGATGCAGGGGTACCAGGTACACCCTAGAAAGGAAAACCTTGAACGCTGACGAATCTCGAGCTACCTACAATTTATAGATAGCCCTCTACTATGTGGGAACTTCGATGTTCCTGTTACACTCATCCAGGGCGCGCACGCTCCGAAGCCAGGTTTGCTTCTGCTATCGTGACAGAAGGAGGCCTGCCTTTATGGAGTACGGAGATTGTTCTGCAATCTCCGGCGCCTGAGCCGCCTGAGGTACCTGGCCCGTACCCGGGCCTGGCGGGCCGGAAGAGTTCTAACTCTTCCCGCTCCGCCATCTTCTTTGCAAACATAACTTGCTTGTAGAAAAAAATGGCGAAGTTCCACGCGCTCTCGCTCCTCAATATGGCCGCAATCATGCTACCGAGCGAGAGAACTTCCAACTCGATGGCCGCCTCGGCTCCCCTCACGCCGGATATTCTACCAGCGTGTAGAGCACCATGTCCACGGTCTGGCCATCACAGTGGTGGCACTCAGGCGTTGGCTCCTTGTAAATCAGACACAGGTGATCTTCGAAACATCCTTTTCCAGTGATCACCTGCGTCAGCCGTTTCGAGAGAGTTTCATGACGCCTCTAGAGCCAATCCTCCATAACGGGTCTAACCACCGCAATAACAGCGTGCGCCGCGCTGGGTTGTCCAAATAGTGCCTTCTGTTCTTCCACGAGGACCTGGTGGAGTTGGGCTTTCTGAAATTCGATTTCTCGAGTCTCAAGACTCCTACCGAACTCCTGCGCCTCCTTGCGCTACTGGTAAAGAGCCGCAAGGGCTCTCACTTCCAGGTCCCATGTTCGAGCTCCAGCGTGCTCCACCTCAAAGCAGATCGTGCGGTAGCCTCTTATGATCCTGATGGCCAACACTCGTTGCGGCTATCGCAGTGGCGCGATATTACTGGCCCTCAGGATCTCCATCTCGCGAAGAATATTTCTAAGCGTATGGAATTTCACTTATCTTAAAAATTGTAACTGTGATTGGAATTAAACTATGTTTAAATTACTTTTATAACTTATCCGATTGCATGAATTGATATAGTCGTATAAGTATATGATACTTTACACATTTGGGAATCGGTTTAGCAGTCACGCTTCAGGCTCCTCTTTACACCTTCAAACCCAATCATGACAGAATACCTTCCAGACAAGTTTTCGTTCTTCAGAACTAATTGCTGTATTGATATATTTTGGTAATATGATTTAGTAGTACGGTTCCACTATTGCGTGGTAGTAGCATGGGATGATAGGCATGGTAAAGTAGCACAAGGTTACGTTTTTCACACTGATACTAAAAATAGGATCTCCTTGATTAAGTTTGTGCGGTTTTATTAGTTATTATATTTAACAGCTTAGAATTCGATTAGTTAATCCAAATGTGTTGTTTTTTTATAACAGTTACAATTAAGTCAGCCTGTGACCACGGCCAGTGCAACGTGGTCGAAACGTCAGGCAAGTCATAGGTATGTAATGTCTTTTAATAAGTGATCGCGTTAATACCCGTTAAAATAATTGTTAATATATCATAGAACGCGAAAGTTTAAAGGTTAGTATAGTTACAATAAAGTTAGTCCCATTGGCTTTTTTTTTATAGTGAGCTGCCAAAATGACTCTGCCCTGCCTGATGGAAAGCATGGGCAGAATCCAAGAGTGGTGGTCACCATCCTCATTGCGAATAAGCACAAAGCAGCATGGTGACCCGCACTATGGCTACGCGGCTTGGTGAGATGCTTTTTCACGCCCCGCTTAAAGGACCCGGGATCATAGTGGGAGGGAAACACGTATGCTGGTAGTGAGTTCCAGGTTGTGACCGCTCTACACAGGTAGGAAGAACCGAAGCGATGAGTATGAATGAGAACGTATGTATACTACTCTGAAGCGGTGACTTCCAAGGCCGGCACGTGTTGTCCTGTGGAGGAAGGGGGAGGGAGGGACTAGTTGGAAGAGCTCTTCAGAACACTCTCCATGATAAAAGCGATAGAGGACTGCCATTGAGGCGATATCTCTACGCAACTGCAGAGGCTCAAGGGACTCGTCGGCTTCGGGACTGTTGACAATGCGGATTGCACGCCGCTGCAACTGGTCGAGAGCGTCAAACAGGTACTGTGCGGCTTATTCTTATAAGACTTATCGATCTCATACGAGATACTCCTAGTAATTTGATCTCATAAAACCAACTAGAATTCTCAATAGGTAACTGGGAAAGCTTTCCGCGCGCTGTTTAGGTCTCACTGTAGGTTTGCTCTTTCTTACGATGCACCTTTGCTTGAGTTCTAACCCACAGTCACGAACATCAGTAACTCTCGACGAGTTGTTTTCATTGCGCAATATCTTCCTTCGCAATTTGTCATCGTTTGCAGACACCCACATAGCTTTTATCTTCCTGAGCGTTTTCTTTCGCAGCCCATGCATCTAACTATAATTCTAAAACCTAAAGATTAAGTATTAAATCTAGCTAGTGGTGTAGTATTTGTGGCGTAGTTTAGCACAATTAATTTTGAAACAACAGAATGCAAAATTACAAAATCAATGTTTTAACAGTACAAATATAAATGTTTATAAATTTTGTGAAATATAATATATTTAAATATTTAGAACCGGTTTATACAAAAATACGTAATATCAACTTAAGTTGTGGCTAATAATATAATTTATCTACATTGTGTTGTGCTTATAGAAACCCTCAATATTAACCTTTAAGTTCATCCTCGTTGCACTGACGTAATAATTACGGTTCAGTACATTTAATGACGAGGATCTTGGTCGCGGCATCATACATGATGGTACCTCTTTGAGCCCTAGTCTGAATAAAATAACTAATTATTTATAGAACAAGATGTTTCTTTTAACACCCTCCCAGCAACCCTCACGGGAGGGTCGGAACAGCGCTCGCTCCTCCGCGCTGCCCTGTGGAATTCGTCACCTGACTCGCAATTCCCCCACTGGCATTAAACGTCTCACGCGGATCAAAGAGAAAGATTATGGACAGTTAAACGTATTACAATTGGTTTGTGCTGATTACTCTCTCTCTTTCAGGGTGCACTCAAGATTTTGATGGATTAATGTTCTTTTGCCTTGAGAGATCTGTACTACAGGATCAAACGCTATAACCGTTTGCGGTAAGTGCATTAGCCCATTTGCTATCGAGACCTGGTATTACAGAATACTGAGTGGCATTTAAAAATGCCCTATACCCGGTTTGAAACTCGAACCTAATTTCCCCTACCGGCGCAACGACAATATGGTTTAACCGGCTTACAGAAACTTCGTGTATCTGATCATTAAAACGCCCAGCATTTAGGTACACTGCCACAATCTTAAACAGGTCAAGGTCAACCTCAGTATAAAGCACCACATTGACAGATCACCGAGGTATAATCGTGTAACAGAACTAAGCGGGGATCAGCCACCGGGTTTCGCTGGATCATAACTCGATTCAGCTCTCTGTAGACCTTATAAAGAAGCCTATACATACATCTCAAATGAAAGGTACCGATAAAACCAATTGCAATGCTTAGCAATTACATAACTGTAAGATTACATCTAATTAGCTATCAATTACTACTATACTCAAACCCGTATACAACTGCATATTAAAATATTAAACTCATTATCCTACAAATTACTATAGAAGACAGCGACTCACCCGGCTTTCTTTAATGTTATATACTTTAACTTGCTTAAAATAACAAATGCTTACAACCGATACGCGCTTATTTTCCGAGGTCCGTTCTCTTCCACTGCTAAGACAATCGTTCTCACTACGCTCAATATTTCTCCTCAACTGTCCCGAGGGAGCAGATAGTTCATTCTGGGTTTTGTCTTATAACTTTAAAATTTCAAGTTTTTATTGCCAGAATTCATTCCAGGGCTTTTTGTGATAGGAGTACAAAAATTGTTTAAATTATTTATTAGGGTCGCCCGTATTTCTTTTTATCACAAAGTCTTTTATTAGTATGGGTTACACTTTAATAACGTATGACTACGGTTTTTCAAACTTGTGTCATACTTTTTCAGCGTCATTTTTTATTATAGTTTGGTTATAGTTTATGTGGTTAGTACCCTTTAATGTTATATGTGGTTAGACGAGTTAGACCGATTTAGAGGCGAGAGAGAGATGGCGCGATACGTTCATCTTGTGTTCAATTTGTTTTTACTAACTAAAATACTTTATATAAATTCTTCATTGTTTATAGCTATCCGAAAATGTTCACAAATCAACTTCACCATTAAAGACAATGCCTCACAACAAACAAGAACCGAAAGTTTGTTGCGCATTCTATCTGCTCGCTTCCACTCTGTTTGGTACTCCACACACCTCAGGGCCTGTCGTCCCTTGTCTCACATCTCCACCAAACGAAGGTTCGCACAGATTAGCAAATGACCGCAAGGCTTTACTTTCATCTTGGTAATGTGAGACTGTATTTTGTTTTGTGCCGCTAAACACAACAGAATTGGCTAACCTAAACAATCACTTTCAAGTAATTTGGACAAAAAACTTCGAATTCATTATCCTCTCCGATGTTGAACGCCACGTAATGGTCGCTGTCAATTTCTTCCAGTCTGTTGAATGCCACGTCTGTGTTTTTTTTCCGGTCTATTTTAACCATGAATTTAGCTGCTTTATATTGTTTGCAGCTTTATCGTACTTAATTATATTAAAGAGAATAAAACAGAGATGCCCAGAGGCGCCATTTCATTACGCCACTACGTCAGTTGACAATGTAAATCGTTCTCATTCGGCAGGAATTTTTGTAACGTACGGTTGCTGGTCGAGTGAACTTTGAAATTGAATGTATATATTAATTAGGATGTGAATTCAAAAAAAAAATATATCATCAATTATACATCATCTGATAGTATATTTAATGACCATTCTAAACATACCAATATCTTATATAGCCCCAACACATTTTTTATTGGAAATCGACGTTTTAATCAGAGGCGAAAATGTACCGGGAGTGCTGTCAAAATCGCCCCACAGTTGTGTCAATTCGGACCAATATGGCGCCACTGACGAGTGGCTATACTAAAATCATAATTACTAAAGAGCACTTCTGTATTATACCAATACTAAAGACGTAAAGAAGTAAACGATTCGCTTTTTTAAAACGTATTTGCTACATCAGTTACATAATCTATCAAATTTTTAACTACGCTTGTAATAATCTATTTTTTTTTAGTTTTATACTTCCCTTTGAAAATAGGACGTCGGATTAAATAAAACGAAAAAAAAAGATAACGTGAAATTTGCTAAGGAAACAAAACTTTTTTTGTTTGTACTTAACACTTACAACACCGTAAACTCTCGAATGAATAAATGCTCTCAAACGAACAAAACAAACTAACAAACTTAATGAAGCTACAGTTCATATTTCGACCGGACCAAATCTAGTCCTAAAATCCATTGCCTCATCTATTCTTTACACTTATTTGAAATCTGGTATAGGGTTTGCGATGAAATAGTCATTTTTATTGGCAGATAAACGTATATGAAAGTTGTAAGACTTAAAGTGGAAAGATTAAATCTTTGAAACTAGTTTAAAATTCTAGGACAAAGTTTTATATGCCAGAGTTTAGTGTCCACAGAAGTTACTTATTTATAGAATCGGACGTTAACGTACTAAAGTTTAAGGACATTAATTTCTCCTGTCAAATTCTCCTGTCCTCCTGTCAGAACAGAACAATTGTGTTCACTGATTAGAGTAAACCAAATTAGCCCGCGGCATGTTGACCTTGAGTACTGCTCTCTGGGCTCTTTCAAGGTGAATTAATTGGCTCTTTGATGCACCCCCCAAATAGAAATGCAGTATTCCAGTATAGACTGGCAGAGCGCGTAGTAGACCATTTTCATGATATTCAGATCGGCAACATGTCTCAAATGTTAAAATACGTACATTAGCTTGCGTACTCTGCTGCATAAACGACATTTGATTGTCAAGTATGATCCCCAAGTAACGAACATCAGACGTCTGAGTAAGTGAGGGACAGTTGCAAACATCGCTACAATCTTCCTGAGTGTGGACAGCAATTTTATGGTTGTGGTTGACTGAGCAGGAATTTTTAATTGTCTATAATAGAATACTGCATTTCTATTTGGGGGTGCATCAAAGAGCCACTTAATTAATATTAATTAAAAAAAGAGCCCAGAGAGCGGTACTCAAGGCCTGCACTATCCAAGCTTATCGTGTCCTACTATAAAGATTGTATGAGTATTGTCAGGTACTCAGGGTGCGCCATATTTTCATTTTCTACTGAAAGTAATACTAAAGCAACACACCAATAAAAGTCATATCGAAAGATCACCATTTAATCCACATACTCGGGTTCGTACAAATCGTAAACATAAGTTTCCATTAACATCCACTTGCGCAACATCTTTCGGGCATAGGTTCTATTACTTCTTAGGACGTTACTTACATAACAAGATAAACAGCCTTTTGGTTTTCCATAATAAAACAACTCATGAATCTAAACGCATGAATGAAATAAAACGCACACAGGCACACACACATTCACTCATACTTACACACATAACATTCAAATGCGTATTTTATCCATTTGATTTCACACGTAACTATGTTTGTTTTTGAGTTTTTGGGTGTTATATATAAGTAAGGCAACATAAATTGTTTAAGCGTATGTTACTTGTATTGAATATTAACAATTTTGTGTCACTGCTCACTGGAAATTAGCTGGGCTAGTACCTACATCTCAGGTCTTAACTTTTTAAGTACCAGCCGCATTATAAAAATCTGTAGCTTAAAATAGTGTCGACTTTTTATTACTTATATTATTCTCTGTTACTTACTTTGAATTAATAAATAAATAATATAATAATAATAAAATTCATTCCCACGTGATTGAGTGACAAACTATTCATGGATCCATCAAAATTCTCACATTTTTATTACTAGCGACCCGGCCCTGCTTTGTTCGAAACTCTTTGGAATTCTCGGATTCCCTCTACTACAATATGCATGTATTACACATATAAATCGTTCTCTTGAATTACTCTATCTGAAAAATGCATCAAAATTTTTTGTTGTAACTGTTGAGTAGTTTTAAAGATGTAAGCGGAACAGACAACGGAAGCGTCTTCATATTATACTATACTAGCTGACCCACGCAACTTCGTTTACGTCTCCTCTTGCCCGTAGCGTAATAACTTTCCCCGTTTTTGCAACATTCTTCTGCTGCCTGCTGCCCCGTTTTTATTGGTCTAAGCATGATGATATATAGCCCATAACCTTCCTCAATAAATGGGCTATGTAACACTGAAAGAATTTTTCAAATCGGACCAGCAGTTCCTGAGATTAGCGCGTTCAAACAAACAAACTCTTCAGCTTTATATATTAGTATAGATTAATAAGATTGATTTTATAAACACAGAGCATTTTTTTTATTATATTTTAGATTTATTTTATATTATTTATTTATATTTTAAACTAGCTGACCCACGCAACGTCGTTTGCGCCTTATATTGCCCGTAGCGTGAAAATATCCCCCGTTTTTGAAACATTCTTCATTGTTGCTCCGCTCCTATTAGTAGTAGCGTGATGATATATACCCTATAGCCTTCCTCGATAAATGAACTATCCAACACCGAAAGATTTTTTTCAAATCGGACCAGCGGTTCCTGAGATTAGCGTGTTCAAACAAACAAACAAACAAACAAACTCTTCAGCTTTATATATTAGTATAGATTGGTCAAAAATATTTATTAGCATTTCTCGTTAACTAATGGAGCATACATCAACATCCTTTAACAGCGAATGCTGGACATAGTGCCCTGTAATATATAATTCATTTAAAATACTTTTGAAATAAATTATTAGTATTATAGGCTTCTCCTTAGAGATTTAGGCCTATGACCACGCTGGCACAGGGTTGTTTTAAGTGTTCTACTCGTATACATAGTACACAAGTGTTACTAAATAAATGTACGAAATTATACATTAAAATTCAAAATATATGTCATTTGGGAATCACTATCTCTAATGTGTGTCTAATTGGTTTGAAAATACAAAGCAACGATATGACAAAGGGCTGCAATGTGTCAACATCAATTTCCAGTATGACTGAGCTGTCAATTGTGTGCGGAGGCTGTTTTGCACATAACCATGTAAATATGGAGATGACTGATATAAGCTGAGCTGTGGCCTTTTGGTCACACAGCTAGACATTTCACTGCTTTTATTTTGTTTGTTTTGTATATTGTTTGTTGTTATTTACTCTAAGTTAAATGTCTTATCTTTCTTTTTTACATGTATGTTATGTGTGACTAATAAATGTATTCTATTCTATTCTATTCTATTCTATACTATAATCGTTTGATGCATTTCAATTAAATGTTTCCATCCGAATCGGTCATTAAGCTTGTAAATAGACTCTGATTGAAATTCGCATTTTTATCCAAAAAAATCTGATTTTATTGGCTTCCATCGACTGCTGATGTTTTAAATATTCTAAAGAGAAATTGCTCTCAGAATATTTTTTAGGAAAGTGAAAGTATATATATTTAAACCTTATCAGGAACTATGAAAACTAGCCGCATCCATACCTCCATACCTATATTATAAATGCGAAAATAACTCTGTCTGTCTGTCCTGCTTTCACGGCCAAACCACTGCACCGATTTCAATAATATTTGCTTTTTACTTTGATTCTTGAGAAAGGACATAGGGTACTTATTTGCTGCGATAGCCGACAAACACGCGGGCGAAGTCGCGCTCAATAGCTAATATACTATATAACTTAAATTTTAGTCAATAATACCTATAGGACGCGTAATACTATCTAAAATTACATATATGTTAACTATAAATAAATTTGTATTCAATTACGAACAAAATTTCACACGTAAACAAATACCTGTAATTTTGTTTGAATATTCTCTGTTTCACCCGCTTTTTATTCTTAGCTAACTATTAGCTTCCCACGCTATGATGGAAATAAATCAAACACTATGTTATTACTGCCGTGAAAAATGTGTAGCTGTTTGATGTGAAACGCAGATTGTGTCGATATACGAGACAAAAATAGCTGAATTATTAATTATAATTACAAAACCGTGTGTCAGAATAAAATTTTGAAAGTTGTGCTTAAATAACACCATTGTAACTTTACCGTCTTTACTATATTTTAATTACCTATCCTACTGTGAAAAATCTATATTCTTGTTTCACCAGAAACCTTGGAAAAAAATTGACGTCAATAAATAATAGTTCATCAATAAATATTATATGAGCGAGCGTTGCTCGGTATATTATTATTTTTTGGTAATTTAAAAAAAATCCTAGCTATATCTATTTATTGTGCCCGAAACCCCCTGCACACTAAATTTCAAGGAAATCTTTGAAGCCGTTTCCGAGACTCAGATTATAATATACTAGAAGAAAGAAAAGTATTAGTTTACTATCATCATTTGCTACCCAAATTATCGTTTGACCAAGACAGGTAATAAGGTAAAATGTTCCTGAATAAAATTACCTTACATAATATGTACTCGTTTGTCCCTATTACTTAAAAGGATTTACCTCTGTCTATTCTTTCGCGGATGTAGGTATGCATACATATATGTAATTTATGACAAATTGAACTCAGGATAAAACGAGTTATCGTACTCTCTACATAAATGTTTGTCCTGGATGGGATATGACCACACTAAAGCGAATTAGGGCAAGCTTTTAATAAAGTTAAACCTACGATATTTGCCTAGCCTACTGGTCCCCGTATAGGCTAGTAATCTAGTTATCGGTATCAAGCGGTTCCGGTTATGACGACACACCAGTTATTGAGTTAGGTGTTTGTGTCTACTAATTTACATTGCTATGAGAGTTGCAACCAAATACAAAATAAATCGAGTAGATTAATTGATCGTTCGGGTGGTGAACTCTCTACTGTATTGAGTGTTTTGGGTCGATGCTCTGAGATAATTTCTGCAATTGTATAGATTGTTTTGACAATTTGTTGTGAAAGCTTAAAATAAATAAATAAATATTTCCGACATCTAACACACAACGCCATCTAGTCCCAAGCTAAGCAGAGCTTATGGTATGGGTACTAGACAACTGATATAAATGCATATTTAACTTTTTTTCGTAACTACATACGTATTATACATAGAAAACACCCAAACTCCGTAACAAATATTTGTAGATCATACAAATGTGGTCGGACCCGGGAATCGAACCCGAATTTATTTCATTAATGTTTTTAAAGTCATCTACGATATAACATACATAATTTTAATATGTTTTGCTAGATTCAGGACTAAAAGAGGCTCCTTATCAAGAAATAAAGCAACTTATCATTTCAATTCAACCACACTGGAAACTTTTTAAATGAAATGAACAGATTTTTGTAGAGAAAGAGATATATTTTTTAAAAGCAATCAATGAGTCAAATAAGCTGTTGTTAGCAGACTTTGTGGTGGACATGTTTGATATCTGAATCGAGGTTTGAACACAATACTGTTTACGGGATGCTAGCATTTTTTACCGAAGTTGTCTGATAAGGTGTTTGTGATATAAAAACTACATTTAAACTTTTTTTTGTTCTATCAATGAAAACTAAGCCTTTCTAAGCTATATCCACAAAGAAGTAATAGGTAGTCAAAAACGTTTTAAAGGACTTCGAGAAAAAGATATGGCTTGGTTTTTTGCATGATTACGCTCTGAGGACTTCGGTATTCGATTTCCATATCTAAATGGAGATGATGCATTCGTATTTTTTTTTTAATTGCTTAAATTGTATTTTACTTCAAAAATCACATAATTTTGCTTTATTGTTATAGAATCATATTTACGGCATAATGTTATCAAATTACGAATTAGATATATCAACCAAATCACAAGGCCCAGTCATATCGTGGATTACGCCGATGGCGTAGCTGTCTACAGAACGCACTACAACCGTAGAGCTCCTACGCGTAGGAGGTATACCTTGCTACGAGTCTAGTCTGTGCAGTGCTGCTAAAATTAGAAAAAAAATATAACGTCAATTTTTTTAAGGAAATGTCAAGTGGTTTTTGTTACGAGACATTTAGGATCATTTTTTGTTATTTTCAAAAGACGGTCTCCATTTCATCTCATCCACATTTTTTAAATTTTTTATCGTTAATTTTATCACGACGAACACCCTAAGACTTGAAGACATAAGATTTGAAGACTTTAAATACTTGACATTTGCAGAAATAGCTGATCCGAGAGAATCGGCTGGTTGCCATTTCATCAAAAGAAGAAGAAGTTTGGTCAATGCATATTATTATCTTTTCTCTGATAAATTGCTATTTGAATATGTGATGATGACGATGACGCGAATGATGGAGCTAAGCGGAGCAGACATATATCATTACCTATTTATTTTAAAAATTATATCTATTCAATGAATCATCCTATCCAACTAGTTATTAGAAAAATATCAAATAATAATACGTATTTGTCGAGTATTTTATGCCAACAAAGCTGTTCTATAAAAATTGAATATATTTTTTACTCTTGAATATATAGAATTACTCGTATTTCATCCAACTAGTTATTAGAAAAATATCAAGTAATCATACGTATTTGCCGAGTATTTTATGCCAACATAGCTCTTCTATAAAAAAGTGAATATATATTTTTTTCTCTTGAATATATAGAATTACTCGTATTTTACAGAACTGTGTTTATGTCCCCATATTCATGGAGTATATTCTAGAGCGACATTATTTTAAAATCAATATACAATAATAATAATAATAATAAGCGCTGGTGAGTGCCTTGGATTCGTTATTACCGGATTATTTCGGTAATAGCGAAGATCTCAGTGATACACATTCCATTCTATACTGTGCGGCTATTGCAGTTTGTCGAGTAGCTGGTATTAAATTTGCAGAAAATAAAACTACTACTCGACCAGAAAATACTGTGCCAGCTTGGCAGTGTAGAATTGAACGTCGTATTGCTGGGGCCAGGACACTCATTGGTAAGCTAATTAGTTTCCGATCAGGTAACACGCGACCGAAAGTGATGCGCTTTGTGAAACAGGCATTCTTGGGGACTACTATTAGTCCTCAACAGTATATGTCATGTGTCACAGAGCGCATAGACTTTCTGAAGCAAAAAGTTTATGCATGGGCAAACAGAATAAGGCGGTATAGAAAGCGAATAGATCGGTATAATCAGAATCGCATGTTCCAAAGAAACGAGAAGTGGGTGTACCGGAAATGGGAGAACCTGAGTCCGTGTATGAGTGATGGGCAAGTCCCAGATGAAAATGCCACGAATTCGTTTTGGCGCAGCATCTGGTCAGTGCCTGTCGCTCATACAGAAGGTGATTGGTATCGGGATGTTGAGCGCTCATGTGAGTCTTTATTACCTATGGAACTAATTAACATCGATAAAGAGGATGTAAGTTGTGCAGTCCGTTCATTGCCGAATTGGAAAGCACCTGGTCCAGACGGACTGCACAACTTCTGGCTCAAGTGGTTCAGAAGCTCACATGCGTGTTTAGCATCTCAATTCCAAACAGCATTGGACTCGGGTTCATTACCACAATTTTTAACCACTGGCATAACCCACTTACTCTACAAATCTGGTAGTGCCATGGATCCCAAAAACTTTAGGCCCATAACTTGCTTACCAACCTTATATAAACTTCTGACATCTATTCTGAGACTCAAAATTACTACACACATTAATCAGAATTCGATACTTTCTGTTTCTCAGAATGGATGTAGAAGTGGAACCCGTGGCACTAAAGAGCTCCTTATCATAGACATGACCATTAGCCAGCAGGTGCGTCGTAATCGCAAGAACCTGGCGACATGCTGGATAGATTACAAGAAGGCTTATGACTCGGTTCCACATACATGGCTTTTGAAGGTGCTTGAGTTGTATAAAATTGATACAACTCTGTGCACTTTCTTAAAGTCGTGTATGGGGCAATGGAGAACAGTACTTCGCTATCCTGGATGTCGTCAGACTGCGGTAAACGATGTACCAATAAAGATCGAGCGGGGCATATTTCAAGGTGACAGTCTGAGTCCCTTGTGGTTTTGCCTGGCTTTGAACCCTCTAAGTACTTTATTAGAGAGTTCAGGGTTAGGCTATAGGTTGCAGAAAGACGCTGCACTTATATCTCACCTCTTTTATATGGATGATTTGAAACTATTTGCCCCTACTAAATTACAATTGACAGCGTTACTAAGGGTTACGGAAAACTTTAGTAATTCTATCAAAATGGAATTTTGTGTAGACAAATGTGCTGTCATGCATGTAAAGAAAGGTGTGATTGTGGAATCTGAAGGAATAGAGCTTTCAGATTCCACAAAACTCAGATTTCTGTCTGCAACCGAAACTTACAAATATCTAGGTTTTTCACAGTCCTTAGGAATACCAGAACCTGACATGAAACAGTCGTTGCGGGAACGCTTCTTTGGCCGCCTGAAAAAAGTACTTAAAAGTCTTTTATCAGGCGGTAACAAGGTGCGAGCCTACAATGGTTGGGTCATGCCGGTTCTGATGTATTCCTTTGGTATACTTAGATGGACTCAGACCGAATTAGATGCCATAGACAGGAGAGTCCGTACACTGCTGACTGCATTTCGAATGCATCACCCACGTTCATCGGTTATGAGATTGTATATCCCGCGAAAGCTTGGGGGTCGTGGTCTATTAAATGCCAAGACCCTACACAATCGCGAGATATACAATCTTAGAGAATATTTCCTTCATACTGATGTGGGAGTGCATCGCAGTGTAGTTACAGTGGATACCGGACTCACTCCGCTCGCTTTGGCTAAAGAGAATTGGCGCAAACCTGTAGTACTTAGTACTAATGATCGCAGGGAGGTATGGAAGGGCAAAGAACTTCATGGTCGATTTTATCGGGCCCTTAATGGGCCTGATATAGATTTTAAAGCATCTGCGTCCTGGCTACGGTATGGTGATCTCTTCGGAGAAACCGAAGGTTTTGTTTGTGCGATTATGGACGAAGTTATCATGACGAATAACTATCGGAAATATATCCTGAAGGATGGTACGGTCGACATCTGTCGGGCATGTCACCGTCCTGGAGAATCTATCAGGCATATTATTTCTGGTTGTTCTCGTCTTGCTAACGGCGAATATTTGCACAGACACAACCAAGTAGCCAGGATTGTACATCAACAACTTGCCCTTAAATACCATCTTGTGAGTTCAGAGGTGCCATACTACAGATATGTGCCCGACCCAGTTCTCGAGAATGGTCGTGCTACGTTATATTGGGATCGATCTATTATCACAGATAGGACTATTGTTGCCAATAAGCCTGATATTGTGGTGATAGATCGATTGGAGCGCCGCGCAATGATTGTCGATATCGCCGTTCCTCATGACGAGAATCTCGTGAAAGTCGAAAAAGAAAAACAAATAAAATATTTGGATTTATCTCACGAGATTGTCGATATGTGGAATGTGGATTCGGCGATCATTGTTCCGATAGTCGTTTCTGCTCACGGATTGATAGCCAAGAGCCTCGACCAACACCTTAAGAGGCTCACGTTAGAGGGCTGGATCAAGGGTCTGATGCAGAAGGCAGTCCTCCTTGACACGGCACGTATAGTGAGGAGGTTCCTGTCTTTGGAGCCCTAACCACCGGTTTCTTGGTCCCTGTACCCGAAGTCGGTGGTCTACTATTTTTTATATTTTTAAATGTATTTGTTTTTATATTTATATTTAAAAATGTAATTAATATGTATTTATAATGTTAATAAAGAGAATAATAATAATAAATATTTCGGACATCTATCACACACCTACCTGAATTCAACGAAATTATGTATAATACATGTAATGTTATAAATATTTCCGACATGTGCTTAATTAATCCATAGTTCTTACTACTGTGGAGAGGTAAAGTTTATGAGGAGACAATCCCTGGATCTACTGAACAGATTTTAAACACGCGGTCGGGGCCCCGGGTAAGTGTATTTTTTTTATTATTTCTTTTAATTTTTTATGGTTGTATTTTTTTAAATCTAATGTAGTATAATTATATCTAGCCTTTTGATCTCGTAAGTGTATAAGTTTTGTTATTTGATTAAGTTCCTGTAGTCTGTAAATGATTACGTAAGTGAATTTTTGTGTTTACTTTTTAGATTCAATATGACAAACAAAAAGTAAAAATACAAAATTTAAATTTTTGTGTTATTTTAGTGAAAACTCCACCCATTATTTAATTAATCTCGATATATAGTAAAGAGAAATATAATACATAAATTCAAGTTAAAAGCTTTAATTTATTTCTGTGAAATATGAAGCACAATTTGATCAATTAATAACGTTTCTTTTAAGCTTGCCTTTTTTAAATTAAACACGATAAATTTATTACTTTTACTCAAAATATTTGTTATAGAAAATTGAATTACTGCTTTACAATATTGTGAAATGGATATCCTTTTAAAAAGAAGGTCAAATTAAGGTGAGAGCGCTCAGATTTTTCGACAGCATCCAGCGCCTGTTATATAAGTGATTCTGACCTGTTTCAAATACTCCTTACACTTAAGTAACGAGTACCTGGATGACCCTTTTCTTGTTACAGATATGTGATCCTAACCTGTTTCAACTATTCCTAACACTTTCCATAGAGTAACAACATCCTGGTTGACCGATATTTTTTTTGTATATTTGCTAAAAATGAATCTCCTATAAAAAACTAGATCGATTTATCGCCTCCCGAAACCCCTGTATACTAAATTACATGAAAATCATATAATATATGTGATGTAAATATTAGTATACATACTTAAACAGTACAAAATACATATCCATTAAATATAATTCTCATGTAGCGTTATTTATTTATTTATTTACATCTTTATGCACAAATACATGCATCGGCGGACTTAATGCCTAAGGCATTTTATGCCAGTCGCGCACGATCACCTTTCAAATTTTCTAACCGAATTTTAGGTTAATTTTTCAAATGCGTTTTTATCACGTATCTTATTTTAATATAAATCTCTTTATTGTATACCAGATTAATTACAAGGTACCAAACTAGGGGAAGTACAAGTGGCGACCATATCGCCTGGAGGCAATCTCTTACAGGCAACAATTGTTTATTCCTAGTGGATATCGAACCGAACCTACATCTACTGAAATACTTGAGTATCCCATTAGCAAAATTCTTTTCCTAAGGCCTTTTCTTCACTTTCCCCCTTATTCCTATACCCGCAACACCAGAGGCATCCCAAGTGGATTGCCAGCCTTTGGAGAATGGGGAAGGGATTAGGGGGTTTGTTGTATGGGCCTCCGGTATCCTTACTCACTCGGTGAAACATAACACAGGCGCTGTTTCACACCGGTTTTCTGTAAGGCCGTGGTATTGTTGTTTGGTCGAACCGGCCCACCGTAAGTCCGATATCCCCCGACAGACAAGCTTTTTACAATATTTTATTATTGTTTGCTTATAACTATAATTGATATAATGAGGGCTTTTTATGCACCTCTGATTCACATATTCATTCTTTAGACAACGTACTAAAATTGGAAAAATGTGTCTTCTAAAACAGTTAGATACCTAAGCTCTTCATAGTATTTCCCTTTGACATTTATCTGCCAGGGAGTGTTAATCGAATGACTACTTTTAATGGATCGATCGTGTTTCAGTAACCGTAGAAATATGGATGTTAATTGCATTTTATACTGGCTCCACCGACGGGGGCTCCAATTGAAAGTAATGATTTTCTGTTAAATTGTATTTAAGAGTGTAATTGAAAGTGCCTGGTGGGAGGAAAGCTCACAATTTCCCATGAGTCTAAATAACAAAATAGAATGAGACGAGTCTCGGTAGTATAAGGAACAGTGGGGATTTTACATTTTGTATCGATGTGCTTAGTAATTTTTTATTAGACACAACTTTGAATATCGTGGCTAAGCTATGCTTCCTGGCTCGGCCGGCCTGATAACGAGGGGTCACAGAAAACTGGTTTGAAGTCGTTCTTTTATTGCAGAGCCGAAAAAGGGCTGATTGAGCTTCAAGTTAAAAACATCTGTCACTTCCTATCATGTTAACCACGCGCTCGTTTACCTCTCCATACCATTAAAAAAGTACAATCCCAAACTAATACTATATATTCAAAAGTAATTGTTTGTCTATTTCACTTTCTGGGCTAAACCGCTGCATCGATTTCAATAAGATTTAGAATGATAATTGCAAATTTTAACAAAAAAAGAACCGACTTCAAGAACTGGAAAATGGAACCACACGAAAAGCACCAGCTTTCAAATAAAAAAAGAATCATCAGAATCGGTTCACCCAGTCGAAAGTTGTGAGGTAAAAAACATAAAAATAAAATAATACAGTCGAATTGATAACCACCTCCTTTTTTGAAGTCGGTTAAAAATACTTTGATTCTTGAGGTAGGACATACGCTACTCTTCACCGCGATAACCAAAATAGAAGCCACAGGAAAATGCTAGTAACATGATTATTAAACGAATATTTATTACGGGGAGTTTTGTAGCTTTACTTTCATCTCTTCTTGCCTCCTGTATTGTACTCCGAAGAATGCGAACACCAGAAATCAACCAAATATCAGAAACATGTGTAATTTGCCGACGTCTTTTAACCCTTAGGCACGATTAAATATTTGAACAGGATGAAAGCTTTTTATATTTCTGTTTAACACTCAGAAGGCTGTAAGCGTAAGGCGGGTCTATCTAATATGATATTGAGGTTATGAGTACGAACGTCTTGTAAGGTAGTCAAATCGAGCCCGTCTTATTTGACAAGAAGTCTATGTTTGAACAATGCTTAAGAATTGTTTTTTGGCTCTGGAACTACCTGTACATTGATTACTTTGTTTTTTGATTTGAACAAACAATATAACTATTTACTTTTATAGATATGTGTACAAATACCTGTTATGAAACATAATTTTGATTAAACAGATAGTAATTTTTATTCTACGAATATAAGATTTGTTTTCTTCGTCGTCTTCAAACATGAATAAAAATCCAAAAAATGTCTAGCATTCTTTTGAAAGAAACTGTATTTTACACTGAGTTAGCCTCAGTGTTAAATACAAAATATATTCTTAAACATTGTAATGCATAAAACTCCATGTAACAACGATAACTTAACCATCAAAAAATTATCGTAACGCATTCAGATTTATTCAATATCAGACATTAAAAAAATTATCTACCCACAAAGTGTTTCATAAAAGTGTAGTAAAAGTGTTGTATTTCATTTTAATAAAGTGCTCGGCACATTTCAACACTCGTAACTTCACTTATATCGCGGAGAAATGAGGAAGTATCGATAAACAGCATAAAGCTCCCATTTTAACGGTTTCTGTTGGAGACGTGCCAAAGTGTCAAGGCTCGCCCGGGTCGAGATATGAGATAGTAGTAGCATTCAAGGGTTACTGTGGTAGATAGCTAGCGCGAATGGAAAATTATTCACTTCTTTAATAAGGTTATCAATGAAGGCTTGTTCATTTTAGGTGTTATACAATTTGTTACCAATCTAATGCTTGCTCTCGGTCATACACCAGTTTGATTAGCTGTAGTATGAGCGATCCTTATGTATAAATAACACATATTCCGGGATCTCTTTTGTTTCAGACACACCGTATGGATTAAGTCCATTTGTTCCAACACACCGTACCGCCGCACACTTTGGTGAGATGGCAGCCCGAGAGGGTTGTTGTAGAAAACGCATTACACCAAATTTCTGGGTTCAAAAGTAATTCAACAGTGGTATTGATTGTCTATTATTTATTGTAAATGTTTGAACTATGAGGTCATCCGTTTTATACAAACTGAAAATGTACTCATCAATGTCATCATAAAGGACTTCCCCAATTACCATCTAACCATTCAATATGCAAACAGAAAAGGGTGGACAGCAAATATGATATAGTTGCGTTCGCCCGACACGACCCTTATTCACTTGCAAATAGCAACGGCTTCCCTCGAGACTTTTTATTTGAATTATTTACAACCCAAAATATTGGTCGTATGTCCTGAGTCCATAGGAATTCGCTTTGAGGAAACTTGGGTATGGGCCTCTGGTATCACTCCGGTCGATCCGGCCCATTCATGTCGAAGCGTGGCTCTTCTACGGTTGAAATTTCATTAGAATTCGTACAGTTTCATTAGCTTTAATTGACCTACAAGGATATCTCTTCCCATATGTTTGCTTCGAGATAACAGTGAAACTTCAAACGATCTATTTATTCGGAAACATCATCTACTTGGGTCGCCTCATGGCACGTGTTTGATCTTCTCTTACGTTGTTCAAGTACATTTAATTACAATTCTTAATACATTTGCCTATTCTCAACAACACTCCTAATAAAGGAAGCTTGTTTAAATATATCTCGCAATGAATCGAGCCTTTAATTAAAATATTAATTAACACCTACGCCGTCAAACGAAGGAACAATCAATAAATTTAAGTATCTTTATCATAGTCTATCTCTTCATATTATTTATTCAAAGTTAGTCTATTTTATCATTAAAACAAGAAAATCGGCCAAGTGTGAGTCGGACTCGTGCAGGAAGGGTTTTGTACCACTATCCATAAATTTCTAGTGTCTACCTGATGACGTTACGTTATCAATATCGAGTAAAAGGAGCAAAAAATCACGTTAGTTGTATGGTAGCCCCCTTAAATATTTACTTTATACTTAGCTTCTAAATACTTCATCTCTGAAATTTAAAGTGACTAACTATCACGGTTCACGAGATACAGCCAGCCGAGTGACAGACGGCCTGGCGGACAGCGAAATCTAGTGGTATCCTGTTTTACGCTTTGGGCACCAAACCCTAAAAAAAATATTTAAATAAAAAATAAAACCGACTAGCTAAATATTTGATGAAATTTATGTAGCCTATATTAGCCGGGCTATTTTTACGTATCTATTGACATTTCATTCGTTAAGACCGGTTCAGTCGTTAAGCATTATGTATGTAGTATGCAGTTTACGTCAAAAATATTACCTTTCCTTTAAGCTTTGCGGTAGATGGGTAAAATAAAATAAATGCTACATAGATCTTCGATCGACATTGACGCACACTTTTATTTCGTGGCCACTTTACTTTACGTAGACAATTTAAAAATGAAAGGATGTAAGCGACAACAGGAGTGCTTATGGCGTCGTGTAATTGAATTAATTAAATTGTTCGCATCCGTTTCCATGATTCGAGTGCTCTTCAAAGAATCTTCAAAATTTTTAAGCGAACCATTTAACTCAGTTTTTTTGTAAATTTCCCTGTTGGCCGGTTATTAATGAGAAAATCACTAATTCTAATACCCCTTTTAGAGATAAATAAAACAATATTTTTTTCTATTTAAAAACCGAAACAGTACAAAATACATATCCATTAAATATAATTCTCATGTAGCGTTATTTATTTATTTATATCTTTATGCACAAATACATGCATCGGCGGACTTAATGCCTAAGGCATTTTATGCCAGTCGCGCACGATCACCTTTCAAATTTTCTAACCGAATTTTAGGTTAATTTTTCAAATGCGTTTTTATCACGTATCTTATTTTAATATAAATCTCTTTATTGTATACCAGATTAATTACAAGGTACCAAACTAGGGGAAGTACAAGTGGCGACCATATCGCCTGGAGGCAATCTCTTACAGGCAACAATTGTTTATTCCTAGTGGATATCGAACCGAACCTACATCTACTGAAATACTTGAGTATCCCATTAGCAAAATTCTTTTCCTAAGGCCTTTTCTTCACTTTCCCCCTTATTCCTATATTTTTTTGTTATAGAATATGTGGCAAACGAGCAGACGTATCGCCTGATGGTAAGCGATTACCGCCGCCCATAGAAACCCGCAACACCAGAGGCTTCCCAAGTGCGTTGCCAGCCTTTGGAGGATGGGGAAGGGATTAGGGGGTTTGTTGTATGGGCCTCCGGTATCCTTACTCACTCGGTGAAGCATAACACAGGCGCTGTTTCACACCGGTTTTCTGTGAGGCCGTGGTATTGTTGTTTGGTCGAACCGGCCCACGGTAAGTCCGATATCCCCCGAGAGACAAGCTTTTTACAATATTTTATTATTGTTTGCTTATAACTATAATTGATATAATGAGGGCTTTTTATGCACCTCTGATTCACATACTCATTCGTTAGACAACGGTAGTAGTAGTAGACGGTCAAATTGGTAGATGTGTCTTTTAAAACAATAAGAAACCTAAGCTTTTCATAGTATTTCCCTTTGACATTTATCTGCCAGGGAGTGTTAATCGAATGACTACTTTTAATGGATCGATCGTGTTTCAGTAACCGTAGAAATATGGATGTTAATTGCATTTTATACTGGCTCCACCGACGGGGGCTCCAATTGAAAGTAATAATTTTCTGTTAAATTGTATTTAAGAGTGTAATTGAAAGTGCCTGGTGGGAGGAAAGCTCACAATTTCCCATGAGTCTAAATAACAAAATAGAATGAGACGAGTCTTGGTAGTATAAGGAATAGTGGGGATTTTACATTTTGTATCGATGTGCTTAGTAATTTTTTATTAGACACAACTTTGAATATCGTGGCTAAGCTATGCTTCCTGGCTCGGCCGGCCTGATAACGAGGGGTCACAGAAAACTGGTTTGAAGTCGTTCTTTTATTGCAGAGCCGAAAAAGGGCTGATTGAGCTTCAAGTTAAAAATATCTGTCACTTCCTATCATGTTAACCACGCGCTCGTTTACCTCTCCATACCATTAAAAAAGTACAATCCCAAACTAATACTATATATTCAAAAGTAATTGTTTGTCTATTTCACTTTCTGGGCTAAACCGCTGCATCGATTTCAATAAGATTTAGAATGATAATTGCAAATTTTAACAAAAAAAGTACCGACTTCAAGAACTGGAAAATGGAACCACACGAAAAGCACCAACTTTCAAATAGAAAAAGAATCATCAGAATCGGTTCACCCAGTCGAAAGTTGTGAGGTAAAAAACATTAAAATAAAATAAACTAATACCGTCGAATCGATAAGCACCTCCTTTTTTGAAGTCGGTTAAAAATACTTTGATTCTTGAGCAAGGACATACGCTACTCTTCACCGCGATAACCAAAATAGAAGCCACAGGAAAATGCTAGTAACATGATTATTAAACGAATATTTATTACGGGGAGTTTTGTAGCTTTACTTTCATCTGTTCTTGCCTCCTGTATTGTACTCCGAAGAATGCGAACACCAGAAATCAACCAAATATCAGAAACATGTGTAATTTGCCGACGTCTTTTAACCCTTAGGCACGATTAAATATTTGAACAGGATGAAAGCTTTTTATATTTCTGTTTAACACTCAGAAGGCTGTAAGCGTAAGGCGGGTCTATCTAATATGATATTGAGGTTATGAGTACGAACGTCTTGTAAGGTAGTCAAATCGAGCCCGTCTTATTTGACAAGAAGTCTATGTTTGAACAATGCTTAAGAATTGTTTTTTGGCTCTGGAACTACCTGTACATTGATTACTTTGTTTTTTGATTTGAACAAACAATATAACTATTTACTTTTATAGATATGTGTACAAATACCTGTTATGAAACATAATTTTGATTAAACAGATAGTAATTTTTATTCTACGAATATAAGATTTGTTTTCTTCGTCGTCTTCAAACATGAATAAAAATCCAAAAAATGTCTAGCATTCTTTTGAAAGAAACTGTATTTTACACTGAGTTAGCCTCAGTGTTAAATACAAAATATATTCTTAAACATTGTAATGCATAAAACTCCATGTAACAACGATAACTTAACCATCAAAAAATTATCGTAACGCATTCAGATTTATTCAATATCAGACATTAAAAAAATTATCTACCCACAAAGTGTTTCATAAAAGTGTAGTAAAAGTGTTGTATTTCATTTTAATAAAGTGCTCGGCACATTTCAACACTCGTAACTTCACTTATATCGCGGAGAAATGAGGAAGTATCGATAAACAGCATAAAGCTCCCATTTTAACGGTTTCTGTTGGAGACGTGCCAAAGTGTCAAGGCTCGCCCGGGTCGAGATATGAGATAGTAGTAGCATTCAAGGGTTACTGTGGTAGATAGCTAGCGCGAATGGAAAATTATTCACTTCTTTAATAAGGTTATCAATGAAGGCTTGTTCATTTTAGGTGTTATACAATTTGTTACCAATCTAATGCTTGCTCTCGGTCATACACCAGTTTGATTAGCTGTAGTATGAGCGATCCTTATGTATAAATAACACATATTCCGGGATCTCTTTTGTTTCAGACACACCGTATGGATTAAGTCCATTTGTTCCAACACACCGTACCGCCGCACACTTTGGTGAGATGGCAGCCCGAGAGGGTTGTTGTAGAAAACGCATTACACCAAATTTCTGGGTTCAAAAGTAATTCAACAGTGGTATTGATTGTCTATTATTTATTGTAAATGTTTGAACTATGAGGTCATCCGTTTTATACAAACTGAAAATGTACTCATCAATGTCATCATAAAGGACTTCCCCAATTACCATCTAACCATTCAATATGCAAACAGAAAAGGGTGGACAGCAAATATGATATAGTTGCGTTCGCCCGACACGACCCTTATTCACTTGCAAATAGCAACGGCTTCCCTCGAGACTTTTTATTTGAATTATTTACAACCCAAAATATTGGTCGTATGTCCTGAGTCCATAGGAATTCGCTTTGAGGAAACTTGGGTATGGGCCTCTGGTATCACTCCGGTCGATCCGGCCCATTCATGTCGAAGCGTGGCTCTTCTACGGTTGAAATTTCATTAGAATTCGTACAGTTTCATTAGCTTTAATTGACCTACAAGGATATCTCTTCCCATATGTTTGCTTCGAGATAACAGTGAAACTTCAAACGATCTATTTATTCGGAAACATCATCTACTTGGGTCGCCTCATGGCACGTGTTTGATCTTCTCTTACGTTGTTCAAGTACATTTAATTACAATTCTTAATACATTTGCCTATTCTCAACAACACTCCTAATAAAGGAAGCTTGTTTAAATATATCTCGCAATGAATCGAGCCTTTAATTAAAATATTAATTAACACCTACGCCGTCAAACGAAGGAACAATCAATAAATTTAAGTATCTTTATCATAGTCTATCTCTTCATATTATTTATTCAAAGTTAGTCTATTTTATCATTAAAACAAGAAAATCGGCCAAGTGTGAGTCGGACTCGTGCAGGAAGGGTTTTGTACCACTATCCATAAATTTCTAGTGTCTACCTGATGACGTTACGTTATCAATATCGAGTAAAAGGAGCAAAAAATCACGTTAGTTGTATGGTAGCCCCCTTAAATATTTACTTTATACTTAGCTTCTAAATACTTCATCTCTGAAATTTAAAGTGACTAACTATCACGGTTCACGAGATACAGCCAGCCGAGTGACAGACGGCCTGGCGGACAGCGAAATCTAGTGGTATCCTGTTTTACGCTTTGGGCACCAAACCCTAAAAAAAATATTTAAATAAAAAATAAAACCGACTAGCTAAATATTTGATGAAATTTATGTAGCCTATATTAGCCGGGCTATTTTTACGTATCTATTGACATTTCATTCGTTAAGACCGGTTCAGTCGTTAAGCATTATGTATGTAGTATGCAGTTTACGTCAAAAATATTACCTTTCCTTTAAGCTTTGCGGTAGATGGGTAAAATAAAATAAATGCTACATAGATCTTCGATCGACATTGACGCACACTTTTATTTCGTGGCCACTTTACTTTACGTAGACAATTTAAAAATGAAAGGATGTAAGCGACAACAGGAGTGCTTATGGCGTCGTGTAATTGAATTAATTAAATTGTTCGCATCCGTTTCCATGATTCGAGTGCTCTTCAAAGAATCTTCAAAATTTTTAAGCGAACCATTTAACTCAGTTTTTTTGTAAATTTCCCTGTTGGCCGGTTATTAATGAGAAAATCACTAATTCTAATACCCCTTTTAGAGATAAATAAAACAATATTTTTTTCTATTTAAAAACCTGTTTGAAATTCTTAATTGCATTAAAGTATTCATTTACAACCCTTTAATGCTCACAATCAATTTGATTAAGGTTTAAAGGGTAATCTGTAATTTACCGTTTTAATAAGGTTCAGTAATCTACCACAACTAATCAACCAAACCTTCTAGGTAATGTCATAATGTTTTTCAAAATATCTTTTGTGATAAAAATTTTGCTGGTTCAAGTGATCCTTGATGATGGACATTGAACACGCTAATCTCAGGAACAGCTGGTCCGATTTGAAAAATTATTTCAGTGTTAGATAGCCCATTTATCGAGAAAGGCTATGTATCATCACGTTAAGACCTACAGGAGCGGAGCAACTATGAATAATGTTACAAAAACGGGGGAAAATTATCACGCTGCGGGCAATAGGAGACGCAAACGAGGTTGCGTGGGTCGGCTAGTGACTGATAAAATACAAGTGATATAATGTACCTATTCATCATCATTATCATCATCTCAGCCAGGAGACGTGCACTGGTACATATAGGCCTCCTGCAAGTCACATCCAACAGCTTGATCTTCATCAGGTTGTCGGACTACCTCGTGGGGAGCCTACCTAGGCTAGGTTGCATCTTCCAATACGCGGCCGCCACTCAAGAACTTTGTGACCCCATCGGTCATCGCATATGCGAGCAATATAATACACTGCAAGAATTTAATGAAAGACTTATGGAGGTAAGTGTAAAAACTTAATAATTTTATATGGCAAGAAAATAAAAAGTTTTATTAAAAACTACTGGACTTACATATGCTATATAAATGCTTAATTCTCCAAAATGGGTCTAAAATACACTACAATTTACCTTATTTGACCGGGGTACTTTGGGCTTTTAACGTTTTATCAGAAGTCCTCTAAGCCTATTGACATTAGTTAAACTGTCCTCGGGGAATCTATTGTCTTTGATAACGAACTAAGTACTGAAAGCATTTAAGGCCACGTCCGGATGACGAGGGCTCAACGCGCGTTTTGCTAACGCGCGTTAATAACTAACTACATGTAAAAACGCGCGTTAGCATGGGTACTCCTAGAACGAAATTACGTAAGCGCGTTAGCAAAACGCGCGTTGAGCGCTCGTTATCTGAACATGGGCTAACTTATTTTATTGGTGTTATAAAACACCCGTCTTATATATAGCCATTACGTATGTAGGTATGTGTTTTCTATAAGTTACTGTGAGTATAAGTTACAAGTGATTTAACTTTTCACTTTGCCTTTAAAACCAAAGATTACTAAACTTATGAACATGAAATTCTGCAAATCTTTTAGCTCAGAACAGTGTGATATATTCATTTACCCCACTATGACAAACAACACACTAACTAACAACACTATGGCATCGACTTAATACAGATTTTAGGTACCTAGCACTCTTTATAATACTACTATTTAAATGAATAAAGAATTAGGTATAGACGAGAATTAGCACATAGCAAATTATGAAAAGCCCGTTTATTTTACGCTTTTTAGTATCTTTTGCAGGGAGTTTTCGTTGGAGTTCGTTTTTTGGAAGTCGGTTTTTTTAATAAAAAGTTTTTAGTTTTTAGTGCAAAAAAATTTTAGGTAAGTAGAATTTTTTTTTGTTTGTCCCTGCCTAAATGACTTTACTCTACCTGATGGAAAGCATGAGCAGAATCCAAGAGTCGTGGTCACCATAGTGCGAATGCAGCCAATGCAACAATGCCGCATGACCCACACCATGGCGGGCAAGTGATGCTTCTGCATCATTGGGCCTCCGGTCTCGCACTCACCAACGAAACACGACAGCATGATCGCTGTCATTTTACGTTAATTTTCTGTGCGAGGGTAGTACCGCCCCGGTCGAGCCGGCCCGTTTGTGCTGAAATCAGCATGGCTCTACTACCTTGACTTGAGTTGAACTATTTCATATAATTTCTGGTAACGCAAATAGCTTTAGTGGTTTAAATACGTATTAAAACTGAGCATTGCGTCCAAAATCATGTTGAGATGGTATTAAAACATAGTCTCCAAAATTATGTTAAGATGGCAATGGGGATTGTGTCCTAGCTTAAATGACCTGAGCTTTGCCGTGACGAAATAGCAGCAGGCGAGTTACTTAAAGCAAAATACATTAAGAATTAGTTATTATTGCACCTGTGTCCCAGCCTATCAGAAGGCAACGGGGATGTTAAACGGAGAATACAACTACTGATAATCTTTAGTAGGGTGATTATGATACGTTAAGTCCTGAGGGTCTAGTGTGACTTTATATCACATCTAACAATCTTCACGGTTCCATTTTCGATCAACTCATACTGAAATCTTCACCAATCGCAAAGCTAATCGCGCTCACCATGACAATCGAGTCAATGTGAAACAAACTCAGACCAGGCCGCCTTTTACACATTATATATTTAGTATTTTCTGTACTCTTTTAAACCTATTATTTGAGAAGAAGAATAAGAAATAAAGAGTTTTAAATCTATTCGTCTATAATTAAAGTAGCTGTTATATAGCCAATAAAAACTTTCATACGAACTATTGACCCTTATTTTAGTTAGGCGTTAGTTTAGGCGTAGAATTTATATAAATGCTGAAATAAGTTTTTTTTTATGGTATAGGGGGCAAACGAGCAGACGTATCACTTGATGGTAAGCAAGGCGTCACAAGTGCGTTGCCGTTGACCTTTGGGGGATGGGGAAAGGGATGTGAGGAGGGGTTGGGATATGGGCCTCCGGTACCCTCACTCACTCGGTATAACACAGCGCAAGCGCTATTTCACACCGGTTTTCTGTGAGGCCGTGGTATCACTCCGGTCGAGCCGGCCCATTCATGCCGAAGCGTGGCTCTCTCACGGTAAAATCTTTATCTTTGGGCTAAAGTATTCATTTATTTGTAAACAAAAGCGTGAAGACAAATAACTGAATAAATGACGAACTTTCAACCCCTATTTCACCCCCTTAGGGGTATAAATTCCAAAATTCCTTCCTTAGTGGGTGTCTACTCAATAAAACGATCCTACTCACCAAATTTCATAGCGCTAACTTTAATAATTTACGCTCAGCGATGATGAAGCAGTCAATCAGTCAGTCAGTAGGACACGTTATTTTATAAGTACATATAGCTATAGATATAGATGAACCTACTGAGACAAATTAGGTGTATAGATAATATAGTGTAGGTTCCTAATCCAAACATTGAGCTTTGCATATCTTTTCTTTCCTTTTGACGACCAGTTACTAGCTCGGGATCGTGTAAAGATAGATGATACTATCTCCTAACCTTACCTTGACAGAATACAACTAAGGCCCTATTTCTATATGTGATATTTAAAGAATCACCCTCTTACTCTCAATCGTTTTACTTTCTATTATCAGTTCATATGTATAACTGAAAGTATACAAATTAAGGTCTATACGTACATGTAATATCAAAATCATCCTCTAATCCCTGACTGTTGAAAAGCTTAACCTTCTAGCATCAGCTCACCTAAATAACTTGAAAGTATACAACTAAAGATCTATAGATACGTATGAAATTAAAAGAATTATCATCTAACTCCTAACCGTTGAGGAGTTGTACCTTCTATCATCAGCTTAACTAAATATTGAAAGAATACGCCTAAAGGTAACATACATGCATATAATATTTTTTTGCCTGAATATTTTTCTTCAGGCTTTTGTTTACAAATAGATGAATATTTATATCAATCAGCATTTACATAAATTATACTCCTAAAGAGGTTAAAGTGAGGGTCAATAATTTGTATGAAAGTTCTCGGATAGATAGCCAGAAAACAGCAATTTTTTTTTTTTTTTTTCTCGTGTGGAAACCCCCTCTGGCCGTCACCCCGCCGGGGTTTGCGGCGGGGCGGTGTGTTGGAATCGAACCGACTAAAACCACACGGTGTGCCACTCTGCGCCTGAGAAGGGAGAGATCCGGGAACAGCTGTGTTACGACCTCCGGACCCCTCCCGGCGCCAGCCCGCAGAGAAGCGGGCACCCTCCTCCAACACCTCTCCATTTAGGCGACGTACGGCACACACGTCACGTCGCCTCCTCGCGGGCGGCCACTAGAGCAGATGGCAGGGAAAACCCATCAAGACCATCCGCGGCCACACTCAGGGCGGCATGAGGCGCTGGTGAGCGCGCCTCCGCTGCCCGGTTCGCCGGCGGCGGATCGGGTCCGAGAGGAGATCGTCCTCCCGGGCCTTCTCCGCCGCCTCGGTAACAGAAATGTTGCATCTCAACATAATTTTGGAGACTATGCTCAGTTTTAATACGTCTACCACTATAGTTATTTGCATCAGCAGACATTTTATGAAATAGTTCAACTTACCTACTACCTACGATTGTTTGCACTAAAAACTGAAAAATAAAAGTTTCATGAAAAAAAAACGGATTTCCAAAAAACATTACAACGAAAACTTCCTGCTCAAAAACACTAAAAACCGTAAAATAAACTGACTCTTCATAAATTACTCTGTGCTAATTCTTGTCTATACCTAATCCTTTATTCATTTAAATAGTAGTATTATAATGCGTGCTAGGCACCCAAAATTTGTTCGACGTTTTTCTCATATTTTTTTTAAGTAGAATAAGGTATTTTTTAGCGCTCTTCTAAAAGCTACTTAGCATCTAATAGAACTGTCTTCTTATCTCATTTTCATTGTACGCAATATTCGCGGACGACTTAATGTTTTAAGATTCAAATGTCAGACCGAATATAAATAAATAATCCTCTAAGAAAATTCGGGCATGAAAGTATTTTGTTTCGAGTATATAATATAATACTTTAAATTATACATTTTGTTACTCTCAAAGGCATAACGAGGGACCTAAAATTTATATATTACGTGTCTATACGTCACTGGCTCATTGGTCTAGCGGGCTAGCGTAAGTAACTATCGATCAAGAGGTCTCGGGCTCGATTCCCCGGTCGGATCCTGTTGGGCTTTTCTTACAAGAAATTTTTAACAGAAGCCCGTGACTCGAAGAACACGTTAAGCAGTCGGCCCCGGTTGTCATGAACACCTATGACAACCGTTATTCTGAAGTCAGTGTCCTCAAATATACTGACAACTAGTTCAAACTTCGAATTCAGTTCACGCTCAGGGTTACGGAGGACCGATGCCAGTCGCTCTGTGTAAAAATTGATATTCAGGTAAAACCAGTTGAACTAGTAGCCGACCTCAATTAATCTTGGGAATAATAAAGGCTAGGAAGATGATTACGTACCTATTTATATTATCTACATACTATAGAAATACAAGAAAAAGTTTAAAATACCATTCACTTCACACACCTCATTAAAAACGGTTGAGTAGCTGCGACGGCATGGTGGACCATACATAGATTGCCAAAAATATTACCCGTCCTTTTGGCTTCGGCGTAGTTGGGTAAAAATAGAAAGACTGCACGGATGGCCTAGTGGTTTGAGTGGTCACTCCTCAATTAACGAGAGCGTAACGGTTTCGATCCTCACAGGGATAGCACTACATTTTTCACAAATTCTTATCCTGAACCTGGGTATTATTTTTGTCCGTTTCTTGAATAACGCAGGTTAATAATATTTCTAGTTAAATTTAGAGTGGGAGTTGGAGTTGTCTTTTAAAGAAAAAGGGAAAAATTAAGAAACGTGTATATGTATATCGCCTTAGCTATTCGTACCGTCATGGCTAATATTTTGTGTGACCGGCCCTGACACAGTGCATTGATGTGTGACAAGACCCACTGTGTGTCACCGCCATTGTAAACCTTTAGACAAAAATGTCCGAAACAAGCCTTAATCGACTTAGATCTTCATATCATGATGATGGTGATGTCGTTCTCCTAGCCGATTATGGCCACGGTGGCCAGTATCAACAGGAACAGCGAACTACGCAGGAGATATTATATTATAGTAAGCAAGTGTATGCGCAAACACAGGTACACTCTCTGTTCCCTCAGTATCTTCATATACATATTATGTATAGCCCGCGTTTTATCTCGCGTTATTATTTTACGTTTCTGACTCTAAAAATAACGAACTTCTATACAACTGTACATCCTTTATTTTACAGGTAAGGGATATAACTATAAAAAAAAACAGTTTGTGATTACAACATAAAAAAAACAATAGCTACCAATATGTAAAGTTTGTAACCCCTGCATTACTTTATTATGAACTAGCAGCCCGTCCCGGCTTCGCACGGGGTAGACAATTTGGATATAAAAACAGTTTTTCACAAATATTTTTATTTATTAAAAAAATATTATTTATTAATTATATATTAAAAAAAACCCCACAGTTATATTTGTATGTAAGTCTATTTATGTTCAATTTCTTTGATGGTTTAATTGGCGGGCACTTAAATAAGTAATATTTACATAGGATATTATATACATTTTTACTATGTTTTTTAAGTAATTAGAATAAACGCAGAGTCGAATAAAATATATACAGTCTAAATTAAACGTTGACAACTTTCAACTAAAAATGTATCTACCTATACATCTAGGTATTTCAAAGAAATTTTTGTTCGTGTCGATAGAAACTTGCCTATTTTCATTACAAATTTTTTTTTTTGTTTGGTTTTGTTGTTTTGTGCTTTTTATTTTGGTTTTATATATTTTTTTGTGTTTTTTTTTTGTTATTTATTTTTTATTAAAAAAGGTTTGTCATTAATCATTTTCATTCTTATTATTACTTAATAATTTACATTTTTAGTATTTTTTATTTTACAGGTTTACTTTTGCATTATTTACAGATATAATATTAAGGTAGATTTACGTTTTTTACTTTTATATTTGTCAGTTTTTATCTTAAAGCTTCACTGTAAACTACGTTGGCAGTGGTATTGGTAGATGGCAACAAAATATATTGATTTTCAGGAGATCCCACTCGAGAAAGGGCAACATATAGTTGTCCATGAGAAAAGCATTATTTTCTTAGGTCGATGCCAACCATCGAAAATGATTGTGATGTCAAATGATGTTTTTAGAGGAAACTGTAACCTCTTAAAAGATATAGGCAAGTCCGTAGGAATCATGGGGATCCACGGTATGTGGGCGAGCTGTCCGGCCGCGGCCCCGGTGATTATAGTGGCTACTATGACGTTGTCCCGCAATTCCTTCACCAGAAGTCTCGTGCCATTGCACATGCGTGGAGGGCATAGGTTCCTCAGCAGCATTACGGGAGTGCCTTTAATTGTAGTTCGTGGGGCGGCAAGCCGGAAGGATTCAGGGAATTTAAAAATTCTTGTGGATAGTGCACTGTATCTTCGATGTTGCATACTGTGTCAATAGATTTGTAAGATTTAAATTCACCGGGTACTTTTTCCATAATAATTTTGTTAATCTCATTAACCGATTCATTTCGCGGGGACACTATCGCTCTCGAACAGAGCCAATTGAAATTTCTCTCGGTAAGATTTTGTATGTCCGGATATATTGTGTCCACAAGAATTTCTAGACTCTGAACGATTTGACCCAATTCGTTATCCAACAATACCTGGGGACTGTTTGCAACCGGAGACGGTAATTTTCCGTCTCCAAGTTTTAGAAGTTTTTGTGAGAAATTATTATCGTCATTGTCACTTAAATGTGCTCTCATATTTGTGCGCAGATTAAGAGTTTCAATCGATTGCCATAAAGTTGATGATTTAAGGCAAGCTCGAATAACGTCAGCTCGAGTACCTTTTGTTATAACTGGTAATGTTTGACGAAAGTCTCCAGCTAAAACAAACGTCACGCCCCCCCTTATACGGTCTGAGCTTCGGATGTCTCTCAGCGTGCGCTCCACGGCTTCCACGTGCGCCCTGTGGCTCATGGTGCACTCGTCCCAGATGAACAGCGAAGTGTCTTGTAAGAGCTGCCCCAGCGGACCGTTTTTGCGGATCGAGCACACAGATTGTTGTTCCAAAGACACAGCCAATGGTAATTTAAATGTAGAGTGAGCAGTCTTTCCATCATTTAATAGGGTTGCAGCAATTCCGGACGATGCCACTGCGACAGCTTTTTTTCCAGATTGACGTACTTTTGCCAACACTAAATTGGCAAGGAAGGTTTTACCTGTTCCACCGGGCGCGTCCAAAAAAAACAGTTTACCGCTGTGATTTTCAACACTCTGTACTATAGCATCGAATGCTATTTTTTGATCTGCCACCGGCGCTATGGCGGTTTTGTTTACTGTTTGAATTTTTTCGTAATATCTTTTGAATGGAAAGTCCAATTTAAATAATTTAAAAACTATTTTATAGGTAGTTAAATGGTCTTGACCATAAAATAATTTATTTGGATAACGATTAATATAAACACATAAATAGCATGGTTTGGATTTTGTTAGCATTTTCATTAATGTTTAAAATGAAAAAAGTTGTTGTAGTGACATAACTACAATAGTTGGACATATGCTACCGCGGAGTTTTTTGTAGACATTATGATGTTCTTCAATATTGTTGTACATTACTTTGTTCTATCGCTAATAGTTTCGGCAGCGCATTCGACGAAAGACATTTTAAGACTCATTTTTCTACACCTTCGGTTACATTATTCAAATTTTACCAAGGATCCCTATTTTTTTTCAAAATGAAATGTAGCCTATGTCAAATTGGAAGAATGTAGCATTCTATTGGTGAAAAAATTTTTTAAATCGGCCCCGTACTTTTTGAGCCTATTCATTACAAACATACAAACATACAAAAATAGGTACAAATCTTTCCTCTTTATAATATTAGTGTAGATCAGTCGGGCAAGTTACAATATAGCTATTGATAAATCAATTAAAATAGTTACTCAAATGCATTCATTGTTATTTAAATGTTATTTAAAAAAAACAACTCTCAGTTAATAATCAGAAAGTTAAATATCGAACGCGTAACAAGCTATCACTTACTTCATTATGTTAAAATAGTAAGCGCCTTTAACGAAGATTGTCATTGAGCGGTTGTTCTCGCGACATGCGACGGTTGACATTAATCCGCTTACCGCACGTTCCACTGAGCGCACCATTGAGTGCGGTGCTTGTTACTAATTATGCGACGTACATATGTACTCTGTACTACACCATAAGTCACTACATCGCATATCAATATGTCAAGTGACAAGTGTACCAAAGTCGGATTTTGTTTTTTAAGCGACTTCAAAAAAGGCGGAGGATCTCAATTCGACCGTATATATGTTTTTTTTTATCTGTGTTCGCGGATAAGTACGTCGTTTACGAACCGACTTTGATAATTCTTTTTTTAATGGATATAGGGATATGACAAAATATATATAGGTACGGTCAAATTAAGAACCTCCTCCTTTTTGAAGTAGGTTATTATATAAAGATTATAACTATATAATGGTGTGTCTGTAGACATACGGTATGAGACTGGTTGACTACAATATGCTTGCACCCTATTCCTTAAATGGCATTAAAATTACAACCAGCACAATGCAGAAGTTTAATACGATTTTATTACTCCTTAAAGGATAAAAATATAAATATATATACAGATGATTGCAACTACCCGAAGATGGCCGGTTCATAGAACAGTTTCTTTGTTGGCTTGGTGTTCATGGGACCTTACATCATCTAACTCATATATCTGTTAAACCTCCTAAACCATTGAAAACAAAATATTTGACCAGCGATTGGAGCCTCTTCCACTCTCTATTGAGTTTCAAAGTCGTTGTATTATCTTGCCTATGTTTTATTAGGCCTGTGGCATCTAAATCCAATCGGCGAATTAAAACTTGAAGACAGAAACCTTTTATCATTGAGCTTGTGCCTACAGTCGAGGTGCTTAGACCACTAATAAGTACATTGAGTATTTAAATAAAGGCCTATCAAGTAGTCCAGACAATACAATCTTTTTATTTGATCACTTAATGAAAGCGAAGCCAAACTTAAGTTAAAAAAATTAATGAAAGTACTTTAGGAAAAAATCTTAGATTTGCACGGCACTCAAATTGCTAATGGCAGCCGGTATTATTACAAAAGAAATATCGGTGGAGTTAAGCCGGTTTTCGCTTTTGAAACTATTTCCCGCAGAACTAATAACATTTATTACCAAAAAGGGACACACTGAAAACCTCAATTCTAATTAAAATATAATTTGTGTGTCTGGGGTAGTTGGCCATAGTTTGTCTTCGACGTGGTATGAATAAGATTTTAGACATATTTCGATCAGTTTAATTTTCAATTGAACTTTATAGAAATCAGTTCAGAATCGGTAGCCTAGGTCCTTCCTTAAAATCGTGTGTAAATCTATGGCAAAATTGAAAAATGCCGATATCAGTGGAGCAGCTGTCAAAGCTTAACAGACAGAGTTAATTACGAATTTAAAATATTATTTATAATTGCATGGAACCATGAATTTCTATGCTCAAAATCTGAAATCGCACTAGTTAAAACGTTTTCATTATTCTACAGTCGCTATTTCCTTCTTCATTCTGTGACAAATACCAATGTTAAAGTGTGTACGATTGAGTTCTGACTTACTGCAAGTTAGTATTAATAAGCTAGTAGTAATACTTACTTGTAATACATTACCTAATCTAATAATGTGGCGTGATGTTGCTTCAGTTTAGTAACTTAAAGACAGAACTATAACTCAGTACGCCTTTTATTGTATTACCCAACCGTCTTCATAACAAAAAGACAGAATGCGATTTTACTGCATAACGTTCTTATTTACAATTTTGTATACTTGTCCTAGGAATGTATAAATACTATACTTCAGCTAGAGTTGACCAATGTATTTTTTTAAAGTTGGATTTCTTACTGATGTGAATCCCTTTTTAAAAGTGACCTCTCAGACCTAATATTTCTGACAGAAGTATACAGGTCCTTACAGACTCCGTTGAATTCGTTAGGAGTTAGCATTTTTAACACTGTCAGTGTGATCATAAAACATGATCATCTTGTATCTAGGCTCAAAGATCATAATAATCAACTGCTTTTAATAGGTATCTGGACATAAGATTCTCCTTAGAAAAAGGTTTTTGTCTACTATACCATACAGGTTTCCTTCTCTTTTCAATAAACCCACCCACGGGATGAATATTAGTAGCAATAATTCGTATTTTTAAGTTAACACACTCGAAAATCATCCCTAAATAACAAGCAATTGCTCAAATCATCTGGCACTAGAATCCTAATGCTTATAAGAACCAAATTGTATAATAAAAATGTAATAAAAAATCGAAGGTTCCGGAAAATTTATATTAAAATGGCTGGAATACTATTTACTCCTGCAAAGGTAATAATCAAATTTTATCGCTCGTTATATTGAGACAAAACGTTTCGGCCGAAGACTTATAACGCGAATTGGTGGCTGGTTTATAGCCCGGATTATTTACATTTTCCGGCCGTATTGACCTGGGTATTTACCCGTGAATTACAATAAAGAAAGCGACAGATTTTTGTGAATTGAACCAACTGTTTGTTGCGTTTGAGAGAGATTAAAACACGAAATCGGGAAGAGTACTGATAAAGATTACTAAAACTATGCCTAAGTAGGACGTATGCGGTATTCTCAAGACCGGACATGGTGCAGTTAGCTCATTGTAGGAAGCCTTAGCCTAGCAGTTTACGGCGATATACTACTAATGATGCCTAAGTTATTACTCAATAACTCTTTCTATGTGATAGGGGCAGATGGATCACCCGATGTTAAGCTATTTTTATCATTTACTACATTTAATGTGTGTACGAAACTTCGTACACGTGACATTTGAATGTTCAAGTTAATTTAATTTTTTTCACCGTTTAAACCTTCCCTGGACTACAACAAACATTTCCAACACATAGTCAGCTAAATCGTCTCAACCGTTCTCGAGTTTTATCGAGACATAAGAACAGCCATTGGTTTTTATTTAAAAGATTTCATAAACTTGATTCTAAGACTTTAGTAACATACTAAGGCAGTTTCAAATCACTTCAAGTAATTTATTCCTCGTTATTTTGGTTTTTTAATTTTCTTAATTTATTTTAAAAAGTTCTAACAAGTGTTGACAATCGAGAGTGAAGTGATTTGTAATAAAGTTTACATATCTAAGCTGTAGATGGACCAATGGACAGGCAAATGTACAGTGAGAAACTTGTGAGCTTCTTCTACATATTCATCAAGCCGCGCGTCGTTTAAAAAATATTTTTTTAATTTTATTAGCAGTACGGTTGTTACGGCATGTACTCTGCCTGAATTGAAATCTTAAAAAAATGTTAAATAAATATGATTGCCTCATTGACGCAGTGGTAGCGTACGCGAATGCTGGGTAAGAGGTCTCGGGTTCAATTCCTGGGTCAGACCAAATGTTTGTATGATTTACAAATATAAGATTATAAGTTTGGGTGTTCTCTATATTATATATTATATGGTATAATACCTATGTGTTTATTTACAAAAAAGAAATAAATATAAATAGTACAGTTAAATGCTAAATGTTCGTAAATATTTATGTATATAATGTAGAATGAACCCCGCGGTGTTTCCTGAAGCTAGTCTAAAAAAAATAGCCTCAATTACTCCTCAGATCATCAACTACCTGCCAGTTAAACTCCCGTCAAAATCGGTTCAGCCATTCCAGAGATTACCCGGAACAAACTGACAGACTGACAGTCCGATAGACAGACAAGAAAATAAAAAATATTTTTTTGGTACCTGTACATGCATATGCATTTATTAAAAAGCGGTTATTTTAATATTACAAACAGACACTCCAATTTTATTCATTTATATAGATTAAAACTGTATTACCTTGACGCCCTAGAAAGACTTTCAGAAAAGCTCCTACCAAATAACACAGAAGAAAATCTAACCTTTAATTGTGCCTTCGTCTCTTACATTCCTATTGTACATCCAAACGAAATAGACTCGAAATAGATTTTAATTCGATTAATGTGTGTTACGGATTACAATATTGTGTCGTGTGAATACGATTTCTGGAATACGCCTTCTATCTATAAATGTATACACCTACTATCCCGCAGTATTACCCCGAAATTAGTCTAAAAAAGTAGCCTTAGTTACTTCTCATATCATCAGCTAACTACCAGTTATAATTCTGACGAAATCAGTCCAACCGTTCTAGAGATTAGCCGGAAGAAACAGACAGACGGAAAGACTGGCCGACAGACAGACGAAAATTATAAAAATGTGTTTTTTTTTGTAACAAATTTTTGTTCCGAGTGTTGATGTTCTTTGTGTCTTTGTCATAAATGGTTTTAAAGTCCTCCGCGAAACATGATTGATAAAAGAAAGAAGAATAAAAAAAGTCTGAAAGAAGATGGTTCCGCTTTAGACGGGTCAGGCCCATATCATAATCAACAGCCTTTAAGCCTAAATCAGCCGCGGGCAATGCCGGAGGGAAAGCTAGTCTTCAAAAAGTAAGCCGAAGTTACTCCTTATATCATCCTATCACTCAAAGTTCCGTCGAAATCGACCAAGCCGTTCTAGAGATTAGCCGCAAAGTTAATTTTTTTATGGAAGTATCGCATATACTTTCTTTTGTATTTAGTGAAAAACTGATAATTTTAAATTACAAACAGACACTTCAATTTTATTTATTTGTATTGTGTGTATATAGATATCTTCAGCTTATGATATCGGTATCAGATCATCTCGGGGCGCTGAAGTAGAAGGGTACAATCCTAACACAAACGGCAATCTGAAACATAACATCTAATTCCTCTATCTTTCCTTTTGAGTGTCTCGTTCCTTTATTCGACCATTCAATCAAATCACTAACTTGATATATTGACCATACTTAGAAATGAGATTAAAAATTGTAATTTAATTGTAAGAATAATAAACAGTTACTTCTAATCGTATAAGTACTTAAAAATTTATATTAGTATAGTATAGATCATCGATATTGATATTATAAATTCGAAAATAACTCTGTCTGTCTGTTATGCTTTCACAGCTAAACCGCTGAAACGGAAGAAATTCACTATCCTCCTCCTCAATAACATAAACACGGGCAGAGTTCATTATAAGTATAATGAATTCCAAATCCCACATCCCATGAGAAACCTATTCAAAATATAACTTCTCGTATTTAAATGAAAGTACAATTATATGTTCAGAAATAATCTTCCGACGGAAAACTTACGCGTGATTGGTTTGGGAGGAAATCGTAAAAATATCTACTACATTTCATCCCTAAGACCGCATATAATAAAAAAAAGTCCACGTTCACAAATCCCTATCCGTGTAACGGTAAATACAATATACATACAGGAAAAATTTCGTGTCACGCAATACAAAGATCAGCAGAACCGTGGCTTACAGAATATTATTATATTTCCAATACAAATAGTGAGTAAGTGTAAAATATTCTTATATTTCTTTCCATTGCTACACTAAAAACATAACATATAAATTTTATTTTCCAAAAGCCGACGGCTTTTATTAAATTTCACAATTTAAAAAATATCTTTCAATTTTAAAATCACATTAATTTACGAAAAAAAGATTCAAAGCTTCGATATCTTGTAATGGATTTTTAAGTAGGAAAAGTATATTATTTATATAGTAAATATTATTATCAAGATAAAGATGTATATTTTATGATACCATTAGTTATGAGTTATGATAAATTGATTTATCAAAAGAAAGTGCTAGAATACTAAGTAGATTTGAGAACATCTTTGCACGAATCATAAAACGAATTAAATGTTATCCTGGAAAATAAAATATTACATTTTCTATACAAAGTAATTCATACTTATTTCCATTATTACATATTTTAGGCAACGTTAGATAAACATATTAATTCGTGATCTTTACGATGTTATTCAAAAAGGCTTTTTACTTGGACATTTACATTAGAAATTGAAGAAATATGATTAAGGCCCGTATTTTAAAAGGCGTCTCAGTCGTGAATCTAGTTTCAAAACTAGTTTTAAGAAGAGATTTTATTATAGAACGTCTCTTGAGACAAGATTCACTGATCGTTAATCAGGTGAGTAAAGATCAATGAACAGTTTATTTTAGAACGATACTTATGTCAAAATCTCCTCTCAGGAATTGATTTTGACAGATGTGATCACTGTTCAGTTGAGACAAGTTCAATCTAGTCTCAAGTGGTAATTTCTAAAGGGGAAATTAACGTATTTTATAATGATTTTTCTGAATAACAAAGAAAGATTCACTTTACCTTGCTTTATTAACGAAAGAATTACATATCATACACATTTCAATTCACTTTAATTAACATTAAATTGAAATTTAATTCACTTTAAATACACATTTAACCACTTGTTTCAACTAATATCACTCACAACCTTTTGGTTTATGACAAAAATATAACATTATTTTAAATAAACAACCAAAACAACAATTCAACATGACAAGCATTGATAACAATTTGGACGTTCCGTTATAGGTAATATCTAGCCATTTGATTTTAATATTTATAATATTTAATTTAGGGCGAGTTGATCCTTATTCTTATGTTTACATTGATACACTAGTCAATAATGTATTATGTACAAACCAATAACTAATAATATTTAAATTATATTTGTTAATTATATTTTGTTTAATATAATTTGCTGCGTGACACAGAACAATATTGTAGATAATGCAGAAGCGTAATTGAGAACAGACTGTTGAGTTGAGATTGGTTACTGAGACTAGTTTCAGCTGAGTAGAACTCAAAACGCATTCTATAATAAGAGGGACGCTTGAGATTTGATTGGAACTTAAAACTCGTTTCAGCTGATCGGAGTTCAACGGATACTTGAGACGCCTTTTAAAATACGGGCCTAAGACTGTCTGTCTATCGCAATAGATATTACAGAAACTTTTATTTATAAGTAAAAAAATCTATGTTACTGGAGTTTATTAGATTGGCGTAAATATTTATGTGACGACTTGCAAGATTACGCTACCGATTACTAGCGTTGTAATCGTTAAGTACCTACATAGAGGAAAAAATAAAATAGATTCTTTTACGCTTCAAACACCGTTAAGTAACAAAGAAAAATTGAGCCAAGAGGTCCTCTGATTTGACAATTTTGTTATTTTAGTAAAGCTTCTCTGAGCGCTTTCATAAAAGTTTTCAATTTAGATCTACCACATTTTTTAACATCGTAATAATAACAATTTTCGTCTTATCGTTTTGAGTTTTAATAATTTATTTTTGGTACTGATATACTATATCATATCACATCGAACAGAATTGTTAATATCCATCTATTTAAAATAGTACAGCGTTTATTCCGAGTAATAAAATACATCTATATAAATAAATACAAATAATTCATATTTTAAATTGCTTTGTGTACTTAGTTATAGTAATTTTTGTCACGAATGAATATAATTGAGTTAAAAATAAATTAACAAAATTAAAAAGAACAGTAAGTCTCAAAAAAAAAGTAATAATACGAAAATAAATTCCATAAATAAATCTCATTATCAAAAAACCATAGAAGTTTAAACTAAATCGTAAAAATTTTAAATTACCATAATGAACCCCTAAAACAATTAAACCACTGCCATCGCCGTCGGCTCAAAAATCTGAAAAAAAAACTCATAAAAAAAGTGAAAAAAAAAAATATATATACGTACCTAAAACACGAAGATGAAGCGAAGTGTAGTTAAGAATATCGAAATATCGCGCGAGAGGCAAAGGGAAGTTTGCCGAGGTAGCCGCGAGGTGCAGAGGTGAGAACGTCCGCACAACTCAGCAGCGAGCGCGCGATAACAGAATTCTCTCGCTAGAACACCGAGCACCCCCCTCCAAACTGTTGCGCGGCGCATGCGCGCAGCGGCCGCCTCGCATGGGTTCGCCGCACACCTGCCGACAACACACACATAACTTTTATTGTTTAAGTGTGGACCCCGCCCATTTGTTAAATGTCAGATTTTCGGAGATTTTTCACCACTTATTTGTGGTAAGTGGTGATATCTATTATCCTTACTAAGTAGTTAGGGAACGTGGGATGTAGCTACAACCTGTTACAGCAAACTTACGTTCCTATAAATTTATTTAAAAAAATAATAATTGGGCTTAACTATGTACCTATGTAGTAATATAATGTATGTGTAAAATAATCGTTGAGTGTTCGATGTCCAATATATTTATTTATTCTTTTTACGACGTTATTTATGAAAATCGTAAGTGTGCAAGCTGATCCTTAGGGAATTTTCCATCAAATTATTCCATATTTAAATTTTATTGTTTCAAGGTCTTCAAAATGCCCTTTCCTGTCAAGTTTTTTTACAAGTGCAATCTAACGTACGAAGTATTGTTGTTATGAAGTTGGAAGAAATATAAAGTCGTCGGAACTTTCCAGATATGAAATGTAAACGACGATTGTTTCAGGGTCATGCATAAAATATACTAATACGTTTTATTACGTAATTTACTTTTACAGTAAACAAGTTAAATTAAAATACAAAAAATTATAAGTAATGAAAATATATTTCCAACATTCACATACAAGCACAGATTACCCCCTAATCCGTAATCCGGGGTAATCTGTGCATACAAGCGTCAAAAAATTCCTCCGCATCATCGCCTATTGGTAGCGTTCTCAAAAGACTGGCAGCATTGCCACGTGAAATAGTAATGCTAATTTTCTGTGCCAGAAAAACGCCGGCCTTCTAGACGCTTCCAATAACCTGCATAAATGTATTTTTATTATAAAAAAAAAAACCACATTAGGAATATACATTCTGTGTCGCGGGAGACAAACGTAAATGAAACGAATACAAAGAACACCCAGGCTCAGAACAACAATTTGTGAATCACACAAATAATTTAAACTCATTACACTTCGCGCAGTAGAGATCAGCTTGGCGAACGCCTATTAAATCATTAGGCCAACCGTTCATTGTATTATCAGTATAATATCATTGATAAACTTGTAACGCTTTTAGTAGTTAGTTTGTCTATTTTTTTCACACAACACCATTTAGTCCCAAACTAAGCAGAGCTTGTATTATGCGTACTAAACAATTGATATATTTACAAAGAAATTTTCTTTTTTGTAAAAACATACACATTACACATGGAAAACACCTAAAGCCTGAAACAAATATTCTAACCCCGGAATCGAACCCGTGCCCGGAGTCATATATGCTGCCACTGCGCCACCGAGGCAGTCAATTTGACGAGCCTAATATTTAATATTCTGATTTGAGCTTCAGCAGGTGTTTTTAGGGTACTGTGCCAAAGGCAAGAAACGGAACCCTTATAGATTCGTTATGTCTGTCTGTACGTCCACTTTTTTCCGAACTTATAAGAACTGTACTGTTGAAACTAGGTAAGAAGATTTATTCTGTAAACCGCATTAAGATTTGCACACAAAAATAAATGTATGCCCGCAAAAAAAATACTAGAAACCTAAATATCATTTTTGTAGACCACAAAAATGATATTTAGGTTTCTAGTACAATTTTTTTCTAAACTTAATAGTTTGCGCGTGATACACTTCCAAAGTGGCCCCTCCTCTGTAACTTCTAAAATAAGAGAATGATAAAACTAAAAAATATATATGATGTACATTACCATGCAAACTTTCACCGAAAATTGGTTTGAACGAGATCTAGTAAGTAGTTTTTAATACGTCATAAATCGTAAACCGCAATTTATCGATCAAAGTTACAACGAACTACAAGAACTGTTATATTATGTTACTTGCTGCTACGGAACCCTTCATGTGCAAGTCCGATTTGCACTTGGCCGCTTATTTAATGTGCCATCGTGTGAAGTGGGGGGTTAGAGTGTTAAAAGTAGAAGTAATAAGACTAAAACAAATATTAGAGAGAACAAGCAGAACTTTTAGTTAATTGTGTAAACTGCATGACATTGATCTCTTTTTAATTAGTGTATCCTCGGCAAGAAGGCTCAGGCATCAGTGTCTTATGTCTGAAATATTTTATTATTAATTACATTCACCTGATGGTAAGTGAATTCTCATTCGTTTTTCCGCCTACTACTACTAACCAGTCGGGTTGGTCAAGCTTTCCTTCTATAAACAGTAGGTACAGTTGAATTGTGTAACTTGCTCCTTTAGACGACTCTTACGACACCCACGGGATAAATAGGGGTGACATTCATCGTGACCCTGTGATCTTGAACATAATGCCTTTATTCTATTCTTCGCTGTCAAGCGCACAAAGGGGGAAAGTTTTCTATATGCCCTTCTAAGATTTTCCATTAGTGATGGGGCAGCTGATTGACGTGTTTTTCTAAGAGATTTTATATTAAATACCCACACTAGCTTTTGCTTTCACTTACGTGATATCTTTTGTTTTCTTTGTTGAAATTTTAATGCGCACTTTGTACATTAATAGACCATTGTATATGACTCATAATAATGGCGATGGTATTTTCCAGATGAAAAATACATATTCTTTTTTTATGTAATATATGTATATATGACGAGCAGACGTATCGCCCGATGGTAAGCGATTACCGCCTCTCATAGACACAAGTGCGTTGCAGGCTTTTTAAGAAGGAGAACAATCTTTTCTTCGGTTTGTAGGTCGTATTGGTCCGGGAAGTCCGCAGGCAAAGCCAAAGGAGGGTTATGATTTTGACAGGCTATGTATGTATGTATGTATGTATGTATGTATGTACGTATGTATGTATGTTTGTATGTTTGTTCATTTGTTCCGTTATAGCTCCTTAATTACCCATTAGAACTGGAAAAATTAGGTGTCGTTAGAAGCGTCATGATTGTTTTCTGTTTATAGGCTATATGACGTGTCACTGAATCTAATGTGGTGCCCTCTAGCCGACATAAAGTACTGTGTTAAAAATTTTAGATAAATATGTCGTGTTTGGTATCATGGGAAAGGGCGTTACTTGTACATTTCAAAAATGTATATTTTATTAGCATTTTCTCGTGACTTTGTCCGTATTTATTTGATAATTGAGATATTTCTATGGTACCTATTTAAAAAATACTTTGCAAAGAAATTAAATATTATAGAGGCACCAAAACATTTTAAATAAAAAAAAGGTAAAAACTAAAACCCAACTTCGACAAAAAACGACACTGAAAAAGCATGAAACAAGTTTCAAAAGCCGTTTTCTATGCAGTATTATGTACCATAGTCCATAACACTTTAACAACGCGTGACTACAGCTTTTGAAACTTGTTTCATGCTTTTTCAGCGTCGTTTTTTTTATTTATACTTATGCACATTAAAATTGACAAAGGTGGACTTAATGCCGTACGAATTTTCTACCAGTCGACCTTAGGGTGATGCAGAGCTAAAAAAGGTAGATGCATAAAACTAATTAAGTTGATATTTCAATAAGAAATCATTTAACCTTAAGTAATAATTATATTAATACACATAATAAATACGAATATAAATACATACACATGCATACATACATAATATATACACATTATAAATTCTAAATCGAGAAAGTATTCTCCTGTCAAGGTTGATCTGAGAGAATATGTAGAAAATATTATTCCTCATATGGAAACATTTCAGTGAAATCTGTGCAGTGGTTAAGCCGTGAAAACATAGCAGACGGGTAGAGTCACACAGAGAGTATTTATAGGGTTAAAAGACATGATAATAGTATTTAAACAGTTGAACACCTGTTCCAGTGCGTTACCTCCTTCGAATCTTTTTCCCCCGTAGAATCCAAGGGGGAAGGAATTTTGGCACCGGTAACTTAACAAACTCTGTGAGCGAAAGCATTGGTTAACACTTTTTTCTGTGAGTGATTACTCCCAATCACACTAATTTTTTCACAAATTTTTACTTAAGCCTCCCACACTAACCCATACCACTAATACCTACGGGTAAATGTCGCCCCGTGGTCGAAATTCCATACCATATACCTTAGTTCATTTTATATTACTACTAGCAAAACCCCGCGGTGTTACCTGCGGTCATTGTTGCTTAAAATTTACTGCGCAAGCTGTTGTGGGTTCAAATCCTACATAGGAAAACACTTAGTGTGATCCACAAATTGATGTTCTAAGTCTGGGTATACTTAATATTACAATCAGACACTCCAATTTTATTTATTTGTATAGAGAGATTTGCAGTATCTATACAAATAAATGAAATTGGAGTGTCTGTTTGTAATATTAAAATAACCGCTTTTTACTAAATGCATATGTATGTATACACGTTACATATGCCAAAAATGTATTTGAATAAAATTTTGTCTGTCTGTCTGTCTGTCGGTCTGTCTGTCTGTCTGTCTGTCTGTTTGTTCCGGGTAATCTCTGGAACGGCTGGACCGATTTTGACGGGACTTTCACTGGCAGGTAGCTGATGATCCGGGGAGTAACTTAGGCTACTTTGTTTAGACTAACTTTGTCCCGCGGCGTTACTCGCGGTACGACGATAACCGCGGGTAACACCGCGGGGTTCAGCTAGTTAAAAATATATCTTTGCAAACTAGAATTGTACCTTATAAGTGGCAATTTTGTACGACACTTATAGCAATTTAAAAGATCGAAGTTGTGAAAATTTTATGCTAATATTGTGATATTAGAATACTTTTAAGTGTACCTAGCGTCAGAGTTAAATTGGTTCCGCTTAGAAAACTGTTCCTTCACACTGCACTTCTAAAAAGTCTTGTTACACACACTGTTAGTGCCACTAACAAGACGTTAAATCTGTAATACTGTATACTTTTTTGGATTTTAAACTTGGACTAAAACATTGACAAGGTTGTGTGAGAATAATTTATTTTAAATGCAAAAAGAACATCTTCTCTTTAAATAAATTTTAACTCGCGCACAAAACGTAAAAAAGTAAATAAATATTTCGGACATCTAACACACAATGCCATCTAGTCCCAAGCTAAGCAGAGATTGTGTTATGGGTACTAGACAACTGATACAAATACATACATACTTTTTTTTGTAAATACATACATAATATACATAGAAAACACTCAAACTCCGAAACAAATATTTGTAGATCATGCAAACATCGAGACCTCATGATCAGAGGTCGCACACGCCGACCGCGAGACCAACGAGGCAGTCATGTCAAAAGTGATAATATGGTTCTTATTTCAACGATGCATATTAAATTAATAACGCGAATATAATGATATTGTTACGAAGTAAGATGATTGCAGAACAACGGTCGAGACGTCTGAATATCAGAAAGTTCTCGTTGATTTCTTGAGGCACAGAATAATGAACCTTACATCAATATAGGTAAACAATCGAATATGGATTGATTGTCGTGTATATTTCGCGGAACGTCATGTTCGACATGTTTTATCGGTGTTACGTCGTTGCGGAACCGACGAGAACGTTTCAATTGTTGTCCCACGTCTCGTCGACATCAGTGCAATTCAGTTTGAGCTACAGTGCGACAAATATTGGAGTAATATAAGTGATTAACCTAGCGGCCTCGGCGACAATTAAGAACTGTTACTCTAAGTGATATTGTGATTTTAAGAGTGTTTTTACCAGACTGCGAAAGGGTTATGTTTTTCGAGTATGTATGTATGTAACGTATGTGTGTATTTCTTTGGCACGCCCTAGAGGATAACCAGTTGGAATGGTGTCCATAGATTCGTCTTAGTCGTGAGAATGACACTGGTTACATTATAATCTTTACAAATAAATAAAATTAGAGTGTCTGTTTGTAATATTAAAATAACCGCTTTTTACTAAATGCATAGGTATATATGTATACGCGTACACATACCAAAAATGTAGTTTAAAAAATGTTCGTCTGTCTGTCTGTCTGTTTGTTGCAGGTAATCTCAATAACAATAACCACAACAATAACCCCGCGGTGTTACCCGCGGTTATTGTTCTACCGCGAGTAACGCCGCGGGACAAAGTTAGTCTAAAAAAGTAGCCTAAGCTACTCCCCGGATCATAAGCTACCTGCCAGTGAAAGTCCCGTCAAAATTCGTCCAGCCGTTCCAGAGATTACCCGAAACAAACAGACAGACAGACAAAATTTCTTTTAACTACATTTTTGATATATGTACCGTGTATACCTACATATGCATTTAGTAAAAAGCGGTTATTTTAATATTACAAACAGACACTCCAATTTTATTTATTTGTGTAGATTACTTTTAAGTAAAGCCTCTTTTACAAGTCAGAAGGTATATTTCTCAAATCCATCAAATCCTAATACGTAATAGTATTGTAAAAATGTGTAAACATAAAAAATACACAAAAGTAAAATCAAATCTAGTCCTGAAAAGTCGCTTCATCCATATTAACATCATCACCAAGCTTTTCACCAATAGTCCACTGTTGGAAATAGGCCTGTCCTCATAATCAACATCTCAATCGAAAGATATCCAATGCTTCAATAAAAATGGTTAAGCTACCAAAGAACATTATTTAAACTAAAAAGGAACTCATTCATTTAATAGATTAAATTAATTAGGTTTTTCGTTAACTCTGTTTTAAATACATGATTATCACACAATCCATGTGCCGTATATGACAAAAGCACTCATTATCCATTCCAAAACTCTGAACCCCGAAAGGATTTAAAGTCGGTAGCATCAAATTCATAGAATATTAAAATGGAATGGATCAGGAGGTTATTCAATCTATTCACACTTTGAGGCTCCTAATTTACTCTTGATTTAACCGTTATCGCATCTGGAATTCAGTTTTTTTTTGGACGAAGTTCCTTAAGGGGCATTGCTGAGGGATAGCCTAGCCGGCAAAAAACGTCCGTAATGTAAGATTATTGCCTCGGTGTCACAATGGTAGCGCATGAGAATGCTGTGTTTGAGGTCTCGGGTTCGAATCCCGGGTCGGATCAAATGTTTGTATGATCTGCACATATTTGTTTTTTCGGAGTTAGGATATTATCTATTTATGTATTTACAATTTATTTACAATTACTACATGTAGTGTATGTATTTACAAAAAAAAGTAAACATTAATAATAATTAACTTTTTCTTCACCCTTTTTAATTTAATTAAAATTATTTCAGTTGAGAACTTGTTTCAGTAGAGATTACTAGGTGGCAGCACAAGTGACCTTTTTATTTATTCTATTTTATATTTTTATAAAAAAAAATCGTAATAAAAAATGTATACCTAAATACATTGATATTTTAAAACAATAGATATGTTACGTATTTATGTAATAATTTGCGCCGAAATCTCGCCCTGCCGGGCCGTTCGATTTACAATTGCATGCATTGACAAATTTTACTGAAGAATAGTACGAAAGATACGAAACAGCACATAAGTGAAAAAGATAGCTACATATCACATTACAAACGTATTTAAAGACTATCGTGTTTATAAACGTAGATTGGACACTCGATTGAGAAGTTTACAAGGTTGCTTAAGTAGGTGTAGGTACCAGATATATATTGCGTTTTACTTATTATTAAAAGGGTCAAATAAAACTATTCGGTTTATTCTCATTCTGTTTTTACTCCTTAATCTTAAGATAAGGACGGAAAGTGAATATAAGTATACATTTTTTTTTAAATAATAGAATGATTTATTAACTAAAGTAAATAGGTACACATTAACAAATATTTTTACGGGAATTAACGCGATCACTTATTTAAAAGGTATCACATACCTCTGATTTGCCTGACGTTCTATCTACAACGTGGAATCCAGTATTACAAAATATACCACCTCGCTTTTCTGCGCAGTCGGATAAACACCAGAATAGGAGCACATCGGTTTGCTTACAGAATAGGGACACTGTTAGTGTGGTATGCGACGGTACATGGCGAAACAAATTTCTTAAAAATATCGAGAAATTGCGGGTAGACGAACAAACTTCTCCTTCTACTTCACGCATAAAACGACGGAGGGCGTGCGCCGCGGAGCCAGCAGCCTGTGACCACGGCCAGTGCAACCTGGTCGAAACGTCAGGCAAATCAGAGGTATGTGATACCTTTTAAATAAGTGATCGCGTTAATTCCCGTAAAAATATTTGTTAATATCATGGAACGCGAAAGTTTAATGGTTAGAATAGGTACACATGTTTGCATCCACGCATCCTTATCGCTCTCACGGAAAATATTGTTTATTCTCTCTTTCTTTGCCCACCACAGCGTCATAAGTGTCATTACTTACTGTAATCTTCTACCTCTATGGTAATCTTAGACAAAGTATTACCATAGACTAGTTACGCCAACAGTGTTACCATGAGAGAGTGAGATAACTATACCATTTTCCAGTGTGTTAGAGAAAATTACTTAACGTATTTTTTATCCTTATCGCTGTATTGCTTTTTTTCATATGACACATAACATACGTGTCAGACAGTACTCAAAGCGGGAATTGTATCAAGAGTGAAAAATAACGTTTTTTAACGGAGTTACCATGTGATTTCAAGTGTATGTAACTGTTTTTAACCTAGATATTTTAAAAACTATGATACAGTGTTGTGTTTTCGGTTGTAAAAGCCGCAGTGAACGTAAATCTACACAAATAAATAAAATTGAAGTGTCTGTAATATTAAAAAAAACGTTTTTTACTAAATGCATATGTTTGAATACACAGTTCATATACCAAAAACGTAGTTAAAAAAAATTGTCTGTCTGTTTGTTTGTTCCGGGTAATCTCTGGAACGGATGGACGGATTTTGACGGGACTTTCACAGGCAGGTAGCTGTTGATCCAGGGAGTAACTTAGGCTACTTTTTGTTAGACTCACTTTGTTCCGGGGCGTTACTCGCGGCACAACAATACGCGCGGGTAACACTGCGGGGTTCAGTTAGTATGTAAATATAACATTTCACACGAAATTTTAAAAAAATGTGTGTTATCGCCATAATATTGTTTTTAATATTAAATAACTAACTTGTTTGTTAATATGCAGAAATAATTTAAAATAAGTGATAAAAACTAGATTCTAACGTGTAAAAAACTTGTGATTAACCGACCAAATTGCGTAGGTTGTCAGAGCTATAGTTCGAACGACTATTAATGTGTAGTGGTAACTTTGCAAGGTTATCAGTATTTTAGGGATAATGTATCAGCCTTTCGAAATTACCCCATACGATGAGGAAATTTAATTTGATTGTGTTTTTTGTTTTCCAGATTTCCGAACGATGAAAATAATGACAAAATGTTGTTGAAGGATACTGGACGACAAGATTGGGCTCCGACAAAGTTTACCCCAATGTGTTCTTGTCATTTTGAGTGCGGTTATCTTTCGCAAAACGGAACACAAGGTGTTTATAGACAACTAGTGTTTTTTTTTTTATTACGTGCTATTATTTAAAGCTATATGTTCAAAATATTTGAACGTAACGATACATTACAACACAAAAATATGCTGATAAGTAAAGAATTTTTTTTGAATATTAGTCTACATATATACCTATAGAGAAATAATTGACCACAGTGATTGGTTTGTTTTTTTTCTCATAGGTTCAATTTAATAGATGTAATTATATTTTTACTACACATTTATGTTATAACTAGCTGAACCCCGCGGTGTTACCCGCGGTTATTGTTGTACCGCGAGTAACACCGCGCGACAAAATTAGTCTAAAAAAAGTAGCCTAAGTTACTCCCCGGATCATCAGCTACCTGCCAGTGAAAGTAACGTCAAAATCCGTCCAGCCGTTCCAGAGATTACCCGGAACAAACAGACAGACAGACAGACAGACAGACAGACAGACAGACAAAATTTTTTTAACTACAGTTTTGGTATATGTACCGTGTATACATACATTTGCATTTAGTAAAAAGCGGTTATTTTAATATTACAAACAGACACTCCAATTTTATTTAGTTGTGTAGATTTACGTTCACTGCGGCTTTTACAACCGAAACCTCAACACTGAATCATAGTTTTTAAAATATCTATATCTAGGTTAAAAACAGTTACATACACTTGAAATCACACGTCAATTCCGTTAAAAAACGTTATTTTTCACTCTTTTACTATACATTTATGTTACAATCAATATAGTCCTGACAGAGATAAGTACTACAAATAGTATAACTCTCGAGTGGATCAAGGGGCATAGCAACTCACGCGGAAAGGACTGGCAAGAAGTGGATTGGAACCAATATTGCCCTTGCCAACTGCTTGGCTGCGACGGACACTGCAACAAAACACCAAGGTAGAACACCAAATATATTGGTCCAACCTTAGTACCTGCAGGAGTAAGCAGCACCAAGGAGTCCCTCCCGACAATCAACCCCGGATTGCCACGGAAGCTAAAACAGCTGGGAAGGCCGCCGCTTCGACTTCTAATCAGAGAAATAACTGATCATGCACTACTAAACAAAAACTTTTTTACTCTAGGTGTAACAGACAGTTCTCTATGCAGAGCATGCATGGTGGAGGATGAAACAGCCGCCCATGTCATCTTGGCATGTCCTGGGGTGGCAAAAGACCTGGCGAGACATCTCGGATCGACGAGGTCACTTCAAGAAATCGTCGGCAATGCAAAGGGTCTGCTAGGCTTCCTGGAGGAACTGGGTTGGCACGAATAGTACCGATACGACGATAGGCGCAATAAAGTCGTGGAGTCACGGAAACCCAGCCCGCGAGTTTAAGATCAAGTTTAAGATCAAGGTTGCAAAGCATAATGCAAAATTTATCAAATAAAATAGTTAATACTTTTGCTAAGTTTCGAATTCTAAAGTGAAGGTTCGGAACCAAGTAGTAAATATTCCGATTTGTTGAAATAATAAATTGCTCTAGAGCTTACTTACTTATTGATTTTACGAAAAGAGTGAAGCTTTGCCTTTTTTCTTCCTTACAAATTTAGAGACGCTTGAGAAAGTATTGGAACAAATACTCGTAAATATTGATGGGCACAATTCGTGTTGAAATGTAGTACATAAATTGATGCTTGTATCTTCAGCGAGGTTAGCAAAGACATATAGAATTGGACTATAATTTGCTCTAATCGTGTGACAAGGTAAAATTATCTCATCACCAGACTTTTTTTATTGTAATAATACTCTTCAAGCTGATTGCTAGTCATAATCTACGACATTTCTGTGCTACCTCTCTAGTCGTCATATATTTTCAAACACCGTCAAAAGATATTTATACTAACATATAAAGCTGAAGAGTTTGTTTGTTTGTTTGTTTGAACACGCTAATCTCAGGAACCACTGGTCTGATTTGAAAAATTCTTTCGGTGTTGGATAGTCCATTTATCGAGGAAGGCTATAGGATATATATCATCACGCTACTACTAATAGAAGCGGAGCAATAATGAAGAATGTTTCAAAAACGGGGGAAATTTTCACGCTACGAGCAATATAAGGCGCAAACGAAGTTGCGTGGGTCAGCTAGTAATTTACATAAACATAAGCGTATTAATTAATTCGCGTCAAGTTCTAGGACCATAGTGACGCAGATGCGAATCGTTTTGTTACTGAAGATTAAGTGAAACATACCTTCGGACTTTTGGCCGCTTGATACGTTTTATTTTACACAAATTTGTTACGGTTAGCGATATTCTAAGTATTTGTACTGTCTAAAATGTACCCATCCATGCAAACATATGAAGCTAAAGAGTTCGCTTGTTTGCTTGAACGCGCTAATCTCAGGAACTACTGGTCTGGTTTGAAGAATTCTTTCAATGTTAGATAGTTCACTTATTCAGGAAAGCTGTATATCATCAGGTTAAGACCAATAGGAGCGGAGCACCAATGAATAATGTTTCAAAATCGTTTGCGGTCAAAGTGTGGTAAAAAAGTCATGTATGACAGAAGACGAGTTCGTGTTTCTCTTTTAAGGTTAGCTTACTCACTATAACTTCTTTAAGGAAAAAAAAATGATTTTGCTATATACATCACGCTACGAGCAATGGAAGACGCAGATGGGTCTGCGTGGATCAGCTAGTGAGTAATCACAGATCAAATAACAAAAACGGTCTAGTGTGAATCTGACTCGCACATGAAGGATTCCGTAGCTGTAAGTAAAATAATATAACAGTTCTTGTAGTTCGCTGTAACTTTGATCGCTAAATTGCGGTTTACGATTTATGACGTAAAAAAAACTACTTGCTAGATCTCATTCAAACCAATTTTCGGTGGAAGTTTGTATGGCAATGTACATCATATATTTTTTTAGTTTTATTATTATCTTATTTTAGAAGTTACAGGGGGGGACAAAGTTACAACGAACTACAAGAACTGTTATATTACGTTACTTACTGATACGGAACCCTTCATGTGCGAGTCAGACTCACACTTGGCTGCTTTTTTGATCTGAGTAAGTAATATACAACTGTAAAACCTCGAACGACGGTAAATCTTAATTTAAATCGACTTCATGTAGATGAGGAGCTTTTCTAGTAGGCCTTTTGTAGCTTATTTGGGGGGGTATAGTTTACGTTTGGTCTTATTCGTATCATATATTGTCTTGTTCTATTTCTTTTATACGAGTATTCGCATCCAGGATAAGTTGTGATGTGATGAGTACGTAATAATTTAGTGTTCAGTATATAGGTGTTATTTATTTGTAATATGTATTTAAAACTTCCTTTGCTAAAGAGAGGCCCTTTCCTTTGCTATGTCCAACAATGAACTCTTAAAGGACGATAATGGTGTATGTAATCTATATCTATATTAATATATAAAGCTAAAGAGTTTCCTTGTTTGTTTGAACTCGCTAAGCTCAGGAACTATTGGTCCGATTTGAAAAATTCTTTCAGTGTTAGATAGCCCATTTATCGAGAAAGTCTATAGGCTATATATCATCACGCTAAGACAAATAGAAGCGGAACACCAATGAAAAATGATTGAAAAACTGGGGAAAATTATCACGCGATGGGCAATAGGAGACGCAAACGAGGTTGCGTGGGTCTGCTAGTTAGTAATATATAAGTATTCTTATCAACTATTACGTTAGTATATGCTCTCTTTATCGTGGGATATTTTTTTTATGTTTATTTAAAAACAACTTCCACAATAGGCATTTTCCTGAGTCTCAAAGGACTGTACGAATATATACAAAATGGATACAATGAAAACCCAGATTCAGAACAGCAATTTGTGGATCACTCCAAGTGTTTTCCCATGTGACGATCAAATCACCACACTCAGCGTTTAAAGTACTCTGCCTTACATGCTCAGGATGAAAAACAAGAAACAATGAAATTGACGCTAATCTCAGGAACTTCTGGTCCGATTTTAAAAATTATATCAGTGTTAGTTAGCCCATTTATCGAAGAAGGCCATAGGCCATCATGCTTAGACTAATAGGAGCGGAGCATCAATGAAGAGTATTACGAAAACGGAGTAAAATATTATGCCATGGGCCATATTACTGTAGTTAAATAAAGCCAGCATATGGAAGTAGATCGAAATTATTATTTCTTATATGGACAAGAGAGTTATTAATGTGTGGTAGGTACGAAAAACAAGGAGGAATTAAGTAAAACATTGAGGTTGTCTTTTACGATTTGGTCCTAGCTGAGAGAGGACGTTATGAAGATATAAAGTAGACAAAGGCGTTTACCAGGGAGGGAGCCTTACGGATGATAGTGTGGATGACAGCTTCGACGCTGCCTGTAAAACATATGAAACAAAAATCAGGAATTCCTCGCCAGCCGCGCTGAGGGTGTTTACGTCATTCAAATATAAATAATAATAATAATAAATATTTCTGACATCTAACACACAACGCTATCTAGTCCCAAGGTAAGCAGAGCTTGTGTTATGGGTAATAGACAACTTATATAAATACATTTATACTTTTTTTTGTAACTACGTACATATTATACATAGAAAACACCCAAACTCCGAAACAAATATTTGTAGATCATACAAACATTTGGTCCGACCCGGGAATCGAACCCGAGACCTCATGATCAGCAGTCACACACGCCAACCGCTAGACCAATGAGGCAGTCTAAATAAGAGATTTCTTTACTATTTCCTTGCAGTGGAGACCATCTGGCCACACCAAAAATGCACCAGTGCTTCGTAATGCATTAACCCTCATGATGATGGCTTCACATGTTTTAAATGTGAGTTTGTGGAGACTCATCCCACACTGGAAGGGATCTTTGGACCAGTCTGCGTGTCTTCTGTGCCGTCCAAGGTGCCGTTTAGTGAAGTATTCGACAGAAATCAGATCGCGCTAAATCATAATTATTTCTCCAACAAATCGTTACCTCATAAAGAAAAATATTATTATTAGTTTAGTCAGTGGCAGGATAATAAAGCTAGCATTTGTTTCTTTTGATGGTTTACCATTGAGGCCAAAATATATCTACTCATGTACTTAAGAAGTTAGTACTGTGTTTGTGTTGCCACTGTATGTGGAGTTATCGGATGGGACACTCACCCCAAAAATCATCCCTACTGTGCGAGTGATTAGGCAAGAATCTGGCTCTGTGTGTGGCATCAACTGAGCCGTGCCAGACTGGGAAAACTGTTTGGAGGGAAGAAACCCCTTTGTCGGATACTAACTTATGTATCTAGGATATTCTTAGATTGGTAATTTTATTATGTTTCAGTGCTGTATATTATATATTATATTTAGGATTGATAACCCTATTGCTTTTATTAAACTTGATACCGCGAACATGCATTGCATTATAGTTTGAAAATAATATTAATAATATTTATAATAAGAGTTATTTAATAAAACTATTAATAAAAAACTCGAGAGGTGTCAAGGGACACCCGGATGGAACGAAGTTCACTGTCAGGATTCATTATTTTTATTATTTTTTATTATTTATTATGTACAAAAAACCTCTATATACTCAACAATTACTGTAGCAAAAAGTGTCGTGACAACTTTTCGTATGAATTTTTGTGTCGTGACAACATTTCGTAAGAATTTTTATGTCGTGACAACTTTTCGTAAGATTTTTTTCCGTCTAGCCCCCTTTCACAACGCGCGATAAGAAACTTCGTTCCAATAGTGATAATCTTGGATCTTACACCATATATTTCTTCATTTCTATGAATTCTCTTTGAAAATACATTGCAGTACAAATAGGGAACGAAAAATTCCAGTTTAAATGAACGTTGTTAAGTGGGTCATGTCGACGGCAACGAGGCTACTGTATAAATACAATGAAGAGTGTCTTCACAATTGCCCGTACGTGCAATGAAATCCTCACTTGACATCCAGAAATGTCGTCTGTGTAAAAACTGAAAGGGAAACATTTTAATTCAGACCTATACTTGTATTACTAAAAATGCAGAACTCACATTAAATGTGTTTATTTCATTTCATTGTCTTCAAAAGTTTAATGGGCCTAAACTTCCAAAACACTTGCTTTTAATGTTATACATACGGTTATAAAATAATTTATTAAAGAGATATATAACGAATATGCGAATCAGTCAATGTAGTGTCTTTGAAAAACTCTAAATTATGACAAAGTAAATCAACACTCTCTATACCTATAGACGTATGGCCTTAACCCTCTAATGAGAGGAGACCCGAGCCCAGCAGTGGGATGTTGGTTGGTGATGTATCATGTATGTATGATGTATGCCGTTTGTTCCAAACCAGGTATTAACATGATTATTAATGTAGGTAGTAGTGATTCTGCTGTTATGTGTTGGACCACCATTTTGCTGTAGAATTATTTGGTTTCGCTTTTCCTCGAGGAAACCATTTAACTCAATTCTTAAAATATCCAGTATTTCAAGGTACTTAACAGTGTTTTAATGACCTTCGTACACGTGAACTAACATAAGTAAACAGATGGATCTTTGATTAAAAGTGCTTTAACTCGACCCATTGAATTCATAAGTCGAGATTTCATGGTTTTCCTCTCAATTGATTTATCAAGTTTTTCGAGAGATTTCATTCTTATACTTGACCCTAAGGATCGATGCAATAAAAGTACAGGATGTTATTTTACAGATTTTAGTCGGTTCGATTCACATGTGTGGCAAGCCAATTTTCGGAAATCTTTAAAAGCAGTTTCCTTTCTTTTCAAAAATGAAGGAATGTTTTCTTTGAGTAAAATTATCTATCTCCAATGTTAAGAGTACTTTCCCTTCAGGTGGCATTACAAAATTCCACCCTGTATAATTAGGAATACTAAACTAACTTTATAAAAGTTAGTTTAGTATTCCTAATTATAAAAAGGTTAGTTACCTTGTCAAGAAACTGAACGGGGCAAAAGAATAGCGAGGCAGAGAATTGTGTTTGTGTTCTTGTTTTTTTTCCGGCAACTGCGAAATCAAAAGAAGCGTAATATTCTTGGTAGTCTATGTTTAATAATAATACCTAATATAATATATACTTATTTACCCTTACAAAACATAACACCACCAATTCTACAAATATTGTTAGAAAATATAATTCAAACTGAGGTCTTTACAAAGAGCTGGCTTCTATAATAGTTATAACCTTTTTACAGATCAGCAGGTCAAATGGTTGTATGTATGTTGTTGTGTTTGTATGTTCCATCCTAGCGCCTGAACTACTGAACCGATATTAATGAATAAGGTGTCAAAAGTTTCGTAATGACTCGGATGTCATAGGCTATATAATTTTAATAAAAGTGTTTACGTATTCAGGTTGTAGTTAGTTTTATCGACCACATCGTGACTACATTGTTTTACAATTGTTGACACATGACCCACAATTGATATTGCTCAACAATCTCACAATTTTCTTAAACACTTTCTCTGTACAGACCAATTCTTCAATGAGAGAATTAGATAAATCTGTTTCTCTATTTTGACCGATTTTAATTAATAAGGTGTTAATAGTTTCATAAGAATAACCCGGGTGATATCTATATATCATATCTATATATATATTATTATATAAATGAATGTTTTTCTGAATGTCCTTTATAGAATCGTAAACTATGCATTTGATCATATCATGATTTGCAGCAAAAGTATTGCGCATGAGCCTACAAAGACTTCTGAGTCAGTTGGCCGACATATACGCGGGCGGAGCCGTGGATAACAGCTATAAAATTTTATCAAAAGCTTTTGCGCAGTCGTTTTATACTTTTTAATAATTTTCTTTTGAAAAAATAGTCACAGACCTGTGGTTACGAGGACAATGTAAATCGGTATGTTTTCATTTATACAAACAAGGGTTTTAAAATATTAAAAAGCGGTAAGCTTTGATAAGAAGCCGCGCCGTCCGTCGGCCTCCAACAATGATTCATCTGTTGTACACATTTTTTGTCAACATTTGTGACACAGACTTATTTCAAAACTGCGAAGCTTTTTAATTAGTTTTATTTTGAAATTTATATGTGTAAAGTGTTATTTTGTATTTTTTTATTTTTTTTTTCATGGAATAGGGGGCAAACGATCAGACGTATAACCTGATGGTAAGCGATTACCGCCGCCCTTGTAACATCAGACGCGTCACACACAAGTGCGTTGCCGGCCTTTGTGGGATGGGGGGAGGGATTGGGGACGGGTTTACGATTTTGAGCTTCCATTATCAAGATATTGAGAGGCGTGTCGCCCCCCTAGTCAAGTTGCATTCTACAAACGTATAAGTTAAAAGAAAACTAAGAAGTGTCTGACAACTCTGAAAACTAATTGATTGCACGATTGACCTAGTGATTTTAGGGGTCGCTGTGCCAAGTATTGTGGGTTCAAACCCCATATGGGACAACACTATGAGTCATCTACAAATTGTTATTCTGAGTCTGGGTGTTCTTTGAGACCGCTTCGTGTATATTTGTGAAGTCTCCCGTGACATAGGATGTACATTCCATTACATGGTAGCGTGTTAAAAACAAGTTACTTGTGAATTGTATCGTCGAGCTATCAGATTATTATTTTTGAATTATTTTTGGTTTGTAAAGAAGTGTTAATAAACTCAGTATACATATATAATATACCTAGCTCATGGTAAGCGTGCAGTGACGATGACGCGATGATGTTTCACGCTTTTTGTTCACCCAAAAGGAGCTTATCATGTCTACAGAAGTTTTCACTGCAAAAAGTTGTTTTCTGATAAGTTCTGTAAATAAACTTAAACTTAGAATAACGTAAACTTAGAATATAATTGAAGAAAGTTAGAATCTTGCTATAGTTTATGTACGTAGATATTTCTATAAAAGAGAGCAGTCAGTTCAAAGCGTCGACATGTTCTTGAACCAGATATAATTACATCAATCAATTATTTAGAAGCATCTTCCATTCTGAGTGCTTCCTCATTGAACCTCTCATAGTAGTTGCAATATAGACTTTATAACACTGGTGTAAGAACTATAGTAGCGCACAGATAGTCTCAGGGAGCAAGTTATAAAGATTATTGAAAGATGATAGTGTTCAATTAAATGGAGAAAATGAGAACGTGTTATTAATTTATACTTAGTATTTGATGCAGCGTAAGAGACTATAGCAGTAGATATTGGTAAAATGTTGAATTATTTTTTACATCTTTCTTTAAACGAGTTATTCCTGTATCTATGCTTCACTATTTATTTATTAATATATAAAGCTGAAGAGTTTTTTGTATCAACGCGCTAATCTTAGGAATTATTGGTCGGAAATGAAAAATTCTCTCAGTGTTAGATAGCCTATTTATCGAGGAAGGCTATATATATCATCACGCTAAGACCTACAGGAGCGGAGCACCAATGAAGAATGTTACAAAAACGGGGGTAATTTTATCACGCTACGGACAATAGCAGACGCAAACGAGATTGCGTGGGTCGGCTAGTATTTATATAATCTGAATCTCGGAAACGCCTCCAACATTTTTATGAAATTTAGTATGGGTGATTAGTCTTCACATCAGCTATATCACAAAAACTCACCACTCATATAGAACATCACGATATACTTGCCGAAGAACAAAAAGGTTATAGAAAAGGTCATATGGAATGTAAGGAGCAGCTTATTATCGATACTCTTTTTCATAAACACGCAACTACAAATTAAAAAAAGTTACACTGTACAAATAGCAATAAAAAAGGGCACATATCAAGGTGATTACCTAAGTCCTTTATGGTTTTGTCTCGCCATAAACCCTATATCACAGATACTGCAGAATTGCAAGACTAGATATCGATTTAAGAATACTAGCACTGAAACTAGTATATCACACTTAATTTACATGGATGACATAAAGCTTTATTCAAAAACAGCAAAAGAAATGAAAGCTCTCATAGACGCTTCAGCGAAATTTAGTAAAGATATCAGCATGCAATTTGGATTAGATAAATACAAAACAATTCACATAATGATGGAAAAATCCAGCTAGGCTATTACGAAGTATCTCACGATGAAACAATTACAGCCATGGAACCGAATGAGTTAAATAAATATCTAGGATAACAGCAATCAAAATTAAAAATGACCTTGAAAGATGAGTAAAAGCATAGGGTAAATGTTTTAAGTAAAAGTAATTTAGCTAGCAAAAACTTAGTAAAGGCAATAACCACTTACGCTATACCCATACTGACCTACTCTTTTGGTATTATAAAATGTACTAAAACAGACATTCAAAACACAGAAATGACAACAAGAACTATTCTCACTAAACACAACAGTCAATATCCACAATATGCAATAGAAAGAGTCACAGTCAAAAGACAGGATGGAGGGAGGGGCCCTATCGACATATCTACCTTATGGATTACACAAATTATAAAATTAAAATCATTTTAAAAAGCTTACAGTAGTGAAATTCATAAAGTAATAGTTAGTAAAGATCTGAACCAAACCAAGAGACCGAAATAGGTAACGTAGGAAGTAACTCCCAAATCTGTAAAATAGAACAATGGAAAAAGAAAGCACTCCATGGTCGATATTCACATGATCTTGAACAACCACATATAGACAAAACAGAACAGATCTTGGATCTCTATTTCCAGGAACTGAAGGCTTCATCATAGCAATCCAAGACCAAGTTATAAACACAAAAACCATAGAAAGCATATTGTTAGAGACCCTACAGTTGCAGACGATAGATGTCATAATCAATCAGAAAGTAACCAACGTATTACTGGAGCATGCCCCAAACTTGCATAAACCGACTACACACATAGACACAACCAAATTGCAAACATCATACACCAAAGACTAGCTGTCAAACATAAACTCATTTCAGATACACATACGCCATACTGCCAATATACACCTAAAGCAGTTTTAGTAAGCAATTCCCAAAAAATTTACTATGACCGTGCAATAAAAATATTAGTATAATAATATTAATATTATTATTATTAATATAATACTATCCTTTAAGCGGGTCGTAAAAAAGCATCTCACTAGGCGGCCATAGTGTGGGTCACCATGCTGCAATGTCTTTATTCGCATTGAGGATGGTGACCACCACTCTTGGAATCTGCTCATACTTTCCATCAGGCAGAGCAGAGTCATTATAATACAAAAAAAAACTGACCGATAGGACCATACACTACTATCGCCCTGATATAACCGTACAAGACAAAATAAATAAAACTACTTACCTGATTGATGTAGCTGTTCCAAACACTCACAACCTACAAAAAACAATAGCAGAACAAGTCCATAAGGATGAAATTTTAAGAACATGGAAACAACAAAAAGTAAACATTGTCCCTATAGTATTGTCCACCACTGGTATTATCCCGAAACACATACACCACAGCCTGAAACTCCTTGATGTACTACCTATAACCTACTACAAAAAGCTGCTATACTGAACACCTGCAGAATCGACAGAAAGTTTCTGCTAATAGACGAGTAGACACACAATGCAATAGACTTACACACTTAATTCACTTGTTTATAAAACCGTGACTTGGTAGTCACGGTTTTATAAACAAGTGAATTAAGTGTGCTTTGCTGGTGCAAAAGCTGAGAAAAAAGAAATCACCAAAATAATAATAAGTTTAGAGTATAGAAAAGTAATAATTATAGATACATAATAATAAATAAATATTTCGGACATCTAACACACAACGCCATCTAGTCCCAAGCTACGCAGAGCTTGTGTTTTGGGTACTAGACGAATGATGCAAATACATTTTTTTTTATAAATACATACATATTATACATAAAAAACACCCAAACTTCGAAACAAATATGTTGTTGTTGAAAAGTTGAAGTTGAATTAAAAAAGTCGGTAGAAGTTTGCATGGTAATGTACATCATATATATTTTTTAGTTTTATCATTCTCCTATTTTAGAAGTAACAGGAGGGGGGACGTGGTCACATTTCACCACTTTGGAAGTGACTCTCGCGCTAAACATACAGTTTAGAATAAAAAAAAAAAAATCTCTTTTTGTGTAAAATCTTAATGCGGTTCACAGAATACATCTACTTACCAAGTTTCAACAGTATAGTCCTTATAGGTTCAGAAGAAAATGGCTGTGACATTCGGACGAACAGACAGACAGACATGACGAATCCATAAGGTTTCCGTTTTTTGCCATTTGGCTACGGAACCCTAAAAACACGAATTTCCCACAAGACTCGGCTATCGATACGTCGGTGTACCTATAAAATTACTTCAGAAAATTTTCTTGTATTTACAAATACGGTGATTGCCATTTGAAATTAAATTTACCTTCGAAGGGCAAATATTGATGATTGCGTCCCAGTTTATTTGTGATTAACTGTTCACTTGTGTAACGCGAGGGAATAAGAAATATTTATACAAATAAATAACATTAAAGTGTCTGTTTGTAATATTAAAATAACCGCTTTATACTAAATGCATGTGTATGTATATACGGTACATATATAACAAATGTAGGTACTTTAAAATTTTATTGTCTGTCTGTATGTTTGTTCCGGGTAATCTCTGAAACGGCTGGACCGATTTTGACGTTATTTTCACTAGCAGGTAGCTGATAGTCCAGGGAGTAACTTAGGCTACTTTTTTACAGACTAGCTATTATAGCTGTCCCGCGGTGTTACCCGCGGTACAACAATAACCGCGGGTAACACCACGGTGTTCAGCTAGTCATATTATAAAATAATGGTCAAAAATTTAAAGGAAGATTTGTAAGGTTCGTTTCTGTTGCTACAGACTTTAGATTAATCCATACCTATATTACAAATGCGTAAGTAACTCTGTCTGTCTGTCCTACTTTCACGGCCAAACCGCTACACGGCTTTCAATGATATTTGGGATGGAGATGCTTTGATTCTTTAGGAACTACATAGGCTACTCTTTGCTGCGATCGACAAAAACGCGGGCGGAACCGCGCGCAGTATCTCATCTATTATATATCATCCATAATATGTTATGTTCCTAACGCGGGAGTGAACTTTTTAAGAAAAAGAAAATAATACTTACTAATACTTCTTGCTAGTATTTAGGTATATCAGTAATTTAGTACCTATAGCAGAAGCTCTGTTTACTTTGGGACTAGATGGTGTTGTGTATTAGATGTCTGTAATTCTAATATCATTATTATTCCTATTATGTTAAGTGGGTTTATAAAAATAAGAACTAATGAATAATCATTAGTTTACGAGTAATAGGCTACCAACAGGTTTTATATTACAGACTGCGACAATGTTAATGTATAATTTCGGACATCTAACATCACATCATTTAGTCCCAAGCTAAGTACAACTTGTGGTATAGGTACGAAGACAACTGTTATAGATGCGATATACCTTTTTTTGTAAATACATACATAATATACGTAAAAAACACCCTAACTCCGAAATAAATATTTGATCATATATTATAATAAATATTTAGTTCTTCCCGGAAATAGAACCCGAGCCCTCAAGCACAGCGTCGCATACTTTACCACTGCGCCACAGAGACAGTCAATTTTTTCATCATCATCATCAGCTTATCGCAGTTCACCGCTGTACATAGGCTGTCTCTAATTGCACGCTACTTGCTTCGATCCTCAACTTGTAATGTTCACAATATAAACAATAAGTAATGAATAATTTACTTCAAAAAACCCAACTGCGTCAATATCTGCCATCTTTATTAAGTTTTTTTTTTTTTTTTGAATATTTTGTTTACTTTGTTTTTTTTTTTAGTGTGATGTAGCGACTTACCACTAAAGTCAACACTACTCACATAAGAATACGACAAGCCTTTAAGGCCCTAAGGCGTGCCTAAGAAATATACATACATACATACATTGTATACCTACACTCGAAAAACATAACCCTTCTTCTTTCGCAGTCGGGTAAACACCAAAACGCCCTTGGTTAGGCCCTAAATTGGCCGAAGCCTACAAGTAAAAAAAATAAGTGCACAATAATGTTCTTTAAGTGCTATTTAAATAAAATTATTAAGAAATGTATTCTTGCGTAAAAAGCGAAGTGTTGGATGTCAATTATACTACATATTTAATTGACAGGTATCAGTGAATGTCTTTACAATGTATTTTAAAAACGCCTTATTCTTTTTACTGCCATTTATTTCATTAAAAATCAACTACCATTCTGACACTCGCAAATTTTTCTTAACACTTGACTTTGCTACGCTTTACTAATAGAAAAATATAAGAATGTAAGAAAACTGTATAGGTGCAAATAAATAAATTGGATCTTGGAATCTGTTCGTAAATACATATATTAAAAACCTTTCATTTAATATGTACACAAAATTACTTACGGTACTTACATCAAAACACCAACTGTCAATAGGTATTTGTCTGTCTGTTTGTTCCAGCTAGTTGGAACGGCTGCACCAATTTAGACTTTTACTGGCAGAAAGCTAATATTATAAGGAGTAACTTAGCCTATTTTTAGTCCAAGGTTACATGACAAAAAGCAATATGTGTAGTGAATAATATCTGATATAATATCAACAAAAGCCGAGGAGAATACCGCAGACCGTAGCTAGTATCTATACATCTATACAAATAAATAAAATTGGAGTGTCTGTACGTAATATTAAAATATGAATTTGAATATCACAGGAGTATTTAATCGCTAAGTGGCTAGTAAAATAGTTATATATTCTTTAAATAATTATTTTCTAGAATATACTATATCAAATTATATACTTACAGTTATAAAAATAATAGTATACTTTAATCAAAATATTTCTTCGAATAATTTATAAAGCTATATAGATATCCAATTTTACGATATTTTAATAAGTGATATCAAGAGATATTTATATCAAAAGATGCTTGTTAATATTCAAAAAGAAATGGAATAGGTAAATAAACATTTCTCAGTAATAAAAGTAATTGTAGCGACGTTTGCCTTTCCCAAACAGTGCCTTAGAATTAATGTACAAAGCAAAAGCGCTAAGAAATGGAATAAGAAATAGCGTTATTGCGTCATATTCAAAGTTAAAATGTTATTACTTATCTAGGAAGATATGAAGTATATTACAATAAAACTATATTTAGACTATAGACTTAGACTGAGTGGGAAAAGTCACGTTTCGGATGTACATACGCCGACTCGACCGGAGGGTCGACTTCTGATAACGACCTAACAGAAACACTTGTTTTGTTCCTTTTCATCGAGTGAGTAGGGTTACTGAAATCCTAAACTCTCTCACCTGAGTGTCAAGGAGACCTCAAGTTGTTATTTATTAATTGTAACTTAAGTGTATTACAAAAGACTGTATAGCCCCGACTCCTAAAATAGCGCTAGCTGTTAAGAGTCAGTTTCTTGACGTTGGAAAGTTGCTGGTGGACGCATTTGTATTACGTTGCTGGTATCTCTTATTGGGGGTAATCACGACCGATCAGGGTAAAAACCATTCTAATCATATTAAGGTTTCACCTGAATATCAGTTTTTTCACGGAGCGACTGACATTGCACCTCCGCAGCCCTCATCGAGAACTAGAAGGTTGAGCTAGTCATTAGTATTATTTTTAGGTTACTGACTTGCCAATAACGATTGCCATAGATGTTCATGATAACCAGCACTGAAAGCTTTAGGAAATAATGGAAACTTACAGCGAATTTAGGTGAAACGGAGAACCTCGGACTCTTCCATTAATCGTCCCTGAAACAAAATAAATACTTCTATCATACTTCAGAATTAAATAGTTAGTTATTAATTAGGCCACTGTTTTTAGCCGATTTCAAACAGGAGACTTGTCGGCTGTAACTTAACTTTACCATTTGAAAATCAGTTTCAAATATTATTTGTTCGAAGAATCAAGATTAATATACTTAAAATAAAAAAAGGAAACCCCTAATTACGGATTTAGATTTGGTTTCAAACACATTTTAATTCTATATTTTAAAATTAAAATTGAACTTTTAATATTAGGAGTGATGGCTCTGAACTAACCGTGATTTGCTAAGAAACTCAGTTTTCTTGCATTCTTTTTATAAGAAAAAAAGACGTGTGGCACTAGGGGACGCCACGGTAAGGTTATTGCATAGCATTTTTTATCAACTTATGCAATTATATTTTATTTATTTTTTATTTATACAGTATGTATAACATTGTGAATGAAAAATACTAAACTACTTTTCAAATGCTCTATCGCATTTGAAGTACACCTCCATCCATATATTTGGTGCCATACTAACAACAAACAAATGTATGTTTGGAATTACCGGAACGTTATAATTTATCAAGAAGTTTAAAAACAACAATTTTAACATTTAGTAGTAATGAGTTATTGGCTGGAAGGTGTAGGTGAATGACTTATGACGAAGGTGCCTCGAGTTCAAATCTCAACTGGGCGTCGTCGTCTTTTTGTGAATGTTTCCTGGATATTGTGGTAAAAGGTATTCACTAAATAAGTAATACAAAATTACACAAACCAAAAAAGATACCAAAACTTCACAACAAACAACAGAGGGCGCTGAATGTGGATTTCAAAGCAGCTCGTCAACGACTCTGTCTGTCTCTGTTCAGACAGATTCATTTTCGTTTTGTGACATATTCGTCGTTCGGAGCAGCTCGTCTCGATCCGTGCGTACTTCAGACAGATTAGTTGATTCCTCGTTCGGAGTAGCTCGTTTCAAACTGTGCGAACTTAGGGTGTCAGGTTTTTGTGTTACGGAATGTTTTGATTCGGTCGCCGCGCTCAAAGGTCTCAAAGCCCGCGATAAAAGCTATACAATAGCTTAAAAGTACCTTTACATTTCATTATTACACAACACATTTCGAGATTCAGGACTAATCCTGGTAGATATCATAATCACGAGTATTTAAGTAGCCGGGTCAACAAAGACTGCAACTAGCAACTGTTGGCAGCGCGCCAGGGAGCACTGACATGGCAGTGTTTTCAGGTACTGTGCCAGCAAACTGTCAAGCAACCTTTCAATTGTTTGTACCTCTTCATTTACTATGCAATAATTATACGATTGGCTATACGAATATGTAAAAATAACTTTGAAATGGTATTTGAAAAAATTATGATAATTAATGATGTGGTCATTGATATATCTCGTTATTCTTGACTTCGTGAAATATATCTATACAAATAAATAAAATTGGAGTGTCTGTTTGTAATATTAAAATGACCGCTTTTTACTAAATGCATATGTATGTATACAGGTTACATATACCAAAAATGTAGTTAAAAAAAATTGTCTGTCTGTTTGTTCCGGGTAATCTCTGGAACGGCTGGGCCGATTTTGACAGGACTTTCACTGGCAGGTAGCTGATGATCCAGGGAGTAATTTAGACTACTTTTTTTAGACTAACTTAACACCGCGGGGTTCAGCTAGTCATCTATACAAATATTACAAACATCAAGTTTGTTCCGGCTAATCTCTGGAACGGCTGGACTGATTTGGCAGGACTTTCACTGATAGATAGCTGATGATGCAAGGAGTAACTTAGGCTACTTTTTTACACTAGCTTCCGCGTTACCCGCGGTACGACAAAAATCGCGGGTAACACCGTGGGGTTCAGCTACTTATCAAATATTAATATGTGAAGCAAAAAATTAATACTGTTTTTACGAAATTATGCGAACGGACGTACGTACGTAAACGAGATGGAGAACAGAAAACTAAAAAAAAACAATTATTATGGTCCAATTTTGCTGGGCGACCACTAGTTATAGAAAAAAGTATCGACAGCTGTCGGTCAAGTGATCCCGGGCCCAGGGCTAAACAATAGAAGTTACAGAGAGCTAGTAATAAGAAAACTAAAGCCAATTCAAGTTGAGTCAACTATAAGGTAAAGTAAAACACACAACAATGTTACAAAGTTCGATGCGAACACCGCGTCGGGTTTCAAAGAGAAACTAAATCCGAACTTCATTGGTACGACTGATATTGAAATCTTCAAGTTTCCAAATGATTGGCAATACGAATACGTAAAAAATGGCTTTGAAGTGAGATTTGAAAGAATTATGGTAATAACAATATTATGGTATTAACAAATGATGTGGTTAGTGATTAATATATCTCGTTATACGATTCTAGACAGATTTCAGTAAGAATGCCTCGGATATGGGCTTATACCAAAAAGTCGGTTTTATTTTTGTTAAAATTGTACTTGTTTATTTTTTGTTTAATTTTCTAGAAATGAATTCTAGTCCGATCGATATATCACCCACGAAACCTATTAAATTTCATAAAATTCATTGGAGCCGTTTCGAGATTTAGATTTATCGTATATATATTTATTTCACGTTTAAAAGCTTTAGATCTTAAATGTTAGATCCATTTTAATATTTCGTTCTAATACCACTGGCATTTAAGTGGTTATTTACATTTTATTATGGGTTTCAAACACACTTTCTGGCACTAAACAAAAATTATAAATACACAGTCAAATACAAAAGTCACCTGATGGAGAGCGACGGCCACCATTAACGCTTTTGGTTAAGTCTTTATAGTAATAGGTTTATTGCTTCGGAGAGCACGTTATACCGTCGATCTCGGTTGTCATTATCATCTATGGCAGCCGTTAGTTGGAAGTCAGTGCCCTCTAGTATACTGACAACTAGTTCAATCTTAGGCTCGCTGAGGTCCCAGTCACTCCGAAGAAAATTTGATCTTCAGGTAAAACCGGTAGAACTAGTAGAACCGACCCGAAAATAAAATTACGAATACTAAAGACTGGAAAGATAAATATGTATACTATTAAGTGTTTTTTTTAGAAAACTTACTGAATTTTATTTGAATAGGCATGATACGGATATAAGATTCATTACACCTGTCAAATATAAGTGTATAATATTCTTTTAGAAATTAAATAAAGGAAGATAATACAGTATACAATATCTCGGTATTACGGACGGGAGCTCATTAGTAACTTTGAAAACATTTAAAACGAAAGGGATCAGATTTTTACGGCCGCCTTAATTGTAATGAAAATATAATTCCTTGTATTATATTCATAAAATAATATTATACTATGTTAAGGTTTCAATGACAGGCATTTCAAAAATAAAAACATCAGAAAAACAGTGGTCTTCGCTTTAAAAAAACTTATGACAGGTTATTTGATGTCAAAAATGAAATAAACTTTCTGATTTTTTTCGCATTGCTATTAAAATAACTAGGATTTCATTAATATTGTTCTTGATTTCGCTATACATTTATAAAAACCCTACCTATTAAAGGGATAGAGGCATCTATACCCACAGAAATGGCAATGATTCCTATGTATTCAGGCCGATAGCGAACAATCGAAATTACCGCAAAACACGCCAACGCAGTCTAATAATACAATTTCAAAACATAAACTAACTCAATATTCAATACATCTTTTAGAAAACTGCGAGCTTATGTCGAACGGAATGCATTTTCTATTTTCTTTGTGACAGTAGGAACTGTGTTGGTAACCCTGACGTGCGGTTTTTGTGATATTCCTGCATCTTGTATTTTGTTTAACCGAGCGGTTTCTTACCTACCTTTCACCAGGTTAGCTTTTCTAATTAACTTTTCCTTTCGATATTTAAAAAAAATGTTTAATTGAAATGGCTTAAGAGATGACACTGGATAATGACAAAGTATGTATCCGAAATTGGCCAAAGTAAAAAATAAATTTCATTATTAGATATTTATTTTGTAGTTTAAGATAGGTAAAGGCACACTTTTCACAATTATATCCAAACATAAAATGAACTACTACAGTGTCCAGAAAATAAGGTGACATTGTATTTATTTCGAAAATTCATTATTTATTCTTCCAAATCAATTTCATCCTCTCCAAAATAATCTCCTCCCGATGCAATGCACTTATGCCAACGAATTTTTCAAAAAAAAATCCAAACTGCGAAACCCTGATTGTAGTCATTTTCCGGGATGGCCCTCAGTTCCGTCTTCTCTGTGGCTTGAGTCTCCTCTGTCGTATCAAAACGGTGTCTTCGGAGCGGTCTTTTGAGCCTGCTGAACAGCCAGAAGTCGCACGGTGCCAGATCAGGTGAATACGGTGGTTGCGGAACGATATGGGTTGAGTTTTTGTCGAAATGATCACGAACATACATTATGTTTGTTACGTTATGTTCTAATACTTTTCTGCGGTGCATAAAATTGTGTCTAAAAAGGAGATATTTAGTATGTAAAAATGAATAAATATACAATTTATTATTTCAAGTAACATAACTCGCAGTGTTAGTAATGAAACGAAGATTTTATAAAAGTATCTAAATATTTTTACCAAAATTTTGCGTATAAGATTTTTCTTTAACTTAAACATTTCTTTAAACATAAATTACTCGATGCTCAGCACTTAAACATTTTAAAAGTTAACAAATTTAACGAAATAAAAAAATTACAAGAGCTTGACAGTCCCGTTCTTAATGAAAATTTCAACTTGTCAGAACACTTAACTTAACACACTACATTAACTATAATTATTCAACTCTCAAAATCCTTAAAAGGATCACAATATTCTTCTTGTTTAGTTAATGTCCTACGCTCTCATTATTATTTATTTATCTAAAACAAGTGCGAAAGTAGAGAATATTTCAAGCATATTTTCCTTTGAAAAAGACTATCATGAAAGTAATTTATTCAGTGTATCTCTAATTAAGACCAGCCTGCCAGCTTTACAGAAGATGCTTTAATGTTTCGTTGATTAAAAAATATTCGTTCATAGATAAAAAAAACATAACAGAAGGTTATTACTTTTAATGATAAATTTGAGTTACAAGTATTCTGCTCTTCAAAGGGCCCTGATAAAACAATTATAATTACAATTGCCTTTCTTTGTGTACACACTCATTTATAATTAATATCGAGAATAGTCGGCGATTTTATTGATAAGCTCAACTTGAAATTAAACAGTAAATTTTATGTTTGGTGCTTACTATAAGCAAAGAAAAAGAATTAGATACCTAGCGAGTTTTAAGCAGAATAATATGTTTTAGTCTACATTATAATACTGCTAAAACTTTATCAAGGCCTGGAAAGCAGAGCTCTTCTTTAGATGGCCACAAAACAGTCCACACACGTATTTGGGTAAAAATCCGCATAAACAAAACTGAGTAACTACTGTACTTGTACACCTAACCTTTATTTTGACACCACAAAAGCATGTTGTGGTTACTTTTTGAAACTGAATCCGTTGTTCCATACTTCAAGTTCTTTGTAAACGAATATAATGTTCTAGTACAAAATAAATAGTTTTTCACTAAATGTTTAAGTGAGTACTTGGAATATGTCGTCGCCTTTTAACTAGACTTGTAATTGTTTCTACTCCGCCCTGTTAGAAGTACTCTCCGTTTTGTGAGTCTTGGTAAAATGTGTTATATATAATACCAGCTAAGTCCCACGGTGCCAACCGCAGGGCAAAGCTGGTGTAAAAAAGTAGCCTACGTTATTCCTCATACCATCAGCTACCTATCAGTGAAAGTCTCATCAAAACCGGTCAAACCGTTCCAGAGATTAGCCGGAACAAACAGACTGATAAAAATTGAAAAAAAATGCTATTTTGGTATATATACCGTGTCAGACATACATATGCATTTAGTGAAAAAGCGGTTATTTTTATATTACAAACAGATACTCCAATTTCATTTATTTGTATACAATAAAACAAAAATACAATCAAGAGTCACGAAAGTCGAGTCGCGCCACACGAAAATATCGCAGACGATGTCGGATGTATCTCTCGTGAATTCACATCATCGATGTGACTGCAAAATCACATTATAACCGTTTACAGTACCAATTGGTACTGTAAACTGTGATTTTGAAGTTCGCTTGGTTAAATAAATATTTACAACTAGCTGACCCTGGGTACTTCGTTTCGCCATACCTAAGTTTCCGAAAAACTTGGTTTAGTAGTTACTAGCTACGCGGTGTTACCCGCGGTACAGTAGCAACCGCGGGTAACACCGCGGGATAAAGTTAGTCTAAAAAAAGTAGCCTAAGTTACTCCCGAGATCATCAGTTACCAAGCCAATGAAAGTCCCGTCAAAATCGGTCCAGCCGTTCCAGAGATTACCCGGAACAAACAGATAGACAGAGAGACAAAAATTGTAAAATATGATATTGGAACGAAGTTTTGGAACGAAGTTCCTTATCGCGCGTTGTGAAAGGGGGCTAGATGGAAAAAAATATTACGAAAAGTTGTCACGGCACAAACATTCTTACGAAAAGTTGTCACGACACTTTTTGCTACAGTAAGCGATTCACACAACAGACACTTCAATTTTATTTATTTGTATAAATGAACGCTACAAGATTCCACGGGTAGTGTTCAGTCGCGGACAAAGCAAATATAACTCTTCCGATTGCCGTATATTTTTTTATTCAACCCTTGTCCTGACAGTAACAAACATAAAAGTAGTCCGATAATCCGATAGTGCGATAATCCGATAGTCCGATAAAAGTCAACTATAGAACATATAGAATTTTTATAAACCGACCTAGTACTAGGGTTGGCTTAAAACCGACCCATTTGGGATTATTCCCAAACTAGGACAGGCCCTTAAGGGCATGGAGTAAGACTAAAATTTTCACTTTGTCGTGACGACTCATTGTGACTTTCTGATGTGTATTCCAATATAATTATGTTTATCACAAGTCTGACTACTTAAACACAAGAACTGGTCAATTTATAATAAGACGGTCGTGTCTGAGATGTCTGATGTCTTAACTATTATTAGATATATAGGTACCTAAATATACCATCGTATTGTCACTACTAAAAGCTCGAGATAATAGTAATTTGATCCTACCAGAAGAATCTACATACATAAATCTGTATTTATGAACGAGCTGCAATCACTTTTTCCTTTCTTTTTAATTCACCACAGTCCATTTCATATTAGACAGAGGAATTCTTTTAGCGTTCCCATCGTTTCAACGGAAATAAAAGTGTACTCACTCACATTCAGGAAAGTTAAACACAAATACCTTTTTATTTTATTACTTAAAATGATATTTGTTTAAGTATATGAATGGTAATACTTTATTCATCAAAGTAAATATCATCCCATGACGCAATTCCTTAACTCACTTCCGCATTTGTTCCGCATTCATCTCTAGGAATTTTTTCCACTTTTTCTACACGGAACTTATACATTTTGTTAACTGATATCTTACCGCAATTTTCAATAAACACACGCTGGTAAGTACCCTCTGCATTCAAAACTTTTTAACCGAGTCTTAAAAAATAAGGTTATACATTAAAATGGGAATCTGCGGGATTGCTACCATGTACCTTTTTGTTTATGAGTGGCATGGCACTTGCAACAGCGCCGAAATATCGGATACTCATAAACAAAAAGGTACATGGTAGCAATCCCGCAGATTCCCATTTTAATGTTACTGACCATGAAAGTTTAAAACAATATAAGGTTATACATTTTTTACTGTTTAATGAGTGGTTTTTTATTTGTGATTAGAATCTATCAAGAATGGCGGCTTCGTTTATTGAACCGTTTGTTATCCGAACTGACATTTTTATGACTTTCAAACGATGTTATGATTCAGCTTTGAACAATAGCACATTACTACACCAAGTGTAGTAACATGGGTGTTAGAATACTAAAAAAACCATAATATATGTTTTTAAGTAAATAATTATTTACTACATCGAATAACTTAATTGATATTTAAGTCTGTTACACATTAGATGTTATATTTAGTATACTCTTATATATTCAATAACTTCATTGTCTTTGTACCTGTAGGGAAATTAAAAAAATTCTAACTATTTAGGAGACTGTCTACAAACTCTTAGTTGGTACTTTACAATAACTACCTACATTACAAACTAGCAGATTGGTAGTAATGAACTCTCGCCTGCGATATTCCCGGACCAGTACGACCTTCAAGAAAAGAGCATACTCCTTCTTAAAAGGCCGGCGATGCACTTGTGACGCCTCTTGTGTTGCGTGTGTCCATGGGTGGAGGTAATAGCTTACCATCAGCCGATACTTTTGCGCGTTTGCCCCCTACTCCATAAATCCCCTCTTAAAACTTCAGGAAATTGTTCGCGTAAGTACATCAATCCCAGCGAAGACATCTTCATAAGATTATTATTGTAAAATAATCGATTCATTAGAAATGACAGCAGTGTCAACAACAATGACTGATTGCTTTAATATGCAAGAACAATTAAAGCTTAATGGCGACTATTTACTTCGCCTATTTATGGTTAGATGGTATTATTTTAATGATGAATGATGTCACTCTCACCAGGCTTCGTAATCAAATGATAGACTGAATAAAAACTTAACAATGAATCAACTAAACTACATAGTTTCTTTTAAGATATAAATATATATAATATTTTATGTGTTTAATTTTACAATCCGAGTTACAAATAAGATAGGTTCTAAACTACCTAACTGCTAAATTCTGGTTCATACGTAGTCATCCTGTTAAACATGTCATACTCCGAAATCATTTTAACTTATAATAACTAGTAATTGCCCGCTGCTGCCGCCACCGGCGTGTTTTACGGATTAATCATGTTTTTGGGTAAAATGATTATAGCCTATAAATAATGAGGCTTTCTGTTGGTAAAATAATTTTATAAATCGGTTTAGCCCCAGAGATTCTCCCTAGAACCTCCTTAAGTCACTAACCTTACGTGTTTATAATATTAGTATAGATTTGTTGGATTAATTTGTATTTTAAATAACTAATAATATCTATTGGCATAAAAAAATCATTCTAATTTACCGTCTTCTGAATAGTAACACATCGTTCGAAGATTACATCCAGAAAGATATTCATATAGCCTATCATTTTTTTATACATGAAAATACTTTACTGTTTAAGTAATATCATGGGTACATTACTGAATGGTTTTTATATTGGTTACTTTATCGCAACGCGTAAATATATTTAAAAGAAAAAAACTAGACTGCGTCAATATTTCAGATTCTTTTTTTGTTTTTTTATTTTAAAGTTTCCAGTGTCAATCTTACGACTATTATATAGTCTATATATACTATATACCACTATATATATACTATATACTAGCTATATTCATATACCATATCCCGAGGCAAGTTCTAGACTGGAATCCCCAAAAGAAAACGCAATCGCGGCCGTTCAATACAAACCTGGCGGCAACTATTATCAATGAAGCGAGGACCATTGGCAAGATTTGGAGCAGCGAAATTAAGCGAGACGCTCAAGACAGAACGGGGTGGCGATGCACAGTGGACGCCCTCTGCCCATTCTAGAGAGCATAGGACCTTAAGTCAGCAATTATCCAAAATTATACGAAGCATTTAACATGCTAGAGTGAAGACCACGATTCAGCAAATAGTGTAGGGTGCCCTGCGGTACAATGGACCTTGAAGAAAGCGTCTGGAGCAGACCTTCATTCAGCAGTGGACGGCGATAGAATGATCAGATATCAAAGCAATATCTCTTTAATAAGGAACATTAAATAGGTCGTAAGTGCCTGCTACTACTATAGGTGAACAAAAGGTTTTAATTAGATAATTAATAGACAAAACAGAAATTAGTATATTTTTGGTTGTGAAAAAGTCGAGAAAGATAGTTAAAATGTAAAATAAAACAATTAAAGTTCTTTCATGACAACGTATCGATTAAATTTAAGATTTTTACATACGTTTCATACATATGTTCCTCACGTGGTTGCTCATGTACTCCGCACAGAGAAATAAGAGGTTCTTTAATAAAATATCAAGCCTTATCGTGGATGCCGAGCACGCATTGTTATGAAAGAGACGATTACCTCATTTCAAAAACAAATAAAAACATGTTCATTCGCTTGGAATTATTTTCTGTGCTTTTGACTATTTTTTAGATTGAAACTTGAATTATCAAACTTATACAATATGAATATAAAACTTTATATACTTGTGTAAAACTTCATTTCACTCCAATATTAAATAAAATTATCTGACCAATGTTAACCGACTTCAAAAACAGGAGGAGGTTTCTCAATTCAACCGTATGTACATATATATTTTTTTTATGTGTGTTCGCGGATAACTTCGTCGTTTATAAACCAACAATTGGCATCCAAGAGAAACCGAGTCAAACCTTGAAGTCGGTTTTATTTTTGTTAAATTTTTACTTGTTTATAATATGTTTTTTACCAATGGCTAGAAAGATTAAGAACGGCTTACGTTTAGTAAACGTGTAGTACTAGAGTTTTATGTGTATTTGTTCAAAGAAATGTTAGGTTTTTTTTTTATATTAAAGTGCATTTTAATTTAACAGACAGACTTAAAGTATATGTGGATTTAAACTATTTAAAAACTAACTTCAGCTAACATTCTCCTATTTTGTCTGCATTACCCAAAGGTTGGCTGATAGAGAATGCTTTTCTCATTAAATCCGCAGATGCATCAAATGTTCACGATGTACAGTAAAAAAAATATAACATGTGTAAAATGTAGGTTAGCGTAGTGGTTTGTGTAGCGGGCTGCTACGCCCAAGCGGTGCGCGTTCTATCCCAAGTCGAACATATGTGTGCACAAAAATTAAATGTATTGTTTTGCAGCCATCCAGTACTGATAGTACAAGCTCTACTAAGTTTGAGACTAGATGACATTGTGTGAAGGTGGAACAAAACTATTACTACACACTCTTCTATTCTTGCGAAGCCGGTTGGAAGCCGGGCTGGGTAAGTTCTAATCTATACTAATATATAAAGCTGAAGAGTTTGTTTGTTTGTTTGTTTGTTTGAACACGCTAATCTCAGGAACCGCTGGTCCGATTTGAAAAATTCTTTCGGTGTTGGATAGTCCATTTATCGAGGAAGGCTATAGGGTATATATCATCACGCTACTACTAATAGGAGCGGAGCAACAATGAAGAATGTTTCAAAAACGGGGGAAATTTTCACGCTACGGGCAATATAAGGCGCAAACGAGGTTGCGTGGGTCGGCTAGTATATTATAATAGTATTAACGAGACCCCATTCAACAGAACCAAGTGACTTTAGGAGTATACATACACAAAACCACATTTAGGCAAACATATGTTTCAATGCGTCGACTAAAATATTTACACTGGAGTATATCTACTTTGTTCAGAGCTGTGTGAGGTCACCCAACGTCAACAGAGGAGCCTTCAAATGTTCAAGCATAGTTTTCATAATGGCCAATTAGTTTTGCTTACGAATAAATAAAGACGGGTTTCTATGTACAACTATTGTTTGAAACGTTCCACAGAAATAAGTAGGTATATTAGGTATTTAATAACATATACATAAATATAGAAACAATGTTATGGTGGGTCCGACTCCGATGCTTGAACATTTTACTTAGTTTAAAATTTTAGAAAAACCTTTTTTATGTTGATTGAAGTTATTTCAACAGTTATGTAACAAGGGAGACAGATATATCTACTATTAGCTACTTATTTTAATTTGTTAAATGCGACTAATGATATGTGAAAAGCATAAAACATCCAAATTTTTTCAAAGTTTTTATTTAGTTACACCAGCTCGAAGCAGCTCGTCAATGAATCTTTCTGTCTCTGTCACGGTTTGTTTTCGTTTTGTGACAGATTCGTCGTTCGGAGCAGCTCCTCTCGATCCGAGCGAAGATCGGGTGTTAGGTCTTTTGTGTTACGGAATTTCTTGATTCGGTCGCTGCGCTCAAAAGCCTCAAAGCCCGCGATAAAAACTATGCAGTAGCTTAAAGTTTTTTAAATAAAAAGTTTTTATTACTTGTTAATAAAAAAATACTTTAAGCCCTTTCATTTGATACTCATATTGGGTGAGTTGTTCAGAAATACGTACGCCGCCATTTCTTACGACGGCCATTTTGGATTAATAATAATACCAATTGTATGTAATTGCATTGTCATCAGAACTAAAGGTATATTTCAAATTTCAGCTCAATCGAAATTCGGGAAGTTGGTCAAATTGAACTTGTAAGGTTTGATTACAGACAAACATTGGGACAGGTGAAACTCAATAAAAGCTTGTAAAATACTGATATGTTAGATAGCTAACATAGATGATTACGTCAACATATTTCACGACTTTGTAAAGTGTTGTTTAGCTGTTTATTTCGATGTGCAAAACTGTCAATTCTGTAATATGGTTAGGTATAAAGCTTGAATAACATGAAATTATTTATTCACGTGTGCTACAGATTTAAAGAGAAAGTGACTAGAGATAAACCGAAGCCAATAGGAAGGGAATATTTTTCGCAGTGTAAGCGTGTCTGCATGTTCCAATGTAGCATCTAACTAAGCTATTGAACGAATTTAGACGATTGAGGTGGCAAAAACAATTTTCTCGGGTGACATTCGCTAAAAAAATGGTTGCAATAGTTTTTACATGGTACAAGTTTTTTCTACTTTTTCTTGTCAGTTATTAGTTTCTACCCGAAAAAATCAAGGCGTAGAATGTAATATTAAAAGTAAGAAAGTAATGATCAATATGAGTTATTTTAAGCAAAAAGTCTCTTACATTTCTTTTCAAAAAGAAAAAAAAAATTGAAATAACAACTTCATTAAACGCGTTGACAGACGCAAACGAGGTTGCGTGGGTCAGCTAGTAATATCTATACAAGGAGTATATCGCCATGTTAAAGGCAAAACCAACTATTTGGTCCAAAAAAGCCAATCAAATTTTGATTGCGCGGCTTCGAAAACTTCAGATAAAAAATAAAGTCATTAGTATAGAGCGTATTCTATGACTATCGAAGTTTCAAATGGATAATAATAATAAATAATAAATATTTCGGACATCTACACACAACGCCATCTAGTCCCAAGCTAAGCAGAGCTTGTGTTATGGGTACTAGACAACTGATATAAATACATATATATTTGGATACATACTAAAGACAAAATTCTATGGTTTAATATAATTAAAAATAAATTTTGACCTGTCTTTTATTTATTAATAGAGATGACCAGTTTTGCCCTTAACCCGGCGATATCTTTCAACATATTTATTAGTTTTCACTTCTGTCGACGGTCCCCAAAGACTGCCTCGCATTTTTTTCAAATAAGTGCCATGAAGGAGAAATTAGTTACTGTTCTATTTTTATTTGTATAACTTTGTTTCATGGGAATAAATATACTATTTTTAGTCTCGTATTATTTGATTAGTGGAGATTAACACACCATTTAGAATGCTGGTGTCTTCTTCTCTATCAGTTGCCAGTGCCTCTTTAAAACCTCAGTAATAGCAAAAAATAAAATATCTAAAATAGTCACACTTTACTCAAAATTAGAATATTTTATTTCTGATATCTCTTATAAACGTTCGTTCAACAAAATTCAGAGTCAAACCTCTGCAAAAACTTCTGCTACTATATTCTCAAGAAGTACAGAAGGTAAATAAATCTCTGTAGATCTAATACCCTACCCTAGATACCCTAGTGTTGAGTTGGTGCACCGTCCCTAGTCGATAGTAAATGTCTTTAAAGGACCAAGTATTGTGTACAATACGGTTCAATAGCTGACCGACCTGACTGATATCGTACGAAGTCTTTCAGCGAAGAAATATTAGAAATATTTATGTATATTGTATATCCGGATTCAGGTTAATTGTCAAAAAAGTGAAAATTTATGCACGACGTTAACAGTTTGGTAACCACAGTACGGGTTCTGCATAGTTCGGGATTAGACGGCCATGTTGCCAAAGCAAAGTTTTGGATCCGATTAGGCTCTTTTCAAGTTCCAAGCGATTTACACGACAGTCGTGGAGGCTATAACCGCGTGGTCCAATCTCTTCATCCAACGGATCGGGCTTAAAGTAATTTTTTTATTGTCTCCTCCGGCGTTACTCGCGGCACAACAATAACCGCGGGTAGCAACGCGGGGTTCAGCTAGTATATCCTAAGACTACAGCTGAAATTGCCATATTCCAAGAGTAAAATAATATTTGTACATAAATATGGTACATTCAGATGAATCCGGACAAAAAAACCACTAAGCGACGGAAAGAGTAATATCCGGCCTCGATGAACGCTTTCCTAATGTGTGATAACTAATAACTTTTGCAAACATTGGGCTACCATGTGTTATAAGATTCATTCAAATCTAATTAATATTCCAACAATGAGTTGTGATAAACCTTAGATTCAAGTTCAAATTCTACAAATGTAAACGATAACAAGTGATTAATTTAAAAAGCTTTTTAAATAACAAGCATTTATTACTTGTAATTAAAAAATTACTTTAAGCCCTTTCATTTGATACCCATTTCAGGTGGGTTGTTCAGAAATACGTACGCTAACATTTTTACGGCGGCCATTTTGGATTAATAATAATACCGATAATAAATAATTGCATTGTCATCAGAACTAAAGGTATATAAGGCCGCCCATTGTATACATCTTCTTGATTTTATAAGTGTAACAATTTGTAATTGGTGTACAATCTATACTAATATATAAAGTTGAAGAGTTTGTTTGTTTGTTTGTTTGAACACGCTGATCTCAGGAACCGCTGATCCGATTTAAAAAATTCTTATAGTGTTAGATAGCCCATTTATCGAGGAAGGCTATAGGCTATATATCATCACGCTAAGACCTACAGGAGCGGAGCAACAATGATAAATGTTACAAAAACGGGGGAAAATTATAACGCTACGGGCATTATGAGACGCAAACGAGGTTGCGTGGGTCGGCTAGTAAAGTATATTCTATACTACTCTATCCTATTCTATTTTCAAAATTTCAGCTCAATCGAAAATTGGGAAGTGGATCAAATTTAACTTGTAAGATTAGATTACAGACAAACATCAGGACAGGTGAAACTACATCATACTTATAAAAAATCTTGGAATAAAAGAACTAAAAAATGTATTGAAATGACGTCTCATAGTTCTAAATCATGTGGTCAAAATAAATTATTAGCAAACAATATAATCCTATGGCCTAGTGGTTTAAGCGTCTGCACACCGCTCTCTCCTACTTCGCCAAGTGTTGCGAAACTCCTACATGGGACAACACTTTGTTTGATGCACAAAAAGTTGTTCTGAGTCTGGATGTTCTTTGTACCCATTACATGTATGTTTGTAAAGTCCCTGCGGATTTATACATATCGCGGTAGTTGTCTTTAAAAGAAATAGAGGCATGAGCAATTGTAGATAGAGATTTAAAGCAAAACAATTTGATCTTAGCTGATGGATCTTGGCTAAGAGGGCAAAATGTTTAGCTGTGAAATAATTCAAATAAAGACGGAAAACGGTTGACAATGAACCCAGGTATAACATCACTGTCATCACCATAAACAACCTTTGATAGTTTACTATTGAACATAGGCTTTACCTCAGAAAGCGGGTTTAGGTGTCATCTATACATATACATAAAATTGGAGTGTCTGTTTGTAATTATAATATTAAAATATTCCCTTTTTTCGTTTGTATGTACACACGGTACATATACCGAAATAACCTTTTTTACAATTTTTGGCTGTCTTTCCTCTGTCTGTCTGTATGTTCCATCTAATCTCTGGAACTGGACCGATTGTTTGACGAGACTTTCACTTATAGCTGATGATATAAGGAGTAACTTATGCGTTTAAACATGTGAAATTTTAAGTACCTTCGTAAATTTTGTACTTCGGTAAAACCCAGATATCTAAGAAAATTAATCAATATGTGTTTTGAAACTGAAAAATAATGTAAACACAGCTCTATAGAGATATAGGGATACAAAAGTCAATATAATGAAATAATAGAAAATAATATAAGATACAAAGTAAAGACATGAGATATTTGAAACCATAGACATTTGACCGCCAAGTGATCTTCAGTAACAATAACTGGAAACATCCCACACACGTCTGATACCAAACAGTCAGAGCCTGTACCATGGTAACTAGACTACTGATATATATACTTACTAGCAGACCCACGCAACCTCGTTTGCGTCTCCTATTGCCCGTCGCGTGATAATTTTCCCCCGTTTTTGAAACATGTTGCATTGGTGCTCCTCTCCTATTGGTCTTAGCGTGACGATATATAGCCTATAGCTTCCTCGATAAATGGGCTATCTAACACTGAAAGAATTTTTCAAATCGGACCAGTAGTTCTTAAGATTAGCGTGTTCAAACAAACAAACAAACTCTTCAGCTTTATATATTAGTATAGAGTATAGATACATTTCTAATAATAAATCAATATATATATACATATTATGATTAAATTTATCTACATATAAAAATGAATCGCCGAAATGTATGTGCGTGCATAACTTCCGATCGACTGCACCAAATTAAATATTTCTTTTTTTTGTGTTCGTTATTGTTAAGATAAGGTTTTTGTATAAGAAAAATTAACGGGAAAATTCAATTTGATTGTCTATCCCGGGAAGCTATGACAGATAAGGAAATATGGCGGTACGAAGTTCGCCGGGTCGGATAGTTTATATATATAAATACACATAATAGAATTGTAAGAGGTTAACAAAAACTAACGAAGAAGGCCTGTAATAAAGTAACAAAACTCAAAACAACCGTTTTTAACTGACTTCAAAAAAAGGAGGAGGTTTCTCAATTCGACCGTATATATTTTTGAATTTTTTGTCTGTATTTCTGTTTGCGTATGCTAATTTGGAAGTTTTCTCATAAGAGAGATGAAATTTACCACAATTGATAACAATTGTGGTAAATTTCATATAATATTTCGTATTTGTTTTACTTAAATCTGTTGACAAATAATAAATGTATTATATATGTTTGAATAAACCACAGTTGGTTGGTTGGTACATAAAGGGGTGTGTAATATTCTGCGTAGAACAAATGCCCCCAATAACCAAATACACACTTGTTATTGATATCGAGAACGAGAATTCGCTCGGCAGTTAGTACCACCAATCACTAGAGCAATAGTAGGGGTACTCATTATATTTTGTTGACCTGTTACAACCTTATTAAATCAATAATTAACTCGAGTAGTATTTATGTATCGTGACTTCTATGTTTGTATCTTTAATAGTAAGCTGTGAGTTTAGTCTAATACCATCGTTTATGTAAATGATAACTATGTTTGTCTATTAAGTCAAATACTACTATTAATATTGTATTTTTTCACCTTACTCATTCAATACCCAAAAACAAAGGCAACTCAGAGGTTGTGTTTGTGTGTTCCTTGGGTGTCCCTTTCCTCTCATCCGAAATTACGAGGTTTAATTTTATATTCCAGTATTTCATTCAGGCGTCGAAAAGCCGTTTTTCTACAAAACCGTGGTGTCCGGCCGGTCTATATGACTTAGTACACATATTAGATGTATTTATAACTAGCTGAACCCCGCGGTGTTACCCGCGGTTATTGTCGTACCGCGAGTAACGCCGTGGAACAAAGTTAGTCGAAAAAAGTAGCCTAAGTTACTCCCTAGATCATTAGCTACCTGCCAGTGAAAGTCCCGTCAAAATCCGTCTAGCCGTTCCAGAGATTACCCGGAACAAACAGACAGACAGACAGACAAACAGACCGACAGACAGACAGACAAAAATTTTTTGAAATATGTTTTATCATATGTACCGTGTATACATACATATGCATTTAGTAAAAAGCGGTTATTTTAATATTACAAACAGACACTCCAATTTTATTTATTTGTATAGATATGTACTAAGTCCTAAAGTACCATTACAATTGTTGTTATCTTAAGCTTAACTAGGTTACGGCCGAGGCCGAGATGGACGTATAGGGGTTCAGAATTCAACCATTCAGCCGTGTATATTGCATTCATGAACATTTATCGGAGTAGAATAGTTATATCGACGTCGTAAAATATTAGCTAGATTGTTTTTTGCCCCTTTTTGTTAATGCACAATAAAGTAAAATACTTATTTTACTCATTAATCCGTTCATTCATTTTATTTTCTAATTTCATTCACAAAACTTCAATTACATTTTTGGTACTATCGTCAACATAAGTGACAATCACGAATTAACGTTTTATTGTAAGACGATGTTTACATCTTTTCATAAATGTGGCAAACCCGTGATAAATTATTGTGTATCATATTATTATTATGCGTGATCGCTACAAGTATAGATAACAATGACCCAGCGTGAGTTGCCGGAATAAACAGCTGTTTAGATCGTATGCACTCGCTATGAAACGATATACCAGTGGAACCTAATTGCAAGTGCTGTGACAAAAACCACGATCACAAAGTGATTGATGGAAGTCTATTCTTTTGTTTCAAACGAATATAAGTGATGGTGTAGTTGTTTAAGCGGGCGCCTCGCCGCTTTCAACAACGCTGAGTGTTATGGGTTTGATTCTCACATGAGACAATGCTTTGTCTGGATGTTCTTTCAATATTAAACATAAAAGCTCAGCTGCTCAAGAGAATAGGTTGTTTAGGCTTAGTTTTTAATGCTTTAATTAATCGATTATTGATAATTATTATTTATTTAAATAGTTAATGTGAAGGTATGTTTTGATACATGTATAATTGCTTAATTTTAGAAGAGATTGCTCTTAGACTACATTAATAAGGAATATTACTGCCAAAATTATACCGATAGAGGCGCCACCGAAATACAAAGTAAACAAATTAGAACGTTCATGTTAAAATTTGACATATTATTACCTATTGCATCAAAACTGTTTTCGTTTACGGACAAAATAATAAAAATGCATCAGTATTGTGTATTTGGATTAAAAACATCAGAGTACATTTTGTTTTCTAAAGATTAAAAGCTGCGTAAGCAATGAAATATAGCTATTCATCATAAGAACTTCAAGGCTATTATGCACTCAAGACTGTCATTTTAAAGCAGAAGATTATGTTATTGAAGAATTTACGGCCGATATAATTCAATGGATATTTCGTTACTATTTATTCCTAAAATTGTGTGTAATTTGTTCATAATATAACATAATCAATAAAATAAATACCCTATTTGTCCATATTTTTTTTCCTTTGAGGGATGCGACGCGTTCCTGGAGCAGCTTTTTTAATTCCGGAATAGTTAGACGTTCATAACAATATCTATTTTTAATAATAATATGGAAATACAATAAAATGCACAGTTAATGAAACTTTAAAAGTTTACCGTGCTAATCTGTTTACATTACAGTTCTGTGGCGACCTCTAAGATTAGTTTTGCGTAAGCAACCCAATCGCATGCTTTAAATTTGTTTATACTATCAAATAAAGTTCACTGCCTAATTTTTGAAACCAAACACAATTGTCAACTGCATTGGCAACCTTGAATTATCTTTGGTTATTTCAAAGTAAAATATCATTTCACTGTTAGAAAAAAATCGGTCGAGAACAGTCTAAATATTTGGGAGGGCCGTGATTTGGATTGAATTAGTTTCGGTGTTTGTTAGTGTCACCTAGTATCTGGTAAACTAATTAATATATACACGAGTTTTGAATTCCGGGAGAACGGCACTTGTAGAACCACGCGAAGATCGGTTTTCGGTGAATGACGGACTTGACTTCCCCCGAACTTCGGCTTGTATGTGTGCATTGTGTAGTGTACCAGATTGCCATTTGACCGCGTACAGGGGGCCCCCTCTACCGCTTCGAACGTCTTTGAAGCCTACACAGCGCTTTGGTGAGCTTTTCATGACTTAAAAATATAATATTATACAATAAAGGGTGAAAAGGCTCTGGTTTGAACTGTTTTCCGGTTATCAGTCTGTGAGTGCTTAGCTTGTCTCTATGGGCCGGGTATGGCTATTCACTAAGGTACACTCCACTCCAAGGGTCCAGTACTGGTGTACAGGATTAAACACTGAGTATGATCATAACTACCGAAAATTACAAAACCATTTCGTGTTCTGTAGAATCTGTGTCTCGTACTTTATATTTTCAGTTACCTACTTTTATACACTGCAATACTTTTATCGCTAATACGGTATACCACTTTTGTTAGTGACTGTACTAAACACTCGTTGCAATACAATTTTGTAAGCACTTTTACTAAATTGTCACTGAAATTAATGAATAAAAAAATAACATTGCAAAGATGGCCCCTGATGACATTGAGCAGACGCAGCGAACACTAAAAAGCGAAATATCTTTATTAAAGTCTCAAAATAGAATATTTTAAGTCCCTCGTTACATTATTTAAATACAGTGCCGAGTTCTGAAATAATTTTAATGTAATCTTTATGGTACGGACTAATAATTCTAAAGCATAACATGTACACTGCCATATATCTCTATTTATATCAAATATAAAAATGAATCGCCGAAATGTATGTACGCGCATAACTTCCGATCGGCTGCAATATTTTTTTTATTTTATGTCTTCGTTATTGTTTATCTATATATATAAAATCACGCTGGGCAGCGAAAACCAAACTGCAGAAATAGAGAGACGCATAGCCCGGGCATGGACAGCCTTTGGTGCAAACGCTAGTGTACTGCGTAGCAAGATGTTCATGACCTTGAAGCGAAAGGTCTTTGAGCAGTGTGTTCTGCCGGTGTTTACGTATGGAGCAGAGACTATGACCCTAACCAAAAAATCCGCACAAAAACTCCGCGTTGCGCAGAGAGCAATGGAAAGAGCTATGCTTAATATTTCCTTACGCGACCGGAAGAGAAATACCTGGATTAGATCAAAGACCAAGGTTAGGGACGTCATTGAGGTGATTGCTGAGCGGAAGTGGAGATGGGCGGGTCATATTGCGCGAATGAGTGGCGAAAGGTGGACTCGAAGGCTGCTAGAGTGGCGCCCAAGGGCACATTTTAGACCGCGGGGCAGACCACCAATGAGATGGAAGGACGACATCAGAGAACATGCAGGTCAGGACTGGATGTCGGCAGCTCAAGACCGTCAGAGGTGGAAAAGTATGGAAGAGGCCTACGTCCAAAACTGGATAGAAAGAGGCTGAAATAGTATATATAAATGTAAATCGCCGAATTGTATGTACGCGCATAACTTCCAATCCGCTGCACCAAATTAAATAACTCTTGTTTTATGTCTTCGTTATTGTTAGGACAAGGTTTGTGTACAAGAAAAATTTAAAAAATAATGAGAAAGGACAATTTCTTGTCCGCAACTTGCTTGACTGTAGGAAGCTGAGACAGATATTATGTAAATGTGGCGGTACGAAGTTTGCCGGGTGAGCTAGTTTATATTATTTGTTGAAAGGCATTAAATTTCTTCCATTTCCACTTTTCTTGAAACTTGAATAACAATTGAACAGTTGAACTTTAGTAAAAAAAACGAATCGGTTAGTTAGGATTAGTTTACTTTCCAATTCAAAGTTATTCAAAAGAGGACAGATATTATTTTACAAAGTGTATTAGTAACCTCTGTAGTATATACATAAGTTTAAAGATCTAAGCGAACAGACAGCGAATGCGACTTCATTTTATACTAGGTTAAGATTAGGGAGATAACGTAACATCAACAAACAACTAACGGTATCCATTCACATCCACCCATATACAAAGAGTGAGCTTGATAAAATATGTAACATACTGAAATCAGGAGCGTTGTTCAAAAGACAAAGTGTACAACTCACACTTTATAAGTTTAACTTTAACAAAACTTTACGAGTTTTGATGCATTTTAGAAAGCCGAGAGCGAAAATTGCAATTTCTGAACAAGGCCTGTATCTGAAAGGTAGATGTAAACTTTTTAAACTCAAACCCGACAGAAAAGCTTCCTGACGTTTTTGTCTAACAAGAAATTCTTAATAACAGACCGGTGCATGGAATTCGGAGGTGTGCGCCGCGCGTTTACAGTAAGCAGTTGGTCTCGGACGTAATGAGCAACAGTTATTGGGAAGTCAGTGACCTCAAATATACTGACAACTAGTTCAACCTTCAAATTCATTTCTCCCTCGGGGTCGTCTAGTTCAGATGCAGAAACACTGATATTCAGGTAAAACCGGTTCAACTAATAACCATTTCCAAGTAACATTAGGAATAATAAAGGCTAGAAAGGCGATTTAATGTAAGAACAACTGTCAAAGTTAAGTGCTATGATTATTTATTTATTTAAACTTAATGCACATGTTGTACATAGTTGAACTTAATGCCATGGAACATTCTCTACCCAAAGGTTGATTACCTTTGTGTTATATAACAATTTAATGTGTTAGGTGCAAAATAATATTCAAGTAGATCTTGACAAGATATAAAAAAAAACATAGGTGTTATCATTTACATAAACGATACTTTTAGTTAAAAACTCACAGCTAAAAATTATAGTTACAAACATAGAAATCAAGATACATAAATATTACATACACAGTACATAAACAATATACATAAGTTTAATACAATATATACTAGTAAGTACTACTCAGTCGGATACTAGCGTTGGCATTGTTCTGCCAATTCATTCCGGAGTAGATCGCATACTTTTGTCTTGGATATGAGGACGTTTGTGGACATCCTAATTTCGGTAGCGAGATTAAATTATATTAATAACTAGCTAAGTCCTGCGGTGTTACCCGCGGTGATTGTCTTACACCGGGTAACGCAGCGGGGCGAAGATAGTCTAAAAAAGGTATATTTACCAAAATAGCATTTTTTTCATTTTTTGTTACATATATGTACCGTGTACACATACATATGCATTAAGTAAAAAGCGGTTATTTTAATATTACAAACAGACACTCGAATTTTATTTATTTGTATAGAGTATTGTTTTGATGATATTTTTCTAAGAATGTAAATGAAGTGACGTGCAGAAAGCTATCTATACAAATAAATAAAATTGGAGTGTCTGTTTTTAATATTAAAATAACAGCTTTTTATTCAATGCATATGTATGTATACACGATACATATACCAAAAATGTAGCTAAAAAAATTTTTGTCTGTCTGTCTGTATGTCTGTCTGTCTGTCTGTTTGTTCCGGGTAATCTCTGGAACGGCTGGACGGATTTTGACGGGACTTTCACTGACAGGTAGCTGATGATCCAGGGAGTAACTTAGGCTACTTTTTTTAGACTAACTTTGTCCCGCGGCGTTACTCGCGGAGCAACGATAACCGCGGGTAACACCGCGGGGTTCAGCTAGTATCAAATAAAGTTAAATTTACTGTATAGTTGTATATTAATAATAAAATACGTAGCTCTTGACATCAAGTACGAAACAATTACTGTTGCTACGAGTACAATATCTGTACTTAAACTAGACAATCGTTGCGTGTCGACAGCAGTTTTCCTGAAATACTATTTATCTTCGTTTCCTTCATCTGATCAACAGCACGCATGCTCATATTTTGCTAGGTTTTTTTGTTTGGGTTAAACTCAACTTAGTTTTTTCGGGAACCAGAAAAGTGTAAACAAATTGTCAATGTCCTAAAATATGAAGTACTATTACTGATCGGCTATTTTTCATTTATATTTACTACTAACGCGGGTAACACCACGGGGTTCACCGCGGTGTTACCCGCGTTTATTGTTATACCGCGGGTAACGCAGCGGGACAAAGCTAGTCTAATAAAAATAAACCTAAGTTACTCCCTGGATAACCAACTACCTGTCAGTGAAAGTCCCGTCAAAATCGGTCCGGCCGTTCCGGAGATTACCCGAAACAAACAGACGGATAAAATTGTAAAAAATGTTATTTTGGTACATGTACCGTGTACACATATTTTTATTTGTATAGAAAATGATATTTTTATTTTTAAACTCAAGATTTTATTATTGACCAGTTGAGCCCCGCGGTGTGTTGTACCACGGGAAACGCAGTGGACAAGACAAGTAAAAACATATTTATTTGATTTCTGTACTGTTTTAACTTAACAATATAATACATTCTCATTAAGCCAGAGGAGTCATTACCAACCAACGAACCAATTGATATTTCTTTAATTAATGATAACAGTTATTTCAATATGTTTTTCAACTAAACCACAAAATAGTTTTGCATTTCAGTAGAGAGTGGGCACCGACCTATAACCATGGAACTAGCCCTGACCTAAGAACACTAATTTACCATATCGAAACTGTAAAAACAGTTTAATGTAAATAAAACCTTAAATACATTTGTCTGAGATGAAAATTTGATTGCACAATTGTAGTTATTTTTGCCGTTATGACTTTAATGATGACGGTCAAGCTGTCTCGCTCTTGTAAGTAGATTTATTACACTGTTACTGATACTTTAGATGTAGTCCGATCAAAATAGACAATCAAGGTTGTTATAATTCGCATGAAGTTGAGAATTGACAGAAATGTATGGAACATCTTTCAAAGCGAAAGATCCCCATCGATTCCACTTATAAAAAAATATGTTGATTGATCTTGACTTTACAAAAGTTTATTTTTGGCTAAAACTTACCTTAGCTAAAATTGTAAGTTCGAAAATAACTTTATCTGTTTGTCTGTGATGCTTCACAGCTAAACCGCTTAACCATTTTGTATGAAATTCGATATGGAGATACTTCAATTATTGAGGATGGAGGCTACGCCGCAATAATCGACATACACTAATCCTCAGCAAATAAAACCTAAGTTCGCGTTAAACCTGAGTTGATACGACCAATTGAGGTTCGTATCAATCAAAATATTGCTTTATTGCGTTTAATATACGGGCTTTAGATGGAATAATCTATGAATGTTTTGGAAGTTAAATTAATAAGTTAATTTTTTAATTGAAACTAATTTTTGAAATGAAAACTTGTTTAAGCGCGTTGAGCACTTTTTGGGTGAACAAAAATCGACAACGAACGCTTTCCATGAGCTATATGTATGCTGTGTACAGAGATATACATATATATATATATAATGTATATATGTGGACATACTAGACATATATATAGATATACATATATATAATGTACATATATATGCATTATTAGTATACATTTTAAATATGCAAAGAGTATATCTCTTCGCATAATATATAGTTTATAATTCAATCAGCAGCCCCTAAAGTCTGCCGCGAATTTTATATTTTCACCTTCTTCAATGCGCGTAGATTACATTATGATGAAATTGTATATTCTCTACACAATTTTCTACTCTTTTTCTTGAAACTGGAGTGAGGCCAGACAAGAAGTATACCATACTAAGTTAAAATCGATTTATATGTATATGGAGATAAGTGTGAAAGTAATAAACAAAAAACACTACTATATTGAAAGCACCTCCTCTTTTCCCCTTACACGTTTACTTTGAAACAATTTCTAGTATTTTGAAGTTATCATTGAGAGCGCAAGCAAGTACGTCACTCCCAATATTTATCAACACCGTGAACTTAGTCCCGTATTTTGACAATTTCGAAAGAGTCAAGTTTTAAACCTTGCCTCTTTCGAATTTGTCGGACAACTAACCGCCTTCTACTGTACTGAGTGTTGGGAATTCAAACCCTCACATACCAATATTATGTTTGATCCATTAAGTGTTCTTTGATTCCGTTTCAAGTATGTTCGCATAGTCCACGGGGAGACAGGTGTATTCCTAATGCGAGAGTTACCGTTTTATATAAAAAATAAACGCATGTATCCTGATTGCAGTCCTATAAAACTCACGTAAATTAAACCCTAATCCACTTAGCGCTAATTGTAGAACGCCACAGAGACGCTAATCGAGTTGGCGATGTATTAAATCTAAGACATGTGCTACTCAGAACCTGCGCTCATAATAGCCTGTTGTCTCGCTAATAACAACGGCAATACTGCAATTTAAGTAGATTAAAACTATAACCGCACAGATAATTCCAGCTCTCATACCAGTTGCGGGGGCATTTGCTAAGCAGGCATCTAGTCTGCTTAGCAAATGTTGTATAAGTCAGACAGAACTTTACGCGACTGTAATAAAACAGAACTAATGAATTTTGACCATACCGTGACGGTCATAATTCGACCATAATTCATTTAATTTTGTTCTTCTCTTCTCCTCCATATAAACCGTGCCAAATTTCCTACTCCTCCCATCATAGTTTTCCCTTTTTACCCGATTACGTCATAAGGGGTAAGGTTTTTCGAGCGTTTTTATGTATGTGGGTATGTATGTCTTTTGTTACGCCCTACCGCCCAAACGGCTGGACGATTTTTGACATATGAGGTATCGTTGAATTCATCAGAAACGTGGTAATAACATATATGTAGGAATATCATGACATGAAACTGAACGTCCCCTTAAATGCGTAGGTGAAGTAAGCCGATATTCTGCTTATGCTGTTTTCACAATAGTCTTGTTTACCCTCCAATAAAATCTGATATTTCTTTTTCTCAGTATTAATATATTACAACATTAGTTATGTGCCCTGTAGCCTGTAGGCGTAACATTCATATGAAAGTAATTTTGTCTTATTAGTGTAATATTTTCTATTTGTTAGGATAATACACAATACAAGTTCATTAGGGTTCCTAAATATCTTATATGTTTCGAGTTACAACCTATGATGGAGATGGGTATTTTCCTAATCATCTTCTTGCGGACAACCAAATAATTAGCTATTTGAGCTGTTACGTATTTATATACAAGATATTACTTGGGAAACACAAACAAATATTAGTACGAAAATGTAGATGAATATCAAGTCAAGTTCGTAAGTGTCTATTTAGGTAGGTACGTCAAAATGGTAAATTGTATCAAAGGTAATAAGTACATTTGCCAGCTCTACTGGTTAAGTGATTGAAGTGCCTGTTTGAATAAGAGGTCTTGGGTTCATTCCCATCGATACAAATAAAAATTTGTCATGAATACCCTAGAATTGTATCAAGTAGTAGTACCTTTACTCAGATACTTTAAAAGAAATAGAAAAGAATTAAAGAAAAGGTATTTTTGACAAATACTTTAGAATGTAATTGACGTCATAATCTTGATGATATTCAGCATTCGTTTCAAAATATCTTTGATCAGGACAAAGTGAGGTCATTGGACTACACGCGATTGTTGTAAATTCGCTTGCCTGTCTATGCACACTGCAAACTCGGTCATAAATCTTTCGGTCATAAAGTCTGATGCTCGGCTCAGCTGTTGTTGCGGGTTGGTATGCCGCGCTTACACGTTATCGACAAAACACAAGTCGTACGACTAATCTATAACAGAACTGTACGAACTAGTGTTTAAAATAGTAGCCACGCCGTTTTCTACTGCGCCTAGTCATGTGGGTTCAAATCTCACATGGTACAATGCTTTCTGTCATTTACAAATTGTTGTTCGAAGCCTTTCGTGTCTTTTGTGTCCGTTTCATGTATGTTTGTAAAGTCTCCCGCGATACTGGATGTTTATTCCTAATGCAGGAGTTACGTTTAAAATAAATAACTAAGTAATTTATTTTTTGTTCTTGACGTCTTTTGGCCAAATGATGATGCTGATGATCGCTGGATTATAACTGTTTGCGTCCTTTTCTCTTTTCATCAAATCTCACTGTTAAAATATACTGTTTCTAGCTTAAGAGGTAAACAACCAAACGGGTTGATCTGTCGACGGTAAGTGGTTACCATCGCCTATGTACAACTGCAACTCATCAATCATTAATGCAGTACTGCTTTTTAAGTCCTCCCCTCTTCAGGAGGAAGAAAATTTTGTGATCCTGATCTGTGTCACTACTCTTTGAAAAGAAATAGAAGAATTGTTTAATACCGGTCCTGTCCGGACTTCTATGACCTTGTATCACTGCACTGCAACTGCGGTCTGGACAACTCATTCTCCACAGTAGCCGGTCCAGTGGTGCACGCGGATGCGTCTTGGGAAATATCTGGATAGATATTTCCCAAGACTTTAATAATAAATATTAAGGACATCTGACACACAACGCTATCTATCTTCAAAACCAACCAGAGCTTGGACTATGGCAACTAGCTTGACTGAAAAAAGCACATTTTTACCCGACTAAGGCAAAGTCAAAGGAGGGTTATGATTTTGACAGGCTATGTATATATGTATGTATGTATGTATCTTTATTTGTTCCCCCCTAGCTCCTTAACTGCTCATTAGATTTGGACAAATGAGGTGTCTCTAGAAGCGTCATAATCGTCTTCTGGTTATAGGCTATATGACGTGTCACTGAATCTAATGTGGCGCCCTCTAGCCGACATAAGGTACTGTATTAAAAAATAAATTTGAGATAAATATGCCGTATTTGGTATCATTGGAAAGGGCGTTACTTGTACAGTTCAAAAATATATATATTATTAGCATTTGTTTATGACTTTGTCCGTATTTATTCGATAAGTGTGATATTTCTCTGGTACCTATTTAAAATAAACTTTGCACAACAATAAGTATCATAGAGGCACCAAAACATTTTAAATAAAAAAAAAGTAAAAATTAAAACCCAACTACGACCAAAAACGACGCCTAAAAAGTATGACACAAGTTTCAAAAGCCGTAGTCACGCGTTGTTAAAGTGTTGTGGACTATGGTACATAACACTACATGGACTACGGCTTTTCAAGTTTCAAAAGCCGTAGTCACGCGTTGTTAAAGTGTTATGGGCTATGGAACATTCTAAAGTTTCAAAAGTCGTAGTCCATATTGTGTTATGTACCATAGTCCACAACACTTTAACAACGCATGACTACGGCTTTTGAAACTTGTTTCATACTTTTTAAGCGTCGTTTTTTGTCGTAGTTGGGTTTTAGTTTTTACTTTTTTTATACGTTGTTTTTGTAAATATATCGAGACTCGGACTTGTGAGTTCGAGCACGGCAGTTGTTTAAGCTACCACTGCGCGTCTATTTTAAAGATTTAGAAGAATAAATTTATTTTTCTTAAGACACTGTCACTAGTTATTTTCAAAGTAAATGTTACAAGTACTATCTGTTCACCTCCCATACCTTTATCACATACCTTTATCGATACCAAATATGGATGTGGCACCGCAAACTGTACAAAAATAAACACAAATGTTCATTCACGTGTTTGTAACTAAGAATAGGCTCAGATAGTGATCGCTCACAGCCCATCCTGTTGAGGTAGGTCGAAAATCAACATCACAATGGAACAAATATGCATCGTACGGTTCGTGTAGTACGAGATACGTTTTACATTACTTTGAATAACACTTACTGACTGATACTAGCGCTTAAATTAAGTGATGTTTAGTTTAGTGAGTTTTCAAACAAAAGCAACAGCAATGGCACCAACAAAAAATATGTAAACTTGTTTTCTACGTGGAACGTGAGAATAATTTGGTTTTTGTACAACATGTACATAAAAGAGCAAAAATGTGTTTATAATACAATTATTTGTCTTGAATGGGAGTCGAATTTAGGGCCTCCGCCTCACCAATCAGGGTCACGAACTACAAGACCATCGGAAATCGCGTATAATTTAAATGCACTGTGCGTTCTCTTACGGAAATTAGTTATTTGCAATGTGTAAAAAAACTTATAGGTACAGTATGATGTAAGCAATCGTCTTATTCGTACCTGATTAACTGGTTGAGTTTTTGTATAAATACAACTTAAAAAAGTACGTAAGTATATTTTATGTTTTATAGAACAACAATATTTAAACAGTGGTGGTGTTAGATAATTCTGTAGTTTACAACAACTGCGCGCACTAATAATATTCAAATTAAACTGTTTTGGTGTAATATTAGAAAATTAAAGTCTCCTGCTATTCGTTACGTAACTTTATATAATTTTCTTTAATAAGTTCTTCTTCCTCTTTGATAAGTTTAATGAGTTGCCTATATGTTTTATATTGAATTATAACCTCCGAATATAAAATGTGACGGATTGGTTGGATCGATAAGCTAATTGTGAGTTTATCGCACGTTGTAACGGCTGACTGGTTATATTGGTGTAGTGCACTGTGTCGTGGGTGTTCAGGGGCCGACAGTCTTTGGGCCCTGAGCATCTCCAAACACACTGTTCTTTTAACTCTTTGGAAGCGGGTTATTGCAATAGGAAAACAATATTCAAAGTAACTGACTGATTTATTAAAAATACGGAGTGTCTCTACGCATATTCAGTCGGTGGCATCGTAAGAGTTGACCCAGGGAGCAAACTATACCGTACAATAGCACCGTCATCATACCTGCTCGTCTAACTATAATATATATTCAAGAGATACAGAATTTATGGAGGAGAGAAGCTGAACATCCAGTTATCTCACTCGCGTCGTAATACTCATTTGTCATACAAGAGTGCGAAGTTGGTTTTTAACCGCGTGCTCAATTTTGATATCCGAGCAAGCGCATGATTTAAAAATTAGAATCCTTAGCGTTAGCAAGGGAATCAAAAGAGCACGAAGTGAAAAATCTTTGCACTCGAGTGCAACACGTAAATTTACAGCCAAAGGTAATTACTAAATGCAAAAAAGCAAATTGAAAAGATTCCGACTCTGAGTATTTAACATATTGAAAAAGGTTGTATAATAAATTCGGCTCCATGGAGGTAGAAGTAAATAGGTTTAATGATATTTTGAATTCACAGCACACGATGTTCTAAATTCAATTTACTTTATCCGCTAGCGGATAAGGACGGTATTTACACTCAGAAATCGAAGGACAAAAATAGTCTGTCCGAGATAGGGGGATGAAAAAACTATTAAAGTATTTATTTTCTTAGACATCAGATTTTATAAGTAAATCTTTTTAAAAATGTTGAGTGCAGACATAGCTTCTTTTTCATGGTTTCACTATCGGCGGACTAAAAATTACGTTAGTGTTCCTGTGTTCTCCACTAAAAGGTATTGCATACGTTAATCCAAAGAGTAGTTCAAAAAGCTATCTTGTTCTTCATTTTGCTGCTTTTAGGCGGTAAAAATAGGATGATGCCCTATAGATATGTTACTCTATAGAACAGTAAAATCCACGTCATCCTATTTTCGTATCTAGTTGTATATTACATAAAAGGTCCTGAAAAGTCTATTTCCAAAATATAAGTATCATATCACATTTATATTTCATCATAAAAGACGATATAATTTTAATCAAAAAGAAAAAAAAATGACAGTAAAATAATCGTGTCATCTACTTTAACATCACTTATGCGTAAATAAATACTGTATTTAAAAAACACTAAACTCCTGTGATTTCCAACGAATGCTCTTATTATTTAGTTTCAATGGAGTTTATCCTTTCGACCAGGTTAATATTATTGATTACTGCTAAATTTCAACCAATGGGCTTTGACAAGTTCAATTAAATTGCATGTTGTTAAATAAAATTCAATTTGCGGTGTCAAAGTGTGTGATGAATAGCAAATGGGTTATCACGTTACCACCTTGTTAAAATTGATGCAAGCTTGCAAATTGTTCAATAATTGTATACTAATTTTATTAATAACTAGCTGTGTCCCGCGGTATTACCTGTGGTTATTATAGTAACGCGGGGCGAAGCGAGTTCAAAAAAATCAAAGTTACTCCTTATATCATTAGCTACATATCAGTGAAAGTCCCGTGAAAATCACACCAGCCAGTCAAGAGATTAGCTGGAACAAACAAACAGACAGACGGACAGACCGACAGACAGACAGACAAAAATTGAAAAAATATATTTTTATATAGGTACCGTGTATACATACATGTGCATTTAGTAAAATGCGCTTATTTTAATAATACAAATAGACACTCCAATTTTATTTATTTGTGTATAGATATAGATATAGATATATAGAGTATAGATTATCAATTTCAGAAGCTAGTTGGTGTGTTATAGGCGTTAATACGTGAAGTGCACTTTTTGTAGTCCTTTGTATTGTCTCATGCATGGTCTTACATTGTTTTTATATTGACAATTAGACTACCTCGGTGTTAAAGCGGTAGCATATGCGACTGCAGTCGAGTTCTTGTTTGTATGTTCTGTATAATTATATTTGTTTCAGAGTTTGGGTGTTTTTTTTTGTCTGTTATTCTGTGTGTTTATAATCTCAGAAGTGACTTAACCAATTTGAATACGATTTTTCCGTATGTATTGTGGTAAACCTCGCTTAACATTAAATTTCTGCTTCACTGCAATCGGTTGACAAATAAGAAAGGTATGTCAGTTTAAAGAATCGCCGCGACAACTTCTTACAAGTAGTAGGTGCTTATTATTTTAAGTATTTACTTAGATTTCTCATTACAGTTTAAATGGATCAACTTTAAAAAGGAGATATTTTCAATATACCGTGTTTTTAATTTGCGATACAACTTTCTGAGTCATTTCCGAGTTAACTGGAAATGAAGTTTGTATCTTGTAAACTAATAAACTGTCAACCTTATCAAGGCTGAAAGTATAAGAATTGCTACATTATTTTTCCTTGAACAATTCAAGGACAACTTAATCTTTTAAGAGAAAGGTCTTTAAAAGGACTTTTAAAAAAACGAAAAATGTATCTTAAAATAATTTGTTTTCATATATCGTTGGTGACATAGTATTTTAATAATTGAAGTCATTTTCTAAGAATGTATTTGCGTGCATGTATGTGTGTTTAAAATTAAGAAGATTTTACTACAAGTAGGCCTTTTCAGGTACTTTCGAAGCGTGACTCAGACTGAATCGTGAGATAGACACTACTTGCGTGGTTACAAAATGTCGATCCTATGGAGATGGACCGTCAAGAAACCCTACAAGTTACTCTTTTAGAAATAGATTTACAATATTTCATATACATTAATATTTATGTATGTATGGAGGAAAGGGTTTCATGTCCCTTTAACGCAAAGGGAGGATCCTCCGACCAGGCGAATCATGCCTGGCGGGCCACTGTCCTACGGTTAATGTTGGGATGTTGTATATATGATAATCGCCCGAGAACTTTTAATGCGCAATTTAGGATTGATAGTTTCTTCGTCTCCTTCGATTCTCAGTAGTTCGACGTATCTTCGGTAAAAGGCGGTATAGTATGTTATGTTGTTGTTGCGCTGTGGAGGTCGCCACATATGTAACAACAACGTGAAACAGCAAAATTTGTGATTTTTATTCGTTATCATGTCTTCATCATAAGCAGCCTTTAATAGTTCATTGCTGGACGTCGGCCTTTCCTTTCAAAAGGTTTTGGTCTACTACGTCAGGTTGCAAAGACGATTTTGATGTAGGGTTTGTTTCAAGAGTTCCTTGTCTTTAAAATGCTGTTGTTCTGTGTAGTTTGCTGCTACTCTGTTCTTACGACACCACCAGAATAAATAAGATTAGTGACACCATCACCACATGGACTGTGTGTGTGTACTTATAATTCTACCTACAGTAAAGTAGTTGAAACGATTATTGACTTCCACTAGTAAATATCCATGCCACACTATTAGCTAAGCCTCACGATGTTAACGAGCTAAGCGAGTCTAAAAAAAATGCTTTATGTTATTCCTCACTTCATCAGCTATCTGCCTGTGAAAGTCCTGTCAAAGTTCATAATTTAATTCTTGAGAAAGGACATAGACAAAAGACAAACACGCGGGCGGACTCGTGGTTTAATCTAATGTATTACGATCACAACAGTGACACTGGGACGTCGAGAACCCTTCCCCTACTTCCCATTATGTTTTATAACTGCATTAAAGATAAGATAATAGTTACTGCTGATAGCACAACATTTGTACTTAGGCACCATAGGTCCTCAGTGCAAACGTGACTGTGAGTTGTACCTATATGTACGTACTACGGTGTCACAAGTTATCAGTACTAAGTAAATATTTCATTGGCAGCTCCACTCTAATTAGTTCGAGCGAAAGGGAGCATCTCAAAGAGCGACAACGTATTTTGTATCTTAAGTTGCAGATCCCCGTGGGCGCCGTTGTCGGTTGTGTCTTAGCACCAAGTAAGTGACTTGAACTGCTTGTTTACATCTCAATAGGCCGCCATAGTGTCTGTAGCCATGCGCCATTGTTGCATTGTCTGCATTCGCAATGAGTATGGTGACCACTACTTTTGGATTCTCCAAAAGCATTCAGCAAGAAGAATCACTTTGGCAGGCCCATACATAAAAACAACTCCCTACTTCTTAAAAAACCAATCAGTCGCCTTCAGACCGACCTACTTCACTGCTACTTAAAAGATTTCTAAGTACGAAGAACCATTAGAGTGATTTCTTGTCATGTTAGAGAAACCTTATAGAAAATGTTATATAAATTAATTCTGCGCAACAACTAGTATTGATTAGAAATTTCTTGGATGGAAAATAATTTCTCTGTATATCTATAGATATTTAATTTCGGACTGGATCTAATAGGGCCGCTATCGATTGACTATTTAGCGTCAATGTCACTGACAGTAATAGGCTTACAAGCTATTTCGTAACGTCTGTCGGATCACCGGCGTCCTATGAAATTTACTTTTAGGTATATTTATAACTATACAATCGATGGGCTTTATGAAAGGAAACGCGAGTGGCCCAGGAAGGGGCTGGTGTTATTCTGCTGTACGCTCGTCAAATTAAATTATGTTATAGTTAGATTATCTTAAATCATTTACAACTCACATAATTATTTATATGGTTTAAGATCTTTATTTCTTACTAAGAATGAAATTAAAATTATATATTTAATAATCTAAAATGTAAAACTAATTATGTCTCTCCGTTACACTTTCAAGGCTAAACCTCTGCGTTGATTTCAAAGAAAGCTATCACTGAGATACTTTGATTCCCAAGGAAGACCATGGGTTACTTTTCACCACTTTAACTGACGTACACTCTAACTATTTTACACAACTCATACAAGGTCGTCGGATCTATATTGCATCGAACTACGCGGAGCCACTAATTTTCAAAATGCAGGAAACCTAGTTTAAGGATTAGGGGTATCATACTCATATACTTGTCTGTCATACTAGTTAATATAATTTTCTATTGTAAATAGAGTAACTGTGTAAATTTTGTGTGGTAAAGTTTATGCAATAAAACTATTTTTTTATTTAATATCCCAAACAAAGTAGAACCTATACTATGGAATCTATAGAATTTATCAAGTTAAGAAAACGAGGCTCGTTTAACAGAATTCTTAAATGTTTCGTTGAATACATTTACCACATAAGGGATAAACAACTACGATGTTAAGGTGACTATATTATATATATTTATTTATACATACATATGATAACACCCAAACTCTAAAATAGGTATTTGCAGATCATTAAAACATTCACAACAAACAGACAGCAGTCGCATTTGCTGATTCACTGAGGCAGTCAAAATATGTGATAAAAACATTTAGGTTTAAACCAACGAATTATAAAAGAACAAAGAACTAATTTCCAAAGGTCGGTCATCAAAGAAAAGCCAAAAAAGTAACGTAGGTATACGTAAAAGAGGATATCGAGGAATCAAAGTGGATGAAATAAGAAAACATTCTGCCCCAAACAAAATAAATGTTCGAAAAACAATGTGTAAATTTACAGAAATTTTACGTTAAATTAGCTATTGCCCGCACCTTCGCCCGCGTTTTAATTCTTCGAATTAAAAAAAATAAAACTCCCAAATAACGTGTCTTTCTATAGGTAAAAGAACTATTAATTTTTTTTTAATAGATCCATAAATTACGCCCAAACTTTACATCGTATTGCATCTATACGATGTAAAGTTTGATAGATCATAGATGGTATAGATTGTAACAATAATTCAAATTTAGCAATGGAAGAAGTAACTAAGATAGTGAAGTCCTCTTCTTTCATCAGCTTCCACATTCTTTAATTTAAAAATAAACAAAACTTAAAATCTATACAAATAAATAAAATTGAAGTGTCTGTTTGTTTTTTCAAATCAACAGCTTTTCACTAAATGCATGCATGTACCATATATACCATATACGGTGCTAGCATCAAACATTTTTTTTATATTTTATCTATATAAATATATAGATAAAATATGTCTGGTTGTCAGGTACCTACCTCATAACATAGAATAGAAACCAACGATTTAAATAAACATAAGCGTATACAACACAAGACTATGTAAAGGTTTCAAAACCATTGGTGTAGGACTTTGAAAGATGAGCGTTAATGAAAAAACGAACTACGAATAAATTCTTACTGCGTATAAATAGAGACATGTGAATAATGGAACTCCATAAAGGAATACATTAACTCATAATCTACGTGATGAAAGGCTGTTAGGTATTATATTACATGAAAACAAAGCCTACACTGTGATTTTTTTAAAGTTTTCATAAAAGAGGATTAATATTTAAGTTTCAAACAACATGAATTTTTAATGTGGACTTTGTAAAGCGCTCCACAATGTGCTGCGTGGGACTCTTTTCACAGAATAAGCTGATAAGTACAACTTTTGAACATTCAGTATTAACAGTGCATGAAGTCCTCAAAACTGTGAACTCAATGACCGAATAGGGTGTGAGTCGTGTCTGCGGTCAATATATCTAGTGAATGAATAAAACCTTTACATAGTATAAAATAAAGACACTTTTCGTTTTTGTACGATTAGATCTTTAACACTATCCATCCGATTTAATGCCAATTTTACTAAGATTCAAGAGCAAGGTTAATATGTAGAATTCATGCATATTGAGAATTTCAAAGACTTTCGTGCGAATCTGGGGCGGCTCTCTAGTAAGTTAAAAATTTCGTGTGAAGTTAGATTTTATTGATAACTAACTAAACAAAAATACCGGAAAAAAAATAGACAATTATCCAGTTTTACCTATTTTTTTATATTTTAGCTGTCAAAATGATCTGTCACGCCTGATGGAAAGCACAAGCAGAATCCAAGAGTGGTGGTCACCATCCTCAATGTAAATAAGGACAGTGCAGCATGGTCGAGAGCATCGAACAGATACTGCGCGGAACCATCGCAAAGGTGAGAACATGACACACAACACGTGGTGAGAAGACACAGGTGCCCAGGCGAGAAGAACCGTTACACCTTGTTTAGAACACCTAACTTCCGCAACGCCGCCTTAGTGACGCTCTCAATGAACTCGCGCGGTTTGAGGTCGTGGCAGATACCTATGCCTAAGATATCGAGTCAGCCTTGTAATGGTAGTTGAGTGTTCTGAAAAGTCGGAAGGGGAAGGAATGGAGACTTTTTGGCAGAAAACGCGTATATCTGTATTTTCTTGGCGTTGAAGTCGACCACATTTTCGCAGCACCATTGAGAAATGCCGCCCAGAACGTGGTAGAGCTGAGCGATAAGCTACTGTAATTTTTTCCTCGATATCTGCTGACTTTGCTGGAGAAAGGTTATTGCAAACGGCCTTAAGAGGACATTCGGGGGCCATTATTGTGATCCATCTACCTACCACACATACACCTAGTAGTAATAAGCAACGAAAAACTTGCCTAATACCAGTTGTAGGTAATGATTTGATACCATTTCGCTCGAACCGGCCTTTTCGTAAATTATGTAAGGATAAAGGTCATCTCAGATCATTTCATTCATTGACAATCCAGTACACGCTGTTATGTATGTTTCTATCGATCTGTGACTTTTAACTGTAGATTCAATGTCGCTTAGTGTCTTAATTGCATAAATTATCATTAAATTTGAACATTGTATACAGAAGTAAGAAAGAAATCAGAGCGTGTTAAAAAGTAACTGAGATTTCAGTAAATCTTTTACGTGAATAGTCTACTACTCACAAAGTAACAACTGTCCTTTACGACCCACTAAATAATATAAGAACTTTCCTGCCAGATTAAAAAACATTGTATGTGTATGTAACATATGTATAACGTAGCATATTGGTTGCTTTCCCTCGGGACAGTGAACAGCACAACTTACGTTCCGTACGTTGAGTGGACGTTTAATCATGATTACGTTGACCGAAAGTGGCCTCGGGGAGCAGAGGCATGCCATAGCTTAATAAATGGGCACAAATTAAAACCAAATTACTGAACATTGATTGTATTTTTTATGGGTTAAGAAAAAACACATAATTCGAATCAAAGTTTGACTATAACGGACATAGTGTTGTGAATAGGAAATTATTTGTGACTTTTATTTCCTACTAGCTGAACCCCGCGGTGTTACCCGCGGTTATTGTTGTACCTCGAGTAACGCCGCGCGACAAAGTTAGTCTAAAAAAAGTAGCCTAAGTTACTCCCCGGATCATCAGCTACCTGCCAGTGAAAGTCCCGTCAAAATCCGTCCAGCCGTTCCAGAGATTACCCGGAACAAACAGACAGACAGACAAAAAAAAATTAACTACATTTTTGTTATATGTATCGTGTATACATACATATGCATTGATTAAAAAACTGTTATTTTAATGTTACAAACAGACACTCCAATTTTATTTATTTGTATAGATCACACCATTTGGAAACGTTGTACAACCTATTTTGGTATGCTTAAATATATATTTATAAAGACATATTTTAGAATGTAGCGGCCTAATTATAGATGCTAATGTTAAAATTAAATCATATCTAGTAAAACAATGTTTTTTTGTTAGAAATCTGATGAATCATTTATGAGACCATATCAACAATCTTCATCAGAGTGCAAATTGTCAATAGTGTAACATTTGCGTTGGGCTTCCGATCACTATATATCCGGTTTCAATTTCGAAGTCTATAAAGTGTAATAGTGAAACAGATTCTTTACATAGATATTTAGTAGCTAACTATATTGAAAACGTGACATCGTCCTTATATTTACCGTTAGGTAGTTTTCAAATATATATATATATATATATACATATATATATATGTATTTAAACTTTTCTCTGGAATCACTTTTTCTATTGGTGAAAACTGTATTTAAATACGGTATGTAATTTAAAGATCGAACAGGCAACGACATGGACTTCAATATATACCACATAAAGAAAATATAATCTATCTATACTAATATATAAAGCTGAAGAGTTTGTTTGTTTGTTTGTTTGAACGTGCTAATCTCAGGAACTACTGGTCCGATTTAAAAAATATTTCAGAGTTAGATAGTTCATTTATCGAGGAAGGCTATAGGCCATATATCATCACGCTAAGACCAATAGGAGCGGAGCACCAATGAAAAATCTTTCAAAAACGGAGAAAAATTATCACACTACGGGCAATAGGAGACGCAAACGAGGTTGCGTGGGTCTGCTAGTAAAGCATAAATTGAGCATGGATTGTTGGATACAGGACTTGCTACGAACAATAGGGTATAACTTTATATAGGTTTATTTCTTAAAGACAAATCTATAAGTATTATTTCCAATGGTAGTATATTTTCTTGCTGAAGTCAGCTAGTGTGGGTTTTAAGCAAAAATATTCTCCTGAAATTATTATGACCGTATTCGTATGCCGGAATTTTTCTTACTTGTGGAACATTTTTCATTAGCTGTAGCCATCATGCGAAAATCCTCACGTTGAACTGTTGCTTTGAGATATTGTCGGTAAAGAGACATACTTTAATACGGGGTGGAGTATTTTTAGCTGTTTGTAGTAAAAATTATGAAGTTAATCGCGGCAAATAATTTTAAAGAGAATTCTCGTATACAAGTAAATAATCGACGTCGCATAGCTATCTTTATTATTTTCGCATTTAATCTATTCTAACATAACGAGTATAGAGCTGAATATTTTGTTTGTGTGCGCAAATCTCAAGAACTGTGGATTAATTAATATTATGAATTAAGACCGATAGGGCGCCCGGGAGTGGCGTATGCAACAGCATGGTGGCATGGAATTCTTAATTTAGTTGTATAAGTATTTATTTTTTATATAGATGCGAAATCCTTGGATTGAATTATTGTAAATTTCAACTTGGAGAACTTATAAAAAATGTCGCAGAGATGTGGGCAACGCAGGTGATACGGTAGAGAGTTTACAATTTTCTTAACTTGTTTTGGGGCTGCTCAATCAGGGAAGATAAAACAAGTTAATGTAAAAACTTATATCATGTTCAATCTTGGTGATTTTAAAATATGACTGAGATCTTTTTAGAGTTCCCTACCCAATTGGCAAAAAACGGAACCCTTGCTTGTCGTTGTCGAGTCGAGTAGGTATATGTATAGTTATAAGTTACTTATTATTAGTTACTAATTGTTGCCCGCCGCTCCACCCGCGTATACGTCGGTTATCGCGGCAAATAGTAGCCTATGTGTTATTCTGATGTATAAGCTATATTACTGTAAAGTTTCATCCAAATCCGTTCAGTAGTTTTTGCATGAAAGAGTAACAAACAAACATCCATCCAAACATCCATCCATCCTTACAAACTTTCGCATTTATAATATTAAGTAGGATTTCTACACAGTTGGATTTTTTATTTAAACCTTACATCTATACTATAGGAGGCCATTGCAAATGAAGTTTTTACCTGCGATGTTACGGATAATTTTATTGCATTCATTTGCAAAACCGAAAGCGCTAGAAATAGTTGCATGATGTGCTATGGAAAATAAATATGTAGAGATTTTTTGCCCATTTTCGATTAAATTTGAATAAAATTTGGTTTTGCTTTCGATTATGTCTAAAAATTAAGTGAGCAGAGTTGAATTATTATTATTATCCTACGATTGTCCGACTATAACTTTGGCGCAACTGACTCAATAGGGATGAAGCCATCGGCATCAACCGAGCACATGTATATTTCGTTGTAAAAAATGTTGTGGGCCAATGCAATCACTAGACATATCCATTATTATAAAAATATTATGTATTTTAAACTTTAACTTTACTAAGCATTGGGCTGGCCATATTAGACGCAGAACCGACAACCGTTGAGGTAGACCGAGTTTTTATATATTCAACGTGTTAAAAAATTCAATAATAAGCCGATACCGGAGGGTAGACCTTCCCATGACTACTTTGGGAAAGAAATTAAAAAAAATAACTCAATTCTTTTTATAAAAAAATAGAAATTCTTCAAAAAGTGTGATCTCATATTATATTTTTAATACCGTAACCATAATTTGTTCTAAGTGTATGTATGTCATTTAATAGTTTTAAAATATTTTCATATCCTTAGCTTCTGGTTCAATTATTATAAAAAAATCACCGTAACTTATGATACAGGTGTGTTGGTTAATTTTGTATGCTTTTATTTAATTACTTTCAAAATTTTCTTGGGATTAGTTTTCGGACTTTTAGATTTTTTCCTGAAATCTCTTTTTAAACAAATCTAAAGAAGTCATAAAAGTTTGGTCAATGGAAAACTCTGCACAAGAAGTGCATCAACAAATTCGAAAGATTATAATCTTCTAAAGTGAATTGGTCACTTTTGACCGGTCTTGATGTATAAGTTAAGAAAAGACTTATGTCCAAGTATAAACAACCAGTATATAGTATATATTGTATATATACCGCTTAAATATGTATAGTATACCCAAAACGAAGTTTTAAAAATCAAACTTACCTGACAATATTTTTCTGAAAATGTATATCTCTTCTAAATACACAGATAGCATTACTAAACATCAATGTTCACGTAACTAAATTATCTTAAAAGACAGAAGCGAACTAGTAATACCTCGTGGCATTATCAGGCGAATACTACTGTCATTATCTGGGTGATAATCCGTGATAACATACAAATTACTGTGTACTACACGATGATTTTTGACAACATTAACTTGTATCAACCGTTTGTGATAAACTAACAATTAATGTATAATATGTATAGTATTCGTGGATTTGGTATTAAAGTATTAGCCATGTTACGCTTGGCTTAGTGCCAGTGCAAATATTTGTAGCTTGAATTTTATTGGCAGGATATTAAAGTAAATAATAATAACTGGACACACCACGTCACCTCACAATCTAAATAAATATTATATACCTTTAAGCGGGGCGTGAAAAAGCATCTCACTAGGCCCTTATAGTGTGGGTCACCGAACTGCATTGTCCACTTTATGGATGGTGACAATCACTCTTATATTCTACTCATGCTTGCCACCAGGCAGTGTAGAACAATTTTGACAGCTTAAAAATAAAACAATATATATTTAAATGTTTACTAAGTAACACTCGCACCATTGTTTACTTTACTTGATTACGGCGAAGCCAAAATGAATGGGAATAGTTTTGGGAATCTGTGTACGTATGTGGGTTCCACCGTAGCATCTAAAATACTGAACCGACTTTAATGATTGAGCTGTCAATAAATTCGTATTAATAATCCGGATAATATAGGCTATAAAACTTTTTACGTACTCGATTTATAGCTTTTTTACTTTTTCATATTAAGTAACAGTATTTAGATTAATACCAGCAGCCTTATTCATAAATGTTATTTAACTTAAAGCAATAGTTCTGTAATTTTCAACTTTAAACTTAAAGTAAATAATAACACATACCCGTTGTTTGTTAAGTAACGTTTATTAATAAGACCGCAGTAGTTTATTTCATAAAGTCGACTAGTGTGCACTTCTCGGCCGAATTGTTTTATCATATATATGATTTTTATAACGCAACTTTTTTTCTAACTATATTTTAACAAAAGATTACTCCCGCATTATGAATACATATCCCGTGACGCGGTGGACTTTGCAAACATACATGAAAGGGACTCAAAGAACACCCAGACTCAAAACAAAAGTTTGTGGATTACACAAAGTACTGTCCCGTGTGGGATTAGAACACACAACTCTTGGCGCAATAGAGAGCGGCGTGGTGACCGCTTTAACCACTACTACACTACACTAGTCATGCAGTCAAAACTAATGAAATAACTGTTAAAAGTTCAAGTTGGATTTGTTTTAATGAATTGTAGCGATTGGTGACCTACTTATGGTCCATGTATTGATACCCAATAGCCGCGACTAGCATTTCAAATGCTCAGTTTAGACATGTAGACGATGGGAAAAGTGCAATAGGTAGTTCTCTTCGACATGAGGTATTAGAGCCACGCTGATTTCAGCACGGTAACGTCGGCTCGACCGGGGCGGTACTACCCTCGCACAGAAGATCACCGTAAAATGACAGCGTTCGTGTTGTCGTGTTGCGATGGTGAGTGAGACCGGAGGCCCAATGATGCGGAATCATCCAACTGTGTGTCCACCAAATGGTGACCAACACTCTTGGATTTTGCCTATGCTTTCCATCAGGGAGAGAAGAGTCATTTTGGCAGACCAATACATAAAAAAAAGATGACCTAGTTTCACCAGTGTCACCTCTATACCTGTCGGTAGTAAATTTTTTTTATTAATCATTGTTTTCTACTGCTTGATGGTATAGCACGCCCGTATCTCGAAGAGCACGTCACACCGTCGGTCCCAGTTATCATGAATATCTATTGCAATCGTTATCGGGAAGTCAGTACCCTAAAATATTATGACAACATTTTTTTTTACGTTTGACATCCCCTCGGGCCTTCAGCCCACCGGAGTTTGCGGCGGGGCGGTGTGTCGGAATCGAACCGACTAAAACCACACGGTGTGCCACTCTGCGCCTGAGACGAGAGGGATCCGGGAACTGCTGTTATTAAGATCTCCGGACCAAATATATTGATTACTAGTTTAAACTTCGAAATTAGTTCATTTCAGGGTTTCCGAGGTTTAATGCCGGTCGCTCCGAGGAAAAACTGACAATCAGGTAAATCCGATTGAACTTGAAGCCAACTCAAGTAATGTTGGGAGTAATAAAGGCTAGGAAGATGATGATCATCGTTTTCTACTTAAACAAAGTGTTGATTATATTTCAGTTCTATACTGTTCTAAACTATAGGCAGTAGGTCAGATTCTATCCTTGGACAAATACTTTGACGAGTACGATTACTTATTCTGCTGCTGTATGTTTTTAGAAATAGTATATTTTGTCCACGGCTCCACCCACGTGTTACAGAAAGACAGACGAAAGTAATTTCTAATTTACAATATTGGAATAGATGTATCCATTAGTGTCAATATTAATTAAGTTTTATTTAGCATATGAATGCAACAAGCATACTTTTTTATTTCGCTAACTCTCTACAATGTATAAATTTTTATATTATATATTATGTAATTAACACTACTTTTGCAGTATCACATAAATCTAAGCGACATCTTAATCTAGATTTTCAAAAACCTATTCAGTGAAACTAGTCGCCGTGATTAAATATGTAACCATTCGATATTGTTAGTCTTTTGAACAACATAGTCTAACTACGTATTTTTCGAAGAGGTACAGGTATTAACAAAGCAGCGAGGCGACATTTACTTAACTTTTCTTATCTTTGTTGGTGAATAATTCGATAAATGAAATATTCTTATATACTTTAGGTGAGATCTCCTGCACTAGTAAGACCATCGATAATTTTTAAATATCTATACTAATATATAAAGCTGAAGAGTTTGTTTGTTTGTTTGTTTGTTTGAACACGCTAATCTCAGGAACCGCTGGTCCGATTTGAAAAATTCTTTCGGTGTTGGATAGTCCATTTATCGAGGTAGGCTATAGGGTATACATCATCATGCTACTACTAATAGGAGCGGAGCAACAACGAAAAATGTTTCAAAAACGGGGGAAATTTTCACGCTACGGGCAACATAAGGCGCAAACGAGGTTGCGTGGGTCAGCTAGTACTATACAAATACTCTGCCGATGTACAAAGTACATGTAGTTTGAAATAAAAACAAAATAAAAGTAGTTTGAAAAATGCAAAAACTTCCTTGATAGCAAAGTCCCTCAAACACTATTTAACGGAGACACCCGAAATAGACGGATGTAACAGTGCATTTGTGACATACCAAAACTACTTTTAATGTCTACCCCGAAATAAACGAAAGCGTCTTTGGGATCACTTAAGTTATGAATAACTAGCGATGGGAAGTGACGACCACCGACATTTATCCTAAGAATTACAAGTGTCTGAGCTACTCTTTAAATCCTCCTCTCCTCAGAATGAGAAGACGATGAAGCTTTAGGCAACGATAACCTCACTTACTTTATTATAAGCTACGCAAGCATGATTTAAGGCTCGTTTTCTTTGAGTACGTTCTACTACTCCTTATGTCGGTCCCAAGGTCAGTGCTGAAAAATCAGTAGAATCACGACATTTGTTTTAAAATTTTACCTTCAGCCGAATATTTTAATGTATAACTGGTCGAGTTCAACGCCAAGAAAACACAGGTGGGCGCGTTTTCTGCCAAAAAGTCTCAATTCCTTCCCCTTCCAACTTTTCAGAACACTCAACTGCCATTACAAGGCAAGCTCGATATTCCAGGCATGGATGTCTGCCGCAACCTCAACCCGCGCGAGTACGTTGAGAGCGTCGGTAAGGTGGACAGTATAAAAAAAAAGAACAATCTTGGACACTGCTAAAGAGTGTTACTAATTGACTTTAGATAGCACATTAATATAAATTAGTGGTTGGCTAGAGGTCGACATTCGGCCATAGATAGCTCATTCAATTATTGATACAACACAAAGCTTCGTCGTAGATAAGAAAAGAGTGTTTCCAAGTTTTATTTGCGAACTCTAAGTTAGTGAAAAGATGAAAAATCCCGGTTGACAAATAAAGCAGAAGAAGATACAGAACTTTATGTCTTTGGGTATTGGGTATTTGTATATAGACTTGTAATAGTGTGTGTAAACTATAAAACGGAACGAAATTTGATGCTTGTCTACTGGCATGAGAAGATTAATTTTGTTATTTGATTAGCAACTTTATGTGATGGAATTAAAGTAAAATTTCTTAAAACTAATATCGTAGATGGTGTAGTTTGATTAGGCCAGAGGTCGGGCAATTTTAGTAAAATATCAAAGTCTATTGATAACAAGAAAACCATACAATTTCCTAGACTCTACCGTTACCAGTCACTTAAAATAAAGTACTTAAAGAAGCAGATCTTTAATCAAGACCTACCTATAGATGCAGACACAAGAACAAGAGTATTCCAGAACTAAAGAAAGCGTATAATATACTCTAATGTAATAATAAAAATAAGTGTTACCAATAACACTCTCTATAATAAATTAACACATATTTCAGAAGGCCGTCAGATCACGTCAGGGTTAAACGTATTTATATATTTATTTCAAAATACCCGTTCTAAATAAACGACACTCAGTTATTGGTTCTTGGAAAGAATTAAATCCACGACTTGTAACTTAGAAGTTAGGTTAGAAGTTAGCAGGAACTTAGTACTACTAGACATCTTATTTTTAAAGATCTTGAGTTATCGAATGACATGTGTCGATTGGACAACAAATTAAACGTAAGCTTTTCGGAATTCGAATAGGGAATCCAAAAATATCGCTACATACTGTAATATTTATTCTAATATAAATGGAAAGTTTATTGGTTCTGTTCAGGGACGACCTTGTTTAATGTTGTTATAAATTATGCAAACACAATGTTGATTCAGGGCAAAATCCTTGGTTTATAGACCCCCAAAATTAATTCACAAAATAACTTGTGTTCGTCGAATCCATGTAAAAACAGTTCGTACAAACAATTTCTGGGTACAACGGCTATTTTTTTATATTGTAACGAGCAATACCTCGTTGGTGCAGTGGTAGTGTATACGCCTGCTGTGCTTGAGGTCTCGGCTTTGATCGCTGGGTAAATTCGACTAAATGTTTCTATGATACACAAATATTTGTTTAAATGTTATCTATGTATGTAATTACAAAAAAGGTACACAGGTATTCTATTCTTAATCCACCTTTTTATGTACGAGTCTGCCAAAATGACTCTAATCTGCCTGATTGAAAACATGGGACATGGCCCTAGATCACCATACTCAGTGCGAATCCAGACACTGCGACAACTAAGCATGTGATCCATACTATGGCTGCCTATATTGAAATGGAATAAAATTTATTTATTATTTATTATTTATTTATTTATTATTCAAATGTTTCGGTCTCGCATTCACCAACGAAACACATTAGCACGAATGAATATTTCATAGTGAAAGGGGTTGTTTAGTTTGAAATTAGTTGGCGTGGAAGTAAAATAAAAGGTTATTTTCTAATCTTTACAATTAAATGGTCTATGAAAGATACTGAACACCTGACTGCTTTGAAAGAGAACATTGGGGTGAAAAAGTAATACAACACATGTTAACAAGCTTACTAGTCAATAAAAGTCTTGTATTGTTTAATCATTTTAAAGTGTAAGAATAAATCATTCATCAGCTTCCTAGGGGTTTATTATTCCCAAGATTATTTGGGGTCGGCTACTAGTTCAACCGATTTTACCTGAATATCAGTTTTTCCTCGGATGTTTGAGGGTACCGACTTCCCAATAACGTTTTTCATAGATGTTCATAATCACAGAACCCTCTGATTAACAAGCTCTCCAAAGTACGGTTGTGAAATACCGCCAATCTTCCATACTCCGAGCTGATATTAAGTTTTATTTTTAGAAAAACCCAATAACACTTGGCCGGACCTGAGAATAAAACTTCAGACCTCTTGATCGTCAATCGCATACGCTATCCGCTATACCAACGAAGGAGTCCACTAAGCTTTAAGCATAATAATGAAAAAACGAAGTGTGTTTAAACCATTGTAGATTTATATGTAGACCTTATCCGAATAGAAAAATTAAATACTGCGAAATGAAAAAAGTCTCTATTCTGTTCCTTTCAGCCCTTTTCTTGAAAGTAATACACAGACAAAGTTGTAATCGTTTAGTTTATTGAAAAAATAACAAGGTAAATTCGTTTTTTTTTTAAAGACTACTCCTGTATTAGGGATATGCATATGCATCCAGTTGTGAAGCTTAATTGGAGGCCTTTGGACGGCTTAGAAACATCCAACCGCAAGATTACGTGGCCGCAACGTTGTCTTGCCAGTCCCCGACCCGCACTTGGCCAGGGTGTAGACCTTGACCTTAACCCTCTTCTGAGAGGAGACCCAAGCCCAGCAGAGGGACGTTACAGGTTGTTGATGATATGCATCCCGTGTCGCGAGGGACTTTACATACACACAATTTAGCGATCCTGCCAAAGTGAGTTTAATCTGTCTCATAGAAAGCATGAGCATGATCAGATAATGAAACATGCAACATGGTAACCCACATTATGGCGGCCTTCTTTACAAAATACTAAATTTGTAATCAGGATGTTTAATCATATTTTGTTTTCTATTACAAATAAATATGTAATAGATAAAAATACATATTTGAATTACAAATTATATTTGTGCCCTGAATGTTTTTATCCTAAATAAATATTTAACGAAATCTATATTTAGCATAGGCGAGATAGGATCGTTTGAAAATCGCCTACAATGATAAAGTTAACTAACCGACCCGTGCCCACTTCGTTTTTCTTCTACTTGATTTCCAAATACTATTATTTTTAACTGACTTTTTGGTCAATCTTAACAAAATATGGGCTTTGTCACTTCTGAATAGTGTCGCTTTCTATTAGTAAAAGAATTTTCAGAATCGGATTAGTACTTCCGCAGATTAACCCTTATGAAAGATTTAGTATAGGTACTAATATTATAAATAAGTAAAGTTTCTAACTTTGTTTGTATGGTCTATGATACATTTGTTTTGGGTTATTATGTATATACAGTTTATATCAATTAAGGGTTAGGTTTTATAAATCAGTTAGTTCTTTTCAATCTTTATAATATGTTTAAGATTATTTAGTGCTGTTTAACATCGGTTTTGATTTTTGTTGCCCTCTTAATACTCGTTTTTTGTCTTGTAGAGTCATAATGCAAAAATAATGATATGACAATAAGAAATAAGGCAGCACGATATTATATTAATTGAACATTTCATTGGCATTTTTAACGAGGCATTGTAACCATGCAATGCCCGCAATCCGTTGTCAAAGTCATTGGGAAGGGAAACCTTTCAACGGCATTCGATTTGTCAATCAAAACGCTGAGAAAAACTGAGGAAAAACTTTAACGATAACTTGCGGGAGATTCAGAAAATCTTCCGTTGTTATAAAGCGATGAACTTGTATTCGCAAATGCGTGGCTATTTCGAACAGAGCCGTTTTACTTGCAAATAGTTTGCACAAGACAAAAGTAATGCTTTAAACATATTTTTCATTTTCCCACCTCAATATGTCTCGATGGCACATTTCAGGTCGTATTAATATTCATTTTAACTATTTTTATTTCTTTAGACTAAATAACACATAACGATGGTTCACAAATCAAAATACGTAGGCCTGATGCGTTAAAGAGTAGAATGAATAGATTGATTTCGTATAGTTGTCCTGAATAACTATATATATATTATGTACTGAAGGACTCTTCATTTATTGATCGATATCTTTATTTTTAACTTTGTTAGCATTATCGTATCACTGGTTTGGAACTACCTGTAATTTAAAAATGCATTAGAGCATTTGGGAGGGCTATTGTGGGTGTGCCGTTTGGCCTGAACTGCATTGATTATCCAAGCAACTAACATAACTCATGTCAATGAAAAGATAACCGGATAAGTAATTGGCAAGCTGTACAGTCCCGAGAAGGTCAACAACGAAGCAAAACCACGTCATACTATCTATGCACTATGATAGCTCTGTTACATACTACATTGATTGGTGTTGAATGAACTTCTGATTCTAGTCTCATCAATTAGTTTTATACGTGTTTATTCGTGCAGTATAATACATTATATCTATGCGGCTACCTCTCATCGGTTCATTAGACAGTGGCACGCGCATTTGTTACGACGATGATCCTTTAAACAGTTTAATGACCTCCAAAGCATTGCCGTCACCTAAGAAACTAGCATAGATTTATTGCTTTTCCAATTTCAAAGGTACTCTCACATACAGTCATTAGGTGCATATTAGATTGCGCATGCGACCTTTAGGTATTTTCGTTTCGTTGCAACTGTTCCGCGCAAGCGATCGATATTAAACATTATTCCAATGTTTTGAGAGTTGGTATTTATGTGAATGTATTTAAGATGTATATGAAAGTCACTCAAATTATTGGTCAACCTTGTTCGGTATATTTAAGAGAAAATTTATTAAGCTTAAGGATTTGATATTGCTTCTTCGTGACTTGGATCGGCTGATTCTAAGAAAGAATAAATGATTGAAACGATTAGTTTTACCAGGGCCTCGTAACTTAGCTATACATGCATACTTTAGAGTTAAATGAAAGAGTATAGCCTAAAGGCTTGGGTCACCTGCATCTTTATTACTTGGTCCATCTAATTTTAGAGCAAAATAAGTGAACTGCCAAACGTTACTTATATCTTCGTTACAGGTTTTTGTATACAAGTATGAAATATACTTATTTTTATATTTACACAAAGCAAAATAAAAAGAAATTGTTAGCACGAAATTTTCAAAAGTTTTGAATAAATACCTTTGTTTTTTTTCTATTCAAAGAATAATTATAATTCAAATGATTTCTTCACAGGATTCTATTAATAAAAGAACAAGGAGCTACTTCGTAACAAGAACTACAGAAATGCTTCCCCCTGCTCCCTTCGGCCTTGGCTCTCTTACGTATTTGTTTATTTTCTGCGGAAAACAATGTTTACTTACAATTATAAAGATTCTGAGAGCCAATTAAAAAGTGCTTTCGTTTATAATTTCACAATTAGAAATGAATTTATAGCAATATAATGGTGAACATTATTACTGTAATAAATCTTGGTTGTATAGTTCGTTATCAAATACCTTAGTAGTGAATCTAATCCGATTCTCCAAATCGGATTACAGGTATATTCCACTCACTAGATTTTTGATCTAAAAGTCGTTTACACTTACAAATAAGATCTTCTAGGCTCGTCTTTGACATTTGACAATCGCTAATATTTTTATTAGTTCTTGTTGCATACAGTATTTTATTAGTATCTGCTACAAGTATTGACGTTACTTTTACTTTTACAGTGATCATTGTAATGGCTGTTTAGTTATGTACTTAGTGACGGTAGTGACCGGTCGGAGGGGGGGAAGAGGAGGGGCAGTAGAGCGTTACTGTTGTTTACTACTAATACACCTCAACACAAAGTGTACTACGGTCGTCATATTAGGTTCCCTGGCCTCGGCGCATTCAGACCGACAGTGCCTTTGTCAACAGCACGTGAACTGCGGACAGTGTCTTAAATTATAAATTATTGTGTTACATAAAACAAACATTGCAGTATAATATAAATAAAAAAAAACATGCATTGTATTAAGTCATAGACAAAAGTCTGGTGTGAAACTCAAGCAATTTTTCATGTGCAATACTGTAATTACGTCATCAAAACAAACAGTGAAAGCAACATTTAAAGGTTGCATTGTAGTTTGTAGAACTGTCATAACTTTAGACCTGAACGGTGGTTATTGAGCCAGTCTTGCGAATATTCAAGCGATAAGGCTATCCATGCTGATAGACTAAGATCGTCAAATTTGCTTTGGGATGATGCGGCCTTGGCGTTCACAAGGCGTAAGCATGAAAAAAATGATCTTTACCAAAAAAGTTTTGAACATAACCTACAAAGCCAGTCGTAGTGTAAACATTCCGGGTTGTTAATATGGTAATCGGGTGCTCTGTTTGTATGGTAGGTATTATGTTTGTAAGACTTACGGTTATGTGTGTGTGGCGGGATGAGTCGGCGAGGTGAGGAGTGGCGTGCGCTCGTTGCGAGCGTGGCCGCGCGACTGCGAGGCTCGCGGGGTGATAACACGCTGATAAGCGACGTCACTGCGCCGGTAAAATGACGCTGCGCCTCCGCCGCGCCGAGATTGTGTGCCGCTGCGATTATACAGGTGTTAATGGCTTCGGTAGTGTGTCGCCAGTTACATTCTATGTTACAATATCGTCACCTCTATTTGCTTTAGCTGTAACAGGTTGTGTAATTGTGTTCGAATTTTACATCGTATTTACAGATAAACACCCCAAAAATCATGTTAGAGGGTTCAGACTTTTTGGTAAAATCCCATTAAAGGTACAGGCTTGTGACTCCATCTTGTTTGATATTTTACCTAAATTGATTTATTCATCCTTATAGGCCTCCGTTTCCTACCATTGTTTTTCCTTCTTATCAATCTTGCCTAGTAATCCCTAATGAGCACAATCGTCGGCAAGATACCTAGCTCTATCACAGTAAGGAAATAAGAGTACAAAGAGAGATTGTGTATTCGAGGAATTAAAATTTTTCTATACCAAATTGTAATGCTACCTATCCTAGTTCTTATTTTTAGAATAATCCTGGATCGTAAGTGAATGTACAGTTACGGAAAAGTATGATTTGAAACCTCGTCAGGTAACCAAATGATAAATTTTCAGCACTGTAGCCGTCGCCGTTTTTGGTATATTATGCAGATACCAGCAAAAGTAACGAAACTTTCATGACGCTACTTCAATCCTCTGATAATAATGATAACATTTCTATTAACTTTGAAGGGATTAGAAAAACAACTCTAATCTAGCCCTCAGTAAGATTGTCAGTTTCAAAATAATCAATATTATTTATAGTCGTGAAATAAGCAATTTTAATTATACGTGTTATATCTCAAACTTAAGGAAAACACTACGCGAAATTGTAACCAATTATTGTCTAAATATAATTCTTAACAATAATAGTATATTATATCAGTAGCTTAGCTCTTTGCCAGTTAAAGACTCGTCAAAACCAGTCCAGCTGTTCCAGAGATTGGCCGGAACATACTTACAGATAGACAAACAGACTAAAATTGTAAAATGGACATTTTATTGTAAGTAGGTACCGAATAAACTTTTATTGTAAAAGTAGATTTTTTGTTGTGAGTACCGTATGTACTTTCATATGTATTAAGTGAAATCTGTTTATTTGTTTGTTTAGATAGGACGGACGGCGATAAAGAGTTGAACAAAGTGAACAGTAACATCTAAGCCTTAAAAACTAACAAGTACTACTACTACTACAAATAACTAACAAAAAAGTACTTATCTCATCGTGGGTAATTATTGCTTGAGCCATTACCTCATTGTTAACCATGTATGTCCTGTCAATGTCAGAATAAATAACTTTTCCAGCTGTTATAGATAGTAAATCTATTACAGCTCAGTTCTTTGGATATACTACTAACGTAATTCTTTTACATTTTGTTGCTTTATAGTACCTAATAACAGTCTCTAAAATAAGTCGCTAAGGGATATATATTATATACCAGCAACCTTCCCCGGCTTCGCACGGGCTCTTTACGGAAAATATAATATATCCTATGTTACCCCGAGAAGATGTGCGTGATTTTCCGACGTCTTCCACAAATATCGTTATATTTTAGCAAATATACTTAATAATTTAACAAACTATATACGAAAACCTTCGTCAAGAATCACTCTATCTACTGGTAAAAACAGCATCAAAATCCGTGCGGTAGCTTTTGAGTTTATCGCAAACAGATAGACAGACAGACAGACGCGGTGAGGGACTTTGTTTTATAATATATGTATTGATGACTAAACTATAAAATTGCCTAGTCTTACTATAGAACTCTCAAAATGTACATAACATCAGCACATGAGTAGATAAACAGCTATCAGATCTGAATTATTTACCTGTATTCACATGTGAAAAATAACTTAGCTAATAGATTCATGTAACTAAAACACAAAAAAAACAAACGATTAATAAAATATAATTCATGAAAATAAGACCCTTAGAATCAAATATCGACCATAGGACCAAACCAGTAATTACCATGTTTGAGTAAGCCAACGGTTATTTCCCACTGTAGGAGACACAACGTTCCTTCTAATTTAGCCAGCTGCCTAAATTAGTACCTACGTTATATGTAGTATATACTTAAAATTTCCATATAATGCTGATTACCTGTTTTGTTACGGTTTCCGTTGCTCAAACAAAAAGATGCATATACTCACGGCTTTATTATTTAAAATAATAAAATGTTGAGTACTTATATCTGAGAATGGGTAACATTGGCTGACATTATTTATTTTCCCTAAAAATATATTTCATCTCTCACTATTTATATAATATATGTATGGATATAATTATTACATTTTATTAAACACACTACACAAATATACACCACCGGACATGGACAGACAAACGACACCGGGCGCGGGCCCTATCGTAATATCAGCGCTGCAGTCACCCTGACTGCAGAAATATGCTGAGATAGGCGCCTTTTCTGGCACTGCACAGGGCATTATAATTGCTTATTATGTCCTATAACCTCAAATATGCTTCAAAGCATGTATTTGTCGTGTGTATGTCAGAATAAATGTTTTTTCTTTCTTTCTTATTTTCTTTCTTTCTTTATATTGAAAACGAGAACGCAGTGGCAGGGAAGTTCTGTCGATGAACCATGTATCGCCACAAATAGGCTTTATTAGATTGATATCAAATAGAAAAGTTGTCTGAGCAAATCAGATTATTTTAATGCATAGACCTGATAAAGAGACACTACTCTGCCTGATGGAAAACAAGCAGAATCAAGAATGGTGGTCACCATACATTGCGAATGCAGACAATGCAACAATGCAGCATGGAAGCCCACATTGTGGCGGGCTAGTGATGCTTCGGCATCATTCGGCCTCCGTTCTTGCACAAACCAACGAAACACGTATAAAAATAATTATTATTTATTTCAGACATCTAACACAGTACATCTAGTCCTACACTAAGCAGAGTTTGAATTATGGTTCCTCTATTCCAATGTTTACCCTACATGATAGACATGTAGGGTAAACATTGGAATAGAGGAACGACGCATACCTCGCTTATTTGTGTCTTCATTTGGGTTCGACATCTCAAAAGAGTATACGAAGAACTATTTTGTTTCGTACCCAAAAAATAAAATCACACAAATATCACTTTCATCAAATTATTATGTAAACACGCATTACTTTTTTTGTATAAACAAATGCTAGAACATCGTGCTGATAACGATTTGTTGTAATTTTTGTATTTGAAAATAAAAGAGGTGTTTCATGTGTTTCGTCTAGATTGTTATTTATTGAAGTGTCAAGTAGCCTAGTTACATAGAATAAGAAGGATTTTGAATACTTTATAAGAACACTATAAAAAAACAGCATTATTACAACATCTTTCTTTTGCAGATACACGTATGCTGTACAATATAATTGACTGCCTCGGTGGCGCAGTGGAAGCGTATGCGACTGCTGTGCTTGAGGTCTCGGGTTCGATTACCGGGTTGGAACAAATGTTTGTATGGTCTGCAAATATTTGTTTCGGAGTTTGGGTGTTTTCTATGTATAATATGTATGTATTAACAATATATATATGTATTTATATTAGTTGTCTAGTACCCATAGCACAAGTTCTACTTAGTTTAGGACTAGATGGCATTATGTGTTAGATGTCCGAAATATTATTATTATTCTTATTAATGTACATAACTGAAAGGCCCGTTAAAGAACATATCAAGTAATATGCATCATTGCAAATCGTCATCATATGCAAGTAACTTTTTATTCTAAACTAGCTTTTGCACGCGGCTTTGCTCACGCAGACTTTCATCGCCTGATTTAGCTTCTTAGGGGTAAAATTTCAAAAAATCCTTTCTTAATGCTCACTTACGTTATATAAAAAACCTACATGCATAATTTCAGGATTCTAGGTTCAGTTCAGAGGTTTGGGCTGCACGTTGATCTCTGGATATGTCAGTCACCTTCCTCTTATATATATATACTAGCCGACCCACGCAACCTCGTTTGCGCCTTATATTGCCCGTAGCGTGAAATTTTCCCCGTTTTTGAAACATTATTCACTGTTGCTCCGCTCCTATTAGTAGTGGCGTGATAATATATACCCTATAGCCTTCCTCGATAAATGGACTATCCAACATCGAAAGATTTTTTCAAATCGGACCAGTGGTTTCTGAGATTAGCGTGTTCAAACAAACAAACAAACAAACTCTTCAGCTTTATATATTAGTATAGATATAGGTACACTAGCTTTTGCACACGGCTTCGCTCACGCAGACTTTCATCCCCTGATTTACCCCCTTAGGGGTGGAATTTCAAAAATTCCTTTATTAGTCCTCACTTAAGTTATATAAAAATCCACATGCAAGATTTTAGAATTCTAGGTTCAGCGGTTTGGGCTGTCCGTCGATCTCTCAATCACCTTCCTCTTTAACATATTATATATATAGATTATATATAGATAGATGAACTTTAAAAAACATTTTCCAATATTGTGTTCACAGCTGATTGAATTACCACTATTCTTTTACATATCAACTAAAGTGAGGTTTCTCAACATTGCTAAGATAAAATTCAATTACAAAGCTTTCTTTGTGGGTAGTGAAGAATGCAATTCCTCTGAAAGAATGCCCGTACATCGGCTATGCAATAAGAAATTAATCTCTGTAAAATCTGAACAATCTGGAAAATAATAAACCACTACATTCTAGAATTAAACTCACTTGTACTTATTTTATACGGTTACTAGCTGTCCCGGCAAACGTCGTTTTGCCATAACTACTAATAAATTAAAAATTAATTAAAAAAACATTGTCCAGCGGACAAAATTGTGAATCTAAACCATTCTCAGATCCCCTTGAACACACACAAAAAATTTAATCAAAATCGGTCCAGTCGTTTGAGAGTAGTTCAGTGACATACACACTCACAGAAGAATTATATATATAAAGATAACCTTTGAGAATGCCATAAGGCGAAACCGATCAGGTATAAATTTAAATAAAATAGTGGATATAACCTTTTTGAATGCCATAAGGCGAAACCGGTCTGGTGTCAATTTAATTAAAGTAGTGGAATAAGTACAAGTCAGTTTAATTCTAGAATGTATTACAACGAGTTCCATCAAGTGCCGACAATCGAGAGTATAAATTAAAAACTTTTACCCGACTGTTTCACGCAACTGTTTCTGTAACTGCTTCGTTGGTGTAGCCTAGCGTATGTGACTGCCGGTCAAGAGGTCTCGGGTTCGATTCCCGAGTCGGGCCAAAAAGTGTTATTAAGATTTTCAGATTATAGAAATGCTTAATAATGGCCCAGAATTCGAAAATTAAGTTAACTCCAAACCTCTGTGACTCGGGGAGCACGTAAAGTACAAGGCGGTCCTGCGCCTGATCTCTCCTCGGTCGTGTCGGATAGTTTTCCCATCGCAATGTGTGAGAGAGAACCATAGCATTATTATAGATAGAATGGGATGACATACGGCTACCTGTAAGCGGATACGTCCAACGGTTAGATAGAAAGAGAAAATCACGGTACCCTATCTGTTATTCTCAACTGAGGCATGCGTAGTAAAGAACTGACGTGAAACTGACTTACGGCCGTTTTCAATAACCTATCTATCTTTAGTTCTCCTTACTACAGTTAAACAAATCTATCTTTTTACTCTTACTTACGTTTCAATAACCTACCGGCAGATAGCATTTCCTATCGACGTTGTCTATCTATCTTTGGGAGGACGGATAGGCTACTAGACATAGGAACTCGCATAGTAATCGGACTAACTTGTATTTCAATATAAGTTTCGAGTTACTCTCCGATAGGCGTAGCTAACTACAGTAACGTCATTTGCTTATCTGTCAACATCGGTCAGTTACGCGCCACCCGGCCAGATAGAATTTCGAAAATAATTAACTTTCCAAGCAAATATAAAATAAAGGAAGGTTTTAGCAGTGATGATAGCGACATGGAATTATTTGGAATTATTATGGATTATGATGAAAGCAGTGACAGTGATACTGAAGAAAACATACAGTGTAAATTATATGACTAAATTAAATGACTACGAATTTGTATATAGATTTTAGACTAAATAAAATTGGTGTGAATCAGTCAATAAATATGATAAAACCATATTCAAGTGTAAAATTCAAAAGGTAAGTTTTCAGTTATCGTTTTAAGTCTCAACTTTATACTTCAGTCAAATTTGCTATAAATTTATAAACAACACATTAAACTTTTCTATAATTTGACAATTACGAGCAATTGTATTATATTTTCTTCATTGAGTTTGGCTCAAGTGTAGGCTCATAATGGTGCTAATATTGCCATGTGAATATCAAGTTTTAACAAATGTCTTATTTTTCCAGAAATCACGGCATATCCACCCTCCATCAGATACTTTTGGCTCTAAAATTTTATGCATTGGGTACTATGTATGTTGCAGATTTCATCGGAGTATCTATAGCATCTGCTAGTCATATTGTCTTTGATGTATCTAGAGCCATAGCAAGATTGTGCCCAAACTTTGTTGTGTTACAAAATCACACTCGACAAGAGTTTTATAATATTGCTAGATTACCCAGAATACATGGTGTCATAGATGGCACCCTTATATTAATATCACCAAGTAAGTACCTCATCTCATATTGAACTATCTCATACTTCTATTTAGGTTCTGGTCTAACTTATTTTTTTTATGTTTTCATACTATTTGTACATACATATTAATACCGTTTTCGTATTATTTACAGACTCAAATATTAGAGAAGAATTTGGAAACAGGAAAGGAACATTCTCTATCAATGTACAAGTTGTGTGTAATTGTTCATTAGTGTTTCTAAATGTTGTTGCCCGATGGCCAGGATCCACTCATGATACCACTATATTCAACCACTCTAATTTAAAAGGTCACTTATTTAGTTGTTTATTCTGTGAATAATAAGTTTTTAGAAGCGGTTGTAGTCTAGTGATAAAGGCATTGGACTTGCGAAAAAAAGATTGTGGGTTCAAATCCTGACCAGTAAGTACACTACCGACTTGAACCCACTCCTAACAAGCAATTTAGCTTAGTTGGAGTGGTTAACGGGTATACTAGTAATTTCAGTTGCTAGTAATCCTTTTTAAAAAAGAAATTTAAAAAAAATAAGTACCCCGTTCCTATTGCTTAAACAACTGATATATAATATTAAACTTGCAGATTATTGTGAACAAGGTGGACTTGGCAATAGCTGGCTGCTTGGTGATGTGATGCTTACCCTATCTGTTGACACCCCTACTCAACCCAAATATTCCATCAGAGCAATGTTATAATGAAACTCACATTAAAACAAGAAATACTATAGAGAGGTTTGTTTTGTATACTAAATACTATAAGCAGGGTAAATGGTTTAAATACACTATTAATACCTACTGTAATTGCAGATGTATTGGAGTTTGGAAAAGAAGATTCCCCAAGCTATCCTTAAAAATGAGGCTAAATTTAGAAAATATGCAAACCATTATTATTGCCGCTGCTATGTTACATAATATTGCCAGGAACATGAATTTGGCAGAGATAGAGCCTGAAATATCAATTTCAGAAACAACCCAGGAGGAAAATGTAATTATTCATGACAATTTCCAACTTTAAACATGTCAGAACGGCTATTGTTAATAAATAATTACTTTAATGTGTAAAATAAACAATAATTATTCATATTTTATGTATGTTTTATTTCCTTTCACCTATTTTAGATCACAATACAATATAACTAATCACTATATCACTATATACTATATATATCACTATGATCAGAATATAATATAATGATAAAATGTTAATTAATTTAAATCCTTTTTCGATCTGGCTTTTTCTGATTCTAACTAGAGTTTAGCAATATTTAATTCCTTTTCTTCATTTTCTAATTCTAGTTTTCTATTTTCCAATTCTATTTTTCTTTTTCATAACCAATAAAAACTCTGTCAGATCATTTGCCCTCATCCTGCGGGCCTTACACTTTTCCTTTTCCATTCCTTACATGTTTCCGCTTGGCTGTTAAAAGTAATCAAAGTTATATGCTGCTCTTTTCCCTTCAGATTATTGAACTGACCCATTAATGAATTGGTGATAATATTTTTAATACATAGCATGGACTGAACACAAAAGACATGGCGATCTCACAGCTTGGCATGTAAACATTAATTTATTGACTATAGGTGTTGTAATATATATAGTTTCAGTATTGTATATCGTATATATTGTATTTGATGTTTGATAATGTTTCTGATCTTTCGAAAAACAAAATACATATTTATTTTACGCATAACGTAATAACAAACGTCAATTCCAATGTCACATCATGTCAAAACGTTTTATTTCATTATTGAATGTGGTAAACAAATAAAAAAAATCAAGTTGATGTTGATTCACCATAAAATCTTTAAAAAAATACATACAACAAGTACTTTTAATAAAAAAATTAAATAGTTAATATTTGTTTTTAACATTAAAGATTTGCGCAGCAAAACACTAAACGTATCAAGAGGGAACAAGCTATCCTTCGTTGGTAAGAGATAGATAGCGCTTATCCTCGATTGTGAAACGCAAGTTATGGATAGATAAGATCAAGCTGCAAATCCGAGATAGCGATCTATCCTTAACTGGAGATAGGTTATTGAAAACGGCCGCACTATGTCGCTCTCGGAATGCGAGACCTTGTTTTCTTCTACCATGATTCTGCTATGCATGCTTTTACATGATTTTACTGAAAGTCTTAAGTCTTTCAAAAGATCTTCTGGAAATAATGTAGGAATATAATAATAATCTGTATATGAAAGATAATTTATGTATTTTTTTCTATTTTACAATTATGCGGAACGGAACGTAAGCCGCCATTGCTGTACTTCTACGCCCCTATGACACTCAAGTAGGAATTTATTTCCCGTATGGTAATGATTTTTTTAATGGAAAGTACAACAGCAATTGAATTCAACTTTATTAATATGTTATTACTAGCTGCGCCCCGTGGTATTACCCGCAATTGTTGCTGTTCCTTATTCATCCTACGAAGCAGTACATACCTACATATTTTAGCATAATATGTAGTCTATGTATTATTATAATCCACATGTGTGTGAACCGATGGAGATGGACACAAATGTACATGTGTGTGTATCTGTAATATGAACTAAAAAAATCGGCATTTGTGTCGAGACAGGCTGGACGTTCCAATACCGTTGCATAAAATTGGTAAGTCCTGTGTAGTATGATGTCAACAAATTGTCATAAATATTTGAGACTGAGATATTTTTCATAAGCCTTTTTATAAATTTACCTTATATATTTTTATTTATCTATACGATTATTCTTACCACATCACCTGGAGTAAACTAACTACACTTACAGGCTTTAAAAAACGGCCCTTATAAGTGCCCCCAAAATTAATATTCTTTCGCTTGTGTAGTACCAATTTAAAAAAGAAACCGGCCAAGTGTGAGAGCCTGGTTTCAGTCCGACATACCAACTGTGTGAGGATAAACCGTGGGGGTTTTCACAAGAAAATATACATATATAATATTATGCAGATACAACCTCTGTAATCATTAAGACATTGAAAATTTTCGACATCAGATATTGTTTATATTGTCTCATTATTTGACTGCCTCGGTGGCGCAGTGGTAGCGTATCCTGGTCAGGTGTGTCAGAGGTCTCGGGTTCCATTTCCGCGTCCTACCTAATGTTTGTGTTATGTGAAAATATGTATTTATTACGAAGTTTGGGTATTTTCTACTATGTACGTATTTACAAAAAGTACATACATGTATTTCTATCAGTTGTCTAGGACCCATATCACAATCTCTGCTTAGCTTGGGACTAGATGGCCGATTTTTTTTCTTATTATTGTTTTTATTGTACACTCTATTAAGGAAAGAAACTTAACTATAAAAAGCTTAAACTAACATAGTTACACAGTTTAGCATTTATACCTTATATCACTGACACTTATACCTACTCACGTAAATGTAAATTTCTATCCTTATAAACTTAGAGTCCTAGAGAATAGGATACATTATTTTTTCATATTTTTAAAGTTCCGTAACCAAATTGCAAAAAAACGGAACCCTTACAGATTTGTCATGTCTGTCTGTCTGCCCGTCTGTATGTCTCAATCACTTTTTTCGACACTATAAGAACCATACTATTAAAATTGTATTCTGTGAACCGCATTAAGATTTTCACACAAAAATAGAATAAAAACAAACAATAAACTTTGGGGGCTCCCTAAACTAAAAATTAGTTTTTCATCAAACACATACGTGTGCGCTATCTATGGATAGGTATTTAAAAATGAAATTGAGGTTTCTAATATCATTTTTATCCAAACTGAATAGTTTGCGCGAGAGACACTTCCAAAGTGGTAAAATGTGTGTCGCCCCCTCCCCTGTAACTTCTAAAATTAGGGAATGATAAAACTAAAAAAATATGTGATGTACATTAGCATGCAAACTTTCACCGAAAAAAGGTTTGAACGAGTTCTAGTTAGCAGTTTTTTTTTAATACGTCATAAATCGTAAACCGCAAAAAAATACATTATTATTAAAACATCAATCAAATCTAATTATGTTACTTGCTTCGGGACTTTTCATGGGCGAGTCCGACTCGCACTTGGCCGCTTTTTTACAAAATAAAATAGCACCAGCAACATGTGATCATTCAAATTTTACAATTAATCAAAGTAAATCAATGTTGTCTGTAGGTATCTGCCGTTGTTTATTTCACTTGGTTCTGTAGGAGTTTGCCTTGAAGCGATTAAGATAATGTTATGTACTTAAAAGATGCTCCCGTTTAGAACTTTATTTATAGACTAAGCAAAGGCTGGAGGCTAGGTTCTTCACATTTTCATAAAAGCACTTTAATAACCCACACAGCGTAGATCGTTCTAGTTGTTTACTTATCTTATACAGGACATTTAAAAAAAAAACACGTCTACAGAAGAAAGTAACAACTTTTAGAGCCGGTCGTGTATTGAAACGAACCGATGGTCGCCGGAGCCGAAATGAGCTAGAGTGGAGACCGTGATTCAGCAACCGTAGTGCACGGTGCATTGCGGCACAGTGACCGACGATTTGAAGATAAATGTTGGCATCGGATGAATGCGGATTGCCCAAGAAATGGTTAGTCGGCGCTACTTGGGAGAATCCTTCGTTCAGCAATAGACAGCGATAGGTTCATTTGAATTTAAGCATACGTACTGGTTGATTGGTTGTTACGAAAGATACTCAGTATTATTGCTATATTTGACAGGTATTGTGGTCTAGTGATCAGTTATCCTGATTCCTAAGTAGAGATCGTAGGTTCGATTTCCACTCAAAACTAATAATTGTGTGGTAAGCCTGATTATTTTTGTCCTGCGTTAGAGTTTAATGTAACCTGTAATAAGTACAGAGGCGTCTTTACCCATAGTGCAGAGTGTGCGTGTGTGTGTACACGGGCGCGACTGTGTTAGGGGCGACTTTCCAAGATTCTGGGCGCTTACTGAACTACAGTTAATAAAGGATGCTAGAATACCTAATGATAGCACACGGGTGGTTCACGGGCTAGAGATGCCTCTGTATAAGTATATATTGTAATGTATTTTGTTCGCAGACACGATGGGCGATAGAGCCAAAATAGTTCTAGAGTGGCGATCACATACTGGGAAACGAAGCGTAGGTAGGCCTACAAGGTGATCCGATGACCTCAGGCCTGGTTGAAGTTGTAGGATCCATTGCCTATGCTGCCCGCATGGCAGCCCGCAGCATAGCACCCGTTGTTGAGAGCCTTGGGGAGGCCTTGTCCAACCGTTGACGTCTTTCAGCTGAAATGATGATTACTGAGTAACATTGAGTGTATTAAGGAATGTATGGCCTTAACCCCCTCCTGAGAGGAGACCCGAGCCCAGCATTGGGACGTATGGGTTGTCCATGAATTCCATGATTGAGTGTATTTAGAAGAACATAAGTATTAAACATACTTACTTTTACTTTATTACTTACTTACCAGTAGTCTTATTAATATAGTAGAGATTCTAAATGGTTCTAAATCAGAATGATGAGTGTGAGATTTTAAGTGTAGTTATTAAGATTAAAGTATTAAAAATAGAAAGAGATTAATTCGCCTGACAGAATTAGAAGGGCAACAAAGGCGTAACCACGTTTCATGGAAACATTTTGTAAGGCATTAAGTTATCAGTTCGTTCTCGCTGCTCTGAAGTGTAAAACGGAGGCTTTCACTCGTAATCCTCTGTTGACGGATTAAACTTTGAGTGTTCAGCCCTCTTTAGTGCTCGTCTACCTTTCTTGAGAGTAATCTGCTATATTGTTTTAAAAAAATGAACGAAATATTATTTCATTTCTTAATTCTTATTTTCTATTATCTATCTATACCAAAATCTAATAGGCAATGATAATACCATCGCTAATACGTAATTACATCTTTATACCGTTTGGGGTCGAGACGCTAGGTTCATGGGTTCCGAGTGCTCGCGTTATGTTTAAACAACTAACTAAGCAATTGATTGACGCTTCTCGCTACCAGAAGGCCCAAAAAGGCCGGCTTCATTCTAGCACAGAGAATGAGCATTGTCATTCAACGTGGTAATGCTGCCAATCTTTTGGGAACGCTACCAGTAGGCGATGATGCGGAGGAATTTTTTGACGCTTGTATATGTCAATATTGTTATTGTTTATTTTTTCTATTGTTATTTTCTAATAATTGAATTATTTAACTATCTCATTTTTGTTTCCTATATATTAGTTCTTTACAAGAGAAAAATATAGTCAGGATCAGGAGTGATGATAAGTTGGGGAAAATTAAATGAAAAAAATCGTTTCTAAACAAAATAATTCAATCATCAAAGGTTCGATACGGTACAAAAACGAATCGTAAGTCTAAAATAGGATTTAGACATTTGTTTCCTTTATGTCACGATTTCAAAGTAGGTAGGTAATCATCACATCACACTTCACACTAATATATTAAAGGCCAAAGTTTGTGAGTGTGTTTGTTTATTACTTCTTCACGCAAAAACTACTGAACGGATTTGGATGAAACTTTACAGTAACATCGTTTGCACATCAGAATAACATATAGGCTACTATTTGCCGCGATAATCGACACTCACGCGGGCGGAGCCGTTTGCAATAGCTAGTAAAATAATAAACTTCAGATATCTAAAACACAACAGTGTGACCTCAAATTGCGTAAATCCTGTACTATGATATCCAGATCACTGATCATCTAACTTAATTATTTCTAAGTAAGTATAAACATATTATATCTATCCATCATCACACTAATATATAAAGGCGAAAGTTTGTGAGTGTGTGTATTTTTGTTACTTCTTCATGCAAAAAATACTGAGCGGAATCGGATGAAACTTTACAGTAATATAGCTTATACATCATAATAACATATAGGCTATTATTTGCCGCGATAATCGACATACACGCGGATGGAGCTGCGGGCAACAGCTAGTAGTAGATATTTATATATATCTTTATATATATATAATTCTTCTGTGAGTGTGTATGTCACTGAACTACTCTCAAACGACTGGACCGATTTTGATGAAATTTTTTGTGTGTGTTCAAGGGGATCTGGAAATGGTTTAGATTCACAATTTTGTCCGCTGGACAATGTTTTTTTAATTAATTTTTAATTTATTAGTAGTTATGGCAAAACGACGTTTGCCGGGACAGCTAGTACATATATATATAAGCTGAGTCCCGCGGTTATTTTCGTACCTCGGGTGACGCCGCGGGGCAAAGCTAGTCTAAAAATGTAGCATATGCTACTCCCTGTATCATCAGCAACCTATCAGTGAAAGTTGTAAAAAATACATTTTCGATATATATACCGTGTATACATATACATTTAGTAATAAAAATTTCAAAAAACCCCCGACACAATAACCTGAGTTCCCTTACCTTGACTAACTTGACTTTAAATAAGTAGGAGCGTCCCCCAACGCGATGTATTTCTTTTAGAATTATTAATACGTACATACTTAGGTACCTTAAGATTGAGTTTCTTTCATTATTTTTTACTTTTGAAAGGAAACTCAGGTTATTGTGTCGGGTTTTTTTTTTAATTTTTAATTTAATTTTTATTTTATACTTTTAATAGGTATACACCCTTTATAATGTAGATTTAGTTAAGCAGTTAATGAATAGATTCTTGTCGAAATTTTTCAAATTGATATTTGGTAAAGGTTACATTTAAGGTCAAGCTTGTTCGCTTTTACTTACTTACTGATTACTATTTTTTTGTTTCTCTATGTAATATTGTTAGTTAATGGTGAGATTTTCACCACCCTACTTGGGTAAATTTGCTGACATTCGGATTTCCATCCTCATTTTCTCCCTACCACATATATTTGCAGATAATGGGTATTTGCCCCACTTTTACCCCAGAGTTTTTTCAGGGCTCAACCGATTTTCATTGAACATATTATTTTGTAATATGCACATGATGCGCTTTCATTTGAGACCTCGCTCGATTATATTTGCAGACATTGGGTTATTCTTCCCACTTTCATCCCCAGAACTTTTAAATGACTCAACCGATTTTCATCAAACATGTATAATAACACTCGCCCGTAACTCACCTTTCGCATAAAAAATCTAAATTGAAAACGCTTCATCCGTTCGCGAGCTACGACACAGCCACAGACAGACAGACACGTCAAACTTTTAACACCCTCTTTTTGCGTCGGTGGTTAAATAGCGGTCATTTTAATGTTACAAACAGACACTCCAATTTTATTTATTTGTATAGATTATTATAGATTATATATCTTCAAAAGATATAATATATATCTTTTGAAAATATACACTGGGTTTCGACTTCAATCCTCATTTTCCATCATTATACAATAGATGGCGTTGGCGAACTAAATTTAAAATAGAATTCTCTTGGTAATGTTACCACTTGTGTGTAAATTTAGCAAAAGTCGGCGCGCATCCCACCGCTGAGCGCGCCTTTTCTTCGCTATCTGATAAACAACTAAGGTACACCCATATTTTTATTTATATTTAGTTGAAGCCTGATTAATTATACATTTCATTTTGTGATTAAACGTGTGTAGTCGGTTGTAAAAGTGTTTATAAAGTACGTTTAGTTAATATATTTAGAGACATAGGTTAGTGCGTCTTTCAGTCAATAAGAGCATGGAATTTTGTAACTAAATGTTGTTTCGGTTCGAGGAAACATACCACTGGTTATCAGATATTATTATTTAATTATTGTTTCTAAAATTGGTGTTGATTTATTTTATAGAAATATGTAATTTGAAACCTGCAGCGAAAGTAATCAGTAGCAGTTTTACAGTAAAATGATTATGTCAGGCGCTTCTTTATCTAGAAATGAAATGAAATGAAATCATTTATTCTGCAATTAGGTTGTATAAACACTTTTGCAAGTTAAACTTTTTTTGGGCAGATGAGTTCGGCCTTTCCTAACTGGACTAGCCCTGAGAAGAAAGGCCGAAACAAACTCAGTGATCAACATCTCTTTTAAAATCCAGACAATTTTCATAAATGCAAAATACATTATTTCAATAGATACATTTTACTATCCTGTCCTAGTAATCTATACAAATAAATAAAATTGGAGTGTCTGTTTGTAATATTAAAATAACCACTTTCTACTAAATGCATATGTATGTATACACGGTACATATACCAAAAACGTAGCTAAAAAAATTTTTGTCTGTCTGTCTGTCTGTCGGTCTGTCTGTCTGTCTGTTTGTTCCGGGTAATCTCTGGAACGGCTGGTATAGACTAGCTGTGCCCGCTTCTTCGTACATGTGACATTTGGGCTTTCAAGTTATAATAATAATAATCATCATCAGCCTATCGCAGTCCACTGCTGGACATAGGCCTCTCCAATTGCACGCCACTTATTAATAATAATAATAATAATAATAAATTTATTTAATTAAATATATGACACAGATACAACGTTTTAAGGCTTCAAAGTATGCACAAAATATGAAAACTCTGTCCCCTGAACTAGGCTTTTTAACCTGTATTTCAGAGATCAGTGCCCCCATAATATTATATTCGACAGAAGCCTCTAGATATGTAACTTAACTTTATAAAAAGGTATACAAGAAAACGTAGTTAAAATACATCTTAAGAATAGGTTAGATATTAAGTGTGCGTGTGTGTGTGGGTGTGTGTGTGTGTGTGTGTGTGTGTGTGTGTGTGTGTGTGTGTGTGTGTGTGTGTGTGTGTGTGTGTGTGTGTGTGTGTGTGTGTGTGTGTGTGTGTGTGTGTGTGTGTGTGTGTGTGTGTGTGTGTGTGTGTGCGCATGAAGTCATCTCAGACGTCCCAGTATTAGATCCTCAGTATTACGCCAATCTAATTTGAGTAGATATGTTTTCAATTCCGATTTGCAATATTGTTGTGTTTTTGAAAATATATTTAGTGTTTTATTTAAGTAGTTATATAATTTAGAGCTCGTATTCTGAAAGTGTCTATCAGCAAAAGAAGTTTTACATGGGGTTATAGAAAACACTTTGTATTTCAGTCTACCAGACGGTAACGTTGGCGGTCGATTTAAGTGCCTCCGGAGCACAGAGTGGAGCACATAAAGCTGTCTCACTGTCAGCAGCTTAGCTTCCGCATAAAGTTGTGTAGTAGAGTACCTCCGAGGTCGCGAAAGCATGACCTTAAGGACGGCTCTTTGTGCTCGTTCCAATCTTATAAAAACATTTCCGGTTGCTCCTCCCCAGACCGGCACACAGTAAGACAGGAGTGACTGGCACAAAGCATAATAGACCATAATTATAGTGCTTCTCTCTGCCGAGCTACGCAACTTTCTAAAGATATAAATTAGTTTGCGTATTCTACCCGACAGAATCTCTATATGTTTATGCCAATTAAGATGTTGATCTATTTGTATTCCCAAATACTTTACGCTATTTGCTTTAGTGATTTCTAGGCAGTCGCACTGAATCGGGGACGGACATTTATGAGCTTTAAGGGTAAAAGAAGACGGTGGGCATAATTGTGGCCTGATAGAAAACGGTAGGTAGGTCGTTTTACCAGTGTTTAGCGTGAGTAAGTTATTGGTCAGCCACTGCATAACACATGAGAGTGCTATCTCGGCCCTCTGATAACACTGGGCCCAGTCCATGCCTTCAATTACTAGTGCCGTGTCATCAGCATATGTGAAGATTCTACCATGCTCAATAGGCAGTTTACATAAGTCATTAATGTATATAAGAAATAGGATTGGGCCCAGAATGCTACCTTGGGGTACGCCATATGAAATAGGAAGCTCCCCACTCACACCTTGCCCAATCCTAACGACTTGAGTTCGGTTGCTCAGATAATCTTTGAAAATATCTAAGACAAGTCCGCGTATCCCTATGCTCTCCATTTTTCTTAAAAGAAGTGGCACCGAGACGGTATCGAACGCTTTGGACAAATCAAGAAATATGCCTAAACACTTACGTTTATTATCAATAGCCTCAATCGCATATCGAGTCAAAGCCATTATAGCATCCTCAGTGCTCATATTAGCTCTAAATCCAAATTGGTTATTAGCTAGGATTTTACGCGATTCTAGGTAGTTGATGAGGCTCCGGCTCAGGATGCGCTCGAGAATTTTCGACATGGTAGATAAGATTGAAATTGGCCTGTAATTGTTGATATCGTCTCGGCGCCCACCCTTATAGACTGGAAGAACTAAAGCCTTTTTAAACACGTCTGGGAAGACTCCAGACGAGATAGACAGGTTACATATATACGTAATAATAGGAACCATCACATCACAAGTACTTTTAATTATATTAGTAGGGATGTTATCCAAACCTGTGGCACAGTCTGATTTGAGACCTGTAATTATCCCCCTAACATCGATTTCAGTAGTTTCAAAAAGAACCATAGAACCAGATTGATTTAATGAACTAGTGGGAGACGGTACAGACGTAGTCGTAGGGCATAAATCAGTTGCTAACTTTTTACCAATGTTTGCGAAAAAACCATTAATAAAATCAAGGGAAGAGGCCGGAGTATTTCGTAGATTAAGAAGTTCCAAAGGAGGTAAAGAATTAGTTTGCAAATCAGTCACCTTTTTAATTACATCCCAGGTTGCTTTAGGGTTAGATTTAGCTTTACCAAACTCTTCTTTTTCATACGTTTGTTTAAGTTTTTTTAAAAGGGAATTGCAATAATTACGGTATCTAATATAAGAATGTTTTAATATTTCATTATTATTAGATTTTTTTAATTTACTATGCATGCGATCACGATGCCTTATGCATCGTAGGAGTCCTGGTGTAATCCAAGGTTTAAGACATCGCTGCTTTCTGGGGATCGTTTGAATTTGCGTATGTGATTTTATGGTTGTTGAAATTTTTTCAATTAAAGTTTTCGCGGCGTTATTAGCGTCAGTTATATTAAAGATTGAAGACCAATCAGTACCATTGATTTCATCCACGATCAGTCCATAATTCAACTTAAACTTAGTACGAGGTGAATTTAACTGTTTCTTGTTATTTTGTAGAAACAATAGCACTGGTTCGTGATCAGTAATTGACGAAGCAATAACCAGGGTTGTGGCAGAGAGATTAGTCTTCAAAAGCACATGATCCAAACAGTTCGCACCACGCGTGGGGTAATTATGTGCAGGAAGTAGTCCGTGAGAGGCTGCACAGGATAGATACTCATCCGAATTACAGTCATTATTTCCCTGTTTGATATCTATGTTTATGTCTCCCATTACTATCACGGTGTGTGTGAGCGACTTCAAAAGACAATCTAAGCTACTTATAAAGTTGTTGACGTTCCGATAGGACGGAGAACGATAAAGAACAACCAATGTGATGTTATCAAGGTGACACACAAGACAGTTTGCATCAACAAAGTATGGTTCTATCACAGTGGCTGTAATTGTAGATTTTACATATATAGCACAACCATCGTTTTGGTTATAAGTGTTTTTGGTAAAGTATGAAGTATAACCATACAATGTCGGCAGGTGCGTGACCTTACTTAGCCAGCACTCAGTTAGAACAAGAATATCACACTGAAAGCCGATGATCTCCGCGAAAGACGAGACTTCATCAAAATTTTTTCCCACACTTCTAATATTAAAATGTAATATTTTTAACCCGTTAGATGGATGCGTAATGTACTGAATACAATGTAATGGGTCGCACTTATATGACTCAGACACACTAAATGAGTCTATATCCTGATTAACGACATCTAGATTTGTCATTTTGGTATAATTAATTCTACCAACGTAATGGGTGTTATATGAACAGCGCATATCCATTTACATTTACAATATAAAAGCGTGAATCCCCTGTTATAACTAATTATAAGACAAACTTTATTGCATTTTCGTATACACAAAAGTTGATCCTGGACCGTCCCATTATAATAATATGTATGAACTATGTAATGTATTTTAACATTTAATTTATAGTAATTCTTTGTGTAGGTAAGACAGTGGCGCACTAGTGAAGAATAAAATACAAACATCTGAGTGTTAAGGTGAATGTGTTGAATAATTTGTGTTAGGTGTAGAAATACAGACTTACGTGTTTTAGGGTGAATGTGTTGAATAATTTGTGTTAGGTGTAAAAATACAGACTTCCGTGTGTTAAGGTGAATGTGTTGAATAATTTGTGTTCGGTGTATAAATACAGACTTACGTGTGTTAAGGTGAATGTATTGAATAATTTGTGTTCGGTGTAGAAATACAGACTTAAGTGTGCTAAGGTGAATGTGTTGAATAATTAGTGTAAGGCATAAAAATGCATTATAAGCCGAGAGAACATAATAGAATTTTGCAGGTAAAAGTCACTGTTTCACATTAATGTCACGCAGGCACTGCTCGGTCTGAACTAATACCTGTTTGTCTCCTTCATTTTTCCGTAGGAAAACGTTCCCATTAGAGGTCCAGCAGTATTTAAAACCGTGAAGCTTTGCATATTCTCTGGCTGCAAAAAACAGCTTCCTAGAGCCAGCAGACAGGTATTCAGCCACATATATGGGGCGACGATCCCCACTCAAACCGATACTCTGAGTGTTGAGTCGGTCCTCCTTAGAGTGTTTCTTATTGAAGTTGGGATGTTCTTGGGCGAGGAAACGGAGTTTAGTTTGAACACTAGTGAAGTCCGTGACTATCGGCCTGTTAATGCCTGGTTTTCCTGGCAGCCGGTATATGTCCCGTATGTTAGATGTTGACACAGGCACATCAATCGCCGTTCCCACATTCATGATAACATTTATTAGGTCTGCCGCCGTCTCACTTTCCCCACATAGCGGAACATTGCGTATTTCGATCGTAGACGAGCGAGATAATTGTTTTAAGTCTTGAGTTTTTACCTCCAATGATTGAAAGTTTTCAATATATGCTCGTTTTTCCTTCTGTAACGTCTCAATTTGTTTTACCAAATCTTCATATTGGGTGTTAATAAAAGCAATGCTTTTTTCAATCTCCAAATTAGACTTCTGAATTGCAATGTTTTGTTGTTTTAACTCCGCTATCTCAGACACAAGCTTTGATAAAGATGAGTTTTGATCGTTCATGAACTTTGTTAAGTTCAAATCTTGTTCTTTTTTCCAGGTCTTTAACATCTGCATCATCTCTTGTTTAAATAACTCGAACTCATTCTTAGTTGGAGAAGTCTCCTGGCGACGGCGCTTACAGCGACGCGTATTACCGCTGAGATTGTCCTTGGGGTTGTCGGAAACTGATAACGGGTTGTCCGAGTCAGACGCCACATGTGTATTCTTGCTATTAGTTGATGTTGTAGCTGGTGGTGTCCTCTGTACTCGCGACATAATGTACACAAATATAAACCTTAGTTGACTTAGCTACTCGTACGGGAAACGCCTTACCAAAACAACGCCGCAATACTGTTGTACTAGTAATATTTAGGCGCCGCCAGCACACCAATAAAATATTCCTGTTCACTTTTCGAGAAATGAACAATAAATTTTTGTTATATATTTGATAAAAATAAGATTAAGTAGACCAATGTGGGACGAATTTATGTCGAAACGAAATATGAATAGTTTATGGCAAGAATCCAATAAATTAACTTTCCAATATAATTGACAAAAAGTTCAGTCGAAGCCGGGTTCGAACCCTCAACGTCGGTCTCATGCAAAATATCACACCAGCTACGACGAGCTGTGGAAGCTTATGTTAAAGATTTCTAAAAGCTCTCTCTGTATGTGTAGTGAATCTTTGATGATTATTGAGCGACCAGTATCACAGGTCAAGAGTTAATAAATTCAAATGGAACTTTAATATTAAATTCACTGCCACCGTCACCGACACTGATTGTTTTGGTTATTATGTGTTTATTAGACTGTATTTCACAACAGTTTCAGCACTATCACTTTTGTTTCTTCCTTCTCTTTGACTAGAACTATGTTTCACTTAACTTTTTTAACTATAACTATTTATTTCAATATAAGTTGCACAGAGCAACTAACAACACGACTGTACCCAACGAACGCTCGGACGGGGGGCAAAAGTTATTTTCATTTTTGCACCGTTTAAACCTTCCCTGTACTACGACATACATTTCAGAACCAAAATCAGCTAAATTCGCCCAGCCGTTCTCGATTTTTAGCGAGACAAACAAACAGCAATTTATTTTTATATATAAGAGAAGTTGATATAATGCAGTTCAGACTGCAGAACAACACATAGGTTGCTATTTATCGCGAATGTACAGGCGGCCGGAGTTATGTGCAAAAGCTAATAAATTGTATTTTGGTTAATATTTCCTTGTAAAACTGACTTTATTCCTTGATTAGCCATTAGACAGCCCCTATACACCATACTTTTAAGTTAAAAACCCATAATCCTTTTCACCTAGTATTTTTTTTATTTAAAGCAGCTTCTCCGTTATGTTAGTCTTAGTTCGGCGGCTTATGCGGTTTGGAAGGTACGTCAGCTCACTGATACGGACACAGCTAGGTTAGTTTATTTTAGCTACTTTCACAGCGTCATGTCCTATGGCATATTACTCTGGGGCAAGGCGGCTGAAATTGAAACGATTTTTATTCTACAAAAACGAGCCATCCGCTCAATATACAATTTAGGTGCTAAAGTCTCTCTTCGAGAGTTGTTTAAAGAAATAGGTATTTTAACTGTTGCATCACAGTTTAAATTTGCAAATATTATGTTTGTTAGGCACAACATTAATGACTATAGGAAAAACAGTGATGTACACAATATTAATACAAGAAACAAATCTAAACTCGTTGGTACCTATCATCGTTTACATAAGGTACACAACTCATTCGAAGGTCTTGGTATACGTTTTTATAATAGAATTCCTATACATGTAATCGACCTTCCTATAAATAAATTCAAGCTAATTATAAAAAAATCACCTTATTAGGAAAGCCGCCTTATTACTATACGATCAACGACTATCTAAACGACAAACAGTCATGGGCTTAAGGTGTCATTAGATAGATACACACAAACTTCTTTGTTATATAACTAAGCTAAATATTAACAAACAATTGTTAGTTGAGGGTAATGCGTGGCGATTATCATGGTAATTTAATTAGTAGTGATTTTTATCAGTATCTCGACTATGGTCTGTCATGCTCACTAAAATATCATTGCTTGCGGTGTCGTCGTGGGGCGGGTCGTTTCTTTCCCTCTGATATGGCGAAGGAGATGATGGCTGGTCCATGCGTCATACTCGTGAACGGGTGCTGCTTGGGGTGATTGGTCGGCCTAGTCAGCGATGCTTTAGACATACTATTATTTTGGTGCGTTCAACTGCAACTGTAGCCTTTTAATCTAGTCACGAATTATTTTCAACAGCAGATTTTGCAACTGATTGTAAGTAGATGTGCACCTTGAATGATTTCTATGTTTAATGGACTAAAACCTTTAACGTTATCAATGAGTGATTTTTCTTTTCTTTTTTTTTGTTTGAGCGTTACATTTTGGAGCATTTTAATAAAAGGAAATTCAGGTGGCAACAGCTTGCATACTGTTTACCTTACATGTAATACTAACACTATTGTACCTGAAAATCTGACTTTGAAAAGAGTGGCCATGAGTTTCTTTGCCAGTATTCTTCTCATGAGGCTCTACGCATTTTGGAAACTGGAAGTTATGGATCGACACAGGCAGGCAGTAGATTTTGGTGTTTTCACCTAATTTAACTCGACAATACAGTACATGCTGTGGCGTCTGTTTGTGTCGATCTATGATTCTTAACTACAGCTTCAATTTAACGTTCATAAATGTCACTTAGTGTCTTAATTGAATAAATGATTTTGAATTTTGAATTTTTGAATTTTGTTTCGTTAGTCGCGGTATATATTAGCTCAAAGTGTTATTTGAATGTGAAAGTTTTTTTGTGAAAGAGTATCAAACAAACTTTCGTGATTCTATAGTAGGAAAGGGTATTACTAACATATTTAGTCTATTTTCTTCAAGTTGCAGCGAGATCATTAAAACCAGCAAAGACTCTAGTTACGCTTAGTGATGTAGCAAATCGTTAAAAGTGGAAATCCGCGGTTACGGATACGAATAGGGATTATAATTAGTGCCTTCGTATTGTGCGACCCTCAGGATTCAAACCGTGGCATTTTCTGCTTTGTGTTGCGGTTGTTTTTTTTGAATATTTATTCTAAAACACATAACGATGTAAGTTTGAGCTAACAATTAAGATAGCCAGTTAGAACTTAGTCATAAGTTATGATAATCAGTCTGCTGATAAACATACTATTATTTTTATGGATAAATTAATGCACAGAACTGAAACAAATGGTCCTGTTTATCGCCCAATTATTTGTTCTGAGATTGAAATGAAAAACAGCGTCTTGCTTAGCAGTTAAGATCGCTCATCGCTAGAACAACTGGCCTGACAAGTATTCAGACAACCATATGAAATAAATAGTACCTACTTGTTATAAAATAGTTTTTTTTTAGATTCAATACTACGTTGACAATTAAATAATAATAAATTTCGGTTATTTAAAAAAATCTACAAGACCAATTAAATAGTATAGGATGCTCACACAGAAATAGCTAATTCTGTCTCAGATGGTCGAATTCGTATCTATACTTCTATACTAATATTATTTAAAAATTATAAGCTGAAGAGTTTGTTATTTGAACAAGCAGTTCCTGAAATTAGCGCATCTCAGTAACCACTTGACCGATTTGAAAATTTCTTTCAGTGTTGGATAGCCCACGCTAAGGATAATAGGAGCGGAGCAGCAATGAACAATGTTTTAAAAAAGGGGGATATTATTGTGATGAAACAAATGTCCGGCAACTATTTGGTATTCGGCCTATCCGGCCTTGTTTCCACTTAGTAATTCAGTATCCGGCTGGATACCGGATAGTAATATTGCAAAAAAATTACATTGTTTTACACAAGGCAAATCATACATGAATAGGTTATGGACACCGTTTGTTTGTATAATCGCAAGTCGAAATTTTTTGTTTTATTAAATGGTTAAGTATTTAGTAAGAAGTGGCAAATTGTGGTGAAAGAGTACCAAATTTTCCGCATTTGTTTGTAAGAGACAACTCCGCTTGGCTTCGTATACCAGACCATCTTCAGAAAATTGTCTTTCGCTGTAAACGCTACTGCCAGGCACTAAAAGATTAATTCGAGCAAACCTTGACAACTGCGGATACTGATTCGAATTAACTGACCACGAAATATATGGGTAGTGATTGTGATCGATTCGAGAGGTCCTTAAGAAAAAGTCAATCTCGTTAGCAATTGGATTTTGTTTTTCTTGATCGCGAGAATCACTTTTATTATCCTTTGGCACTTAATTGAAAAAGTACCAAAAAGTGTCATGAGCTTCACATGTGAATTTGAATTCAGTTTCATTTTTTTTATACGTTTAGCAGGTGTTGAAGACGTTGATGAACTGTTAACTGTCAGAAGAATATTTGTCAGATTGTCGAGCTTTTTCGGTTTTGAAGAACCCTTAAAACTTGAAACTCGGATCTAAATAGGTACGTTGATTTGAAATTAGGTAGTTTGAGTTCTCTGATTGAACTAATCGGTCATGTAACGCGATAAAAGGTCAAACATTCGGTAGCCGGATATCCGGCGCTCCGGCCTCGTAGCTTGCCTAATATCCGGTATTCGGTATCCAGCAAAACCACAATACGTTTCATCTCTATAAAATTTCACGCTACGGGCAATAGAAGACATCTAATTATTGCTCAGCATTACGCATAATTAAACTGATTTTACAACTAAGCTACCAATCATAATATCCAAAATACATATTCACATAAATCACATCAGCACAATACTAACAGCCTTGAACAATCCACTGCTGGAAAATAGGCCTCTCGTTTGAATGGAGGTTTTGGCTTACTATACCACGTTGGCCGAACGGGTTGGTCACTAATCCGTCTGGCTTGAAACAAATCCTGTGGTTCGTTTCAAGTTCTCCTTCTCTTTGCAGTTATGTTGTTGGTTTGTTGTTTGTTGTTTGTTGTTTGTGGTTTGTTGTTTTTTGTATTGGTTTGTTCTCTCAGGGCCAGTTTTTTTATCCGTAGTTAATTCAACCAATGGTTAAAAATCAGAAAAATGAGTTTTTTTGACGCAAAGTTAACTTAACCATTGGTTGAATTTCTAACTATTGGTCATTTAATTTAACTAAACTAACTTTAGCTAAAAAACCGGCCCTTAGTCGCCTGTAACGACACCCATGGGACGAACGAGAAAGACTAAGAGGGTTGGAGCAACAACTATATTCGTTAATGGTGGTTAATACATTTATACAAATAAATAAAATTGGAGTGTCTGTTTGTAGTATTAAAATAACCGCTTTTTAATAAATACATACGTCTGTATACACGATACTTGTACCAAAATAACTTTTTTTTCAATTTTAGTATGTCGGTCTGTCTATTTATCTGTTTGTTCCGGGTAATCTCTGGAACGGCTGGACCAATTTTGACGGGACTTTCACTGGCAGATAACTGATGATCTGAGGAGTAACTTAGGCCACTTTTTTAGACTAGCGTACCGCGGGTAAAACCGCGGGACGACAATAACGTATGTTATGTTAATAAATTAAAAATATTTAGTAATAAATTGCTGTCGGCAATAAGGTCGTCCTTTGTACATTATATTTTTATTATTTTCTGTAGGCACTATCTTTTAAATCTGTGATACGGTGTACAAACAAAGAGTATAATTAAATGAACCTACGTGTCTTTTCATTCCTTCAGACGACTAGTTACTAGCTGGGGATCGCGAAGTATCATCTACCTCCAAACCTTATCTGTCACCTAAACAACTTGAAAAAATACAACTAAGGCCTTATTAGTTGGTATACATGGTATTTAAAAACCATCCTCTAACTCCCAAGCGTTTTACTTTCTATCATCAGCTCATGTGATTAACTAAAATAATTCAAAATAAGGTCTATTCGTACGTGTGATAATAAAATCATCCTTTAATCCCTAACTATTGAAGAGTTTTACCTTCTATCATCAGCTCACCTAAACGACTTAAAAGTCTCCTCCTACCCGTTTTGAGTTGTACCTTCCGTGAACAGCTTACCTAAATAACTTGAAAAAATACGACTAAAGGTAACATACATATTTATGATATTTAAAGATTTATCCTTTAACTCCTAACCGTTAACGAGTTGTATCTTACATCATCAGCTCATCATCATGAAATGATGACTACCAGACGCAAATACTTGTGTAACTTCATAAAATATACAATAAACCCAGTACGTGCATGAAAAAAATAAGGGTTCTCCTCGATTTCCCTGGGATCCCATTATCAGATATAACGATGGTGCCAATGGGGCTACCTCGGAAGCATACCCTTTCGAATACAAAAAGAATTGTAAAATCGGTCCATAATAGACGGAGTAATCGGTGACCATATCTAATAAAAAAAAAAACATACAGTGGAACATACAATTTCTTAGATTCCTTTATGAAAGTCGGTTAATTATAAAACCACTACGCCGCGTGGTATCATCACCTACGAATCATTACTTTTATTTCACGTAATCATATTGTTTTTTCCTAAATATTAGTAGCCTAAAGTACTCCTAATAACATCAGCTATCTGTCAGTGAAAGTCCCGTCATAATCAGCCCAGTCGTTTCAGAGATTAGCCGGAACAAGCAGAGAGGGTAAAAAATGTAATTAAAATATTCTTTATGTAATTTTACACTTTCATAGTGCAGTTAGTCAAAAGCTCTGAATTCAAAATTACAAACAGACACTTCAATTTTATTTATTTGTGCCTATAGATGATCAGAATTCACAATGGGAAAGAAACAGTTGTATAAAGTTTCCTTTTCATATCTATTTTTATTTTATCTACCTACTTACCTGTGGGAGTTTTAAATGTAATTGTGAAAAGGTTGAGTTCACAGAAATACAACTACCTACGCTGTCTGTGTGTTTATGTAACAGAATAACACATCGCACAAGGACAAGTCATAACATGCGGAATAACATTGATGAACTTTGAACCGTTATTGCATACGGTATTCTGACGCTAGAAATTATTAGCTTTTAATAAAAGTATCTAAAAAAGCGGCCAAATGCGAGTCGGACTCGCCCATGAAGGAATCCGTGACATAATATACAATATTTTTTGTTATTTTTATATTTGTGTTGATTAAATGAAAGGTAAATTGCGGTATACGATTTATGACGTATTAAAAAAAATTACTTACTAGATCTCGTTCATACCAATTTTCGGTGGAAGTTTGCATGGTAATGTATATTTTTTTTTAGTTTTATCATTCTGTTATTTTAGAAGTTACAGGAGCGAGGGGACATATTTTACCACTTTGGAAGTGTTTCACTCGCAAACTATTCAGTTTAAAATAAAAAAATAATTAGAAACCTCAATGTCATTTTTGAAGACCTATCTATAGATAGCCCACACCATAAACGGGATTATTAAAAAAAATAATTGAATGTCAGTTAAGTTAAGGGTTCCGTTTTTTCGCCACTTAGCTACGGAACCCTAAAAACCGACCAAGTGCGTGTCAGGCCACGCATGGAATGGGTTTCGTAGGCACCTATTTGTTTTGAATTTTATTTTTACATTTTACATGTTTACTTATTATTTAGTTACTTTTTGTACGACGTTTTATATGTAAGAGCACTTTACAAGTTAGGCCTCTATAACTCCTGAACTAACAAACTTACATATAATTTTCCTTTAAAGTACATTACATGGACAGCCGTCAAGCTTTTAGAGAGCGGTCGACGTGCTTTAACAAAAAAAAATGCGCTGTTACGTTGAATATCGCGCAAACTAATAACTAAATATGAAAATCGTCTTAACAATAATCTTTCAATGTTTTTAAAGTACCTATTTACTTATGTATCATAAAAGGTATTTTGTCATTTAGTAAAACAGTAAAGTTTTGCTAAGACTGGTAACTGATTTAATTGGACTACATGGATGGTGGCGGTAGCCACGCCCGCACCTCTCTCTAATGCGTCTTGCGAGTATTCGATGAGTGTCGTGGGTTCAGACCCCACATGGTACAACGTTTTATGTGATTCACAAACTGTTGTTCTGAGTATGGGATGTTCTTTGTGTCCGTTTTATGTATGTTTATAAAGACTCCTACGGCACAGATTTGTCTTCTAAAACTATACGAAATAGTCATATTACAGTCAATGCGGATGCCTTATACTAGCTAGAGTTGGCCTCCTAACTTGTATGTATTTGATTGTTAATTGTTAAATTAGTTTGCAACGTGCTTTGTACAGTTTGTTGATGTGTGACGTTCTGGCCGAGTTCGCTGTCCAGCTATTATTAGCAAACGACCGATTGTGCGTTATATATTTATCTAAGTATTTTTCAATTCTCTTCCTGGTCGTGCAGCAGTGTAGGAATGCGGTGTATATTCATCGTGACGATGACTAGATATAAAGGTTAAAAGACACATATGTAAACACATACTTTTGGGGTTTGTACTATTGTAATATTAAAACAGATCAACAACTTTAGCAGCAATTAAATCACAACATACAAACACCCTTAAACTGTCTACTAAGTCTCTTTCAAAATGAGTTTTTGGCTTACTTAATACCATGCTGCTAGTTTGCTTCCTTAGTAGGATCTTAAGATAACTACGGAATGAAAAGGGGTAGTAAGTAAAACTTCGTATGTTTAATTCGTCAAAATACGGACTTTTTTATGGTATAGGGGCAAACGAGCAGACGTATCACCTGATGGTAAGCGATCACCGCCGCCCATGGACACCCGCAACACCAGAGACGTCACAAGAGCGATGCCGGCCGGATGGAGATGGGAATGGAAGATGGGTTGGGATATACAAGCGCCGTTTCACACCGGTTTTCTGTTAGACCATGGTATCACTGTCGAGCCGGCCCATTCATGCTGAAGCGTGGCTCTCCCACGGGACTATCAACAATAAACCATGCAAACATTTGGTCCGACTCGTGAATCGTACCCAAGCACATCAGTCGCATATGCTACCACTGCATAATTTGTATAGTAGAAGAAGAATTGAAGAAGTATGAATAACTATATGTATCTGTATCATTAGCGTGATTCCAAAATACACGCTCTGCAATGTAAGATCCTGTCTGATGTTATTATTAATATTTTTAAATTAGATTTTACTAGGCACAGTTTACTAAATTTATAAAAGGTTTGCGGTGTTTAGTGAGAACGTACCTACAGAAACGATTTGTTCGGAAATCATCTAATAGGTGATCTAATAGGATCTCTTTATTGTCTGTCTATCTATCAAGACCCTTTTCAGCGCGAGTGACGGTATCAAATTAACATATACCTAAAGCTTACGTATGTGTATATCTTCAATTTACAAAAATCAACCTTTTAAGGAAACACAATAAATACATCACCTGTTGAATGGCTAGTATTGTGAAGTAGCGACCATGACGTCTACTTCTGAACAGAAGCCTAAGCGAAAGGTAGTTTTCGAGGTATTTTCATTACATTTTCTTCTGATTGATTTGGTTGGGGATTCAAAGACACTTTATTTTCCCTGGAACTTTCCGAGTATCATAACTCGGTGTGTTTGTTGGTCACTGCTAATAAATCCTGGTGTACATAACTTAAAGTGGTGGGCGTATGAGCACCCATGGTGCCCATGGAATGATTAGGGCTGGTGACATTGTATTTTAATCTGTTACTACAAGGAAAGTTTGATCTCCATCCAGGATAAAAATTGTTGGTTATCTATACATGTATCCAAACAAATAAAATTGGAGTGTCTGTTTATAATATTAGAATAACCGTTTTTATCAAATGCATATTTATGTTTACACGGTACATATTCCAAAATAACATTTTTTACAATTTTTGTCTATCTGTCGGTCTGTCTATTTGTCTGTTTGTTCCAACTAATCTCTGGAATGGTTGGACCGATTTTGACGGGACTTTCATAGATAGGTAGCTTATGATATATATATATAAGGAATAACTTAGGCTTTTTTAAGAGACTAGCTTCGTCCCGCGGCGTTGCCAGTGGTATTACTATAACCGCGGGAAACACCGCGGGGTTCAGCTAGTATTCTTATAAAGTTCTTGTTAACAATATAGTTATTTTTATTACTTTTTAGTGTAGTCTATAATTGAATAAAAAGGGTATTTTCTTGTGCATAAACATAATAGGTATGTCCTATCTATAAGAAGCAAACTATTTTAAGTTTCAATATCATTTAGTAAGCTTGAACAGTGTTATGTCCTAAACAACTCTAGAAATATCTAGAATTAATTGTGCAATTGATTGATTAATGGCCACGTAAAAAATCTTAATGTTCGCAATATACTGCAGCTGTTCCATAAGACGGGGTAATAACTCGGTCGATGTATTTGTTTGTTGAGATATGGGAGCTGGATAATGCCAGGTCACATTATACCGTGTTATGACATAATACAATATTTAAAACTAGATTCACCACTTACAGATAAACTTCCTTATAGACTATATTAAACTTATCTGCCACATCACAGATTACGGTTGCTCAAATCTCGGATAAAGACAAATGTTTCAGTCAACCTTAATTACAACAGCAACTTTTATCTATTTAATAATGTTATCAATATTTAACAGACAAAAGTTACTCTAGGTAAGGTTAGACATGGCCCCGATTTGGGCGGCTGACCTGACGGCCGGTTCAATCACCGTTCTGCGGAGGCCGCAGAGGGTGATGGCCGACAGAGTCATTAGGGGTTATCGCACGATCTCCTACGAGGCGGCTTGCGTACTGGCCGGATCTCCGCCCTGGGACCTGGAGGCAAAAGTCCTCGCGTCATTACATTGGTGGCGTGAGGACGCGCGGGCTCGCGGCGAGGGACTGACGCATCGAACTGTCGAGCTGCGTCGGTCACAGCTGCGAGAGGTCCTTGTGGCGGAATGGCGGGACAGGCTTTCAAGTCCTTCCGCCGGCCTCGTCACCATCGAGGCCATCCGGCCAGTGCTCGACCTGTGGCTCGGGAGAAGGCACGGCTCCCTCTCGTTCCATGTGACGCAGGTCCTCTCGGGGCATGGCTGCTTTGGGAGGTTCCTGTGTCGCATAGGCAGGGAGCCGGACGCTCGGTGTCACCACTGCGTCGACTGTCGGGAGGACACGGCGTGGCATACACTGGCAGAGTGTGCCGCTTGGGAGGGGCCACGCCGTGCCCTCGTCTCTGTAGTAGGCAGTGACCTCTCGCTGCCGGCCGTAGTTCGTTCTATGGTCGACGGCGAGGAGTCCTGGGACGCGGTGGTGTCCTTCTGCGAAGCAGTCATCTCGCAGAAGGAGGCTGCGGAAAGGGAAAGGGAGATCCTGACCTCTCTCTCGGCCCGCAGCAGACGCACCGGGCGTCGGAGGAGGGCATACGCTGCCCTCCACCGGCCTCCGTAACAGGGTCCAGGGGCGACGGACTTGGGGATGTTCGTCGCCCCCCTAATCAACTGGACCCGAAGTGGCGGCGCGTAGTGTTCCCGTGCGCCCCTCTTAGAAGTCGCGAGGGGAGTCTTTCCCTCGCTGACGAGAAGTGGCCCGCAAAGGCGGGCCGGCACCAGTCGGGGATTGCGGTTGTCTCTCAAGTTCCCGCGATCCCCGGCGTAAGTGTGAGAAGGAACACCGGGGGGTTTTAGTCAGTAGAAGTCTGACAGACCCCTTCGCCCTTTCCCCAGGGCGAAGGACATCCAAGAGGATTTCCCCCCGTCAAAAAAAAAAAAAAGGTAAGGTTAGACATTAGATAACAATCTGCAACCTTCACAGAAACTGGCAAATTTAATATGGAAATTTAACTGCCAAACTATTTCTATCATATCACAGTCTACTCCTGGTCATGAACCTCTCCTTAGAAAGGAGGTTTTTGTTTACGGCCAGACGGGTTGGTGTTGAGTTGGTTTCAAATTTTCCTTCTTCTTACAGTGATCTCGTCCTGTGTAGTTTGCTTCCATAGTCGCCTGTTATGACCCCCATGGGATGAGAAGGGGTGGTGACTCTGTATTCTTAATCCATCATCACACAGATAGAATGATATTCCATACAAGATGGACCGCGCTCAGCTAGTATAAAAAAGTAGCCTAAGTTACTCCCCTATTTTGGTACATGTACTTTTTAAATATACAAATGCATTTATAATAAAATTTTAACGAAAATAAAACCGACTTCAAGGTTTGACTCGATTTCTCTTGGATGCCATCATCAGATCTTAGTGTCCTTATCATGGTACCACCGTTGGGATATCTCCTTTCCATTAAAAAAAATCATTAAAATCGGTTTATAAACGATGAAGTTATCTGCGAACACACATAAAAAACAGAAAAAGCTATTTACGGCCGAATTGAGAAACCTTCTCCTTTTTTGAAGTCGGAAAAAAAAGTGGTTATTTTAATACTTTAGTGTCAGACACCCCAATTTTATTTATTTGTATAGAGTTATAGACTATTAATTTCTTAAGTATTTAACGAATACTATTATATCTTTCCAGGATAAAACATGTCCCGTATATATGAGGACATTGATCCAGCGTATGCAGCCACCTGCAGTGACGTAACTCTTTGCTCTAACTCCAAGGGTTTCTTCAAAAACCTATCTGAGGAGCTGGTGGAAATCGCAGATACTGACGCGTGGCTGGACTCTTTCGAGAAAGTTGATGATGGCAAGAAGGTCGCTGCAGTGTTGGAGAACAAACTGGTAAGTATATATTAGTTTTATTTCTTTGTAGGTTCATGACCACACCGTTTCAAAAATATAATTGAATTGAGAACCATCTCCTTTTTTGGATGTCGGTTAATAGCTTGTAACAATAATTGACATTTACACACGGCAATATGATTCCAAATATGTTCCAAACTAGACTGAGCCTATTGCTATGATTACCAGGTTGCTAATATACAGAGTTTTATAAGCAAAAAATGTATGGATAAAAGAAAATTGCAGTCATAAAGACTGCCGATAGAAGGGAAAACTTGTAACTTAGAATGTTATGTGTAGAAGTAATGAGTAAAATTGGAAGTTTCATGTGATTTCTATGCTGACACCGGATGACATCTTGACTTTTGCAGTTTTAACTTCCTATGTTTATTAAACATAATGAACGATGCTATACGAATCTATGCCTTGCTTTGCCTTTAATATTCCTTGAGAACCAATAACTACAGAAATTATTGTGATGTTATAAAAATATAGGTTAATGCCATTTATTAATAAAACATACATTAAGCGAAGTCTTACATATTGCTTTAACACAATAGAATCTTTAAGAAACACACATTATCTGATAAGAACAAAGTTATACATCTAATGTAGTCTAGGCTGGCTACAACAGCAGCTACCCTCCACTCCTGATTTTACAGTTATGCAGAACACAATACTATGACCCTTAGTCATTGTGTGATTTTCAGTAGCCTATATTCATTATCATTACTATCTTCTCAACCAAAAGTTGTCGATTGCTGGACATCGGCCTCTCCAAGGGTGTCCTAATTGTAAACAACGACATAACGATCCGAAAAACACTGTCGATAGGCCCCACAAGGTGGCTCGATGTCCTGGTGAACGTCCTGGGAAGTTGCTGGACCCCTACAATAGATTACCTCAATAATTATTCTATGTAATACAAATAGAATAATTCAACTGAAATTAAAACCCAAATAAATTAAAACGTATAAAAGGCTAGTAATAGTCCTTCCTCTTAAATTCTTTAGAGGAGACACAAAAAGGTGACAATTTACTTCTCTATTGCAGGTGTATATTGTGAGGGAGAATAGGGTGTGATAGTCACTAATCAACTGGTAGGCAGTTTACACTTTCACCCCTTACGTATGCCCAAAAAAATAATATTAAACTACTTGTATTAAATGACATAGCAAACAATAGAACAAGGCGTTCATTTGCGCTTCGCATGAAGTCCTCAAGAGCATTTGACCCTCGCTAAGCTTCGTACTTTGTCGCTCAAGGCATGCACTAAATGTACTACATTTCAAACCTACCTTAATAACGTCATAACTACTCAACCGCGTAAAATAAATAGAGTCTTGGACTTTTGTAATAAAGTGCATTTTAAAGTGAGAAATTTGTGTCGGTTGTTTAACGCGAAAAGTAACACAGATGTTACATGTTTGAATGTTTTCAGTCAGGAAACCTAATTAGAAGGAATAGGTTTCGATAAATGGCTGCAGCGCTGCAGGCTATCCGAGTTAGCTTAAAGAGGGTATTACATACATGGCATCCTTGATTACATTTCTTGTTTTTTGTTTCTACCTGTACCTAAAGCTAAATAAATGAATTAGGTGTATTGGATCTGGAATCGGGATGAAGCTGGGTTTGAATTTGATGACTACTTAAAACTCTGAGTACTTGAACGAATATGGAGTTACTAACTGGTATAACCTTTATATGATATTTTTTTTATAACATTAAAGATTAAGAACCATAAATGATAGATAACTAGAAAAAAATAATACGTTAGAAAGCTGAATCAAGGAATTGATGCAGCAGTTAATGTTCCTTGACACGTAAATTGAGGACGTTCCTGTCTTTGGAACCGTTAGGACTGTCTCGGTCTCTTTACTCGGTGATCAACTATTTCTTGTATTTTTTTAAATATGTATATTTTTCGTGTATTTAAAAATGTAATGAATATGATATAAATATTATAAAGTAGTAGTAGTAGGTTTATACATCTCACGCCTGGTCCCAAACGAGATAGAGTCTGTACTATGATAATATAACGGGCTACTGATAAACATCTCCAACCAACTGATCCATGTAACTTTGTGTGCGTCTAGTTTCATATGTGTTCGGCGCCTAGTGATCGTAACGTGATTTTTTTATTTAAGGATCTCACAACGAGGAATACACAAAAATATAACTCAAAAATTATAAAATTTCAAAAATTCCTTACAACGTTTTCGAAATGAGCGGATACTCTTATACTGCTGGACCGATACTAACCAAACATCCAAGAATCACCGCAAGGATACTAACTATAGTATGAAAAAACCCGCATCGAAATCGGTCCATTCGTTTAAGAGCTACGATGCCACAGCAGACGCTCAAATAATAATACAATTAACAGAATAACAGGTTATGTGCTTCCTCACTTAGAAGAATACAATAAAATCCTAAAAATAATAAAAGGGTACTTAGAATACATAATGTAACATTACTTATTATTATACCTCCCTCCAGTAACACTCTTACAAAAAAATTTACAAACTTAAAATTTGATAAATGAGAATTAAAGACTAAAAAATTATTTTGAAAAGAATGATGTTAAATGTGATGTTATATAGTCTATGTCCTTCCTCGAAGAATGAGCTATCATCAAGATATTGATTAAAGTTAGTTCAACCGTGCACGCCTATACCGTGATCATGGGAAGTACAGGGCGCCCTACACTTCGTTTGCCTAATCGCGGTCATTCACTCTAACATATTTCGGCTCCAGCGACTATCGACTTCAGAAATGTACTTATTTAATCGTTACATTTCTGTTCCGTCAGGTAATGGAAGCGCTAACAGAAGTCCTGTCTAGAGTGCAGCCTCTCCACCGTGGCAAAGATGCGTTGGTATCCAGAGAGCGGCGGGTGGCATCGCAGCAAGCCCTCAATGATGGTGATCTGGATAAGGCACTGGCCCTGGCTAGTCAGGCAGTCCTCAGGGCTCCTCCAGCAGGTAATATAATTACACTTAAATATTTCTAAAAATATATGTCGGAGTGAGGGTAACCGAATATATATTAGTATAGTAGATCTTGACGCAAGACGGCACTTGCACGGCACCCAACCGAAGCCTCTCTACAATTATACATACAATGAAAGCGGATAGCTTTTCTGTGCTTTGTCTGTAACCGTACTTTTAGGACAAAATTGGTTTTGCAAGTCACATCCATGCACACGCCAGGGAAAAACAATAGGGTCGCCGTCGCGTCGGCAGATTTGTCAAGGAGGACATCATCATCAAAGCGACGCGATCGGAAACAGAGGATAGTTTCTCTGCAGGTCTCGGTACGTCCAAATCTCTTAATTGCTACATGGGACACTCCTGAGTCATAAAAGTTTTCTATTATTTATTTTGTGATTTATTGTGTTTATATTTATATCGTGTGCCTATATTGCTAGTCGTGTAACCAACTGATATTTAATCAATTTGTGTTAAAATGATGTTATGTCCGTTTAGTTTTATTTACAATAATTAATAATTCTCTTTTAATAATTCGGTTATAGTTATATGGGTACAACAACAACCGCTTGAGATAGGAATCTCTACGTTGCCATATCTTGTTCTCACTGTAATCCTGTTTTAGATTTGTGTTTCTTCTTTCACCTAACGATACCTAGTATGCAAAAAGTGATTCGATTAACTTAAAGTCTATCTCCACAGTAGGATATCTCCTACGCCATATACAAAGGATTTAAATAACAAATCTATACAAATAAATAAAATTGAAGTGTCTGTTTGTAATATTAAAATAACCATTTTTAATAAATGCATATGTACGTGAATACGACATATGTGCCTAAATGACATTTTTTTAAATTTTTAGTCTGTTTGTTCCGGGTAATCTCTGGAACGGCTGGACCGATTTCGACGCAAATGCAATGCAATTAACAAAGTGTTGACATTAGGCTAGCGGCCGGCCATAAAAGAAATAGCTAAAATCTTTTGCGTATAATATATTGCTCTAAATTTATATATAGGTACGACATATTGCCAAACAAAAATGAAGTTGGGAAATAGATAGACTTTCCTATAAGCACATAGTTTATAATTTCCACATGGTAATATTTTTTTACTTTTTAATAATCCTAAAAAGCTGTACTAGTTACAAACAGGAGTTTGTAAACAATTATTTGTAGTTGCCAAAGCTAGTTAAAAAGTTACAAAATACATGAAATTTTGAAAGGATACAAATGTTTTTGGAGGCTAGGATCTATATGGGTTATAGTATACGAAATTGTACTTTACCGAGAGGAAAATAAATGATTATTTCTATGCTATTTAAAGTAGTTTGATTGCGGCTATGGAATTTTGTACTTCGAGAATCACCTTTAATGTTATGCATAGTATTTGTTACTGATTATTGTAATGGATTTACCTATATTAACAAAAGTGGTTTCATTTTAGGAGGAGACGATGTAATCTGCGATGGTGGCATCTCATTAGCCTTAGCATTGTGGCTGAGATCAGAAATCCTGTTGCGGAGTGGAAAACCTCGGGCCGCTTTAGAAGACTTGAAACTGGCACTTAAAGAACACCTCCCCGCAAAAATGAGGGCACAGTACTATTGGAGAATGGGCCACTGCTATAAAGGTGAGGGAACAACAATTATAACTTGACAAATCACACAGAAACGTGGCCTTCAAACGGGAAGATTCAACAGTACATACATATTACAACGAAAATTGTAGTGCTCGGCACACTAAAATATTGTTTCTCCATCTCAGAAGATTTATTTCTGAAATCCATCGAACCGTAACACGTAACAATATCCTCACACATCTCACACACGGCCGTCTGTTCCCAAACTAGGCAAATCCTGTGATGTGATAACCATTCTAATGATAAACATACTTACATGTTTCTAAATACGTATCTATATATGTATAAATGAATCGACGAAATTTATGTACGCGCATAACTTCCGATCGGCTGCACCAAATGAAATAATTATTTATTTTTATGTTTGTAATTGTTAAGACAAGGTTTGTGTATAAGAAAAATTAAAAGAGAACAGGATAAGTTATTTTTTTTTTTGACCGTGACTGGAAGCTGAGACAGATAATTAAATATGGCGGTACGAAGATTGCCGGGTCAGAAGTTATAGGTAAATTACACCCAAAAGACGGAACAAATGATCGTGTTCATTACACAATGATTTTTCCAGAGAGGGGATCAAATCGATGCCTGGCTGCTAGCCAGGATAATTAATCACCAGACCAACAAATCCATCGAACAATACCACGTCCTCATGACCGTGGACTTAGTAGTTAAAATCAAATTGCCACTCGATCCGGCAAAAATATCAGCATTTGTTTCTGCGTTTTGTTAATAACACAGAAAACAAGAACTACTCGCAATTACGGGTAACACAAATATGTCATTAAAAAAAATTAAATAGTACAGACAACGCTACTTACTGCCGTCATATATTAGTGCTAAAATTCAAAGGTTATTAGATTGACACTGTAATGATTCTCTATCTTTATAAGCGATGTTGGTAGGAAATGATGCCCTTAGCAGAGTCGAATACTACTATTTTGCGAGAAAGATATTGCAAACTGTCTATTGACAATTAAAAAGTAGCCAATGTTCTTCTCTATTCTAACTCCACACCGAAATTAGTTCAAATCGATTCAGAGGCTTAGTCGTGAAAGCAGTCATACATACAATTACTTTCGAATTTATAATATTACTGTGTATTCCTCGTTATTCGGTAATAGACTTAGGCCCGTATTTTTATTGTCACTGTGTATTCCTCGTTATTCGGTAATAGACTTAGGCCCTTATTTTAAAAAGATTTGTCTCATTGGTAATCTACTTTTAAAACTAGTTTTAAGAAAAGATTTTGTTATTGAACGTCTTTTGAGACAAGATTCACTGATCATTAATCAAATGAGTAAAGATCAATGAATCTCTGCTTAGAGCTTATTTTAGAACGACGTTTATGTCAAAATCTACTCTCAGGAATAGATTTTGACAGATGTGATCTCTGTTCATTTGAGACAAGCTCAGAATAACAACGATAGATTCACTTTACCTTGCTTTACTTAGGAAATAATTACATATCTCACACATTTCAATTCACTTTAATTTATATTAAATAGCTTTTTAATTCACTTAAAATGCACATTCAACCATTTGTTTCAATTAATGTAACCCACAAGCTTTTGGTTTCTGACAAAAATATAACATTAATTTATATTTAAAAACAAAAACATAGTTTGACAATTGAACATGACAAGTATTGATAACAATTTGAACGTTCCGTTATAGGTCTGGTTCTTCGTTCGTTTAATCGTTTATTTTAATATTTGTATTTAATTTAGGGCGTGTTGATTCTTATTATTATGTTTACATTGACACACGAGCCAATAGTAAAATAAATATAAACTAATAACTTATAATATATAAATTATGTTTGTTAATTATATTTTGTTTAACATAATTTGTTGCGTGACACAGAACAATAATTTCGATAATGCAGAAACGTAATTGAGACTGTGGAGACAGACTGTGGAGTTGAGATTGATTACTGTTACTAGTTTCAGCTGAGTAGAACTTAAAACGCATTCTATAATAAGAGCGACGCTTGAGATTTGATTTGAACTTGAAACTAGTTTCAACTAAATAAAGTTCAAATGATACTTGAGATGCCTTTTATAAAACGGGCCTCAATCTATATTCCATTTGAAGACGTACAGCTTTGTCTACACTTTCAAAAACATTCAAGTTAGTAAATAAAAGCACAAAATAATAAAATGAAATTAAAAGTTCCACAAAATGTGTCATAGACATACAGCAACACAGGCTACTTGCGATTGATCAGATGTTATTTTACAAATCGAAGTAACTTAAATCAAAATAAATACTGCTTAGATCCACGATACGGTAAATATACGTCTCATTGTACACCATTCCTCACCGTCACAACAAAATGAGCGGCCTAAAGCTTAAATAAATAACAACATGGTTTTAACACATTAAATATTTACGAAAACATGTCACTGAATAATGTACACTTATTTGTAATGGCTTTTAATAAAATTATCCTGTGAGGGTAGTTAAATTTCAATAATCTTTGTACCAACTATAATATAATCTAATCATTTTCTACAGTTTTTTTTTGCGTGTGTAAACCCCTTCAGGCCGTCACACTATCTGGGTTTATGGTGGAGTGGTGTATCGGACTGGAACCAATTAAAATCACACATAAATAAATGTTTTATTTCATATTTTATTTGAAATATTAATGTTTTATTTGATTATCGGACGAGTGTAAGTTGATTTTCACCGGCTCTTAGATCTTCAGCTGGTCACCATAGATGAAAAACTAATATTTTATTAGTTCATAACGTTGTTGAAATATTAAAATGTGTATTTCTACTGATGCTCACATTACTAGACACTCACCTTCAAACGCTATTTCTTCGTTAGGAGTTTGTCAAATATTGCGTTTTTGATTCGCGCATCGAAGGAATGTTTGTGAAATTTCCTAACCTTCATTTCCAAGATTCATTTAGGTACAAATTAATTTAGATCTTTCTCCTTTGAAATTTGATTTAACTTCCTTTGTGAGTAATATATTTAGTATATGCTTTGACTACAGAAGAAAAGAACCTTTTCATACAAAGCGACTAAACTCTCTGAGGCAAGAGGAGGTATTTGATATCCATATATGTTCGACTTCTTGCCCGTGTTTTGGAATAACAGCCAGGTGAGCTTCGAGTCATCCGACACGACACCGACTAGATGCTTGTTACTGGCAGATCATGTAAAATGTTAACTTTTAATACAATATTCTATACACCTTCCTTCAAGCAAACAATTGATTACACTGACGATGACCTCACAGTTATCATCAGTGACGCGTCTTCTTCTCATTCAATTCATCCTTAAAAAGTTGTATTTTGCCTGATGGAAAGCATGAGTAGAATCCAAGAGTAGTAGTCACCATACTAATTGCGAATGCAGACAATACGACAATGCAGCATAGTGACCTAGTCTATGCCGGTCTAGTGAGATGCTTCTGTATCCTCAATATATAGAAAATGTTCAAAATGTTCGATACCTGAAATCGTAAAGTTTAAAAACACTATCGTTACTGATTGCTGATGTATATCAAACCACTGAGAGATCTGGTATTCAATTTTATGCTTCCTATCTAAAACGGTTTGAGTACAAAAGACTTATTTTTAGATAGCAGTGTCAGCAGCGGGCACTTTTTTCCGTATGAACAAGTTTCGTGAAAAACTACATATTCATTTAATGGGAGACATGAAAGATATAATTTAATGCTTTCATTGAAATATATGTTTTAAATTAGTTACTATTTTCACGAATTGGTGGTATAAGTAAATCCTTCGTCCTGTTTGTTCATGGCAACGATTTACTTTTATGTTTAAATGCATATCTTAAGATCTGAATGACATGTAAATATGTAACGTGTAAATCTATATTCAGTATCTATAATTATTAATTTTATAAACGCGAAAGTTTCTAAGTATGATTGGATGGATGGATGGATATTTGTTACTCTTTCACGCAAAAACTACTGAATTTGGATTTGGATGAAACTTTACAGTCATGTGGCTTATACATCAGAATAATACATAGGCTACTATTCGCCGCGATAAATACGTGGGCGGAGCCGCGGGCAACAATTAGTAAAAAAATAAATTTATGTATTATGTAATGTAATACGAAATTTTTGTTGCTCGTGCAAGGCACCCGAATCAAAAAGCGAGAAGGAAAAAAATAAACTGCTTTAAAAAATTAACTACTACTCTTACTTTGTAAGCTACTTTTATAATGTCTTTTATTATTTTTTATTTTTTTTATTTTTTTTATATTTGGCCCTGCCAAAATGACTCTACTCTGCCTGATGGAAAGCATGAGCAGAATCCATGAGTGGTGGTCACCATACTGCGAATGCAGACAATGCAACAATGCAGCATGGTGACCCACACCGTGGCGGGCTAGTGATGCTTCTGCATCATTGGGCCTCCGGTCTCGCACTCACCAACGAAACACGACAGCATGATCGCTGTCACTTTACGTTGATTTTCTGTGCGAGGATAGTACCGCCCCGGTCAAGCCGGCCCGTTCGTGCTGAAATCAGCGTGGTTCTGCTACCTTTAAAACACTTTATGTTATTATTACCTTACAATAAAAGATGAACTCAAAAAAAACCTTCTATAAGTATAAGAACTTCAATTCTCTGTTTCAATATCATTATGTAGATATTAAAAACCTAATGTTAATTATTTATAACTATACATACGTAAATATATATTTGTCCAAATCATTCGCTTGTAAGAGATTGCCACTGGGCGATAAGGCCACCAGTTGTACGTCTCTAATTTTAAGCTTACCTTGTAATGCATCTGGTGTACAATAAAGTGATATATTATTATTATTATTCAAATAGTAATTACCAGGGATAAATTGAGGTCAAACATATATTCAATACAGTCCTTAATAGTATAGTGATTCCAGTGAAAGCAATAATTAACTAGTTCAACACAGCTTATAGGGGCTTAATTCTCTATGGAACTAATACAAAGCTCGTGCGATGTGATGTGTCTGATAGTTTGATTGCAAACAATTTTCAACTTCAATTGAGGACCAGCACACCGTAGTCCTTTTTCTGATGAAATATAAAAGATAGGAAATAAAATTGAAATACTGAAGAATATAAACAAAATATTTATTAAACATTTTTTTTTAATATTTACAAAACAATTTTCTTATTTATTTGTATCATATAATTATTATATTTTTCATCATCCATTCCATACAAAAATCTCATTAGGACATCTCTTTGTGGTCGAAAGTATGTCACATGAACCAACGCGAAACGCATAAAAGATTAATTTAGAAATATTAGAAAGAAGAGCTCGTAAGATTAAGATCTCATTCTAGTAATACCATGATCTAATTCGCTTAAATAGACCTATTTGTTGAACATGTCATAAATAGTAACTTGTTATAATTATCACATTCCAGGTGCTGCAGAACCCACACGTGCCAAAGTATCGTACGAATTGGCGGGCAGACTTCTGGGCACCGATGAGGCGGCTAAATTGCAGCTTGCTCAAGACATACAGTCTCTGGACTACAGCGCTCAACCAAAAGTCACTGATGAGAAATCTGGTAAGATGTCCGAGTCTATATTTGAAGGTTTTAGAGCCACACTGGTTGCAGTATGAACGGGGCGGCTCCTTGAGGCGGTACCACCCTCTCAGAGAAGACTAACCTAAAATGCCAATATTCGTGCTGTTGTGTTTTGTAGTTGAGTGCGAGACCGGAGGCCCAATGATGCAGAAGCATCATTAGGCCACCGTAGTTTGGGTCACCATGCTGCATTGTCTGCATTCATAGTACTTTCCATTAGGCAGAGTAAAGTCACTTTGGCAGGCAAAAAAAATCTGTAATTTCTTATATTAAAAACATTTCAACAGCCCCTAATTGTATACTTCTAGATATAGGCCTCTTCTTATGTCCACGCTAGCTAGGCAGGTAGTTTGCTCAATTATTCGCCTCTTAACACTGTCGCACCTGTTCTTTGGGATGAATAAGAGTGATGATACAACGCCGATAGATCATACAGAAAGGTTTAACTTAATTAATTGTACCCCTCTAAATTAACGTAATAGCCAGTTTAACTTACAAGTAGACACCTGCAACTGATACTGATAACCCTATTGGATTGAATGCATTTGTAAAAGCAAAAGTTTAAGTGTTGATTGCAATTATTTATTTACTTATGTATGTATGTATGTTCGGGTGGAATCTTGCAACTCAATTTTAAAACTGATATCTTGCTGAAATTTTGGAAGCATATGTATACAGCGTGACAATACAATGTTATGATGATATGGAGCTGATCTCATGCTGTAACTGGAAGATAGGCAGAGGAATTCTGTAAAGAAACGTCGTAACACCATCGTGTTGCGACGTTTCTTTACAGAATTCCTAAATCCCAGAATAGTATGAACTCGTTTGATTTGTCTCGACGAGTACTTTATGAGGGCATTCCAATAGAAGCTTGTTTTTTAAAATATTTTTAATTAAATTTATTTTAATTATGATCACTTGTTTATTTGTGGTATATGGCTATAATCTATGTATATAAATCACATAAATAAATATTAATAAATAAAATCCTCGAGTCACGTTCTTGCTTGCTGGTTTCGGAAAAACTATCTAACCGATTTTAAGTTTTTCTTAATGTGCGTTTTGCTGGTTTGCCTCAGCTAGGAGAGTTACCATCAAGCTTGAACCAAGAGAATCATGATTGGAAAGAGACGCAGATATATATAAAATTACCTATGTATGTTATTATAATTACAGGAGCATCGCTAACAGGGGGAGCAAAGTTAAACATGCCGTCTATGTCCAAATTGTTAAAAATAGCAGAAGATGAGAATAAGGTAACGAAAACTATACAAATATTTAGTAAAACCATCATTTGACATTAAGCCGTGAAATATCCCTGAATAATTTATTGCACTTGATATAGCCGCTTTAATGAATATGAAGAACTAACGTTATTTACATTCAATGATAGTCAAATAACAAGATTTTGAAAATAATTACTTAACGAATTCTTTAAAAAAAACTCGATTGCTTCTATATCTGCCATCTTTATTATTTTTTTTTTTTTTATGTTTATGTACCAAGTGTTACGAAGCTTTAAATTGATATTAATAGTATGGAGCTGGGTTACTTTCTTATTTCCTCTATTTACGATCTACACAATATTTCTCTCGCTTGTTTTTATGTATATCAGGGTCGCTTCGCGGTAGCCAACGCGACGATCAGAACTGGAGACATATTGCTGATCGACAGTCCCTATGCTGCCTGTCTTGTCGGCGACTTCTATGGTACACATTGCTTGCATTGTTTTAAAAGGTAATTCTACTCTAATCAGGAAAAAAAATATGAATATAATAGTAGTAATGTTATGTCACTACTAGAGTAACCGATATCGCACGGAGGATCAGCAGGCTGAAGTGGAAGAGACGGTCATGTCTCCAGACGCACTGATGGTCGCTGGAGCCGACAAGTGTTAGAGTGGAGACTACGATTATGTAAACGTGACGTAGCGTACCCTGCAGCATGATGGACAGACAACTTGAAGAAAATGGGTGGCAGCGGATAGATTTGGACTGCCCAAGACTGGGATGGTTGTCCGGGATCTTTGGGGAAGGTTTCAGCAGTGGACGGCAGTAGGCTGAAGAAGAGTAAAGTCATCATCAACAACCTATAACGTCCCATTGCTGGGCTCAGGTCTCCTCTCAGGAGAGGGTTAAGGTCATACGTCCCCACCCTGGCCGAGTGGGAACTGGCAAGTCTACTTTGTGGCTACGTAATCTTGCCGTTGGATGTTTTGAGGCCGCCCATTGGACTCCAACTAAGCTTCATGACTGTTATCATTATGATAAAAACCAGGACCGACTGCTTAACGTGACTTTCGAATCACAGAGACGCAAATGGTAACATGCCACTAGCGGTCACCCATCCAGGTACTGACTGCGCTGTTGCTTACCCTCGGTGATCGTTTCTATTACCGAGTGCAACTCGGCTATGAGCGCCTTTAGAGTAAAGTAGCGAGTGCAATACTAGCCCAAGTTCTTTTTTCTGAGGATAGACCTATTTCCAGAAGCGGGTTACTACAAGCTATATACTATAGTATTGTATTACTTATTAAAATACTGAGACTATAACTTGTGTTTAAGATTGGAAGACAATGATAATGAAGCTCCCGTGTGGTGCCTTAAGTGCTCAGGAGTAGCGTTTTGTTCGATGAGATGCAGAGATGCTGCCATATCTACGTATCATGTATATGAATGTCCATTTCTTGATTTATTTACAGGTAACTTATTTTATATTGTACAACCAAATACTTTATAAATTTGGAATTCTCTGATAAAACTCTATCTTGACTGCATAAGAACATGAAATTCCAAAAATTTGGCTGTTGGATCAAACGAGAAAAAAATCATTTTACATTAAACTAGCTGACCCAGCGAACTACGTACCGCTGTTTTTTGTTATTATTTGCCAAATTGACTTAATTTTCTTAATTATATCTGCCTCAGTTTCTCACGGGTAGTATAGTCTTGAATAAAAAAAAGAAACTTTTGATTTTCTTACAATATTGTTTCATACAAATTTTATCCCGACAATAGCAAACACATAAAAAATTATTGTACAATGAGCTGCAGTTTATCGAAAGTTATGATCGTACATACATTTCAGTGATTTTATTTTTATTATACCCAGATAATAAAAACATTACGATTATACGGACCAATTTCACTAGTTCCTGATAACGTTTGAAATAGTTATCTGCCATATAACATTATTTGGCAAATTAAGGTTGCCGATATCTGTGTGTTAATCTGACGTATTTGTCTCTATCCAGGCTCTGTGAAATTGCCTTGTGTGTGTTTCAGGCTCTGGAATGTCAGTTTTGAGCCACATAGCTTTGCGAATGGTCACACAAGCAGGCCTTGATGCCAGTTTATCCATACATTCAAAACACATCAGCAATGAGATGAAGACTGTCGAAGGTGCTGCCCTCAATGACATAGAAGGTGTCGCAAAGAAGTCTAAATTAAAAAGTAGAAAAGAGAGATTAAATAGATCCAAAAAAGGTATCAAGAGTTTTACAGAGAAGAACTTCAAAGAAGAAGAGAATAACACTAAAATAGAAGATAAAATAAGTTTTGAGGAGAAGTTAGAATTAAAAGCAACGCAGATATATACTCTGTGCACACACTCCAGTCTCAGGAAAGGAGATGATTATTTCAAAAGAATTGTGATGGCTTTATTCTTAACAGAATGTCTAACAAAATCAGGATTTTTCAAGAAATGTGTTTCAGAAAATTTAGAAAACGGTGAGTATTTATAGTGGCGAATGCTTTCAAAGTTAATATATGCGAAGTTAATTTAAACATAAATATGTAAAGAACTTTATTTGTACATTTATTTAAACAGTAGTAGTAGAAGTTTTAGATAGCAAAAATAATATTTTTGCTAACTATATATGTTATATATGTGGTAAATGTTATTATTAAAAAGATTTTTGGTATGGTTAACCGTAACCACATTAGTGCGATCAAGTAATTAATTCACCTCTTCTTCTAAGACAATTGAGCCCTGTTTCACCGGTCACAGACAAGTTTCGGGTATCTTATCTGACGATAAATTAACGTGTCTTTCTAATAAATTTTGTCAGACCATCTGTCAGAGAATCTATCCCGGACTTATCTAGAAACGGTAAAACAGGGCCTCATCTCCGGAATTCTGATGCACACATATTTTCAGCTCAAAAGTGTATTACGGAACTCATTGTACGCAACATGCAGCTGCTTCAGTTCAACGCACATGAGATCTACGAGACCGTGAGGGAGCGCCACATGTTCAGCGGCTCCAAGCCGGTCTACGTAGCTGTGGGGATCTACCCCGTCGGGGCACTGTTCAACCACGAGTGCTATCCAGCGGTGGCAAGGTGACACTTTTTATTCATATCATACACGCGTATAAATCAATAACAATGCGAATAGAAACAATAAATTAACAAACAAATTAACAAACCATTCATTTGTTTTAAGCATCTTACAAAATTTTATTTTACCAATATGTAGATTAAGATAAGAATCTGTTGACAAGTATTGCATTTATAGTAGAGTCCGACCGTAACCTCCAATTTAAGAGCTTATAATATTCAGGACTAAGTTGGTATAATATTCATCTTCAGTCTCTATAACTTTCTAATATTAGACACCTAAATAAACCTAATATTAAACTCTCTAACTATTTCTAGATATTTCGAAGGCCGAAACATTGTCTTACGAGCAACACGCCCGCTGTCTCCCGGTGATGTTGTCTCCGAGAACTATGGGCCACATTTCATGATGCGAGGCCTCAAAGAGAGGCAGCGTGCCCTGTCATGCCGATATTGGTTCAAGTGCGAATGTCCTGCGTGTAAAGAAGATTGGCTGACGTTAAAGATGATGTCTGGAGACACACCTCCATATATAAGGCTAGTTGTCAGCATACTCTAAACTTTTACTGAAAATCAAATCATAAAAAGTCACGTTAAAGGAATTCAATCGTAGGTTTTCGAGTTATCAGGCATAGCAGACTAAATTAGCCGTAAAAGTTATCACTGATGTGTCTTAGAACGTATCTTAAAAAAAATACTTAGATGGATCAAATTATGATATTTGATTTAATTTGAATGAATGTGAAAAATTATGAATCTTGGTAGGTAATAGTTTCAAGTTATGTAAAGAGAGACATCACATCATAAAATAGCTTTTACCAGCTTGCACGACATTAATTATTACGAATCTAGTAAACAGGCTGAAATATAACCTCAATATTCGAATAGACTATTTCTATATCAACTCTATCGGGTGCTACTACTACAACACTTGCAAGTTGCACCTTATAAAAAGCGGAATCACCGTTTCTATGATAATCTTGGCTCGGGTATGCCTTGGTGCTCTAATAAAATTAATGTGAGCAAACGAACGCATGTGAATTTCTGATTGCATATTATCGCTGTCTGTATTATTTCGGATTTAATTTTTTTTCTTATTAAAAGTTTACATTTTTGTTTTATTAAAAATCATACAAAATTCCTATATCTTGTCACCCTGTTTAACTTTATAAAAATAAAAGTAAAAGTCAAATTAATAGCAAAACTTTAAAATACCCCTTTTTATTCATTGTGTCCGACTACTTGCACTTTATACATTTTTTTTTCTGCTATTGTTTTAAATATTTCCATTGTTTGACTTTGGCTGTTTGCCTCTATTATAATCTAAAATTATTTCTAATCCCGTGCTGTTATAAATTACAGGTGTCCGAAATTAACATGTTCTGGCAAATTCAGGGCGAACATACAATGCCTGCCGAGCAGATGTGCAAAATGCTCAACAAATATAGACCGAGACCTCGTAAAAGTCAACTTGGAGACTGTCAATAGATGTATCAAGCAATATCAGGTATAAAACAGTCAGCAATAAATTTTGGGAGCAGAGTATTTCTTAGATTATCTAACGGTACGCCTACTGCATTCACGTAGTTGCAGCAAATCCAATAGATATGTTTTGAAGCATTTCTTGCAAGAAAAATTGTGCCGCTTGAAGACAGTAAATCTTAATATATATAAATCTCGTGTCACAATGTTTGTCCTCAATGGACTCATAAACCACTTAACCGATTATAATAAAATTCGCACATCATGTGCAGTTCGATCCAACTTGAGAGATAGGATAGTTTAAATCTCAAATTATAGTCGCAATTTTAATAATATCCACGCGAGCAAAGCCGCGGGCAACAGCTAGTATCTTTATATATTTATTTATATTTTTTTATATATATTCAATCTCACTGTCACAATTACAACTAATTCAGTGAAACTTCAAACGTTATAATTTATTAAGCCGACGTGCCAAAGAAATAAAAATACACCAGTTTATCAAAGAAGAAACAATTTTTTGTTTATTTCAGGAAGGAGCAAAACTAATGGATGAAGAGCATTTACAAGAAGCGACCACATTAATGTGTGAAGCTATAGACCTGTACCATGAAATTGCGCGGCCCCCACATCGTGACACGCACTTGGCGCAGGAAGCTCTCAGGTCTTGCTTTTCAGCCAACGGTAACGTGCACGTGGTGAAAGAAGATATGGAGAAAGATAGCTAAAGTTGCCCCATGAGTCCATAAATACTATGAAATAGAAGTAAAGAGACAAAAAATAATAATTTCACACACTCATAAAGGAGAGGTTAGGTACCTAAATAGTATACTGCGTGATCGTTTGTTTCCACATTACAACAAAACCCAAGAAAGTATATCCCACTATGATGGCAAACTGACATAAGTTATCTAGTGTAATTAAAAGGTCTCAAAATATTCAAGTTGCAAAATAGGCTCAAAACATCCATATCGCATACCATCCAATTGTTGAATGAAAAAATACCTTAGAAGCACTTCAGGTACTAATCTCTAAGGTTTTTGTTAGTTTAGAAGGTTTTATTCCGAGAAAGTGAGGTTGTTCGTTATTTGTATTTTGTTACAATAAATTTTTTACCTATGTAAAAACTATTTTTCTTATTTCATGAAAATAAAATTACGCATTTATTAAAGATAGTTTGTAAGAACTATAACAAACGTTAGAGTTGACTCTCTTAATACTATTAGATATATAATCCTTTCCCTCTTAAGATATAGACTTGTCTCTCTTAATAGACACTGGGGGTATGTTCAACCAATCAATTAGCTATAGTCCATGTAATATAAAAGGTACCGTATGACATTAGGTCATTAATGAGACGAGGAAATAAAATATAGCGATATAAGTATATATAGTTTATTAAAGCACCATGAATCTGCCTAAATGCTGATAGAAGTTCCAAAAACTGTACTAAAACCAAAAATTTTGTAAGCACAGACCTAGACTATACAACTAATAACAACATCCATAGCTACTGATAACTTTAGCAAGTGGACAAAAATAATTCGAGAAAATCTTATAATTAATCCGTGCTCAACTTAAATAAATATAATCCCGAGCAAATTATATACTATTTATAAGAGAGCACAAAATACGTCAAAATCCAACTCAATCACCCAAAGGCTGGGTATATTGAGACATTTTGACAACTATAATCTTTGTCTCACTTACGTAGTACCCTATACGTAAGTGGGAAAAGAATTTTGCAATGAAGTTATTTTATAGTTTAGGAAGAAAAATATTAATCTCGGAATAGTTCGTGATGGAGACAATATTTAAAGGAAATTTAAACAAAGTTTACTAATCTTATACACAATCACAAGCAAACACTGCGGTACCCAGAAACAATAATAGGATTTGCGAACTAAGAAAGGGGCGATAAGAGTTGTAAAAACACTATTTTATTTAAAATTCATTAGGTAGGTGTCAGTGAATTGGAAACCCCAAATACTGAAACAGGATTGAAAATATATCGCAATCAAAAGCATAGGGCGAGGAAACTTTGAAACAAAATGGATGAGGCAAAAGGGATAAATAATATAAAAATAACGGATGCGACGAGGTGAGTATTAGTATGACAGGGAAGATACAATATAAGTATCGTTATATTTTAAGGATAGGGCGAGGGATATGTCATGATAGGAATGGAAGGACGGAGATATTATAATAATAGTGATGGGAAAGGTAGATATCACAATTCATGATATGGAATGAGGGGATATCATTATGATAAGGATAGGGACGAGGGGGATATCATGATAAGGATAGGATAGGAAGTAGGAATATAATAAGAATGGGATAAGGATGGGACAAGGATGATAGGACTAAAGGAATAAGGTTAGGACGAGGGAATAGGATAGAAGAGAATGTTGAGATGAATTGGGATGGAAAATTATATATTTTATATGATAATGTCAATTAATTCTACCCTCACCAATATTAGAAACCATTAGACAATAGCTAATGTATTGTAGTTCTATATACCCCCAGCCGTTTCATAAATTTGATAAAACTAGAAATAACAAGATTGAAATATGGAGATATTGACGTTACGATAGATTGAGAAAACAAAATGATAGAAAAGCAGTAAGAGAAAATACAAGGGATCAGGAAAGAACTAGATGTTACAGGAAAAAACAAAGGAAAAGTAAAAAAGATCTTAAACACTAGATGATATCAGTGGGATAACAAAGGATAGAACCCATGAATAGGATAGGGAAATAAAGAAGAATAGAGAAGAAAAAAAGATTAAATGGGAAAATAATAAAATGAAGCTAGAACAAAACAATGACTAACCTATAGACTAACAAAGGTAGAGCAAAAGTCGAATTCAATTTTCACAGAGGAAATTACCCCAAGTTCAAAACTAAGCCGAAATTTTACCACGTTATAGGTACACACCCTTATGATTATAGTACTTGAAATTTGTCCATAATAATTTAAATAAGAGTTGCTGTCCTCATACACTATAAAATAGTTTAATAGTTTAGCTTGAACTGAATAAATACTTGCAACAAAAAACCTTTATGTCTTATGCTTATACAATAATTTTTGAGGCCCTCTAATTGCAAAACCGAAAGTAGCATGACCAGAGTTAAATTAATTTGATAGGAACTTAATTGGGAGTTCAGAATCACTAAGATTGTTTGTTTGAGGTGCAACATTGCAAAATGCCCTACCTTTACTACTAATATTTATACCCTCTACCTATACTACAATAGTACAATCAGAGATGGTTAGCATTGTTTAAAATTTAGAGTATGTCATTAGACATCTCGACCATTAATTGGATCACAATCGATTGTTATGGTACCAACTTAGTAAAACAACCATTGGTAATTTATTTCGGTTGTTCACTAAACGTATCGGCCTAAAACATACGTCACGCAACGACACATTAAATTATTTTGCATCTATAAGAATACAGTTATAAAATCCTGTATGACGTTCATGGCCTTAAATGGTTAAAATATCGTGACAAACCTTCATTTTTTTTTGTTTCATATTTTAACCATTTAAGGTAAACGAACGAGTTTGTCACCACTGAAGAGTCGTGAAACAGTGAATTTTACTAAAACAGTAAAAGATTATTCAAAAACATGTAGTAAATAAGAAAATAATCGCGATGTACGAATAACACTACACGCACCCTAAGTCCTACTCACGAGACCAATCAACCGTATGCTGTTTACGGCTTCAATACGAACACTATGTCAATATTTTAGGCAACTTCACTCTCCTGATGTTTACAAAATCAAACGGATTCAAAAGTTTTTACTTCGTAATATATCGAAAGAGACCTATCATAAGTAATTAACTCAACCCTACCCCAGACGACCGGCGAAGCCATTAGTAGTCCGCTATCTGTCACTTGTGTCAGACTCAATCTCGTACGATGTATATGACGAACACACTATGGTAGTTTCTTAAACCATGGCGAGGATAATTCAATATAACAAGAGCCGATCGTCTGTTTTAGGGTTTAGTTTACAAGTAAAGGCATTTGCCGATCAGGTTTGCCGATTTTAGTTTTCGAAGAATCCTGCACAAGTGCATTCTTGATTATCACCATCACCTTCCCCTGTGCTGGATACTGTTCTTCTGAGCGTAGAAACCTGCGTCTGCAGGCCCATGATGCGGAATTGTGCCTGTGCGAAGTTGTCATTCAAACGTTTTATTTGGCACTGCATACGGCATTGGAGCTGTGAAAATGATAAAAGAATATATAACAAAATAGTATTAGATTAATATAAAATAGCGTAACTCAACATGCAACATCTTTAATTATTTCGAGATCACATAGAATTCCAAGAATGTAAAGTAATAGCGAAATACAATGAGCGCGTTAATAAATTTACGAATTACCTATGAATTGAAGAGACCGATTAGATTTAAAAATGGAAACATTATTGAATCGATTGATAAACAGTGAAGATAAGACCTGAAATGTAATTGATTTGTAATGGTATGGCTTTATTGCCTCCAGCTCTCCCTCTGCAGTGTCACGTAATTTTTGACCATGTGGAAAATTTTAAAAACTTACTTCCTCGCGATCCTTTTCAGCAGTCTTTACTTGAGCCCTACAGGCTGCTAGCTGTCTTTCCATCTCCGCTATTGTAGTTTGCATGCACCTAATTGAACGAGAACGTATTAACAACAAAAAGACAATGAAATATATTCAAATATAGCTTTCTTCAATTTCTTCAATTATTAACAAATGGATGTGCTAGAAACGTAGTACTTACTTGCGTATTGTCTCTGTGCGTTCATTGGCACGTTGCAAGGCTCTGGCTGCTTCGTCCCTGATACGATCTAGTTCACCACCTAACTGAGCGCACTCGTGCATCTTCTCCTGAAGCCGTTTCTCATTTGCAAGAACAGCTTCTTCCATGCGTATTACATTCGACCTGAAAATTACATTTATTTTATTAACTGTTATGAAATAACACGAAAATTCGTTAATGGAAGCGATAATTGGTTTCAATAATATTATTTATTTACTGATCAAAAGTATATAGTAGTATTTATATATAACTAGTTGTTGCCCGCGGCTCCGCTCGCGGATATGTCGGTTATCACGGCAAATAGTAGCATATGTGTTATTCTGATGTATAAGTTTCATTCAAATCCGTTCAGTAGTTTTTGCGTGAAAGAGTAACAAACATCCATATCCAAACATCCATCCATCCTTACAAACTTTCGCATTTATAATATTAGTAGGATTAAAATTTGATCTCCTGAGTATTGAACTTGACTTGATTGGCTAAGAAAAATGCCCAGTAGTTAGCTCTAAAGTAAGTTCATTCATTAACATAAAATCATTTAAAATTACAATACACAATAAAATAAACGATAACTTTACTGGAATATACATAAGGTGGAATTTAGATTGTCAGGCGGTTGGATTGTTAACGTTCGAATATCTCTCGATACCTGATGATGGTGTCCGAACGTTCTGTTAGCGATTGGAACTTCTAGGAAGGAACTAGTACAACCTGTGGCTATAATATAAACAGGCGCTTTGTCAACGGCGATACAGTTCAGTTTAAATCACAGTGCGATAAACATTGAAGTGATTACGAAGTAAGTGACTAACCCAAAGAGTTGGGCAATAATGACGGAGGACTCTTTGGCATTATCGCTTGATTTAGCGTTATAAGACATTTTTCCAATTAAACTAACCCTATCACGTTTCAATATTTTTATATATAGATTATAATAAAGTTGTGGCTCAATTAAATTTTGTTTTCTATTTAAATCCTACAAACTTACTTGAGTCGATCTATCTCGCTCTTAAGCGTGGCATTGCTCTCTGTCAGCTGGGAAATTCTTTGTTGTAGCATCTGCATTTGTTTATCTGCACTATCCTTGTCAGAAGTTTTCTCCGGTGGCTTAATCACGTTGTGTAGAAGCATATGCACCTATATAATTAGCAGATGTTTTAAGAATGAATCGATATTATTAAATTAACTTATAACTAAATTTCAATATAAATCGAGGTGTTTGCAAACCCATGGCCTCAGTTAAATTTGATTAAAATAAATGTATGAAATTCCTTATAGGGTTCGTAAGTACTGAATAGACTTAAAATATCAACTGAAAATACAAATTACCTATAATAAATAGGTTGTTTGTACTTCAACTTGGGTGTACTTCATTCGTACCAAAAGTTTGAAAGTTAAATTGTATAATGACCTTTTCTCGAGCACAATTGAGTTCCCTAGCCAGTTGTTCGGCGTTATGTTCAGCAATAGCTTGCGACTGCTGAGCATCTTTTAAACGCATTTGAGTTGCCTTCAGCAGGTCAGGGATTGGTGCCAGCTCCTGAAGCTTTTCCTGGAACTTGATCTGAATGGACGAGAACATTAGCGTCTATTTAAAATATTATGAAATATATATACTATAAAATAAAATATATTTCGAAGGTAGTAGAGTCATGCTGATTTCAGTACGAACGGGCCGGCTCGTCCGGGCCGGTACTACCCTCGCACAGAAAATGCAGAAGCATCACTGCACAAGCATTGTTCCAATGTCTGCATTCGCAGTATGGTGACCACCACTCTCGGATTCTGCTTATTTTTTCCATCATGCAGAGTAGATTCATTTTGACAGGGCCAAACATAAAAAAACCCAGCAACTGAGATTGTAGAATAATGAGGTAAAGCATGCCTCATTGATATATAATCATCCTCATATTGTAAAATCTTACTAACGTACCTTAACTTTTTGTATCTCAAGGTTTATCTGCTCGCTGATCCTGGTATTATCCATGTCCATCATATCCATCTGACGCCGTTGTTCCTCCACTAGCTGCTGTGCTTGTAAGTACTGTGCAAAAATGGAATTGTGAAATTGTTTATTTCAAGAAGCTAATTGGTTAATTGGCAAAATAGTCAAGAATTTAAGATTGGAATTATTTGTAACATCACAAACAGACTACTAATATACATTTAATCAAAATAAATTTTTGTAAAAGTATTTAGTGAATATTTAGAATCCCAAGTCGATCCTTAGACTATACGATTAATGTTCCTGTGGTGACGGATCAGGTATACAGAGTATCACCACCCTTATTAAGAGCAGACTAAGGGGCTACGCGGGACAACATTATTGCAATGAGAAGGAACTTGAAAACAAACCCTATATCAATCAATCTTCGTGATACAGTAAGCCAAAAGGCCAAAATGTTCAGCAGTGGACTATTAAAAGCTGTTGGTGAAGTCTAGATTACAGTATTTTAGTACGACTCAAAGATGTGAGAAGCAAAACATGTGTAATTTTCAAGACATATCTGTTCTTTACTCACCTTAACTCTATAATCTTGAAGCTGATCGTTCTGTTCCTTCATTAGGATTCTCAATTCATCAATTTCCTCCCTAGCCTCTCTGTAGCACTGTTTCAAAGCCCTTACGTTCACTTCTTGTTCCATAGCTTGCTCCTTTGATCCTAGCATCATTTTCGTGTGTGTGTTTAGGCCTTCAAATTTCATTTCCAACTCGCGAAGTTTGTTTTGAACTTCGCGATGCTGACATACCTCCTTTTCTAATTCTTCTTTCTTTTTGAGTAGTTCCATCCGGAGCATGGCACACTAGAATATAAAATAATCGCACAACAGTAATTATAGTTCAGTACATTTATAATTTGAATATACAAATTATTATGTTAGGATGAAATCAAGATTACTTCTGTGACTTTAGTTTTGAAGTTTTCTTCAGTCTGTCGCAATTGAACTGTCAGTTTTGCAACTTCCCTTTCAGCTGGAGTCTGTAAGTTACAACAGTCATAAATTATTTGTTATTATTTGTCAAAAAATGATATATTTTTGCAGATTTATCATTACGATAAATATCAACGAACTGATTTACGGTTCTGTGAACAGACTTCAGGCTCCGAGCTACATGAACGCCCTTTGACGAAAACATTTTTAGGTAAAACTCGGCTGCACCATACCATACTATTTGAATAGTGCACGTTCTATGACTAAGGCAAAATGCATTTGTAACGTATTGAGAAGTAGTTATAAGCAATTTTAATGACTTTGACAATTAAGCTTTTGGAGCATCAACGTTAATATTCAAAAGGTACATAATTCTTAGAATATTTCGTTTCGGAATCTTGCTAAAATAATGAATTAATTGGATTCGAGAGCTTATAAGTAAAAACATTATTACAAATAATTTCTATTATGACCCATTTTCGTAGCCTTATATTTGTAATATGGTTGAAGACTAACGTGATTTTTCTATGTACGATGGTTTAGTTATATATGTATGACTGTAGTGGGCGAGGCATAGCTTAATTCTAATAAAGATGATGAATTTGAGATGAGATCGAGGTAAATGGGATTTGAGATGTCTGCTGGTAATCAGCTTTACTTACCGGAGGTGCATTAGGATTGCAGGGCGCAGGGCAAGGAGGACAAACACCACACTATAATAGAGAAAAAATATATAGGCCCTTTAAATTTAAAACGGCTAAAGTATTACAGAAAATAATCGTTTAATTTCCTTTGTATGGGAGGCAATGATTCGAAACAGACTATCTGCAATACTAAAGTTGAGAAGCTTAAATTTTATTGTACAGCCTCTATAACATTTTTAGTCGAAAATTTATTGATGTCAGTAGGGCTAAATAATGGAGTACAACATGATTTTGAAATGTAGCAAACTTGAAAGTAACCTCACACCAAACATTTGGCCAGTGTAGTAAAGTAGGCAAAAACCTTTTTAAGGTTTTTTTTATGTAATGGCCTGTCAAAGAGTCACGCTCATTTGAGCACGGTAGGGCCTCGACCGGAGTGGTACTACCCTCGCACAGAAGATCAACGTAAAACGACAGGGTTCGTGCTGCTGTCGTGTGTCGTTGGTGAGTGCGGGACCGGAGGCACAAGGATGCGAAAGCATCACAAGGCCGCCATGGTGACGGCCACCATGCTGCATGGTTGCTTTGTCAGCATTCGCCATATGTATAGTGACCACCACTCTTGGACTCTGTTCATGCTTTCCGTCAGGCAGAGTAGTTTTTAAGTTCAACTTAGGCAGGCTCATACATAACAGAAAACCCAAAAAAATTAATGTCCATCAGCGGACTTGTATAGATTGGAAAAGAAAACTCTGATATGCACCAGAATTGAAATAGCAAAGCCGATGAAATTATATTGCTAGACTGGTAAACTGATTGGGTTGTGAAAAACTTCAGCTGCTGTAAATAAGTTGGTTTGTTTGAGATAAAACTTTAGAAAAGTGTTATCATCGTCCTATTACAGCGTCCACTGCTGGACATAGGCCACTTCCATTGCACGACAATCTGATCGATTTTGGGTTTCTTGCATCCAGGTCCTGGCAATCGTTACTCATAAGTATCAACGATAATATGAGAGTGATAAAGAAACTGTAGAGATACTCACAGCTCTGGTCATTGGCGGGACTGGAGGTCCACCAGCCTAAAAAATGAATTACACTTTAGTACATACTAGCCGAGACCGTGATTGTTGTAGCTTTACAACTGCTAGTAACACCGCGGGGTGAAACTAGTCTGCAAAAGCAGCCTAAGTTACTCCTTGTATCATCAGCTATCTGCCAGTAAAAGTCCAACCAAATTAGGCAGATTGTCAGAAAAAACAGGACAGACGAACAAAAATTGTAAAAAAATATTTTGATATATGTACCGTGTGTACATAAATATGCCCTTAGTAAAAAGCGGATTTTTTTACATTACAAATAGACACTCCAGTTTATTTATTGGTATAAATTTATGTACTATAAGTGGCTGCTATGCGAATTTGCTAGTAAAATAATCTTAGTTTCTCGATCACTATTATGGTCATCTTTTATTGCAGTAGCTTTCGTTAATTAAACAAATTGGAATTAAAGAAACGTCTTTTTTAATTGATAAATTACACAGTGTTCGCTGTTTTCAAAGTGTATGGATACATACGGGTTGTTTGAAGCAGGAGTTTGGGCCGCCAGCGCTCCCGCCGCGGCAGGCGCTTCCCGGCGCATCCTTCGCCTTGTCCATCTCTGCTTTGATGAAATGAACTTCTTGCTCCAAGCTACCCAACTGCTTCGCCTGTGATATTAAGTTCACTTGTTTTAGGTTTGCTTTTGATTTTTAAAAAAGATTTCGTCAGGATCTCGAATCTTAGATTTAATATTGCAATATGCTATAACTCACAATCAAATGTACAAACCAAGTCTATAGTAGAATTCTTGTAATCGACTAGCTTGTTAATTAACTCTCCTGTTTGCGTAGAATCTTTGGTCTAAGGACAAAATACAGTTATTATTTTATGTTGGTGTGTAATAATCAGGTTAGTATAAAAGTTTACAAGCAGTATGTACCTGGTCCTCAACTTCAGGTTCAGAACATTGTACTTTCAAGGAAGTCGCATCACCCTGTGTGCATAAAACTCATTAGTGCGTGTAGATGTGTCATTTAGTCAAAAATGCAACATATAAGCAATATAAGTAACGAAACTAAAACAGTCACTGTGTATGGAAAAAATCAAGAAAGCAAGGTGGAAGAGTTGTTTTACTTTACCACTAAGTATGTTTTAATTTACATAAAAGTAAGAGGAAGGAAAACACAATAATGAAGTCGAAAAAAGGCATTTTCTAGACGATTTACTACTGTAAAGATAATGTAGGTTATCTCATAAGGAACAGCGACTGAAATCATCACCTCAGGATTATTTTTACTAAGTCTCTCGTTAAGGAGACTGTTCTCCTTGTTCATCAGCTTCAATTCTCCCTGGAGTCTCTTGATCTGAGCTCGGCTGGTTTCCAAGTTTTGATCTTTTGTCATTAATTCTTTGTACAAAATATATCTGCAATACGTACCTGGATTTATTTGATATATTGATTTTTCATCTTGTTTAATTATGTGGCACAACCATTTTGAATTTTTTTGTGGAAGTTTGTAATTATGTGGTTATGTCATTACGGATGGTTATACTGATTGTGTTTCTAAATTTGAATTTAGATATCTGTCAGTTTCGTGTCAGTTTGTAAAAAATAGTAAGTGACTTCAATAAAAAGTATACCACCAGTAGCCACTCAAAAAGGCTTTAAGCTTAAACGGATTATGGACAAGTAAAAGGTTTTATTTATTTTAAGTTATTTTTTAGATTAGCTCGAAGACATATAAATATAATACACACTAAGTCTGAACGTGATAACCCATGATAACCCATATCAGTGACAAAATATATAGTCATTGCGCATATATTAATACGAAAAACCTCCGATTATTCTGTAATCTGAACGGGATACAAAAACTTTTCACAAATTTTATCAAATCTATCCGAACGCATTTGGCACTGTGCAGAAAGCTTAATAAGAGCGGGACAGTCTTTAGGGACTGTCGATAGAAGTGAAAGTAAAAGTCGTTTGACTCTTTTCTGGTGGGTTGTGTTACGAAATTAGTCAAGATGCAAGCGTTTCGCGTTGAATCTGTTTCTAAAATCGCTTACGCCACTATTTTCTTGTTTTATTGGTTCATACTTTGTTTTCGAAACGTGGTCTAGCGTTGAGAGACATCATTCCTATATTTTTTATAATTGCCTAATAATGGTTACATTTACAGAATATCAACTTAGTTAGGAGGCTGCACAGCTCTATGTTACACCTTATAAAGAAGGTTGCTTTCCTTAATTCATCAAAGTTATTCTAACATCTTTTTTTCATTTGTTTACTATTATATACTACTAGCTTCAGCGCGCGGCTCCGCCCGCGTTTTTGTTGGTTGTTGCAGCGAAGAGTAGCCTATGTCCTTTACCAAGAAGCAAAGTATCTTTATGCCAAATTTCATTGAAATCGGTGCAGTGGTATGACCGTGAAAAGACAGTCACTTTCGCATTTATAATATAAGTATGGATTGAAGTTCGAAAGTCCAAGGCCTGATCTATAAAGAATGTTTGGGTTAAAAAGTCTAGAGTAGATTTAAAACAACAAAAATAACCTCTTGACTTCTAAATCAGCATTATCAGCAGCGAGCTTCTCCTGCATGTCGTAACTCTCACTAAGCTTGCGCGTCAGGTCAATCTCCTTAAAAAATATACCCGTTTGGTTAGAACTTTTATATTTTCATTTATATATTACATTATATTTATACAATGACTAGCACATACAGATTTGCTTCTCATTGAAGGCTCACAGAAGTCGAAATTTCGGCTGTGTACTGGCTTGGACCCTGCCAGCAACACTGTCGGGTGACCCATCCTCATTTCATGATGCACAGTCGGTTCTAATAAAGACAGAAAGCAAACTATTAAAAAAATTAAGGATAGATCAATCCTACATATTTTATATGTGGAATAAAAAAAAAACAACTGAATACTCATACCTAAATATATCATAAGTACGTATTTTGGACTAGTTTAAGGCTGTCTTTAAAAAAAATGTCGAAAACTGAGAATATATTAACACCGTCGTGCCACTAAAATTAATTATTAGCTGTTCGGATTAGCTGAAATAAGGTTGAAATATATGATACTAAGATTACCATAAATACTGCCAGGGAGATAATCCAAACATTTCAAATCATCTTTCCTCTTGCACCCTTCTCCACTGGCACCGACTATCTTCTGAATGCTCTTGGTCATCCTGTCAAAGCGCTCCATCTCTCTGAGAAGCAGCTCATTCCGTTCTCCGATCTCCCTAATGTCACTCTCTGTTATGTTCACTTTCTGTAAAACATGTCGTATGGTGTCAGGGTTTAATGTCAACTTACAAATATTTTATTCAATTGCAGTATCATCCGCATCACTAATCCTAAAGCATGAAAAGTCAGTTATGTTTTTAATTTGATCTTACAAAGCTTTCTAAAATGACCTTAAAATATTGACTTTGAGTTCCAACCAGTTCAATAAGAACAGTAAGTATTATTAAGTACACACATTTTTTTTTTCAAGTCCGTTCAAAGGGTAACGCTTTTTGTGAATATACAGAGCCTGTCGGCGCAGTAGCTTCAGTTCTTCAACAGCTTTTATAAACAAAAGAGTCTCTTTCAAAAGGAGATTTAAGCCTGATGCGTTAGTATACGGTTTGTCTCAAGATTTCCTTGCCCCCGTATTCCATGAAAAATATATACGGTTGCGTTAAATTAAAATAATATTAGTATTTAATTAATCAATGGACTTACCTTTTGTATTTCAAGCAGTCTAGCCCTCGAGTCCCTGATGATCCGAGTGCTCTTCCTCGCGTCACTGTTTATATCTCGGATCTGGCGCATCATGAGTTCGTCAACGTCGTGGTTGGATGGGGAACCTAGAACTTTAAAATGCAAAGCAGTCGGGGGCCACTTCATCTAGTAGTTAGCAACCCTAGCTGCTAATGGCCATTTTCAATAACAACGTCTATGGAAAAACTAGCTGATCCAGCGAACTTCGTACTGCCATATTTACACATCTGTCTCTATGTTATAATTTTTCTTGTACACAAAGCTTATCCTAATAATAAGGAACGCATAAAAAAATATTTAATTTGATGCAGCCGATCGTAAGTTATGCGTACGTACGTACGCGGTAAGCATTTCGGCGTATTTCGGCGATTAATACATTGACTGCCGCGGTAGCGTATGCGACTGCGGTGCTTGAGGTCTCAGGTTCGATTACTGATTCGGACCAAATGTTTGTATGATCTACAAATATTTGTTTTGGAGTCTGGGTGTTTTTTTAGGTTTACTCTTAATAGGTATGTATTTAAAAAAAAAGAATATAACATAAGTTGTTCTGGTACCCATAACACATGCTCTGCTTACCTTGGGACTAGACGAGGTTGTGTGAGTAGATGTGCAATAAAAAATATTTATTTATTTATTTAATAATAATAAATAATAATAATAATAAATATTTCGGACATCTAACACACAATACCATCTAGTCCCAAGCTAAGCAGAGCTTGAGTTATGGGTACTAGACAACTGATACAAATACATATATACTTTTTTTTTGTAAATACATACATTTTATACATAGGAAACACCCAAACTCCGAAACAAATATTTGTAGATCATACAAACATTTAGTCCGACCCGGGAATCGAACCCGAGACCTCATAATCAGCAGTCGCACACGCCGACCGCGAGACCAACGAGGCAGTCAAAGTTAGTTACTTAGTTATTTTTATATAGTTAGATTAAAAGAATTGAAAAAAAATTGCCTTTTTATTGTCAGGTTTTAGTTATCAAAAAAGAAATAAATAACTCCTTTCAAGCTAAATTCAGACTGTTTTCAATAATCTATTTCGAGTTAAACTAAGGCCGTAAGCCAGTGGTCGCAAATTCGATTCCTTCCCAAGACAAACGATTAACTATGTGTCATCACAAAATTGAATAATATCACTTTGCTCTTAATGATTGAATACTTAAATAGTGTTCTCATTCTGCTATAATTTATCTTTAATATGTTACATTAGTATTTTACAGATTACATGAAAGTATATATTTAGAAATATTTCTGGTTACCATAACACAGGCTCTGCCTAGTTTGGGTTCAGATTGCCGTGTATAACATGTGTGACGTCATTATTGTTATTTTTGCTAAAGGTAACAAAAATTAAAATTGTTGTTTATGGTACTCACGAGTTCCGCTCTTCTGAAAAGAAAAGACTTGGATTTATAACTTTATTCTTATTACATTTATAACTTATTATTTCCCAGTTTACATTCAGATCTCTTAACCAATCATATTTTGAACCTGGCACAAGACAATTGTAGTTTTAACTGCATCGTCAAATACCATCTACTGTTATTGAAATATATTTATATATTAAAAATACTCTTGACCAGTTATGAGTTCTGCCTGTAACATTTACAAAGGAAATTGTATTCCCCACCTTGGATGGAGCTTGTCTGGTAGAACATTTGTACTTCTCTTTACATCCTCTATTTGCTTCGATGAAATCTGCTTTCTGTTTGAAGCATTTTCGTGCTTCTTGGAAGGCCATAGCACTAGTCTTAGGTGAGGTATCACACTGGTCACCTACAGCCTCAGTTGTATTTCCCAGCCTTGGAGACGTGACTTCATCTCTGATTTCAGTAATTTGCTATGAAATGAAATGAAATGAAATGAAATGAAATTTTATTTGCAGAAATACGGTACAAAAGTTGTAAAGAAGTTGTAAGGAATCACATATTTCGTCAGTTTGTTCTGACATGCAAAAAATTTTTTTTTAAGTGTACATGCTTATCATATCATAAATTTAGTACAAACACTACTTAGCTGATGTCAAGATTATTATAAATGAATGTCAAATATTAAATTGTCAGATTTTCAATTTGGTCAATTTTAATATTGTTATTAAAATCAACAAATAAATAACAATGAATATTATAAAATTTATCAGGTGTCATAGTTATTTTCCCTTTTTAAGTATTCATTTACTGAGTAAAACATCTGTTCTAAAAGCCATTTTTCAATTTCCTTTTAAATTTCAATAAAGGCAACGTCTTTATGATTGGTGGCAACTTATTAAATATCTTGATACACATATTATAACAATTTTTTTGGAACAATGTAGTTCTGGGAACAAAGTCCAGGACTAGTCTTTCACTGTCACGTGTGTTGCGTGAGAATATGTCCTTTGCCTTCTTAAATAAACTAGGATTATTTTTTACAAATACACTAACTTCAAAAATATACATACAGGGCACAGGTAATATTTCTAATTTTGTAAAGCTTGTAAAGCTAAAACAACAGGACACTTTTCAAACTTTAACCGGACATGAACCGTGTAACTGCAGTCAGTAACGATGCGTTTGGGAGATATATCAAGTAATTTAACATTTGCCCTAATAAAATTATACATAATCGATAGTTATTCCTCTCTCTCAGCTGAAAGATGTTCACGGCTAGACATAACCCTCCCCCAAGACTCTCCAAAACAACCGGTACTTAGTTACCAGCTAGTGTCTTGTCTTCTCTTTTGACTGTTTCAAAAACTTTCGTCCTACGCGACATTAGTTTCATCCTCATCATTTAGATGGTTGGTTGGTTGGTTGGATGGTGCACAACTGTACGCTTTTCCAGAAACTTGATGCCTCACACAACAAAACTGTGGAACGAACTCTTGCCTGCGATATTTCCGTACCAATACGACCTTTAAACCCTTATGAAAAGACGTAATCCTTCTTAAAAGGCCGGCAGTGCACTAGTGACGCCTCTGGTGTTGCGGGTGTCCACGGTCAGCGGTAATGGCTTACCATCAGGTGAGACGTCTGTTCGTTTGCCCCCTATTCTTTATTAATTCTATGAAAAACTTGATTAATTAAAACTGCTAACTAACCAGTTGTGATTCTGAAGCGGTTTGTCCATCGATTGTCTGCGAGTTCGGAGGTTGTCTCTTCAGGTGAGTAGGTTTTTCCCTGAACTCTGGGGTGCTGACCGTTTTATCCAGAGGTGAAATTGGCGGAGACTTGTCGGTCCGCGTATCTCGTTGCTTCAGGAGTAACTTTGCAGACTATACACAGCCAGCAAATGTTAAGAGTCATTGATACACATTTGTGTGAAGTGTTTGTTCAATTATAAAGTCAATTGCATATTGTATTACTGTCAATTTTAAAAGTTTAATAAAAATAATTCATTGATTTACGAACGTGTCATCTTACCGTGACCTATGCGATTTGGAAACGATAAGATCGCTTTCGTAATTCATGGTCAGTATTTTAGGATAATGTCAATGATAATTTATAAGAACTTTACAATTTTTACCCTGCTGCGTTATGCGTATACATGCGTTATACAACCATTATGCATATCATAAACGCAGTTTTGGGAGTATTTAACCCTTGTTCCAGATCCGCCAGTTTGTATTATATGAGTATTGTCTATACTAATATTATAAAGCTAAGGAGTTTATTTGGTTGAAGGCGTTAATTTCAAGGAGTACTGGTTTGATTACATTTGAAAATTCTTTCAGTGTTGGGTAGCCTAGTTCTTGAAAAAAGCTATAGGATATATCATTATATCATTACGCTATGACCAAAAAGAGTGGAGCATCAATAAAAAACCGAGCAAAAAAGGAAAATTATTCCTTTTGAGAGATTTAATTGCTTGCGCTGCGTAAACAATTAAAGTTTCGCAAAAACAATGTATGAAAGAAATGATCCCCTTTTAAAGTTACAATAAAATCCGTAACAGTATATGTTCTAAGGTTATTTCACTTCTTTTTTTGGTAAACAAATTTGTTCACGCTGTTTTAGCACAATATTACAGGCAATAGGAGACGCAGATAAGATTGCGTGGATCAGCTAATACAATACAAAAAGAAATAATCTTATTACATTATTTTATAAGAATGATAGATGTCCTTTAATGCGACATCGAGATTAATACTGTAATTATAGAATGAACTACGAAACCAAATATATAAAATGCTAACAAATATATTCTACAGACATTATTGATGTCTTTATGTATGTCTCTGAAATTAATGTTTCTTTGCGAACACATATAGTAAAAGGCCATCAATAAAAAATTAGTAAAGTAACGTTAGTAGCTATATCTAGTTAATTTCTCCAAAGATAGCTCAGAAGCAGTAAAAGTTATTAGAACCTAGACTAATGTAAATTATGTGCAATATAAAAAAATGTGACAAGTCCTACTACAGTATTTCGGTATAAAAAGTTTACCTTCATGCCAGCACTCAAACTCTTCTTTACAAAAATAACCCACGCTAAAAAGTAGGTAAATAAATTAAAAAGATGTCAAAATTATTCAATGTAAATAACTATTGACAACACTTTTTTCAATTTTGGAGAATGGCATATGGAGAAAAAAGAGGTTTTGAAAGAGCATGTAACCTAATAGGATATCATTTTTATCAGAAAAAATGTCGAAAATTATAGTATTTTTTTCCATAAACCTAAAAACTAAAGCCGTTTAGGTAATCTGGCTTTCTTCTGTTTCAGTAGATACCCTATTTTGTATTGTTAATACAAGCAAATACGTATTACTTTTCGTCGCCACCGCCATCTGTATTTTTAAGTTAGAACTTTTAGTTCAGCAGATGAACTGCCTCTTTCTGTAAGTTATGAAGAGATTTCACTTGGGGGCGCTGTCAGCAACTTTAATTTTTTTTTAGCCAAACGTTCTATTCACATTTTCACATCATCATCATCTCTGCTGAGATATTCACCGCTCGACAGAAGCCTCTCACAAGATTCGCCACGATTCCCGGGCCTGTTCTGGCCCCATCCAACGGCTTCCTTCGACCTAAGGTGCATGGTAGCACCTCGAGAAACTATAATACCCAAGCCCTTTTTACTACTAATAAAAACGTATGACATTGAGTTCCTTTTTTTAAGTAGGCTCATTTTTTTTTAAACTATAGGTACTATTTAATATTTGAAGATTAGTGGATTGGACCTGTTTAAACCCCTTTTAACCAAATGCAAATGCAGTAAAGCAGCATCTTACTATCAGAAATAATACCAATGTTTCTGAGAAATGCAGAAATTGAAAAGTAGCTTTCCCGGTGAACTTGGTACCGCTATTTTTACCTTTGGTAATTATTTTCCAATCTATCTAAAAAAAAATTTAGTAATTATGCCCGACTCAGCTTCCACAGGTAGTGTACAGTCGCGGACAAAGAAATATTGTTTCTTCATCAGTTTTTCGGTTATCTTTTATTTTTATTTACAGAAACCTTGCCCTAACAATAACAAACTCATAGAAAAAAGAATTATCCATTTCGGTGCAGTAATATAAATATAAATATTTCGGACGTCTAACACACAACGTCATCTAGTCCCAAACTAAGCAGAGCTTGTATTATGGGTACTAGACAACTAATATAAATACTTATATACTTTTTTTTTGTAAATACATACATATTATACATAGAAAACACCCAAACTCCAAAACAAATATTTGCAGATCATACAAACATTTGATCCGACCCGAGAATCGAACCCGGGACCTCGAGAACAGCAGTCGCATACGCTACCACTGCGCCACCGAGGCAGTTATGCGTGTACATACATTTCGAAGATTAACTTTATTTATATAAGTAAATCATTCATAGATGAAAATGCTAAACGGCATCACCTGTCAGGGGTATAAAAAAAATACTTTTATAATTTATTTTTTTATAAAATTAACTTTAAAATGTTAAATCCTTGAACGGCAGGTATGGAGTTAGGTTGGTATAAATAAAAATTATCTTCCTTTCTTTCTCTTATTGTAGAAAAGGGTAATCCCAAATAAATAGGAAGTTCTTTCTTTGTTCAATTTCAATTGTCTCAACAGAGTAGAGCAACGTCATCACTTATTTCAACGACTGCCAGGGGACAATGCATATGACATTAAGTCCGCCATTGTACATTTTATGCATACTTAAAAATAACATCTACATTTACATAAATAAATAAATATTTCGGACATAATAATATATAATACTATATATATAATATTTGCGTAGTAAAGATAGTTAAATTATTTGCGTATACTTCTAAAACTCAAAAAGTCCTGTAGGTACCGAAAACACTTGATACGATTTATATATCGCATTAAACATTGTTTAAATCTATTTTTTTGCATCATAATTTTACCTCATCTTAACAATACAACCACAATTCACAGAATATTCAACCACAGAGAAGCGTGACAGGATACATCTAGACATAATTATAAGCTAAAAGCATTTTGTTTTATTCAAACTATACAATACATGCCAACAATATTAAATCACGGATGCGTCGTTCAATTAGATCTAGGTACATTCGGGACTGAATAATGTACCTATCTATTTCCTTTCGGCCTTTCCATACTCGTCAACAGTTAAGGAAAATAACCAAAGAAGATCTTGTCTCACTATTCCAAGGACATTCAAACACTATTTAGCTTTAATTGTCTGTGGTTTAACATTTAAAACATGCACTAGGAACTAGGAATATACTGTGTCCTGGGGATTAGTGACAACGAACTACTACGAAGTAGACTTATCATATTTCCAACTCCTCCTGGTTTTCTTCTGATTAATTTCGTTGCGGGTTCCAAGACAGTTATTTTTTTTTCCTGGGACTTCCCGAGTGTCATAACTCAGTGTGATCGTGGGTCACTGCTGTTGATCCTGGTGTACAGGAGTTTCAGCGGTGGGCGTGTGGGTGGGATTAGTCCCAAAAAAAAGTGTCATCCCATGTGGGGATGGAACCATCCGTGCAGTCAAATTATACGAAACTTAAATAGTAACGAGTATATATCGTTTTTGTTGTATAATGGGACTTATGCGCGATAAAAAATATTTAAAAGGTTATCAATACCTTCTATATCCCGACGTTTCGAACGGATTAGACTGGTCATGGTCACGGGTAGACAACTACAAAAATGAGGACAAAAACTATGTCTAAATACGAGTATATTGTTAACAAGTATTTTCATAAGGATTGTTAAGTGATTTATTTTTATTTTGGTTTACCGTAGTCTGCGAGGTTAGGTCTTTCATTTTATCATCAACATTATAATTAACCGCATTAAAGTAAAGATAAAACTAATTCCATGACCTTAAGATTACAAAACACTAGCAGGTAATACATGATTTAAGAAAGTGCTGAAAATACCTATTGGCATGCTGTTCGAGTGTGTGCTTTATGCTTTACACGGAAGGTTGACAATAGCACGTTCAAGGGCACCATACAATACGGTTTTAATATAATTCGTGTAATGAAATTAGTGACTTGCTATGGCTTCCAGGAGATAAAGCCAGTGCATCATTGTCGAGGGCTCGCAGTAGGCACATTGACGAAACATGGCGCAAGGTAAGGAAGTTCTTATATTTCAAGGCTTATTTTTAAACAGCTTAGCGATTTTTTATTCTTAAAATTCGGAATAAAGTTTTTATATTTTCATGTGTAATTGTACTTGATACTACTTCTATTAAAAGGTTTGACTAATAGTTTTATGGAATGCTAAGTATAGTATAAGTTATAAATAAGACAGACCTTAACAACAGTATAAACCGGGGGGTAGTTATCATAACATTAATCTATTCTATTTAATTGCCGTCAACTAGTACTTTCTTACGTTTAAATTCTGCAGCACAAGATTAATTACTCAATTCTAGTGATTTTGTTAAGAAACTATAGAAATGGGTGATATTTCTCTTGAATGAAACCCATTTTGAAAAGGAGTTAAAATTCAAATACGGAAAATCTTCTTAGGTATTAGTTTTATGCGCTATGCTATGCGCTGCGATCTTTCTCAGATCTCGATCTCGATTCTCGATCGTTTAAATTTGGTTTCATCTATTAGAATTTATATAACACACTTCAAACAAAAGTTACGACAAAAACCGACTCTGAAAAATTATTACACAGGTTGGAAAAGCCGTAGTCACGCGTTAAGTGTTACGCTACGTTTCTATGTAACATGTGCCTACGTTTTTTCCAACTTGTTTCATACTTTTCAGCTTGGCTTTTTGTCGTAGTTGGGTTTGGTTATTACTTTTTTATTTAAACTGTTTTGGTGCCATTATAATATAAATATCACAACTATTAAAGTCACGAGCAAAAACTAATAATATATACATTTTTAATATATATTTAAAATGTACAAATAAGGCCCTTTCCGGTGATATAAAACATGGCATATTTATTTCAGTACTTTATGACCGCTAGAGGGCGCCACATTATGTTCCGTGACACGTCATATAACCAACCTTTAACCAGCGAACGATCAATACGCTTCTAACAATACCTCATTTGCCCAGTTCTAATAAGTATCTGAGGAGCTATGGGGGAACAAATGAACACACATACATACATACATAGCCTGTCAAAATCATAACCGTCCTTTTGCTTTGCCGTAGTCGGGTAATAATAAAATGTAATATTTTTTATCCTCATTCACTCCAATATCGTAGTGACCACAAAGGTTTTACAAAAATAATATTCGGTTAAAAATTAACCGAATTTTCCTAAATAAACACTATTATTAGTTTTAGATATTTTTCTGTATTTATTATTTAGTTGTTTTTCTAAACGTATAACAATATTCGAAGTTTTATTGTTTAATAGTAGACCTTAAATAATCTTAAGAATAATAAAGGCTAGGAAGAAAATTTAAATTTTTAGCCATCAGAGTTTCGTAACGATCTATACTTTTGAGCAGCAACAACTTTGAAGAACAACAACAAACAACAAAACAAATAAAATTAATTAAATAACTTAAATATTACGAACATATTAACGTTTTGTACAGCTGTAGCTATTTTTCACTTTATACCTTCTTTTGCAATCTGAGCTTAGACCATTTAATTAAATATTCTAAACGTTATAACTTCTTCATAGGTGAACACTTCAATGAGCAATTATTAAATAACACTACAAAACAATACATCAAATAATCAGTCAGGTTTCTGTATAGTACTTATGGTAAACGTGTTGTCGTGTTTCGTTTGCGAGTGTGAGACCGGAGGCACAATGATGCAGAAAGATCTTAATAGACCGTCCTAGTGTGAGTCACCATGCTGCATTGTTGTATTGCCTGCATTTGCAATGAATGTGGTGACTTGACGATGGTATTCTTGGATTTATGAAGCACAGTAGAATTACTTCTACAGGCTCATAGGCCCAAACAATACTACTAAAGTAGTAATAAAAAATAATTGTAACTATTACAACCTAAATAATACATTATTATAATATAGTGAATTAAACAGTGTATTATAAAGTCTTAACTTTTCATTACCTGAATCTTGGTGCTATATTTAAGTAAATAACACAACACGTTTGTTATGTAAATCAGTGGGATAAATTGATACTGTAAAAATCTATCTATTTTAACCATTAAACGAGCAATTCTTGTTTAATTAGGCATAAAGGTGTTTATTGCAGCATCAAGAACACTACTACAACAACAACAATACATTGTTATGTAAAATATTGCGCATCGGCGCAGAATGTACAAAACGCAAAATGAGCACCACACGCAAAATGTACAAATCGCAAAATGTACAATACGCATAATGAACAAACGCAAAATGTACACCACACGCAAAATGTACAAAACGCAGAATGTACAAGTAGAACCATGTTCACACACACAATAAAAATGAGAAACATTTTGTAATTATGATGATTGTCGAGTCCACTAGTCAAATCTCTGTATAGCTATTTTAAGTTAAAATATAAAGTTAGTTAAAGGTAATTATTTTTTTATTTATTTTAAACTAAACATTCCTTACACTATTATTTATTAAATAAATTAGAAATTATTGTGCTCAACAAGAATATATAGCCCTTGTTTTCTTAAGTCGGTTAAAAATAAAATATAATTAGAAGTTATTATAGAATAACTAAATAACTTGTTTTTTTTCTTATTTTGTTAATAACAATCGCAATTTTTATGTGCAACATGTGTAAACATTTTTCTAGATGTTTTTCCGTATCGAATGAGGAGGATTTTAGGAGCTTTTTTTCTATTTAACACGTTTTTGAACTCGTCTACTTTGAATAGACATCGATTGATATTAGATTAAAATGGATTAAAGCCGTTGTCAGTACAAAATATTTTTATTTCACGACCTGCGAATAGGACAGCCAAATAATTAAAGTACCTCTAGTAGTTACTAGGATTGCAGAAGCTTAAAGGAGGTAATTAGATACGCAATTTAACAAAAAAAACTTTCTGCTTGCTGTTGCTAGCCTGTTACTTTTCGGTATTATACGTTTAACGTCGCCGTTAATGACTCATTCACGGCGACAATTGTACTAATTGTACATTCCACGTACAGTGATGTTTTCGTGCAGCTCGCAAGTCTACCATTGGCTTTAAATAAAATATTGTACTTGATTGTACTACAATACAATCTGAACAGATTTGTAACTTTTTGCGTATGAATATCATTTCTGATAAAAGAAGGCGTCATTTGTGTTTATAAAACATTCTAGCACTAGCTAGAACTAAAATTACACTCAGACATTTCAATTCCGTTATTAGTACTGATGTATAGATAATTATTAGATATACATCTCGTTTATGCCTTGTATCCATAATTATACATAGTTTAAAATAAGACGTCATAACTGTAACTAGTGATTATAAATCTACTTTAGTATAGCTTCATTTATAATTCCTTGCTGACTGCGTGTTGATGATAATCATAGACCGTTTTACCGTCAGTTAAGCATTGCATGGCATCTTTACACGGTATGGCGTATCTAACAGGTTCAACTGCATACAGGGGCGTCTTGACCTATAGTGCAGGTCTTAGGGGCGCTGGCCCGCGGCATGTATAATGATTCTGTGCACTTACTGAAGATCGCTATACTTACTAAAGGACGCTACAGGAATGACTGCACACGAACGCTTTACAGGCCAGAGACACCTCTGACAGCACAGTGACACCCGTCAGGTGGGCTTAAGCTGAGTAGAGGACATTCCTGTACAGTTGTGCAACATACCTGATTCGGTATACCTGTAAAGTTCTACCGTAAAGGAAATACATACTGTCGTGTATTTTATTAACCTTTTTTAAGTATGGCCCTATGAAATGATTCTACTCTACCTGATAGAAAGCATAAGCAGGATCCAAGAGTGGTGGTCGCCATACTCATTGCGAATGCAGACAATGCCAAAATGCAGCATGGTAACCCACACCATGGCAGTCTAGTGATGCTTCTGTATCATTGGGCCTACGGTCTTGCACTCACCAAAGAAACACAGCAGCACGATTGCTATAATTTTACGTTGCTTTTCTGTGCGAGGGTAGTACCGCCCCGGTCGAGTCGACCCGTTCGTGCTCAAATTAGCGTGGCACTACTACCTACCTTGATTTGCCCACAAGTGTTGGCCGTGTGTGTGTGTTTGTATGATTTAGTATCCTTTCTTACTCTACTATGACTAATGTAACACAATATTATATTAGCTGAACGTCAGTGACTGAGAACAATGAGTTGTAAAGATTGTATACGTCACTATGAGTAAACATCAAATATTACAAACTGTTAATAAGCATTATATTCCAAAGTGTTGCTACTTCAAACAATGATATTGTTGGGACTGGTACCTAAGTTTGACTGTCTCGTACATAACAAGTAAATGCCCACACTAAATCGCTTTAATTTTGAGCTCAAATCAGCGATCGCTTAGTGTGTTTGTAGCTCCGAGTTTTATTTGTCCATTCATCTTTAAACTTAACAAAATGGTAGCGGGAATTAAATACATACGTAACGTACATAAGTAGATAATACGCGTAGTGAATGCGTTCTTATTTTTACCCGATAACGACAAATCACAAGTACAATTTTAACTAAAATAAAACCGACTTCAAGGTTCGACTCGATTTCTGTTGGATGCCATCATCAGATATTAATGGCCTTATCATGGTACCACCGTTGGGACATCTCCTTTCAATTAAAAAATTGGTTGCCTGTAAAGTCGGTATACGGGCGAAAGTTTTACGTGACAACGACTTTGAGTGGTAAAGTGGACGCGTGCCTTTCACTTTTTATGTCTGTCTCTCTCGCTCTTAGGCGGGCTAACCATGCCCGAGTGGAAGGGACGCGTGCCTCTCACTCGCTCTCATTGTGAGCGCATAACGTGAGCGGAGCGTAACGCAGTTTCTTGAAGTGTCACCCGGCAAACCAATTTATAAGACGTTGTCACGTCAAAAAGAATCTTTAAAATCGGTTCATAAACAACGAAGTTATCCGCGAACACACATAAAAAATATCCAATCCAAAAAATGTCCAATTGAGAAACCTCCTCCTTTTTTTTTTAAGTCGGTTAAAAAGGGAGATTAATAATTTTAGCAGTCTATGTAAGTGCTTGAATGTTTTCATAAGTATGATACACAGCAGAGCCTCAACTACTGAATGGATGTTATCGAAGGTGTCAATAGCCTAGATGACATTTGCGATATATTTTTTATAAAAATCTAGTTGCAGCCAGATCAGGGTCACATACCAACAGCCTGTCAACCTATCATCATCCATTGCTAGACGAAACTCCGATTTCTGTAAATTAGGCATTAAAATACTTTGATTCTTGAAAAAGAACAAAGACTCTTCAGCGCGTTTGAAGGTTACATTTAATAAATTCAAAGGTGATAATTTTATTTGTTTTCATTGTAAATAGACTTTTATTTTATTTCCCTACTCCTACGGTGATACAGCTTAACGAATGTGTAGTGTATGTTTGCATATATTATATTTAATTGTTGCGCGTCATTATAAATGTTTGAAAACCATCTTAACAGAATACTGAAGACTGATACAAATTATATATATACAATATACTATATTTACAATATGATATATATATACATATAAATATCATTTATTTATACCTATAGATAGAGTACATACGGTACTAACAGCCAAAAAGCAATTAAAACTTTTGTCTGTTTATTCTGGCTAATCTCTAGAACTGCTGGACATATTTTGACAGAACTTTCACTGGCAGATAGCTGATGATATAAGGAGTAACTGAAGCTATTTTCTTAGACTACCTTGGCGTTACGAGCTGTCGTTGAGTTGTACCTCGTGGCTCATCTAATTAAAATAATTTCCATGAAGGCAGTGGTACTTTGTTTAAAATATATACAATGTATTTGCATTGAATTCAATGGCTAATGTCACCTTGTACATTGCAGTGTGAGTTATCAGTGGAGTTATCACATGACAGTGCAGATGTACATGAAACGTATTTATTAACATAAATCTGCATGGTATTAGTACCTACATATATCTCGAAGGCTTCTTTTAAATGCTAGCACCCATGACAATGATAGAAATAATATGGACCTTGAGACACTGCGAACTTGAACCTCCAACTGTTAACCTGAAATTGAAATTAATACTCATCAGTAAGACAACAGTCATTGCGCGATACAGTATTGGTCATACGTCATCGTCATCGTTGGCGAGTGGTTGGGTATGCGACTGCTGTGCTAGAGGTTTCGAGTTCGATTCCCGGGACCAAATGCTTGTATGATTTGCAAGTATTTATTTCAACACGTGACAACAACTATATATAATAGAAATCATATGAATTCATATCTAAACATCTACTCGTTGAGTAACGAATAATCTTACATCGATGAATTTATTATTAAATTTACGATCTTTTCTCTTACACGAGTAACCACCATTCTCAGACTCTGCTCATGCTTTCCATCAGGCAGAGTAGTCATTTTTGTAGTTATTATAGATATATATATATATATATATATACACGATAGTGCATTACATTCCATTTAACATATGAACGTTTGTAGTTTTATACTTTCCGTCACGAAACAACAAAATTGCCGCAATTTACACACTAACCTTTTAAATAAAACCATGGAATTATGAAGCTATTATTATTTTACCGTTTTAAAGTTGTGTAAAAGTGTTATATTTACTACCATATTCATGCAAATAAATACCTAAGTACAGCCTAAAGAAGCACCAACTCATTTCTTTCCGAACTACGACCGACTACGGCAAAGCCTAAAATACCGGTAATATTTCTGGCAGTCTATAGATAAGTTGAGTTATTCCACCGTAGCGTAAAAACTACTGAACGGATTTTAATGAACGTGGTGTCAATAGATTTGTAATAATGGCCCGGGTGACATCTAGACTATATGAATTTTGTAAAAAAGAATCAGCATTGAAAGTACTTTTTATAGAAAAAAGCATATGAGCAAACGATTTACCTGATGGTAAGTGCCTACCATTGCCTATTTACACTTGCAATTAAAAAAGCATTGAGTGGCCACCCTGTAAGTGTCACTAGAATTAGGATTGTCAGGGGTTTAGGTTAGACCTCATTTACTGAAAGGCTACACTATCATTAGCTCAGCCGAAAGACGTCCACTTCTGAACATAGGCCTCCCTAAGGGCTTAACATTAGTTATCTTGTGTTAAAGTGGTACCACCTCTATCAAACAGGCCCGGGATGTCTCGTGATATGTAATTACACACACTTAAATAATTATTAATTAGCTCCGTTATGTTATCACTGCTCAAGAACTGCTAACGTGAAATGAGTGAAAGGTAAAAGTTATTAAGAAAATCAAACCGAATGTCAACACAACTGTTCTGCGACCTCGGCCTGTCGGCCTTTAATTATTCACATACCCACATCCGCGTACTACATTTCCCTTTTCTAATTATACTAACTTTTAGCCGTGTCTTCGCGCTCGAAATCCAAACTCGAAATATATTAGATAAAATATTTTAAATAAGAGGATTTGTTTTTCTTTCATTACTATCACATCACATTATACAGTAACCGATACCGCACGGAGAATCAGTACACTAAAGTTGAAATAAGCCGGTCATGTCTCCAGACGAACCGATGATCGGTAGAGCCCAAATGTGCTTGAGTGGAGACCGCGGTTAGGCAAACCAGCGCTTATTATTATTAGATTAGGTAGGGTGCCATGCGGCACGATGGACTGATTTGAAGAAAGTGGCTGGCAGCGAATAGATGCAGACTGCCCAAGACCGGGATATTAGGCGCTCCTTGGGGGAGACCTTCGTTCAGCAGTAGAAGGTGATTGGATATTGTATAAATAATGGCAGATGTGACTATTTGACATATTTATGAGAGCTTATAGATCATCTATCGGCGAGCTGTAGCAGCAATCCTTCATGCCTAAATTATTCTTGCAAAAATCCGCTGCTTTATAAACTCCTTAATATTGAGTGAGCGTTGCGAGAAAATCACGCGGAAATATAATACGTTGTTGTTGTTGTTGTTGATTCGCGGGCTTGGTTTCCGCAACTCGACGACTTGTTGCGCCTATTTTGCGTAGTGGGTCGGCGCTAGTGGTGCCAACCCAATTCTTCCAGGAAGCCTAGCAGAACCTTTGCGTTGCCGACGACTTCCTGAAGTGACCTCGGCGATCCGAGGTGTCTTGCCCGGTATTTCGCCACCTCAGGACATGTCAAGATGACATGGGCGGCCGTTTCGTCTTCCACCATGCATGCTCTGCATAGAGGGCTGTCCGTTACACCTAGAGTGAAAAGATGTTTGTTTAATAGTGCATTACCAGTTATTGCTCCGATCAGGAGTCGAAGCGGCGGCCTCTTAAGTTGTTTCAGCTTCCGTGACAATCCGGGGTTGATCGTCGGGAGGGCCTCTTTGGTCTGCCTGCAGGTACAAAGGTTGGACCAATATATCTGATGTTCTACCTCGGTGTTCTGTTGCAGTGTCCGTCGCAGCCAAGCAGTTGGCAACGGCAGTATTGGTTCTGGGCCGATTGCCCTTGTCTCCGATCCGCTTTTTGCCAGTGCGTCAGCTGAGTCGTTCCCGCGTGAGTTGCTATGACCTTTGATCCACTGGAGAGTTATACTATTTATAGTACTTACCTCTGTCAGGGCTCTGTGGCATTCGTAGATTAGCCCTGAGGTAGTCACATGACTCTGTAGTGCTTGTAAGACTAATCGGCTGTCGGAAAGTATGCGGATGGGGTATTCCGTTACCTTTCTGGAGATGATCGCATGTGCTGCCGTTATTATGCCCATAAACTCTGCCTGGAAGACTGTGTTGTGGGCTCCTAATGGTGTCGAGATGTGTATGTTTAGGTCCTCAGAGAATACTCCCGAGCCAGTGCCTGACCTTGTTTTGGATCCGTCCGTGAAGATTCTTAACTAGAAATTTGATGATTAGTGAATTATAGTATAGAATGTAATTAGGACCACAACATCATTGACATTGCGTTAATGTGTCTTAATTTAGTCACTGACTCACTTACTATTCGGTGATTTGAATTCTAAAGTACTACTTGATACAGACTTGACCATTTGACATTTAGTATTTGCTTTAAAATTTAAATGAAAGATAACGATGATTTCAAGCAGTCAAGTTTTCAGGATTCACAAACTGCAGAATAACCAACATTTGTGAATTTACCTACATATACAGTTAATATACTCTATTACTTGTAAGTTCACAAAAATTGAGCTACTGAAAGAGAGGTTAAGTTAGGATTTTACTTCAATATATCTAGGTAATTAAAAAACCTCAATTCAAACTAAAAGATATTCACAGCTTATCTTTAACAAAAAGTTAAGAGATTTAATACTTGATTAAATAAAAACGTTTTAAAGTGACAATGCTAATTATAAGGGTAACTTCGTCTAGATATGGCTTCTCAGATTCGAAGGTTCATCGTAAATGTTTTAAGCCAATTAGCACAAGCATTTTCTTTAAAATCAATACAATGCAACCTGCAAAATAGGACTTTCTGGGTCTAAATCACAAAGATCGTAACAACTTGCACTATTTCTGTAAAATAATATCTTAGTTCAGGTGACGTGTTCTGACGCGTCACGTGTCCTGACGCGAGTTTAACCAGGCCAGCCCACTGCCACTTCAGCTTGCTAATCCTGTGGGCTATGTCGATGACTCTGATTCTCTGCCGGATCACCTCGTTTTTGATACGGTCCTTTAGAGAAACGCCGAGCATAGCCCTTTCCATAGCACGCTGAGCGCCTTAAACTTGTGAACCAGCCGCACCGTAAGTGTCCACGTTTTGGCTCCGTATGTCATTAATGAAAAAGAACGTAATGACAAATGGCAATGATGAAATGACAATGACTTTTACCTATCCCAAAATAAATTTTGCTAAAGTGCACAACGCAGCTGAAGAAGTATTTACTTCAAAGAATGTACCTATTTAGGCAATTTTGTTTTACTAAATAAGAACCGATCGCTGGTGTGGCTGATGGTGACGAATGACATACGTATACATACATAACGACGATACATAAATAAGTATACAGGAATAGTACATAAGCTTCTTATTTTTTATTCTTGTTATTTATAATTTCATTCGAAATCGTATTAAAGAAGACTGACGTTGAGGGTAATAAACGCAGTGTAAGCAAATTTCTACGTAGATTTATTTTATAAAATAATTAAAAAATATATATATACAACGTACCGACAGACAATCATTTGTCTTATTATAAAAGATGTTTTCCTCCGAATATAAAACCGGACTTTTTATGTAACTGATTCAAACGGTGGCTTCATTAGACTTGTGCGAACGTACTACGAGTGTGAGTGTGACGACAGAGCCCTCGCCATGGCTTTATTTAAATATTTTGCGCTGTGTCTTATGGTGACAGCACTGTTTGGTAAGTATACTTTCGTTGTCTTTTTTTGTACCCGACTGCGAAAGAAAGAGTATTATAGTTTCCGGGTGTATGTTTGGATGTATTTTCTATGCCACGGGCGAAGCCCACACTGCTTGAGGGATGTGAACCTTTGAAGAGTTGTTAGATTTGACTTAACTAGAAAATAAACTTTCTGTGTATAAAAATTATATTTACCTATATCATGTAAAATTAATATTAAATTGAGAATTAATTATATTCACTTACACAGTCAGGGTTTCTATAACTAATCTGTAAAGATATTAGTCCGTGATGTTGTTATTGGAATTACAATGCAAACACAAGGGTTCTAAAGTTCAATGTAATGTATCACTCCGCTGGGCACACTGCCTACTTGTTCACGTACGTATATCCAATATGTAGATTATAGGCTAGAATAAACTAGTAATCAGAAAGCCTTGACAGTGACCCAAAGCTATTATAGCCTCCATTCTTAGCGCGTGTGTAAACGTCGGTAAACTGATTTATATAATTATACTAGCGGACCCGTCGAACTTTGTACCGCCATATCTGTCTCAGCTTCCCACAGGCATCAGATTATCTTTTAATTTGTCTTGTTTATAAAACTTGTCCTGACAATAGCTAAGACATAGACACTAGATTTATCCAGTTTGGTGCAGTCGAACGGAAGTTATGCGCGTACATCCATTTCAGAGATTCATTTTTATTTGTTTAGGCTTGCTGTTGCCCGCGGCTCTGCCCGCGTGTTTGTCGATTATCGTGGCAAATTAAAATTAAATGTGTTATTCTGATGTATAAGCTGTAAAGTAACATCCAAATTCGTCAAGTAGTTTTTGCGTGAAGAAATAACAAACATACACACTCACAAACTTTCGCCTTTATTATGTTAGTGTAATTAGACAGTAATTAGTGTAATTGGTGGATCGACGCAATCACTAGTAATTGGAACCATGTTTTTTCTTCTTGATTGTTCTGCCAACTAATAATTAGTGTGTACCTACATATTCCAGGGCCTATTTCGGATAGCTTATCTGACAGATAATTTGAAGTGACTTCCGTATAAATTGTGTCAAGTCAAATGTCAGATAAGCTATCCGGAACTTATCTCTAACCGGAGTAACACAGTTTTGTTGGATAATATTTCTAAGACTTTTCGTGTATCTTTTTCTTTATTTCGTGGTTACGTGCAAGTTCGTTTCCATTTATTTTTTGTCTGCATAGAATTCACCTGAAATATGTATATGATTTTATGCTTTGTTTGTGTAACGTGCCAGTAGTGGTCAGATCGCCGTGCCTCTCCTTACGTTATTACATGTTAATATATTCTGGTATTTATGGAAATTTCTTTATCCGTAAAAGTTGACTTTTTTAAAATAAGCTAAATTTAAATATTAACTGCGTGTCATAAAAACCTTGGCTTTGACTTGAACGAAGGTCTAATGAAACTATAATGAATATTTTCGATACATATATTAAAATTAATGTGTATTTGTCAATATGGTGAAGTGATATTGGCATGTTAATACGATCGCTTATTGTCAATATTACTACAAAGTAAACGTTTATTTTTTATGTTGTCTGTTTTTGTTCAATTTAGTTCAAAGGACTCTCAGATAATTAGAATCACTCAGTTAAATAGAGTACATAAATGATCGAGATTTGCTCGGTATTTGTTGTTTCTATTAAAAACGAATCCATGCTAGATCGATTTATCGCCCCCGAAACCCCATGCGTACTAAATTGCATAAAAATCGTTGGAGAGATTTCCGAGATTCTTATTATATACTAGCTGAAACCCGCGGTGTCACCCGCGGCTATTGTTGTACCGCGAGTAACGCCGCGGGACAAAGTTAGTCTAAAGAAAGTAGCCTAAGTTACTCCCCGGATCATCAGCTACCTGCCAGTGAAAGTCCCGTCAAAATCCGTCCAGCCGTTCCAGAGATTACCCGGAACAAACAGACAGACAGACAGACAGACAGACAGACAAAATTTTTTTTAACTACATTTTTATTATATGTACCGTGTATACATATATATGCATTTAGTAAAAAGCGGTTATTTTAATATTACAAACAGACACTCCAATTTTATTTATTTGTATGTATAGATATGGCCTGTTCATTTTCATAGTGTCATGAAACCGACACTATGAAAATGAACAGGCTATACATACTGGTTGTTGCCCGCGGCTCCGCCCGCGTATATGTCGATTATCACGGCCAGTAGTAGTCTATGTGTTATTCTGATGTTTAAGCTATATCTCTCCCAATTTTCATCCAAATCCGTTCAGTAGTTTTTGCGTGAAAGAGTAACAAACATCCATCCATCCATCCATCCATGCATACTTACAAACTTTTGTGTTTATAGTATTAGTAGGATATACGAGGATTACTCGTTTAAAGGTTATTTATTATATTTGTATTCATTTTATAGCATGAGCAGTATCCAATAGTAGCGGTCACCATACTCATTGCGAATGCAGACAATGCATCATAGTAACCCACACTATGACGGGTGGTTGAGATGCGTCTCTATCATTGTGCCTTCGATCTCATACTCACCAATAAAACATGACAGCATGCAGTTATTTTAAGTTGTTCTTCTGTAAGACGGTAGTACTTTCACTAGTACCCCGGTACTTTCGATCACCATTAGTTAGAGGCTATCTAGTATTATGCTACGACGCACAAACGAAGTCCTATACTTCGTTTGTGCGTGTGAGACCGTGGATCCAATGATGCGGGAGCATCTCAATAGGCCGCCTTAGTGTGAATCACCATGCTATTGTTGTAACGTCTGCATTCGCAATGATTATTATAATGACTACTAATCTTGGATCCTACTTATGCTTTCCATCAGGCGGAGTAGAGTTACTCAGACAGGCTCATACATAAAAAAGTGTGCCAATTGCGAGTTCGACTCGCCCATGAAGGGTTCCGTAGCAGCAACTAACAAAATACTCTGGCAAACGGGTTCCGTTTTTTGCCATTTGACTACGGAACCCTAAAAAAGAACACTTAACAAAATAATTGTATGCAACAGTACGATCATTTACCCATATCAGTATATATCAAGAAAACCTAAATATCAGCATCAGCATCAGCAGTTTTTACCATTACAAATACTCTGTATATTTTTTTTGTATATTTGCGAGTCGGACACGCGCACCGAGGATTCCTTTATCTGTGCTACAGTTATTGCTTCGTGCCAAATCAAAATTCTCAGTTCACGGGAAGTACCCTGTAGGTTTTGATTCCCTTGCGAGTGTCGAAAATTTGTGTCATAAACGACTGGATTCTTTGAGTTGGCTTAGAAGTTTGATTTTTTCGCAGCTCCAAGGGCCAATAGACCTGAGTATATGCTATGAATTTCAGCTTGATACAAACAGACAGACGGACAAGAAAGTGATCCTATAAGGGTTTCTTTTGAGGTGCGGGATCCTAAAAATGTACTTCGTATATATGCCTGTAGTTTCAAATTAACAGTTTTTCATTCAATGCATATTAAAGTAATTTTTACCTGTCTGTTTATTATCTAAGCTAATCTCTGGCTGGACGAATTTTGATGGTAGATACAGAACTCTCACTGGCAGATAGCTGATGATATAAGGAATTACTTAGACTACTATTATTTTAGACTAGCTGGGCCCGTCGGCGTTACTCGCAGATGTTGATGTAAAGGTATAACAACAATATATTTAAAGAAAAATGAATAACCACATGAGTTGCTAAGCGCAAAGCTAAAAAACTCTATGACCAATTAGGATTATTCTTTTTTTAATGGTTTCGTAAAGCCACAAGGACAGTTCAACAAGAGAAAAAATGTCAAAATAACAAGAAAAAAAGTAAAAACAAACTTATTTATTTCTTCTTTCTTGTTATGGCCAATAACTTTAGACAAATCGATGTCTGCCGGGCAGCTAGCTATTAATATATACATCTAAATCTTAAATAATAACATTTGTTCACATATTACTTTGACACCAAATTATCTATTAAAGGGCACGGAGATAATTAAGGTGAATGAAGTACACGCGCGTAGATATATTATGTCCAAGTCCGGTCATCCTAAGGTCATTTATACAACGCAGATTGTTGTTCGAAAGACGTCACGCTATCAGACATACAAATAAGGTTTATTTTCATTCAACTGTAACAAGGAAGTTTGAACCATATCTTAAATGTACGATGTACGTATCATAAACAGTATTTAACCCACTTCTGAATAGAAATATATATCTCTAAAAGGTGCAGTATAGCATAAAGTCAACTAACGTTCGTGTCCTTAGAATTTTCTTGAATACGTGAGAGTGGTAGTCGGTACTAGCCGACTCAGCGAACTTCTTATAGTCATATTTTTTCGTGAATAAATAAATAAATTATAAAAATAAATATACCAAACATCTAACACACAAAAGCCTCTAGTCCTTTTTTTTTTTTTTTTATCATCTGGAAACCCCCTCGGGCCGTCACCCCGCCGGGGTTTGCGGCGGGGCGGTGTGTCGGAATCGAACCGACTAAAACCACACGGTGTGCTACTCTGCGCCTGAGAGAGGGAGAGATCCGGGAACTGCTGTATTACGACCTCGGGACCCCTCCCGGCGCCAGCCCGCACAGAAGCGGGCACCCTCCTCCATAAAAAGCCTCTAGTCCTAAGCTAAGCAGAGCTTCTGTTATGGGTACTATACAACTGATATAAATACATATAACATACACATCATACATAGAAAACACCCAAATTCCGAAACATATTTGCAGATCATACAAACATTTGGTCCGACCCGGGAAGCGAACTTGAGACCTCAAGCATGCAGTCACATACGCTACCATTGCGCCACCGAGGCAGTTATTAGAATATTTTCTAACTTTGCGAAAATCTTGCTTAAGTAACTATGCCCGCCTCAGCTTCCCACGGGAAGTGCACAGTCGCGAACTAAGAAAATATGGAAACTAATTATTAAAATAATAATTAATAACAAAAATTGTAATTTCCTTTAAATTTTCTTCTATAGAAACCTTGTCCAGACAATAACAAACACATAAAAAAATTATTATTAATTTTTATTTAAATAGATGATAGAGTATTTGTGTTGTTTGAATAAAATTATCACAATTATGTGACAACTGACCTACGCAACCTCGTTTGCGTCTCCTAATGCCCGTAGAGTGATGATATAACACGGATATATCGTGTACATTATAATACAATATAACGTCAACCACTAGTTTAACATAAAAAGTTTAACAAAATAAGTAAAAGATATATGCTATTTAGTGCACGCAACGGCAGCTATCAAACGAAATATTTTCCTCCCATTTCTGCAACATATTTTTTGATACAACGTTCCTTTTAGTCATAGTGTGGTAGTATAAAGGCTGAAATAGTTTTTCACATCGAATGGCTATTTTTTAAGATAATCGCGTTCAAACAAACAAACGAACTCTTCAGCGTTAAAATATTGGTATAGATCTAACTACTATATCGCCGTAAGACGTACAAAAACAAAATGTATGCTAATGTTAATAAAGCCACTGCCGAAACTTAATGATTTAACATATATGTTTTATTTATTCGATCCGGTTGGGCTTGTTATCCGAGGCAGAATTTGGGGCAATGACTGCGCTCATTTTTCACTGTCAACTTGGGACCTTTACAAACGCGAAAATATTACTACTTTGCCTGTCACATCAACAACAAATCTATGTGTAAGACCTATATATTAGCCAACTAGAATAAAAATACTCTACCTGATGGAAATCATGAGTAGTATTCAAGGTTCGTGGCGACCATCGTCATTGTGAATGCGGTCAATGCAGCATGGTGGCCCACACTGTCGGTTCAATGAGATAGTTTTTCACGCCCGCTTAAGGGGCACGAGATCTTAGTGGAAGGGAGTCACGTGCGATGTAAGCCAGGCATGATGATGATGAATTGGCGCAGGAAGAAAGAGGCAAACGTTACATTTTAGATTTTAGGTTATTACCCATAAAATAGGTATTAGATAGGGTTTGGCACCGGTCGCTTCTCTCCAAGCTACTGGCATATGGCTTGCCCCCTAAACTCTGCAGCTGGGTTGCCGCATTTCAGCACCAGCGCCGCATTAGAGCCCTTTACGACGGTGCATCCTCCGATTTTCAACCGATCAACCCTGGAGTAACTTTTTATGCATATCAATGACATGCTAGCCCTTGGCAGTATTCATTGCTATGCAGATGACAGCACAGTTCATGGGTGATGTTTTGAATATCCCACAGGTATCTTAAACAAAGTGAGATGGTTCTTCTCGCCCGGGCATCTGTGTCTACTTTATAAGACCCAGGCTCGCTCGTGCATGGAGTACTGTTTTCATCTTTGCGATGGAGCCGGCAGTATCTATTCGACGCTTTCGACGTCGCAGTTTGCAGCGGCATACGCATTGTTGGCAGTTCCGAAGCCACAGAGTCCCTAGAGCCTCTGCAGTTGCATAGAGATATCGCCTCTATGGTAGTCCTCTATCACCTTTATCACGGAGAGTATTCTGAAGAATTAGTCCAACTGGTTTCCCCTTCTCCCGTCCTCTACAGGAAAACACATACCGTCCTTAAAAGTCACATCCTCAAAGTGGTAGACATACACTCTCTTACTCACCGCTTGGGTTCTTTCTTCCTGTGACCAATAACCGAGCGGTAAGATTCAGGAACTCACTACCTGCGTACGTATAACCTTTCCACTATGAATCCATGTCCTTTAAGCGGAGCGTGGAAAAACATCTCACTAGGCCGCCATGGTGTGGATCACCATGCTGCATTGTCCCTATTTGCATTGGGGATGGTGACTATCACTCTTGGATTCTGCTCATGCTTTCCATTAGGCAGATTCATGTTCATGGTATGTACACCATTTCATTAAATTTAGTGAGAAGCTGTTAATTTAACATTACAAACAGACACTTAAATTTTTATTTACTTGCATAGATGTTACTGAAAGCATATCTATTATTAATAGATTTATCTCCGATAAGAAATACACATAAGCGAAGATAACATCACAGATGCATAACAAACAACATTGTAATTGATATGTATTATGAAATTTTTTTACTATGCTCAGTTAGTGTAGGTACCACTATCTACGTAAGCAAATTTATGAAATTCATCATCATCATTATATCAGTACAGCAGTCGTACATGCTACTACAGTACAGTCAGTAACAGTAAAATTGTGGAAGGAACTGTCGCCTGCGGTATTCCCGGACCAATACACCCTTCAAACCTTTTAGGAAAGAGCGTTCTCCTTCTTTAAAGGCCGGCAGCGTACTTGTGACGCCTCTGGTGTTGCGGCTATCCAAGGGCGGCGGTAATCGCTTACCATCAGATGAAACGTTTGCTCGTTTGCCCACTATGCAATAAAAAAATCTTCAACTCCTAACAAACGGTCATCTGATCTCAAACTAAGCATAGCTTAAGCTTAGCAGTGGTAACCAAACTGCGGATATCAAAACAAGATGGATAAATGATCGTTGTCACCCCGCGGTTATTAGTTCTGGCCGGAATCTAACACACAATTATTTATTCAAATACTGTTTAAATGTATTAGCTACGGAGTACTAAATGTCTGTTAGTATAGAATAAATCAAATCGAAGCGTCTATTTGTAAGTTAAAAAACAACTTTTCACTGAATGCATTTCTTAGGTATTTACCTATGTCTGTCTATTTGTTCTGACTGATCTCTGGAACGCCTAGATCGATTTTGACGAGACTTTCACTGGCAGATAGCTGATAGTATAAATAATGGGGTTATGTTAAAACATAATTAAAACCAACAAAATAGTAAACAGTGTCTTATTTAAAAGCAATAAGAACACGCGTATAATAATACGAGGCGCGACTAGTTTATCAATGAATGTAAACCAATAGACAGTTATCTGTTCGTTCTTAACTTTACTGCTGTAACATAAATAAATTAATACGCAAAATAAACTTCTAAAGAACCTACACAATTATTGAGTTCAGTCAGCGCGTGAGACACGACCTAGCTCTAGTGACGTCAATGAGTTATCTCAACTCCCCCAATTATTCTAATATTTTCACACTATGAGTTTTAAACTTTCAAAATTGATTAAAAACTGGTTACACGAACATAGATAGACTGTTAAAATCATTGTACTGCCTTTTGGCTTACAACTAAGCATTCCAAACCAACAACATAAACGAAGGCATTTAATAATGTAGAAATTTATTTAGTTTTAATTGTGTCATTGGTTTTAAGAAATAATCTGTTGTCATCCGGGTACTGAGCAATCAGGGATTTAGACACTTTATGGTAAAAAAGACACTTAAGAGTTCCACTCCTGTCCACCTTTTCACCACAATCTATACATACTACATACAAATAAATAAAATTGGAGTGTCTGTTTGTAATATTAAAATAACCGCTTTTTACTAAATGCATATGTATGTATATACCGAAAATGTCGTTAAACAATTTTTGTCTGTCTGTCTGTCTGTCTGTCTGTCTGTTTATTCCGGGTAATCTCTGGAACGGCTGCACGGATTTTTACGGGACTTTCACAGGCAGGTAGCTGATGATCCAGGGAGTAACTTAGGCTACTTTCTTTAGACTAACTTTGTCCCGCGGCATTACTCGCGGTACGAGATAACCGCGGGTAATACCGCGGCGTTCAGCTAGTTAATAACATAATCATCCAATCTACCTGCACTTGTTTGTTTGTTTTACGGGATCATTTCCGCACTTAGCCTCTTAATTGGGCCGTTGTACGTAAGTTTGTCATCTTCCTACTCCAATCCATCCTCCATCTCCATCCGTCCTCCATCCTAGATCACCCCAGAAGCTCAGCAGCCTTTTCAGGTCACCGCAGCCTTTTCAGGTCACCACATGACAATTAATCTCAATGTACTATGGGATGGCACAAAAATCATTCTTTTATCGCGTTTGGATTTTGTACCAATAAATTAGATCTTTTTTTCATTTTTCGTTCGAAGCAATATTTATTTTCGGGCTACTGTGCCGTTGCAGACTAAATGAGACAGTATACTCATATATCAAGGCACATTTATATAGATTAATCGCGTGTCTCACGGACTTATCTGGATCCATGGTTCACAGTAATAGTTACTGTTTTATTAGAATATCCTATAATTGACAATTAAATGTGTATCAATTATCATTGTGATCGTATTCTACTGATTTATCTGATAGTGAAACAAAGGCTATTAACATATTTATGTTTCTGTTCTGGGGATCAGATGTAACTGAGTCAAACGGAACGGACTTAATTGTAAGACATTGAAACAATACTATCAATGGACATAATACAATTCGTATCTAACTTGATAAGTTTGGTTAGTGTATTCACTATTATAATAGATCTTTACCTATGAAATTGCCGTTTTGTATGCAATAAGTGAAAGTACTTATTTTTTCAAAGATGCGTCGATTGCATGGGTGATAACAGAAATAAAAGATTTGAAAAAATAAGTACGTTCACTTATTGCATACAAAACGGCAATTTCATAGGTCCTATTATTTCTAATCTTGGCTTGCTTTTATTCAGAGTCTATATAACACGTATTCTTACACATTCAATGATTATAAGTGACGAAGTACTTATTTGTACCTCTTGGGCAGACCGCATCCATTCGCAGCCATGCACAATATGCAATAAATTAATTTATAATAAATTAATTTATAATTAAATGATACCGAAGCTCATACAACTTTATACTTGCTCGTTGATAATAATAAACTTCACTGCAATATACAATTTCTCGAGACATCGCTGTGTTTGTTGTTGATGAAATAATTGTGGCATGTAACCATTTATAGTTATATATATCTATCTCTAGTCACGAAGCATCTCATGGAATATTACCACATAAAGCATCAGACAGACAAAGATTGTTATTATTTATTTAATTCAGCCATGTAAAGCTCAAACAGCTTGGGTTAAAAGCTTGAAATTGTGGGAGCTGATTGCCTTTGACGTTGTTACTAACCTTAGTGAATATTTACAACGTAATACTTATGAGAATAAATAAATAATAAATAAATAAATATTTCAGACATCTAACACACAACGCGATCTAGTCCCAAGCTAAGCAGAGCTTGTGTTATGGGTACTAGACAACTGATATGAATACATATATACTTTTTTTTTTGTAAATACATACATATTATACATAGAAAACACCCAAACTCCGAAACAAATATTTGTAGATCGTACAAACATTTGGTTCGACCCGGGAATCGAACCCGAGACCTCATGATCAGCAGTCGCACACGCCAACCGCTAGACCAACGAGGCAGTCAATCTTTAATCCCTACTAATATTAGGTATAAATTCGAAAATAATTCAATCGATTTGTACGTTATACTTCCAAAGCTAAACCGCTGCACCGATTCTAATGAAAGGCATGGAGATACTTTGAAAGGACATTGGTTACTCATAACGTCCCACTGCTGGGCTCGGGTCTCCTCTCTGGAGGAAGGTAAGGCTATGGGTCCCCACGCTGGCCGAGTGCATATTGGAGGCTGGCAAAACAACGTTGTGGCTACGTAATCATTTCGTTAGATGTTTTTAAGTCACCCAAAGGCCTCCGACTAAGCTTCACGATCCAATGATACTATGATATACGTGATCCTACGATAACAATTGGGACCAACTGCTTAACGTGACCTCCGAATCACGGAGACGCTCATGGTAACATGCCACCTGCGGTCACCCATCCAGGTATTGACCGCACCGTCGTTGCTTACCCTCGTTAATTGTTTTTAATCACCGAGTGCAACTGTGCTATAAGCGCCTCAAATAATACTTAGGTATAATTAAGAAAAAATCAAAGTAACGTTGCTATAGTTACTGTAACAGTTGAGTGTAATTGTTTTTGCACATTATTAGCAATTTCAGTTCTGTTGGCGTCCAATAAACTTCCTCGTCGCTAGAATTACTCATTTTAGGTTTTTAACTTGTTTTCAAGTTTCTTGTTTTTAACCTAAGGTTTTAACAATATGACGTGGAAAGAAAATGGCGTGGACAAAGCAAATTAAAATAAAAGTTCACCATGAAGGTTCCGAGTCTGAGTTTTAAACAAATTAAAAAAGGTTGTATAATAAATTCGGCACCATGGAGGTAAAAGTAAATAGTTTTAATGATGTTTTGAATTCACAAACTTAGTCCACACGATGTTCTAAATTTAATTTACTTTATCCTCTAGCGGATAAAAACGGCTTCACACTCAAAATACTCTTTCCGATATGGGGGGAGGGGGGTATGAAAAAGATCTTATAGCATTCATTTTACTTCACATCTAAAGCTAACTAACTCTTTATACATAAATAATTGCCTTTCGTTACTGTCTATCAGCCAGCTTTGTTAACTAACAATGGTTTGGCACAAACGCTGACGGACAAACAGACAGTTCAATAGGAGTCATATTCACGGGTCTTGTTCCAGTTGCTGTATTGTGGTTGTGTCTTTTTAAATATCTCCAAAAATGTTCAGAGGTTATTCACCACGGTGACGATTTGCGTACGCTGTGTTTTTTAACCGATTTACTGACTATAATCTCCTATTTACTAACTATATCAAATGTAATGTATTAAATTAGTTTTGGCCGGAGTATGTCGGTTGTCAAGGTAAAGAATCGGCTAGGTAGTAGAGCTGATTGTAATATGAACTAACCTGCCCAGATGTGAGCGTTACTACCCTCACACTGAAGACCAACCAAAATTTTTTTTCTATTTTATGCGTGGCCCTGCCAAAACAACTCTACTTTGCCTGTTGAAATTCATGAGCAGAATCCAAGAGTGGTGATCACTTAGTGGACTCACTTAAGAATTAATGTTCCATCTGCGATCATTCATCGATCGATCATTCAGGATTCTTCGATATTATAGGTTGTGTCATCATCATCAGATAGTCCACTGTTGGACATAGACGGAGGTCCAAAGTTATTTACCATAACAATAATTATAAAAAAAAAACACAACAATGTTGCAATGTCATTAAGCATTTATATTCTTATCAACACATAACACCTTGGAGTGACATTGAATATTTACATACACTGTAAATATGTTTATAGGGGCTGACAGTAGTGTATGCTTTCAACAAATATCCTGAGTACCTGTATTGAACTTACTTAACCCTTTTTATGAATGGGTCTTGAACAAACCTCTTTTCTTGTAATTTTATAAATTTATTTGGACAGTTGTTGTTACTTTGAATCTTATGTATATAAGAAATAGTAAATTCACTAAACAATAGTTCACAAGCACAACATTTTTAAGTGTTACAACATGCACCAATAGAAACGAGTGAAAAAAATAAAAAACCATATAAAACTAGATAAAATGAAGTAAAACAACCAGAAGGAAGTAACAAAAGTAGAAATTAAATTTTTTGTCATTTTCATGATATTTATTTGGGGAGATTGATACCACATCCAACACTATTGATACAAAAACTAACTTCAACAATCTCAAAACATCTATTTTGAAAGCGGGAAGTTTGTCAGCGAACACATTCTCCTCTCCGCAAATTCTTATGTAGGTTTTGGGCACACGGCATGTGCAAGTTTATAATACACCATGCATACTCGCTATAATGAGAGCCATGCTTCATCTTAGTAGTATAAGAACCACGTATGTGCCGTTCAGAATCTATCAAGGGTTCATCAAGTGAGGCATATTTATTTGAGCAAGACTCACAAAAAACTCGAAACAAACCAGAAACAACCCCGGGTAAGGGAGGAGACTTTATCATCTAGACTGTCTTTGCAGTCTTCGAAGAACAGAACGAAACGTGCTGTTTATAGAAATTGATAGAGTGAAGGAGAGCCACGGTTCGGCATGAATGGACCAGCTAACCGGAGTAATACCACGGCCTCGCAGAAAATCGGTGTGAAATAGCGCTTGCGCTATGTTTCACCGAGTGAGTGAGGATACCGGAGGCCCACAACTCAACCCCTCTCCCTACCCCTCCGTCGGCAACGCACTTGTGACGCCTCTGGTGCTGCGGGTGTCCATAGGTGGTGGTAATTACTTGCCATCAGGTGATACGTCTGCTCGTTTGCCCCTTATTTTATAAAAATAAATTGACTAAAATAATATTCCTCTCGATATTTTCTAACAGCAATCTACTAATTGGAACTAATCAAAGAAAAAATAAGTATGAATTTGAATATATGAATTTTGATGTGTTCATTTTTTATCGTATTCTTAATTGAAAACGAAATCTCAATAATTAACCGAAATCATTATTATTTAATAGTCCCTAGTTTATGTTTTAAATTATTTGTAATCTGCGCCACAACACACACCTGACGCATCTGTCTGTCCTTTTCTAATACACCTCTTTTGTTACTTGTGTTATGTGTTTCTCTGATGATATTTTTTGTGTGGTTTAGTTATGGAAAAAATGTTTGTGCGTACATTGATCCCATGCAAATTACAATTTTGTGTTGCTTAACACAGCAAACTTGGTAATAATTTTTTATTGCTACACAAGGCTTCTGCGTACTTAACATTGAGTTGTTATCATTCGGCTCAATGGTACTCAGAGGCATCTTTACCTACAGTGGTAGTCGTTTGCCATCAAAAAATCCCGTTGACCCTCAATAATGAAGGATATAAATCTATCAAGAAGGAACAATATTTGCACATAGATAAAGGATATATGGGAGTTAAATATGAAAGTAAAAGTGGAACAATTAGTTAAAAAAAGGATAAATATTTTTTATTAAACGGATGTCTTGAGGAGTTTGAACAATTGTAAGTCAAGGTCAAGGTGTTCCGGTGACTGTTACATAGAATGTCAATGCTAACCTAAATGCTAATTTACAGGATATGATACTACTACTACCTTTTGCCCGCATGTATGTCAGTTCGTGGTCCAGAGAAGCCCTACCTCTTCTCTCAAGAACCAAAGCTCTCTCTCCATGGCTAATTTCCCTGTAATCAGTGCAACGGTTTAGCCGTAAAGTAACTCTCAAATCTATACTAATATTATAAACGCGAAAGTTTGTAAGTATGGATGGATGGATGGATGTTTGTTACTCTTACACACAAAAAGTACTGACCGGATTTGGATGAAACTTTATAGTAAAATAACTTATACGTCAGAATAATACATAGACTACTATTTGCCGCGATAACCGACATATACGCGGGCGGAGCCTCGGGCATCAAGTAGTTTATAATATAAGTAAGGTTATGGATTATACAAAGGAAAATGTGTGTTTATGTTTTAGTTAGTTCTTTACACTCAAACGGCTGAACCAATTCATAAACAAGTTGATATGCAGGTAACTGACATCCTAGATTTATACATGGGCTACTTTTCATCCCGAAAAAAAGTTTATGACCACTTAGCGGTTGCAGATCATTCGACTACCATATCACGAGTCACGAGTTTGATTCCCGCTCCATTACGAATCTAACTTATACTGTAAAACATGTTAGTGTGTATTTATTACGCGAAAACTAATAAATGACTACGGTATTTTTTACATATGCAATGGGAGAGGGAAAATCAAACTATTTCCTAGGGAAACAAAAGTAACCGCTAGCAAATGCTAGTATTATATCCATACTAATATTCTAAATTCGAAAGTAACCCTGTCTGTCGGTCACGCTTTCACGGCTAAACCATTACACCGATTTTAATGAAATTTGCAATGGAGATATTTTAATACTTGAGTAAGGACCTAGACTTAGACCTAGAAGATTTTAAGCAACGGGAGTGGGAAATAAAACTATTTTCTAGGGAGACAAAAGAAGTCACAAGCAAATGCTAGTCTATATATATAAAAGAGGAAGGTGACTGACTGATATACCCAGAGATCAACGCACAGCCCAAACCGTTGAACATAGAATGCTGAATTTTTGCATGTAGGCTCTTTATATAACGTAAGTGAGCACTAAGAAAGGATGGAGCACAAGCACAAGCAACAGCAAAGATGTGAGCACTAAGGAGGAAATTTTGGAAATTCCAGCCCTAAAGAGGTAGATCAGGGGATGAAAGTCTGCTTGAACGAAGCCGCGTGCAAAAGCTAGTATTATATATAAGTAAAACAACAAACAGTATCGAAGTATCAGTAACGATATGCAGAGTGGTGACGCGTCTCAGAGCTCGCCCTCGACATTGGACAAGGCTGCAGTTTACCGTCCGCACAACTCACTCATAAGCCAACGGTGCAAGCTATAAGAGAATAGCGACTAGTAAACTTTATTCTTATTAGAAAGTATTTCTCTCACTAGAGGTCAACTGACGGTGATGCATGTGTCTTATTTTATTTTCAATGGCGATATGCTACATAGAAGTTTCTTCACTCAATGAATTCCATTTAAGCATTAACTTAGTTATACTCATAATAATCTTCAACAGTCTTTAGCAGTTCACTTCTGGACATAGAGCTCTCCTTTGAATGAGATTTTGATAACTAGTGCTTAGTAAAATAAGAACATATTTTATTACTTGTTAATATAAGAAATAATGAATGATTAAAACACATAATTTTGATTTAACAATATTTTTTGTTAATAATTTCTGTCTATGTAATGTACGTAACTTATCTCTGCTATCTTCTATTCACTCAGAGTTTTGCTGGATGAAAACTCGATGTTGGGCTAAGCTCGTCATTGTACATACATGTGCCTGTATTTTATCTATTCACGTGCTTAGTGTGTACAATAAAGAATAATATAATACATACAACGTAATACGCTAGCTGAACGTTCGTGATAGCGTAATTAGCATATTGTACAGTTACTTTGCGTGTAGATGTTACCTTGTTAAAACAATTAAATAAATGAATAAAAGCTTAAGGAAAACAATTTTAAGAGCACGGACGTAGCCAAGTTTTAGTTTCGGAGCGGGTTTCAAGATATTAAAATATTTACCCTTTAACCGTAGTATAATCTTATATAAATAAAAATCAATTGCTGTTCGTTTTTCTCGATACAACTCGAGAACGACTGGGCTGATTTGGCTAATTTTGGTTTTGAAATGTTTGTCGTAGCCCAGTGAAGGTGTAAACGATGAATAGTTACTTTTATATAAAAGTATCTTGAAAATCCGTATCACGTCCAAATAAATAAAATTGGAGTGTCTGTTTGTAATTTTAAAATAAACCAATTTTTGTAAATGCATATGTAGGTGTACACGATAGATGTATTTTTCACAATTTTTGACTGTCTGTATGTCTGTTTGTTCCGGGTAATCTCTGGAACAGCTGGACTGATTTTGACGGGTCTTTCACTGATAAAAGAGATTTTTTTAGACTTACTTCGCCCCGCGGCTTCACCCGCAGGACGACAATAACCGCGTGTAGTACCGTGAGATTCAGCTATAATAAATAAAAATGAGACGTGTAAAAAATATCAATAGTGCAGAATTATTTCGGAGGGGTTCAACCCCCCTGGTTGAACCCCAACCCCTTTCTTCCTAGCGACGCCCATGTTTAAGAGTATATTTACTAACAATACAATTGGCAGTACAATGACTAGTTATCGTTAGCAGTAAAGTAGTTGTCAAGGTTAGATAAAAATAATTACACCACAGTTACCATAAACTGTCTTTGTTTTACTTTTGAATAATTGAATGGGATGAAGAATTTACTCATAAAAACGATACAGACTGACAGAGAAACCGTCGCATTTTAAATTCATATTTCTGTTACTTAATTCACGTCCTACATATTTGTAACTCGCTTCTCTCTTGTGAGTTGCGCTACCATTCTACACCAAACCTAAGCAAGTGAACTTAACTCGACACTAACTGTCAGGTCTTCGGGTTTACAAGAACACGTTTAGTGATTAATGGAAGGAAACAATGCATAAGTATGCATTATTCTTACTCTATTCTCCTCAAAATATATTTTTCCCACACATCTATACTAATAATGAAATGAAAGTGTATGTTTACAATTTCAAATAAACAACTTTTTACTAAATGTATAACTATGAAAGTAGGTGCATATATGTAAACGGTACTTCTCTCTCTCTCAATTTAAGGGTTAGCCCCTTGTCGGTGGCAAAATCGCCACTCCCTCCTTCTTCTGAGTTCCGTTTGACCTCTTGATAGGCCACGACTCCTAATTAATAATTATAATTTATTTATTTAATCTAAATTCATAGCAAGCCATATTAAAATCAATGACAGTCAGTCACATAGAACAGGTGGAAAGCTTTAAATCTCTAGGTAACCAAATAACACAAGATTCGAGATGTTCACCGGACTTGGTGGAGAGACTCGCAATAACTAAACAAGCCAAAAACTGGAAGAAACATCTGTTCAATGGCAAAATTATACCAAAAAAAAACAGTTCATTAAAACTTATATTTGGAGCATTGCACTATATGCCTGCTTAACGTTGACACTAATTCAAAATGGCAAAGACAGGCTGGCGGCGTTTGAGATGTGGTGCTGAAGGTGGATGATGAACATCAGTAGGGAAAAGATGAAACGAGGAACTCCTAATAATGGTTAATGAAAAGATGGAGTTGTTAGAAACTATTGACAACAGACAAAATGGTTGGCCACTTGTAAAGACACGGCAAAAAAGATGAAAAGATAGAAGGCAAGAGAAAACGTGAAAGGCCTAGAATAAGTTAAATTTTTGACTGTTTTTTTGTTCCGGCTATTCTCTGTAATGGCTTGACTGATTTTGTCGGGACTCTCACTAGCAGAAGGATAACTTAGATATTTTTGCGTAACTTGTTTTAGGCTAGCTTCGGTGTTATCCGCCGTTGTTGTTGTATAGGTACAACAACAAACACGGATAACACCGCAAAGCGCTGCTGCTACTGCTCTTTGTTGATATTATAAAGCTGAAAAGTTTGTTGTGTGACAGACTGAAGTGTAGCCACTTTTAAAAAAAATTATATATTATATGGAATATACGCCACGACCAATGAGAAATATTGGGAAAACGGAGGAAACTTATTATTTTTTTGTTAGCTAGTAATTCATACATTTGTGTGTGTTAACTTATAGACACAATAGGATTTTAAGATTTCTTATTAAAATTCTATTCAGTAAATTCTTTTCATATTGACGGATTGTCATTGCATTGTATAATTGTGTTCGTTCTGCTAAGCATAGGTATAGAATGTAATATCTATAAACGAGCAATTCTATATTATATAACCTGAAACTCGGTAACGGCTTCATGATTTTCATTAAGTTTAGTTTACATTTGTAGGAAATTTACCAAAAAAACAAAACGAGCAAAGTCCGATCATCCAGGTACGTCTCATGATAATTTCCGGTATTTGATTTCTGGGTGGAAAAATAATTAATTTTATAGGTTCATTTACATAAATGTTTCTTCAATAGTTGTTCCGCAAGTATAGCTAAGGAATTCTGCTTATTATATACAGCTCGAATACGTGACTATAATCGTCCTTTTTTAAGAACCTCTTCCTTTTTTAAGTTGATTAAAAAGGACATTAAGACGCTTCTGAGCGAATGAAGAATAGAGAAAAGTATCAAATAAATCCATCACTAAAATATTTGATTCTCGCAATAATTGTGTTCCAGTTTTACAATTTTAGTACTTGATAAGATAGACTAGAACATGCAATATCCACCTAGTCTAGAATACATTTCTAGACTAGATGGATATCATCATCATCATCCTAGCGTTGCTCCCGGTTGCTTCCAAAGCTGACACTTTGGAGCCCGGGGTCCGCTTTCTGGCTTTGTCTTCTCCACTTTGTTCGGCCTTCAGCATTCCTGGTAGCGAGACCATTGGCACGCATGTCACCCCTTATGACATCAAACCAGCATTTCTTGGGTCTACCCCTTCGGCGGCATGGCGGGAGTCAATTATCCTCTCCAGGAGCTTCATGGTGTGGGACATTACTTTTATACCGCGGTAGCTGCCGCACTCCTGCACCCATCCCTTGCCTTTGAAGACTGGTGTAATAATACTCAGTCTCCATTGCCTTGAGATCTTGCCAGTAAGGACTACGCGGTTGAAGATGTTAGTTAGGATGCTCACGCCACGGGGACCCATTGCCTTCCAGGACTCGATCAGGACTCCGTCGGCTTCGACAGCTTTTCGATTCTTCATGCAGCAAAGTACAGCTTGGATTTCAGCAGGCATTATCTGGGGCACTACTCCTTGATTTGGAGGGAGATCCGGTGGCTGCACCACTCTGTGTTGCTTGTAAGGAACTCGTGGAAGTAAGAGCGCCATCTCTCCTTCACCGCGAGCTCGTCGTGCAATAGTCTTCCTCCAGGATATTCAACACAGAGGCACTTGGAAATATCCCGTGCCGCTCTGATCTTGGATCTCGCCAACTTATAGATGAGCTTTCCAACTTATCATACAACGGTTATAAGTGGTCACGTGTGACTCAGGCTAGAGCTCTGTTAGTGGCGCACTTTGCAGCTCTATATGCATCAGACAGACTTCAAACCTATGAATAGGTAGCACATACAACTAATAGTGTTTCATCAAAAACCACATGACTTCACATGAGAAACCTTTCAAATAAAAAAAGATTTTTTCAAATCCGTCCACAATGGAAAGAGTAATTGAGAACCTCCTCCTTTTGGAAGTCGGTAAAAAAACCAATACGATTACTACCTCCAGTTTGTAAAGTCAAAAACATAAGCATTTTTATAATGCTTTAATGGTGACAGTTGAATGTCAGTTAAAATTTATGTTTATTTTATTGTTTTCTTTTTATGTGAACTAGTTGTTGCCCGCGGCTCCGCCGGCACGTATGTCGGTTATCGCGGCAAATAGTTGCCCATGTGTTATTTTGATGTATAAGCTATATTACTGTAAGGTTTCATGCAAATCTGATAAGTAGTTTTTGCATGAAAGAGTAACAAACATTAATCCTTATTATTAATCTTTCGCGTTTATAATAATAGTAGGATTTGAAAAGACACAATGTGACTTTGAAATGACGTCGGAAAAAACATATTTTGTGCATAAATTGTTTTTATTAACTTTGTTTTAAAGAATTATATTTAAAATTTAGTTCTAAAGAATTGTATATCTTGTGACAAAACTATAATAATTATTGTTACGAAAAATCAAAGTAAAATCGGAGAAGCAGTGAAGCCTTGAAAGCATGAATTTAATAGGTTAATGAATTCAATGTCGTGTCTATGAATCTCTCTAGTTGCCTGACTACCTTAGATCATATATTTGCTTTATTATTGACGGATTTAGAATACAGAGTGTCATCACTATTGAGTTAAACGTTAAGTGTAAACAAATCAATGGCCACCACCCCTTATTTATCACGTGGGTGTCAGAAGAGGCGACTAAACAAGAGTTGCAGGAAACTTTACTATAGAGAGAAGGAATACTTGAAATAAAGCCTTACACCAACCCGTCTGAGCAGAATGGCACAGTAAGCAAAAGCCTCTTTTTTACCAAAAAAAAACAATTTTTGGCAGTGAACGGTTGAAGGCTGTTGACGAAATAAAAATAAATAAATAAAATGTTTTGGACATTTGATACATTAACGCTCTCCGACTTCGAACTGAGCAGAGCTTGTATTAGTACAGTTAGATAGACCTGATAGAATACTTACATACTTCTTTAGTAAATACGTACAAATTATACGCAAAAAACACTCAAACTCCGAAGCACATATCCAGATACACCTACGTTAGAAATTCACAGAGGAACATTAATGATTGTCTAAGAAAACTTTTTATGTTTAATCCATTATTTAACCGATGATGGAATTTATTATCTTATGGAAAGGTCATATAGAATATGTGATGTCACTCAACAAAAATACACATAACCTGTTATTGTAACGTTTACCTAATCCGTGAAAACAAATTTATGTATTTATACCTGTTTATTTTTTTCCCAAGACAGACAGTGGCTTCTCTTTGTCATAAGAAAGTCCCCGATATCATAAGAAAAATAATGCCTCGTTGGTCTAGCGGTTGGCGTGAGCGACTGCTGATCATGAGGTCTCGGGTTCGATTCCCGGGTCGGACCAAATGTTTGTATGATCTACAAATATTTGTTTCGGAGTTTGGGTGTGTTCTATCTATAATATGTATGTATTTACAAAAAAAAAGTATATATGTATTTGTATCAGCTGTCTAGTACCCCATAACACAAGCTCTGCTTATCTTGGGACTAGATGGCGTTGTGTGCTTAGTTAAAAAAAAATAATAATAATAATAATATTGAATGAAAGAAAATGGCTTCTAAGAATATTGACGATTCTTAATGCAAATGTAATAAAAAAAAATTTCAAATAAGTATTGCTCCAATGGTACATATTCTTATTTTATAAACTGATCAAGTGTGGACTGCCAATCATCTAAATGATGAGACTGCTGGCACGTAGGACGATGGCGGAAAGATTTAAAAAATTGTACCTGTAGGGTAAATGATTTAACTGTATCACTGTACAGTAACGTCATCAGTTAGAACACGTGGCTTCATATAGTCCACTTCACAATGACTTCAACCAGCTCGAGAACATAGATGAAGCACGGGTCTGTCTCTGTAAGTATAGTTAATACTAATACAGAAAAGATCTCATAATGCAAAACAGTGTTGACACCTTATTAGTGTCACATTAACACTGAGCAGATTGCATATATCTGATAAAAGATAAGAGAATCCGGCGACCTTGTGCTGATGCAGTCGGTTTAGGGGCCTTGTTAACATGTTAATTTGTTGTTGCTCATGAACTGATGGTGATCTATCGCGATTCTCGATCGCTAGTTAAGATAAAAAATGCGAAGGATAATATTGACAACTGCCACATTTAGATATTAAATTGAATTTATTGAAAAGTAAGCAGAAGTTGTTATTTGACGTTCATTAGTTGCAGCGACGAGCAATCGACAGTTCCGAAGCCACTGAGTCCCTTGTGCCTCTGCGGTTGAGTATAGATATCGCCTATATGAAATGAAATGATATTTATTGTAAGTAAATTTTTTGCAGACCAAAATCGTATCAAAAGTTTTCAATAGATTCTACTTACCTCAGACGGGAAGAGGCATCCGTACCTATTTTCTGCTATGCCTAATTCTAAGCCTGGATTTCTAAGAGCACAAGTTTGAAGGTGAATCAACCCATGCTGCCTTCATTATTATTAGAAGCAAAACTTGTCAAAAATTCACTATCTACTCGTATATGTTATAACTAAGAGGTATTCAAGATTATTATCTATGTGAGTGACCTAGCATTTATCTCAGAACAACGTAAATTAAATAAGTTCCAGTGAGTTTTAGCATTGACAGAGGTATCGATAAAATCAAATGGCCACTAAGTGGAAACCCTCACAACATGTTTTAACCAAATAATTGGACGCCAATATATCGTTTTCTTCCTTACAAATAAATAAAATTGAAGTATCTGTTTGTGATATAAAAATAACCGTTTATTATACACGGTACATATACCAAAAAAAAAACACTTTTTACAATTTTTGTCTCTCTCCGTATGTATGACTGTCTGATTGTTTGGATTATACTCTGGAACGGCTTATAAATACTTAAGTCTTTTCTTGTTTTGATATGTGTCCGGACATCATTATAAAAATACTAATTGACAGTTTAACAAATAGATAATTCAGGACAGTGTGAACTTACTAAGGAAGGGTAATACTAACTAACTATAGTACTAACGTAGTAATTCCACAAAATAACATAACAGATAGTACTAAACGTAATACACAGGTTTTCAAGAAAGGGTTCGGTTTATAAATAAACCGTACAATATGTAATCTCTACCTACACTAGTGTGTCATACTTATTTAGTACAAAAAGCTGTATAACTGAAATCGATTTATAAATATAAGGAAATAATATAGAGAATCGGAACTGTCACAATATGATACTTTTTAGATTAGATGCATTTTTATAAATTGTATTAATAATACATAAAGAAAGGCTAACTAACATACGGAACATTGTTAAAAGGAAGTTCACATTAGACTCGCGTATACAAAGTACCCTGTAATATAATGTGTTTCACCAAATGTAATTCGAAACTGCTTCATTTGAAACCTACTTCCTAGACAGATTTTTGTTGTAATTAATTTTATGTAGGAATTATTTTTGGTTGACATTGTCTAACGTCTAAATTAATCGTAAAAAAGTGTAAAAAATGTCATGAGAGTTTTGGTATAGGCAGGCCATCATAGGTGTGCCATTAATTGATAAATTAAAAAAAATGTGTCATCCAGTTATAAGATGGGCGTAATTCGATCTTCACTGGCTCTTGTACTATCGCCAAATTTCAATTAAAACCCACCATAATCTTACCATCTCACAGACATTCAAATACAATTAGGTTAATTTTTGCGTAAATACTTAAGCATTTCTATAGTAGCGACCTTGTTTTCTGTTAATTAATTACACAGGGAATTATCTGTTCTGAGTTCTGTAATTCTAAATGCATGTAAAAATATTATTGCTATTTTATCTAATATTTTATCTACTGCAATGACGATAAAGGTTAAAAATTGCATAGATTTCCGACCAGTATTGACGTAGTTTGCATAATATTTAAAACGTCCGCACTGCAGCATGCACTGTTAGCCCATGTTCGGACGACGAGCGCTCAACGCGCGTTTTGCTAAAGCGCGTTTGTAACTACATGTAATTTCATTCTAGGAGTACTACGCGTGTTTTTACATGTAGTTGGTAACTCGCGTTGAGCGCTCGTCATATGAGCATGGCCTTAAGGTTAAGGTAAATCTTTGTTGTTTTGACGGTTTTCAATAATTTATCTGCAAATGGGTCAGGATTAAAGTTTTTCGAAATTACCGAATTATAAAATTAATATTATGATGTCTTTAGTATAAATTCAAGATGATTGCAAACTCCATGAGGGAATCGCAGTCTTTTTTCAACTTCCTCAATATAGGGATCATAATAATAAATAAATAAATATAAATACATTTAAGCGTATCAATATAATTACGTTTAACATAGGTATTTATTCAAAAACACAATTTTTATACAATGCCGCCGATGCATTACTAGAGCACTGTAGAGGTACCCCCTTGGGCTAGTGGGTAATCCCGTCCTCTGGGAGTCCCAAACACACCCTTCGTCACCCCACGGAGGGTATGGAACGAAAAGCATTCCCAGAGTAAAGAAAGGGCTTGATGCCGCCTTGAATTGTGATTAAAAGAAAGTAAAAATAAAATAATCCCACTTTTAATCTACAGCTATTGCAATATTATAGAAATCCATATTCACGAAGATATGTGTCACGAAGTGTTTATTAGTCTTTAACTGACTTTTAAAAGGATAAGTTTATGATTGAGAAGTGTGGCAGATCAACGCGAAGACATCCTCCAATCAACATCACTCCCGAAAACATGTAAGGACCTGAAAAGGCTGCTAACTGTCTGGGATGATATAGGATGATTGGAGTAGAAATGATATAAATTAATAGAAGATGACAAGACCCACGTACAATGGCCTAAACAAGAAGCTAAGTGTGAAAACAGTCCATCAAACCAAACCATACTACCCGAAGTAGCAACTAACAAAAGCGCACGTGTGTGTGTGTATATGTATGTAAATAATACACATGTGTCTGGTTGCGTAATTAGTATTGTGTATTTGGTTTCGCTGTATCAAATAGCTATTCTTTTATGAGACATACCCAACTCATTGCGAATTATCAACAGTAATTTATAAACCCGGAAAGTTGTAAAATTGTTAAAAATAATGATATTATATTGCAAATTAACTAAAATCACGTTAGTAATGATAAAAGCACCGTATATTATTATAATAATATATGTTTATATATACTTCCCGGTAGCTACATTTTTTTCTAGCCACATTCATGAACAAAGTAATACTGAAGGACAATTATATTACCTATGTCTTTATTTCCATTACTTGATTTCTCTATTATTATCGGTAGGTATGTATAGTATCGAATTTCACAACTATTTTTCTTCTTTTGATGAGATGGTAACCAGCTATGCGGCTATTTCTGCCAATTTCATATATTTAAAGTCTTCAAATCTTAAGTCTTTGAGTCTTCGAAGTGATGAAATTAAAGATATAAAATATAAAATGTGATTGACATGAAATGGGGACTGTCTTACGAAAAACAAACGAGAACGTTGTAACCTACTTAGTCATTTTTTTAACCGTGCAAATACTAGACGAGTATTAGAGACTCGAAGCGCAGTACTATGTTCCACCTCGCACAGAAGATCAACGTAAAATAACAACGTTCGTGCTGTCGTGTTTCATTGGTGTGTTGGTGGAGGGTCACAGACCAGATTCTACTCAAAGAAAATTATGTGAACTAGCAAGGAGAATTATGTCTGAAAAAGAAAAAAATGGCACCAAAGGAAATAATAACGTCATATAATGTTCTTACATGACTGCAGGTGTATTTTCACTGAATAACTAATCGTACTAACGTACAAAAGCTCCACTCTCGAATAAAAGTCAAGTTTAGGCATGATTTATTTTTAACTATGCCACCTTGCACGCGAAATTTAATCTTGTCGTGTGACCCGAGCGTTCAAACTCCGTTAAACACTGCTCAATTTACTCGATTTAGGGTTCCGACTTGCTGTGCACAGTGATGTTTACCTAAAGTAAATATTAAAAGTAATAATAAAGATTTAATAACAAAGTAAGTAGAAACGTTTTAACATGATAATCTTATCTACGTAACGTATTACTTGTACTAGTTACTATGTGATTTTATTTACTTACTACTAAAAGACCCACGCAACCCCGTTTGCGTCTCCTAGTGTTCGTGATAGTTTTCCCCCATTTTTTAAACATTTTTTAGTGATGCTTCGCTCCTATTGGTTTTAGCGTGATGATATATCCCCTTTAGCCTACCTCGATAAATAGGTTATCTAATACTGAAATATTTTTTCAAATCGGACCAGCGGTTCCTGAGATTAGCGCGTTTAAACAAACAAACTCTTCAGCTTTATATATTAGTACTAGCCGACCCACGCAACCTCGTTAAAAAGTAACTTAGGCTACTTTTTTTAGACTATCTTCACCCCGCGGAGTTACCTGCGGTTCAGGTAGTACGCAATATTATTGTTAACTAGTCGACCCACGCAACCTCGTTTGCGTCTCCTTTTGCCCCCAGCGTGATAATTTTCCCCCGTTTTTGTAACATTCTTCATTGGGGCTCTGCTCCTGTAGGTCTTAGCGTGATGATATATAGCCTATAGCCTTCCTCGATAAACAAATTCTTCAGCTTTATATAATAGTATAATTTTTATTTTATTTATTATGCACAGATAAACTAACTAAATTACAATGTCTGGTACCTGGTAAATGATTTGACCGGTAGTCTCCGTAAAATTATGAACTTATAAAACAGTATTACTACAGAAAACTAACTTTTTGGAAAACAACAACTTACAACTAATTAAGAAATTTTAAAGTGAAACAGATTAATACTTTTTTAGTTTCCTTCTAAAAATATTTTTATTTGATTCCTCCTTGTTGTCCGTCCACAGACGACATTAGATTAAAAGGATTTTTTAGAGCTTTATCACCATAATAATTAAGTTTTTAAACAACTAATTAAAGAATTTTATTGTCTAAAAGTAACTACAACTAGTTAATTCGTTTTATAGTCATTTTTCGCACACGTAATATTCAACTTGCTTACGCGTGTCGACGTGGCTAGCGTGCGAACCGAGGCGCCGAATGGCAACCATTGCCGTAGTCCTTCCCGGTAGGAGCGCTCGGCGGAACATACCGAAACGGAGAAGTGAATCCCTACCTGGTGTTATGACTGAAAAAGATAAAAAAATTGCCGCCTAAGCAAAGAATAACGTCATTTAATGTTCTTACCTGACTGTAATTGTATTATGTCTGAAAAAGATAAAAAATAGTCACCAAAAGAAAGAATAACGTCATTTAATGTTCTTACCTGACTGTAATTGTATTATGTCTGAAAAAGATAAAAAATAGCCACCAAAAGAAAGAATAACGTCATTTAATGTTCTTACCTGACTGTAATTGTATTATGTCTGAAAAAGATAAAAAATAGCCACCAAAAGAAAGAATAACGTCATATAATGTTCTTACTTACCTGCGTCTAATTAGTGTTATGTTTTCAGTATTATTTTTGTTTATTCGTTTGTTGTAATTTTATGAAAAGCTAGTAATAACATACACCAGTTATTATTAAAAAAAAATCGTCAAATTTCGACAACCGAGGGATGACTATATAATATGTACATGCACGTACTAACATACCGCCTTCAAGGTTACTTAAATAATAATTTCTAGAGGTCACTGTGTAGGACTACAATATTAATATAATTAAATATGATATTAAAAAAGTTAAAAATTTAATGACTTCAATAAAGTCTATTTCAAAGCCTATATATGCAAAAAGGTCATTGGGATAAATATACTTATATTCAAACACTATTTCAACATCTACACTAATTTATTTTTTCTTGTCTCTCTAACTTACTATGATCCGTCTTCTTGCTGGTACATTGAAATGATTTTCAATGGCGTGTGACAGTCAGTTGGCGTGCTCGGTATGCGACCTGTATTGCATCTTACTCTACTTTATATACTAATATTATAAAGCTGAAAAGTTTGTTTGAACGCGCTCATCTCAGGTGTTGAAAAATTATTTCAGTGTAAGAAAGCCGACTAATTGAGGAAGGCTTTAGAATATATATTATTACGCTAACACCAATAGGAGCAGAGCATCAATAAAGAATGTTTCAAAAACGGGGGACAATTATCACGCTACGGGTAATAGTAGACGCAAACAGGGTTGCGTGGGTCTGCTAGTATGAAATAATGAACTTTGAAACCTGTCACCGACTTTAATACTAGTTACCCATTCTATTATTTAATGTATTATCTACGAAAAATTAATTGGAATGCAACTTTCAGACGATTAAGTAGAGACTACAATGCAAAAACAAATGTCTACCAATAAAAAAAGGTTTTCTTAACACTGCTGAAGAGCGGTCAAATTCGATAGAAATAAAAAATAAATTCTTTTCCCAGAATTATTAGACGGTGCTAGCCGCACACATAATAATGTTGTCAATTTGAAGATTGTCAAATCTACATCAATATAATTAGCAGCCATTGTGATACATACCTCACATCTATACAAATATATAAAAAAAGAAGTGAAAATAAAACCCAACTTCGACAAAAACGATGCTGAAAAAGCATGAAACAAGTTTCAAAAGCCGTAGTCCATGTAGTGTAATGTACCATAGTCCATAACACTTTAACAACGCGTGACTACGGCTTTTAAAACTTGCTTCATGCTTTTTCAGCGTCGTTTTTATCGTAGTTGGGTTTTATTTTTTAATTTTTTATTTAGAATGCTTTGGTGCCTCTATAATATTAATTTCTCTGCAAATTATATTTTAAACCGGTACCATAATAATATCACAATTATCGAATAAATACGGATAAAGTCACGAGAAAATGCTAATAATATATATTCTTTTGAAATATACAAGTAACGCTCTTTCGTATGATACCAAACACGGCACATTTCTCTCAAATTTATTTTTTAATAAAGTACTTTACGTCGACTAGAGGACGCCACATTAGATTCAGTGACACGTCATATGGCCTTTAACCAGCGGACAATCAAGACGCTTCTAACGTCACCTCATTTGTCCAGTTCTAATGAGTAGTTAAGGAGATATGAGGGTACAAATGAACATACATACATACATAGCCTATCAAAATCATATACCCTCATTTGGCTTTGCCGTAGTCAGGTAAAAATTGAGGTGTTTGTTTGTAATATTAAAGTAACCGCTTTCTATTAAATGCATATGTAGGTATACAAGGTACATATACCAAAAATTTTTTTTTCAATTTTTGTCTGTATGTCTGTTTGTTCCGGCTAATCTCTGGAACGATGAAGGCCGAATAATGCAAAATGCACCCGCCATGGTGTGGGTCACCATGCTGCATTGTTGCATTGTCTGCATTCGCAGTGAGTATGGTGACCACCGCTCTTGGATTCTGCACACGCCACCCGCGAGACCAACGAGGCAGTCAAAATGAATACATCTACTTACAAAGTTTCAACATTACAGTTCTTGTAATTTCGGAAAAAAGTGGCTGTGACATACGGACGGACGGACAGACAGACATACAGACAGACAGACGGACAGACATACATGACGAATCTATAAGACTTTAATTGTTTGCCTTTGGCACGGAAAACAGCTGAATCGATTTTGATGGGATTTTCACTGATAGGCAGCCTATGATATAAAAAGTAACTTAGGCTACTTTTTTTAGACTATCTTCGCCCCGCGGCGTTACCTACGGGTTGACAATAGCTGCGGGTAACACCGCGGGGCACAGCTAGTACGCAATATGATTGTTAATGTATGTATTTTATTAATAATATTATTCAAACACGTGCAAACCATGACCTAGGAAAGCTATTAATCCGAATGTTTAACATACACGTTTATAATGAATGGTTTAAATATTAATTTTAATAAATATATTATGAGCTAACAATATCATCTAAATAGCAGCGTCTGGCCACAAATAAAACGTAACATATCATAATGAATATTATACAGTTATACAATTTATACAGATATACACACACACGTTGGCACCATATTTGTCACACTCACAAGTGCACACATTTATAATTTATCACTTTCAATTCATTGTTACATAATCACTGCATAAATGACATACATACAAAACAAAGTCCTCCGCCGCGTCTGTCTGTCTGTTAGCAAAAAACTCAAAAGCTACTTCACAGTATTTGATACGGTTTCTACAAATCGATAGAGTGATTCTTGAAGGTTTTTGAATTAAATTTGTTACATTTTTGAGTATTCATCCTGTGTCGCGGGGAACTTTAAAAACATACATGAAACGGACACATACAGTACCCAGACTCAGAACAACAATTTGCGGATCATACAAAGTGTTGTCCCGTGTGGAATTTGAACACACAACACTTGGCGCAATAGAACGCGGCATGGCAACCGCTTAAACCAGTAGGCCAACTGTGCCGTCAAATTATTTTGATGCAGATATTTCCAACTCTTCCAGTTTATTATTTCAATTCCAATTTCAATTATTTTATTCCTAGTCTATCCGAGTGTCATGACTGTCACGAGTGTCACTGCTGTAGATTCTGGTGTAGAAGTGTTAAATTAGTGTCCACTAATTTGTAGTAGGAATTAGACTCATCTAAAAAACACACAGTTTGAAAGCAGTTTATTATAAACTTCGTTGGGCGTTAACCGCCCGCTTTACTTCGACTTGATTTACAAATACCATGATTTTGAATTGACTTTTTTTGTTTAATCATAATAAAATATGACCTATGTCCCTCCTGAATAGTGTCGCTTTTTGTTAGTTAAAAAAATTCAGGATCGGATCAGTACTTCCAAAGATTACACCCTACAACCATATTAAGAAAATTAGAAACTTTACCTCTTTATACTATTAGCTTAAAGATTACGCACACTACTGCACACTGTACTATTATTCTTATTACCACAACTTCAAGTGTGAAAAAAATTTAATGTATGTTTTATAGGTCATGTTAAATATTCAAATTATTATTTATTAAATGCATAATAAAATGATCTCAGTAATAGATTATACTACACTTTGATCTTATCAGTGTTACACAACTATAAATTAAATACCTCAATATTACTATAATGCTGCCACAAAAAATAATTAATTGTATTTATACAATTTACATAATTAAATTTTATTGTTAAATAACTCCATTTAATATATAATTACTTTTTACAGTAATATGTGTCAATAATGTTAAATTTCCTTTTAAAGGCAGTTTGTATGTCAGTTCCGAAATGAACGTTCGCGTTGATCCGAAGATTAAGTAGTGTTCTAGTAGTAAATAATTATCAAAGTAAGTTAAGTTGTTTTAAAGTGTAGAAATACATACATTTTTTTTTTTCTATACGAAATATTACCGCTTCTACAGGAGTAACGTCGCCTCTTTTTTTATTTCTACGGAAAACCACCGGCTTGTGGTTTTGTCGTACTCGAACAGATCTAAAACCGCACGCCGTCTCAGTTACCAGTAGATAGGTAGGTTGTTAGGGAACCAGGCGTAAACTAGAATGGGAAATTCTGTAGCCCGATGTACGCGAACCGCACGACGAAACTACTCACCCATTTCTGCATTCTTTTATCTTTTTCCTTAAGTGGATAATGTTCTTGATATATGCCGTGTATAGTTTCCTTTATCGTAACGTAACGTATATAAAATCAGCAATCAGCAACGAACACCAGATTTGATATAAAAACCGGTGAAGTTCTACTTACACTCGTTTTTACGCAAGCAAGACATTTATATTATATTTAATACAACTATGAATATATAAAAATGAATCTCCGAAATGTATGTACGCGTATAACTTCCGATCGGCTGCACAAAATTAAATAATTCTTTTTTTCATGTGCTCGTTATGGTCAGGACGAGGTTTGAAGAAAAATTAAAAGATAACGGGTAAAGTTAATTTTTTTGTCAATATTATACAAGATATGGCTACACGCGGTTCGCCAAGTCAGCTAGTTTGTTATAAAATAATCTTTATTTTTGATTCGTTATGAGCCCTGTGACCTTTATTGATTTACCTTTTCAAACCACTTTTCTACTATACCTACTTTCAATATCAGTGAAAGTCCCGTCTAGCTGTTCCAGAGATAAGAAAAATGTACATATATCAAAATAACATGTTTTTCATCTCTATGATGTGTATACGTGTACGGCACACAAATAAGTGCTTGAGAAATATTCCTCTTCTGTTGTGATATTTAATGATACCAAAGACTTTCTACCAAAGATATATTGTTCTGAAAAACTTTCACATCATTTTTTCTTGTAGAATAAACTTTAATCTATGTCCCATTGGCAAAGCTCCATTTAGAGCAAAACTAGGCAATATTTATATTAGCTACTTTAATTTATGTTTCAACGTAACTTTTTACTTATTTATTGTATTACAGAACATTAATTACACGTCAGCTATACCTACAACAATAAAACTTTAGAGCCGCAATTTTCCCAACATTAATTACTGTGGTTTTTCCTACTAGCTATTAAAAACTAGTACAGGTACATGTCTTCGTCCGTCTGTTTATTATTTGTCTATTATTGTTTTGAGAACGGAAATAGACTACTCTTTACTGTGATTACCGACAAACAAAATATAGTTTTATAATCTTGATGATTTGTTACATTTTGCTCGTTGGTCTAGTGGTTAGCGAAAGCGATGTCGATCAAGGGATTCCCAGCTTGAACTGCAGTTAGGTTTTCTTACAAAAAAAATTTAATAGTATCCTCGACTATAAAGAAGAATTTCGAGTATAAAATAGAAATGTTTCCCGACCGTGCCTCGAAAGGCACTTTAAAGCCGTCAGTCCCGATTGTCATGAATATCTATGGCAATCGTTATTCAAATAAACTAACATCTTGTTTAACCTTGCGGAGGTTCGATGTCAGTCAGACAGTGATATTCAGGTAAAACCGATTTAACTAGCAGGTCTACAGCATTTACACTTAAGAATAATAAAGGCTAGGAAGAAGAAGAAAATATTTATTTATTACATTCTCTATAGTTTCTCGTCACGAGAATAGACTACAAGCGTGTACCTGTTTGCTGTAAGGATTCTAATTGTCATACTTCACCTTTGTTCTTGACAATAATAATTTCTAAGTATATATAATTGGATCAGTGAGAAGTAATTTGTTTGTAAATGTATACTAATTTATACTGGCCTGCGTCATTTATTGAAACTATAACAGTATCTTTACGAATTGAGACTTGGGTGACTTATATTGAATCACCAATCTTTACTAATATATAAAGCTGAAGAGTTTGTATGTTTAAACGCGCTAATCTCAGGAACCGCTGGTCCGATTTGAAACATTATTACAGTGTTGGATAGTAAATTTATTGAGGAGGGCTATAGGCTATCTATCATCACGCTAAGACCAATAGGAGCGGAGCACCAATGAAGAATGTTTAAAAACGGGGAAAATTGTTATGCTACGGGCAATAGGAGACGCAAACGAGGTTGCGTGGGTCAGCTAGTTGCTACATAAAACAGAAAAGTCAATATATTATCTCTCTGATAATAAACTTTGTTTATTTTTTTACACGTCGGACTTTACAGCTAGAAGACTCACTCTGGCTGACAGAATCAGACGTCTGTCTTTCTTACAAGTTCATGCAGAGGCTTCTCTAACACGTGAAGTGCCCCTATTAAGCGTTAAGCCCTTCAGGAAGCACACTGATTCATGAACTGTACCTACCAAGTACTATTATAAATTATCAAACAAACATTTATATGTTTACAAGAAAAATAGCTTGAAAACTATAAACCGACTAAGTTAAAAGTGTAGATTTATATAAATTCATAGGTACTCCTTTTGGATGATTTCAACAAATTGTTCACTCTCTTTTAACCGACTTTAAAAACGGGGGACGTTCTCAATTCGACCGTGTATTTTTTTTTGTGTGTGTTCGCGGATAACTTTGTCGTTTATGAACCGATTCTGATGATTCTTTTTTTAATAAGAAGGAGACATTCCAACGGTTGTACCATGATAAGAACACTAAAATCTGATGATGGCATCTAAGAGAAATCGATCGATTTGGTCGTTCTTGAAATCGGTTATTTATCTTGATCTTTCTTCCTCAAGCTGAACTGTCGCAGAAACACTCTTTTGATTTTTTTGAGAAATAATTTAATAATATTTATATAGCCTTTGTCGTCTAGGCCTAATCTATTGACACCTCATTCATCGAAATCGCTTCAGTAGTTTAGACGCTACTGTGAGACATACACATACATCACAGTAGTCGGGTAAAGTAAGTCATAACTTATGAGTTAAGTTATGAGTTATGAGTCATGATTAAAATAAGATGATGATAGGGTATAACCTAAATTATATTATTTAATCACATAAAAAATAATACTAATCACCCATACAGATTCTTTTTTTTAAACATAATTGCCGAAACGTTTGCTCTTAAATATGGCACTTAAATTTGCCTTGACTATCCTTGATTTCACGAGGAAGGCCTTGAATATTAAGTTTTTATTTAAATCAAATCTATTTGACATAATTATTTAGTAGGCCATGTTTTGTGAATTAGCTTAGGAATCTTTTAACTGGACGCTCTTAATGGAAGTATTGATATTACATCATTATTAAACTTAATTAGACAACACCCATCAGGTAACGAGATGAGATAAAAAAATAACATTTTATTAATTAACACATGATGGCTATCGCAAAACTGACATAATTATGTTCAATAAAAAAAAAACACTTATTTCATCTTTACAAATTTTGAGTGGCAAATTTAAGTTAAACCTAGTAATCTCATGAAGGTACATTCGTCGATTTCGGTATTTTGCGTCTTGATAGAATACCTTAAACTATCGTAAAACGAAACACAAATAGTCCAGAGACTGACAATAATGATTAGTTATCTAAGTTTAGAAATTTTTCACTTTTATTTTCTTAACAAAACTAATATTATAAATTCGATAGTAAATCTGTCTGTCTGCTACGCTTTCACGGTTAAACCGTCACACTGATTTTAATGAAATTTGCCATGGAGATACTTTGAGTATTGAGGAAAGCCATAGGCTACTTTATACCGCGATATGCGGGCGGAGCCGCAGGCAAAAGCTAGTAACCATATATTCTTTGACATTTTAAGTAACTCGTAAGTTATAAGTATCTGTAAGTTTTTTTTCTTTGATGTTTTCTTCTTCTATTGATGGTTATTCCTGTAGCTATTCTTTTTTTTTATCGTTGGTATTAAGGTTTATTAAGAATAATAATAAAGTCTTATTAAGATTTCTGTGGATAAGGTAGGTACAGAACTTTTACCACACCAATATTAAAAAGGTGAAAGTAAGACTGTTGGTTACACTTTCACGCAAAAACTGCTTAACCGATCATCATGAAACTTTGTACACATTATCTTGGTGGTATAGGAAGTACCATAGGATACTTTTTGTTAAACGCGAGCGAATCCGCGGGCGAAGCTAGTATAATGAAGTCGCAAAAGCGGTCTGTCCGCAAATTACTCAACGAAGTTTTCAGCTATGGATAGAGTGAATCAAGAGGTTGGTTTATATGTTTAACACATGCATAATGCATATTATAGTGAGGAACTCCGAGAATTTCAAAGACGAAGGGGTAACCAGTTATTAAAGGAATATTAAGTCCGAACTAGACTGAGAAAGTTAACACGCCAATGTATGCCTATGTTGAATAATTAATTTAAATAACGTGTTTTTTTATACCAAACTTGTTAGAGTAGCGCTTGATACTTTAACCTTGAAACTGAACGTTTGTCTTTATAACATACAGGTAGGTACATAATAGGCAGCATAATAAATTTAATTAAAGTTAATTAACATATTTTGCCAAAGCAACGTGGTTTTTGACGTAACCTAACCTAGTGGCTGATACTAATTAAAATAATCACAAATTTTAGTAAACAAAAAACCAATTCAAGAACTGGACCAAAATGGACTGGACCACGGGAAGCACCAGCTTTCAAATAAAAAAAGAATCATCCAAATCGGTTCATCCAGTTGAAAGTTATGAGGTTACAAACAAAAAAAAAAGTGTGGAATTGATAAACTCCTCCTTATTTGAAGTCGGTTAAAGAAACTACTAGATAAGAACCGTCTGAAACTTGTGTATCCTTGATGGAAACGCTATATTAGACACTTTGTACAGTAAAACCTCGCAGTTGCTCGCAGTCTAAAGCACTCCGTTGTGCGCTCTCATTCGATGCCACCTGCCACAAACACACGTTAAAAATAAACCAATATACATACACGTCACATATCAACCACAGAGTACATTGTTAATACAGAAAATTTCAACAAACAAACCCGTCTAAACAGTGCCTGTGTTACAACTAGTGAGTGCTTCTTAAACATGAGAGGGAACAACGGTAAGACAATTTGCTCTCGCTACAACTAATACTACAGTTGATTGCTATTCATTATATTGCTTATTAACTGTTTTTTTAATCTATTTTACAAATAAAAAGTAACAAATAAAATTTACACAAAGTTTCTTCCAATATTTTACTTTATGATATTCAAATACAATTGGAGAGGCCTATGTCCTGCAGTGGACTGCGATAGGCTGATGATGATGATGATGATGATTCAAATACTGAATCACATAATTCATTTTAAATTGAACATAGCAACATAGTAACCTACTTTTTCTTAATTTTACGATTAGAATAATTTTATATTTTTAATAAATGATAATTTAAATGTAATTCAAAAAAAATTGGTAATATTTACTAAATGAATGAACAATAAAAAAACTTGAAATTATTTAGTTCAACATGAAGAAATATTTTATCAGAGTGCAGTGCTTATCTAGAAATTTATTCTGTGATGGCACTATAAATATACATCGGCGTTAGTAAAGTGTCGAGGCTACACATAGTACATCGTACATCTGTAATTGTGCTTTTAATAAATTTGTTGAAGATAAGATTCAGAACAACAAATTAATCGTGCATGGCGGTTGAACCATTTATTAAGCACAATTGTCGCTAGTGAGAGTTAATCTATACATGTATACAAATTAATAACATTGGAGTATTAAAATAAGCGGTTTTAATAAATGCATATGAAAAAAAAAAAAAAAATGAAAAAAAGTAATTTACAAATAAACGATTTTTGTCTGGCAGTCTGTCTGTCTGTTTGTCTATCTGTTTGTTCCGAGTAATCTCTGGAACGGCTGGAGAGAGTTTGACGAGACTTTTACTGGCAGATAGCTGATGATCTAAGGACTTACTTAGGCTTTTTTAGACTAACTTTGAACCGAGGCGGTACCCGCGGCACAACAATAACCGCGGGTAACACCGTGGAGTTCAGCTATCAATATATATATATATAAAATTGGAGTGTCTGTTTGTACTACTAAAATAACCGCTTTTCAAAATATATACACGGTACATGTACCAAAATAACAGTTTTGTCTGTCTGCCTATCTGTCTGTCTGTTTGTTCGACTTGACCGATTTTGACGGGAATTTTAAATATGTGCTTTCGGTCCGTCATAATAAAATCGATCTCGTTCTTCGTCATAGCGTCGGGACTTTGCCAAGTCCACTTCCTTCAGGGCCATTTTTAAATAAAGAATTCATTAAAAACAACCCCTCTCGTTCAAGGAAGTTGACGTGTATTTGCCCCTATGATACTTTATAGAATAAATGAGCTATTAATATAAAAAATAATTCAAACCAGTAAATACTTATGCGTGTTCCACCTAACAAACAAACTCTTCATCTTTAGAATATGAGTAGAGACTTAGTTTAAGAATTTATAAAACATATTACGTTATGAGCATATCAAAATAACTATGATAACATCAAAGTAAATATGCAAAACATAATCATATAATACTCTTTCATTGCATTTTATATCTTTATAAGCATGTGACAATGCATTGTACTTTTTATACACGTAAACATCATAATCATAATATCGTAATGAATCAGCAAATGTTTATCTTAAACAGCACAATAATGGCTCTGGATATGGGTAATAATTCTGAACATTAGCTTAACTACTCAATAACAACAGTAATGATATTACGAAGTAGTTATTTAGTGCGATTGTTTGAAATGTTTATTCGACACAATTTAGTTCGTCTCGACGGGATTGATATCTTATAGAGAACCATTCTTTCGTTACTTTAGTAAGGTTATAGATGGATCAGAATCAAGGGCGTCTTTACCTACTGTGCAGGGTGTGCTGTGCACAGCAAGGTCGCAACATTTAATAAATTTGCTTACTGGTTGTGTTAGTAGTGAATGGTGCTTACTGGAGGGCGCTCGCTATGCTTACTAAAGGGCGCTACAGTAATAATTGCACACGGGCGTTTCACGAGCTAGAGACGCCTCTGAGGTAGATCAACCATCGCCACCCTAAGTAGAGAAGATCTCAAATGGGTGGCCACACACTATGTGCGGCAACCGTACTCTTGCAAGTACGACGCCTAGGGGTTTATGTAGACAGATACTGGGTGTACCTGAATTTTAGGAAATAACAAGACTAAACGTATCTATACGCTTTTACTATGATATCAGAACTTTACAATATAATAATACAGATAATTATAATTCACTGCTAGGAGGTCTTGTCTCCACGACTCCTGCAGCGAATCTCTTCTTCAGCCTTTTCAAATTCAAGTTCTTAAATTATATAAATCAAATTTAAGAATAATTGCTTCAAACAGGAGATTTCACCTGCCAGTTATACATTTATAACAGGAGGTTGTATGCCTCCTCACCATGAAGGCCTCGGTCGCCACAATATATAGTTACACTCATTAGCGGTACCTAGTCACCCGCATGTCCTTTATGCCTATGCCTCAAATATTATTTACCATCTGTTATTTATACATTTACACAAATAAATAAAATTGGAGTGTCTGTTTGTAATATTAATATAATAGCTTTTTAATAAATGCACGTATGTATACGCAGTACCTATATACCTACACCAAAATAACATTTATTTTTAATTTTTGTCAGTCTGTCTGTCTGTTTGTTTGTTCCGGTTAATCTCTGGAACGGCTAGACCGATTTTTACGGGGCTTTCACTGATAGGTAGCTGATGATCTAAGGAGTAACTTAGGCTACTGCGCGGGTAGCACCGCGGGGTTCAGCTAGTTATATTATATTATTAACTAGCTGAAACCCGCGGTGTTACCCGCGTTTATTGTCGTACCGCGGAAAAGGCCACGGGGCAAATCTAGTCTATTTTTTTAAACGGTTTTATATAGCATGAGTTGTGTATTGTTGGGGTCAAATCCAGTAATTAAAACTTGATCCCCTTCCTGTTGACAGATTGATCTAAAATTTAGTACACGCCTTTAATTCTGCTGACAATATTATTGTTGGTTTGAAACTTGAGATAAAGTATCTTATTTTGTGCCTAATTTACTGTTACTGCACTCGGTGGGTGCATCTAAATTCCACTACTATAAGAAGATAAATACCTTAAACAATGTCTCAACATTTGTATGATACTTATATATTTTACTAGCTGAACCCCGCGGTGTTACCCGCGGTTATTGTTGTACCGCGAGTAACGCCGCGGGACAAAGTTAGTCTAAAAAAAGTAGCCTAAGTTACTCCCCAGATCATCAGCTACCTGCCAGTGAAAGTCCCGTCAAAATCCGTCCAGCCGTTCCAGAGATTACCCGGAACAAACAGACAGATAGACAGACAGACAGACAGACAGACAGACAGACAGACAAAAATTTTTTTAACTACATTTTTGGTGTATGTACCGTGTATACATATATATGCATTTAGTAAAAAGCGGTTATTTTAATATAACAGACACTCTAATTTTATTTATTTGTATAGATGTCTGTATTAGTTTTTTATGCCATAACAATTACAATAGACGTAGAAGATTGTAGTGTTGTATGAATCGTGACATTAGTTCGTCATAGTTCGGCCTTGACTAAAAATATACGATGGTTTACAGAAATAAGGCCCCTGCTAATATTTAGAGTTAGTAGAACAACAAATAAACCAACTATTGGGTTCCGTATTGCATAATAATAATACTTGTATTAAGAGATCGTCTACAGCCCAGTGATCAAAATTAAACATGAACTTAAAAAATATGTCACGTAAAAATAAGTATTTCAGTATATTGCTAAGCACAAAACTAGTTTTTAAGGTTCCGTACCCAATGGGTAACACTGGACCTTATTACTAAGACTCCGCTGTCCGTCCGTCTGTCTGTTCGTCTACCACCAGGTTGTATCTCACGAACCGTGATAGTTAGACAGTTGATTTTTTTACCGATGATGTTGCCGTTATAACAAAAAATACTAAAAAGCAGAATAAAATCAATATTTTAGGGGACTCTCATATAACAAACGTGATTTTTCTACTCGCATTTAACCGGTTTTGTTTTTGTTTAAAAGAAGAAAAAGTTATACGCATTTATTTTCCCGGACAGTGCATTGAACCACTAATTGTTGTTCTAAGTCTGGGTGAAGGTACTTTGTGTCAGTTTCGTGTATGTTTGTAAAGTCCCCCGTGACACATGATGTATATTCCAAATGCTGGAGTTGTCTTTAAACTAATGAAAACTCTTCCACTGTATAATACCTACTACTTTAGACTGTAACTTTTCGTATTTTATCCTCCTGAGTTAGATACTTTCAACTTTAGGTATGACAACCACAACGAGAACAATTTCGCGATTTTCCGCAAATATTTTAAACAATGTATGCTCAATTTTTCTCATTAGCCTGTGGCAATAGTACTAATCCAAGCATAGCAAAGCAATTTGCGACTTTATTATATTTCATTTATTTTACGATTCATCTACTTTTTTAGTGCAAGTCGCATCACTGCTACCCAAATAGACCCTGTGAGGTCATCGTGGTGCAGCTTTCATCACTGTGTCTGTATGTGTGTGTATTAAAAATAAAAGTAATTCTTTTCTAGCCAACATCAAAAGGTTGACGGTATTTACCCGTCAACTTTTCGACAATATTTACATGTGGTAGCAGACCCGTGTTTATGCATAAATAGATAAAATATTCTGCTGAATATTTTGTTTGAAAATAAAGCCTGTCTTTTGTGTTTCAAAGTGAAATTTAAAAAATAAAATAAAAACGCAACCCACAGGTTACGTACTCCCTAAAACTTATTGGGGTAATCTATGACGTGACCTAATAGCCAAGTAAAAAATGATTAAGAAAATTTATTAAACTCGTGAAAACACTTATTAATGATGTTATGATAACGATAAAGTAATGATAGTAGTAGGGAAGCCCTAGAGGGATTGCTTTTTTTTAAGTATTGACTGCCAAAATGCTCTACTCTGCCTGATGGAAAGCATGAGTAGAATCAAGAATGATGGTCACCATCCTCAATGCAATCGTGGACCACCAATGCAGCATGGTGACCCACATTAGGGCGGCCTAGTGAGATGCTTTTTCAAGCTCCTTTTAAAGGACCCGGGATCGTAGATTTAGGATTTAGTATATTTTTTATTTAGCATTTCGAGATTCACTCGAACCCGGCACAATAACATACGGGGGGCAACCTTGCCTTGCACTGTGTTAAGTACTCCCACCATATCTTAGCCCTCTATGTATTGAACCTCTAGGGCAGACGATCAGATTAGTAAAAAAACGATCGAAAGGAAGATTAAAATGATAAGTATTGTAATATTCATTCATTTAAAGTGTGTATAACATGTTGTTGGGTATTTCTTACAAGAAATTCCTAATGCAACGATAACAGCCCGAAAGTATGAAGTATTGGTGGTGTTCCATGCGCGTGCAACGGAGAGCATGTTAAGCCGTCGGCGTCGCTCGGTCCCAGTTGTCACCTATACATCTATAAATATATAAAAATATATAAAATTGGAGTGTCTGTTTGTAAAAATAAAAAGTAGTCGCTTTTTACTAAATTCATATGCATGTTTTTTTTATTTATTTTATTTTATTTATTGATCTTTATTGTACACACATCATTACATATATAGAAAAAGAAAAAAAAAACAAAAGTGTTGCAATTTAGAAATGTGACAATTGGCGGTCTTATCGCTCATGGCGATCTCTTACAGACAACCTTAGTCTTACAGACAACCTTAGCATGTATACACGGTACATATAAAAAAATATCATTTTTTACAATTTTTGTCTGTCCATCTGTCTGTTTGTTCCGGCTAATCTCTGCAATGGCTGAACCGATTTTGACGGGATTTTAACTGGCAGATAGCTGAATATATAGCTATAGGGAGTAGCTTAAGCTACTTTTTTAAAGACTAGCTTTGCCCCGCGGCCTTACTCGCGATTGTTGTTTTTGCAAGCCGGGTTACACCGCAGGGCTCAGCTAGTAAAGAAATAAATAATTCTTTATTGGAAACTAAAAAGTGAACAGTAACATTATGTGCAAAAATGTCTGCTTATCTATGGCAATCGTTATGTATATTATATGTATATGTATATTTATATATTTGTATACGATATTATCTGTTATCTTAGTGTTTAGCAAACAATGTAGATTGTGTGTTAATAAGCGAAGAGGCCTTGGTACCACATAAATCTATCGACGACTGATAAAGTCCTCAGTCAATATTGTACTCAGAACGGAGAGCTACATAAAAAAAAACAATTAATACAGTATCTTAAATACTATTAGATGTTTGGAAATACACCCATAGTAATTGTAATTGATTGTTGCATAATAGGGTCTCAATTTTTTATTTTGTAGTACACTAGAGTTTTTCTCGGGAACTTCCTTTTTTAGAGTAAGACTTAGTAGTGTAAGAGTTTCGCGTTTTATCTTTTTCTACAATCGCTCACGCATAGACGTCGACTATAAGGTGCACTTTCACCCTCCTCCCCTCTCCCTCTGAATTTTAGTAAAGGACAGATTTCTAAAGAGTGTGGGAGTGAAATACGTTATTTAATTTTCAAGAGAAATCAACAAAGTCAGACAAATTGACTGTTAAAACTCCGTCCATCTGTTGAGGTTTTACGTTAATATTCCTGAAGAAATTTTGATGAAATTTAGCACAATGATACTTTGTAGAGCCACAAGAAAAAGCTTGGTTGGTTTTTATCAATATTAGGTACATAACAAAAGTTTTTAGACTTACCATTAATACGATAAGTTTCCTATAGAAAGATTGCAGACCTGTGTAAGTTTTCGCGTAGCTCGGCGTAGCGATTATTTTTTAACGCAGCGCACATTTCTAACGAAAATAATATAGTAATAATAAATAATAATAAATATTTCGGACGTCTAACACACAACGCCATCTAGTCCCATACTAAGCGGAGCTTGTATTATGGGTACTAGACAACTGATATACCTAAATACTTAAGTATATACTTTTTTTTTGTTAATTCATACATATTATACATAGAAAACACCCAAACTCCGAAACAAATATTTGCAGATCATACAAACATTTGGTCCGACCCGGGAATCGAACCCGAGACCTCAAGAACAGCAGTCGCGTAAGCTACCACTGCGCCACCGAGGCAGTCTTATTATTATCTTATTATAGTAATTATATGTTGTGTGATTTTGAAGATCATTTATTATCTTTCCAGGAGTTACTGGTGCAAAATCCATCGGACGGCGTAAGGCGGTTCCCGTCATCTTCGTACAGGGGACTCACTATGAAGTCGGCTTCGACGTTGTAAGTAACTACATGGTTAAATAAAATACCACACGTATAACAGGAAACCCTCCAGAATATTCGACATCATGTTTTCTACTTCTCGATAGGTACTGATCACTCAATTTTTATTACAAATAATTATATCAAATTATATACAGTTCACGTTACCCTGGACGATCAAATACCACAAGTCATTCAAAACGATCGAATTTGGGTCACTAGGCGATGTTTAATAATGAGAATACAATCAACTGTCTGTGTTCATAACTTTATAAAAACTAACATTTAGTTGCTGGTCCGTTGTGGTTCTGAGAGCATAAAACCTCCCTGTGTAAGTAACAAAAGCCACGGCCTCCATTCTCCGGTAGTCTCACTATTCCTGGACAATCCTGGCCATAGTGGCAACTATGGTAACGGCGGGACAGTGGGACTAAGAATCTCCGAGTTACGGCCACCACAACCGAGTGAATCTGGCTACGTACAGATCTATGTGGCCGTACATCACGGATAGACTTGCATCTGGCACAACTCGACGTAGAAGTTGAGAAGGTTAGATGGCATATCATGGGGTTATGCCAAGTCCGAAGAAAGGCGGAGGACACTATAACCCTCGACTCAGGCCATCTCATGTACGTCCGTGAGAGAGATCAACAATCTTAAGGTGGCGTTGGGTTTCTGAACTTTCCGATTAACAAGTCCCTTTCTAGGAACGTTGTGGGTACAAGGTACAACAGGGTAGCGTGTCTTAATCGAGAGCCCTCCCCTTCACTACTAAAACCCACTACAATGTTGTTACGGACAACTCCAACGCCAAAGTGGGAATACAAGTAGGTACAATTGCAGCGAATCGTTAATATGATCGCATGGATTTGGAAACAGGAATCATATCATCAAAATTTTAAACCGTCGGTGCAGAACTTTATAAATTTATGAAAGCCACATAAACCAAATGAACATTAACCAATAACCACATAAACCAATAAAATTAAAATTGTTGAACACAATTTTATAGTAGCACCGACGAAATTGTATATTGTGTCATTGATAGGTGTTAATTCATGTTCTTAAAGTTTAATGGTATTGTTTAAAGTTGCAAATGTGACTTTAAAATAGTCACTATAACAGGTGAGTTATAATGACATACAGTGTCTTTATTACCGTAGTAATTTATTACCGGGTGATAACGTTAAATTTCCGAGTGATTCCAAGTTCTAGTAGTCCATGACTAGATTGAAAGTCTTCATACCGTCATAAACCCTTCTAGAGCTGTTTTACTGTATCCAGCCTAATGTGTCTGTGTGCAACATAAGAAGTAATCTTAGTGCGGCAGGCAGACATCCTCACCTCTACTGAGAGCGGAAAATGGTGTATAGAGTTCTATCGACAAAGACCGATAGACATATTACACGGGTATTACAGAGGAGATGAAATCTGGACCCCTTTTAGCGTTTGACTGCAAAAGCACAAACACCATTATGGCATTGCTGTAATCTAAATAAATAAAGAAAAAATTAACAGTACCTAACCGAAATTAAAGTAGGTAGGTACCTAATATAGGTAGGAAACACTAATAAAACTTTATAACACAAAAATTTATAGTTTTATTATTTTTTTCTAATTATTTCTACACAAGAGTCTACAATATATAAATCTTATGACCAAATAGGGACTTAGTTAATTAGTACCTACGAGAATATCGAAACCTGTTAATGCTCTTTCTACATACCGATAAATATATATGTGTACTAGCTGTCCCGGCAAACGTCGTTTTGCTATAACTACTAATAAATTAAAAATTAATTAAAAAAACATTGTCCAGCGGACAAAATTGTGAATCTAAACCATTCCCAGATCCCCTTGAACACACACAATAAATTTCATCAAAATCGGTTCAGTCGTTTGAGAGTAGTTCAGTGACATACACACTCACAGAAGAATTATATATATAAAGATACCTATCGGTAAGAGACTTATCTATATAGATAGATCTCTGATGATAAAAATAAAAAGAAGTGATGGTCTGAAAACAGAATTATATATGCTTCAATGAAAATACAATTTAATAAATAAATAGAGAAAATAATTACAATGCACAATCGAAATGATTAATTATCAACACGTTTCAGTACAGTTTTATCAACGTTTCAGTATCAACAACGTACCTAAGTCTTAGTAAATTTATAGTTTTTTATTCCTTTCTTTTTCACTTGAATGATTACAGGTTATTTTTTACAAATAGGTACCTACTAATTTGGCTAGTTTACTTTGTTGTTGCATGCATAAATAATTATGTACACTAAGTAGAGAAAATAATAGATCAATGTATTGTTTATATGAAATTTTTACAAATATATAAAGCTGAAGTTTTTTGTTGGTTTAAATGCGCTAATCTCAGAAATAGCTGGTCCGATTTGAAAAATTCTTTCAATGTTAAAAAGTACATTTATCGAGGCAGGCTAGGCTAGAGCTAGCTAATAGGCTGTATATCATCACGCCAAGACCAATAGGAGCGGAGCAGCAATGAAGAATGATACAAAAACGGGGGAAAATTATTATTGAAATGTTTTTCCTATCAACATAATGACTGCACTGCTGAAGCAAGATCTCCCCCAAGAAGCGGCAACCATCCCTTTATTGGTTCCCCAGCAACTATCTTCAAATCCTTAGTCTATCGTGCCGCAGGGCGCCCTACACTACTTTGCTTAATCGCGGTCTCCACTCTAAAATATTTCCGCGCCAGCGACGCTCCATCGACCGTCTGGAGACATGACTGGCCATCTTCCACTTTAGCGTACATATTGTTCGTGCGATTACGGTAACTGTAAATCCATTTTGCTAAGTCCATTTTGACTATACAACACTCAGATTTTTTTGCACGAATTCTTGCACATACCTACTTTCATAAAAGTATCACATGTTTACGACAAATATTTCTATTTCAACCTCATCAGGGACGCACGCTATCAGCGGTCATCAAAGACTATCTCTCAACCTTTGAAGGCCTCAGGAACTTTGAGAAAGAATATAAAACGGAGGCTGGAAGAAGTGCATATGACACTACCTTGGCTAACATGAAGAAGAGATATCCGTATTATGTGAAGGAGATACAGGGAGTTGCTGATGGCGCTGAAGTACCTTTCCATCAGGTAATCGATCTATACATAATACCTATTGTTTTTAAAGCTAATACTATGATTTGTGCATTTTAATCTCTTATTGTTTTCAAATCATAGCTGCCCTACCAATATTTTAGAGAAAAGTGCCTTTTTCTTTTTTCACTTACTTTTATGTCCATCTCTTTCAATACATTCGTCAAAACGTCGCCTCCTAATAATGATTTTTGTGATCATATTAAATTTTTTCATGATGTCAAAAAATGAAAAAAAAATTATAGAAAATTGAAAATACTTAATAACTATGTATAACATAAGTATTTCGACTATCTTTGAATTCATAAGTATTTCCAAAAAAAAGTAAAACAAGAAGAATATTATTATTTAACCAAGATCTGGCGCGGTAAAGTAAACACGGAACGTAACTGTCAACTTGTCAAACTATGTCAAACCAAAACAAACAATATTCCATCGAGATTAAAAATTGTACGAACCCCTTGCGTTAAAGCGTCAGTACTTGGATACCATTGAACCAACGAGAACAGTTTCGGAACAGTCGTCAATTCCTTCCCTAATCAACCCCAATATGCTGAACAGAAGTTCCTGGGAAGTTCTTCATTCCTCTGCTAGCTTTGTAACTGTGTCCAGGTCCTTCTGAAACTAAAGAGAGGTAGTGTTAACAATCAGCTGGTAGGCGTATTTTCCTATTTTAACAATGTAAATATGAGCAAATTACTGTAATTTTCTTTCTTTCTAATTCGCACTTGTTTGGGTTGTAATCCATACTAATGTTATTAATTCGAAAGTAACTCTGCCTGTTTGTTACGCTTTCGCGGCTAAAGAGATTTCAAGGAAATTAGACATTGAAATACTTTGGTTCTTGAGGAACAACATAGGCTTCTCTTTACTATCGTAACCGCAGGCAAGAGCTAGTAATATAAATATATTGTGAATTTCAGTTATATCAATATTTGGAATGAAACCCTACTTTAAAAACTCTATCCACATTTATTATTTTAAATCAATCATTCAAATCAAAATTACTCAAATTAAATCGATATAAAAAAGTTATTTTTCAAAATGTATGACTATACATCAATTTGTACAAACACATTCCTAAAACTAACTCTCCTTTTTAAATTTCCAGCTCTTCCTTCTGCAAATGGATGACTTGATTGACACCATCAATGAAAACCGCATCCCTCGGAATGACACCGGAGGTTGCAGTTCAATTGCTTTCAAGAACTCACAAGCCGTAAGATACACTACCTTTTCTTTTAATATCTTTTGTTCAACTTAGTTGTTACTTATACCGGCTATTAGCATTTTTGTAGAAAAAGGGCTTTAGTCTAATATACTACACACATTCTAGAAATATACTCACTTGTAGTATTTAAACAGTGAAAAATAGTGTACTGTCACAGGATTCCTGAAATAGTTTTGTATTTATATATATAAAAGAGGAAGGTGACTGACTGACTGACATACCCAGAGATCAACGCACATCCCAAACCGATGAACCTAGAATCCTGAAATTTTGCATGTAGGTTCTTCATATAACGTATGTGAGCACTAAGAAAGGAATTTATAAATCAGGGGATGAAGAATGAAAGTCTGCGTGAGCGAAGCTAGTAAGTTATATACATTAATTAAAAAAAAAAAAAAAATGTTATCACGACAACTCAATTATTTTCATCAGTGTCTTCGGTAAGGCGAAGCGGCGAGCGTCACCACGGCAATTTTCGCCTCGCCAAAAATCAGGTTTACCGTCGCCTATAGATGTTTCACATCAATAAGTACAAATGAGTATAATTCCAGAATGCATCTTACCTCTATCACAACAAGGTCTACCGAGTGCCAACAATCAAGACTAAAAATTTTATTTTGTGTTAAGTTTGCCTTCCAGTTGTTGTGCTGTTTCACTCACAGTTTACTCCCCTAGTTGGCTCTTATGACATTTACAGAATGAATAGAAGTGATGACACTTGTTATTCATGGCCCGTCACCATACCGAACCTATTTTAGATATAAAATAATTAATACAATCTAGTCATTAGTACATTTTAGTTGACAATTGTGGGATTGCATTTCTTTTAGAAGGCTAAGCTCACAGTCTCAATAATAATTTATTGATAATTAGACCAAATATTAATCTAGATTATTGTCAATATAATTGTGTATGGGCTAGCCTATGTTTAGTTTTGTCATCACCATGAGATGATGCTATGAAAGTTATTTGTGATAAAAAAGTTCACGATTTTAAATAAAATTAAAACACTTAGCATCAAATTTGATGAATCTCTGTAATTTTTAACAACTGGAAACATTGTTTTCAGACAATACTGGGACACACCGAGGATGCAGCAACAGCGACGTTAAACCACTTTTACATCATGTCTGCCCACATTATACCTGCACCTGAAGATAGAGAGCATGGGGTAACTTGTATTTCTTAATTTATTGTAAAGGGGGTTTCTCATTAACCTACACCACACCTTTTAATTATACTTATTGTGGCAATAGGAAAATAACATGTACTACTACCTACCAAAGCTGGTTTATGTTCTTGCATAATTAGTTAAATCTTATAAACTATGCACTGGATTTAAATGCAGTCCTAAGGTTTCAAGGAAGTTTTATATATTCACTAGCTGAGCCCCGCAGTGTTGCTTCTAATATCATTAGCTATGTGCCTGTGAAAGTCCCATCAAAACCCACTCAGTTGGTTAAGAGATTAGCCGGAACAAACAGACAAAAAATTAAAAAAAATATTCTACTTTATGCTTACACGTACCATATTTACTTTTAAAGGCATTTAGTAAAAAGCTGATAATTTGAAATTACAAACGGACACTTTTATTTAATTACTAGTTGTTGGCCGCGGCTCCGCCCGTGTGTATGTCGGTAATCGCTGCAAATATTAGCCTATGTGTTATTCTGATGTATAAGCTATATTACTGTAAAGTTTCATCCAAATCCGTTTAGTAGTTTTGACATGAAAGAGTAACAAACATCCATCCATCCATCCATCCATCCATCCATCCATACTTACAAACTTTTGCGTTTATAATATTAGTATAGATGATAGTACAATATACCTATATTATATTAATAGTTATACACCCATATTAAAACACAGAATTGACAACGCCGATTGTACCCGTGCGAAGCTAGGGTGGGTAATAAGATATCTATTCTAGTCTAGATTCTTGCGTCATTTCATTCATCTCTTGAACTGCATAGTCAAGTTAAATAGGATAGCAGCCAGGAAGCTAAAATATCCCATCACATTTACACATTTTCAGGCTGTTGAAGAAAGGTTCTCGTCGCTGTGTTATGCTGGTTGGTTGCCCGGATATACCATGGGTTACAATCAGAATGGCTTAGTATTCTCCATCAACACTCTCAGCCCTCTGAATCTCAAAGCAGGAAACACCCGTAAGTCATCAAAACCGACACATATTTATATCACATGGTGAACAAATAGATGGGTTTGATTCTGGTTGAGGTTCAGCTACCAGTTCAATCGTTATTAAGTTTTCGTTTTCCCTAATTTCATAATAGAGACTGCAATGGCAGATTGACAACGTGTAAATTGAATATCAAGTTTTATTATTCAACAAACAATCGCCGGCAACCTGGTTGCCATTGGGGCAACAAATGTAAAAATAAACCTTATTTCCGGTTGTGGTAGTTGGAAAAATAATAAAAAATTGTTCCAACAACCACCAGTTGGGGCAGTTTTACTGAGGGCTTAAGCCTATTTCAACGTCAGTATATGGATTTTATTATGCGTATTTAAATTGGTTTTCCCTATTGTTTACTATTTTAATGGTCTTAATTCTCTATCAAATATTAGTAAATTTCTATTATATGTGTCTTTAAATTTTCAGCAAGAACTTTCATTACCCGAGCCATGTTAACGGCCAAAAACTTCACTGATGCTGAGCGTATTTTGCGGGACGAAGGCTTGGGCATAGGCAACGGTTTCTCTGTCAACATGATCTGGACGAACTCTTGGGGCGAACATCAGATTTACAACGTTGAGGTAGCTCCAGACTTCAAGAATGATAAATCTCTGTTGAATATCCAGAAGTTCGACAGGGAGCCCCTTGTGCATTGTAATAAGTGAGTATACATTAATTAAATAAACTTAAAACCTGACCATAAAGGATACCTTTGAGAGAAGGAAAATAAATGTAAAACATTTTTTCGGGTGCCTTCTTGTATACCCGACTGTATAGACAGATAACCTGAAGGAAAGTGTCTCAAGTTAGTAGAGCCATGCTGCATTTCAGCACAGTTAGGCCCGCTTGGCTGGGATGGTACTACCCTCTCACAGAAGACCAACTTAAAATAACAGCCGGAGGCTCATTGATGATTGCGAGACCGGAGGCCCAAAGGGAGCAAAGTATCTCAATAGCACACCATAATGTGGGTCACCATGCTGTATTGTGGCATTATCTCCATTCACAATGGGTATGGTGACTGCTTCTCTTGGATTCTGCTCATGCTTTCCATTAGGCAGAGTAGAGTCACTTTGGGCCATATATTTATTAAAAAAAAGTGCCCACCGCCACCCATAACACCTACATCTACAGCTATGTTAGTTCCTCACCAATCTGGCTGATGTGTCCGATTTCGCCCAACCAGTCTCTTTGACCGAACTTTTTTGGGGCAGGGATCTACTATATAAAAATACAATGTATTGCATTAATGGGATGTAATACACACAGATAAATATGTTAGTAGTGTTTTAATATACTTCAAACATTATAAAAATAACTAGCTGACACACGCAACTTCGTTTACGTCTCTTATTGCCCGTAGCATGATAATTTTCCCCCGTTTTTTAATCATTTTTCATTGGTGCTCCGCTCCTATTGGTCTTAGCGTGATGATATATAGCCTATAGCCTTCCTCGATAAATGGGCTATCTAACAGTGAAATAATTTTTCAAATCGGACCAGCGGTTCCTGAGATTAGCGTGTTCAAACAAACAAACAAACAAACTCTTCAGCTTTATATATTAGTATAGATTGAATGTATTTAGATCAAAGACTGCTCAAATATAAAATAAATTATGTTGATACATGTTTTACTTTCAATAGCCATTAAAAGTCCACTTGGACTTGGGCATCTTTATAGAGAGGAGATTTTGCCTAATATATTAAGCTGGCCAAACGCTGGTCATAGGGTTTCTTTCAACTTTTTCTTCTCTTTGTAGTGATGTTCTCCTGCGTAATTTGTACCCTTACTCGGATCTTAAGACACCTACGGGATAACAAAGGGTAGTGAGACTCCGTATCTTAATCTGTCGCCACACGTTTTATTTATATGCTAAATATAATTTCAGATACCTTAGAGCCAATGTAACTGAAGTGAAGGGAGACATTATACTAAGCAGCTTGGCGCGAATGAAAGCTATCCAGGAACATGCAAGGCCCCAGAGCCGTAAAGAGGTAGCCGAGATTTTGTCGGATACAACCGGCAGAGAGTATAAAGTGTTCCAAGAGAGTACTTCTCCCATCATGACAATCGCTGCGGGTAAGGAACAACCTTAAAGCATATATTCTCTCTCTACTCCGATCACGCTTTCCACAAATCCGTTCAGTAGTTTTTGAAGTAACAAACATACACACTCACACTTTCGCCTTTTTATATTAGTGTGATATACAAATATCAAATACACATTTTTGTTATATGTACCGTGTATACATACATACGCATTTAGTAAAAACCGGTTATTTTAATATTACAAACAGACTTTCCAATTTTATTTATTTGTAGGTATAGATGAATCGCTGAAATGTATGTACGCGCATACCTTTTGGTCGGCTGCACCAAATTACATTTTTTTATGTGTTAGTTATTGTTAGGACATGGTTTGTGTACAAGAAAAATGGGAATACTCTTTTTTTTTGCCTGCGACTGTGCACTGCATATAGATGTCTGATGACTATTAGGCAAAATTTCCTATGGTAACCAGCCTGCTGCTATGCATACTTTAAAATCATCATCATCATCATCATCATCATCATCTTTTTCCTAGCCTTTTTATTGCCAAGATTATTTGGGGTCGGCTACTAGTTCAACCGGTTTTAGTATGTAGTGCACACGTTTGTGCACTATAATAATTTTCTGCGTAATTGGCCGGACGTCGTTGAGACTGTCGACTGTAATCGGCTAGGAGAACATCTTCATCACAGTATTCCTGAAATAGAATACTATATACATGTTCGTATGTTAAGCAAATATATATACCTTAGCAAACATAATAATATTTGTGTGTTTTTGTTCCGTTTCAGGTATTTTCGATTTAGACAAGCGATCTTGGAGTATCTACATCAACCCACCGAAGAGTTCGGAGCCGGTAGCAGTACTGCCTGTTACATTCACTTCGCTGGACTACTGAGTACTGCATTTATTAGTCATTAGCAGTGTTTGTAATAAATTTAATAATATTCACATTATTAAATTAAACACCGGAATGTGTAGATATTGAGGCAGTAAGCTTTATAGCATCGATGGCAAATAATATTATATTACTCTACTTTGTAGAACGTGTTTTATTATTTATTTTTAACGATATTAATTGTGTGATATCAATGTTATGAATTACATAGAGAATATATTTCGTAGAAAATAAATTGGCTACTTGACAATTTCCGAAAAAGTATTTTAATATTTTCAGCTAGTTATTATAAAAAATCATGTTTTTTAAATTAAAATTAAATTGAAGTGCAAAAACAGGCGGTCATGTGACATTTTGAGTGCTGACGTCACTGTTTATGACGACACTGAAGCCGACGGCGTTTCTGTCTTTCTCGTCAATAGATACAAAACTACAAATTTATTTTATAAAAATAAAATACTTGCATTGGACAATTTGTTAAAGTAATTATTTTAAAATCATTGTTTATTAATAAGCGATAGCCGATTCATTTCAAATTTTGTTGTTACATCAGTCAAGTAGCCAATTATAATCTTTATAAAAACTTGTAACTGTACTCTTTGCGCTGTAGCATGGACGGGTGACATTTGATTAACATTTCGTTTCACTCTTGAAAGTTGCCGCGCTTTACAAATTATGACTTAGTATTTCAGAGGTACCACATTCGCAAATTATAAATAATGAGTAACTGTAGTAAATTAAATTAAACCAACCAGAATGTTCGTACAGTCAACTGTCACCCGCACCATGCCACAGCGCAAAGAGTATAGCTGCCCGGACACACATAGTTCTGTGAACCTCCCACGGACCCGCATAATATTATTTTTATTATTATTGAAACCTTCCATGGACCTTAAGGATCATACAAAAAAAATCGCCGAATTGGTCCAGCCATTGTCGAATTATGCGCTTAGCAACATTCATTTTTATTATAAGTTTTAAAGGTAGATAACTGTCAGGTCTGTAAAAGTCAAAACGTTAGACGCGATAACTGTATAAAATACTGAACGTCAAACTTAACTATCATCAAGTTATTTAAATTTTGTTGATATATACATCAATTAAAAAACATTCAATGGTTAATAGAGAACAAGTCAGATTGTATAATTTGCAGATGAAATTATTTATTTTGAACCAAGAAATCTAAATTCAGGTATATTAATATATGTATAAATAAAATCAAGCGATATCCGGCTAATGCGAATTTAAAAGGAAACTACCAAAACAAATTGTATAAAATATAATTACTGTGATTGTAATCGTAACTATAACAGAATTATGTCTGTCCTATATGTATAACAGTTGTATTAAGCACCTGTTGACATTCAAATTTAAATAATTGATAATATTTGTCTCGTGTGGTTCTAGATTGTGTGTAACTAAAGAATTAAATAAATGATTTAATCGTTGCATTTTTTTTTATTTAATTAGTCTTAGGTTTTATACTATTACATAGAAATCAGGTAATGATTTCTTAATAGGTAACCGAAAATGTAATCGTTTTTTTTTTTCAATTATTCTCTAAACGAATGGATGGGTACTATATCTATACAAATAAATGAAATTGGAGTGTCTGTTTGTAATATTAAAATAACCGCTTTTTACTAAATGCATATATATACACGGTACATATACCAAAAATGTAGTAAATTTTTTTTTTGTCTGTCTGTCTGATTGTTCCGGGTAATCTCTGGAACGGCTGGACCGATTTTGACGGGACTTTCACTGGCAGGTAGCTGAAAATCCAGGAAGTTAGGCTACTTTTTTGGACTAACTTTGTTCCGCGGCGTTACTCGCGGTACGACGATAACCGCGGGGTTCAGCTAGTTTATTATAAAGACCCCATTTTTCAAATGTACAATTTTCAAGCAAGAGTTTACGAACATTTTTTTCAATCGATCTATCGTCAAACAGTTACAAACTTTGTGTAGGTATGTACAACCAAGTAAAGGCCAAATAATTACTGTCATTAACTGCTGACGCTGAGGTATTAAGTACTCTATACTATTCAGGAGTAAGAGATAAGTGCTGTGAATTGATAAAAAACTAAAACAATTTGTTTTTCGACTTCAAAAAAGCAGATTATTAATTGGACTATTTTTTTTTATATTTGTTCCCTCATCAACTTTCCACTAAATGAAGGGATTTTGATGATTATTTTTTATTTAGAAGCTGGTGCTTCCCGTGTGGTCACATTTCAATTTGGTTCAGTTCTTGAAGTAGGTTTTATTTTGTTATAGATTAAAATAAATAAATAAATATTTCGGACATCTAACACACAACACCATCTAGTCCCAAACTAAGCAGAGCTTGTATTATGGGTACTAGACAACTGATATAAATATTTATATACTTTTTTTTTTGTAAATACATACATATTATAGATAGAAAACACCCAAACTCCTAAACAAATATTTGCAGATCATACAAACATTTGGTCCGACCCGGGAATCGAACCCGAGATCTCAAAAACTGTAGTCGCGTACGCAATCACTGCGCCACCGAGGCAGTCTTAGTACTCACAGTACTCTCGCAGATTATGTTTATCTTAGTGTGTAAACAAATATATTTGTGCATAGACGGGCTGAGCAGCGCCAAAACTTTTAAGAATAAACCCAGTTTAAGTAAATAAGTATGTGAATACCTTTTATTCAATTATTTAGCCCTGCTAGTAATAGGTAACAAAACTAAATTGTTTTATAACTGACTTAAAAAACGGAGGAGGAAAACATTCGATTATATTTTTGACTAGCTGAACCCCGCGGTGTTACCCGCGGTTATTGTTGTACCGCAAGTAACGCCGCGGGGCAAAGTTAGTCTAAAAAAAGTAGCCTAAGTTACTCCCTGGATCACCAGCTACCTGCCAGTGCAAGTCCCGTCAAAATCCGTCCAGCCGTTCCAGAGATTACCCGGAACAAACAGACAGACAGACAGACAATTTTTTTTTTTAACTACATTTTTGTTATATGTATCGTGTATACATACATATGCATTTATTTAAAAGCGGTTATTTTAATATTACAAACAGACATTCCAATTTTATTTATTTGTATAGATGTGAAACATGAAAATAATTGAGTTGTCGCGACTTCAAATAAATTTAAAAACTTAGAATTTTTGTATTTTATAACAATAAATATAATTTAATGAACAGTAATTTAACTTTATGGAAAAAAGTAAAAAAAGGCATTTTTTATTATATCACCCGTGACGGCACGCTTTTTTGTGTGTGTTACTATATAATTTCTTAGTAGTAGTAGCGATTTTGATCGATTCTTTTTATATTCGACAGTTGATGCTTGTCGTGTGGTCCCACTTTCAACTTGGGCGGTTTGATCATCTAAACTACCCAACAGATTTAATTTTCAGCATCATTTAGATAGGTTGTTTGATGAATGAAGGTTTACATAATTTACAATACACCGGATGTTTTAATTTTATTTATTTGGACGACCAGCGAGAACAGACATACTAATAGCTAAGAGATACAAAAACGTAAAATTTACAGGCATTGGCGCTGCCTTAATTACAGCCTGCCACGGGAAGCTAAATAATAAATTATTAGGAGCATAAGGGCATAACTTATCTAAAAAATTAAAATAAAAACATGGTATTTCAAAACGGAAAACAGTGAAAAATAAAATCTTTATTTGTATAAAACTTAGCCAAGTTCATGCAATACACAATTTTTTTTTTACTTAGGTAAACTTAAATACGTAAGTATATTAATTATTTATTAATTTTTTTATTAATTATTTATTACATATACTACAGTATTATGAATAGAAGATGTAGACAATTACTATTAAATAAGAATTTATCTTAAAATGACATATGTAAAATTGTTATTAGTACTAAATAGAGCACAGTGAACATTACATAAAACACATAATTTTAGACACTTAATTGTTATTCATAGACTAGTGTTATACGCACATATAATAATTGCCCTTCAAAGAATATCATTTGAACAGAGGATTAAAATGTATGAGCAGAGCAGCCCGAGACACCGACTGGACCCGCGCGAGACCGGGGGTCGCTAGTACCTACAGAACAATAATTATCAAAGTTCCCTTAAGGTAACATCATTTGTTTAATATACCAAAGCCTTTATTTTCTTTGTAAACATGGTCAACTAATGTACTTGACACAGTGATTAAAATAAAACCAATTTTGTATTACAATACACTACATTAGGTAATCGAGAACTTCTGCCGACAAACAGTCTTATAGTTAGGCAGACTTAAACATGTAAAATGTGTGTATGATTTTGAATAAATATATATAAAAAAGTGTTGGCTTAAAGCTATTTCAATGCATTGTCTCTCCTACGCACAATGTTTTCACTCACTTGGCTCACTGTTGTCACTCACACAAATGGCACTAAGAAATAAAGTTAATAAAATCAAACAAAAACATAAAATTAACAAATTAAATTAACAATCAATCGAATTAACAGTATATATGTATATAAAAAGTGCATCATTTATATCAGTTGTCTATTATCTGCTTAGTTTGGGCCTAGATGGCGTTCTGTTAGATATCCGAAAAGTTTATTTTTTGAAGTGAAAACTTGTTTAGCCGCGTTGAGCACTTTTTGGTAGGGGAAAATTTTATGGGTTCGCGTCACTGCGTCACCGACATCCTAATATATGATGTTGATAATTTTAGTTTAAACGTTATGAAATTTCTAATTTTATACATACACTAGCTGACCCACGCAACATCGTTTGCGCCTTATATTGCCCGTAGCGTGAAAATTTCCCCCGTTTTTGAAACATTCTTCATTGTTGCTCCGCTCCTATTAATAGTAGCGTGATGATATATACCCTATAGCCTTCCTCGATAAATGGACTATCCAACACTGAAAGAATTTTTCAAATCGGACCAGCGGTTCCTGAGATTAGCGTGTTCAAACAAGCAAACAAACAAACTCTTCAGCTTTATATATTAGTATAGATTTTATAAAGTTTTCACTTCATTGCAGTCCTTATGGTTTATTTACTGTGTACTTCATTTATTAATAGAACTTAACAGAATCATAGGAGGAGGAGAGAACCTACATACTTGTTTGGTTTTTTCATAAACTCCCTATTTAAATGACAAAAATGTTAACACCGATAAACTGAATTCAAAAACTGGACCAAAGTGAAATAGGACTACACGTTAAGCACCAGCTTATAAATAAAAAAGAATCAACAAAATCGATTCACCCAGTCCAAACTTCTTACGTAACAAAAAAAAATACAATCTAATTGAGAACCTCTTTCCTTTTTTGAGATCGATTAAAAATACATTTATGGTAATCTCTTATTTCAGTCCTCCTTTGAGTGCTAATACTACGTTAATTTACACAAGAAAATATTGCATTAAAAACAATAGCAGTTTTTTGCCGTGGGTCTGTAAACCTTCAGGTTTACATGTTCAGTCTCGAGCCAATTTAATGATATGTGATTTGTTATATGAAACAAATCTAGATAATTAAAACGTGTATAATACACGTTGCTGCTCATAATTAACACCTAAGGTATCTAACCGACTTATGTCTTCATTTAAATGTGTTTTGCTGGTATACCTAAAAGAGGATTATTGGAAAGTGAAGCAAACGAATAACATCTTAATAAATTACTTGTTCACAATTTAAAGCGCATTTATATATCGTAAATCATAATCAAATATAAATTTATAACTATTAAGATTATCAATTTTAAAAACAATAGCTACGTGTTTCGTTTTGTGTCATTATAAATATCGATCATTCATTATATATATGCATATATTTTACAGCGCTTTGGTTATAAAAACAGGTAGGTAACAAAGAAAAATGTGTTTTTAAAATTGTAACGAACTATACCTTTTTTGCCCATTACCAGAAATGTAAATAAGTAAAGTTAGTACATAAGTACTGTTAGATCCGATATGTATTGAAGTTTGAATAAATTCCCATGGCCCAGGAAATGTTTTAACTTTATATTCGTGTTTATAATTAAACTTAAACCTTAAAAATCACAGTTGCTTACAATTAAAGAGCATCACAGATACGTTTTTGGAAACTCATTTAAGATAAATAGTAAAGTTGCAAACTAATTTAAAAAAATAATAAAAAAAGTAAATTTGTCACTAGATTTGTTATTTCAATATACTTCGCAGCCGAGCTAAGTTTGGACCTATCGCTAGGATGCGCCACGCTATTAGCTATTATTGCAGAATATATCATTCAAATTATTGCAGAAAATTAACTTAGTCCTCGCACCTCGCGTGATAAAGTCACTAAGGCTTAGGTACGGTAAGCAAATAACGCTATTAAAATTCAACTTTAAAAACAAAAACGAATGTTTGTTATAAAATGTCACACAAGTAGTTTACAGATCAAAGACCCATAACATCAACACTGAAGTTTTCTCTTTTTTTGAAGCTTCCTTTTAATGTTAATTCTACTGATGATTGCGCAGATCGGTGGCGCAGTGGTAGTACATGGGACTGCTCAACTTCGATTTCCGGATGTTGTCCAGACGGGAATCGAAGTTGTGCAGTCCCACCAAGTGTTTGTATGATGTGACGTGCAAATATTTATTTTGAAGTTTGGGTGTTTTCTATGTAGGTGTAATATGCACGTTTTTACAAAAAAAGTACCTATATGTAAGTATTCCATCTGTCAATCTGTCATGTAATAAGCTCTGCTTAGTTTAAAGCTAGATTGCGTTGTATTGACACACATGATGCCCGATATTTATGGAACTACTTGCGGTTAGATAGAAGCGATTACATTATCTCTATCTCCATATCATGTACCCACTTTTCCTCTGACGCCATAGACTTAAAGTTTATCTAAATGACAAAGGTAAACCTGAAAAGCTGCTAAACTATATTAACTTAATTGGTAGTTTTTGATACTATGTTATTATAAGCGAAGAGACTCGCTTATCATGACTATGTTATCAGTGTATAAGATATTAGATTTAATAAACTTATTAACTGATAATAAAATATGAGTACTGTGTTTTTATTTTGTAGCAACACTAATTTCATGTATGCGTTCGTACCCTACTAAAGAAGGGTAAGAGAGAGGCGTTGTAGACTGCTAAAGTCATTGATATAGGGAGTCTCATTGGAGATGTTGTTCTATTTACAAAATAAATACATTTTATTTAAGTTACACAGTAGGCGGTAAATGATCACATCTAGCAAGAAAGTACCCACTAGTAACGTAAAAATACAAAATTAACGCAGATATTAAACATGCAACATTGTTATTCAACTAAAAGTGCATATTATGTATACATTTCCTTCGCATATAAATAAATTTGAAAACTTATTAACAAAAACAATACACTTAAAATATAGTAGACATAGATTTGATATTTTTAAAATAATCGAAAATTTCAGGCAGATCGCCATTATTTTTTAAGTCTTGAAACAAATTTGCCAATACTTTTTTAGATTTATAAATATGTTTGTATTTTTTGACTAGTGTATCTGTTACAAAATAATTACTATGTGGTGTGTGAATGGTCTCCGTGTTTGTCTCCTGGCTCTCGTTCAACAGTTGCTCATTAAGGTTAAGCCATGTTTCTTCAACGGATTTAATATCGTACGCATCCAAATATGCATCTAAAGTTATGTACAAACAATGAACTACATGATGCAGACTTGCTTCTGACTCTATACCTTCAATTTTTGGTTCCATTCTTGAATATTGTTTAGTTTCGGTACTTACCGAAGGTTGCGTCTTGATGTTCTTTACCAGATAATTTATTTTATTCTCAACCACTTTTGGCACAGGGAATATTTTTTTTGAAAATATTATTTTTGAATTATCCGGTGGATAAGAATTCCACTGTTGTTTGGCAATGAAGTTTATAAAAATTGTTAATATGCAGCTTTCGTCTGTAGATAGTACTTTATGAATATGTAACATACCCACGAGATGTCTCATAAATGGAGGTTCAATTCTTTCCAATATTCGTGCGATGGATCGGTGTGCCAGATCTGTAATATATATTGTAAATATATTAGTTAGACAAATGGTTGGAGATTCTGTTTTCTTAAAATATGGTGTATGTAATAGGGGGCAAACGGGCAGACGTATCGCCTGATGGTAAGCAATTACCGCCGCCAATGGACACCCGCAACACCAGAGGCGTCACAAGTGTGTTGCCAGCCTTTGGGAGTGGGAAGGGGATAGTGGGAGGGGAATGGGCCTCCGATATCCTCACTCACTCGGTGAAACACAGCGCAAGCACTGTTTCACACTGGTTTCGTGTGAGGCCGTGGTATCACTCCGGTCGAGCCAGCCCATTCATACCGAAGCGTGGCTCTCCGTTTGTGTAGTTCATATTTGAATAGTATTTACTTGCATTTTAAAGGAAAATTGGCTTGACACATTACAATGGAAGGTTTTATGTACGGTTACTTGCAACTGAATAAAACGCTACTGAGAATTGTAAAATAGGCCTAGAACTTATCTATTCCCCTTGAACATGTATAGTTAGAACAATTTACGTGAAATATATATAGATAGCTTACTTGAGATTATTTTATAAAACTCATTTGCAAACTCAGTACAATATTTCCCAGTGTTAGGATAGTCTACATTTGAACTCTGTTCACAGGTATAAAATGTCTGCACCATAGCATTCAGCCAAAACTGTAAAAAAATATACACACTTATGATAATAGGAAATAAATATTTTTACGTCTATACTCTATACAAATAAATAAAATTGGAGTATCTATTCGTAATATTAAAATAACCGCTTTTTACTAAATGCATATGTATTTATACACGGTACATACATCAAAATATATTTTTTTTTAGGCTAGCTTCGCCCCGCGGTGTTACCCGCGCTTGTAAAGGTACAACAATAACCGCGGGTAACACCGCGTGGTTCAGCTAGTAATAATAGTAGTAATAATAAGCCAAGTGTCTCGAAGCCTCGAAAAAACACCTTAAAAGGCTCACGTTACGACAGTGTAATGTAGAAGGCAATCCTTTTAGACACGGCACGTATAGTGAGGAGGTTCCTGTCCTTGGAGCCCTAACCACCGGTTTCTTGGTCCCTGTACCCGAAGTCTGTGGTCTGCTATCTATACTTTCTTTTTTTTTTTTTTTTTTTTTTTTACGCGGGGAATGCTTTTCGCACCATACCCTTGTTGGGGAGACGAAGGGCGTGTGTGGGACTCCCGGAAAACCGGTCTACCCACTAAACCCCGCGGCGGCCTACCTCGGCAGTTGGGAGGAGCTCCAGGAACGCATCGGCGGCTTCTGGGGTCCCCCCTGCCATACCCCATGACTGAGGTACATCCCGGGGTAGCTGGAGTCACCCCCGGGGCAGGAAGCTATCACGCCTCACACCGTTCTAAACAGTACGAGGCGAGACACCAACCCGCCATAGACGACACGCCCCGGCCGCACCGGGGTGTAAACTGTCTCGGGTCGTTTGCAGCGGTCACATCCCCCCAAGATGTGGCCGCAGCGACCCTTAGGCGACGATTAGGGAACTAGCGACCTCTGCCGCGTCCCCTTCGTCGCCGTCTGCGAGCGGGATCGGCCCTTTCCCGATCTCGCTCAGCGGACTCCTTCTGGAGCATAACGTCCTCACAGAAGGAGACCGCGGCTTCCCATCCCTCACCATTCGTCAGCATTGCCGCGATCAATGCTGGCGGTGACAAGTTTCGTCCGATCTGTCCGACCAGGACTCGACGCTCGGACTCCCACGCAGGGCAGTCCTCCAGTGTGTGCTGGGCGGAGTCCTGTTCGGACCCGCAGTGGTGGCATTGTGCTGTGGCCTCCCGTCGTATTCGATTCAGATACTCACCGAAACAACCGTGCCCGGTAAGTATCTGAGTCAATCGGTAGTTGACACAGTCGGTCCTTCCTATCCAAGCTTCGAAGTTCGGCAGAACGGCACCAACAGCGCGTTGGCTAGCACAGCCCTGTGTTTCGAGCCGTGCCCGCCAAGCCCGTAGAGCTTGCGCATATGCGTTCCGCCGTAGCATTCCGGGCTCATGGTCCGGCGCTGCCCCTTCGTCATCCCGACCGACAGAACGAATTTGGTCGTAGACCATAGTGTCCATATCGGCCAGAATGTCGAAGGGTGGATATCGCGCCAGGACCGTCGCTGCCTCGTATGAAATCGTGCGGTAGCCCCGTACGACCCGTATGGCCATCAGCCGCTGCAAACTCCTTAGTTGGGCCCTACAGCGGGAGGAACCCGCCAGGTCTTTAGACCAGACGGGCGCCCCAAAGAGGACCATGGATCGTACGACGCCCATATAGAGGCAACGAACTTCTTCCCGTGGTCCCCCGAGATTGGGTAGCAGACGGATTAACGCACCCGCTACCCCTCGTACTCGGGGGACTAACCGCCCGAAATGCTCTTCGAAGCTCCACCGACTGTCCAGGGTAAGGCCTAGGTACTTCATGTACTGGCCCACCTGGACTATAGTGTCACCAACCCGGAGGCATGAGCTGGGTGGTTCCTGGCGCTTACGTAGGCCATGGAACCATATAGCCTCAGTTTTCTGAGGAGCCACTCTCAGGCCCAGCTCACGAATTTTTTCCACAACACAAGCCACCCCTTGCTCGGCGAGCAGAAGCACCTCTTCAAATCGGGACCCTCTAGCCAGTATTAAGGTGTCGTCCGCATAGCAAACGACACTCAGGCCAGAGGGCAGACTGGTGCGAAGGACTGCATCATATGCGAGGTTCCATAACAACGGGCCCAATACAGAGCCCTGAGGAACCCCGCAGCATACTTCCCTTTGATTTTCCATCCCGTTCCGATCGATAAACTTCACGGTTCTATCGCGCAGATAGGCCTCTATGATGTTCCGCAGGTAGGGCGGCACCTCATGGTATTATAGGGCCACCCTAATTGCATGCCAGGGGAGGGTGCCGAAAGCGTTGACAATATCCAGACTAACTGCCAACGCCACCCCCCCTGACCGGACTGCCGACTCCGACAGGGAACGAACACATCTAATAGCGTCCACTGTAGAACGTCCCCGTCGGAATCCAAACTGGCAGTCCGACAGATCAGGGTCTATCCGCGACAAGTGCCCGCTGATACGGTCAGAGATTACTGACCGTATCAGCGGCGAGAATCTGCAGCCCTTCCTTCCTTTTTTAGCAGCACCAATCTTGCTTCTTTCCAGCCAACGGGGAAGATACCAAGGCTTAGACACTCCGTGAAAATCTGCCTCAATTTCTCCCCCAGTACCGACAGAGCTATCACCAACGCCCGACCTGGAACTCCATCAGGTCCAGGCGCGGTGTTACGGGAAGCCAGCCGCCGCACGGCTCGATCCAGCTCTCCCTCCGTCACCTCATATTCGTCAGACCAGGGTAGCCGGTCTGATTGTGACAGAGGTATCGGGGGACTGTCCTGGACCCTTGGGAAGAGCGTGTCTAGCACTCCACCCAGGAACTGCGGGTCCAGGGTTTCCGTCAGCGGAGGGACCCATGGTTTGAGCTTACCCAGTACCATTTTGTATGGTCGCCCCCATGGGTCCCTATCCAGTCCCGCGATGAGCTCTTTCCAGGACCGAGCCTTGGCCTCAGCGATTGCATCACTGAAAGCCTTTACAGCAGCTCCATATTCCCGCCGTACTCTGTCGATCTCCTCGACTGTAGCTCGCCGTCTTCTGCGGGCTCGAAGGTACGGGCGGCGCAATCTCGCGACTGTTGTTCTCAGCCGCGAGATCTCCGCGCTCCACCAGTACGCTGAGCCCTTTCTGGCTGGCATGACTCGGGGCATTGAGGCCTCACATATGGACGCCATAATGTTCCCAAACCAGGCCGCCAGTTCTTCCGGATCGGACGAAACCCTTTCCTCCAGCCAATCCGCGACGTGGGATGCGGCTACAACCATCTCTCTGTTGAGCCGCTTAAGGGACCATCGTCGCGGAGGTTCTCTCTCCTGGGTTGGGCGGTTAGGGCGGCAGAGAGACACATCGAATAAGATGTGCCGGTGGTCAGAAAGACTGACCACTTCATCCGCCACCCGCCATCCCGATACAGTGTGCACTGCGGTGGGAGTCGCCCACGACAGGTCGACAATCGACTCCCCCTGCCATCGTACACAGGTACTGACTGAACCTCTATTTAAGAGTCGGAGGTCCAGTTCAGCCACCCATTCCAGGATAGTGTCTCCCCTCGCGTCGTCCCGGGTGTCTCCCCACTCCCTCGAGTGTGCGTTGAAGTCACCCAGGACGAATACCGGACGGGAAGCGTAACTGCGGATGCAATTCCCCAACCCGTGCAGGAATGCCTCATACTCGGCTAGGCCGCGATTGGGAGAGAAGTAACAGCCCACCACGACAGTTACCCCCCACTCCACAGCCACAAAGCCCGTACCCTTTCTCAGAAGAGAGCAATGCAGGCCCTCTCCACCAGGCCAGTATATGGCCGCTGAGCCCTCAGCCGCCCCGAACCAACGCGGATGGTCCGGTATGGAATAGGGCTCTGCAATGACTGCCAGGGCAACCAACTGTTCCGCGAGCGTTTGGATCAACAGATCCTGAGCTGCGCGGCAGTGGTTGAGGTTGCCCTGGAGAATTCTTGCGTGTGGTGGGAATTCTAGGCTTCCATTGCCACTCCCGTTGAGTTACCACTCGATACGGCCTGTCCCGATTGAGTAGAGGCGGAGCGAGCCCGGATCTCTCCGCCCTTTTTCTTCTTTGGTGGACAGCAGCTCTTGCTGCCCAACCGATGGTTAGCGGGCCGGCCGTAGTCAGTGCATACCGAACACTTCGGTGCGTCCGCTATGCAGTTTCGTGACTTATGACCCGACTCCCCGCAACGGAAGCAGAGCCCACTCCTGTCAGCGTGACCCGTGCATTTCGCCCTGACGTGCCCCATTTCAAGACACTGGTAGCACTGCAAGGGCCGTGGCGCCAACGTTTCTACGCGAACTGATGCCCAGCCCACCTGAACGCGTCGAGTGGCCGCAACTTGGCGTAGTGCTGTTAGAGGACCCCGGATCCAAGCTGTTGCCAACCGTGCTGCAGTTTTCCGTATCTCCCCGACCTTGATGTCGGACGGGGAGCAGCCACCCGCTGCGGCTACTGCCTCCGCAACCTCGTTGGGGGTGATGGATTCGTCTAAATCCATCACCCGCAGTTCGGCCGTCTTGCATGGACGCATAAATCTTGCGTCCGTGTCGCTCATGGCTACGCGCAAGCGTTTGGCCAGGGCGTCCGCTTTAAGAGCGCTGTCCGGCCCAGGGATCTCCAGCACTAGGTCCCCTGTGACAGCCTTTCGCTGGCGGACCCCAGCCGTAATGCCAAGTTCCGCCAACTTTATGCGGGACTTAGCGGCCTGCATTACTGCCGCCAGTGAGGTACTGGATCCCGGAGGTATATTGACCACTATGGCTGCATTGGTGGGTGGTCGCGGTAGCTGTATCCTCTTCATCTTTGGAGTAGGAGTAGCCGCTGCGCCTTTACTTGCCGTAGTAGCCTTGGCTTTTCTCCCAACCACGTGGACCCAGGTGCCGCCTTCTTGCCCTATTGTTGCTTCCGGCAGGCTCTCCCGTCCCGATGAATGCACTGTCAGGGGAGCTACAGGGGTCACTGTCGTTGTGGGTCTTTTCTTCTTCTTCTTCCTTTTCTTTTTCTTCTTCCCGGATGAGGCAGGAAGCATCGTGACTGCAGTAGCCGGCCGTTGGGGCTCTGTAATCCGTCCCTTACCTAGGGGGGGTCTAGCACCCCTCTCTGGGAAAAATCTGTCCATAATACTAGACTGGAATCTGGCAAATTCTCGGTTCATAATAACCTCGATCTGCTCCCAGTCCGGGTGATCCGCTGTTGCAGGGCGGGCTGCTGCCAGGTCACTTGTCTGCTTAGGGGTCCCTCCCGCCACCTTAGTAGCTAGTGGATTCCGCAGCATGTCCGGCGGCGGCGCCTCTGTCTTTGCCTGGGTAAGGTATTGAATCTCCTGTTGGAGATCCTTTACCTGGTTAGCCAGCTCCGAAATGCGGTTCCGGGCCAAGTCGTCCTCGTGCGCGCGGGAGGTAGCCCGATTGCAGAGCTCCTTAACGCCTTCCTGCAGGGTATGCAGGGCCCGGCGCATGGAGCTCATCACTTCTGCCTTCGTACTACGTGGTCTGTCCAATATCTCCTCGACATCAGATAGACTAACCAGCATTTGGGCGCCAATCTCTACTGAGCTCAACTGGTTTGCGTCACTGTCACTATGTACCCGCTTTGCACTACTAGACCCGTCTTCAGCATCATTTCCGCGCTTCCGAGACTGCTGGCGCGTTTCTCTTAGTGACCCTACCGAGGCTGAGCTATCGCTCTCTTCGGCTCGGTCACCCCTACTTAGGGGATGTGGAGTTACGGATCTGGGGAAAGTTGTAACAAGCGATCGCGACCGATTCCGCAACCGCCTTTCCTCAACATCTCTCGCCTTCTCATCTCTTGAGGTCATAAGTCCATCTGTCATGCCTGTTTCATTAGAAGAATCGTCCGTTGTTTTGTTTTTAATCATTTTTTTAGAATCCATATCTAATCCCACGAGTATGGGGGAAATAAAGTCCATCCGGGCGGTGCCCCCTGCACCCGGATAAGCCTATATACTGAGGAGGTCGGCCGGTATCCACAGGTTTTTACGACTTAGCTGTCGGGTGTTATAGACTGGTCCTTGTCATGGGCCGGCCAATTAAGGCAAGCCCTCCGGCCAGCAGGTTCTCAGCGTACCCTCCTGGAGCCACCAGTCAGGTCGTTGCTGAGCCCCTGTTGGTTACGGAATGCGACAGAGTGACTAACCCTGTCTCACCGACGGTGGCACTAGTGCCTGTCAGTCCCTGAGTTAACAGTAGGCTGACCCGTCCCGAGGTTCCTCTTGAACCTACTCGCACTCTAATACGCCCTCTGCTAGAGCAGAGGGACGTTTAGAGTGCGCCACGTGGTAGTCTTTACAGACTCCGTCTTGTATCCCATTTAGTCTGGAGTCTCCCTCTGGGCCTATCCGGCATGAGTGGCTCTACCGGCATAGCCCCAGAGATCATCGACCCACGCAAGCCCCACCACGACGACAACGTAGGGATACATTGGGGGGCTGCTATCTATACCTACAAATAAGTTAAATTGGAATGTCTGTTTGTAATATTCAAACAACTGCTTTTTAATAAAAGAATATAAAATGACACTTTTTACAATTTTTGTCTGTCTGTCGATTTGTCTGTTCTTGTCTGTTCCGAGTAATCTCTGGGACGGCTGGATCGATTTTGATGGGATTTTCACTGGCTGATAGCTGATGATCTAAGGAGTTACTTAGGCTACTTTTCTATATACCAGATTTGTCCCGCGACGTTACCCGCGGTATAAAATAATCGCGGGTAACACCGCAAGTTCATTATTTATATTTATAGGAGAGTAATAATAAAAACTGCCATAAATTTACTTACAACTAATGTCTTTACCATGGAGTCTGGATACTGAAGGTGGATCATATATGAAAATATCTTAAATATTTGTCTACAGTTGTCAGTGACAGGTCCAGTGTACAGCACATTGTCTGACCACAACAAATAAGCCATGAGGGGTTTGTGTGACCGCATTATGTGACGGCCCAGATTATTTGTATACCTGTAATATAGATTGGTAACATTTGAACATTTTATGTAATTCAAAGGAGTTTCTAAGATTATAGAGGACCTGAATTCATGGAGTCAGTATGTCATTGTAACATTTGAACTTAAACAAACCCATATAACATTTTACTTTTTATATTATACTAGCAACCTAACCCGGCTTCGCATGGGCTTTTTATGGAAAATATAATAAACATTTTTCCGACTTCTTCAACAAATATCGTTATATTTTAGTCAATAAACCCAATAATTTAACAAATTATATACGAAAACCTTCCTCAATAATCACTTCATCAATCACTCTATTTATTGGTAAAAACGGCATCAAAATCCGTGCAGTAGTTTTTGAGTTTATCGCGAACATATAGGCAGACGCGGCGGAGAACTTTGTTTTGTAATATGTAGTGAAGAGCCTGTCAAAGTAACTCTACTATGGCTGATGGATACCAATGAAGTGTGCTAACCCACACCACGGAGGTCTATCGAGATGGTTCTGCATAAGAACTGCGTTAAAATCGATTGGGTAGTTTCGAAAATCTAAGCGAACAGACAGCGGAGGCGTATTCATTTTTAACCAACTCCAAAAAAGGGGAAGCTTATCAATACGACTGTTTTTTTTTTGTTTGTTACCTCATAATCTTCGACTAGGTGAACCGATTTTGATGATTCTTTTTTATTTGGAAACTGGTGCTTCCCGTGTGTTCCCATTTCAATTTGTATAGTTCTGGAAGTCGGTTCTATTTTTGTTAAAATTTTTCATTATATACTATGTAAAGAAGTACCTTGCATGCCATACAGCCAAATCAAACTGTAGCAGTTCTACTATGGTATCTAGAACAACAAATAATCTCTCAATCCGTTCTTCCCTGTTGAGCAATTCAAATATTTCAAATTTCTCCTTCTGCCAGTGTATACCTTTTAAAGTATGTTTCATTTCTTGTGGAATGTGTGCATCTTTGTCAACTAGCGGACCGTCAGTGCTATCAAAGCTGAGCTCATGTTCTAATCTATGCATACAATATTTCACAATTCCTTTATTGCATTGGAATTCTGTTCTATTTGTAAATGTGTTCTCTTTCAATGACATGGGAGATGTTAAGAAGTCTTTGTAACAATTTCTTAATTTTTTCATGAAACATGGAGGATGTGTGCTAAAGTTTTGCATCAGTGTTAATTGGCCTTTATCAATTATATGTTTAACTGAGTGTTCAGAGCATTCATCATATTCATCATTATGGGCATTCTGGAAAATAAGAAAAAAAAAAAGTAATTAGCTCTACATAATACAGTGTTTGAAGTCATGAGACACGGGGCAGGGGTGTGACAAGTAATCCCTGGGAGTTGACTAACTGCCGTAATCAAAAACTATTCATCGCCACATATAATGTTCGGACGCTCTCTACTGATGACCGTCTCACGGAGATCGAAGTCGAACTACATCGCATTAAATGGCACCTTCTGGTCTTGTGCGAAATTCGAAGAGAAGGTGAAGAATTGCTAACATTGCCATCAGGAAACCTTCTTTATTACAAAGAAGGAACAAGAAAGGGAATAGGTGGAGTCGGCTTTCTGATTAACAGGAATTTTAAATATCGCCTACTTGAAATTGGAAGTGTGTCCAATAGAGTCGCATATGCCAAATTTAAACTGTCAGCGAAATACACACTATTGATCATACAGGTATATGCTCCTACGGTATGTCATTCAGACGAAGACGTTGACGAAGTATACGAACAGGTAACCGGCGTTATGGAAAATATCAAGTCTCAGTATACGATGGTGACGGGAGATTTTAACGCTCAAGTTGGGAGAAAGGAATCGGACCTCGAAAACTGCATTGGCAACTTCGGATATGGGGTAAGAAATGACAGAGGCAAAGTGCTGATACATTACGCACTTAAAAACAACATGTATATAATGAATACACACTTTGAAAAAAAACCTCAACAAAAATGGACCTGGAGGCACCCAGATGGTATACATAGAAAAGAATATGATTATGTCTTAACCAATCGCAGAGAGTACGTGTGTGATGTAACAGTGCTCAACAACTTCACAACTGGCAGTGACTACGTTTGCTACGTGCAAAACTCACAGTCAAAATAAAGAAGGAAAGACGAAAAAGTACTCCGTGTCATATTATTCCGGATGTGATTAGGGCTCATGCTGAACAATACAAGTCCTACGTAACTGACCAAGTCCATAACATCGACAGACTAAAATCGCTGTCAATAGATGACCTAAACGAACACCTGATCCGGATTATGGCAGAGGCGCTTAGGCACGTAACACCTGACATGACCAACTATAGACCTAAAAAACTAACTGAAATTACTCTTTGGCTTATGGACCAACAACATCAAATGCGCACAGAAAACCAAACGGACACTCAAGAATACAAAATTCTGAATAGTAACATCCGCCAGAATATCAGGCAAGACCTTTTGCAATACCAAGAAAATCGCATCGAAAAAGCAATTGAAATGAACACCAGTCGAAGAATACTGCGCACCGAATTGTCAAATGGCTGGAAAGAGATCTTCCAGTTGTTTGACGATGGACACAACATCATCACAAACAGAGAGCAACTACTAAAGGTTACAAGAACGTTCTACGACGGCACTGAGACAACTTAAGAATAGGCGATCTCCTGGACAGGATGGATGGACAGACCCTCTATGGAGAGCACTTGCATTATTGTTCACAGAGTGCATATTGACAGCGTCCGTGCCTGATGACTGGAATAATGCAGTAATCATTCTCCTACACAAAAAGGGAGACATCCGGAAATTGGCTAACTACCGCCCCATTAGCCTTCTATCACAGGTGTACAAACTGTTCAGTAGAGTTATCTTGAGTAGATTGAGTAAGAAGCTATACGAGTGCCAACCTAGAGAGCAGGCAGGTTCCGGCTTCAGTACCAGCGATCATCTGCAGGCGTTGAAGACTACCATCGAAAAATGCCATGAGTATAGAAAGCCACTAATAATTATTTTTCGCTCTAAGAGAATTGCGCAACACTTAAAAACCAGGGTATTTAACCAATGTCTCCTCTCTGTATTCACATATGGCACGGAAACTACGACTTTGACTGAAAAGTCTGCTGAGAAACTACGAGTAGCACAGAGAGCAATGGAGAGGTCGATGCTTGGCATAGCTCTGATGCACAGAAAGAGAAACGAGTGGATCAGAGAAAAGATTAAAGTCGTAGATGTCGTGCAAGAAATAGAACGCCGGAAATGGAGATGGGCAGGACACATTGCTAGACTGGACTACAGGCGGTGGGCTCGAAGAGTGCTTGAGTGGAGACCCCGACCCCTCGAGGTAGAGGAAGATATTCCGGAGACCGATATTCGGGGACAAGCGGGAGTGAACTGTATGGCGATGGCACGGGATCGTGAGAAATAGAAATTGGGAGAGGAGGCCTACCTCCGAAGACGGACAAGTTAAAGGCTGCGATGATGATGAATACAGTGTTTGTAACTATAATTAGTCCATTAAAACTTTGAAGTTTGATTTATTATGAAAATAGGATAGGATAGCAAATAATTTAAGCGGGAGCGCGGAAAATACACTATATGGGGTCATGCGTTCGGCTTTTCAAATTGTAGAAGAATGGTGTGGCGCACAGCAAGTGTCAGCCAATTCGAAAAAGAAACAGATGAGATCTTCACCAACAAAAGAAAGTTACAAGAACTACAGCTACCAAAATTATTCAACATCAATGTCTCCCTGACAACTGAAGTAAAATATCTGAGGGTTATTCTTGACAACAAATTGAACTGGGCGACTCACATGAAGTAAAGACAAGAAAGGTCTGTATAGCTTTTAACCAGTTCAGGATGTTGGTAAAAGATGGGGTCTTAACCCAAAGATCACACTTTGGTTTTACACTGCAGCAATCAGATCCTACATTACCTACGAATCAGTGGTATGGTGGCCCAGCACGCAATTATTCACAGCTAAAATGAAACTCGAAAGTCTACAATGCTTGGCCTCAGTAACAACCACTGGATATATGCACACTCAAAAGTTCTGCAGGGGGTCTTTCATCGACAGACAGAAATTCATGTCAAAATGTCTTCGATCGAAGTTATTATATCCAACTAATCGCGGAAACAAAAGATAGCTCTTGCATCTGAGGAGTTAGGAAATATAGAGGCGACTACAAAAGGCTACCGGAGCCGGCGTCTTCTCAAACGACTTAAATATCAAGATATCAACTTACTACTCGAGACAAGCTAAACACAATCAAAGCAGCACAAGCAGTTGCATATAATGGTCCGACCCAGGAATCGAACCCCAGACCTCAAGTACAGAAATCGCATACATTACCACTGCGCCACCGAGGCAATTAAATGTAGATAAAGTTGCTTTATTAATCAGACTTCACATCACACATATATATACATATAAAGGCGAAAGTTTTTGAGTGCATACATTTCTTACTTCTCGCAAAAACTACTGAATGGATTTGGATGAAACTTTACAGTAATATAGCTTATACATCAGAATAACACAGGCTATTATTGGCCATGATAACTGACATACACGCGGGCGGAGACGAGGGCAACAGCTAGTAAAATAATAAGATGTAAAACCAATATTTACCAACATGATTTCTACCACCTCTTTGAGAATATCAGAAGACAAGTACTGTGTATGAGTAATACACATTTGGCACACTTCTAATGCCTCATGCCACATGTTATTCTTCAGTTCAATCTTAAATGATTCTTCTGCATAAGATGTTGTTTGTTTTATGTTCCCCTAAAATGAAACATTTGAATTTTATTTACAAATTTAAATTGAATATATTCTCTTCAAAATTTATAATAGAATCTAGAACTTTGTCCTGGTTTTAAACAAAAAGTATGAGAATGGAGGTACTATTCTACTCCCGCCCTGCTGCTCTACTACTCTTCCAGTCCCTATGAAGTTTAGCATAGTTAAAGTTAGTGAATGAGAGCAAGCCCTAAAAAATTGGCAAAGTGCGAGTTGGGTTCGCACAGGAAGGGTTCCATACTATTATTTATGCATTTCAAGCATGTACCTGATGCTGTTATCAATTTTGAGCAATATAATCATGTTTGTTGTATTAGTATTTGTTGTAATGGCGGCAACAAAAATACATCATCTCTGAAAATTTCAATTAAATAACTGTCACGGTTCACAAGATACAGCCTGATGACAGATGGACGGACAGATACTCAAACGGACAGTGAAGTCTTTGTAATAGGGTGCTGTTTTACCCTCTGGGTATGGAACCTTTAGAAAGAAAAAAAAGGAATAATGGTACACCACTAGTTATTTCACATAAGTGGAATAGTAAATCAAATGTTATTTTTTGAAGAGGCCAATGACTGGCAGTGGAACATTTAAAATTTTTAAATTGACTCCACTCTACCTAATGAAAACAGTGCCTGAAAACTGCCTAATGAAGCAGACGAGTAGTGGTCACAATACTTAGTGTGAATGCAGACAATGTAGCAAAGTGACCCGCACTATATAATCTCCTATTGAGATACTTCTGCATCATTAGGCCTTTTAAGCATTTTAGGTTGGTCTTCTGTGTGAGGGTAGTAATGTTCCCGTCTGAGCAGGTCCGTTTCGACCTTAATCAGTGATGCTCTACTACTTGTTATTGGTTATAATGACAATGAACGAAAACATGGATTCTATCTACTGTATTATAGTGTACCAACTTACCGAGTGTCTGTCATGATGTTTACATAAGAGGGACATACAAGAAGGCAAACAAAGAAGCAGAAAACGCGATTGGTGATTGAAATAATCTCTATAAGAAACCAGTTCACAGGCATTGATGAAGTTCTTTCTTTTTCTGGCCTTTGTTTCCTCCTCTTTGTTTTCAACATGTTTTGAACGTTTTTCTGGTAAATCAGGAGCTTCTACTACTATTAGACGTTTCTTCTTATTAGTACTCATTTTTATTGGTTGTATCTAGTATGACAACTCCTATTAGGATTCTGTTATTAGGTATTTAAAGTATTGACAATTGAGCACAGCTGAATAAAACCTATCGCACCTATCTTTTTGAATTAAATGAGAATTTTGACACAAATATTTAGGAAACAATACTAATGTCTGCAAAACTATTGGCACTTGGTTAATTGAATCTGCATGGTAAGTTTAATTTTTATATTATAGCAGCACAATTATTGGCAAAATCCGAAGCCACAACAAAATATAAAAAACTATAATTTAAAAAAACAAAAGCTACAATGTCCCCAACCCCGCTGGTCCCTGTGGGGATTACGACCACTATCTTACTACTCTGACTGTAGTGACTATACTAGGAAAAACTAAGTTACTTTAATAAGAGTAACTAATTAATAAATAACTAGACTAACAAATAAGTTAACAAGATTAGTTTAAAACTGTTATATGTATAGGTTCATGGCTTAAATAAATTAATATGTAAAAATTATTGGCAGAATCATAGGCATTTTTAAATAAGCAAATGGATGTCAAAACATATAGAAAGTGCATGTAAAACTAACTGAAAAGTCCCTTTTTACTTAAAAATTAATTAATTGTTAAATGTAAAGATTTTATTATGAAAATCAATTTGACTTAAGCAAACACTTAATAAAAACTGATTGAAGAAAGGTGGTTGAGCTTACTAAGTGTTATAATAATAACAAATTGTATATTCTGCCCATGGTATACACCACTGAGTACAATGTATAATTATAGTGTGTACACACATTGAATCTGCACACTTACTGAAGGATGCCATACATACTAAAGAATGCTAAATTATTACTGCACACGGGCACTTCACAGGTTTAGCTTACTAAAAGATATCAGTGAAAGATCTCATGGGCTTTTTCAATGGTACTATGACAATATTATGTTGTTTGACATTATTATAATCATTGGCATTTATGATAATCACTACACTTTTATTGTTATTAGCACAGCAAAATTTTATAAACTTCAATGATACCAATGATTGTACCTAACTATATAATCAAAATTACTCTAACTCTAACTGCCAATAGTGCCACTGATAGCTAAATTTCTTTATAGTGCCATTTCCTACGTTTATGTGCCAATAATTGTAAAGTTTTTCGCTAAAAAAAGTTAAATTAGATTTTTAAGATATTTAAACATTTATTCGATGAGTTTTTTTTATAACAATTTAAACTAGAAGCCGGTAAAACAGTTAAAAATATTACAAACAATATTATTTTATTTACGAGGTTAAGGTAGTCGACACCTTAGCAGTCCCAGTCAACTGTCAACTAGAAGCTGTTTTTAGGAAGGTTTCATTACACGACGGAGATAACGATAAAGGAAAAACAAGGACAGCGATATAGGTTTTGCTACAATGATACCACTGAAAATATGTTTGAAAAGTAGTTTTTTTTTTAATACTAACGCTCCGTTAAAACCTTGAAGATAACTACGAATTATTTTTTTTGTAATTAAACAACATCGCAAAGTGTCTTAGTCGTAGTAAATAAAAAAAAAAAAAAAATTCAAATATTTACCAATAATTTCGTGTCATTTACTGACAACATTACAAAATATAAAATAAAAAATGGCTGCCTGTGCTTTCGTATAGGTTAATTGTACTTGTAATTTCGGTTTAATTTTAACAATAGTAAACTAATTTCGATTAATCCTACTATAAAGACGTTCAATCTTGAGTCATATACTCTGTTCCTTCGTTGTAGTAAAGTTTTGGTGAAATCAAGTGTTAGGTAAATAATAATCAGAAAGCTGAGTGAGAAAGTGATTCTTTTAAGGAAATTAATGAAATCTTTTGTTAAATACTTGAAAACCTGTTATAAATGTAAAGTAATCATGTACATGTACATTCATAACGCAAGATTTGTAATTGTAATAAACGTTTTAAAATAGTTACAGATTTTATTGAACTCTCTAAACTGTGTTTTTCGATTAATTTTTTTTCAAATATGTGGTTCTCTGATTTTATTAATAATCAGATTTCTTTCGGATAACTAATCTGCATTGACATTAACTTCAAAGAATTAATCGAAAAGTGCAGTACTTCTAATTTTGAACCCCAATAATATCAAGTAAAAAGAAAACATATTTTGAATTGCCCGTGCTACCAACAGTTTCGCGGGGGCCGCTAATAGATGGCTCTGGACGCTAAGGAAAAATTACCTCATTTATTTTGTATGGAGTTGACATTCTTCTCTCTGAGTAAATGTGTTCTGTGCACCTTAGTCAAATTAGTTACCTTACTGTTTATCATCTGTCAAAACAATTTCTTTCTTGAAAAAACTTGGGACGACGTCACCGTTTTGGACTACCACTAAGGCCTTTGGACTGCTCAATAGAGTATTACTCGTACACCCATTTTTGAAAAGTGTCTTAATTATTAGACTTTAAAGTGATTGCTTTAATTGCTCTATAGTAATGACGTCAGTTTGTTTTGTAAAATGTGGATAGTATAAATTTAATTCCAACAAACAGTAAATAGCTATCAGTTGACCCCTTAGTGTAGGTACTTAAAAATCGGTGTGACTTAATAACGTGGCAGCTACTATTTCATGGTGTTAAAAAAAACTGAAAACTTTGAAATAAATTATAAAAAAATATTTTATGATTTTATGAACTAAAACTTTTCCGACTAAACACTATCGTGACGGAGGCGTTGTGACCCGACTGATATCAACGGTTTCACTCGTCCAGGAAGTTGCTGCGAATCTGGCGCTTGACTAATGAAACCGGACGCAGGTCAAAGTCAGGCTTCCTCCTGCACAAAAGTGCAGGAGGAAGCCTGACTTTGGTCCTGGTCGGCGAGCTTGTCGCCATCGATGTCGGCGTGGTACCGAGTATCGGGTACAAAGCCACACGTTTGCCTTGGATCAAGGCCTCGCTAAGATTTCGGCGCCCCTTGGTCGTCAGAGGTGCAGCCCCCGGCTTATTTTTGCTGCTCTCTAGAGCTGCTTGTAGATGTTTAGGGCCTTCCTACCACGGAGCAAATACAAAGAGGAGATGCCCTAATGAGATTTTTGTATGAAGCAATGCGTGACAATTTGCGGGGGTGAGGGGGTGTTAGTTTACACTTTTCCATCTACCAGACAATAGCAAAACTACTTGCATCGTTGTACGAGTATATTGCTATGTAGTTTAGCTAGCTGACACTAGTGTGGACGTACTCAGAATTTCAAGGAGAAGTTTTTTCAAGGTCAATTTTATAAGCATCTTGAACAAAAAACATCATTAAAATAACGTAAATAATTTTGCAAAAGTGAACTTTTTTTTTCTAATAAATAACCCTAAATAAAATATTGTTCAATATGTTTGGTTTACACGTGGATTATGTAAAACAAAAATTAATATATGTAGTGCAAATCATTTTATTTAAAAAATAAATAAATTTATATTTTACTAGCTGCCCCGGCAAACGTCGTTTTGCCATAAAAAAAATTTTAAGGATGGGTGACTCTTACCATTTAGGGGGATGAAAAATAGATGTTGGCCGATTCTCAGACCTACTCAATATGCTCACAAAGTTTCATGAGAATCGGTCAAGCCGTTTCGGAGGAGTATGGCAACGAAAACTGTGACACGAGAATTTTATATTTTAGATTTCACTTCGGAATTGGAATGCTTAAAATAACGCCAATCTTAGAAAATCAACTAATCTAAATCTGAATTGAATGGTCATACCAATGTTGTATCCAATATCCACATCTAATCACTTTTAATCTTGCCTAATTTGGGTTTAGATAATAACTTACTTTTTCGTTTTTTTATGATTTTTTCTTGAAATGAATCACTATCGTTTCGAATCACAACGGGAAGAACAAATATTGGTGTATTTTGTAGGAGTCCAGTTTTGCCTATTATTTTTTTGATCCATTGCTCTTCAATACTATCTTTAGATGTAAATTTAAAACATGACCTGTATACTGGTACATTGTATTATTTTAATGAATTTAAAAAAAAAACCCGTCAAATCATCAGCATAAGTAAAATTTCTTTTTTTTTTCAATATTTGAAGTAACAACTTTCAATGCAAGATTAATACAGTCGTAACTTGATAAAATATTTGGATTCTAAATACGACCCTGTCTTTTTATTTTAGAATAGATGTCGATAGATGTCAGTCTGTTCACAATGTAATTAAGAAAAATACAAAAATTATACTATGCTGTATAAAAAATCATTAGGTAAGAATGTAGAACTCATTTCCGTATCTTCTTATGGTATGCTTTATTAATATTCAGGTCAACGTACCATTGTATTTTTATTTCCAGTAACACAGAGTTTTGCCATCTAGTGGCGAGTAAATATAATAACATTTCAATAAAACACTAAGAGATTTATCTAGAACTTTTTAAAAAAATAGCTATAAATTACTTATAAAAGAAATATGATGCCACTCATGGTACCAGAACGTCTATCTGAGTTATTTGTACAAGATAAAACACAACACTTCATCTTTTTACTTGATTGTACCGAAAACATTCAAGTATTACGATTTTTCGATGCAGTTCTAGAACATTGACGTTAATAGTATAATTTGCAAATTGCGTCAACTGCGATGACGTCGGGGTCGGTATTTTGTCACGGGGGTGATGCGCTTATGCCATCTCCTCTTTGTATTTGCTCCGTGCTTCCTACAGATGACGCCGACGTGGATGTTAAAGTTCACTTTGGACTTTTGCTCTCGGGACATGCCAATGTCGACTTTGTGGATATCCATATTATATTGCTGAACAAGTTTAAAACTAGAAAAGCGAGTCGTCACCGGCAGTGTGAACAGTCAGAGAGCAACTATTAGTATATGCATATCTTTCGTTTATACAGAATGTCTATTTATTGTACGTTTCTTGAGCGAGAAATCGCCGATAGTTAGTCGTTTTCTCGCTGGCGGTCAGACCACTGTCTTAAACAAATACCCAATTATTTAAGAAAAACCTGAGTGCATCAATATCTGCCATCTTTTTTTATTTCATTGAAAAAGTGAAAAGATGTAAAGAATCGAAAAATAAGATTTATTTTTATTTCGTGTTTTCTCAATTTTCTCAAACTTCTATCCCTAGATATACATGAGTCGAAGGGCTATGATGGAATCCCTCCTATTGTGTTGAAAATGTGCGCTCCAGATTTGGCATCGGTCTTAACGCGTCTTTATCAGCTCTCCCACTCTTCTGGCGTAGTCTCATTGGACATTACAAAGGCCTTCGACCGGGTCTGGCACAAAGCGCTTCTTTTAAAGCTCCCTTCCTATGGGCTTCCTGTAAAAGCCTAAGTCACTAGCTTTTTAAAGGTTGTAGTCGACAGTGAGTGCTCTGACTTTATATCTGTGATTGCTGGTGTCCCTTAAGGCTACGTGCTATCGCCTAATTTGTTTCTCCTCCATATCAATGACATGTTGCAATTAAGCGGCATTCATTGTTACGCGGATTACAGCACGGGCGACGCCGATGCTCTATATACCGGCCGCACTAATTTGAGAGTCGAAACATACTTGTTAAGGTGAGACTCTTTGCAAAAGGTCTCAGATTGGGATAGACTTAATTTTTATTTAGTACAATTCACCGCTAAAAACTGGCGTTGGCTATCTTTTTGAAGACGCTTCCTTATCTGCCTCAGCTAATATTGGTAAACTTGGTGTCGACATATCAAGAGAAGTCCAGTTTCGTGGCTATTTAGATTCAAATTCAAATTCAAAATAATTTATTCAATTAAGACACGTGACATTTATGAACGTTAAATTGAAGCTGTAGTTAAGAATCATAGATCGACACAAACAGACGCCACAGCATGTGCTGTATTGTCGAGGTAAATTAGGCGAAAACACCAAAATCTACTGCCTGCCTGTGTTGATCCATAACTTCAGTTTCCAAAATGCAGAGCCTCATGAGAAGAATACTGGCAAAGAAACTCATGGCCACTCTTTTCAAAGTCAGATTTTCAGGTACAATAGTGTTAGTATTACATGTAAGGTAAACAGTATGCAAGCTGTTGTCACCTGAATTTCCTTTTATTAAAATGCTCCAAAAATAAACGCTCAAACAAAAAAAAAGAAAAGAAAAATCACTCATTGATAACAATGCAAGGTGGGCTTGATATACTGGGCATGGATATCTGTCGAGATCTCAACCCACGAGAATACGTTGAGAGCGTCACTAAAGCGGCCTCGCGGAAGCTAGGTGTATTAAACAAGGTGAGACGGTTCTTCTCGCCCGGGCATCTGTGTCTTCTTTACAAGACCCAGGTTCGTTCGTGCGTGGAGTACTGTTCTCATCTTTGCGATTACCCTGTACCTTTTTGACGCTCTCGACCGGTTGCAGCGACGAGCAATCCGCATTGTACCATTGTCCGCAACAGTCCCGAAGCCGACGAGTCCCTTGAGCCCCTGCAGTTGCGTAGAGATGTCGCCTCTATGGCAGTACTCTATCGCCTGTATCACGGAGAGTGTTCTGAAGAGCTCTTCCAACTGGTCCCTCCCTCCCCCTTCCTTTACAGAACAACACGTGCCGGCCTTGGAAGTCACCGCTTCAGAGTGGTAGACATTCGATCTCGTACTCATCGCTTCGGTTCCTCCTTTCTGTGCCGAGCGGTCAACACCTGGAACTCACTTCCAGCGCACGTGTTTCCCTCCCACTATGATCCCGGGTCCTTTTAGCGGGGCGTAAAAAAGCATCTCACTAGGCGGCCATAGTGTGGGTCACCATGTTGCAATGTCCTTATTCGCATTGAGGATGGTGACCACCGCTCTTGGAATCTGCTCATGCTTTCCATAAGGCAGAGCAGAGTCATTTTGGTCAGCTAAAAAAAAAAACTCTTTTTGGTTTTATATTATCTGAAAATAAGAAAAGAAATTTTGTGAAACAATATTCAATTATTTACTATGAACGGGAGTTGTAAGATATTGTTTACGCAGCTACGGTTGTGCAGCAACAGTTATCCGCAACTAGTATCACCCGCACAGGCACCAGGAGAACATAATACAGTAGGAGAATAGCAAACTATTCTCTTCAAAGTCTTGTAACACGGTGCAAATACCTTATGTGCTTTGTGATCTGAAATAAAATATATTGTGTAATAAAGCATTTTTTTAGGGAACATGCAAGCCAATAGGTTATCTGTTGGATAGTGACTCCTAAAGTTGTTGATTTTTGAGGCGGGAGTGTGCTCTTTTTCTGATTGTTTTGAAGTGAAAATTTCTTTAGAGGAGTTGTGCACTTTTAAAAAATGTAACGGGATGGGTTAAAATTATTAATTAGTTAAATAGACGCGTCAGGATACATGACGTTACCTAAGACGGCGCAGGGCGCTTGAGCGAGCATGGTGGCGCAGGGCGCCTTGACGACGAGTCAACAAGGCCATCACTTTAATTAAAAACATTATTGTTTCTAAGCGTACTTCAGATGTAAATTGGATGTAATTTAATTATATGTTCAATATAAAATACATTTTAAAATAAATAAGCGTTTAAAATATGGAAATTGAACAAACTGCATCTATTAATGAGAAAAGTGAAGAAGAAATAGTGAAAGAAAATGAGTGAAAAGTTTATACCAGCTCCGCTCGGGTAATACATACGTTTATACTGCATAGCATTAGCCTTAATTTTTATAACATCACAATAAGCATTTCTGTACTTATCGGTTCTCAAAAAATATTTTACGTCATTTTATCGCGCATTTTATTTAAAGAGGTTCATTACAGGGAGCTTAAACAACTGTTTGTTTATAGTTCTGAGTTTTCACTTCTGTCGGCAGTCCTCATGACAGCTTTGAGTGTTTTTTTATGTATTAGCTGCCAAAATGCCTCTGCTCTGCCTGAATAGTAAAAGATGGTTAAAATACTTTAAACTATGTTAAATACTATGGTTTTGAATACAACCGAATATACTGACATTAAATTACTATTGAAAAGTCTATTATCATCAGCCTATCGAAGTTAACTGCCGAACATAGGCCTGGAATAGGCTATATTATTTTATGGTTTACGATTTTTCAAAAGATGGATGGAAATGTGAATGTCCCTGAAAATGTCCTCCATCCTTGTCACTCTCTCTGCTTGACATCTACGAAGCCACGGAGCATGCTCCGTGTACAAAGCCCACAGGGCGCAGTGTGGCGCGACGTAAACAAATCAACTTCTTTCACTTTATGATATCCTGGTATATCAGCCCATTGTATGGTGAACTATATTTACATATTTACTTTCTCACATTATCTCAGTAAACATTTTATAAATAAAATAAACACTGGCTGGCGAAACAAAGGAAAGTGATCATAGCAGGTAGCCCTGCCAAGTTAAAATACAATGTGATTTTTTGTGAAGTTGTTACAGCAGAAGCGATCCTGATTGTTATGACCTTTGTATTTGCTCCGTGGTTATGACCCTAAACACTTCAGAAATATAATATATTAAACACATTTGAGTTTAAAATTTATAGCTTGTTATTTATTTCAATAAAACATAGGTATATAAAGTTTTACGCACTGTATAAAATGGCGAGATCTTGATTTAAATCTGAGATTATTACTTAATAGTAATATTGATAAAGGAACTTGATTAAGTGAGTTGTATGAAACATGCATAACTTTCCATTTAGATTAAGTAACAAATTTAGAGCTTAATTATCTCAACTGCGATAAATAGAGGGGGATTCTTTGTTAATCTACTAAAATGCGCATTTTTCCAGGATTTTTGAAAATTCAATTCCCAAGAGACAGTACAAAATGCCTTTGAAGAGTTTGTTGCTTCCCGTCCAGCTGATTTTTACAAGAAGGGCATCAATAAACTGCCAATGCGTTGGCAAAGATGCGTCGATTGCATGGGTGATTACTTCCAATAACAGAAATAAAAAAGTTTGAAAAAATAAGTACTTTCACTTATTGCGTACAAAACGGCAATTTCATAGGTAAAGACCTATTATAAGTGAATTTATACAGCTTGCATAAATTCGTTGATGGGTAAAAGACACGCCTACAACACTCGACACGCCCCTTCCCATTCTAAAATGGTTATGTTTCTTTTTACTTTTAGAACTGATTCATGACATAAACTTGAGTTTTTCACATAATATTTACTAATAAATAGAGAGAACTTCTAATGTAGATCCATTGGTTGGAAATACTGTACCCAATTGTGTCATAAATTGTAGCAATTTTTGGAAAGAATATCAAAAGTGTCTTTTCTAACAGAATTATATTCACCCATAAAAGTCTATATCCCTTCACATTTACTTTCAAATTTATACTTTAACTTTTAGCGATAGGGTTGAAATACTCTTTACAAAGTGAGTTGAGCTGGCAGTTCTCCGCTAAAACAGAAACCTCCTTGTAACTCATACGTTCCCTATGATAGAAATGCGTGATTGCGTTGTTTTCTATACATGAATAACAACTATGACGAGGGTTTCTCTTTTTGGTGCAGTCCCGATCAATAGTTAAACCTACCAGGTTCAATTCATTAGGATAACATAAAATATGAAGAGTTTGTATTCAGCTTTCTGCGCATGGTCCTAGTCCTAACCACGAAGCAAATACTTTGTATTTGCTCCGTGGTCCTAACGCCCGTCAATAGTTGAACTTACCCGGTTTAAGTGATTAGGATATCATGAAATATAAGAAGGTTGCATTTCGTTAGCAAGTTTGTTTACATCACATCACGTGGTCACTTTTTCTCGATCCACGTGCTTTATATTGTTGCCGCAAAGATAGAAAAAGACAGCGCATATTTCTTTCTCGTCACATTAAATTAAGCTCCATTGCACATCAATAGTTGAACCTACCAGGTTTAAGTGATTAGAAAATCATGCAACATGAAGAGCTATTCAGCTTTGTGCGCATGGTCTATCAACTTCACATCAATAGTCAAACCTACTAGATTTTAGTGATTAGGATATCATGAAACTTAAAGAGCTTGAATTGAATCAAATTATTTGTTTACATCGTAGCACGTGGATCACTTTTGCTCACTCCATGTGCTTAAAGTACTGCCGTAGTAACGAGGTAAATAGTAAAAGACAGCGCATGGCTCTTTGAGTTTGTTTCTCAATTTTACTTGAAAATCAATCGTCCAACTTACGACATGTTAAAATGGACATTATAAAACGTAAAGAGTTTAAGCAAGTTGTTTAAACATGAGTTGTTTACATTGTACCATAGCATGTATATTTGCAAGTATAGTTGTCTAGTACTCATAACACAAGCTCTGCTTAGGTTGGGACTAGATGGCGTTGGGTGTAAGATGTCCGAAATATTTATTTATTATACGTTTTCAAAGAGTCGGTGGGCGTAGCATACTCGTAGATTTTTCGTAGACTATTCGTAGCTAAATACTACGTAGTGGCTCAAGGACCTACGTACCCATAATGTGAGTACATTATTACAGTTCCTGGGGTTCATTACGTAAATTATTTTCTAAACAAATTTACAAAATGTATTTGTTAATACTGCTCTAACTATCGACTTTTGTTTGGAGAAATTGCATTAATAAATAAATTAAATACATAGGTCAACCCTAAACTCTAGTTCGGGATGAGACATTGATTCTGTCGAGGTAGCCAAAAAGTTAGTCTTTGGTTAAATGTGTGTTTAAAGAATAATCTTATACTTTTATAAAATAGGTTATTTGAAAACGTTTCTAAAAATACTAACATTTCAAGAAAGTTACGTACATTACAGATTTTTAGTCTCACTTAAAGAAAAATTAGGTTTTTATTCGATTTCTATGAAATCGATCTCTTTTGACTTATGTTCTCTTAGGACTGTTGCGAAGACCAAGTATCTCATAATATTCTCTATCTTATCTTATGTTCCGATTGCAAATATATTTATATATATATATGTACATATATTTCTTTCGGTGGTTCATTTTTATATATATAGAGATATAGATTTAAGAGAAGAGTTACCGGTCAGATAAAGGCAGAGAACTGAATATTGAATGATCCTTAATTGCTGTTTGGATAATGTTAGTAAAGGCTTAAAATAAAAGACAGTAAAATATAACTATTATTATTATGATTGTAATTGAAATAATCTAACAGAAGTAAGTGCTCAATATTGATTTTGAAAAGACTTCAAAATAGTTTTTGTTTGGCGTTTATTGCGGAATATCTATAAAAATGTATTATTTCTTTATAAACTTGATTATACTCAAAGTAACTTCATATAATGTTTATAAATTAAAAGTTGAAGAATGCAAAATTGGGTGAACCCAAACTAAATATTTTTTTATTGAATCGGCCTGTTAACAGCATTTTTGCACGCAGTAGTACAATTTAATGGCTATGACTAAAAACATCAAGACAAATTAACCTTGATTACTTAGAGAGAAGTTGTAAGAGTTATTTAAATACACTTATATACCTATTGTTTCGCTAACATACATCAGTCTGCCATTGCCAGAAGAGCTAACAAGTTAAATAGAGTAAGTTCTCTGCACAACCCACAAAAAAGATTCTTGTCAGAAGGAGGGATAAAAAATTATTTATTTATTATATATACACATTTAAACGAGCAATAAATATTTGATGTTTTCTTTCTCTCTCTCTCTAAATCTATGTTAAAGAATGAGAGGTGAAACAGAATGAAAGCTGACTATATTCCCTACCCTTTCTAGTCCCTTACACATACATCAAACGATATCGGGTCACGCCCTCTGGTCTATAACAATGTTGATGTTTGTGTCTTTAAACCATAATTCATGACAGAAACTTGCGTTTGCCTCAATAAATTTAGTGATAAATAGAACCTACATTTACTGTAGATTTACTGGAAAGATACATTCTACTCTGTTATGTCATAATTTGTGTAAATTTTACGAATTAATCTCAAAGGTACCACTTCCAACAGATTTATACTTGATACTAAAAAACCTATATGTTTAAAGCAACACTAACAAATTTATGCCTTAAACGTTGAAGATATGGTTGAAATGTGTTTCACGGAGTATCTGTAGTTGCGAAGTTTTTGCTAAAAGTAAAACCTCTTTGTATTTTATGAGTTCCTAGTATAATTTTCGTAATACTGTGTGACGTGGGCTTCGGAAGCAAACGATACTTTTTTTATGTATGGGCCCAGTCAAAGGGACTTTTCTTTGTCTGATGAAATTAAAGCATGAGCAGAATCCAAGAGTAGTGGTCACCATACTCTAATGACTCACACCATGATAACCTAGTGATGCTTCTGCATCATTGGGCCTCCTTTTCAATAACTATATACATAGCAAGTTATTATAACTTAATTTTAGTGACATAAATTTATTGAAACCTTTTTGTAATACTACAAAAAGTCTGTACTTTTATAAATTTAGTAATTATATCATATAATATAATAATTTTGTTTGTTTTAATTTTGATAGTTTATGCCTAGTTAAAATAAAATACCTCTTCTCTATACATATCGTGCTAGTATTTCAGCGGCAAGAGTGTCGAATTGCGCCGTCGTCACGAACCGTCCTCCCCTATGTAAAATGGCGACCTTGCGGCTACACCAATATACCCGTACTACTCGTATATATATACTACTTTTACTCGTATACAATATATATATACTACTACACTCTCGTGCCACAATCAGTGGCACCTGTGCTCTTTTTCCGCGTGATGTATCAAGCCGACATCAATGAACGGTAAGATCGAACCTCTGCTGAAAGATGTTATCCTGGTACATTTGCAGGTAAATGGAGGGGATAATTTTCAATCATAATATTTGTCGTCATACTGAAAATTTCAATTTAAAATGAGGCACTGACACAATGAGTTTTACTAGGGAAAGTATGTTTCCAAAGTAATAAGGTCTCATTGAATGAGTTGTCGGTTCAGGGAGGCCCAGGTATATAATATGGTCCGGGCCTTCCTGGAGTAGGTTACATGAAGCAAGCCGTCGTCAGTGTGGGTTTACGTAGAGAAAAGAAACCGGCAATTATAAAGAATTTTTATGACATCAACGAAATATAGATAAATTAAATGTCTTTCAGATAATAAATGAATAAAAAAATCATTAAGTATTGAATACGGAATGGATTAATGAACAATTTATTATTAAGGTAAATGTGGAATAATTAATAAAACAAAATAATTGTATTCACCCATGACATACATTTAGTTGTAAACTACAGTTTTTGTAGAAGTCTATACTAGAATATTAAAAAAAAGTTAAGAAGTTATTAATCCTAGTATATTTTTCTATAAAATCTTTTAAATCTCTCGATCGAAATTTGCTATTAATCGTCGGAGAGAGTTGATTTCAGTTCAAATTGGACTAGCACAACAAATCTCTCTATAAGTTTATGAACAAGAATATTATAAAAAGATAGTGCTCGATATTTACTTAACTCCGATGTCAATTAAAAGGTTATTTAGGGTTGCCTAAATAGGAAAATGTTTTTATAGAACAATGCCTATATTTTCTCTTTTTAGACAAGCAATGTGCTGGCCTGGTTCTTGACCACGGTTGAATATCCAACCTGAAAGTGTCCACGAGTGGATTTCAAACACCAGGCGATAAGAAACCTTGAGGAAGTAGTTCTTTTACATTTCTCATTTCTTTCTAATACTTTACTGTCTCTCTCATTCAGGTAGCTAAGGGGTGGAGTTTTGATACACGCATGCGTCAGGCTCTACTATCCATAGATGTAAACAGAAAACTTATTCGCACGTGGTTGATGCAATGTGCACCAAATGCTTCTGGTTCACGATGTACTGCACCATTTCTCTACAATCTTCACAAACATAGGAGATAAAATATGTTTTGCTTGTAAAAAAAATATAGGCTGTAAGTCAATTACATTTCTTACTACTACTTACTTACGAAAAAAAAATGGTATTATAGGCTTTGACGTACGTGATTTGTTTTTTTTTGTTATCATTTTTATTATCATATGTTTCTTATAACGATATTATTTATATACAATAAAATAGAATAGATAATAAAATAAAATAATATGCTTAACTTAAAGTAATATTCAGTTAAAGAAAACATTATGAGGCGCCATATAGACCCTGATGACAAAGTTTGTAAACCTAGAGTAAATTTTAGAGTAAGTTAAGTAAACATATTCATACATCTAAGTATTGGAAGTGACGAGAAGAGAATCCGTGACCTTCTACAATAGAATGTTGATGTCACTGTATGTTTATTTTACAAAAATGCAAAATGAATCAACAACATTTATAGTCCAGACTAGATAGTAATCATGAGAACTTACTTAAAGGTATTTACTGGGTATAAATCCGTTTATTGCCAATCTACTACTGAAATTTTAAATCCCTAAAACTCTAAATTCCCGTTAGTTACGAATGTTCGTAACTTTTATCTGACAACCTTCATAACTTACAACCATTACGAGCACCGAAACCATGTCACAGTGCTAATTTCAGCTCTAACTTATCACAGATTATGTAGTGTTAGTATAAGTCATACTAAACAAAATCAATTAAAGAAACCTACATAATAGTTGCTTAAACAGCATATTTTAAAGAATAATCATCTAATAACAGTGTCTTGACAATTTCTTAACATTCTTATAGGAGCCAAAGGTGGCGTTGTTCTTATGAGACCAGGAGCCAAAGCTGGCGTTGACAGCAAGATTGCAGCAGATCCACTACGACTATTTATAATAAGAATATATAAAACACAGACAAGGTAGAATTTACTCTTTAATGTTCATGATGTCCTGGTGATTCAGATGTCAAACTGTGGCTATTGATTCTTGGCTAGACGATGACACATGCGCGTTGTATTTCTAGCAGCGGCAATTACACAAAGTAGCCAAAACTATTTTAGAAATAGTTTCATTTTAGTATTTTAAAAAAAATTATATTAACATTAAAAAACCTCCATTTTACCAAATAAATTTTTCAAAAGCACATTTCAGACGTTTGTTAGTAAAATGTACTCAAAATGTCTGTCTTGTTATGACTTAGTTTAAAGTTTGAACGCATCTCAGTAGTGGAGTGCTAATTTTTTATATTTTTTTAATACAGTAAAACTGTGCAGTCTTATTTTATAAAATTATTTATTAAGGGTAACTTTCAAAAGTGTTGCAATTAAAAAGTAAAGAAAGTTCATAAAAATGTTTTAGAATCATAGTTTTTTCCAATATTTTTAAATGTTAATAAAATTGTAATTTCAGGTTATAAATTAATAAATATTATTAATTATTTTTTCATAAATATAGTTGATTTATTTATATTGAAATTTAAATTTAATTATTTTTTTTTTTATTGTGCTACATTGGTGTTACCAATGTAACGCTTAATAATAATATTTTACAATGTCTTTGAAAATTCACAGCCGCACCTAGGTAGCCAGAAAACTGACTAAAAAATTATCAAATACATATATATTATAGGTAAATTACTCCTAGACGCAGAACAAACGATCGTGCTCATCACACAAAAGCTTGTCACGGATGGGCAGCCAACCCACAACCTCAGGTGGTCTAATGAAATATTTTAATAAACTTAGATATAATAAACTCGACGAAATTTGGCATAATGTTTGAAAATAAAATACTTATCGATTTATAGTACGATATGTAGTTATAAATATTATATAATAAACCAAAACAAAACTATAAATTAGTTTATAATAATCTGTCATGAGATAAGCAATACACTCAAATGGTACGAGTATAACTGTTATTAGGTAAGTAGTTCCTTTGTTTTACATATTTATTTTCTATGTTTTAAATCTATATATATATATATATATATATATAAATGAATCCCTATTAGCCTTGGTCACGACATTACGCGTGATCTGCTGAACTGATTTTGCTAATTCTTTTTTTCTTGGATAGTCCATTTAGCGAGGAAGGTTTTAGGCTATGTAACATTACTCTACAACCAATAGAAGCCGGGTATCGACTGAAAATGTTGGAAAATGGGAAAAAACATCTAACTAGCTGAACCCCGCGGTGTTACCCGCGCTTATAGTCGTGCCGCGGGTGAAGCCGCCGGGCGGAGTTAGTATTAAATGGTTTATGAATTAAGCTAAATAAACATCAAATTATCCCATTTTACTAATTCAAACAAATACAACATAATTATATTTTCCCAAGACAATTTATAAATTCATCAGCGATATTTTACTTGTTATTTCTTCTTAGTTTAGCCACCTTGGCAAATAGTAATGAAAGTGGGTTCAAATTTTATAATACAAAGTTAAATTTATAGCTTATTTTGTCCTAGTATAAAAGATTTAGTTTCAGAAGTGTAGAAGGTCATAAAAGTTTAGTCTCAATTTACTTTCGATTTGTTCTCGATCTCACAAGTTGAAGATATCCTTGTAGTGCGATCAACATCGAACGTATAATGTGATTTATATCTTATTGTCAACGAATATTATAGAAAGTGAAAATCGGTATTCTGCTAGCCTAGCCTAGTTGATAAGTGATATTTTAATCTATACTTATATATAAAGCTGAAGAGTTTGTTTGTTTGTTTGAACACGCTAATCTCAGGAACAGCTGGTCCGATTTAAAAAATTCTTTCAGTGTTAGATAGCCCATTTATCGAGGAAGGCTATAGACTATATATCATCATGCTAAGACCTGCAGGAGTGGAGCAACAATGAAGAATATTACAAAAAGGGGGGGAAATTATCACGCTACGGGCAATAGGAGACGCAAACGAGTTTGCGTGGGTCGGCTAGTAGTTTATAAAGTGACAAAACTGAGATGTTATTCGAATAAGCAGAATACTTGTTTTCAATCAATTGATTATTTAGTCTCGATATTCTATATTTGTGTTTTGTATTTTCGAGAATTAACCTTCAGAAACATTTACTGAACACAAAAGATTTATCCTATTTAAAGACACCTCTTCTAAAGTCTGTGGTCCTGGTACTAGCGTATTGTAGGATGGGCGGTGAACTGGCACCCTGTCTGTATTGTGGGTGGAAAACTGTGCTAATGCACCAATCAGGACATTTATGTCCGTCTCATCTCTGAACCGCCAGCAGCTTCTACGTATGAACGAGATACTGATATTTCATTTTCTCTCATTTATAATGCTCTGGTAATAGCACACTGTAGGAAAACCATTGCGTATCTCAAACTTCTACACAAATTTTAAGTTCTACACAAATTTTAAGTTACATCATGGAAAAACAATATACTATATAGGAAACATAAAATGAAAGAAGTAGCATTTATTTACACGTATTTATAAAATGAGTATTTATAATGTATGCGCTATAAAAATCACTTCACAATTAAGGTACTTTTGGATTACACAAAACCATAATAGGTAATACGAGTTGTGTCAGTAACTTTTTTCTTGATAAAAAATACAGTAAAGTAGTAAGTACAATAGATAGTTTGCTTTATTAAAACAAACATCATTGTATTAACATTGTACACAAGCAACAAATTATTTAAAGAGAATAAACCTGACTGCGTAAATATCTAACATCTTTATTAAATTAAGTGAAGAACTGTTTTTTTTTTTTTTTCCTTTTTTTATTTTGATCCACCCTGTGTCACTCTCATGACTAAGACTAATAACACCACTTACATTAAAATACTACAATACTTTTAGGCTCTAGGGCATACCAAAAAAACATACATACATACACACATTCGAAAAACATAACCCTCCTTCTTTTGCAGTCGGGTAAGAATAGCCTAAGTTGGCAAATATTATAATAAATATCTTCTAAATTAAATAAAATAAAATATTAAAATAAATACATTTCTAATTGAAGTTTGAATAACACACCATTTTATAAGCCTTTTACAAGCTTTAATTTAGCTTCACCAGTCCCGATGTTTGTTTGTAATCAAATCTTACAAATTTGACCCACTTCCCGAATAATATCTTCAACCGTTTTTGATAAAATTTTGCAAGCATATGTATCGCGTGCCAATACAATATTATCATGACACGCTAATCTGAAGTTGGAGCTGGAAGGTGGCCATAGGAACTATGTAAAGAAACGTCGCTCGCAATACCATCGAGTTTGGCCTCGTTTGATTCGTCTCGACGCAATCCAGTAAAAGCTTGTTTTTTATTTTATTTTTTAATTTAATTTGTTTAACTCAGGACGCGCATGTCTGCCAACATATCGAATGTTCCCCCAGCAAGTTGGGTAGTTCAACCCGCAACACGTAGGACTGCTAGGGACTGTACTAGGAAAACATAACATAGTAAGAGATTTAAAGGAACTATGACTATTACTCTCTAATGCTGTCACAAATAGGTTTTTTCAACACTACAAATGCCCCTAATGCTGTATTAAAACAGTGAGAGTATGATAACTTACTAGAATCTAATCAACATATTTAATGAAAATATAAAGAGGCTTGCTTGTGTGAGTGTAATGTAATGTATGTGTGAGTAAAGTTAAAACAAACATTTTTAACTTTGCTGTTATACTCTCATTAAATTCAAATGCATGTAATTCACGTGGTTAGGCTTTTGTTTTACCGAAATGGGTTGAAATAATTCACGTAGCATCGTTGCTTGATTAACTTGGTTTCAATGCTGTTTAAATTCTGTATTCTTCTTCAAAGTCCTAAAATATAATGCGTGTAGTATTAGTATAAGGATGTGTAATAAAAAAAATAAATGTACGTATGTAAGTGAGAGGTAACTAGAGTCACACATTTTCTCATCACCCTAAGGCAAGCTGTGAGGATATAAATATGGCAAAGACTGCCAATAGAGGTGCACGATCTGTACAGCTAAATGGATCAATGGAATTTTATGGAAGGACCACGTAATTAAATTTAATTTCAATTAATAATAAATGATAATAATTTATTTACTTTCATTATGAAAAATCACACAAATTCTTTATGTTCATCTATAATTTATTTAAACATAATAAATAAAGAATGTGTTAATTTTTTATTTTATTTTATTTATATATTTAATTTTAACATGAGACAATTTACAAGTGGATCATGCATGCATGTTTGTCCCGTCAGTGCGGCGCATGTTCCGAGAATGCAATATCGGCCGTAGCACCAGGTGAACATGACATAGCAAGAGACTTGAAAACCATTAAACCGCGTTTGTGTCGTAAGGGAGGTAAGAGGTACTTATGAATGAAGGGCGATATTCGGTTATTATTTCCAAGTAACGGTGCGCGCCAGACACAGTATTCTGGAATTTGCACAAAAATTTCTTATCCCAAGTACAAAAAAAGATACGTAGGACGAAAATCTGGAACTGCGTTTTTTTTTTAAATTAAATCAGTACATTTGGCAAAATTCGTAGGGTACCTCAAAAGTCAACGATAATTTGGCACCCGGCGAGATACTTGAGATTACACACAACTGAGATGCCAGACTTTTGATATAAAAATGTATTAAAATTTAAGGCTTCTTTTTGCGGAAAATTAAAAATAACAAGAAAAAAAATGGCAAGAAAAGTGGCAAGTGTAGCATCATTTTGGAATTTTGACTAAATTCCAAAATGATGCTACACTTGCCTTGACTCTTTGAAATAACTGGCCAAGTAATACTTTTTTTTACAAAATGTAGTGTCAAAATTAACAGAAATCATTTTTGTCAATGTCAAGTATAAATGAAACTTAATGTATTTTACTAATTTAATATAATAAATTAACAGTAATAGTTAAGTTGATTTATGGTTGAAATTAATAGCACCGTTATTGTAGAAAACATAATTATAAAAATAACTGCTAAATTGAAAATTTTGTGATGACAATACTTAAAAATGCAACCAAGTGAAAAAGTTGAAAACCAAGATTTCAACTTTTTTCAAAAATGTCTATTATTGCTTAATTAAGAAGACTCTTTATTTGCACGCATATTACAAAGTTAAATAAAAATACATTAAAAAAGTCCGATTTGTACGAGTAGTTAACAAAGGGCGGTCTTATTCCTAAAGCAATACTCTTCCAGGCAAACTAAGGATGGATTAAATGTTTCAGAAAGACAGTAGTAGTTGAATTACATTGACTTCTTAGCAATACTGTACAAGCAATATTGTGCAAGCTGGCAAATTTTTATTTCGGTTCTTAGCGCACGTCTTTGCACTTTTTGTAGAGTTATATAGTTCATGAACTAAATAATGTCAGATACATTTCATTTCAATTTTGTGTTTAATGTGTTTTTTTTTACTCAATTTTATTACATCAATTCGCTCAATGAATGAGCGAATATTTTAACTGATGTTTTTAATGTTTTTTTTTATGGGTGAATATCTTATTTAATACTTATTATCCTATTCCGGATTTCAACCGTTCTTGATTTATAAATGGTGTAACTAAAACGACTTTATTTTATACCTCCATATAGATCAAGAGCAAGCAAATACATTTTCCGTTCGAAGTATTGTTTTGTTAGTTTAGCGGGAAATGTACTTATTATATTGATAACAGCACTGTCCCGTTTTGAAAAGGTTTTTTTTCATATTATACAGTAAAATGAATTCCACAATAGTAAATAATTAGTATCCTTTTTCTTTTTTCTTTATAAAAGGTATTGAAAATACTATAATAAGGCGTTTTTTGAACGTATAGTCTCTACACTCACGTTCTGCACAACAAACGGGCAAGAGGTAGTCCTGAATTCCAACGTTGGTTCACTTTTTTAATTTATGCAATTATTCGAAAATTATTTAGATCAAACACAAAGTTTTAAAGTAATACTGAATGTTATGATGTAACATACACACAATGAGGTGCATATCCACACGCTAAGGACAACATACAGTGCAACATAATATTAATGCATGTGCAATATTATATAAAATGGGCGGAGTATGATGTGATTTACATTTACCAGAAATTAATTAATCTGCATTAAATGTATAAACAAAAAGAGCTGTTAATCTGAATTAATTAATTTGAGAGACACTTAGATAAACTTCTAAAATGCATCTGAAAACTGCACTGCATTCTGAAAGGTTTTCCCTACATGCACCTGTACTAGGATATCATGACCATGATAGAGTTCTACAAGAGAAATGCACTGGTGCATTACCAACGCCTCCTTTCCGCCTCTTTCCTCTTTCTTTGTGGGTGGCAAGGAGTGCACCTGTGGGTGAAGTGGGAGTGCGCCACGCGACGGTGCAGTTCGGCACCACCACTTTAGTCCTATTAATAATACAGACGCATAATACTTGGTATATGTATATTCAAGCTAAATAGTATTTGTTAAAATCACTCCTATCATTTCGTCATATGTGCACCTACCTCATCTTTTCTCTACATTGCCCAATCGGTCGACTGGCAGAGAATGTCTTAGGCATCACACACACACACACACACACACACACACACACACACACACACACACACACACACACACACACACACACACACACACACACACACACACACACGCACACACACACACACACACACACACACAATTTGTTTCTGGGTATATTTTACCACTTACATAACATATTTTTTTAAATAACTACCACATCTTGTGTCGCGGAGAACATTACAAACATTTGTGAAACTTACACCAAGAACACCGAGACATCAAATTAGAATAACAATTTGATGAACGCATAAACTATTTTTACGGTAGAAATCGGTAAAGTGACCTGCGGTAAACCACTGCGCGATCCGTACAAACCAATCATGGCAACTGAAAACAAGCTCCAACCAAACTTTTGTATAGTTTGTGTATTTGTGTATTGTGTGTTTGGGGGTAGAGTTATTTTAAAAGTTAAGTGAATAGGAGGAACAGATATTATTCATAGATTTGTGTTTTAGTTCCACTGGTACCTTCGCTTCTCTAGCTTCTCTAGCTATAACTTTACTTATGAAAACAAAGTTCAACAATAATACAAACAACAATACAAACTCTTGACATACATATTCGCCCTACCACATAGTTTTAAATACTAATCTGTATATCTTCACCTACTTAATGGAAATAATCATTTTTCTTAATTGGTTGGTATTTTATTGTATTGTTTCTATGTAAAGTACTTTTTGTTAGTACCTAAAAGTACGACATCGCCTACTATCAGGGGATCTAATAATTACTAACTCTTAGGAGGATCTAATACTCTTAAAACGACATAATCTTACAGTATTTTTTTAAAAGAAACTGAATTGACGGTAATTATCAATCCATAACATAATTATTAACCTAATAATTTTCGCCTGCGGCTTCGCTCGCATTTAATAAAAAGTATCCTACGTTACTTCTAATACGTACAAGAGTATCTTTTTTTTATATATTTTACCCTGCCAAAATGACTCTACTCTGCCTGATGGAAAGCATAAGCAGAATCCAAGAGTGGTGGTCACCATACTGCGAATGTAGACAATGCTACAGTGCAGCATGGTGACCATCACCATGGCGGGCTAGTGATGCTTCTGCATCGTTGGGCCTCCGGTCTCGCACTCAGCAACGAAACACGGCAGCATGATCGCTGTCATTTTACGTCGATTTTATGTGCGAGGGAAGTACCGCCCCGGTCGAGCCGGCCCATTCGTGCTGAAATCAGCGTGGCTCTACTACCTTGTAAGTGTCTGTACAAAGTGTCATGATAATCGGTTAAGTAGTTTTCGCGTGAAAGCGTAACAAATAAACTTACATCAATATTTATATTAATAGATTGATAAATGATGATTAGGTTCAAATATCAAAATACTAGAGGGTTATATAGAACTCAAGTAATAGCACACGGTGCAATTTGATAAAGTGCCCAAACTTTAAAACTAGCACCACGCGCAACGCATCAGTAGAGTGTGGAGTGCAATATATCCCAAAAAGCACCACAAAACAGGACATGTGTAGAGATGCCGAAATGAGTGTGTTAAAGGGAAACCTTTATTTTTGTTTATTTACCCTCCGAGTAGGTATTTTTAATACACGATGATTTAGTGATTACAGGTGCTGCTTTTTATGTACACAATGTGTATATGTTAACTCGTAGTTACAAATTGGTTTATTCTAATTATGCTATTTCCATATCTTTATTTTCTCGATGAGATGACGATGAAAGGCGCCTGTCTACACTTAAACGAGCGTCTTTTTTACATTATTTACACATAATTCAATAAAAATATGACGATAGTTATAGTATAGTATAGTATAGTATAAAATGTCTCCTCCATTCAGTTAATAAAATAAATTTGTGTTTAAATAATTGTACAATGTAAATTTGCTAAATAAAAAAAAACATTGCATGGTATAATATTTACTTTAATTTTTACTCGTTACAAATGAATTAATTTAATTTACTTTTAGCGTACCATATAGCAGCATGGCAAAACACGCGGCTTAATCACTAGGAACTCATAAGTTACAAAGATGTTATAGTTTTGGCGGAAAAATTGGATCTGCAGATACTCCGTAGAACATATTTCGAAACGTATTTCCAAGAGTTAAGGTGTAATATTGTTATGAAATGTATACTGATATAGGCTTTTTATTAATGAGTATGAATCAGTTGTAACCTCTACCGTTCAGATTCTTTCGCAAAATTTCACCAAATTCTGACACAATAGAGTGGAGTGCTTTTCCTCAATTAATCTAAATAGTATGTGCTTCTTATTTTTTTTAAGTTTTTAAGTGAATAGTTTAAATTTATGTCATGAATTACTGTTTAAAGAAAGAAATATCAAAGACGTTCTGGAAAAGGGGGCGTGACCCAATATCTTTGTGTGCGAGAGAGATTCATGGAAAGAGTAGGAAATATAATAGTATATATATTCTTTGATATTGATTTCATTAAAAGGGAAATTGTGTTAGTTTTTGTAGTAAAGGGTTCTAAAATATTTCTTGCACATCTAAATAACATGAAGAGACATAAGAACAATGTTGTTTTTAACTTAAAATAAAATTCGACAACACTTAATAACCCTATGTACATTTCATATACTACTGATTGTATTCCCTAATTAAATAAATAAAACCTCCCACTTTAAGTGTTGTGTGCCATACTCTGCTATTTGCGATATTGCAATTCTTTATTGCTGTATTAACGAGACGAGAACTAATTTAAATAATGTATTAAAAACTGTTGAAATAACAGTTTTCTGTAATTCATGCGTTGTACCGCAGTTAGTTAAAAACTGAAAGCTAATGTTCAAAAGTGCATGTAGTACACAAGAAGGGTATGCCCCACCTGTCATAATGTAAACAAACTTGACGATGCAATAGAAACCCTTTACGTTTCATGATATTCCAATCAGTTATAGAATAGACTGGTACATTTGTATTATTGGTAAACTTTTAAAACTTGATTGGTTCATATTATATAGACGTGACGGCTTATAAATGTAATTTTCTTCTTAACATTTTTTACATCTAAATTGGGGATGGCTAAATATCTGTTTCCTAAATAAATTCATTACTTATTATCAAATATAGTAGGTTTGGTATAAAAATATTTTCAGCTTCTTGTGGTATTGTCGCATCCAGTTGCACACTTGCACTCGAAGCGGGACAGTTAATCTCCTTACAGTCATGCTCCCTTAGTAGTAGCAAGTTATAAATAGTTCACGTTTATAGTGTCAGTTCTAAATACTTTACAGATATTAAACTAGCTTTGCCCCGAGGCGTTAACCGCCTTTGTTGTTGTACCGTGGTTAAGACTACGGGGTTCAGGTAGTATATGTATATGATAATTCTTATTCTTAAATACTATTTTAAATCTTTCTGCCATAATTATTTTAACTTTATTAACATTGGACTTTTACAAACCACCTTCTCCCGTTTTGTAAGGGGTTTTGTAAATGGGATTGATTTTTAGAGATACATTATTAGTACACCTCCACACTGTCTATAGAGCATACATTTTAAATTTCAAGTCTCTTTCTTTTCAAGGACTTTCATACAAACTTTCTACCCCCGTTTTACCCCCTTAGGGGTGGAGTTTCGTAAAATTAGTTCTTAGCGGATATCTACACCCCATACGGACCTTCCTACCAAATTTTAAGTTTTTAGGTGTTATAGTTTCTGAGATTTCGTGATTAATCAGTGAGTGGTATTTCGCTTTTATATATATCTATAGATCATCTGTACGAACGTTCGCTTTTTTAAATTTATGGGACTATGAAAAATAATATGTCTAGTTTTTTCTACTGTTTTTCATGGGTGCATTACATAATTTTAAAAAATAGCAACGTTTTCTCGTATATTTTTTTTGTCATAGAAATATAAATATTATTATTTACTCACTCAAACAACAATAATGAGTCTCAATTCAAAACTGATCATTTATTTTGTCGAAGTGCTGTTATTTTAACATTAATATCATAAAGATATTACATTTGTACATTACCAAATTCAAGTATTCATTTTTTTAAAAAACCAGTGATCCTAGTGTACACGATGCGCATCCCCTTTAGGAGTATTCTGCAAAGTGATTCTGAATAGTTTCCTTAACCTGCCTGTACTAGGAAAGCAAGACTACGTTGGAGTTATTACCAGTTTCTTATTCACCTAAAGAAGCAAGGTCATCTAGAAGAGTGAGTGGGAAAATGTTTATTTTGTTGAAGCATCAACATATACAATTTATGCGACTAACTCTAACTTTTCCATAGGATTTGACCTTTATCTTTAAGTTAAGTTCAAATTGATTCATGTCAGCTACCTTTGATAGAACCCGGTGGACAGTGGTCTGCTGTACTACGCTGTTTAGACGATAGCCTGTCTGAAAAGCGTGGCATAGCAGACTATCAATCACTAGCATCGTTTGTTTATGATATGATATGAATATAAGTTTTCTCTTTGCAGTGATATGCTAACCGCTTCTTAGGTTACCCATCGATGAATAGAGGAAGTGAAACATTATTTTAATACTTCATTACATTAAGAAAGTTTAATTCTTAATTATTTTAGTAAACACACCAATTAAATAATGTTAGTATCTGGTTAAGGTTCTATGTTTTAAACGATTTATTAATTGTAACAATTGCAGGCATAAATATGTGAAAGGTACATGACAAAGTTCCTTTTATTTATATATACTAGCTGAACCCCGCGGTGCTACCCGCAGTTATATATATCCGTCGTAAGTTACTCCCTGGATCATCAGCTACCTGCCAGTGAAAGTCCCGTCAAAATCGGTCCAGCCGTTCCAGAGGTTACCCGGAACAAACAGACAGACAGACAGAAAGACAAAAAATATTTAAATACATATTTGTTAAATTTACTGTGTATACACACACATATGCATTTAGTAAAAAGCGGTTATTCCAATATTACAAACAGACACTCTCATTTTATTTATTTGTAGAGATTAATATTGCATTATGTGAATATTAAGTTACTAAGTAAAGAAAACTAAATTTTGGTCAAAAAAATCCTTCCATTATTACATCGGACGGCAGTATTTGATTTGACTTGAATAAGTAGAGTGTAGTGTATGTAAAGTTTTACTTTTGTTTCTTATCTGTAAACAAAACAGTGCCAAAATGTAATGCAGTAAGTAACGTCACAGCATCCACGCGTGCAGCAGCCGACGATGTTTGTAGACAAAGTCATGAACTTCAACTCTTAAAGTTCTATGATATCCGAATCACTATTTTCTCATTACATTCAACTATTGATCTGCAACTGCACCAGTTCGGTGAGTAGGACAATATGCGCTCTCTTTCTGTCTGACTACATCTCCTTAAAGTCATGATCCCTTAGTAGCTGCAGGCTATTAATAATTCAAATGTCCGGTTTTAAGGGGCGGGCGTCGGCTGAATTCTCCATACAAATCTACACTAATTACACTAATATTATAAAGAGGAAAGATTTGTACCTATTTTTGTATGTTTGTAATGAATAGGCTCAAAAAGTAATGGGCCGATTTAAAAAATTTTTTCACCAATAGAATGCTACATTCTTCCAATTTGACATAGGCTAAATTTCATTTTGAAAAAAATTAGGGATCCTTGGTAAAATTTGAACAATGTAACCGAAGGTGTAGAAAAATGAGTCTTAAAATGTCTTTCGTCGAATGCGCTGCCGAAACTATTAGCGATAGAACAAAATAATGTACAACAATATTCAAGAACATCATAATGTCTACAAAAAACTCCGCGGTAGCATATATCCAACTATTGTAGTTATGTCACTACAACAACTTTTTTCATTTTAAACATTAATGAAAATGCTAACCAAATCCAAACCATGCTATTTATGTGTTTATATTAATCCTTATCCAAATAAATTATTTTATGGTCAAGACCATTTAACTACCTATAAAATAGTTTTTAAATTATTTAAATTGGACTTTCCATTCAAAAGATATTACGAATTAAAAAATTCAAACAGTAAACAAAACCGCCATAGCGCTCGATCCGCAAAAACGGTCCGCTGGGGCAGCTCTTACAAGACACTTCGCTGGTCATCTGGGACGAGTGCACCATGAGCCACAGGGCGCACGTGGAAGCCGTGGAGCGCACGCTGAGAGACATCCGAAGCTCAGACCGTATAATGGGGGGCGTGACGTTTGTTTTAGCTGGAGACTTTCGTCAAACATTACCAGTTATAACAAAAGGTACTCGAGCTGACGTTATTCGAGCTTGCCTTAAATCATCAACTTTATGGCAATCGATTGAAACTCTTAATCTGCGCACAAATATGAGAGCACATTTAAGTGAAAATGACGATAATAATTTCTCACAAAAACTTCTAAAACTTGGAGACGGCAAATTACCGTCTCCGGTTGCAAACAGTCCCCAGGTATTGTTGGATAACGAATTGGGTCAAATCGTTCAGAGTCTAGAAATTCTTGTGGACACAATAGATCCGGACATACAAAATCTTACGGAGAGAAATTTCAATTGGCTCTGTTCGAGAGCGATAGTATCCCCGCGAAATGAATCGGTTAATGAGATTAACAAAATTATTATGGAAAAAGTACCCGGTGAATTTAAATCTTACAAATCTATTGACACAGTATGCAACATCGAAGATACAGTGCACTATCCACAGGAATTTTTAAATTCCCTGAATCCTTCCGGCTTGCCGCCCCACGAACTACAATTAAAGGTAGGCACTCCCGTAATGCTGCTGAGGAACCTATGCCCTCCCAGCATGTGCAATGGCACGAGACTTCTGGTGAAGGAATTGCGGGAGAACGTCATAGTAGCCACTATAATCACCGGGGCCGCGGCCGGACAGCTCGCCCACATACCGCGGATCCCCATGATTCCTACGGACTTGCCTATATCTTTTAAGAGGTTACAGTTTCCTCTAAAAACATCATTTGCCCTCACAATAAATAAGTCCCAGGGTCAAACATTTTCGATGGTTGGCATCGACCTAAGAAAAGAATGCTTTTCTCATGGACAACTATATGTTGCCCTTTCTCGAGTGGGATCTCCTGAAAATCAATATATTTTGTTGCCATCTACAAATACCACTGCCAACGTAGTTTACAGTGAAGCTTTAAGATAAAACTGACAAATATAAAAGTAAAAAACGTAAATATTATATCTGTAAATAATGTAAAAGTAAACCTGTAAAATAAAAAATACTAAAAATGTAAATTATTAAGTAATAATAAGAATGAAAATGATTAATGACAAACCCTTTTTTAATAAAAAATAAAAAACAAAAAAAAACACAAAAAAATACATAAAACCAAAATAAAAAGCACAAAACAACAAAACCAAACAAAAAAAAAAATTTTTCTTCTAAAAAGTTTCTATCGACACGAACAAAAATTTCTTTGAAATACCTAGATGTATAGGTAGATACATTTTTAGTTGAAAGTTGTCAATGTTTAATTTAGACTGTATATATTTTATTCGACTCTGCTTTTATTCTAATTACTTAAAAAAACATAATAAAAATGTATATAATATCCTATGTAAATATTACTTATTTAAGTGCCCGCCAATTAAACCATCAAAGAAATTGAACATAAATAGACTTACATACAAATATAACTGTGGGGTTTTTTTAATATATAATTAATAAATAATATTTTTTTAATTAATAAAAATATTTGTGAAAAACTGTTTTTATATCCAAATTTCCAAAAATAAATATTTGTCTACCCCGTGCGAAGCCGGGACGGGCTGCTAGTTGAATATAAAAAAAAAATATACGGTCGAATTGAGAAACCTCCTCCTTTTTTTGAAGTCGGTTAAAAATAATTTGCAGTTTGAACATATTTCCACCGTATGTATTATAATATACATACGGTGTGCGGATATTCAGATTTAAACAGTATTTATCAAGGCTAGTTTTGCATTTTTGTTTAAAAAAACTTACTTAAACTAACGAAAAAGTTGAATGTAATTTCGCATTTTTTACAGCGTAAATAGCACATTTTAATTTTGTTTTTTCTGTATTATAAACGGCAATAAATGTAATATTGTTTCTAAAACAGCATAGCTTGTATTATCAAATTACTAGTTGTCGAAAAGAAAATGAAACATACATAAAATTTTCACTGATAATTTTTAGTAGTTTACAACACATTAATTCATTATTATAGAAACCAAATAGTAGTGCTATTACAGCAAACATATCTCAACGGCCGGCCGCGCAAGCATATTGAAACACGTCAAGTAAGATTCGTTACCTTGGACCATAGAGGTAGGTAGCCTTGGTATTATTCCTACCTCTATGAGCCTTGGTCACGGAGATTTATTATGTCATACCTGTCATACTACTTTTAAAAACATAATATAAAGAGAAAAGGTTTCATTGTTTGTTTGCATAGAATAGATCCCGGAACTACTGAACCGATTTGAAAACATATTTTAACACTAGAAAGATTCTGTTGGTGTCTTGTAAATTGTAATTACGTTGATTTGTAACGTAAAATGACAGTAATCGTACTGTCGTGTTTCGTTGGTGAGTGCGAGACCGGAGGCCCAATGATGCAGAAGTATCACTAACCCACAATGGTGTGGGTCACTATGCTGCATTGTTACAGCTACTAATGTATGAGATTATTCATGGTGGTAGCCGAGGATCGAACTAAGTGGCGTGCAATTGGAGTTTCCTATGTCCAGCAGTGGACTGCAATAGGCGGATAATGATGATATAATAATTGAACAACCAATTGGAAGAAGGGAATAAATCCAAAAATGAGGAATCACAAAAAAACCTTTTAATTTTTAAAGTATGAAATTTAGCCCCTTGTGACATATGGAGAAAAGGAAGGTAATATTAATACCAAATATTATATCCAACTGACAAAAAATAATAGTTTTTTTTAAATATACTTATATAAAAGTTCTGGATTTATTTCCTTCTTCAAATTTATCAAGTTTCATGAAATTGCTTAGAATAATGCCAAATGTATATTTACTTATTAGAAATATTAAAATAATTAAGTGATAATCTATTTTTTATCATTATCAATCGCCTCTGATGTTGTAGTGGGCGAAGTCTAAATCCTAACTAATATTACAAATGCAAAAGTAATTCTGTCTGCCTGTAACGCTTTTACAGCTACAGCTGCTGAAATAATTTCCATGAAATTTACAATGGACATCTTTTATTTATTACGGAGCAAACATGCTACTATTTATCGTGATAATGATGATGATGATCGTGATGTATATATGAAAAACTGACTATGAGTTTGTTGTTAATGTTTTTTAATTGTCGATATATATATGCAGTTTGACACTATTAAAAATGAAATACGGAGAACAGGAACTAAATGACAAAACAACTATAGTCATCAATGTAACGTTTCGAAAGTGTCTGAAATGGTATAGTTGCAATAAAAGCTATTTGATTTCATACATTACGTATTAACAAAAATGGTGTCTAGTCTACGGCGTAGGTCGTAGCTATGTTATAGTAATACCGTAGACTTTCGTAGCAGTGGTACAAGCAGCAGGCAGGTGTCAAACGAGCAGGCGTATCAACAGATGGTAAGGGATTACCACGGCCCTTGGACACCCTCAACACTATAGGCGTCACAAGTGCCTTGTCGGTCTTTGGGGAATGGGTAGGGGGATGGAGGGAGGGATTGGGATACGTGGCTCCGGTATTGAGGATACCTTACTTACTCTTTGAAACACAGCGCAAGCGCTGTTTCACACCAGTTTTCAGTGAGGCCGTGGTATCACTCCAGTCGAGCATGCCCATCCTTGCCGAAGCGTTGCTCTCCCACGGTGAACATTTTTAGAATTAAAGCTATTTTTGTTTTTACGTAGCGTTTTTATACCTCTGTTTTTAACCCACGCAATCCTTTAGTGTTCTAACGTGTGTTATAAAAAAAAGACAGACTAAAACCTGTCCTTTTATGTTAAAGTGTTGTTTATGGTTCGTTAAGGCACCTCTTGCACAGAACTCGTCATATAAATTATTAATGAAAATCGATCTACGTCATAGCGTGGTACACTCCCACCACCACCGTTCACAGAGAGGGAGGAAGGGAGACAGAGGTATGCATTAATGCATTTTCCTGTGCAACTCCATTGTATTTATGATACCCTAGTACAGGTGCATGCAAAGAAAACTATTCAGATAGCTTATTACCTAGGTATCAAAATAGTTTTATTTTTGTGTTAACAGTTTTGTGATTTAATTTCTAATTCTTTGAGAAATGTAATATCTTTAAACATAGAGTACATTTTAAAGTTAATAGTAAAATTTAAAATATCTCAACTATATGTTGATCCAAGATTTACGAGAGATCTAGTGATACAAATGGTATCTTACAATTTATTATCAACAGACTTTGAGAGAGAGAGAGTAGAAACATTAGGCAACCTTTTTTTTTTTTTTTTTAGACTGGGTGAAATCCTCATGGGTGTCCTTCGCCCTGGGGAAAGGAAGAAGGAGTCTGTCAGACTCCTACTGACTAAAACCCCCCGGTGTTCCTTCTCTCACCTACGCCGGGGATCACGGGAACTTAAAACATTAGCCAACCTAACCTAACTATTTAGCTGAGGATATAGAATTTAGCGGATTTAATAACTTTAAACCTTTTTCTTCCAATATTTACTTTTATTGGTGTGCTTTCAGTTGTTTTATAGTTGTACTCCGAACGCAAGAACCGTCAGGCAAAAGAAACCAGTAACAAGTTGAACTTTAAAGTATTTCGGTTTTACACAAGTTTAAGTTTCATAAAACATCAGCATGATTATGATTTTTATTGCACAAAAAGTTTATTCTTTTTGTAATAGACTTTTAATTTACATACATAGCTGATGATGCTGGGCATAAATAAGCATTTATATATTTAATTTCTCAAATTTTCAATCTGGAATCCACTAAATCTATCCATTTTTATAAATAAATAGCTACGTTAAGTGAATGACACCAAGCGTCATTGCGTTAGTAAGTATAAGTAACAGATACAGGCTATTCTTGACGTTATAATTATATTAATTAATTCATTTCAAATGCACTTTTTCATAACTGATATATATATTTGGCAGCTGTATTAAAAAACTCCATATATAAACGTTGTTTCAAATACAGTCTGCGTAATATATTTTTTGTAATATAAATAACATTTTTTTTTAATAAATTTTAATTTTAGTACATTTCTTAGAAATTTAGCAATCTAATCTAACACCTGAGACTCGCCATCCTCGTCTAACGAGTAACATTTCTCTTTTATTTTATCTTTGACACCTAGCTTTTTTAATGACTGACAATCCTAATTTACGATGACTTTTTCACAGGCTGTGGTATATGATCATAATTTAAAAAAAAAGTTTAATTTGATGTTATAGACATCACATTTATATCATCATGGATGTTATACATGCATTACTGTCATAGGAACGACAGTTTATTTAACTACAACGAAACTTTTTGTGGAAAATTAATTGCCATTATTTTTTATTTCTAATATTTGCGGGCACGTTTTGATTGGCAACCTGTTATCAATGTCTTGTCCTATTCAAAAACGAATGTAATCAAAAGTTCATCATCACACATTCACACACGTTCATTCAATTGTTTTTCAATCAATTCACAAACGTTCAACATTCATCACGTATTGACGTATATGTATTGCGCGACCGGATCTTAGTTCATATGTTTATAACAGACATATTTTTATTATTAACCGACTTCAAAAAAAGGAGGAGGTTTCTCAATTCGACCGTATATATTTTTTTATAGCTCATGATACGATAGTCCCTTAACAGAGAACTTTAGTTCATGTTTGCAAACATTGAGCATCGCAAAGACGACTATCGGTACATGTACCTGTATAACTGCGGTGTACTAGATAGTCTATTGCATTACACTATTACAGTATTGTAGTGTGGGTGTGTATTTCGATAAGTCTGTGCCTTAAAACGAATGCATTGGTTCTTTTTGGGAGTTTCATGTTAATTCACATAGTTATATAGTTAACTAATTAAATTGTTACATAGTTCCGATAAGTGAACTTCGGACTTAACTTTAGTTAAGCTACAAACATAAATGAAACGTTTTAGTTTAATGTAATAAGTTAATTTATTTCGTTACTTCAAGTTTGGTTTATTTCTATGTCTACTGTAATTCCATTATTACATTGAGGGGAACAAGTAGTAAAAGTATATTGGAAAACAAATAGGATTATTATAAATAAGATTATTTGAAGTTAAGTTGTTGGGAAGTTGGAAACAATAACCAGTATTATTATTGATTTTCATTGTTTGCATTTCTGTTAGTATTTTACATAGCCAATTTTAGAAAAAAATGGTTATATATATTGAAGATGATAAGTACAAACAATATTACTCAAATATAAAATAACAAAACACATGTAGATTTTTTTTTTTATTTCACTGTTTCAATTAATCAACACAAACAGAATCAGCACGATGCCGATACTAATTCACCGATTCGCAATTCACAATTGAGGTTTAGATTTTAGGTTGGTATCTCGCAAGCTAGTAACGATAATTATTTTTAATTGTATTTACGTGGTTTATTAGTTAGTTACTATAAACAAATAAATTGTTATTATATGTTCTTTATTAGATGTGTACATATTATAGATGAGTCAATAAAAAATAACTATATTCTCAGAATTAAGTGCTTTTGTTAAAATATATTTTTTGGTATAATATAATAAGTATTACTGTTCAGGATAGGCATTTTTATCCGCACCTGTACCAGGATATCATAATCACAATGGAGTATATCAGTATCACGTTCACGTACAGAAGCAGGACGATACAGAAGAGTGAAAAAGAAAACGTGTATTGTGATTGGTCGATTAATAAAGCTTCCCTCTGTTTCTATGTGTGAGTGTTAATTGTTTTGAAGACACACTAGACTGACAGTATATTTCTATATGGTACTTCAATAATAATTGAAAACTTTCTTGATACTTTCTTAAACTGTAAACATTAAACACTTAAGTTATTTAAGTAAATACGTAACAATGATATTGACGAGTTTTTTTTCATTTTTAAGACTATACTTTAAAATATCCTTTCAATAAAAAAGAAAGATATTTTTTATATTATAAGCTGATAGCAAAATATTATTGAGAGTTACAGAAACAAAATACATTTTTATTAGATTTGCTTTTAATAAAAATATTGTAAGAACTATTAATAAGTTGCAATAGATAATGTGAAATAGGAATGCACATATTTCCAAATGAAAAAACTTGCATATTTATAAACATTATGCCCCAACAGAAAACAAATTATTTCCACTTAGTACAAAAAAATACCAAGTGGAAATGAAACCTGTAGCAGTCTTCGATGACAGGCCTTGAAATAAAGTGAGTTTCAGTGAATAATATACTTCATACTGTTTTTAATGAAATTCGTCTATCTTAGATATATTGTGTCGTTCCTTGGCGTCGTTTGCTATCTAATGTTTTTTATTTTTATATTGGAGACTTTCCATTTTTGACTTTACAGGTAGCCGTTTTGGGATAATCGTTGTGATTTTATAATTTCGAATTTACATTTAGTTTTTTGAACGATCCTCTGTGATCCATTGTGGTACAATGAAATTAAATAATTATCAGCGTATTCTAACTAATTTTCCCTTTATTTCCAAATTCTTTTAAGTCTATTTTATAGTAAAATGTACAAGATGTCCACAAACAAATAAAATTAAAATTGTTGTAATAATACTTTCTGGAACGTAAATCAAACACCGAGGTGGGTAACTGACTGGTTTATTATGTGCGGTACACAATACTTAAAAGAGTTACAAATACCCTACACATTTCTCCCCTAAGAAGAATAGTCAATTACGTAAAGCTAAACAAAACAAACACACTATCTAACTATAGTAGAACATCTGGTAGACCACAATACATATTAGACAATAAGTTGTTAATTACGAGCCTTATTATGAGCGCGTGCATATGCGCGTAAGGCTCGGGCCGTGGCCCCTGGAAGCGGCGGAGTCGGGGAGCGCGGCGCCGGCGCTCTCGGTGACTTCCCACTGCCCGTCTCCACCGTCCCCTCATTAGATGCGTCAAACGCATCTTCAAAATGCTCCTCTACATCGCTTGACTCCAGCCCTCTCTTCTCACCGACACTTGCTCGCGATAACGACAGGCGTGATTTATTCTCGACTGGTAAAATTTGGTCTCGATGTCTACGCCACTCGACACCATTACCCACGTTAACTCGATAGGATACTGGGCCGGTTTGCTCAGTTACTGTTCCGGTGGACCACTTATTTTTACATACGGAATAATCACGAGCAAGTACCGGTTCTCCTAAGAGAAGCGAGGGTTGGGGCGTGCCCCCTGCACTCGCAATCTGGCGTTGTTGCGCTTTTCGCGCCACCTGAGCGACGTCCGGTCGTAACGCATCTAATCGCATCCGCATACGACGTCCAGTCAGAAGCACTGCCGGGGACACACCCGTTGAGGCATGTTCACAGTTACGATAGTAAAATAAAAATTTATGTATGGCTTGCAAAACATTTTCACCTGTATGTACTGCCCTTTTGATTGCCTTCTTTATAGTCTTTACCGCATTTTCGGCCGCACCATTAGCCTGTGGTCTATACGGGGCAGACGTGACATGTCTAATACAGTTATTCATACAATAATTTTGAAATTCCATAGCAAGAAATGGAGGTCCGTTATCCGTAACCAGCTGTGAGGGTAAGCCGAACCTACCGAATACCGACATCAAGGCCGTTATCGTCGACTGTGCATCCGTGCGAGCCATGGGTAGCACTTCGATCCACTTGGAATGCGCATCGACTAATATCAAATATCGTTTACCTAAATGTTCAGCGAAATCTGCGTGTAAACGTTGCCACGGAAACAAGGGAAATTCCCACGGATGTAGCACGTCGCGCGGGGGTGCGTCACGGACCGTGCGGCACGGCTCGCATGAACGACACATATTTTCTAAATCAATGTCTAAGTTGGGCCAGTAAACATAATTGCGTGCTAATGTTTTCATTTTATTTACTCCCAAGTGACCTTGATGAAGTTCCCTTAACACTTTATCTTGTAGACTTGCAGGTATAACGATACGATATTTATAAATTAAGCAACTAAAATCAACTGTCAAATCATTTTTACGTACAAAATACGGTTTCTCGGCTTCACAGCTGGGTACAGATGGCCACCCGAATTTTACATATCCCACAATTCGAGATAATAATACATTTTTATTGGTTTCTTTACCTACTTCTATAAAATTAACAGGTAAACATTCCTGAATTAAATTAATATAACTAACTGCATCACTAGGACTGCACGGCACCTGTGATAACGGTAAACGAGACAGCGCGTCTGCCGGGCCGTTTTGTTTCGATGTCACAAATTTAATTGTAAAGTCATATGCGGCTAATCGCACTGCCCAGCGCTGCAAGCGGCTAGCAGCTGTTTGTGGTATACCTATCTTAGGACCAAAAATATAACTTAATGGTTTGTGGTCCGTCCTTAGTTCGAATGTCCTACCATAGAGGTATTGGTGATGCCTAATGACGCCGTAAAATATTGCTAAAGCCTCCTTATCAATTTGACTATAATTACGCTCGGCCTGATTGAGTGTGCGCGACACACAGCTAACGGGCCGCTCACTGCCGTCTGGGAAGCGATGCGCCAGTACTGCGCCGAGCCCATACGCGCTGCTATCCACCGATAACACTAAGGGCCGCCCCTCCTCGTAATGCGCGAGCACCTTCTCGCCAGACAATGCTCGTTTTGCTTCTAAAAAAGCCTGATTACACTCACTACTCCATTTCTAACTAACTCCCTTTTTTAAAAGCTCGTGTAACGGGTGTAACAGTGTACTTAATCGAGGAATGAATTTGCCGTAATAATTCAATAAACCTAAAAAACTTTTTAACTGCGTTACATCTCTAGGGGTTGGTGCATAATTAATGGCATCCACCTTATTTTGATCAGGGTGTAACCCCTTTTGGTCTATTATGAACCCCAGATATTTGACACTCGCTTGTAAAAATTGACATTTATTTAGTTTGACTGTTAATCCCATATCCTTTAATCTAATCAAAACCTGCTTTAAATTATTTAAATGATCAGATCTCGAGGATCCTGTGATACAGATATCATCAAGGAATACCACCGCTCCCGGCACTCCCCGCAACGTCTCCTCCATTAATTTTTGAAATTTTTCTGGAATGCAAGACAAACCAAACGGCGTACGACGATATACGAATGTGCCGATATGTGTAGTTATAGCAGTACACTTTTGTGAATCCTCATCTAAAACAGTCTGTAGATAAGCATGAGTTAAATCAATTTTTGAATACTCCTTTCCCCCACTTAAAGTTGCAAATAACTCCTCAATACGGGGAAGTGGGTAAAAGTCACGTTTTAATTTACGGTTGATAGTTACTTTATAATCGCCGCATATTCGTATGTCGCCGTTTGTTTTAATTACCGGCACAATCGGGGTGCCGTATTCAGAGTGTTCAACGCGGTAAATAGTGCCCTCGGCCTCTAAACGCTCGAGCTCCCGTTGGACACGTGCGCGGAGCGCCAGCGGTACGGTGCGCGCCCGGACATAAACAGGTTCGTTATCGGTCAGTTGTAATTGGAGCAATTTCCTACATTTACCCAACTTATCCGTAAATACCTCCGGAAATTCAGTAGCTAAACGATTTATACATGGATCGGTACTAATTTCATTAATACTTATTTGTTTGACATTAAGGGCTCTTAGCCAATCCCTGCCCATAAGTGGGCGTGCCCAATTCTTAATCACGTAAAGTATCAAATCTTTAGCGACGACGTTACTTAACCTAACAGTAACCGTTATGTAACCTAACGATTGTATCGGCGTGCCCGAATAACATCTTAACAATAAATTATCAAAATGAATAGTTTTGTGTGAAAACATTTTCTTATAAAAGACTTCACTAATCGCCGAGATGCGGCTACCGGTGTCAACTTCGCACTCAATCACATAATCGTCTATATTCACGTTAATAAAAAAAGGCTTGTTACCTTTAGACGCCAGTTCGATGTTAAACAGACCCTCGTCCTCAGAATATCCACTTACATAATTTTGCCTCTCCGAACGATTAGCTTGCACGTCACGACACATCACTTTCAAATGACCTCGCTGGTTACACTCATCACAATTATAATTAGCGTAACGGCACCTATCCGGCCGGTGTGCCTTACCACACCGCCAGCATTGTAGGGACGTCGACGAAGCTGCCAACTTAGGCCCTTTTGCCCCTGCGCCCGCTGCTCTCGAGACGCGGTATCGGCTCGCTCGGCCGCCCTCGCTTGTGCCCGTGGATCCCGCGCAGTTGCTGTGCAGGCCTTCACCCGCGCTTGCACCTGAGGCCGAGACTGCGGTCGTCGCCGCGCTCACCTCCGCGTGCCGTTCTGCGGCTTCCAACGCCAGAGCCAGTTCCACTGCCTCCCTGTACGTAATGCTTTTCTCAGCAAAGATACGAGATCTCATCGCGCTGTTGGATAGACCTGACACGAACTGATCCCGAAGGTTTTCTTCCAGGGTAGTCCCAAAATTACAAGTAGTCGCCAGATGTTTAAGATCTTGAAGGTATTCCGTCATGGATTCACCGTCCCGCTGCCTACGTAAACGAAACACATGACGCTCCGCGATCTCCGATCTTTGTGGCTCAAGATGCTCCAATACTGCCTTTACCAAAGCATCAAAAGATTTTTCTTCCGGGTGTTCAGGCGCACATAAATCACACATCAACGAATAAGTTTGTTCACCCACTACCGTAATCAGTAACGGCACACGCAATTCATCCTTTATTTCGTTGAGTAAAATATATTGCTTAACGCGCCGAATGTATGCCGGCCACTGTTTCGAGTTCATATCGAAAGGTTCTAGTTTACCGATAGGCATTTTAATAGCAATTTGCACACTACGATTCGATCTTTTTTAATAAAAATGTACCTCGTCGCCAATGGAACGTAAATCAAACACCGAGGTGGGTAACTGACTGGTTTATTATGTGCGGTACACAATACTTAAAAGAGTTACAAATACCCTACACTTTCAATAACCGCTGATAATGAAGTGATTCTTTACACATAACTTTTTCAATACTAAATAGAAACAATTTAAATTTAAACAATTTTACTATTTGAATCACTACCCTTAGATTATTATTAATATGTCTTATCTAATAATTTACTTAGTACCAATAAATAACAAATTGTTTTCCTTTCATTTAATTCAGTAACCAAGAAAGAGTCGATAAATAAAATGAAGGCACACTATATTCTCTATCCTGTCTATGACACGCCCCTTTTATAGAACGACGCTGACATTATATTCTGTAAACTGTAATTCATGACATAAATTTAAACTCATCACGCTAGATTTTATGATAAATAGGAGGCATATTTCATGTAGTTTCATTGATATTAAAAACACTATTCTTTTGTGTCAAAAATTGTAAGAATTTCATGACAGAATAGCAAAGGTAGTCATTTGAACAGATTCATACTTAAAGCTTAAAGCTTATGTCTCTATGTATTCGCTTGCAAATTTATACTTTAGCTTTTGAGAATACGGTTGAAATAAGTTTTACAGGTTGTGTTCAATTGATAGTTTTATGCAGAAAAAGAAACCTCTTCATGACTTATCTGTTCCTAGTGATAGGAACGCGTGATTGTATTGTCTCATGGTACTTGTGACGTTACGAATCTAAGATAAAAAAAAATTACTTTCGTAGATTCAGTTTTAGATCCTATTTTTAGCTACTAACATTGGATTCAATATACTATTTCGGTCAAATCCCAAGTTAGAATAACAGGATCTGTACTATTCAGGAGAAAAGTGGTTGAACTTTTGTCTTGATGTACAATTTTGTGAAAAAGAATTTAAAAAAATGTTTATTTCGCAGCAAAAACAACAATTGGCATCAGGTTCGTAGTCCAAACAAATCCATAAATATTTTTGCATACATTACGTTGTCGGAAGATAAACTTATTGAACATGTGAGTATGCAGATTTTTATTGTAGACTATTAAGATATATTCACTGTGATTGTCGTCGTAGGGACAAAAACAGTAGATATTACACTAACTAAAATGCACTGGTAAATCAACAAGTACTAAGATTAATTATTAACTTTTATGCTTACCTTTTAATTAATAAATAGGAACAATAATTGGATATTATTTGTGCATATTTAGACAAGTAATAATTTTTTTACTTACCTTTTACTTAATTTGGTATAATAGAAAGAGAGAAAGAATAGCACGAAAGCTTACTATATTTCCTATTCATTCTACAATTCTCTTACATAACTATCGAACTATATCATGACACGCCCATATTCTCGAACGGCGTTGATATTTGATTGTTGAGACTATAATTCATAACATAAACTTAAAGTTTTCACGTAAGTTTTTTATTTAAAAGGGAAGCAAATTTTATGTAGATTATTTAAAACAAAATACTTCACTGCATTCTGTCATATTTTTAGACAATTCCATGTTAATCTTAAAGGTAGCGTTTCGATGGGTTCACACTTAACATTCAAAAAGCCTATATCACTGTATGTTTGCCTGCGAATTTGTACTTTAATCTTTGGAGATACAGTTGAAACATGTTTTGAAGAGTATGTTCAATTCCAATTTTTCTCTGAAACTGAAACCTCTTCGAAACTCATCAGTTCCTAGTGATAGGAACGCGTAATTGCGTTTCATATACGCTGTACAAATAATATAAAACGTAGCAACACCTGCTACGCTATAGTACCTCTAACTTTTGGTCACTTTTGCACATTTTAAACCTGTTAAATGTACAAAAGCTACGAAAAAAAACGTAATTGGTGCCCACAATTTTACCGATTCTATTCGTTTTACCCTAAATAGTAATCTCGACTTTCGCGCTTTCTACTGCGCCAAGTGCTCTGGATTCAAATCCTACATGGGACAACTTTTATTATGTTTGTAAAGTCTCTTGCGACACCAGGATATATATATATTCCTGATGTGAGAATTGACTTAAAAAATAAAGAATACACATGACACATAGAAACTGCCGACAAGGTCAGAGACATCAAAACTAAATGATATCAAACCCTTACAACATAAAGTAGGTACTGTATATTCTTGTTACAAACACAGGGAAAACTCTGGCATACGTATGTGTTTAGCGTAGCGTAGTGTAGCGTAGCGTAGTGTATCGTAGCGTAGTACATCGTAGCGTTGTGTAACGTAGCGGAGCGTAGCGTAGCGTAGCTGGTGTCAAGGCGCAAAGTTTGTAATAAAAAATGAATAGAAGGGATGTTTCTGTTTAGAGTAGTTATTAACGTGTATGATTTAGGAGGGAAAGCTGACATACAATACCATACTTACTAATGTTATTAATTCACCAGAGCTGAATTTCTATAGAAGAGACACTTTCAATAAGTAATCCATGTTTCTGTCTGTTCTGTCTATTTAAAAGCATGTATATCAATTTCTGGTAAATATAATAACAATAAATTCCACCGCACAATTAGTGTTTCATATTATAGATCAGTACTAGGATGTAATTATTGTCTTAACAAATATTTTATCATCATCATCAGTCCATGCAGTCCACTGCTGGAGATAGGCCTCTCCTGAAACCAAAAAATACATTAAATGAAAGTGTGTAATATCGACGGCTGAAACATAAAGCTCTGTATTTTATTTAGAACCTGCCCTTTTGTTTAAACCTTCTCTCGCTAGTTGTTTTATCTATACTAATATATAAAGCTGAAGAGTTTGTTTGTTTGTTTGTTTGTTTGTTTGTTTGAACACGCTAATCTCAGGAACCGCTGGTCCGATTTGAAAAATTCTTTCGGTGTTGGATAGTCCATTTATCGAGGAAGGCTATAGGGTATATATCATCACGCTACCACTAATAGGAGCGGAGCAACAATGAAGAATGTTTCAAAAACGGGGGAAATTTTCACGCTACGGGCAATATAAGGCGCAAACGACGTTGCGTGGGTCAGCTAGTTGTGTTATAAATTAATTAAAAAAAAAAATATTTTTAGTTTATAAGAGACCTTCTTTAAGCAATTGATGGCGATAGGTTGATTTGAGATAGCGCTGGCGCATATATTTTTGCATTATTAATTATTATAGATGATTTACTACTTTTTTTAAGTTTGTGCTTACAGTTCCACACCTCATAAGAAACAGATAACTTTTATAATTAATTACAGTCTGAAAAGACTACTACACCGATTGGTGAACCAATGAATTCTACTCGCAACTGTACTAGGACATCATGACTACAATGGAGGTACTATCGCTACCTCATTCACATCGGTAGCTATGACATATTGGAATATAAACATGGGGTCTCGCTTACTCCCACTGACATATCTATAGCATGAAGAATAACTTAGTAAGATGAAACTTTCCTATTTCTCTTTCTATCTTTTTATTAACCAATACTTAACTACAAGCACATAGAGTGAGGCATAAGCCACGTGATACGATCGAATTAAACATGTAGGTATGATAGAAACTCATTGCGGTTCATGTTATCCTAATCCTCATAAAGTTGATAGGTTATTCTGTTCAACAGCAATGGTACCAACGGTTAAATTGAAGTATTACACAAAATGTATAGAACCTATGCCACTTTGGTCATTACTACAATTCTATTGACACATCATTCATCAATATCTTTATGAGTTTAGACCCCAAGGAGAAAACACATACATAGACTGCTAAAAATATTTCGATTCCTTTTGTGTTCGCCATAATCACATAAAATTGATAACTAAAAACTGAATAATAATCTAATTTTTCGCTTTGATACACACCTATTGAAGTATTATAGTTTTGAATATTAGTTGACATTACAAATTAATATTCCAAGCGATTTCGTAAGTGATGAAATAAATCATTGCGGACTTTATGATGGTGGTACATAGTTTAGAGAACTAATAAAATGTTAAATTACAAGGTACATGTTAGTAGTATTCATTAATCTTTATTCGATCAAATCATCATGATCATCATAGTTTTCTAGTTGTAAATCCATGTTGTCATATGACAACAGATTTATATATCATCAAGGTTATTTCATCCCTGTCTGTTTCTGTATGTGACTGTTATTGGAAAGTCAGTACCCTTAACTAGTTAAATATTTGAATCCAGTTCGCATTCAGGTTTGCGGAGTTCTGATGCTAGTCGCTCGCTGGAATAACTGATAATCAGGTAAAACCGGTTGGACTAGTAGCTGACCCCAAATTATCTTGGAAATAATAAAGGTTTCTAACCAGAGCTGGTTCGTTACGTAACCAATTAAAACAAAAAAATATGAGAAAATAGTCAAGAGGGAAAAACTGTTGAAGCCAAGAAAAAATTAAAGCCGCCCAGAACGTTTGGAAAATATGATCATTGAAGGTATTTTGTAGAAATAACATGATCAAGAGTTATGAAAACGGAGTGCCACCATCTCTATTCATTTCACTAGTATGTAAAAGGCCACTAAGAAAGCAACTACACGGGTCAACATCACTGTTCCTGCGTCTCATCGAGCTGCGCGGCTCCGCACCAAACCGGTTTCACGCGCCTCGACAACGTCCGCGCGAGGCTGATCGGCGCGGGCCGACACTCACTCATGAAACGTCCACGCGTGCGCATCACGTCAAAATTACTTATATTATTTGTCTTATTGCTAAAAGTGAAATACAGCATTATAAAGTCCTCCACGCGTTTATTTTACAACACACGTCCAGTCAAGCACACCAGCCACACAACTGGAGCTTGGCATTCAAACATTGGTCCTTCGAAGCCTTTACAACCAGCTGCCCTTCCGCATCAGAAGATACTTAGCAGCCTTCTTCAAGAACTCAACCGGGACACTTTCGTCATTGGGAAGCCGTCCAAAGGTCGTTTAAGCATCTCAGAGAAGCCAGCTGCCCTTCAAAAATCGTAGCAAACTTCATAGACTTCGTCCTAAAGAAGTTATGCAGTGCTAACATATATTTTTTAAGTCATTCAGCGATCCTGCATTGTCGGAAGATCGGCGTGTTAGCTGCGCACATTATACGTGGACTTAGCACTCCCCGACCGGCCGCGTGCGCTTGCGTCGTGCGCGCCAGCCTCAGAGGTCACTCAGAGGGCACTTCAACAAGGCAGTCAACGTTAAGGAAGTTTATTGAGAGTGAGTCCGTTCCATATCCTTTAATCCTTATCTTATTCTTATTATCTTAACGGGAATTTTCGAGTGGCACTACGTGGGTCAGACATATTGATCTCTTCATATCGTGATCCTCATCGAAAAATCCCATTCATCAACATCTTTTGCTTTCGCATCTTTTTAGTAATATAATAATATTATATTAGTCATTCTTAATCATTTGCTCACTGCATTCAACATTTCTTTCATTAGCGTGTGCATTTTTTCCATTGAGTAAACCGGTTTTGCGCGCCGGTAGAATCATCGGCTGTTGTTTACCGCTTTGCCAGTTAGCTATACATTTATTATACGTTGCCTTTGCAATATTATTTCTTTCGCCTTATTTGCATTTTAGACTGATTTATTCGTAAATATATTTAATTATGTCTGAAGCAAAATTGAGAGAGCTTGTAAAAAGGCGTGGTAGCTTGAAAGCTAAGCTTACTTATTTTAGTAACTTTATTCGACTTTTACCGAACACTGGCTTAGATTCTTTTCAATCTTCCGAGTTGCAATGCCGTCTTAGTCTCATGGAAGCGCTTTATAAGGAATTCGACGTGTTACAGACAGAAATGGAGCTGTTATCGGATAACATGGAAGACATGTACGCCGAAAGGGAGCAGTTCGAGACGCAGTATTATGCGCAGATGGGCCACGCGAAGGCGATGCTCGCCCCCGCGCGTCCCACCTCACCTGCGCACTGCTCCACCACGTCAGCTGACGACAGCCCGCACCACGGATCTGGCTGCAAACACGACTTTGTCCGTCTGCCTAAGATAGACTTACCTCACTTCAACGGGGACTATCAGCACTGGCTCGAATTCCGAGATACGTATATTTCTTTAATACACACTAATAATAGTATACAGGACATAAACAAATTTCACTATCTCCGCGCGGCCTTAACAGGCAGCGCATCTTTAGTGATAAAGAGCGTTGACTTTAAAGCCGACAATTATACAATAGCTTGGCAGTTATTACTTGATCGTTTTAATAATGAACGCTTACTTATCAATAATCATTTACAATCATTGTTTAATTTTGATAAAATTCATAAGGAGTCTTGTGGGTCACTGAGAAGCATGATTGACGTAACTAACAAAAATTTAAGAGCACTTGCAACTCTCGGGCAGCCTACTGAATACTGGGACACATTAATTATCTACATGATGTCTAAAAGGCTAGATTTTGTGACCAACCGAGAGTGGGAGGAACATAAAAACAATTTACATTCATTTCCTAGTTTACATGATTTCATAAAATTTTTATCAAACAGAGCTGACTTATTAGAGACTATTTATGAAAATAAATACTTAAAACCTACTTATCCTACCACTAATAAACAAATAAATGAGTATAACAAACCAAAAAATTTTCTTATACATACAAAGCCAAGACCAATCAACTCTTCTGAGAAATATACATGTCCTTTGTGTTCACAAAATCATTATTTATTTAACTGTCAACGTTTTAGAAACCTAGATATAGATTCACGTAATAAGAAGGCATCAGACAGTAACGTATGTATGAACTGCCTTCGTCCTGGTCATGCAGAAAACCGATGTCAGTTATCGCACTGCAAATACTGCAAAGTAAAACATAATACCCTCTTACATAGGGATACATTAACTCAGACAGAAGACAACGTTACCCTGTCAACTAAAACTGTACTTTCTTCTCAACAAGCTAATGGGGTTACTGTGCTATTATCCACAGCGTTGGTGAAAGTGGCGGACGTTCATGGTGAGCTTCATACAGCCAGGCTCTTGCTGGATAACGGCAGTACCACCAGTTTCATCACCCAAGGCCTCCGTAAGAAACTGGGCCTGGTAACACGAAGCACTAGCTCCATTGTCAAAGGTATAAGTGGTCACGTTTCTCATACCTCCGAAAGTTGTAGTCTTACTGTACAGTCTTGTTATGGCACTTATCGGGTGGACGTAAACTGTCTTGTTTTACCAAAGATCACGCAATGGCTACCTGGTACTTACATGGATAAGACACAAATTACTATCCCACCAGGTCTTCAGCTAGCTGATCCTACATTCAACGTGCCGTCAGCCATAGATATTCTAGTAGGAGCTGACGTATTTTGGGACGTCTTAGGTTCCAACACTATCAGTTTGGGTAGACATCAACCTAAATTACAATCTTCGAAATTAGGATGGCTTATTACAGGCTGTGTATATCAGTCTCATCCTAAACAACCTCCTTTGTGTCACTTCCTTTCACAGGAAGAGTCAAACCAGCTGTCCCGCTTTTGGGAGCTTGATTCAATATCAAGCAACAGCTGTTTATCTTTAGAAGAAAAGGCTTGTGAAAAACTTTTTAATGAAACTACATATCGTAATGAATGCGGCCAATTCGTTGTCACTATACCATTGAAGGACTCGCCCGAGTGTTTAGGTGACTCTTACGCGATGGCCAAGTGTAGGTTTCTTTCCCTAGAGCGTAGATTTGAGCGTGACTCCATCTTCAAAGAAAGGTATTTAAAATTTATGCATGACTATTTAAATCTTAATCATATGACAGAACATTTTAAATCAAACCCATTTAACATTACTTATTACATGCCACATCATGGCATAGTACGCGAGTCTAGCTCAACCACGAAACTTCGCGTGGTATACGATGCCTCCGCAAGCACCACCTCAGGCAAGTCCTTGAACGACATCCAGATGATAGGACCAACCGTGCAGGAGGATCTTATGTCCATTTTGTTAAGGTTCAGGCAACACAAGTATGTCGTTACGGGCGACATTGAGAAAATGTATCGTGCCGTTTTAGTTATACCGACCCAGCGCTCGTTACAACAAATTGTCTTTAGGTTTGATTCTTCTGAACCGTTAAAAACATATCAACTGAATACAGTCACTTACGGTACTTCTTCGGCACCTTATTTGGCAACAAAGTGCTTAGTGTCTCTCTCAGATCAGTGTTCAGACCCTATCGTCAGTCAGTCGATCAAAAGAGATTTCTATGTGGACGACTACTTGAGTGGAGGGGATACCGTGGAATCTGCCATACATGTTTGCCAAGGGGTAATGAGTACGCTCAAATCAGCACATTTTCACCTAAGAAAATGGCATTCTAATGATCATAGAATATTAGAGTCAATAACAAATATTACTGACAAATATGAAGATAAAAAATTGAATTTAAATGACAAATCTTCTAGTAAGACTCTAGGGTTGTATTGGGACTGTAAATTAGACTATTTATATTTTAAAGTAAATTTAGTATTACCAAACAAAACTATTACAAAACGCGCTATTTTATCTTTAGTTAGTCAGGTGTTTGATCCTCTCGGCCTCATTGGACCCTGCATAGTTCAGGCGAAACGTTTATTACAAACATTATGGCAGTTGCAATGTGACTGGGATGAAGAAATCCCCATAGATATAAAACAACAATTTCTTGAATATTTACAATTACTTCCTACTCTCAACTCTCTTCGCATTCCTCGTTTTGTTTCTTGTGGTAATCATCATATCATTGAACTACATATCTTTACAGATGCATCTGAATATGCTTACGGAGCGTGTGTTTATGTAAGAACGGTTAAAATTGACGGGACAGTTTGCGTTCGCCTTTTAACTTCCAAAAATAAGATTGCGCCAATGAAGCCCACAACCATACCACGTTTGGAGTTATGTGGTGCTCTACTGGGCGTAAGACTCTACTTAAAGGTACGCAGAGCACTTACTTTAAATTTCCGTCAATGTTTCTTTTGGTGTGACTCGACCATCGTGCTCGGTTGGCTTGCATCATCGCCAAATAGGCAGCAGCACTTTGTCCGCCATAGAGTAACGGAGATTCAAGAAGCTACAATCGGCCAGACGTGGAGCTATGTGCCTTCGAAATGTAATCCCGCTGACCTCGCATCTCGAGGGGTGAAGGCTGATTGCATCAGCATGTCTACACTTTGGTGGTCAGGACCCGATTTTCTTCATCGGTCTGATATCGAATTTCCAACGACACCTAACACACGTCACAATACATTAACCGAAACATTACTTCATACAGCCATAGACAATAACATAACAAACGATAACCCAATTATAAAATTAATACATAAATCATCTTCATTTACAAAATTAATTAGAATCACAGCTTATATACAAAGATTTATAGCTAATTGTCGAAAACGTAATATCTCTAAATTATCTTATCTAACATTCACGGAATTACAGACATCTAAAATCTTAATCTTACAAATATCTCAACAGGAAATGTTCCCTGAGGAATACATGATTCTTAAAAACAATCAGCCCTTGCATAAAAAGCATCGATTAATTAGTCTTTCTCCTTTTATAGATACAGAAAACTTAATACGCGTAGGGGGACGACTTGAAAATTCATATTATAGCTACAACGTTAAGCACCCAATTATGTTATGTAGCAAACATCACATAACTAAAATCATTTTTACTAAAGAACATCAAAGTATGTTACATGCCGGGCCTCAGCTGCTATTGGCACACATTAGGCTCACCTACTGGCCTCTAGGAGGCAAAGCCCTAGCCAAACAAACAGTACGTAATTGTATTCGCTGTGCTCGATTTAAAGCTCAACCTGTCCAGGTCATAATGGGCAACCTTCCTAATGACAGAACACATCTTGAGTTTCCTTTTTTAAACACGGGACTTGATTACGCCGGGCCAGTGCTGATAGCCGACCGAAAGGGTAGAGGTTGCAGACTAACTAAGTCATATATTTGTGTTTTTGTATGCTTTGCAGTCAGAGCCGTGCATCTGGAGTTGGTTTCTGACCTCACCAAGGAGTCTTTTCTTGCGGCCTTTAACCGTTTCATCAGTCGTCGTGGCAAGCCTCAGCGCGTGTATTCTGACAACGGCACTACTTTTGTGGGAGCTTTCAATGAGCTTTCACGCTTTTTACAGGTTTCATCTAAAATTATAGAATCTGATATTGCAAATCAAGGCATTGAATTCAAATTTATACCTCCATATAGCCCACATTTTGGTGGCATGTGGGAAGCGGCGGTAAAATCAACAAAACATCTCTTACGTAGAGTCATGAGCTTAACTCACTTAACATATGAAGAACTTGCAACGTGTCTGGCTCAGGTGGAAGCTATTCTAAATTCTAGACCTTTGACGCCTCTATCCACTGATCCTTCTGATCTCACTTACCTTACTCCTTCACATTTCCTCCTCGGACGAGCTCTTACTTCAGTTCCTCGACCAAACATCAGCGACGTTAACATAACACGACTGTCACGCTTCGACCGTATCGAGAAATTGAGGCAGCATTTTTGGCAGCGCTTCTCAAAGGAGTACATCTCTCTTCTGCAGCAGCGAACCAAATGGCGGACCTCTGGACAAGAGCTTAAGGCAGGAGACATGGTTTTGGTGAAAGACGCCCACCTGCCTCCTCTTCTTTGGATGCTGGGCCGAATCATTACCGTCAAGCCCGGATCTGACGGGCATTGTAGAGTTGCGGAAATACGCACGAAGAAGGGCATTCTTACTCGTGCCTTTAATAATATATGCCCTCTTCCAGTGTCTTGAAGTGCTCCAGCCTTCAACTCGGGGGAATATGTTCCTGCGTCTCATCGAGCTGCGCGGCTCCGCACCAAACCGGTTTCACGCGCCTCGACAACGTCCGCGCGAGGCTGATCGGCGCGGGCCGACACTCACTCAAGAAACGTCCACGCGTGCGCATCACGTCAAAATTACTTATATTATTTGTCTTATTGCTAAAAGTGAAATACAGCATTATAAAGTCCTCCACGCGTTTATTTTACAACACACGTCCAGTCAAGCACACCAGCCACACAACTGGAGCTTGGCATTCAGACAATCACTGCAATAAAAAGAAAACTTGAGGCAAACTTTATACAAACCCGCTTAGCAGGCGTGGTATAGAAGGTCAAAATCTCCTTTTTAAAGAGGGACTTATGTTAATGTTGATGTGAAGATGTGACACAGCGAAGCCATCAAAGATCGGATACAACTAGATCCTGACGTCATCACAGTGGGTATTTGTATTCGCTTCATAGTTGCAACACGTCATTAGCATCAGCAGCTGCTCTAACTCTAAAGAATATACAAAAAAAAAAATGTTTAAAGACAGTGAAATGGAATTATGTAAAAATATGTATGTATTTGCTACATATCCGTATATCTGTAGAGTTCGTTGTATCAGTGGTAGCAATAACTACTTAAAAGCTACGAGTATCAACTTTATCGTATTTTGTTCAGCCATCTTCTACTTCTTTCAAAAATTAGTCGCTGAATTTAGTAGTCAGTTCAGTTCCAATGTAGCCTTTAAGAGAGACAAAGTTATGAAACTTCACTTAAATATAGTCTACACTCAATTTGGTATTGCTACTAGTCTTTTGGGGACGCCACCAGTAGGCTATATTGATTTAATGATGATATATATTTCCTCTATATATATATACGAGTATACGAGCAGACCCACGAAACCTCATTTGCGTCTCCTTTGCCCGTAGCGTGATAATTTCCCCCCATTTTTGTAACATTCTTCATTGGTGCTCCACTCCATTGGTCTTAGCGTGATGATAGCTTTCCTCGATAAATGGGCTATCTAGCACTAAAAGATTTTTTCAAATTGGACCAATAGTTCCTAAGATTAGCACACTCAAACAAACAAACAAACTCTTCAGCTTCATAATATTAGTATAGATATAGATTACAAAACTATCACTAAAGGGCTTCTTTTATGATTCGTAGCTCTTGTATGAACCGTTTTACGACATCACAAATAACTTTAAAAAAGGGGTGGTTTTCAAAATAAAAAGTCAGGCTTGTTGTCTAAAATAATTCATAAATTTCATAATACGCTTACACATACAATACCAGTAAATATAATACAAAAATATAATAACATGGTACATAGCAGGGTAATTCTGCCGTTTCGTTTGAAAAAATAAATAATAAGTTAAAAAAAGTATTGACATCGAATGCAGTGCTATCTCATACATTGCTATAATTCTTTATACAAGTACTAAGTTGATAATTTCTTGTTTCACTTAATTTAGTACAGTAGAAAGAGAGGAGAAACAGAACGAGGGCTCTATATTGCCAACCCATTCCACAACTCTTACAAAAATATCGAACACGCCCATTTTCTCGAACACTGTTTATATTTGATTGTTTAGACTATAATTCATGACATAAATTTGATTTTTTTACGTAAGTATTAGTAATACACGGGAAGAATATTTAATTAAGATTAATTTGGCTCTATTCTGTCATAATTTGTTAGAATTTTACGAAATATTCCCAAAGGTAGCTGTTTAAACAGATTTACGCATAATATTAAAAGCTTATATCTCTGTATATTTGCTTGCGAATTTGTACTTTGGTTTTTGGAGATACGGTTGAAATATTCTTTGAAGAGTATATTCAATTGCTGGTTTCTTATTGAAATAAAAACCTCTTCGAAACTCATCAATTCCTAGTGATCGGAAAGCGTAATTGCGTAGTCATATACATTTAAGTTATACAAAAGCGGATGTTAAATGTGCAAAAGTCAGAGTAAATAAATAAGTTACTTGGCGCCGCTAATTTTACCCATTTTATCCTAAATGCATACATCACAAAGGAAGTGCCCACAAACCATTCACTTTTGCCACAGAAATTAAAACTAATTGATATTTAAACCCTTTTCATACAAAGTACTTTCATGTATATTTTTCTTACAACACAGAGCCAGCGTTATCATGGTCGTCGGGATGTTCCTATTTGCAGTAAATATTTAAAAGTAACATTTAGAAGGGAAAGCTGACATAATTAAATGTTTATAGAAGTATTTAGGATTTTTTAAAGTACAGCTGTTGAAGCAGATTAGTGAGGAAATCCGACGCGGCTGCTCAACAATGTTTATGTTATGGGGACTTTACGGGACCGGTTTATGTTAAGTTTTATTTAGAAGTTAAGTTTAGTAAAATAGTTGAGATAGATGTTTGTTCTCAGTATAACTAACACTTCAGTTCTGTAAATGAGTAAATGACCAAGAGATTATAAAGAGAACCGTAGCCTAATGAAAGTAACGAGTTAATTTCGCCTGAAATTTATAGCATAGTAATAATTATCTAGGTAAATTACTTAGTTTATTTTTAAGGTCTCATATCACAAATGATTTTTATTTTTATTGATTTTTTTAGTTGAAGTGTCTATCTGTCTTATCTGGTTTATCTGGTATTAATAAAGCTTTGTTATCTCCAAAGATATTTACTACTTCGATTGATGAACAAATAGAATTTCTCGTACTCGCAACTGTACTAGGAAATCATAACTATACTGGAGATAGTACCTCCTCTCTACTTCATTCATTATCAGTAGCTAAGACACATCGAAGCATTAAAATTGGGTCTCGCTTACTCCCATTAATATATCCATAATATGCGGCACAACTCGGTACCGTGAAACCTTTGATTTTCTCTTTCTGTCTTTATATTTGTCAATACTTTATTTTAAGCACATGGAATGAGGCATGACCCACGTGTTAAGATGTAAACAAAGTTGTGGACTCGATACAAACTCCTTGCAGTACATGTTATCCGAATCCTCATAAAGTCGGTTGGTTCTTCCGTTCAACAGAAATGGCATCAAACGCCCTGTTTAGTTGAATGGAATGGAATATATATATATATGAATGAAGATGTAGTTGGATCATTGGTCACTGTAGTGGATAAGCTCTAGATATATTATATATTAGCTCTTGCTTGCGGCCCGCTCGCGTGTTTACCGCTTATCGCAGTAAAGAGTAGCCTATGTCCTTCCTCCAGAATCAAAGTATCTCTATGCCAAATTTCATTGAAATCGGGTTGGTTGTGAAAGCAGGACTGACAAACAGACAGACAGAGTTACTTTCGCATTTATAATATAAGTATGGATAAATCTCGTGTCAGGCTGTTGCTCATGATGAACTCCGAAACTATCTAACTGATTTTGAGGATTTTTTTCAAATGTGTGTTTTGCTGGCGTGTCTAAGACAGCATAGATAACATCACGCCTAATCGAAAATAGGTGGTACGTCATCTATTGCCAGACACTTAGCGCAATTGCAATTTCCTACCAGTCACCACATATTTATTTACTTAAAATTATTTGAATATTTGGATTTACCTAACGAGATAGACTGTGTGTGTGTGACACACATCTAGTTAGGTAAATCTAAATATTTCACATTTAAAATCATAACGATTGCGGAATAATCTTAAATTTTTTACTAGATCTAATTGAAGTCCACTTTTATCAAGTTATTGACATTAACAAGATAACTTTATTTTTATTTTTTTTAAATAGTCTAAAGTTATAATGAAACAATAATAAATTCAATTGTATCGTATGAAACATGTCGAATATGAACTTAACTGTCTTGCAGTTAAGTTCATATTCGACTCATTATTGACTGACATTTCCTATATCTCTAATGTATTAAAAGTAAAAAACTATATTGGAATGCAAATTACTGACGTTTGTAATCCTATTCTTCGGCTCGAGGATAGATGACGCTGCTGTTGGAGTGTTGTAACCTCGAGCTACGTCAAATAATCCAATGATATTAACCAGGCACTGGTAAACTTACAGAATGGTTAGAATTATATCTTAGCTTCAAATTTACAAGATTATAGTCGTATTTTTAAGTAAGAAAGCTTATTTGAAGATGAAGTCTATTTGACTTATCATTCAGTTCGTCGAAAGTAGAAAAAATTGAGAAAGAAAGGATGGAAATAAAATAATTAACATAGTATCTAACTACATTGTCGCGTATCATTGATACGCCCGAAAGTACATCGATAAGGAACTCATAAACTACTAAGAGGTAGGTACTAAGAGGATGTTGGTATGTGCAATTGCTAGATTCATTAATATTTTCAATAATTTTTACGTTGATGTCAGCGTTTATTCTTGTCAGAGTTTATGAACATTACGAACATATCTTAACTTTTCTACGTCCAATTTTTGTAGGTCATGTAATTATGTAACACCACTGACGAAATTTACTACTAAGGTGTCAGTGGTCACACAGACACACTAATAGTATATTTCGTCAGTGGTATGTTATATTACGAGTATAAACATTTCTACATTATGTTCTTCTATTCTCTTTTAATACAGTTTTCCAAGATATTACATTTCGTTAATTTTTTTTTTGTAAAATGCGTATTTAATTTAGTTGTTAGTTAATTAGTTAGTTAATGTTAGTTAGTGTGTTTGTTCAGGGTTAATAGGGTTGTCGACGAAATCTTCAACCTCATTTATTACTCCGTTTTTATTTCTCTTATTCAAAACTGTACTAGGATATCATAACTTCAATGGAGGTATTAATTGAAGATTATAATAATAAGAAGCTTGCTCATATCGGAGAATAAACATGCGGTCTCTCTTACTCTCCTTAACATTTCTATACTACACTGTACAACTTGATAAGATGACTCTTTCTATTTAAAGTCTACCTTTAGATAGAATAGCATATACCATTACTACAAGCATTTAACTATGACTTGGTGAGAGGAAATAATATACTTTATCTGTCTATCCTTGTACATAGTAGAATTATAATATACGAGCACATGGAGTGTGCTAGTTCCACGTGCTAGGATGTAAACAAAGTTGTTGATACAAACTCCTTGCCATAGACTAAAGGGATACGCCCTTTAGTCTAACTTAACAATTGTCCATTTACATTAACAGAAATTATATACCTTATCGCTACATATTTTGACAAAGGTACACACGTAAGTACATCAACGAACACATTATAAAAGAAAAAAACAAGACTGTCTTTGTAGACTGCCAATAGTAGTGGAAACAAAGTAATTTGTGAACTGGGAGATCGTGTTTTTTCAAAAGACGGTCCCCATTTCATCTCATCACTATTTTATATATTTTTAACATTAATTTCATCACCACGAAGAGTTAAAGGCTTGAAGACTTATGATTTAAAGACTATAAACACTTGAAAATGGCAGAAATATCTGATCCGAGAGATCCGGCTGGTGGCCGTTTCATCAAAGAAGAAGAGTTTGTGAATTGTATCGTCGAGCTTAGATTTAGCTCATGTATACATACGTATTATACACAGTTAACATGTAGCTCATGGAAAGCGTTCGGTGACGATCTTTTAACTTCAATAACAAAAATGAAAAAAAAGAACCCAATAGTTAACGCAATGCGCCATGGACACCCACAACACCAGAGGCGTTAAAAGTGCGTTGCCGGCCTTTAAAGAAGGAATACGCTATTTTCTTGAATGTTTGAAGATTGTATTCGTTCAGGAATACCGCAAGTAACAGTTCATTTCACAGTTTTGATGTGCGAGGCAGAAAGTTAGAAAAGCGCACAGCTGTTGCCAACCATGCATTGCAATCACGCGTTTCTATCACTAGGAACTGATAAATTAAAAAGAGGTTTCTTTTTCAGCGAAAACCTAGCAACTCCACACACTCTGCATAATGTTTATCGACTCTATTCCGACTGATTAAAGTATAAATTCACAAGTCCATGAATAGAGACATAGGCTTTTAAGTATTCGATATAACTCTGTTCTCATAGCTATCTTTGAGATTATTTCATGAAATGCGTGCGAATTTTGACACAACGAATTGGAGTGTTTTTAATCGATTACTCTTCATTATACGTGGTTATTATTAAATCCTAAACCTTGTATGAACAGCTCAAGTTTATCGTCATAAATTACGGTTAAAAGAAAGACATCGAGAAACCTCCATGTTGATTCAGATGTGAAAGGGACTTGTAGAAAGGGTAGGAAAACTATTCAGCTTTTGATAGCTTTTTCCTCTCTTTCTGTGTCAATAAAGCGAGTGAAAGGAAGAATTTAACAGGTTTCCTTTCTAATTAAAAACGTTAATGATAACTTAGTTGAGTTTTGTAAGAATATATGCATACTAGCTGACCCACGCAACCTAGTTTGCGTCTCCAATTACCCGTAGCGTGATAATTTTCCCCCGTTTTTGTAACATTCTTCATTAGTGCTCAGCTCCTGTAGGTTTTAGCGTGATGATATATAGCCTATAGCCCTTTTCGATAAACGAGCTATCTAACACTGAAATATTTTTTCAAATCGGACCGGTAGTACCTGACATTAATGCGTACAAACAAACAAACTCTAGCTTTAAATATAAGTATAGATTACTCGTGAGTGCCTTTTAGAAAAATACCTCATAATGTTAACTTGTCTAATTTTGAAATGATTTGAAGAAAAGTTTAACGACATTAACATACTTTATTTTGACCAGAATCTCATTAATGTTTATAGAGACAAAGAGTTTACATGGTTATGTTTTGATCAGTTAGTAGTGTTAGCTTGTTCAGCCTAGTTTTACTCCATTTTAATAGGCATATTCCACGACGCCGCTATTCAATATTTGTTCGCTGTATCACCACTAAATACTCCATTTCTGAAAAAGAATAAACCATACATGATAAAAATTACAACCATTGAATTTTTTTTTATCTGGGCCTGTCAAAATTTCTCTACCTGATAGAAAGCAAAAGCAGAATCCAAGAGTGGTGGTCACCATACTTATTGCAAATGCAGACAATGCAATAATGCAGCATGGTGACTCACACTATGGCGGCATTGTGATGCTTCTGCATAAAAGGGCCTCTGGTATCGCACTCGCCAACGAAACACGATAGCACGAAAGCTGTCATTTTACGTTGATTTTCTGTGCGAGGGTAGTACCGCAGCGGTCGGACCGGCCCGTTCATGCTGAAATCAGCGTGGCTCTACTACCTTGAATTATTATATAGATTATATAGAAACAAATTATATTATAGAATCAAAATATTTTTTGCTTTTGCAGTGATACTTGCTAATATCAGATTATATTTACTACAAAAATGTAAATTTTCGAATGAACCCATAAAGGAATTGCTAATATCATCTTTTTTTAGTCCAAGTTTTGTAATGTCTGGGATCAAATAGTTGTAATCGTTTTCAAATTGATTACTACAGTAGTTAAGAAGCCACTGTTCTAATTGGTGAACGACTTCTCCTATTAGCAACTGTACTAGGATATCATAACCACGATATAGGTACTTTTTTGACCTCATTCATAATTAGGGGCTGAGAGGGTACTATGCCCTTTCTCTTTCTATCTTATATGCCAATACTGCACGTGCTACGTGCTATACAAAACTGTGGGCTGAAATAAATACCTGGTGGCTTATGTTATCCGAATCCTTATAAAATTGGCAGGTTCTTCTGCAGCAACAATTGCACCAACGTAGCGATAATAATTCCATCAACGATAGCTTCTTTATTACTCTATTATATTGGTACTGCAATCAGCTGGAAGGGAATAAAATAAATAAATGACTAAACTATTTTTCTATTAATAACATTACCTGGTAACAGATGATCATCATCATCATTGGAGGTTTGAAATACGAAGGTAACTAGGTCAACTTCAAATTGCAATTTTAAAAAAGAATTACTACTTAATTTTGAATTAGATTTACATACATCCATTTAATCATATATATATAAATCAATTGCTGTTCCTTGTTTCGGTAAAACTCGAGAACGACTGGGCCGATTTCGCTGTATTGGTTTCGAAATGTTTGTCGTAGTCCAAGGAAGGTACAAACGGTGAAAAATTAAAATAAAAATGTAAATCCAAATGTTACGTGTACGAAGTAGCGGTTACAGCTAGCTTTTGATTATTTATTGACGTTAACCGATCAAATAAAAAAAGGTAGATAACCCTCGACCTTTGTTCTTGTTGAAGCAAAAAGAGCAAATAAGTTAATTTCAGGTGATCTTAAGTAACTGTTTGAATGAAACCTTGAAAAAAAAAACTAAGATTTGAACTCCGAGATAAATTTATCACTTTTAAAGCAGTGTTTTTGTAATCTCACAAACAAAATTGAATTGTTTCTTACAAAACATGTCAATTACGAATGTAATGTTGTGAACTGCAAACTTAAGGTATGTAGTTCTTAACATTCCCTGTATCTCACTGCGCGAAAAAGATGAAGTAGACATTGCTACAACACATTGTTGTAGCACAACACGTACTAACATTTTTACTAACTTCTGCTTCTTTTGTACTCCTTGCCTCGAGAAACGATGATGGAGTGTTGTGACCACAATCTGCAACAAACAAATGAGTGATATTAAACGATTCACTAGAGAAATCCATCCAGTAGTTTTTGCGTGAAAGAGTAACAAACAAACATCCATCTATCCATCAATCCATCCATCCATCCATACTTACAAACTTTCACGTTTATAATATTATTAGGAAGTTTGAAATTAAATCGTGAAAACCAACGAATAGTAGTTAAGTTAAGCTTACATAAATAAGTTCAATTAGCCCATCACCTTCAATGACTTGGTTTCAATGTTTACGAAATAAACTTATTTTTAGTTTTGAATTGTATCTCGTCACAGGTATTATTTATTATTTTATGAATTCGTTAATGTTACCAAGATAATCTTATGGGTCTACAATATCTTAGCTTCAAGTTAATAAAATAAAAATAAAACATTATTTTATTATTATTATTTTTTACAAAAAATAATTAATATTGATGGCATTAACTATCTTTAACTTAGCTATTGTTCATTGGCATCCTCGGATACCATAAATTTCATCAACACGTATATGGGTACGGACCTGAGGTACGGACCTGTGGTATGACCGTAAGTACGTAAACGAGGAACTCATAAGTTACTAAGAGATTTCTGTTTCAGCAAACACCTAGCACATGTTTAACGTATTTCAACCAAATCTCCATTGGTTAAAGTATAAATTCGCGAATAAATGAACAGAGAGATAGACTTTTATAAGAATTAACTTTAAATCTAATCTAACGAATGTTCGAGATTTTTTTGAGAAGTTCGTAGTAATTATGACACAATAGAGTTAAGTGTTGTTGGTAAATGAATTTACATAAATTATGCTTTCTATTTATGACAATATGATATGCAAAGAGATGAACTTTATGTCATAATTTACAGTTTAAAGAAATACATCAATGTTGTACCTGAAAAGGGTCATATCTTGATGTTATTTCAGGTGTGAGAGAAACTTGAGTCATATTTTATGGATGTGTTTTCAAGCTTTCCTTAAAATCAATAAGAGGCAAGTCAAGTCATTCTTCTGAAATGTATAAAAGTAATGTTTATGTATTCTTACAAAAATGAACCACGCTTTTATCCACATATTTTATAGATGAGGCCTGCATTACCAAACCAATCTAAATTATTCCTTCCACTCAGTCCAGCCAGAAAGAAAGAGAAGAGAAACTAAATGAAAGATGAATATGTTTCGTACCCTTTCCACAAACCCCTTCCACAAATGAAACGATATCGAGGCACGCCCACTATTTCAGATCATCGTGGATGTTTTACTTTATAATGGAATTCATGACATAAACTTAAACTGTTCATATTACATTTTGTAATCAATATTAAGCACATCTTATGTAGATTATTTGATTTAGAATACTCTACTCTATTGTGTCATTATATGTGAGAATTTTGTGAAAGATTATCGAAGGTAGCCGTTATGACAGATTTATACTTAATATGTAACAGCCTATGTCTCCATACAATCCCTTGCGAAATTCTACTGTATCCTTTCGAAATACAGTTGAAATATGTTTTCCAGAGTTTGTAAAGTTATTAGTTTTGGACTGAAGAGTAAACTCCTTGTAACCTATGAGTTCCTAGTGATAGAAATGCGTATTGCGTTAAAATCGAAGAAATTCTTGTCAAATTGGTATGCATTTAAGGAAAACTGTAAATACCCCATATACGTACCAACTTAGCGATAAGATGATGTCCGTACCATTGTGCCGTAACAATATTAAATTAGATCTATAGTAGTTAGGGTTTATTCCATCAATTTCAATAACTTAATACTAGCTTTCACCCGCGGCTACTCTTTCTCTAGAAACTGTCATTCATTGGAATATCATTCATTAATTAATTCACATTTTCACCGTTTCACATTTCGGCCGCCGCCGCCGCCTCCGCCGGGTCCCGGTAGGAGGGGTAGACCCAAGAAGTGCTGGCTTGACGTCGTGAGGGATGACATGCGTGCTAATGGTCTCACTATTAAGGATGCCGAAGACCGGGCAAAGTGGAGAAGACATAGTAGGAAAGCGGACCCCGGGCTCCAGAATGGAAGCAACCGGGAATAACGCTAAGGCGATGATGATGATGAATTAATTCACATTTTCTTCCAAGCGTTTATAGTTCCAAACTGCCTCGGTGGCGCAGTGGTAGCGTACGCGACTGCTGTTCTTGAGGTCTTGGGTTCGATTCCCGGGTCGGAACAAATGTTTGTATGATCTGCAAATATTTGTTTCGGAGTTTGGGTGTTTTCTATGTATAAAATGTATGTATTTACAAAAAAAAGTATATAAGTATTCATATCAGTTGTCTAGTACCCATAATACAAGCTCTGCTTAGTTTGGGACTAGATGGCGCTGTGTGTTAGATGTCCGAAATATTTATTGTTATTATTATTATTCTCTTTATTTTACATATATCACATATTGATTACATTTTTAAATATACAAGTTAAAAAAAAAATACATTTAAAAAATTAAAAAATAGTAGACCACCGACTTCGGGTACAGGGACCAAGAAACCGGTGGTTAGGGCTCCAGAGACAGGAACCTCCTCACTATACGTGCCGTGTCTAGGAGGACTGCCTTCTGCATCAGACCCTTGATCCAACCGTCCAACGTGAGCCTCTTAAGGTGTTGGTCGAGGCTCCTGGCTATCAATCCGTGAACAGATACAACTATCGGAACAATGATCACCGAATCTACATCCCACATCTCGACAATCTCGTGAGATAAGTCCAAATATTTTATTTGTTTTTCTTTTTCAACTTTCACGAGATTCTCGTCATGAGGAACGGCGATGTCGACAATCATTGCGTGGCGCTCTGATCGATCTATCACCACAATATCAGGTTTATTGGCAACAATAGTCCTGTCTGTGATAACAGATCGATCCCAATATAACGTAGCACGACCATTCTCGAGAACTGGGTCGGGCACATACCTGTAGTATGGCACCTCTGAACTCACAAGTTTGTATTTAAGGGCAAGCTGTTGATGTACTATCCTGGCTACTTGATTGTGCCTGTGCAAATATTCGCCGTTAGCAAGACGAGAACAACCAGAAATAATATGCCTAATAGATTCCCCGGGACGGTGACATGCCCGACATATGTCAACCGTACCATCTTTCAGGATATATTTCCGATAGTTATTCGTCATGATAACTTCGTCCATAATCGCACAAACAAAACCTTCGGTTTCTCCGAAGAGGTCACCGTACCGTAGCCAGGAGGTTGAGGCTTTAAAGTCTATATCGGACCCGTTAAGGGCCCGATAAAACCGTCCATGAAGTTCTTTGCCCTTCCATACCTCCCTGCGTTCATTAGTACCAAGTACTACAGGTTTGCGCCAATTCTCTTTAGCCAGAGCAAGCGGAGTGAGTCCGGTATCCACTGCAACTACACTGCGATGCACTCCCACATCAGTATGAAGAAAATATTCTCTGAGGTTGTATATCTCGCGATTGTGTAGGGTCTTGACATTTAATAGACCTCGACCCCAAACTTTCGCGGGATATACAACCTCATAACTGATGAACGTGGGTGATGCATACGGAATGCAGTCAGCAATGTACGGACTCTCCTGTCTAGGGCATCTAATTCAGTCTGAGTCCATCTAAGTATACCGAAGGAATACATCAGAACCGGCATGACCCAACCATTGTAGGCTCGCACCTTGTTACCGCCTGATAAAAGACTTTTAAGTACTTTTTTCAGGCGGCCAAAGAAGCGTTCCCGCAACGACTGTTTCATGTCAGATTCCGGTATTCCCAAGGACTGTGAAAAACCAAGATACTTGTAGGTTTCGGTTGCAGACAGAGATCTGAGTCTTGTAGAATCTGAAAGCTCTATTCCTTCAGATTCCACAATCACACCTTTCTTTACATGCATGACTGCACACTTGTCTATACCAAATTCCATTTTGATAGAATTACTAAAGTTTTCCGTAACCCTTAGTAACGCTGTCAATTGTAATTTAGTAGGGGCAAATAGTTTCAAATCATCCATATAAAAGAGGTGTGATATGACTGGAGCCTCTTTCTGCAACCTATAGCCTAACCCTGAACCCTCTAATAAAGTACTTAGAGGGTTCAAAGCCAGGCAAAACCACAAGGGACTCAGACTGTCACCTTGGAATATGCCCCGCTCGATCTTTATTGGTACATCGTTTACCGCAGTCTGACGACATCCTGGATAGCGAAGTACTGTTCTCCATTGCCTCATACATGACTTCAAGAAAGTGCACAGAGTTGTATCAATTTTATACAACTCTAGCACCTTCAAAAGCCATGTATGTGGAACCGAGTCAAAAGCCTTCTTATAATCTATCCAACATGTCGCCAGACTCTTACGATTACGACGTACCTGTTGGCTGATGGTCATGTCCGTGATAAGAAGCTCTTTATTATTATTATTATTATAGTTCTAACTTCTCTCCAGGTGTTTGTGGAACTAAAATATTTTTAGACATTAAAAAACAGTAAATGTCGTTGGTACCATTGCTGGTGAACAGATTAACATCCCAAGTTTTAGATGATTCGGAAAACATGAACCGCAATATTTTCTTCAAATTTATTTGCAATCGACTAAAAAGTCATAATCAAATTTTATCGTGGTTTAGAATTCACTTGAGTTGAACAGTGCTTCATTAAGCAAAGTCAAAATTATGTAATGACATTTCACAGTCTTTTGTCAATATCAAGGATATGCCACTTCTTTAGACGTGTTGGTTCTGATGTTGTCAAGAGTGCTCTTGCCAAGGTATTTTTGTGTCCTTGTAATCGTTGCTTATACTTGCTGCAGCATTTCTTTGCTTCCTCTCTAACAGTTAAAATCTGTAGGTATTCATGTATTTCAGAGTTGCGGCTGAACCATGGTGCATCAGTTATTGCTCTTACTGCTTTGTTTTGGAATCTCTGCAGAATTTCCAAGTTGGAGTTAGATGCGGAGCCCCAGAGCTCAATACCATATGCCCAGATTGGTTTAATTATACACTTATATATGATTAGTCTATTATCCAGTGAAAGTTGAGATTGTCGTCCCATAAGCCAATACAGATTTTTAAACTGCATGTTGGCTTCTTCTCTTTTAGCTTTAATGTGTTCAGACCAAGTGAGTCGTCTGTCCAGTCGGAGGCCCAGATATTTGACACAATTTTTATGTGGTAAGGTTTCTGTTCCCCATGTGACAGGCTTGCAGTTTCCTTTACGAAGAGTGAAGGTTATGTGTGTAGATTTACTTGCGCTGGTTTTAATTCGCCATTTTTCAAGCCATTGGTCTATTTTGTTTAAATGATCTTGCAATCGGCTGGATGCTTTATCTGGACTTTTGTCACTCGAGAGGCATGCTGTGTCATCAGCGTATGTTGCCGTTTCAACGCCAGGTGTTAAAGGTAAGTCTGCCGTATAAATAGAGTACAAAACTGGCCCGAGCACTGATCCCTGCGGTACTGATGCTTTGATCTTGTAGAGCTGTGATAGTTCCTCCTCATATTTCACTAGAAATTCGCGCTCTCCTAAGTATGATTTCAATATCATATATAGACTATTTGGTAGAAGAGCCCTCAATTTATATAAAAGTCCCTTGTGCCACACCTTGTCAAATGCCTGTTGAATATCCAGAAATACTGCTGAGCAGTACTCTTTTCTCTCTAAAGATTGTCTAATCTTATGAACAACCCGATGAACTTGTTCAACTGTGGAGTGTAGTGGTCGAAATCCAAACTGGTGATCTGGGATGACATGCTCATTTTCTAATTCTGGTTTGAGTCTGCTCAGCAGTATCTTTTCGAAAACCTTTGACATGATAGGAAGGAGGCTTATCGGCCGATAGGAACCGAGTTCAGTAGGTGGTTTGCCAGGTTTGGGAATCATTATTACTTGAGATACTTTCCATAATTTTGGGTAATAGTGCGTTCTGAATACCGCATTAAATAGCATGGTAAGGTAAACTATTACTTTCCTTGGTAGGTGCTTTAAAGTCTCTCCAGTAATTAGATCGTAACCTGGAGCTTTTTTATTCTGTAGGTTATTTATAGTTCTCCACAGTTCTTTAGGAGTCACTGGCTTGAGAGGTAAGGTAAGTTGTTGATCACTATTTATTATATTGTCTACTTCGTTTTCAAATTCATCCATTGAGGATTCGTTTGGAGTAAATACTTGCCCAAGGTGTTGGGCAAATATCTCTACTTTTTCTCTAGGTGTTCGCGCCCATGTACCATCAGAATATCTTAGAGGTGGAATGTGTTCTTGGGATTCCTTGATATTCTTTGTCATTTTCCATAGGGAGTAATTGTTTTGTTTGGTAGCTGACAAATTGATCAATTTTTGATGTAGTGTCTCATTCGTTATATTTTTTATAAGATCCTTCAACTCTCTTGCTGCTCGGTTTAATGCCGTTTTGTCTACAGGTAGTCTACTAAGTTGCCATTTACGTCTAAGTTTTCTTTTTTCTTTAAGCTTAGTTCGAATTTGCAGGGGGATGTAGGCATTTTTTGAATCTACGTTTGGGGTTGGTGTGGAACGCCATGCAGCTTCTTGTATTTTATTGGTAATCAAAAATGTAGCTACATCTATGTCCTCATCTGTTTTTAATTTTACTTTTAGGTTAACGTTCTGATCCAAAAAGTAGGAAAATGAGTCCCAGTCAGTATTTTTATTCCACAAGGTAAGTGGGGGTTCCTTTTTGATAATACAAGTGCTGAATGTGCCTATAACTGCTGAATGATCAGAGGAAGTGTCTAGACATGAGTCAACAGCCACATAGTGTTGTCCAATGCCTTTTGTCACAAAGAAGTCTAATAAGTCAGGTGTTTTCGCAGTATCTGTGGGCCAGTAAGTTGGTTCTCCTGATGAAAAGGTTTTTAATTTTAGCTTGTCAATACTTTTCTTTAGTTCCCGTCCCCGAGTTGTTATCAGCCTAGATCCCCAATGTTTGTTCTTGCTGTTCCAGTCTCCTCCGCTTATAAACCTGCTACTTAGGGTGCGAAAATAGGTAGTAAACATTCTTTCCTTAATGTTGTGGCGTGGGGGGCAATATATGGCACTTATATTTATGTTTCCCATTGTATCTTCTATTGTCACGGTAATGGCTTGCAAGTAGTCTTGTCTGAAATCACTATGAAGGTGATGTTTAATATTATTTTTTATTATTACTGCTGCTCCTGCATGGGAAGTTCCATCAGGGTGGTTTGCACAGTAGACATTATAGCCATTGAGTAGAAAGCGTTTATGGTCATTCATGTGTGTTTCTGATAATAGAACAATGTCAATCTTGTTCTCTTTAAGTATAATTTCAAGCTCCTGTTTGTTTGATAGCAGGCCATTGATATTCCAGATTGCAATTCTGAGGTCACGGAATTTTGTTGACTAGCACGGTTATAAGGTTCATCAGAGTGCTCATATGTTCTAGAAGTTGGTCAATTTTTTCAGCTTGTTTCATTATTAGTATTTCTAGGTTATTTTTGTCTTTATCTTGGGAGATATGAGCTCTATCATCAGTATTAGTACTGTGGTGTGTTCGCTGTGACATCATAGTGTCAACTGCTTTGAAGTTCCTTGAATTCTCTTTTTCACTATTCTTAGTTACTTGGCTATATGTTAGCTGGGCGTTGGGTCTTGTGATTTGTGTTTTTTTCCAAAGATATTTTATTTTGGGAATGTTCTGTTAGGGAAGGTTCTAAACTTGACGCAATCCTTTTTGATCTTTCTAGAGCTACACCCCGGTTTTGGTGTTTGTCAGTTTTTCTTGCTAGTATCTCTTTATATACCAGGCAGCCTTTGTAACTTGCTGGATGGTTTCCTGAGCATAAACAACATATGGCGGGGGTGTTTCTATCCAGATTGCATGCTGTTGTTTTATGAGGTCCTGCACATTTCACACATCTATAAGGCCTCATGCAATTATACTCGGCTTCGTCCGAAGGGATTAATTTATAATACTTGTAGTACCGCCTAGTGATTGCCAGTCACGCACTATATTTGAGAGAAATTTTTTTTTTTTTTTTTTTAAATTTCATATAATGTATTTAAATATTAAAAGTATCTCAGTTGATACAAGGCGTGCAGTAGTCTCACTTAGTTGTTACAGTCATTCGCTTTTTAGTGCTCGCCACGAACGTACGTCTTGTCTTACTTACCACAGTCCAAGTGTAATTTTGTTTAGTTTATTCCTTTTAAATAGCATAGCTAAATATTAAAATGTCTAAATTAAAAAATAGGATAACTACGAAAAAATATTTTAGAAAATTAAAAAACAAGAAAAACAATTACTTCGGCGTCGTGGTAATCGATCTTCGAGTGATTCATCGAGATCAGCAGATAACCGGCCACAAGGTTAGTAACAAGTTTATTACCTTCGTAAAAGTGTTCCTTTATATAAAAAGAGATTATTGTCGCTTATTGCTCGTGCCTTATTTGTATGAGAAGAGCCCTGCAGTTGGAAACTAAGAGGCTAAGAAAGTAAATAACGGTTAACGTAATGACTAAATTATGCATAATTTAATAATAATTTTGTCTGCTGGGTTTGCGTATTTCTCATCGGAGATTTTACTACCCATTTAATTAGTTTTGCGAACAGTATACTAGGACTGTTTCCTAACTAATAGGTAGACATGCAGGGTAATATCAATTAAAATTTAATCGTTTTTTTTTTCTGGTACTTTTCATCAGAAATGTTACTACCCTCTTATTTGGTTTTGCGAACAGTATACTAGGACTGTTTCTTAACTAATAAGTAGACATACATGGTTATGTCATTTAAAATTTAATGGTTTTTTTCTGCCGAGTTTGCATACTTTTCATCGGAAAAGTTACTACCCTCATATTTGGTTTTGCGAACAGTACACTGGGGCTGTTTCTTAACTAATAAGTAGACATACATGGTTATGTCATTTAAAATTTTATGATTTTTTCTGCTGGGTTTGCATACTTTTCATCGGAAAAGTTACTACCCTCATATTTGGTTTTGCGAACAGTACACTGGGACTGTTTCTTAACTAATAAGTAGACATACATGGTTATGTCATTTAAAATTTTATGATTTTTTCTGCTGGGTTTGCATACTTTTCATCGGAAAAGTTACTACCCTCATATTTGGTTTTGCGAACAGTACACTGGGACTGTTTCTTAACTAATAAGTAGAGATACATGGTTATGTCATTTAAAATTTTATGACTTTTTCTGCTGGGTTTGCGTACTTTTCATCGGAAAAGTTACTACCCTCATATTTGGTTTTGCGAACAGTACACTGGGACTGTTTCTTAACTAATAAGTAGACATACATGGTTGTCATTTAAAATTTTATGATTTTTTCTGCTGGGTTTGCATACTTTTCATCGGAAAAGTTACTACCCTCATATTTGGTTTTGCGAACAGTACACTGGGACTGTTTCTTAACTAATAAGTAGACATACATGGTTGTCATTTAAAATTTTATGACTTTTTCTGCTGGGTTTGCGTACTTTTCATCCGAAAAGTTACTATCCTCTTAATTGGTTTTGCGAACAGTATACTAGGACTGTTTCTCAACTAATAAGCAGATTTGCTGGCTTTGCATGATAATATTATTTACAGTTTCCTTCTTCAGGGTTTGCGTATTTCACATTGGAGATGTTACTACCAATTTAATTAGCCTTGCAAACAGTTTACTAGAATGGCTACTTTACTAATAAGCAGAGATTAGACAATTGCTTATATTAGAATGCACCATATAATTATAGTAAACAGATGAACGGTTAGTCGTTTCATTTCACTTTGGGAAATAAACGGTACATACCTATTCTGTTCCTTTTGATGATTTTTTTATTCGGTACCCACCTACCTATAACCTAAAATCGGTCAATTTCCTAACAATCATATGAGGCTTATATTAACGAGTATAAAATAGCCGACAATAACATTGCTGAATTGCTCGATGCCGACACCGAACTTGAAATAGGTAAGCGTATCGAGCTCGACGCTGCAGACGCAGAAACCAACGTCGAGTGCGCCACTGAATTTATCGCTCCCGTACCTACCATTTCTAATTCGTAGGCACTGAAGTCCATAAAAACTTAGCAGTGAGACTAGAACACTGCGCAACGAACGGACTACATAAAGAACGTCGTAAAGGCTTACTTGAGAAGTACCTGGTACCGATTAACTGCAAGCTTAGCAGTGCTCCTGCGTTAAATGCAGAAACAAAAACACTAATGACAGACATTACCATCAGACGAGATCAAAATATCGAACAGCGACAATAGCAGATTTCCATTGTTATCTCATGCTTAAGTCAAGGAATCACTAAAATTATTTCTTCTAATGTGGATCCGTAACTCACAAAGATGTTAATGGACTCACAAAGAATATTGTGTGACTTACAGTACAATAATTTGGTAATAAGGAAGGGCACCAACGCTCTGAAACGGTCAATCGATCCCAGAGTGAAGGTGCACTCTGCGAACAATTGGCCATCGAGCTCATCAAAACAATCGCGCTATCGGCCAGCGACGCGAGGCCGTCGCTAGATCCGGTAAAATACAGAGGCAGATTGCCTTTAATTTGTGAAAAATGGTTACTAATAACTAATAACTTCTTAGTACTATCTTGTATCACAGGTTACTCAATTAAACCCTTCGATTGAAAAATCATATTCTGACACAGAAATAGTTCTATATTTTGAAGCTATAAATACTTTATTATCTATTGGTGCTATTTCAAGATGTTAAGCTACAGAAGGCCAATTTGTGTCAAATATCCTTCTGGTACAAAAGTCAAATGGTACCTAAATATCCTTTTATTTAGAACTCAAAGAATTTGAACAAATTCATTAAGACTGACCATTTTAAAATATTAAGATTTACGTACAGTATTAAAATTAAAAACTAAAGATTGCTATGTGACTAGAATTGACTTAAAAGATGCTTATTATTTCATAAAATCCATGACTGCTCAAGAAAATATTAAAGGTTTCAGTTTCAACAAAACTTTGAGTTTAATGTATTACCATTTGGCTTAAGTACAGCGCCATACATATTTACCAAGGTGATGAAACCTATAGCCCGTTTGCTACGCTCTACCGGGCTAATATCAACTAATTACTTAGATGATTATTGATTAATGGGACGTTCGTTTAGTGATGTATCTATAACGCAAAACTCACAAAAAAAAAAAAAAAAATGAGGGTAAAAGTTCCATGATACCAAACAAATTCTCATTTTTAGGTTGCTATAAATTCAGAAAACTTACAGGTCATGTTACCAAAAGAAAAAATAAAAAATAAAATATAAATTCAAAATGATATGACTATAAATACATGTAAAATTCGCGAATTCGCGCAATTTATTGGAATACTAGTTTCAATTTGCCCAGCCGTAGAATACGGCTGGTTGTATACTTAGCTATTTGAACGTATAAAATACTCAAATCTAAATTCAGATGAGGACTGTGACAAGATTATGACTTTGCCAATGACATTACGGTCTGATTTAAAGTGATGATATAGCAAAATCCAAGATCTTTTTTGTAGAATCAAAGAAGGTTTGCATGACCTGGAGATTTTCAGAGACTCCTCAACTACGGGGTGGGGGGCGAAATACAAGCTGCCTTTACCGACTTAAAATTATTTGCAAAAATTAAGATTGTTGCGTCCTATATATCAGATCATCCGATAACAAAACTGCAGACGCAGAACCCAGGCGTCTTCACCCGGATATAGCATGAAGACTAGGAGATTGGGTTTTGCAGGTCCTCATTTGACATGCCTGAAATAGATTTATTCGCTAGACGAATAAATTTATATTTCCTGGCACAAAGATCCAGATGCCATAACTATTATTGCATTTAGCCTCCTGGACCAATTATTATTTTCATGCATTCACACCATTTTTTGTCATTTTAAAAATGATGAGAAAGATTATCACCGATAAAGCTAAATCAACATGTACACCAAGATTACCCTGGGGGCAGGGATTTTGTGCGGACAGCTTGGTTAAGAAGTGTGTCCTCATCCGCAATTGCTGTTTTGACAGCATATTTTAAGCACTATGATGTTAGATGTTTTTCAAAAGCGTTGGTTCTACTTTTGTAAAGGTCATAATTTTGATATGTAAAATTCATCGGTCTCACAAATTATTTATTTCCTTAACAAACTTTATGAAGAGGGATTCCAATATGGAACTTTAAACTCTTGTAGATCTGCACTAGCCCTTTTGATGGAAATAATATAGAAGACAGAATTAAAAGATTTTTAAGGGGTATTTCCTCTTCGATCCCCTTTACCAAAGTATATCATTACATGGAATACCTCAATAGTACTCAATCACATCAGCAAGTTATACCCCAATAAGTTCCTTGACCTAAAACAGATTTCTAAAAAACTTATTACGCTCATAGCATTATTTACTGCGCACAGAGTGCAAACTCTGTCTAAAATAAATTTAAAAAAATATTGAAACTTACTCTTTTAAAATCATCATTAAAATTCCATATTTTCTAAAAACGACAGGTTACAACCAACCCATCTTAGTACTATCCTTTTTTTTGTTGTAATAAAGGTCTGAAATATTTCCAGAAAAGGTTTTATTGTCATATTTAGACATGCCTAGCCCTTTAAGAAAAGATAGACTCCTTTTTTATAAGTCTTAAAAGACCATATGGGTCCGTGGGGTCCCAGACCTTAAGTCAGTGGATTAAAGAAACATTATGTGATAGTGGGATTGATGTCAACATGTTTACTGTACATAGTACAAGACACGCAGCTATGTCTGCGGCCTATAATTTTGATCAAATCAGAAGAACTTCTGGATGGAGCAATTCATCCAATACATGCTATTGGTTCTATAATAGAACTATAAGTAATGTCAATAATGATGATTCTTTTTTACAAGCAGTGGGCGATGAGAATTGTAACAATAACTATTATCATAATTTGATTCCTCAAGATTGTAAGAATGATTCACGGATTAAACATTCTTAATAAAACTTAATATTTCACTTAAATCTCTAAATAACTACAAGTATTATAAATTAATCCCTTCGGACGAAGCCGAGTATAATTAATGATTAAACGAACTTACCTGTAAGTGAAGTTCTATCATAATTATGCGAGGGCTTCGTCCGAAGGGATTAGCAACCCTCCCTCCCCGTAACTTGGTACAAGTTCACCCAAGTTGCGTGAAATATTTACAGTTCTCTAAACTAAATGACTGTAACAACTAAGTGAGACTACTGCACGCCTTGTATCAACTGAGATACTTTTAATATTTAAATACATTATATGAAATTTAAAAAAAAAAAAAAAATTACTCTCAAATATAGTGCGTGACTGGCAATCACTAGGCGGTACTACAAGTATTATAAATTAATCCCTTCGGACGAAGCCCTCGCATAATTATGATAGAACTTCACTTACAGGTAAGTTCGTTTAATCATTAATTGTTCTTTGTGTGTCCATACTGTTGGCAACGAGTGCATTGTGGAATAGTTTTAGATCTCCTTGGGTCTTCTATAGTCACAGGCTGATTAAAAATATATTTTATTTCCTTGATTCTTTTATTATTTTCATGTGGTAGTACATTAATAAAAAATATATTTTCAGGTTCTTTGGTGCCTCTTTTACGTAAAGTAATTATTTCACCTTTTATTGTGTTGCCTGTTTCTTCAATAGCTTCAACAATAGCATCTTTAGGGGTACTGTGGTGCAGTTTTTTGATTACGTAGCGTGGACATCTTTCATCTTTACGGGTAAAAGTGTGCCCAATAAGACCTTTGCTTCTGATGTGCTCGATTATAGTTTTGTACTTGTCAACACTTTTTGTTGAGATGATCAGTTGGTCTTTGGATACAACTTTGTATGTATAGTCACCTTTTTGTATGACTTCTTCTAATAGTTGTGACAATTTTACAATGTCATCTATTCCATATAAAATTATGGGTGGTGGCTTTGATGGTTTGATGATTTTTGTGCGCGAATTATGATCATTTTGTGTTTCAGCATCTACATTCAGCAATGAGAAACTGTTTGAGGTTTCAATTTCTGGTGCTACATCTTGTACAACGTTTTCAGGATTTAAGTCCCTACGTACGTTATGGACTGGTTGTCTGAGCTGGGTTCTTTTGGGTGCATTTGTGATAGGCTCTTTTTCATTTGGAGAGCGAGTTCTTTTCTGTATTGGCACTCTTTGCCATGGTACTGTTGGGTTATATGGTGTGATTTGTGATTTATTTGCAGTGTGTGTATATGTATGACCTGTTTTATTGGTTCTGGTAATGTCACTAACTGATGACGATCGTTGTCGATTGAACAAACCAGGGTGAAACACTTGTTGTGTTAGTGTTTTTGATCTTTGGTTAGATGGCATCGGTAAGGCTTCCTTTTCTCCTTTCCCTTTTCTTCTTTCTTCTTCTTTGTCTTCTTCTTCTCTTCCAGAGGCATACACTAAAACAGGAGCCTGGTCGGCCACTCCTGAGTAGTCTTCGGTAGTCAATTTCACACTCCGAACCGCAATATAAAACAATTTTGTTTACATCGTAGCATGTGGGTCATGTGGGCCGTGGGGAACGGGCTTGCTCGATCGGAGCCAGTCGATTCGTTGTGATAACGGTTTAGAATGTTAACTTGTAATGTGAAGAAATATTAACTAACTATTAAAAAAAAACCAAGACCTGCGACTACTAAACTACAAAATTAACATATTATTTCAATTGAAACAATCAATTTTAAAACTTCTATTCAAGTAATTATTAGTATAACTTCTTGATTGATTCTTGATTTTTTTTTTCTTGATTAAATCAAACATATGTTATCAAAAATCGGGACAAAATTACTAGGCCGTCGAGACGCGAGACGATGTCATCAAAATCGGGACGGGTGGCAATCTTGGAGATAATACACTGACGTCAATTCAAATTGTGCGATGGAATCAAACATATGTTATCAAAAATCGGGACAACATTACTAGGCTGTCGGGACGTGCGACGATGTCATCAAAATCGGGACTGTCCTGGCAAAATTTGGCACTGCTTTTGAGCTCTGAAGACCATCTCCCAATCCGTGGGATTTCTCCAAAATATGATACCATAACGTACAACAGACTCTGCATACGCATTATATGCAGTTATCACAGTAGGGACGCTAACTGATTTCGCCAACATGTACATAGTACATATTAAATTTTATTTAGTGCGAGGCAAATATTTTCTATATGCGATTTTCAGTTCAAATTACTATCTACTGTTAAACCTAGAAACCTCACAGTATCGACTTACTACATTTCTACACCTACATGTTCTATTTCTATGTTAACTTGAGTTCTAACCCCATCCCGAAATAACATAATATTAGTTTTATTGATATTTATTGCTAGGTTATTTAATCTCAGCCAATCTACTATATCAGAGGTTCATTGAGACTTTAAGTTGCAATATCACAAACACTCCAGTTTCGTAGAAAACTAAATAGCCGTTAGAATAAACTGTCTAATAAAAACATGCATTACAATAGTGAGATAATCAACATTTCATAATAACAATAACAAAACCGTTATAAGAGGCTTGCGGTACTTAAAGCAGGCAATAATTATGTCTGAATAGTACGTCTGAAAAGTCTGATTTTCGATTAATAAATAGCCTATCATCATTGATCATACCTATGTATAATCTATATCGATAACCTGATGCAATAATCTTGTGATATGGCTTACGTTTGAACCCGTGGTTTGTACTGTTTGGAAAACTTACAATTGACCTGTTACTGTGCTAAAGATTTTGATTTTTAATTTTGTTTAACGCTCTACAACAGTTGTCCTTCATTTGTTTGGTTGGGGTCAACAACTTGTTAGTCACCAAATTAATTTGCTATCCCAATTATTGAACAAATCACTACTCCTATTGGTAATTGTACTAGGATATTATAACTGCGATGAAGGTACTACCCATACGTCACTGATATTTAGGAGCTTGTTGCTGAGCTGTGCTCGGAAAATGGCACATGCGCTCTCTCGATACCTAGTGATCACATGCTTTCTCTTTCTAACTTTATTTGACAATACTCCAAGCACATGGAGTGAGGCATGAGCCACGTGCTACGATGTAAACAAACTTGTGGGACCTTTACTAATTCCTTGCGGTTCATGCTATCCGAATCATTATAAAGTTCGTGGAGTATTCTATTTAACACCAATGCCAGCAACGCTCGGATGATTGGATGATACACCTTTCAACCTAATATAACCAACAATCAAAAAAACTTTTATTACTTTATAGTAAACTTGGACAATTGCTTTATAAATGATACTCCTGTTAATGATATTAATTTTCGACGACCAATCAGTTTTCGAGTACAAATTGTTTGATGTTCAATTCGATTTTTCAGGAAGAATGGAAAGCAGAATTTAATTATGGTTCTTTTAAAATATCCCCTTAAAACTTAAGGCTGTCTAATTACAGTTTATGTTAAATAAAATGGTAAATTTTGGACGCCAATAAACAATAGTATAGTCTAAAATAAATAATTTTAAATTGTAAGTCTATTCCAGTGATTTTTTTTTAACTATTTCAGAGAGATTTTTGTGGACTCTTGTATTGTCGTAATTGAAAGTTCTTGTAATATATATCAAAATGGTCTTTATTTAATAAGGCATTGACAATTATTGAGATTACTTTCGAACTTTTTTATTTTATTAGCCAACAAGCTCTTCAAATATAAATTTGTAGAGTTTTCAAATCCCGCAGTAGATGCAACTCTTTCAAATAATTTTGGTCACGTAGCCAATCTAATATTTTTTTGTGTTTAAACACCTTTTTCCCATTTGCGGGCACTATTTTAAAATAATATATAGCCTATATCATTACCACGGTTTTGATGAATTCAACGACATTGCATATGTCGAAATTATGAAATCAACTACGCGAATAAGCCGAAGTCCCCGATGTTTAGCACTATATGTTATGAGCTTAGCACTTTTTCATTCTCGGGTTTCAATTATTTCAAGTTTAAATTAACCTCGCTTCAATAACTATAAATTTGATTCACGGGTTTAGGTGATAAGTTGTGACACTTGCCACTCGAAGAAATAAAAGTATTGTTTTGTAAAATTTGAAATTTAAAATACAGTGTATCATGTAATTTTGAGTTCACGCAACATGTAGATTAACTGTTGTGCTTGAAATCTCGGGTTCGATGCCCAAGTTGAACCTAATCTTTGTATGATCTGCAAATATATGTTTTGAAGTTTGGCTATTTTCTATATATATTATGTACGTATTAAAAAAAATGTTAATGCATTTATATCAGTTGTCTAGTACCCATAACACAAGCTTTGCTAAGCTTGGGACTAGATGGTCTTGTGTGTTAGACGTGCAAATATTTTTTTTATAGCGGAGGCCAATGTCAGAAAATCTCAAACTAGCGCGAATCACAGGAGCTTTGATCGTGGTTTACCAGGCGTTGAGAAAAGCTTAGGAGGTATATATTTTACCTCACCTCTACGCTATCTCATTCTATTCTATGAATGTTTTAAGCATGTTGTGAATGGGCGGGACTTTGGTGAGAACTAGAACTGCGCATGTGTAGACCATGATATAACAATGTGTAAACTTAGTTTCTTGAGGTTCCGTATAAAACACTGCACTACACGGCAGACAAGCGTACGAAGTAGACGTGTGTTTGGAGATGAATGAAAGATCTTCTTCGTGAAGCAGTTTTTTTAGCCATTATTTTGTAACAGTGAACCGAAGTACTTGAAATCGTTGCAGATCGAAATCGCTGTTCCATTCAGTAACACGGCAGCAAGACCGGAAATACCGCTAAAATCACAGAACATGGATTCGGTTTTAGTTCTGCCGATTTTCAAGCCACCATTCTCTAGTCTTTGCTGCCACATATCTAGGCTGCGCTGGACCTCGGACGCGTCTTCACCGACCAACATAATGTCATCTGCAAATAGCGTGTACCCTGGTACCTTCTCCAGTATATCCAATGTCAGAACATCCATTATCAGCAGAAAGAGGTATGGGCTAAGAGCTGATCACTGGTAAACCAACAGAAACACCGAATCTATCGGTGTTTCCCTCAGCCGATCTTACATAGGTGCTAGATTCCTTGTATATCGCTTGAATCTATGCCACATACTTAGCAGGCACTCTTCCTTCTTTTAGAGCCCACCACAAAACCTCTCGGGGTACCCTATCATACGCTTTTTCTAGATCAACAAACATCATATGCAAGTTTTTGTCCGGTCTGTCTATCTGTATTTCTCGCACAACTGTCGAATTGCGAAAATGGCATCTGTGAACTGCGGTGTTTAACTAAATATAACTAACATAGATTTTAATATCACTAGTCTCGATTTTAATACTATTGACAGTAAAAAATTCAATGGAAAATTTTTATCCCATCAATTGAACTAAATAGATAGATATCTCACAGATATGGGAACGAAAGAAGTTTTATTAATGCACCTATCAAAATACACAGTCACACCATAATAATCCTTCGTACATCTTCTATGTGTGAATGAAAAACTGATACCAACTGCATTGGTGTTATGTTATCCTGGTCAGACGCGGGTAAGAGAAACTATTCTGAATCTCAAAGTTTGCAATCCTGTTTATTCCGTGGGGAAAATTAATAAAAAATTATAATAACGCAGAAGTTAAAGATCAAATGTTAGATGATACGAGTATATTGAGAAACAAGATTCTGATTACTCATAATAACACAAAGAGCAAATTTTATCTTACACTAGCTGAACCCCGCAGTGTTACCCGCGGTTATTGTTGTACCGCGAGTAACGCCGTGGGACAAAGTTAGTCTAAAAAAAGTAGCCTAAGTTACTCCCCGGATCATCCGCTACCTGCCAGTGAAAGTCCCGTCAAAATCCGTCCAGCCGTTCCAGAGATTACCCGGAACAAACAGACAGACAGACAGACAGACAAAAATTTTTTTAACCACATTTTTGGTATGTGTACCGTGTATACATACATATGCATTTAGTAAAAAGCGGTTATTTTAATATTACAAACAGACACTCCAATTTTATTTATTTGTATAGATTGGCGGACTTTATAATTTGTATATACATGTAGGTACCTATACAACTTAAAGGAGTGATTTCGTAAAAAAGAACCGGAGATACTAATTTTTGTTTTATGAATGTGAGAACTAGCACATAAGCCACCTTAAAAGGGGTGCAGTACTAACGATTTGCATGATTTTTCATGAAATGTATACACAGATATTCTCCAGATATAATATAGAATTACTTTACCTCTCAAATCAGGAGCAGAAAGACAAAGAGGGCAGAATATCACGCTGCAATAACGCATAAAATTGGAGTGTCTGTTTGTGAAATTAAAATAACCACTTTTTAACCGACTTCAAAAAAAGGAGGAGGTTTCTCAATTCGACCGCATATAATTTATATTTTTTTATGTGTGTTCGCGGATAACTTCGTTGTTTATGAACAGATTTTGATGATTCTTTTTTAATGGAAAGGAGATGTCCCAACGGTGGTACCATGATAAGGACATTAATATCTGATGATGGCATCTAAGAGAAATCGAGGCGAACCTTGAAGTCGGTTTTATTTTTGTTAAAATTGTACTTGTTAAAAAATACATAATGTATGTATACACAATACATGTACCAAAATAGCATTTTTTGTCTGTCTGTTCATTTGTTCCGGATAATCTCTGGAACGGCTGATCCGATTTTAACGGGACTTTTACAGGTAGGTAGCTGATGATCCAGGACTCGAGGATACAGTGAGTAACTAACTAAGGCTACATTTCTTAGACTAACTTCGTCCCGCAGCACAACAATAATCGCGGGTAACACCGTAGGATTCAACTAGTTTATAATTAGTATTTGCAATTTAACATTATTCTTTACCAGCTGAACCCGGCGGTGTTACCCGCGGTTATCGTCGTACCGCGAGTAACGCCGCGGGACAAAGTTAGTCTAAAAAAAGTAGCCTATGTTACTCCCCGGATCATGAGCTACCTGCCAGTGAAAGTCCCGTCAAAATCCATCCAGCCGTTCCAGAGATTACCCGGAACAAACAGACAGACAGACAAAAATTTTTTCAAATACATTTTTGTGTAGCGTGTATGAATGAATACATAAGCATTAAGCAAAAAGCGGATATTTTAATATTACAAACAGACACTCCAATTTGATTTATTTGCATAGATTACATTTTTTATAGACCAGAAGCCATACCAACACTTACGTGTTGATGGCCTTTCAAAAATAGGTATTATACTCTCACAGAAGATAGCATGGTAGAGAGTTATTGAGCTTATATACCACTCACGGTAACGAAACCATACCGTGAGTTACAATTTACGCATAGCGCCATCTAGGGAATAACTTAGTAAACTATATTCTTTCTATACAAATTCATAAAAATTTTAGTGTCTGTTTGTAATTTTAAATTATCAGATTTTCATTAAATGCCTATGAAAGTATTGAGCTTACTAATCCATTTTTAAATTTAAGTCTGTTTGACTGTTTGTTCATCCGTCTGTCTGTTTGTTCCGACTAATCTCTTAAACGGCTGGAATGATTTTGACGGGTCTTTTGCTGGCAGATAGCTGACAACGTAAGGAATAACTTATATATACTACTTTTCTAGACTAGCTTCACCCCGCAGCATTACCCGTGGTTGTTGTTAGTACTAGGTACTGGGAATTAGTACTTTGTTGCAATTTAGTTGCTTTATTTTTACCCGACTACGGCAAAGCCAAAGGAGGGTTATGATTTTGACAAGCTATGTATGTATGTTTGTATGTATGTATGTATGTATGTATGTTCATTTGTTCCCTCCTAGCTCCTTAACTACTCATTAGATTTAGACAAATGAGGTGTCTCTAGAAGCGTCATGATCGTCTTCTGGTTATAGGCTATATGACGTGTCACTGAATCTAACGTGGCGCCCTCTAGCCGACATAAAGTACTGTGTAAAAAAATACATTTGGGATAAATATGCCGTGTTTGGTATCATTGGAAAGGAAGTTATTTGTACATTTCAAAAATACATATATTATTAGCATTTGTTCGTGACTTTGTCCGTATTTATTCAATAAGTGTGATATTTCTATGGTATGCTTATTTGTTCCCTCATTCTTTCTAAAATAGTCAGAACAAAATAAATGAGGTATCGTTAGAAGTGTCTTGATTGTCCGCTGCTTAGAGGTTATATGACGTGTCACTGAACCGAATGTGGCGCCCTCTAGCCGACATAAAGTACTGTATTAAAAACTAAATTTGAGATAAATATGCCGTGTTTGGTATCATTGGAAAGGGCGTTACTTGTACATATCGAAAATATATATATTATTAGCATTTGTTCGTGACTTTGTCCGTATTTATTCGATAAGTATGATATTTCTGTGGTACCTATTTAAAATAAACTTTGCACAACAATAAGTATTATAGAGGCACCAAAACATTTTAAATAAAAAAAAGTAAAAACTATGGTACAATACACTACATGGACTACGGCTTTTTAAACTTAGGAATGTTCCATAGTCCATATTACTTTAAGAACGCGTGACTACGGCTTTTGAAACTTGTTCATACTTTTTAAGCGTTGTTTTTTATCGTAGTTGGGTTTTAGTTTTTACTTTTTTTTAGTAAATTAAAACAGTTGATGTGTTTAAACATTAATAGCAAAATTAAACAGAACTTTATCAATTTTAGTATGTTTCTTATTCAAGTGAGGCGCGCGCGCCGGCTGGCGGATAGTCGTAACTTGTTACTGACGCAGAACGCACTCTTGTTTACTTAAGTTTATGTACTAGTGGTAGGTTATGTACAAGCTTATGTATGTTATTGGGTGTAAAATTTTCTTACTATATAGAATAGAATAGAATACATTCTATTCTATTCTACATATATCTATCTATCTATTTATATCGAAAAAGAAAACTCGGAATAATAAATAATTATATCCAACAATATTTATCTCAATCATTTAAAAATGAACATCGCATAATTTTTCTTTCAACATCTTTAACATAGTGATAACTGGAAGAATAGCGAGATATTAAAAAAGGAAAGGAACCTGAAAGATGGTTACATCACTAAAGATTTTCCTAAAGAAGTATTAGAACAAAGAACGGAAAGAACACCGAAACTAATAGAAGGACTTGAAAGGAAACGGTGCATACATTAAATACGATCAACTGGTAGTGAAAGAGGGGAATCCAATCAAAGAAGAAAGAAAAAGAGACCAATTTACTTCATCGGATAACCGGAATCAAGCTAAAAAGACAACAGTAATCAACAGTTTCACAATAAAAGAAAATGAAAAGAACGCATTCGATTTGATGAGACCAAGGTCAAGCTCAATTACTAATATTTCAAACAACTCTAAGTAGCAACTAAACATTAGCAACCAGAGACAAAAAAAACCCAATCCGGCTGGTCCCCCTTGAGTTGCACGACCACCACTCCCCCAAAGAAATATAACCCTACATCAAAAGAGAAAACACAATAAGATATACATTGCAACGTTAAATGTTAGAACGTTAATGTCGGACAACAGACTACAATAATTGGAAAAAGCTATAACACGTATAAAATGGGATATCATAGGTCTTTGTGAAGTAAGAAAACTTTATAATATTATGATAAATAAAAAGGTATATTGAATAAAAAAATATTTAAAAGATGAAATAATTGGCTTCCAAGGAATATGAGATAGAATCACCGTACTTTAAATTCAATTAATCTTCTTTTAAGTAATATGCGGTGTTTTGTAGACAATTATTTGTTTTTCTGAATCTGTAATTTGAAACCCAATGTATTAAATGTTATTACCACTGATCTGATCTTCTCAACCCTTTTACCTAGTCTTCTTACTGCTTCAATATTGGTAATTTAGGTATGAAAAATGTTAGATGTCGCTAACTTGTCTATACGTTTTTGTTTTCGACTTATCACTTCACTTTGGAGGTAGAAGCAAAAATTGTAGTAAAAGCAAAACTCGTCTTTCACTCAGCTGTTTTGTATTATTGTTTCGATTCAACGGTGACACACACATAGCGGTAGTAGATACAATATTCGCCTAAGATTTCCTATTAGATGTTGTGTTTTTCACTAATTTGGAAATCTTTCGGTGGATCGTATATACGCACTTTTATTACATTTTTGTTAGATGTTCACTGTGTACTTTATATTTTTGGGATAATTTTAGCACTGTTCATTTATTCTTGAACAATCCTCACTTTTTTAAAGTTAATAAACAAATAAAAAGTGTATTTAATCGGCGGTGGCACAGTAGCGCTCCCACCATTCATAATTCAATGAACTCAAATATTCGATCTTCATTCAGTTATAAAATTCTAGTAATGAAGCGCTCTAGAGATTATTCTAAAATACAAAATAATATGAAACCAAAAAAAAATCACATAATAAAATTTATCCTACAGATGCGGAAAAAATCACATTTTCTAAATGTTCATTAGTAAAGTATGCAATTTCCGTGTAGTATTCTATTTTGATATTTTGCGTATTGTAACAATTTGTTTTGCCTAATTCATAGCTACTTGTTCATACACAATGACAGGTGGAGCTAAGGGGAGGTACCTCAAACTATTACTATTAATTTAAACTATAATAAGAGCCAATATTTTAATTTCTTTTAACTCTTACATTTTGTTCTGATTATTTTCTATTACTTTCTTATTCTTTCTATTTATACTCTTTATTGATGTACATATATAAAAATGAATCGCCGAAACGTATGTACGCGCATAATTTCCAACTCCACCAAATTAAATAATTCTTTTTTTTATGTGTTCCTTTCTGAGTATATGTTGGACGATCGATTCTAAAAATTTCATCTTTCCTAAAATGACGTAAGTGTGGGCTGACTGGGACATCAGTTTACTAAATTTAAGGATGTAATTAACTATATATTTAGCTTATTCCTTGTTTGTATTAATTTTATAACCCACACTATATAATACTCGTACTATAAGGGTATATATGGTCTATTACTTTATTTATTGTATGGTGATGCCGCGGGACGTAACTAGTCTAATTAAGTTACTCTCTATATCATCAGCTATCTATCAGTGAAAGTTCCGTCACAATCAGTATAGCCGTTCCAAAGATTACCCGCAACAAACAGACACACATAATTTAAAAAAAAAATTTTTTGGTATATGTACCTACCGTGTATACATATGTACCTACCGTGTATACACAATCATAATGTGCATTTAGTAAAAATCGGTTATTTTTAATATTACAAACAGACACTCCAAAATTATTTATTTGTATAGATATAGGTTTCAACGTTATCACTGACAGTTTGTACGTTACATTTCGGAGCATTTTAATAAAATGAAATTCAGATGGCAACAGCTTGCACACTGTTTACCTTTCATGTAATACTAACACTATTGTACCTAAATATATAACTTTCAAATAGTGGCCATGAAGTTTTGATGAGTTGCCAGTAGTTTTCTCGTAAGACTCTACGAATTTTGGAAGTTGAAAGTTACGGATCGACACAGGCAGGCAGTAGATTTAAGTGTTTTCATCTATTTTACTTTGACAATACAGCACATGCTGTGGCGTCCGTTTATGTCGATCTATGATTTTAAACTGTAGCTTCGATTTAATGTCCATACATGTCACTTAGTGTCTTAATTGAATAAATGATTTGGAATTTGAATTTTTCGTCTTACCTAGTTTTACACCAGAGACTGTCCTACAAAATCTCCTTAATCATGTTTTCTCTCCAACGAATGGTTGCCTGTAAGAGATTGCCTCCGGGCGATAAGGCCGCCAAATGTACTTCTCTAAATTCTCTGTTATGCAAAAAAGTGATCTATTATTATTATAAAATTACGAAAATAATGCAAACTGAGAATTAAATTGTACTTGATGTGTAAAATTAAAATGCAGAAAGCAAAAAACGGGAAAAAAATATAGTCGAATTTCGACGACTAGTTTAAATAATTTATGGAAAAACGCTATCAGAATGAATTTTACTGCCTTTTTGACAGATTGTATGGGAGGAATCTTGCATATCAAAGCTTTTTGTACTAGAAAAGAAGAAGTATACGAGAGGTTTTATTTTACGAATGAATGAATGTTTCCGTCTTTATCTAACACGTTTTTCTTCACAGGTTGTTACTTGATGAAATCTTGTGAGCGTGTGCTTTGCGGAGCATGGAGCTTTGCGAACTTGGAGCTTGGAAGTTTTTATACCAGGCAAGTAGTACAACACAAGAGGTCTTTAGCCCTGACTACACAAATGAACGAATATTGCTATCTCTATCAAATACCTGTAATCCTTTTCAGACTTGTAAGAATGGGGGTTGATTTAGATGACTAGAAATACGCATGCGTATATGCGTACTCAAGTTTTCAATTCCCTAAGCAATGAAGTCACATACTAGGTCGTCAGATATTATACTCAAATCTCTGCTGTTGATTTCAGAGTACATAGGTTAATGATGAGATATTACTGTTATGACTTTAGTAAAGACCCAATGGCTGTGGGCCAGTCGTAAGTTGAGAACAAATGAGAATATTGAACTCGTCGAGATCAGTTTGCTGGATAATCCGCGTCAGTCGATACGCAAGAGAGCGGCTGTCCTGAGCGATTTAAATTTGTATAATGAATCGTAATGGATATCAACTATGTCGCTGCAGCCATTTAACACATCTCGCAGATGGAGAATTAGCACCCAGAACAGTTTTTCTTAGTGGTGGACACAGTGGCGTGATGGGTTTGCGCGGAATTATTGAAAGTACTCGAAATCTAATATCGGTAGTGTAGCCAGTATCGGGATGTAATCAACTTTGTAATTGACAGTCTTATAAGCAAAGATTGCGTTATTTAATTCCAACCGACTGGCAAGAGATTTTAAATTAAAATACTAAAGCCTGTCTGAATAGGAGCGACCTTTTTTGTATATGCCATTGCAATACGCAAGATGCCACAGAAATTGCCTTTAGACATGTAAATTCAGCCTTAAAACAAACTAAAATATCATATTTTTGTTTTTATTATAATATAAATTTTAGACTTTACATTATAGAAACATTGATTTAATTTTTTACTAGGAGTGTACTTTGATTGGCACACTTACAACGCTATCCTTGTCCTCTGCGAGGTATAAGTGGATATTTGTTTCCTTTAGAACTATTTCAAGAACTTGAATTAAACCAAAAGTATAACTTTTTAATCTGTTTAATTCAAGTTTTTATTTTAAGTGAAGGAAAGCATCGCACGTTTCACTAAGGAAGTTCGTGCGTACTTCTGTCGTCGTCAGTCGTCAGACTGAACTTTTTCATCGGGTATTTGACAAATCTCTTTTTAAGAAAAAGACCATATTATATTTTATAATACAATTATTTTTATTCAAATTCATTTATTATCTTTAATATATAATACTTTACTGCTGCTGCTGTATTTGCAAATAATAATATACACATACATTCATAATTGATATACATTTCACGTGTTCGCATCAGGTTGCGCACTTGCACTTTGAGCGATGAAATAAACCTCTTTACAATCATGATGCCTTGGTAGTTGCAAGCTATTTATATCCCATAACGGGGAGAGAGTTTTGAATCCCTAACTTTTAGAACAATTCAACTGTTTGAGAACAATTCAGCTGTTTTTTTTTATGTTTGTCTCCTCAGAACTTTTGACCGATCTTGATGATTTTTGTTTTATTTAAAGCCCAGTTCTTGAAGTCGGTCAGGTTAAATTGAGAATTTAGAAAGATCTGACAATGTAACGTTGATTTTGTCAACGTTATTGTAGACAAACATTAGCATTATTTTCAGACTAGTTTTCCTCCGCGGCTGCACTTTTATTAATAAAAAGTATCCTATTTTACTTCAAACAATTCCAAGAATATGTCTACAACGTTTCATGATGATCGGTTAAGTAATTTTCACATGAGAATGTTACAAACAAACTCACATTCACATTTATAATATTATATTATCTAAGTATTATTTTTGAGTACAAACAAACGATATAACAACTAGATTTCTTTTTCCCTTTATTTTAGTGATGGATAAAAAAGGTACTACTTGAACTTTGTTGTAATTTTTTTCAAAGAAGTCACGTCATCTTTAGGCCAATTTAGTTATAGATCAAAAACTTGGCACAACACTGAGATTAGTTCATTTTCTTACTGCTACTTTAAGTCATCTCTATAACTCATTATACGCATAAAAAATTGGGCATTGCATTACAAGTGTTTATAACTTAGACTGAATGATAATTTGCGATGTCGATAATTGTAGCAAAGCCGTAGCTTAATGCTACGATGTAGTCTACGTATCTACGAATCTGTAGCGCAAGTAGTCATTGTTTTAAAGTTCCACCAAGCGGTCTAAGACAAAATATTGCACTTAGTCCATGCTCACACAGTCAATCAGTTTATAGAAGAAACCGGGTCAACGGCTGAACCTGATTTCTAGTTCGGGGTCAAATATTGATTCAGCGGAGTATACAATAAGGGTGAACTTGACAATGACAGATGAACGGTACACAGACCATTTCTGAGAGATTTGTCTTTTCACTCAATCTAATGACAAGGAAAGAGAGAAGAAACAGAATAAAAGCTAACTATATTCCTTACTCTTTCTTCCTACACACACTTCAATATTTTGACACGCCCCTAGTTTCAAACCACGTTGATATTTGTTTATTTAAACTGTAATTCGTGACATAAAATTGAATTGTTAACGTAAGGTTTTATGATAAATAGAAAGCACATTTTATGTTTATTAGTTGACAAGAAACACTCAGTTCTATTGTGTCATACTTTTTAAGAATTCCATGAAAGAACGGCCAAGGTAGTCGTTTTAACAGGTGTATACTTATTCATTAACAGCATATGTCTCTACACACTTCCTTGCAAATCTATACTTTATGCTCTCGAAATATGGTTAAAATATGTATTACTGAATATCTGTAGTTGTTGATTTACCGCTCAAATGGAAACCTCTTAGCAACTTATGAGTTCCTAGTAATTCTTAGCGAGATCGCGCCACGCTAAGGTTATAAATAAAATATATATAATAAGGTTAAGGATTTGTAGTCCATAGATTTACTTCAAATTAGTAATATTTTATAGTACCAAAGTTGAAATTCTTAAATGTTTTGCGATGTGTTTTATATATTATAGTTAAGTTTTATATAAAAAAAGTTATCATAACTACAAAATTTATTTCTTTAGTTCGAGACGAAGGAACTTATTAAGGAACTTCAAAAAAGGCCAAAATTCACAATGTTTTAATTGTATTTTTTTCTATAAAGGGGTCTATCTCTAAATGCTGCTGATGTCATTAAAAAATATACCATGGAAAAGAGTTAAATATTAAATAGTGAAGATGGGCAGTCCCACGGTGGTAGAATAAAAACCAATCCTAAATTACTGTATCTTTTGAAATACAGTAAGTTTTCTACGTATTTTTATTACCGTTGCATTACTAGCCAATCAGCTGACACGTTTCATTTTTAAAAGACTTTAAAAAAAGAAGGAGGTTCCCAATTTGACCGTATATATATATATTTTATGTGTGTTCGCGTATAACTCCTTCGTTTATGAACCGATTTTGAGAATTATTTTTTTAATGTAAAGGAGTTATTCCAACTGTGGTGCCATGATAAGGAAACTAAGATCTGATGATGGCATCTAAGAGAAATCGAGTTGAACCTTGAAGTCAAGAATTTTTGTTAAAATTTTTGTTCGCACTGTTTGGCAAACATTCCTGTGTAACAGTAAAAAGTTAAAAATTTTGGCGCTCGTCTATGGTTTTTTTCATTTTATTGTAATACTAAGATTATATTCCATTCAAAATCTAGCAAGAAATCTCTTCTGCTCATGTTGTGCTAGTATTTCAGCGGCAACGAGTGTCGAATTGCGCCGTCGCCCAACAATATCCCGCCCTATAGAAGATGGCGGACTCGTGGTTGCACCAATCAGAATATCGGTTGTATTCCCTTTCTATATGACGTAGTAAACCAATTAATGAATGAATAAATTCAACCTCTGCTGAAACATGTTATCTTAGTAGAGTTGCAGGTAAAAGGTGGGGATAATTCAAAATCACGACTTCAGTTTTGTCGCTGACAATAAAAATTCAAAAATTTCAATGTGGACTATAAGTTACACAAACACTCGTTTTCTCCAATTTTTCTATGCTTTTTTGTTTTCTAAAAATGTTTGAAAAATAAATATAAATTTATTCAAAGTCAATACCAATTATATTTTATGTTACATACAATTTTTTTGGAATATTTTAATGGATGTAATCTGTCAAACAGGATGCAAAAAGAAACAAAGTTTCTGGTGGTGGTGGTTTTGGGAAAAAACACTCACAACCCACAGACAGGCTACACGAAGGGCCATTTCTGTTGAAATCGTAGCAGTTTCAATCATATTGAGTACATTATTGACAATAAAATATTTAAAAAGTTCACTTAAAATACAGAGAAATTTGTTATAAAAGTAATGTATGTAATGTTATAATGCAATAATCATATATTATACTCGTATGAAGAAACTAATGTCGATATTTATTCCAGGGTAGCATAACGAAAATATTTAGTTTATGACTGTTGAGGATATTACGACAAATAAATACTGCCATTCATACTTCTATTTATTTAATAATACGTTACGTAATATAGATTAAACCAATGTCAGTTTCTTTTATTCAAAACCATGGATTACATTCAAAGAAGACGTGGAGATGGCGTTAACAGATTTACTGCGGACCCGTAAATATCTATGTATAACTAGAACATATAAGGCAGTGGCAAAGACAAAATTACTCTTTAATGTTCATGATATCCTGGTGATACAGAAGTGAAACATGGCTATTGATTCGATGCCTGACGATGACACATGCGCATTGTAACCCTAGTGGTAACTTACACGAGAAAAATAAAAACTAAATATTGAGTATTGCTATACAAATATTCAGACAATTATTCATGTCAAGATATTTTATTTTGTTAGAAAAAATAAAATGCCATAAAAATTACACCTCAATAGTAAAATTTAAGTTTTTTATGTAATGACCTTATAAAGTGCCTCTACTCTGCCTGATGGAAAGCATAAGCAGAATCCAAGAGTAGTGGTCAACATTGCGAATGCAGACAATGCAACAATGCAGCATGGTGACACACACCATGGCGGCCTAGTGATGCTTCTGCATTATTGGGCCTCCGGTCTCGCACTTCCCAAAGAAACACGACATTACGAGTGCTGCCATTTTAGGTTGATCTTTTCTGTGAGCAGCATGGGTCTACTACCTTTTGGTAATGAGGTAAGTAAGATCTCTATATATTTATAGTTATTTAATGTTCATAATAACAAAATTCATTTTACATCACGTAAGAAATTACAACCGTAAAAAACCGGTTTTGTGTATTGAATAATATTATATTACTACTCTTATAATATACTAAGTTTGGGAGCATTAGGTTGGAAGCTTAGCTTCTATTGCTACAAAGTGTTAACATGTAGGAGCATGATTTACGGCCCTCTACTAACAAGCTTTGAACGCACGCAATTGTACTATAAAATAACTTATATACTTAGGTGGCTTCATATTTCAGACCGTGGCGGATAAATACGTCGTTCAGTGCTGCGCGGATCGTGCAAAGGCGTCCGCGAGTGGACAGCTCTGCGCTGTATAGGATTCATACATCGTACCGTCTATCGCGGACATCCAACATGGTCCGCATCGCACTGAATAGCACCTTATACTGAAACTGTTTGTGTGGTACTCTTTCCGGACCAAAATATCACCATTACTGTCTTCTATACAGTGTAATTAAATGATGCTAAGTAGAGTACACATACAAGGATGCACGATATGACAGTTTATCAAAGATCACAGGGCTAGCTAACTCCCAAAGCTGGGTGCTAACTGACTTCAGGTAATAATACAGTTATTCACAAAAAAATCTACCGCAGAACACGAAGTGGCTAATATATAGTGAGTTTAATAAAATCGTTGTTTATTACAATTAAAAGTTTGGTAAGGGCCAACTACCTAAATACTTTTGACATAGATAATTTTGATGGAGCTTTGTTATGCAACCAAAACCTTAACAGAGAATAGTAAAGCGAAGAAAACATATCAAAGTGGCTACAATGCTAATTTTCAGAAATATCTTGGCTCCGGGCCTTGTTTTGTTTCTTATGAATATTATATATACTAAAATTTGTCATTTTAGTTTTTTTTTTCTCCTCAGAGTCAATGTCATCCAAGATTTACTGCAAGATCATGTTGAATTAAATGCCCGAAAAAGCCTTCAATACTCAGAAGTTGACAAGTATATAATCTCGTCTCTACGATATTTGTGTTCCACTAAATATCATCAAACCAACGAAAACACTCTATAGCCGATGGTCATGTAGAGGTATTCAAGATGGTCTTGTCTTTGTAGACACTGAGGTACATGCAGTTAAATATTAGATCACCTAATTCTGGCAACCTTTACCTAATTGTTCAAATTATATTTACCCGAGAATATTTGATTCACCGATTAATTGATAAGAGTACAGCTAAAAAACTCTAGATCTAAAAACGTATGTTTTTTTTAAATGTTCCTTAATAGATGTAAGTGTACGCAAATAATGATTTTTGGAAATCAATCTCCAGAAGAGATCTTTTTTTTTTTAAATTCATCAAAAATTGGTCAAAAAAGTTCGAAAATGAAATATACGTGAAAGGTATTTTTACTGTCCATACTTATTGACATTTAAAACCACCCACATTCAAACGGTATTACCAAAGAGATTCCTCAATTTCACTTAATAAAGCTTAAAATAGTACTAGGATGGTTGAAGTAGCATTAGTATAAACTTATAAAATATATTGTTCAACAATTCATTGTCATGTTCTGATAGGTATTATTAGTTTTGTTGCCTTTGCCTCATGGTATGATTCATTAGAAAACAGTTGAGGAGCGTTGTGCAAATGTGCGTTGAATCCTGGGACTAGAGCTTAGTACACATGCGCTGTACCACCAACCACCACTGTCCCTTTTCCATTTACGTCATAAATATAAATAATTATAAATGTTTTATGAAAGGAATTTCTTTATGCACTTAAAGACTGCAAAATAAAAAAAAAACAACGTTACTTGTTTTTTTTAAATCTATATTGAAATATTGTAATAAATATGTTCAGAAAATTCTAATTCATTTATAAATATTGTACCTTTCAAACAGTAAAATTTCTAGCCGAATGAAATTTTTCGTTTAGTGTTTATTACGTGTTTTTACTACTAATTTATTGAAACTTTCAAATTATTTATAAACATTTCCAAATAAAAACTAAAAGAGAACACCCTTGGTGGGACTCGAACCCACAATCCTCAGCTTAGGAGGCTGACGCCTTATCCATTAGGCCACAAGGGTCTACGTAATAATTTTAAAACTGAGAGGTACTATCTACGCTCGTAAAAAAAATATTTAATTTGACTACATATGGGAAAGATTTTTGCTAATTAATGTTGACTCATAAGTAACAGGTTTGTTTCCTCTTCCTTATAAAATTGATAACGAGTGAACACTAAATTAAAATGTACCAATCAACAAGTTCGCTAAGTTAGGTAATATTTTCATAGAATATATCATCTTGCTTAATATTGCACGATATTTTATTTTTTTATTAATACTTTGTCGTTCTTATACATGATATTACTTATCCTATTCTTATTAATAGTTTATATATTTTACATTGTAAAAAAATATAAAGTGTAGTGGTACTATAACAAGAAATACAAAAAAAGCGGTAACTCTACTAACGCTAACTTTAACATAACGCTACTTCTTCTGATAGGCTGCAGTCACAGTATAATATGAGGATTGATAACTGAATAACTTTAACGATATACTATTAGCACTCTTGTTAAAATGCCCTTACCTTAATAGCATGGCGTATCCTACAGTGATGGTGCACCCTCTTTTTGGCGGGTTCTTAAAGGTTCTTCAATGCATCTAGAGTTGATCGAGGCTTTGTACTCCTCAACAGAATTGCCAGTCTCTCAACGTTTCTTCATCTACTGAAATAAAACAAGTTTTGAATTACTATTCTAGATGGCAAGTACAATGTTCTATTAATATACAAATATAAAAATCTTGCAGTTTTGAGTAATAACACTGCATGATTGGTTAGCTCATGGCGGTGCAGCAATAACTCCAAACTTTATGTTTTGTTTTCTTTGGTCGACTTCGTTCTCATTCAAGTCATAGTTCATAGTTAAGAGAAAACAAATGTAAACGCTATTTATATTTTTTAAAGGATCATCAATGGAGTTTCTTGCCAGATTCTTCTTCATAAAGGGTATGTTGTACTTGGAAATGGCAACTAGAAATTTTTAATATTGACTATTCATGAGTGCCTCTAAAAAAGTGCCTATTTAAATAAAATCTTTTTGACTTTGACTTTATTACAAAAAGTCGATAAAACACTTGGTATAACTACGGTGGCATGGTAGAAGTAGTGAAGATACATTCTATATTGTTACCTAGATTGTTGTATTTTTTAAATTGAGTTCTAAATAAGTCTGTTAATTGTTATAAAGACTGATTCAGTAGTTAAAAGGTAATCCAACAAATAAAGAGACAGATCTATTCGTATTATAGATAAAAGAAGCTGATAACGTTGATAACATGTTTGCGAATACAGCACAGGTGATTGCGACTGCCACAAAATGAATAAAATCATTGTATGCATTTCAGAATACTTTACCTGATTATTGATTCAAAGTTTCATAACTATAACCTGCTTTAACCACGTGATTTCGTGTGATTGACAATGTCATTTGAAACATAAATATCTTTATGGGTCATTTGGCAACGCTAGCCATAGACATTAATCGTATTTAAAAACTTTTTCTGAAAATAAACTTTATTAAAGTATAAAATACAAACTCATTAATCTATACTAATATATAAAGCTGAAGAGTTTGTTTGTTTGTTTGTTTGTTTGAACACACTAATCTCAGGAACCGCTAGGCCGATTTGAAAAATTCTTTCGGTGTTGGATAGTCCATTTATCGAGGAAGGCTATAGGGTATATATCATCACGCTACTACTAATAGGAGCGGAGCAAAAATGAAGAATGTTTCAAAAACGGGGGAAATTTTCACGCTACGGGCAATATAAGGCGCAAACGAGGTTGCGTGGGTCGGCTAGTTTATAGTATATAATGTAATAAAAATCAAAATAGGCCCAGAAAGAAACGTTAATATTGTTTTTTTTCATTTAGGAAACGTTAAATATTAAAAAAATACGAAGAAAGTATATTATTATAAAATTAAACCCCTCTCTTGGATACTGTAAGAAACATGATGCAGTGTACAGTAACAACAAACTTAACACTAAACAGTGCCCTGGTCTTACATCCACCCAACAGATGGCAGGATATTAAAGTTATATTTGTTAGTTGCAATAAAACGAATTCAAATATATCTCTGTACCAAATGCACTATTTGTTTAGGTAAACCACACCATAAACATTTTTTTTCTTTTAGAAATAAACATAAAGTTATACGTTTACATTTACATATACATGCTACATTACACAAATAAGTAATGAAGCCACAATGAAGCACATATACTAATGCAATACTAATAGAAATTCACAATCTATACAAATAAATAAAATTGGAGTGTCTGTTTGTAATATTAAAATAACAGCTTTTTAATCAATGCATATGTATGTATACACGATACTTATACCAAAAATGTAGCTAAAAAATTTTTTATCTGTCTGTCTGTCTGTCTGTTTGTGCCGGGTAATCCTCGGAACGACTGGACGGATTTTGACGGGACTTTCACTGGCAGGTAGCTGATGATCCAGGGAGTAACTTAGGCTACTTTTTTAAGACTAAATTTGCCCCACGGCGTTACACGCGGTTCAACAATAACCGCGGGTAACACTTCGGGGTTCAGCTAGTAATGTAATAAAATTATCATTTAGAAAAGCTTAGATCAATCTTAATCCTAGCAGCAATAAATAAAATTATATTGCGCCCTGCGGACGTAATTCAACACAAAAAATGGCATAAGGGTAAAGAGGTTAAGCGTAAATAGGTAACTGATGGACAGACATACTATCACATTTATATTATTAGACTGGATTACTCAAAGCTCTACTCGTGACTAGCGACAGTTTGATGGTTAAATTACAAAACTATTGTGGATTATTAGTTTTAATTTATCTGGTAATAGTTAATTGAAATAGAGTAGTAAATTACCATTTTTTTTAAGAATAAGGATGATATTTATAGCTGTTTATTAATTAAATTGTTTGTAGTTGATTTAATACACAGCTGTATAAGAGGTCGCGTAAAAACAGAATTTTCTATGTACTTATCTAAATCCTTTCTTCAAACATATGGCTAACAATTCGTTATTTGAAAATGAGAACGACATGAAAATTATTTAAGGTATTCAAATATGCCAATTTACTAAATTCCTACAACAGTAAGAATTCTAATTAAGTTAATGAAGCTACTGGAGCACCATTATGCCGATAGTTTTCAAATTTAATAGATGGATAAGTGGTGAGTCAACCAACCTCATGATCTATCAGCAGTGATGAGTTTTAAGAACTGGGATTTTAAAAAGCCCTCGATGTAATGAAACCGTAGTCTGTACTTTTATCGCAAAGGGAAATTTAGTGAAAGCTTGGTAAACTTTTTATAGTCCTGAATTATATCAAAATTTAAGATGGTGTTCTCGTATATAGTTTTACTTTTGTTATAAGTAATTGTAGACTAGTAAGAACTAACATAATTGCACAAGCTTAAAGCGAAATATTTGTTAACGAAATAGAGATATTGATGCATTTTTATTTGTAGTTTATCAAATACTATTATCGTACCTTAACATTTTGAAAAAAGGGTGCTTTGATTGAATTAAGTAAAGTTCTTAATTATATTTCAGAGAACAAAAAAAAAATAAACAAATTGTAAGTCGCAGAAACATAAAATTATAATAATATGAGGATTTTTTCCACTTACTCTTTCTGTACTGATCTGTACTTTCCCTTTAAATGTCTGCTTAATATGCATTTACAAATTAAGAAGAATGTTTGTTGTTTAGTGAGAAACTTTATATCGTCTATTAATAGTGTACTTGTATTACTTGCAAGAACTACGATTGCGTGCAATGTTGACGATTGAATCATCTAAAAAGCTTGATGCTACGGAATCTACGTAGCACCAGTAGCACTAATTCTACGAGGCTACGAAAATCGTAGCACCTGCAGATTATAGTGTTTTCTAAATTTTTGTTAAATATTAACATTGCTATATTTATAGAACTGAAAAAAAACTTTGCTTAAAAAACCGACTTTAAAAATTAAAAAACAATATATATTTAATTAAATACACTTTATATGCAAACCTTTAACATTGATTTAACACTGTTATTTGTATATGCTTCTTATTGATAGGATTGAAGTCGGTGCCTAGCCAAATATAATAGTAGGTTCTAGTTATGTATAGTTACGTATGAAATTGAAAGAATTATCCTCCAACTCCTGACTGTTGAGAAGTTGTACCTTCCATCATCAGTTCTCCTAAATAACTTGAAAGAATACAAGTAACGGTAGCATACATATACATGACATTTAAAGATTTATCTTCCAACTTCTAACCGTTTAGGAGTTGTATCTTCCATCATCAGCTCATCATCATAAAATGATGACTACCATTTCATGATGATTTCGAAAATATATTAAAAACATAGTACGTGCCGAACAAATTTGAGGGTTGCTTTCGATTTCCTTGGGATCCCATTACCAGATCATGATATAGTGGCAATGGGACCATATGGAAAGCATACCCTTTCGAATACAAAAATATTTTTTACAATCGTTCCACAATTGACGGAGTAATCAGTGTAAATACATAAAAAAAAATAACAAAAATATCAATCAAATTGAGTACCTCCTTACTTAGTTACCTCCTCCTACTTTTGGAAGTAATGTTTTTTTTTGGTTAAAATGATCTAAAAAAAACATGACACTTATAGGAATATAGAGATACTAAGCAAAGATTTAATGCACAAACTGGCCGGCTCGTCCGGAAGGGTACTATCCTCGCACAGAAACTAAGGTGAAATGACAGCGTTTGTGATGTGTTTCGTTGGTATTATACTTATTGCAGTAAGGGCCAAAAGTATGGTACTTAAAAATTATAATTATTTTTTTATTATGACGGTAAAATATTCTATTGCCTCGTTTTTAGTCCACACTTACAAGTCTCAGAGATGCGAGGGAGGATTTGGTAATACAGCAAGAATAATAAATATGTTTATATTCACACATTGATATTGTGGTAATCGAAATATTGATATTAACTCTATTGTAGTATTGTATAAGTTATAATATCCTGCTACATGTGCGAAAAAAGAAACCTACGCAGAACGAACGTTCACGAACTTCTCGGGTACGGAAAGTTTTCTTAGGTTTATAACAATTATTTTTAATAAAAGGGTAAAAATAAATTCTGAGAATTTATAATTTTGAGATTGAAATTATTGTAGGATACTTGTCATCATTAATTTAAAGCAGTTTATTTTTGAGTTCAAATAAAAATATGGAATAAGCAGATACTCGTAAATAAATAACGCATTGACAAAAATTTTTAATTCTTGGGAATTAAACAAAAGTATCCGTGTTTCACAAGCTAATTTGACCGAAAAAATGGCGTGGTCTTGTAAAGGAAGAGTACCACCACTCAGGCTTAGGAGTGTGTGACGGATTACAAACATAAACTCCAGTAGAGGTTATAGGTGTAAACCATTCCCGTGGTGTAAAGCAACAAAAGAAGAACTATTACCGTGGGAGAGCTATGCTTCGGCATGAATGCGTCAGCTCGACCAGAGTGATACCACGGCCTCACAGAAAACCGGTGTGAATCAGCGCTTGCGCTGTGTTTCCCCGAGTGAGTGAGGATACCGGAGGCCCATACAGCTACATCTCCCCCCACCGTATTTTTTATTGTAGCGAATTAATTATTGTGTAGTCCTTTTCTGACATGATACATGTGAACTATAAGTGTAGTGTAGATAAGCGCTCATAGCCCAGTTGCACTTGGTGATTAGAAACTATCACTGAGGGTAAGCAACGACGGCGTGGTCAGTACCTGGATGGCTGACCGCTAGTGGCATGTTACCATGAGCGTTTTTGTGATTTGGAGGTCACATTAAGCAGTTCGTTGTTATTATATTATGATAAAGTCGTGAAGCTTATTTGGAGGCCTTTGGGCAGCTTAAAAACATCAACAAGCAAGATTACGTAGCCACAACGTTGTCTTGCCAGTCCCCAACCCGGCCAGCACGTAGACATTTGGCCTTAATACTCTCCTGAGAGGAGATCCGAGTCCATAGATCTGAACGTATTAAAATCCATGCAGAAACTTTTGAGTTTATTGTGAACAGTTTGACAGACAGATGCGGTGGAGGATTTTGTTTTATAATACTCGTATGTAGTGATAGTGAAGGGTCTCCTAGTACTCCAAATATATCAATACTATATTACCACTGCACTGACTATGACTAGGAAATCATAAAATATAAGGAGTTTGTATTGAATCAACAGGTTAGTTACGTTTGCTTAAATCGTAGCACGTGGATCATGCCACCCTCCGCGTGTAGTATTGAGGCTTAGTAACAGACAGTGTAAGTTTCCTTCTTACCAAATTGTTGCACATACAGATAGAACTAGTAAGTTTATGATGAATAGGATTTCATAAACTATAGAGAACTCGTATAAACTACATACATATTTTTTTACAAATGAAGTTTTGTAGCACCAGGATGTCCTGAATCTTAAGTAAATTTTAAACTTATATTACATGCACTTAGGTTTTTCCTTTCATTTTCGAAAGAGTTAACAGAGATGTACAAAAAACCCACTTTTCAGCGATTTTGTTAGCCAAACTTCGTAGTAGGGGACAAACTGAGAAAACAAACTTGTATATTTTGAATCGTATACATTTTTATTATCTTAACATTTTCTAAAGTTTAGTTTTATTAAATACTGGGTTATATGACTGGTACTGTAATTATAGTAGCTAACACATATACGATAACACTAGCTGACCCCGGCAAACGTTGTTTTGCCATAAAAAAAATTTAAGGATGGGTCACCTTTACCATTTACGGGGATGAAAAATAGATGTTGGCCGATTCTCAGACCTACTCAATATGCTCACAAAATTTCATGAGAATCGGTCAAGCCGTTTCGGAGGAGTATGGGAACGAAAACTATGACACGAGAATTTTATATATAAGATAATACAATTGTAAACATGGCCTGAAAAATTGTATAAAATCTTCAAGACTTTATACAATATAAGATCTTCTTACGACCACGATATTACAACCATATAAAAAATGAAAAAATATAACAGTTTTTTTAAATTTGAGAAAACACTTCAATGAAATTTGACTTGTAACTATCTTTTTAGTTTAGTTTTCGTAACGTTAAGACAACGTTATAGAATTGTGAATAGTCTGTACTCATGTTACGAATTGACTTAATACACACACATGTTAACCCTGACACACACCTCACAGAGAGAGAGCACTTGTTATTGTACACATTTTCCTATCCACTGTTTAGACGACCCCTTCTCTACATGTAAATGATATATTAATATTAACTCCAAAGTAGTTATGATATCCTGGTACTTCTGCGGATAAAAAAACCTATTTAGTATCGAGCAAACCAAGTCAAACTAACAGAAAAAAAGTAAAGTTTAAAAATCGTTTGTTTGACTCATTTTTCGTTTTCTCTTTTTAAAAAGATAATAGAAAATTTAAATAGAAAATAGCCTAGAAAGACGATGACCTGATATTTTTCTTTAAAAGATAACTCCCGCTAAGCCTTCCATGCAGTTCGTTCGCTTGTTTATTTTTAATGCAGCTAAAGAACAATAAACGACACTTATGAGAAACTGCTGCCACAGGTAGGTGATTACCTGTATTGATGCTGATGATAAAAATAAGCCTATTACAAGATCAGTGATAAGAATTAATGCAAACTAACTACATTAACTATGCAATTATTGTAAATTTAGACGAATAATAAATATTTCAAACGTTTCACCAAAGCAAAATTTTCTCTATACTATTATCGTTTCTCTCATTTCTACTACAAAGAAAGAGAGAAAAGCAGAATTCATACCCTTTCCACGAGTCATTTTCCCACACCAAACGATATCAGGTCCCGCCGCTTCTTTTAGATTCGCGCGATGTTTGATTTTTAAACAGTAATTCATGACATAAACATGAACTGTTCACGTTAGATTTTATGATAAATAGGAAGCACATATAATGTTGTTCGATTCTTGTAACAATTTACTCTATTATTGTGTCATAATTTGCAAGAATTTTACGAAAAATCCTCAAAGCTGGCTGTGAGACTTGACCTAAACTAAATACCAAAAAGCCCAATTCAGTACGCATTTGCATGCAAATTTGTACTTTAAGCTCCGGAGATATGGTTGAAATACGCTTTACGAAGTTTCTGTAGTTGAGGAATTTTCGTCATAACTGAAACCTCTTTGTAACTTATGGGTTCCTAGTAAATGAATCGCGTTATCATCAATATATGTGTTCTGGAGTTAAAATTAATATGCCATGAACGTATTGGACGCCATCATGCGTATGTAGATTTATTTATACTAGACTACTATTTATTTCAAAGACTTGAAAATGCTGTACTTCAGTTTTTTGTGTTAATTTTACGATTAAAACATACATATTTTAAGCACTTTCAAAGCGAATCGTGCCGGTTTCGCAGTTAGGTTATTTTATTACTATGTAAAAATATAAGGAGAGAGCTTATTAAACACAGGTTACTGCCTCAAACATTAGTTATAATGTCGATTATTGTATTCTGATACTGTAAAATACACAGAATTATTGCTCTCTATTTTACTTTATTACTAACGGTAGTTTGTATTTAATACTTACCCTAACTTAATTTTTTCGATATAACACATCTCTTATATATTAGATGCACTATCGAATATGTTATATAGTTTGTTCAATACATTAAAGTTAGTTTAAGTTCGTGTCTACAACTCCCAAATATTTAACAGATTTTTTAGGCTAGTGATAAGCACGGGCGTTTACCAGAGTAAACGAGAAAGCTTACATACATATACTCTAAGCGAAATTATTGCATGTTATTTTAGTCTTAAAAATCAAAAGTATACTTCTAAATAGATTGCTATATATTTTATTTATAAGCTTGTCAAAGAGACTCTATTATGCCAGATGGAAACCATGAATAGAATCCAAGAGAGTTGGTGACGATATTTATTGTGAATGCAGACAACGTAGATCCGTGACACTTACTATAGTGGCCTATTGAGATGCTTCTGTATCATAGGCCAGACTGCATTAAATGAGCGATATTAAGTGACATAGAAACTTTTACTTTAAGTTATAGATGAAACTGTTTTTAACTTGCTGGTGAATGTTCACTTTTATGGAATACTAGCTTATGCACGCGGCTTTGCTCCCGCAGACTTTCATCACCTGATTTACCCTCTTAGGGATGGAATTTCCCAAATTCCTTTCTTAGTGCACACTTACGTTATATAAAAAACCTACATGCAAAATTTCAGGATTCTAGGTTCAACGGTTTGGTCTCTGCGTTGATCTCTGGGTATGTCAGTCAGTCACCTTCCTCTTTTATATTTATAGATTTGAATGAGTCTTTTTGTTGGCCTTAATTTAGTAATTAAAAGATTTTAACACAATAAATTAATACTAAAAACTTATTTTTGATAAATTAAAGAAACCAATAAGGCCAGATTTACACATATATATCACCCTAGATGTGTTATATATATTATCATCATACGTCGTCTACCACTACTGATGATACTAATATCAGTAGCGATATAACGCATATGATATATTGCGTTACTCCATCCCACAAACCCAAAGTTCACAAGAGTTCACAGGCGATCCATCCCCTAAACTCGGTCAATGTCAGGGGACGTGACATCAATTCATTGACGACGAGTTGCTACGAGGTGCTACGAGGTGCTACGAGGTAATAGTGTGAGTTCGATCTGCGCTGTCGCAAAATTAACTATTCGGAATCACAATTTGCGTAGTTACTATAAAAAAAGAAACAAGTTAAAAATTTCTTCGTTCGTTTCTTTTTTTTTGTCGAGTTTGAATCAAATACAATGCATATAAATAAACCGTGCCGCTCTGTGCTGCAGTGGACTACAATGGGCTGATGATGATGATGATATATGTATGTAATGACATGAAATGTTTTACAGACAAAAGCCCACTACCCTGTATTTCTAGAATACATTTTATTTGTTACGGACTTAAGTTTTATTTCTTTGTAACTACAAACAGACAATAATAATAATAATAATTTGGCACATTGTTACGGAAGAAATATAAGGAGTGATGAAAGGAAAATTTGTAGATAGGTTTGATATACGATAGGTATAAATAAAAAAAATTCACATTTCGAAGCGGTAACTTATTTTTTGTTTCATTTATAACGCAGTGTAATTTGTTTTATATATCATAAATCAAGTTTGAAGAGAAAAAGGGGTTGAGAGGTGTTCTTAAAAACCATGCCATATCCTTTCGAAGCTCTATTTAAAATTAAATAAATCTAATCGTTTATTTATTTCTTCACCTTATTAAATAAAAAATCACTGTTATAAACAATTGTTACTGGTCCTCAAACCAAAGTAACATTCACAGTAGCTATCACTTAAAAATGCCATTATTCCTAACAACTTCCTTTTTTATGCTCAACAATATGAAGTACACTAATTCCTGTATAATTAGATGAGAAATTAGTATTTTAAACTTTCTACCAAACAGTATTTCTTGTATTTTCCTTTCACTCAATTTAATGTTAAGGAAAGAGAAACCAAATCAATGTGTACAATATTCCTTACCCTTTCCACGAGTCCTTTTCACACATCAGTCGATATCAAGTCACGCCCCTTACTCTAGAACGATAGTGGTGTTTGTTTCTTTAAACTGTAATTCATGAGATAAACTTGAGCTATACACGAAGGATTTTATGATAAATAGGAAGCACATTTAATGCAGTTTTATTATTTAAAAGCACTCCACTCTATTGTGTCATTATTGGTAAGAATTTTACGAAAGAACTGCAAAGGTGTCTGTTTGAACACATTTATAGAAAACAGTAAAAAGCGTATATCTCAACACATCGCTTGCAAATATATACTTTAAGTTAGAGAGGTATGGTTCAAATACACTTTGTTGAGTGTCTGTAGTTGGAAGTTTTTGCCGAAACTGAAATATCTTCGTAACCTATGAGCTCCTAGTGATTGATCCACGTAACTGCGTTGAGGTCAACCTGTGCCTTGTACACTCATGTAACTAGCTGACCCGCTCAGCTTCGCTTGCATCTCTCCATAAGAAATATTTTTTTCCCATTTACACAACATTTTCGGTCGATACCCGGCTCCTATTGGTTGTAGAGTATTGTTGCATAGCTTAAAACCTTCCTTACTAAATGGTCTATCTAACAAAAGAGAATTAGTAAAATCAATTCAGCCGTTCATGCGTGACGTCGTGAATATCCATACTTATAAAATAACAAGTCCTGACTGACTGACTGACTGACTGATTCATCATCGCCGAGCGTAAACTATAATAGTTAGGGCTATGAAATTTGGTGAGTAGGATCCTTTTATTGAGTAGACACGCACTAAGAAAGGAATTTTGAAATTTCTACCCCTAAGGGGGTGAAATAGGGGTTGAAAGTTTGTATGGAAGTCCGTCATTTTTTAAGTTAGAAACCTGAAACTTTACTTTTGGACTGCTGATTAAAAATGAGTAAACAGGTATTTCAGAGTTTTTGAATATTCAACCCCTAAGGGGTGAAATAGGGGTTGACATTTCATACATCGTCCAGCGGACAAAATTGTGAATCTAAACCATTCCCAGATCCCCTTGAACACACACAAAACATTTCATCAAAATCGGTCCAGTCGTTTGAGAGTAGTTCAGTGACATACACACTCACAGAAGAATTATATATATAAATATATATATATAGATAAGATCTCTTCTGACCATGTAGAATGCGTAGTATATCCGTGAGATTAAAGTAGAGAAACGAGAGAGTACGAGATGAAAAATTGACAAAACTAACTTAAGTGTCGAGTTTGACTATTGATTACAAAGTTGTTCTATTCTTAGTTTAGGCGTTTCGAAGTTTTGATTTTGGTCAAAATTATTTGCTATAAGAAATTGCAACGGAATTATAATTTATTTTGCTACTTCTGTGTTGTGGAACATGCACATGCCATTGTATTTAATAAGTTGGATCGACTGCAATCACTAAGTTAGCCTGTATTTAAAGAGATCCAATATGCCAATGAATGGAAAATTTTGGCAAAAATAAAACATATCTTGCATTTAAATTAGCGGTATATTCCAGTGATAAAGTAGACACATTTAATCTAAAACGAAATCAAAATGTAAACATCGCTAATATAATCTAGGTTTACACTGAAGGTCTTGGGTAGTGACACTATTTTGCGGCTGAATATACTAGACGTTGAACTATACTACGTCTTAGTTTTTTTAAATATCGCGAATTTACTTTGAAGCTTCGGCGTTTAAACCGCCAGATTTGTCTGGCTCATTGGGAAATATTTAAAAAAAAAATCGGGTTAGTATGTTGTTAGTTTTTGGTCTATATTATTGAGAAGTCTGAAAGCCTACGCTAACTTCTATAGCAATACACATGACGCGTATATTCGCATCTGGTGTAAATATAGCAGACGCTTAGTTACTTCTAATAAATTTAAAACGCGTCTGGTAAGAATAATGGCCCGTCATATTAGTCTAGCTCATCAGAATATATTTTATAATATTATACTTAATACTATAAATGTATAAAATTCAGGTTTCCGAAAATGACGTAAGTTAGTATGGTTTCTTTCCACCTTCGATACCTCCCAACTGTAAAACGGCCCCGATTTGAGCTCAGCGAGTAAACATTCCTTTCTGAGTGTATGTTAGACTACCGATCCTAAAAAATCATCTTTCCTAAAATGTCGTAAAACGTTTGTTATGCCAAAGTAAATTTTACTTTTCAAGTTATAAACCAGCGTCTGTCTTTGATTTACTATTATTTAGTACTGAAATAAACACGGTGACAGCTAAGATTAGAGATATCAAAAAAATGGACTAAGCAATAATTATTATTGAAAATAAATTAAATAATTCAACAACAAAATTTAGTGAGTTTTAGTTTAGTGAGGGCAACAACAGAATAAGCACCAATCTATGTGTACAGATTAACTAAAGGCATGTAAATAGTAAATACTATTTTTCCTTCAGAGTTACAAAATTTATCGATATAAAAACAATTCAGATTGGCTTTCTACGTAATTATTTTTTTTGTATTCGGGTAGGTACTGCATATTTTTTACTATGACATCATAATCGGACGGAGATCAATCTTCATTCATACGTTGAAGCTTTTGGGGGTCTTGATTGGTCAATAAGAGTAAGTGATGCGACTAGTGCCTTAACACAATGTCCCTTTCCCACCACATACGGCTCGTGAATGAGACGCTCTACGACGCAGTTCGACTTTTGTATTCAAGTGTCCTACCATGTTATGTTCTCCCGGTACTACTCCCAACAAATAAGCATGTTCGAAACACCCGATATTCAAGAGGAAAACTCGACATGCTCGGTAAGGCTTGTTGTATGCCAACCTCCTAGTTACTCTCACTACCTTATTGATTTTATTTTATGTATGTATTACTACTTTATTTTAAATTTTTATTCTGAAATTTGCTAAAAAATAAGGGTGCCACGTGTCAAAATAAATAGTATTTATGGTTAATTATTATGTTAAAAAGGGCTTAGACATGAAATGTCTCCAATCAAGGACTATATAAATTAGAGCATTATTTCGGAGAATAACCCTTTTTTTTACGTTGGGAAACCCCTTAGGACCGTCACCCCGCCGGTTTATATATATTATTATTATTATATATTATTATATTATATATATATAAATGTATTAGTTATGTGATAGTATGAACTTCATGTCTCTGAAAAAAAGTAGTAAAAAAATCGTTTCATCAAAAGTTTAAAACGTAAGAATGAATATTTTATTTGTTCTGTAGTGAAATAAATATACATACATTTCAAACGTTAAACCGAATTCTAAGAACCCGGGTTTTATGTGATTCAAACACAATAAAAAAGTATACAAAAAAATATTTAAACGGTTTTATTGAAAACTAGCCGACCCACGCAAACTCGTTTGCGTCTCCTATTGCCCGTCGCGTGATAATTTTCCCCCGTTTTTGAAACATTATTCATTGGTGCTCGTCTCCTATTGGTCTTAGCGCGATGATATATAGTTTATAGCCTGCCTCAATAAATGGGCTATCTAACACTGAAAGAATTTTTCAAATCGGATCAGTAGATCCTGAGATTGGCGTGTTCAAACAAACAAACAAACTCTTCAGCTTTATATATTAGTATAGATAATGTACTAAAAGCTAAATAATAATTTGGTAAAAATATTCAGTACATCTTTTAGCTTTTAGTACATTATTTTCAATAAAAACTTTTAAATTAAAATTTATTTTTAAGGAAAGGGTTAACTTTCAATTATAGGATTTGACCCAAACAACAACCAGGGCAAGCTAAATAAAACCATTTTAAAAGATAAGCAACATAAAATTTTACTATTAGAAACTTACAAGTAAGCTGTCGCTTTGCTTAAAGTAAATTTATGACACTTATTTGCAGTCATTTAACACATGATCTTTATTATTAGATAAAGACAGAAGAATTTAAAACAATCTACATTTTTTTTATGGCAAACGAGCTGACGTATCGACTGATGGTAAGCGATTAACGCCGCCCATGGACATCTGCAAACACCAGAGACGTCACAAGTGCAATGCCGGCCTTTGAGGGATAGGGGGGGGGGGTGATAGGGGGAGAGGGTTTTGGTTATGGGCCTCCGGTATCCTCACTCACTCGGTGAAACAAACAGAAAACCGGTGTGTAATAGTGCTTGCGCTGTGCAAGCACTATTTCACACCGGTTTTTCTGTGAGGCCGTGGTATCACTCCGGTCGAGCCGGCCCATTCATGCCGAAACGTGGCTCTCCCACGGTAGGAACTCAATATTATTTAAAATGCAATATTTATGTAATTTTGTTGTATTGTTAATATAGGTTCTTTTTCTACTTAAAATTTGCATAATTCTTTGTTTTCTCCTTATATCCAGCTGTCAAGGTTAAGTTATGTTTTAGACATAGTTACCCCAAATAGTTCTCTCTGCAGTGTTCACCTAGTTTGTAGAAGTCTGTATTTTTTTTATTTGTTTGGGTACATAAACTAAGTAAATAACTTTCATAGAAGACTCGATAGACTTACCATTTGTTAGGATTACCGGTTCACCCTGCCAAGAAGATAATCACTTCTATAGTTTGGGATCCGATAATATAATTTCAAACCACAACAAAGGGAACTCAAGCTATTGATGATATTTGGTGTTTTTGTTAATAACTTATAAGTTTTGTTATGTATTATATGAAATATAAATATAATTGTACATTAGTGGATACGACTCAGCAAGACGTACTCAAAAGGGAATATAAGACTAATGATGTGACTGTGATTATATGTCAAACTATTTCCATTGTCCAATTAAACTACAAATATATTATGCAGTCTTTTCTTTATAAAACTAAAGGGGGTAAAACTAAAGATTTGCAAAATAAAATTTTAAAAATTAGTCAAATAGTAAGTGATGGTCTACTCTTGGTTTTTTAAACACTTAGGCCCGTATTTTAAAAGGCGTCTTAAGTATCAGCTGAACTCTAATGAGCGGAAACTAGTTTAAATTCAAATCAAATCTCAAACGTCATTCTTATTATAGAATGCGTTTTAAGTTTCACTCAGCTGAAACTAGACTTAATAACTAATCTCAACTCACACTCTGTTCTCAATTACATTATTGCATTATCGAAATGATTATTCGGTATCACGCTTCAAATTAATTGAAACAAAATATATTTATTAAACATAATTTATACAATAGTGGTTATAAGTTTGTGTAGAATACACTATTGGCAGTGTATCAACGAAAACATAATAACAATAAGCCTCTCGTCCTAAATTAAATATTATAAACATTAAAATAAAAATGGCTAGATATTTACCTATAACCAAACGTTCAAATTGTTATCAATACTTGTCATGTTGCTTAACGTGCTCACCCTCAGGGTTGCGGAGGTCCGATGCCAGTCACTACGTCTAAAAAAACTGATATTCAGGTACGAGTAATACCGGTTGAACTAGTAGCTGACCCCAAATCTTGGGAATAATAAAGGCTAGGAAGATGACGACTTGTCATGTTGAAGTGTCAAACTATGTTTTGGTTTTTATATCTACAATAATATTATATTTCTGTCATAAACCAAAGGGTTATGGTGATATTAATTGAAACACATGATTAAATGTGTATTTTGAGTGTATTGTGTATATATTGTGTATATAAATGATAAGTAATTCTTTCGTAAGGTGAACAGAGATTACATCTGCCAAAATCTATTCCTGAGAGGAGATTTTGACATAAACATTGTTCTAAAATAAGCTATAGACAAAGATTCATTGATTTTTACTCACGTGATTAACGAGCAGTGAATCTTGTTTCAAGAGACGTTCAAAAATAAAATACTTTCTTAAAACTAGATTCATGACAGAGACGCCTTTTAAAATACGGGCCTTAGTTACCAGAAAAATCATTTTGTACATACATCTGACCACACTCGCGCTTCGCACACACAAGAGGGAAAGGGTGAATGCACCAATGCAATCGAAATACACACTCACACTACAATATGACTGCCTCGTTGGTCTTGCGGTTGGCGTATGCGACTGCTGATCGTGAGGTCTCGGGTTCGATTCCTGGGTCGGGCCAAATGTTTGTATGATCTACAAATATTTGTTTCGGAGTTTGGGTGTTTTCTATGTATAATATGTATGTATTTACAAAAAAAAAAAGTATATATGTATATGTATCAGTTGTCTAGTACCCATAACACAAGCTCTGCTTAGCTTGGGACTAGATGGCGTTGTGTGATAGATGTCCGAAATATTTATTATTAAAAATATTTATTAATATCGTTTTGCAATATCACTATCTTTTAGGTGTGAGTGAGAAACCGATATTAACTCCACCGTAGTCATTATATCCTGGTACAGGTGCCGGTTATGAGCCTACTGTAAATCGGATTTTGCGATGCTCTCAATGTTTTCCAAGGTAAATTCTATAACAGACAACAGGAAAAAAATACATTTCATTTTGTTTAGTATACTGATACTGGATTCTGATTACGATAATAAAACATAACGATGAGCAATTACATTAAAGGTAAAAGGCAGCTTATATCTATTTGCTTCGTCGAGTTTTGATGAGACTTGATTGTATACAGAATAATATTTCTTTTGTTTTTTCATAATTCACTAGCTGTTATGTACCCCGACACGCTTCCCTGTAATGAGAAATGTGGAGCAAGACTGATACAAAAAAAAAGACCAGCTTGAGAATAATTATTTATGGAGATTTTTTTGAATTCTTCAAATATACACTAAACGAATTGTCATTTTAGAAGAATAAAATATAATAAAAGAGCAGTCAAAAATGTATTTCCTAACTATATCAGTAATCAAGTTCAAATCGTGAGAATGTAAATGAGTGAATGACATCAGATGATGACAAGTCAAAATTAATATATAGCTTTTAGCCTGTCTTTTCATATTATTTTTACTTCAACTTGTTTTATTTTAAATAAATTTCATGAAATAACAAATAAATTTCTAATTACGTATTTTTGAAAGTCTGATATATATGCATCAAATATTTAAGTTTATATTTTGCTCCTGAATGGGATTTCTTTACATGCACATGTACTAGGGTATCAGGACTACAATGAAGTTGTACTGAAAAATTGCATTAGTGCATTACCTTTGCGTCCCTTCCTCCCTCTCCACGAGGTGGGAGTGCATCAAATAGGGCGCCGGCCGTTCGTTATTCCTTCTTATTAATTAATCATATTGCCAGAACTGCATTACCGTGTTATAGCTGCTTTAAAAAACGATTTTTTTACGTAAAAATGAAGTACAGATTTTTTAATATTCTTTTTGTAAAACGCTATTTTTCTGCATGCAAATTAATGTTGCAAACGTGATGAAAAAATAATTTGAAGCTTTATATCAAAATGTTTGTTACTTACAGGTATTTTTAAACCAATTTTTTGATTAATTTTATCATGTGAACATGTCTATTTTAACAGTTGTAGACATCTTTTAAATAATTAAAAATAACAATACTTTATAATCAGAAAAATATAATCGCTTACGATCTCACATAAATAATGTTCTGCCCAGTTGTTGTGTAAAATCGAATTGAATTTTTCTGCTTCAACGATGCGTAGAACATGATGTAACAATAATTAATATTATATAAAAACGGTTATAAATTTGCAAAATCATTCACAAAAATAGCAAAAAATAACCAACCAACCGAAAGTAAATTCGATTTACTTTACTTCAGAGGAATAGTGGCGAACAAGCGCATAACATAATAGTTGACTAACGCGATTAGAGATAACTTACACATCATCCGCCTATTGCAGTCCACAGCTACACACAGGCCTCTTCAATTGCACTCCAATTGGTTTTGATCCTCGGCTTGCCACATGCAGTTCCTGTCAGCCGTTTTGCGCAAACCATGTGCCCTATGGACAAGCACAAGTTAAATTATACATGTAATCTTTATTCATTAATGGTTTTACTAGAATGCTGTGCTGGTGACATAGAAAACTTTCCTCCCTGTGTGGTATGAATCTCACAGGAAGGAGGTACATCGTAGCACGTGAGTTATGCCTCACTCCGTGTATTTGTTTGTAGTATTGAGAAATGAAGATAGTAAGAGAAAGCACATAACTCCTTGCTTCCCACTCGCTGAGTTGATGCAGTAGCAGATTAATCAGGTTATAGTCAGAACATAAACATAATACTAACATAAAAAAAGTTAATGATAATTATTAGGAAATCATAAACCACAAAGAGTTTGTATTAGACTTCTATATATTTATATTATAATGCACGTGCAGATGGCCCATCTGTCACCCACAGGAGGTCACCACCCCTACCTCAGATCAAGTAAAAAAAGGTAAATAACGCAAGTAGAACAAGATAATGAAGCAGTTTTTTGTAAATATGTCAAATATGTGTAAGTGACTGACAGAAATGTCACCTTAAAAAAAAATGGCCCTGGAAATTGCAAAATAGGTAACATGCAAAAATAAACCTGTTTGTTTCTTACAAATTACAATTAGATTATACGTATTTATGTAAATGAAAGAGGCATGTATGTGTGAGCAGGATAGTAGGATATCAGTAGGATATCAAATAAAAAGGCATGACGTGCTTATTACAAACATCTATCTTTACAAATAAATGAAATTGGAGTGTTTGTTTGTAATATTAAATTAACAGCTTTTTACTTAACGCATATGCATGTATACACGGTACATTTAACAAGATAATATTTTTTAAAATTTTTGTTTGTTTGTTTGTTCCGGATAATCTCTGGAAAAACTGGACCGATTTTGACGAGTTTTTCACTGATATGTAGCTGATAATATGAAGAGTAACTTAAACTAAAACTTATAACAAAAAAAAACATTTTTAAAAGTTGAAGCGTACATGTTTTATATATTCTTAAGTGAAACAAGAATAATGATATCAAACAAATTATACAGTTTTGACAGACGCTTCAGTTTAATTTATTTGTATAGTTTTTTTAATATGTCAGTGAATGTACTATGCGTGTTTAAGGATCATATAAAATAAACATAATTATAAAAAGTAGGTACACTTGAACATAGTTCAGAGATCGTTTCCAACAATAAAATATATTGTAGGTAGGCAACGAAATTGAGGCATAAAACACTCAACTCCAGTTGGGGCTATTCACACGAATTGGATATCATTAATTTATATAGTAGAACATTTTTACTTTTTATAGTCTTTCAATATGTGATATTTTATATATTTCTTAAAAAACTTATTAAAGATTCTGAGATATTAAACAGACTTAAATCAACTTTTAGATGTTTGTTTCACTCTTTGAATGTTTCTATGTGATATACGAGTACAGTGTATCTAAACTTATCGCCTAATCATATTTATTTCTATTCCTTATCTTGAACTACTATGGTCAATTTAATTATGTTAAAACCATAAAATGTACATTTTTTATTAACTATTTTATACATTCTTTATTTGGGATAAATAAACTGATGAAATTGTAATGTAAACTTTTTAATATGTAATATACGTCTAGTTTAAACAGCGCCATCTATTCGCACAGTTTTGTATTCCACTAGCGGTTTACCTCACCACACCTAATTCTTAATGAAGAACTTTTGTACTAATATAATTTTTTGTTGTAATTAAAAAAAACTATGATTCATTTATATTTTATTATTTTTCTAATCATCTACTTTATGCAGTGGCGATGCAACGCGCATGACACATCGTCATGTAATGAATCAATAACCACAGTTTCACTCCCGAGTCACCAGGAATACATGAAACTTAAAGAGTTATCTTGTATTTTGGGTTTTATACATTCTATCCGATGTAATTTTGGTGAAAACGACATCTATACGCCCTCTATGAGTAACAACAAAACATGGCTTAGTAACTATCACTATAAAATTGTTGTTTAATAAATACTTTTTCAACATCATCTCAGACGTAAGAGGTCCACTGCATCACATAGTCTTCTCTCAAGGCTTTCTACAAAAACTGGTGCTACCCTCGTCCAAAAAAGGAAAAAATAAAAGTTATTCATTTAAGGTGGCTACCCGCATCCATCATCAGGTCATCGGTCCACCGTAAATTAGTTATTACAGTAAAATATAATATAAAAGTCAAACTTATATATTGGGTTAGTATTTACAAAAAAGTCTTTGAACGTTTATTATTCTAGTTACAGTGGGAAATAAGTCACTTTATTTATTGTGCCGAAGATAGAAGATAAGATAGATAGAATCCGAGGATCGAACCAAGTGTCGTGCAATTGGAAAGCCTATGTCCAGCAGTGGACTACGATAGGCTGATGATAAATATGACAATGATTTATTGTGATACTCTTCTCAGTTTGATCAATTACTACGCATTACTATTTTGTATGTTGTATGCATTACAATGTAAAAACATCATTATACATATTTCATCAAACCAGATAAAAATAAATCCAAAAACAATAATGGATAAGTGTTTAAGGCATTCTCTCGACCTGTCAATGAAAATCTATACAAATAAATAAAATTGGAGTGTCTGTTTGTAAAATTAAGATAACCGCTTTTTACTAAATGCATATGTATGTATACACGCTACATATACCAAAAATGTAGTTTAAAAATTTTTTGTCTGTCTGTCTGTCTGTCTGTCTGTTTGTTCCGCGTAATCTCTGGAACGGCTGGACGGATTTTGACGGGACTTTCACTGGCAGGTAGCTGATGATCCGAGGAGTAACTTAGGCTACTTTTTTTAGACTAACTTTGTCTCGCGGCGTTACTCGCGATACAACAATAACCGCGGGTAACACCGCGGGGTTCAGCTAGTATCTAATAAATAAAATTCTCGTGTCGCGGTGTTTATAGTTAAACTCCTCCGAAACGGCTTGACCGATTCTTATGAAATTTTGTGTGCATATTGGGTATGTCTGAGAATCAGACAACATCTATTTTTCATCCCCCTAAATGGTAAGGTTGACCCATCCTTAAATATTTTTTATGGCAAAATAACGTTTGCCCGGTCAGCTAGTTATTATATAAGGGACGATGTCCAAGAAAATTTTTCCTTTTAATGAGATAGCAACTAGATGGATCAGCTATTTTTGCTACTGTCAAGCATTTAAAGTTAATTTATAAGGTCTTTGGGTCTTTAAATCCACGTCATGATGAAATGTATGATCAAAATATAAAAACGTGAATGAGTTGCAATAGGGACCGTATTTCGTAAGAACCAAAAACGATCTCCAATAACAACAATAACATCGAATATAACGTCTTCTTATACATTTAAATGCTTGGTTTTTCCGTTCATTTAATTTAGTATTGTATAAAGAAAGATGCTTTCCATAATTCCATCACGTAAATATAAAACTATACCATGACATGCCTTATACTAAAACGGCGTTGTTATTTTTTTCTTTATATCATAATTTATAACATACACACAACACTGAAAGTGTTCACGTAAGGTTTCATTATAGACAGAAAGACCATTTCGTGTAGATTAACTGATTAGTTAAAAACACTCATATACCTTTAGAAAAAAATTGTACCAATTTAAGGAAAGAAACTTAAAGGTGTTGACACATATTCTTGCGTAATAAATCTCTGAATCTTTGCAAGCGATTTTTACTTAAACGTTTTTGAAATATAGCAAAAATTTTACTCGTGTGGTTTCAAGTACGAGTGTTTTGGAATTGGTTTATAATTTAAATAAAAACGATTCGACGAAACAAACGAACGATGAAAGTATTATTTTATAAAGCCATACTGAAAAAACATATTTATTTTATTCCTTTTACTGTCCAAATAATGTAAGCTTGTGTTTATACGAAATATGTTTATTGTAAAAACGAAACGCAACGAGTGTTGAGGGAGGGCGTCGGTAAGCGGGTAACCAACGTCTAATCGTCGGACGTAGTCGATCCAAAAAAATATAGGAACGCCAAATTTGGTTCGTTAGTCGTAGCTCAACAACGGATGCACAGAGAACATTGTGAACGGATGGTAGCTTTTAACATTAACGATTCGTTGGTTATAGGAACCCGGCAGGAGTCGAACCACTGTATGAATCCTTCCATTGTGTTAAAACTGTACACTGCAGTGTATGCTTTTGGCACACGTGCCAGGCCTCTTTTGCCATTCTAAACTGATTAATTTATTTCTGTGGGTATAAATAAGATCGTACGAACTTTCATACGATTGTCTCGTACGTACGTATCGATCATAATTTCGTGTTTCTATCACTAGGAACCGATAACTCACGAAGAGGTTCTTATTTCAGTGATGATCTTGCGAATCATGTCTCTCCACTAAACGTATTTCATTGTTATTTCAAAAGGCTAAAGTATACATTTGCAACCAAATATACAGAGACATAGGCTCTTTTGTTTATGTGTAAATCTGTTAAAACAGGTTCCTTTCAGATTATTTCTTAAAATTCTCACTATTTCTGACATAATAGAATAAAGTGCTTTAAGCCAAATAATCTATATAACATGTGCTTCCTGTTTATCACAAAATGTTACATGAACAGCTCAAGTTTATGTCATGAATAACAGTTTAAAGAAACGAACATCAACGTCGCTCTGGAACAGAGGGCGTGACCCGATATCGGATGGTGTGTGTGTGAGTTGTGGAAAGGCTAGGGATAATGTAGTGAGTTTTCGTATGAATATTTCACTGTTCTGTTTCACTAAATTAAGATGAATAAAAAGTAGATATCTTTAACTGTCCAATCGGGAAAGAAATTCTTGTTTTTATCATTATCAATAACGCAGTTTTTTTACGTATGTGGGTAACCAAAAGTATGTATGATACGATCGGTTTAGTGTGAGCACACCTGACATTTACATATTTTACAATCTAAACGTATTTTGTGAAGCAATAAAAAGGGTAGATAAGTAAATTATTATAAAACCTACCTGTACCGTTTCTATTAAATAATTGACTGGGCTAAAGAAATACATAATTAATGGCATTCTTATTTACTTTATTATCTTGACTGCCAGAGTCAGAAGAACAAATAAAGTGTAATAGATAATATTCATAACCAATAAAGATAAGTAATTACAAATATATTTCATCCTGACAGCTCAAAGTTAGAATGAGCACAAGCATATTCTAACTTGGGGATGTGTGAGTGTACTAACACTCAAAGCTTATGAAGGTGGAGGAAGGTTTTGTTAATGGACCAATCACAATGCGCATTTTCCTTTTCACTCTTACAATTATCCTGTCTCTACACCTGAATGAAGTTAGGATACTAACTCCATCGTAGTTATGATACCCTGGTACCGGTGCGGATAAAAAAGCCTATTCGGATTCGCAGTAAGCGAAAAAAATAAAATAACATTCCAGTAATAGAAAAAAACATGACATAAAAGTTGAAACTAAGTTTTTTTTTATTTATTTATACAAATGCAATTAGAAGAACAAAAATAACGATAGTTTTTCCTTTATGAATGTCTGTTTCGAATATACACCAACGCTTTCCGTGGTGTAGTGGTTATCACATCTGCCTAACACGCAGAAGGTCCCCGGTTCGATCCCGGGTGGAAACATTCGTCGATATCATCATCGTTTTGTTTGCAGTTCATGTTTTGTTTTCAGTAAGTGCAGTAAATAATGATTCAGTAAAAAAGTAAACCTTTGTTTGTCTATGGATATAAAAAAATACTAATATCAAAAACTAACGAATATAAAACCACTCATACCTATAGTTTAAACCTTACTTTCAATCCAAGAATAGATCTATAAGAATGATTTTAAAATAAAAAAAATATTCAATTCTCAGATGTTATATGTTACTATGATCTAACATGTTGCAAAACAATTTTAAGACGATTTAGTCAATAGGGAAATAATACTTCTATTAAGATATCTAAGATCTATAAGATTTGCAATCTTGTACTTAATCAAGATTAGGATTAATTGGTTAATATTTATTTTGCTAAACGAAATGTTATAATTTCAGTTTCCAGTATTTTACCGGTTCCATAATCCAAATTACACAATCATTAATTAAAAAAAGTATAAGGTGTGTGAATAGCTTCAAAACAGGCTTTTAAACAGCTGTCTCCTCTTTAAAACTCGTTGTTTCACTGGGGGACTTTGATTATTTAATATTTACTGTTGTGTCTCGCTACCATGACAAGGATAGCGAATAAATCTCAACAATCTGTGACAAAAATCTACATGCTTACATATTCGGTGCGTTTATCTTACGACAAAGTTTAAGTATATTCAAATATTTTTGGATTTGTTTAGACTTAAGATGTTTAGATTAAGATGAACTTAAGGCCAACAACGAAACGAAGTGGTAATCGTACACAATTAAACAATCGCAAAACTACTATTTTTTGTAAATTGTATGTTATAATTGTTGTAAATAAATAATAATAAAAAAGTAATAATCTTTTCACCACAATATTATAGGTTTTATAATTATTATGTCTAGCAAGTAATGTTATCTCTCAAGACAATATTGCGGAGGACTGGTGCCTAAGCTAGATATAAACCTATATTGTAGGTCACCAGGCCTCTGCTACGTGTTACAATAAATTGGCTATGTATATCATAATTACGTACTAAGGAAATATGATTACAATATTCAATAGTAATTTTGTGTTAAGTGAAGCATACATACATACATACATACATACATACATACATACATGCATACATATGTTGTGATGTGTGTGTGTGTGTATGACGTAATATAATGCATACTATAAGCTACATTTCTCAAACCGAGCCACCTACTGTTGCTTTGGTAATTTATATAAAGTATAAGGCCCTTTATTCAATTAAGTTTTATAAGACTGTTCATTTTAAGGGCTACTTTTAGGAGGTACATATACAAAAAAAGTGACTGAACAAAGGCTGGTGAGAGGTTGGACGAATATATAATAATAATAAGTGTTGCGCCGATTTTGGTGAGCTTTGGTAGGTATGGAGATTGTGAGGAGGATGTAATTTTTTTTTTCTCCTAAATAATTACTTAAGGGCTGAAAAAGATGGAGGAATTGTATGGAACACAATAACAGCTAAACCGATTTCAATAAATATTAAGTATGCAGAGATTTAGTAGTTTTAGGAATGGATAATTATTATTTATTTTATAAAGAAAGGTTATTATATCAGAAAATATCCCTTAAAAAGATGTCTGTAAGTTTGTTGTAATATATTATAATCTGTGAACCAAATTATATCAAATTTGAGCCATAAACTAAAGATAGTTATAAAAATCATTCAAATAAAATGTACGGAAGGCATAGTTATATGTTATTTTATTAAATAAATTACGATAAATTGTCTGTTGTTAAGAAGTAATCGTAATTATATAAATCTATTTAATTGAAATTAAATTGAATTAAAAACGATAAATAATTGATAAAATCATGCTATGTGAAAAGGTTTATCACAAAACGTTCATGTTCTGGAAGACGAGTGCCTTTAGACAATTTTGATATAATAAAAAAAAACTTCGTTTAAAAACCCGACTTCAAATACTAAAAAGTATAAAATAACTTATTTGTTAAGTTATTTAATATATAGAAATAAATATATAGAAGTAAGATTTAATTAAATACACCTTATACGCAAACCTTTAATATTGATGAAACACTATTTATTTGTATGTGCTACCTATACATATGTTAGAAGTCGGTGCCAAGCCGAAATGTAATAGTAGGTATGCACTAATCAAAGCAATTCTTTTGGTTTTTTCGATTTTTATTCTTTCTAGGCAAAGAGTTTTCTCTTGATCTTTTTTTTAAAGTCAGTTTAGTAGCTTTGCATGACTACTATTTATTAGATCCGTATCTTAAACTTTCATCTATCTTTTAACCTCTTCTGTCAGATCACCTGACTTTAAAGATTATAACGAATATAACTAAGGCTCTATTTGTGTATTTAGTACATATATAGATAGGTCTATAGATACGTATGAAAATGAAAGAATTATCCTCCAACTCCTAACTATTGTACCTTCCATCATCAGTTCACCTAAATAACTTGAAAGAATACGAGTAACAGTAACATGACATTTAAAGATTTATCTGCCACATCCTAACGGGTTGTATCTTCCATCATCAGCTCATCATCATGAAATGATGACTACCAGGTGTAAATACTGGAATAGCTTTAGAAAATATATAAAACCCTAGTACGTGCCTAACAAATTTGAAGGTTTCATTCGATTTCCTTGGGATCCCATCACCAGATCCTGATATAGTGGCAATGGGCCCACATGGAGAGTATACCCTTTCGAATACAAAAAGAATTTTTAAAATCGGTCCACAATTGACGGACTAATCAGTGTACATACATAAAAAAATACCAATCAAATTGATAAAAAAAAATACCTCCTCCTTATCAAAGTCGGTTAAAAAGGAGGTCAAATTAGCTACTAACGTGGGGATGAGATCGAGTCTCTTTTTTTTTGTTGGTTTTTTTGTGATATGACATCGCTTTACACTTAATCGCCTGGGAATTAGACCGGCTCCCCTTCTCACCGGTTTACGTAGCAGCTACGGACCCCCAATAAGCTTATTTGAAATATTGTGTTCATCTTAAAACGATGGAAAATCATGATTGCGCGATTCAGGTATAAAATCTTACCGTTTAATACAGCTGTACTGGTTTTAATAACTTTTATATGATTAGTTGCTTACGAACATAATACCAATGAGATTTCTTTGATATTTATTGATTTATATTTATGTATTTACAAAAAAAAGTATATATGTATTTATATCCATTGTCTAGAACTTATAACACAGGCTTGGCTAGCTTGGGACTAAATGGCTTGTATGTAGTGTAATTATTTTAAAATTTCATTTTAATGTATAATTTTTGTTTATTTCTCATTGTTCGTTGTTGAAATTAAAATTAAGAGATGTTAATTTTATAAGGCGCAAATAAACTAAGAGATAGGCATAATTTAGCGTCAAAGGCGCTTACAATGAAGTGTCCTCGGGTGTTTATACTGCCACGTTCGTACGAGTATCGTTACCGGCAGTGAAAAGAATACAAAACGAAGAAATTCGAACAAATAACCTTTAGGTTGGCAACAATAAGTGCAGTTTTAACACAATCCGTTTGCGTGCAAGCGCTCTAAAGAGAAGTACCCACATGTTAGAATATATTTTTCTGCCAATCAGTGTTTTTAAAAAAAACTGCCATAGTGTGAGTCGGATTCGCACAGGAAGGGTTCTGTACCATTATATAAACAATTCAAGCGTCTACCTATTGCTTTTATCAATATCGAACACAAATGAACAAAAAAATCACGTTTGTTGTATGGGGGACCCCTTACGTAATTATTTCAATCTGTTTTTTAGTATTTATTGTTATAGCGGCAAAATAAATACATTATCTTTCAAAATCTCAACTGTCTAATTATCACGATTCATAAGATACAACACACACAGACGGATGGACAGACAGACAGACGAACAGTGAATCTTAGTAATAGGGTCTCGTTTTACCCTTTGTGTACGGAACACGGTGTTTTTGATGTACCCAGTGATAACGATGACGTCGGGTTTAATAATTTAGCAAAAAACAAATAGGACACAAACTTAGGCAAAATAACTTTGGGCAGGCAAGCGCATATACAATGTCTAATAGCCAACTCAACAGGCACTCGCTTAAGTGCTGCCAATTTTATATAATTCTCTTTTGTTATTTTTTTTTTACTAAATGCTCTGGTATATTATTAAGTATATCAAGTAATATGAAACGGCATATTATCACACAAATACGTTTGGCCTGTATATTTTTATACAATTTTACGTTCTTGAGATTGATACGTGTGAGATTGCCTTCGGGCGATAGGGCCGCCAATTGTACTTCACTAGTTTCAGTTTTCCTGGTTAATACACTATAATCAACCAGGTAGTGGTTAATCATAGTGTGGTCGTGTATTATTAATGAAACATTTTAATGTTTGAATCACGGTTCGACAAAACTGTGTGAAGTTACTTGAGTCGAACCTATCTCCCATGTACCAGGGATTTGGAACTAAAAGCAACAGTAAATGTGTAACTCTAAGGTAGCAGGTGTGAGTGGGCGACGGTAGTTATCAACGGTTTGCTCCAAAAACATAAGTCCCATTTGTGAATTATGAATTCCTAAGAACAACATAAAATACCTTGGACTGTTGTTGAAATTTATTCGTCTGAACAGTATTTGCTATGAACATTTTGATAGGTGCTACTTAACAAAATCATTTTTTTTGGAAAATATTACCATCGCAATAAGGTAAATGCAGTATAGGATAACCTGCGGCATAATACATTAACGACTTGAAGAAACTGGTTGGCAGCGGATGGATGTGGACAGCCCAAGACCGGGAGGATTAGCGTTCTTTAGGCAAAGGCTTCATTCAGCAATAAACAAAGATAGATGATAATTTTATATACCAATAAATACGTTTTATTGTCTGCTTGAAGTAATCACAATGAATTATAATAAATAAATAAATAAATAAGCCTTTTATTAGTTCTCAATTTCACAATATTCATTTACATGCATAATTTGATAGTTTATTCACATTAGCAATCTATCTAATGTTACAAAAGAAATTCAAAATCACTAGTAATATATGCGAATTTGTGTTCATTTTCAATGATTTTTATTTGTGTATTTCAATATTTTTAGTACTGAAAATAATAAATACGATTCAAATCTTATACTGTTAGGTATAAATATTATAGGCCACCTTAACTTTGACCATAGTTTTTCACTTTTTTATCTTATGTTCTATTTTTTGTTTTCCAGTATCTCTAATATAGATCATCATATTCATATCCTAATTATTTTGCTGTCGCCTGTGTGTTTGTTTTGTCCATATAAATAATTAAGTGTAAGACATGTGAGTATGCTACTTCATTTTCATTCTCTTCTTAATGCTTTCTTATTCTTACTGTTACAAGGTACTTCCTACTAGGTACTTATATGTTGGAGGGTTGCAGTCAAGAGAAGAAACTAGCTTCTTTCTTCTCCCCCGCGATGACCAGCTAAATTGGGTTTTTGAATAGCAGAGGGGCCTCTACGTATTACTAAGAGCTGGAAAATGTCGTTTTATCCATGGTAAACTGTTCGTTATCATTTTTTTCTCTTAAGAAGGATGTAATTTTGTTCCTTTTCAGAGCTTGCTTTTTGTGGTTCGCACCATCTTGCTTTAGGGAAATGTCTAGATTGCGTTTTTGGGGTTTATGTTTAAAAAGAATTTCCTTAGGTCTAGGCGCGTTAAAAATTATAATTTTATCATATTTAATTATTGCTTTTTGCCTTCTGCTTTACATTTTAATAGTTCCGTTTGTAATTTTTTTCTTTTCTCTAAAACTAATTTGCTTTGTAATACATTGAGCTTGTTTTCATATATTTCTTCTTTTGTTATAATTCAATTTTTTTCCCATCGTTGTGACGGTAACCCTGACCGGCCTAGTTTGCTCCTTTTTTTTCCTATTCGATTTATTGATTCAATTTCGTTTCGCTCACAAGATATATTAACTCCGTTAATAAAAGCAAAAAATTTCAATTCCAGTTTTTGATAAGATTTATCTCCTTCCTCAATTCCAAAGAATACCAAGTTTTTCTTCCTTAAATATCCATCCATAACATTTAAAATGTTTTCTTGTTTTTTATTCTAATTTTGTTCTATAATTCTGGAATTTTCACTAATGTTTTTGTTCATAGCATTTAAGCTGTTTGTTATATTTTTCTCAATTTCTTGTCTTTCTCTTTTTTTTGTTCAGATATATCGGTTGTATAGATTTAAAAATTTTTGCTATGTCTTCCATAGTGCCCGCAATTTGTCAACAGGTGCCGTTAGTTCTCTTAGGATTGAAAAAGTCGTAGATATTACTTGGTTACGGGGTGTTCTGTTACTTGTGCATAGATGGCGCTGAATTAACAATTTGCTTTCTGGTTCAAGAATGCACACCAAGATGCTGTGATCAAAAAAAGCGTAAAATAAAACGCTTATTATTTCTATCCGCTGGTAGCACTGCAGATGTGTCAAGTGTCGGACCAGAAATTTATATTTATATGAATGGGGGTATTTTCATACTCTAAGAGCATTAGTAAAAGTAACATTTTCTTTTCCTAACCTGTCACTTTTGTAATTGATGTAGGTAAATGTATTTCTTTTGCCGATCCGACCACTCCAAGGTTATATCTGCTATCTCGTGCTGGGTTTTCAGCAGGTTTGATGCACATGTGTTGATATCTGTTGTTGTTTGATTTTTCCTTGTTTCGATCACTTTTTTACTAAAAACTCGATAAGTTCTATCTGCAAGTGAACACTCTGTTAAAAACCACACTTTTTGCAATTCTGGGTTTTTTAAGATTAATTTTGTAATTTTAACTTTAGTTTAAGCACGGACTCGATGTTATCAGTGGCTGTGTGGCGCCCTCTTTATTAATTATAATACTAACTCATATTTTTATCTCGTCACAAATATACGCAACACAAAAAAAGGTTTTAAGTCGTAAATTAGTGCTAAAAAAAGGTTTTAGTCCCTCTAGGTTATTTCTGATGTTGTAAATCTGCTACGAAAGTGCATGGTTTAGCTACGGCCTACGAGTAGACCCCTATGATAGGTGGCTACTTTGAATGAAATTTGATCCTAGTAGCTAGTCATAAATTTCATAAAACAATTTAATTTAGATATCCATTTGACGAGTGTACGATGTATGATTTCCTTGATATTTTATTGTGTTTTTTATTAGTTGTCTGTGAACAGATCTTAAACTGAACCACGCAGTGCTACCCGCGTTTATTGTTATATCGCGGATAACGACGTGGGATAAAGCTAGTCTAAAAAGTAAACTAAGTTACTCTCTAGATCATCAGCTACCTGTCAGTGAAAGTCCCGTCAAAATCGGTCCAGCAGATAATAGATCGATCCCAATATACTGTAGCACGACCATTCTCGACAACTGGGTTGGGTACATACCTGTAGTATGGCACCTCTGAATTCACAAGTTTGTATTTAAGGGCAAGCTGTTGATGTACGATCCTGGCTACTTAGTTGTGCCTGTGCAAATATTCGCCGTTAACAAGACGAAAACAACCAGAAATAGAGAGTGAATTACCCTTTAGCTCATATCCGATTACTCTTTTATAGAACTGGATGTTATTGTGTGAAGTAGTTTATGAGTTCCTCAATGACGTACGTATGTAGTATCAAAGGTTTAGTGTAATTTAGGGGATCGTATTACTCAGACTAACAAGTCTGAGTAAGAAAATTAAAAAGAATTGGACTTTAATGTTTAACGAGTAAGTGATACTTATTCCTGCGTCATATATTGTTAAATTAATAGAATTTCTACAAAACTAAGTCTGACCAGCTATATCAGCATATATACTATTATATACACTTTACCGATATTTATATTATCTATCAAAGTAACCACATTAGTTTGCAATAGCAAACTCCATATTCCCCCATTGTGTCTCACTTAGAAAGAAAACTAACTTTTATAAAATAGCGTGCGTTGAGGAGTCGTGAATTCTTGGTCTAATAGTTCAATTAAACCGGTCATTGATGACACATGAACAGAATATTCTAACAACTTTATAATCATTCGGATAACATGAACTGCAAAGGGTTTATAGCGAATCCATAACTTTATTTACATCATAGCACGTGGCACATACCTCACTCCATATGCTTGTAGTAAAGTTTTGATAAATGTAAATATAGACAGCAAAACTGGAATGTTCCATCTCAGCAAGTACCGTGAATATACTATTGGGAGTAAGAGAGACCACATGGTTAGTCTCCGATATGTTCTAGCTTCTAATAAGAATGAAGTAGAGATAGTACCTTCATCGTTGTTATAATATCCTAGTACAGTGGATTTATCATTTCCAACTCCTCCTGTTTTTCTTCTGATTAACTTCGTTGCGGGTTCCAAGACAGTTAATTTTCTTCCTGGGACTTCCCGAGTGTCATAACTCGGTGTGTTCGTGGGTCACTGCTGTTGATCCTGGTGTACAGGAGTTACAGTGGTGGGAATGTGGGCGGGATTAGTCCCACACAAAAATATCCTAGTACAATTGCGAACAGGAGAAGTCATTTATTCACTAACCGGAGTGGTAAATAATATTTTGAGGTTTATCAAACTTTGATACACTACACAAGCAGACAGAAAGACGAGGTATGAAATCTTAAGAATACACCAAGTAATTACCTAGATAGATTTACTATGAAACAATAAGGTTGAGCTATGTTAACTCGTCAATTGATATTACTTCCGTTAAGCAATTGGATTATAGTTATTTATCATGGCTGCTTTTTACGACATTCTTATGGAGCTAAAGTATTAGGGATATAGAGAATAAATATCTAACTCAACTAAAATGCTAAACTTAACTATTAAATTTGTCTGAGTAAATACTCAAAATTTGGATATCAACACGTAGTCTCTTCGTATTCACCCAGTTCAGAAGTTAGGGCACTGGTGCGTGAACAGCATGGCGATTAGTAGGGTCAACTTGAATTAAAATAAATGATTAGAATAAGCGAATTAGAACTGCGTCAGTGGGTGCACTAATGTCGTTGTAACAGCTTATTGAAACAGTAGCAATTATAAAATTCTAACTCCGAAGTACAGGTAGGAGGTACTTTTAAAATCGTCTCGACATTTATTTACATATGTCAGCTTTCCCTCTTAAATGTTACTAATTAAATAACAACTCCAAATAAGAATATTCCGACAGCCATAATATCTCAAGCAACAAAAACGTACCAGAAAGTAACTTGTATTATGAGAGTTATATATCTATGACCTATGTTAATTTTTTGTCGACGCCTCCCATATCTTGTAGGTCCAGTATTATTTTTCTATTAATAAAATCGATAAAATTTGACACTAATTACTTTATTTTCTAATGCTAACTTTTGCATACTTAACACGCACTACGCTGTTAAACTCATAGTATCTGTACAATATATATGACAACGCAATCACGTCTTCTTATCACTAGGAACTGATGAGTTTCGAAGAGGTTTCTATTTCAGCGAGAAACTAGTGATTGAACGTACTCTTCAAAACGTGTTTCAACTGTATCTCTAAAGACTAAAGTAGAAATTTGCAAGCAAATATAGAGAGATATAGGCTTTTTAGTGTTAAGTATGAATCTGTTAAAACAGCTACCTTTGAGAGTATTTCGTAAAATTTTAACATATTATGACAGAATAGAGTGAAGTACTTTTTAATTACTTGATCTACATAAAATGTGCTTCCTGTTGGTCACTAAGGCTTACGTGAAATCTTCTAGTTTATGTTATGAATTATAGTTTAAAGAATCAAATATTAACGGTGTTCGAGAACATGGGCGTGTCATGATATAGGTCAATATTTATGTAAGGGTGTTGTGGAAAGGGTAAGAAATACAGGCAGCTTCTCCTCTCTTTCTGTTATACTAAATTAAGTGAAAAAAAAAAACATAAAAATTGCTTGTCTTAATATGTATTAAGTAATTGTAGATAGATAGATAGAATACTCTTTAATTGTACAACGTTTTACACATTTTCAAGAGAGTACATAAGTACATCTTATAATATAAAAATGAATCGCAAAATGTGTTGGTAAGCGCATAACTCAACAACGCCTGGCCAAATTTGGCCAATTTTTTTTTAAAATGTTCCTTGGAGTTCAAGGATGGTTTTTACGGCGAGAAAAATTCGAATAATTGCCGGAAAAACCCTTAAAACAGCTCTTTTCTTTTTCCCATACAAACGTTTTCTAACTAAAACGTAGTCAATTTGAGCTTTATTGCTATTGTATAAAGTTCATATTAAATTTCTTTCGTTTTACTATCGGCACGCGACATAAAATGCATCAGTTTTCACGTCATTCCATCAGTCAAATACAAACCGCGTTAACAAAAATATCATCACACGCGATGAGCGTTTACGCTCGTATTTACGAACATTGTTTTCAATAATCATATCGACATGCTTCCCATCAAACCCAATTGATTTGTGGATCAAGTACAAGGATTGTATGTGTGATGATAATTTGTATCAAATACGGAATAGAATGGGAAATCCAAATATACAAATCAGTGAAGAAATTTACAATGAAGCATTGATTTCAATTGAGGACATGTGCTTGATGATATCAAACAAACTATTAATTCAATTAGGTCTGGCCGCGCCTAATCGTCCAATGCATGATGCTTTTAACCAAGAGTTGCATCGAGAAAAACTGTATAATCTCAATACTTTGAAAGAATTAATTCAAACAAATCTTCCACTGTTGAATGAACAACAGAAGTATGTATTTGATACTCTTATGAAAGTAACAAATGATGAAACTGGCGGGATTTACTTCTTATATGCACCTGGTGGTACTGGAAAAACTTTTTGATTTCTATAAAGTTAGCAACAATTCGCTCACAAAATAAAATTGCACTTGCACTCACTCGGGTGGTCGAACAGCCCATTTAGCACTAAAATTGTCATTAAATATGCAAAGCAATAAAACTCCAACCTGCAATATTTCGAAGAACTCTGCAATGGCAAAGGTTTTGCAGCAATGTAAAATTATTGTTTGGGATGAATGCACGATGGCACATAAAAAATCTTTGGAGGCTTTAGACAGAACCTTAAAAGATCTACGGAGCAATTATAACCGATTTGGTGGTGCGTTGATTTTATTAGCAGGAGATTTTCGTCAAACATTGTCAGTGATTTCACGATCAACGCCAGCAGATGAACTCAATGCATGTTTAAAGTCCTCCAATTTGTGGAAACATGTCAAAGTACTTCATTTAAGCAAGAATATGCGTGTCGAGTTGCAAAATGACTAATCTGGAAACATATTCTCTAAACAACTCATTGACATTGGTAATGGCAAATTCCCTATAGACACGTTGACTGGCTGCATTAACTTTCCTCAAAGTTTTTGTCAGTTAACTCGATCAAAGGATGAACTCATTCAGAAGGTTTTTCCAGATGATTCTCAAAATTACAGAAACCATGATTGGTTGAGCGAACGAGCTATATTGGCTGCAAAAAACATTGATGTAAATGAAATAAATTTCAAAATTCAAGAACAAATTAGAGGCGAATCGAGGATATATAAATCAGTTGATTCGGCTACTAACCAAGATGATGTAGTCAACTATCCACCGGAATTTTTAAACTCGCTGGACTTGCCAGGATTGCTACCTTACAATCTTCAATTAAAGGCTGGATCGGTTGTTATAATGTTGCGAAATATCAACCAACCGCGTGCAACGGAACATGGTTAGCGATAAAAAAAATACTAAACAACGTGTAAGTATAAAGGACAAGATGTTTTCATACCGCGCATCCCAATGAATCCGACTGATGTGCCATTTTAGTTTAAACGACAACAGTTTCCAGTGCGGCTTGCTTTTGCTATGACCAAAAACAAGCCCCAGGGGCAATCATTAAGTGTTTGTGGTATTAATCTGGAAAACCCATGTTTCTCACATGGTCAATTGTATGTTGCCTGTTCCCGTGTTGGAAAAGCATCAGATTTGTTTGTCTATGCGCCAGGCAATCAAACAAAAAACATCTTATATCATAAAGCACTACAATGATAATAAAATATTTTTTTGTTAATAATTATGATTCACATGATTAACAATAAAGTGAATACTTTTAAATCCTTATATAATATGTTTTATTTAGTTATTTTTTATTCAAAATGCCCTATCACCGGGGTGACGGTTCTGTTCAGAAGATTTTTTGCCCCGACTATAAAAAACATAGGAACAAAACACTGCCACATTACAAATCTTTTTGACAGGACGAAGTCTGTCGGGTCCGCTAGTAATAATATATATTATACAAAAGGCGGCCTTATTGCCAAAAGCAATCTCTTCCATGCAATCTTAGGATAGAAAAAATATATCGGCGAAACAGTAAGTGTTGATGGTGCAATTAGTTTATAGAATTATCTTCTTATATATAAAAATCAATTGCTGTTCATTTGTCTCGCTAAAACTCGAGAACGGTCGATTTGGCTGATTCTAAAAAGGAGAAATTTTAATTTGAGGTTTAAACGGTGAAAACTTAAAAATAACTTTGAAAATCCAAATGTCACGCGTACGAAATAGCGGGCACAGCTAGTAAAATAATATATTTTAATGAATAAAATTGGGAACATATATACATATCTCTGTATAAAATATGTATTTATGTGTGTATATGTGTATGTGTGTGTATATATGTATTATCTATATGTATTTATTAATTGTAGTTCGGTATAAAAATTAAGTTACTATTAAATTCGCTGTTAATATTTTTTTGACAACGAATTTATCTCGACAGTCGGTGACAGAAATCTGCACGTTCACATGTTCAATGGTTTTAGTAATCTGTACAAAAAAGATATTAAATGAAGTTTTATAACTTAGTTTCTCTTAAAAAAAAATTTAAAAAGGCTCATTCTTTAAAAGTGTAAGTCGTACTCGCCCATGAAGGGTTCCATAGCAGCAAGTAACACAATGTATTTATTTTTAATATATTTGAGTTGATTGAATGAATGAATGAAAGGTAAATTGCGGTTTACGATTTATGAAGTATTAAATACTTACTAGATCTCGTCCTAACTATTTTTTGGTAAAAGTTTGCATGGTGGTGTACATTACATATTTTTTTTAGTTATATCATTCTCTTAGTTTAGAAGTTAGGGGGGGGGGGGGAGGAACGCATTTTACCACTTTAGAAGTCACTCGCGCAAACTACTCAGTTTAGAAAAAAATATGTTAGAAACCATAATATCATTTTTGAAGACCTGAAGACCTATCCATATGTACTCCACCTGCATGGGTTTGATGAAAAAAAAAGTTTTGGAATTTCAGTTGTGTGTGGGGCCCAAAATTGATTGTTTTTTTTCTATTTTTATGTGAAAATCCTAATGCGGTGTACAGAATACTTACCAAGTTTCAGCATTATACTTCTTATAGTTTCGAAAAAAAGTGGCTGTGAGATACGGACGGACAGACAGACATGACGAATCCATAAGGTTTCCGTTTTTTGTCATTTGACAAGGGAACCCTAAAAAAAAGATGGTTGAACAAAATCTAACAGTGTTGACTTTCATACCTGCCCTTCCAAGTAGCTAAATGCTACAGCGTCTGCAGATATTCAGATGGCGTAGCATACACATATATTTTCCAAACATTTTTTGTTTCATATATATACTATATACTCGTAATGGGTCTAAAACTGGTAAGCAACGAAATAAATAAATTTTATAATAAATACATAACGTGATACGTACATAACGTAAACTTGGAGGAGCCCACGATGCCAAATGGGGATTTACTCGAGGGGAGCAAAGCTTATATGATAAAAAAAAATAAACTGCATACAAACATACATACATTTTCATCGGTGGTCCCTCCACCAGCTTTGGATGTTCAGAAAAGGAAAAAAACTGTTGCATGGATATACTTGAGCGCGTCAGATACTGACAGCATCCAAGTTCTACGTATTTTTAGAAATGTACGTATGTTAATTTGATCATTTGAATTATGGGGGTGGTCGTACGTAAGGGTTGAAAATGGCAAAATAAAAAAATATCCTAGACAACCTCAATTCTAGAAACACATTGTTTTTTTATTCCAAAGTGACTCTACCTTGCCTGATGGAAAGCAAGAGCAGAATCCAAGAGTGGTGGGCATCATTTTGAATGCAGACAATGCAACGGTGCAGCATGGTGGCCCACACTGTGGCTGCCTATTGAGATGATTCTACTTCATTTAGCCTATGGTCTCGCTTTCAACAATGAAACACAACAACACAAATGCTGTCATTTTTGGTTGGTCTTCTTAGAGAGGGTAGTACCATCCCGGTTGAGCTGGCTCACTTCTGCATATAGGCCTCTCTCGTTGCATGACCTATGTCCGTGTAAACTATTAACTGTTAAACGATCTTATTTACTGTTGTGTACAATAATTACCAAAATAAACATATTTTAAACCGTATGTTTGTCAGTGGTTTCTTTTGATACTATTCAGCTTTTACAAAAAAAATAACGAAAGTCAAGCCGTCGTTTGTAGGGTGCCACCGTTGCTGAACAGAATTACTCATCAACTTTATGATCATTCGGATAACATGAATCGCAAGGAGTTTGCATAGAGTCCACAACGTACCACGTGACTTACACCTCACTCCATGCGCTTAATAGTAAAGTATTTATAAATATGAAGATAGAAAGAGATAGCGGAAGGATTAAACTCATAAAGTTATGCCACATACTGTAATGGGACGAAAAGAGACAGCATGATTATGTTCCGAAGTGTGCGAGCTACTAATATGAATGAGGTAGCGATAGTACCTTCATCGTAGTCATGATATCCTAGTACAATTGCGAGTAGGAGAAGTCATTCGTTCACCTAAAAAAAATAATTGGTGAATGTAAGTTAAACAACGGTCGGAATTTACTTTAAAAATAGTATTTATTCTTGATTTTTGTCTGTCTGTAAGGATAGGCCTATGTCCAGCATTGGCAAAAGAAGTTATTTTAGTTTCAAAAATCCGGAATACGCGGGTGAAGCTATAGGCAAAAGCTAGTACAAAATAAAATCAAAATAACATGTACTGCAAAAGTATAACGAAAATAATATAATAGTGCGGATTTTAGCAATCGTGTACAAACAAGGTAAGTTATATCATTTTGTCCTTTTCCTTCCTACAGGATTCTCATAAACGACTATTAAAATTTTGAATATCTATTTTTATCGACATGGCAAACTCTGAGGTCCCATAAAAATTAGTAAAGAAAACTCATTGGCATTATTGTATATTTAACTATTCCGATAAAAGTTATCTACAGCCAATAAGGCAATATTAAATGGTAAAGTTGTGAGACTGAATCGCGCTATAACTATTTTCCATCGTTTTAAGTATGTGAACGTTATAGTGAGTAAGCTCATCGGGAGGTCCGTAGCTACTGCGGAAAACGGTCATTATAGGGAGCCGTTCGAAGTCCATGTTAAGTTGTACCGAATGAGGGTTAAAGATTTATTCTATCGTCGTTAAAATCAACAGGGTGAGATACCTACAAGGGACTCCTCAAACACTCAGTAGTAGCTGATTTGACCTTCCATTTTAATATTTTTTTATGGAAAAAGTCGATGTTAAAACTTTTCAATTTTTGTATTTTCATTGGACTTAAATTTTTACCCTTGTAAAGCAAGGCAGTAATAGATTAATTATTTTTGTTGTCTGTTGTAGTTTTTATTAATAATTATTAGTCTATATCTATACTATTATATAAAGGCGAAAGTCTGTGAGTGTGTACGCAAAAACGACTGAACGGACTTGGATAAAACTTTACAGTAATATAGCCTATACAACAGAATAACACATGGGCTAGTCGCGATAACCGACATACGCGCGGGCGGAGCCATGGGCAACAGCTAGTAAATAATAAAAGTCACATTCTTGGAGTTTGATTTTAAGCTTTTTATTCAAATACCATTTTATATCTTATTTACCATTTTACAAACAATTCAGGTCAACTAAACAAGTATATCAGTTTATATTTTCCACCATCACTTGTATTACTATGTTATATATATATAATTATATTCCGACTATTTGCGTTACCTCGTTCAACAAGGCTAAAGTTCTGAAGAGGTTTCAGGTAATCGATCCCCCGAACTCGGCCAATGTCAGGGTAAGTGACGTCACAGCCTCCACGCGCTAGGGTGCAAACAAAGTCGTGGCTCTTATACGTACGTTACATACAAATAAATTATAAGGACAATATAATAGGTCTTTACCTATGAAATTGCTGTTTTGTATGCAATAAGTGAAAGTACTTATTTTTTCAAACTTTTTTATTTCTGTTATTCGAAGTAATCACCCATACAATCGAAGCATCTTTGCCAACGCATTGGAACTTTAATGATGCCCGTCTTGTAAAAATCAGCTGAACAGGAGGCAACAAACTCTTCAAAGGCATTTTGTACTGCCTCTCGGAAATTGACTTTTTTACCCATTAAAAATTTGTCTAAATTTTGGAAAAAGTAATAGTCGGTAGGTGCAAGGTCTGGTGAGTATGGCGGATGAGGGAGAGCTTCCAACCCCAGCTCTTGCAGCTTGGTGCTTGCTCCGGTAAGTATGTTTTGAGAATAAAAAAATAATATAAAATAAAAAATGATACAACGTACAAAAAATATTTTTGAAATAATGTAATAATAGAATTTGTTTGTGTTAATATTAGTGATGAAAAATTAAATTTATTTTGAGCAAATACACATTAGCATTAAAAACCTGTGCCTTCAAATAATTTATAAATTTTAAAAGCAATAAAAGAAGCTTATTTTATTATATCTGCAATTTTTTTTCCCCTTCAAAACCTATAGAGGAGTCATATATGCCATCATCATCTAAATATTCTTGGAGAGAGTAGTAGAAGAGAATAGCAATATCATATCAGCAATAAGCAGTTTTTGAAGACACTACTTGAAAATTATTGAATTGGCAGCCTTTTTGACCCGAATGCAAAAGAAGGAGGGTTAAGTTTTTCAAGTGTATGTATGTATGTATGTAAGTATGTATGTATATTTCTTTGGCACGCCCTAGAGCCTAAACGGTTTGTCGTATTTTTATGTGAGTGGTGTCAATAGATTCGTCTTAGTTGTGAGAGTGACACTGGGTACAACAAAATAATAAAAAAAAACAATAAAAAGACCTGAATTTAATCAAGATGGCAGATATTCACGCAGTCGGGTTTTTTTTCTTTAAATAAATTTACTTGTTATACAATTCGGTAACCTGATATAAACATGTGGAGCATTAAGTATTATTTAATACATTTTTCCCTGTAATTATTTAGAGTAAAGGGTGCGAATGAGAGTTACGTGGGATCATTTAGTGCAGAGACAATCGCAAGCAAGTACACTAACCTAAACTCAAAATGCATATTCAACATCAAAATTAAATTTTTTGTCAATAAAATTTGTTACTGATCGAAGAAATGAGTGACAAATAAAAGTTTATTTTATATTGATTTGGTTTTCAACGAAGTTATATTAAACATAGTTCCTTCAAAATTTTCAACTTAGTTTGGTTTAAAAGTTTAAAATTAAATTTGCTCTCGATTTTCATAGAGACTTTTTATTGAAATAAAACTCATTACTCTCGAGTAAGTGATTTATGGTCGTTAACTTCACTGAAAACGAAATGTCTTCAGCAGCAGTGAGTACTCAAGATTTTAAATAATCTTACCAATATTAATACAACATAGATGTGCTTATCTAACTATTTCACGGCTTTGGTAGCGCAGTGGTAGTTTACACGACTGCTTTGCATGAGGTCTTAGGTTCGATGAGTTTGGGTGTTTTGTATGTATAAAATATATTTATTTACAAGAATATTTATATCAGTAATCTAGTACCTATACGAGTAATAAAAGCTCTGTTTAGTTTAGGTCAAAATGGCGTTGTGGGTTAGATGTCCGAAAAATATTTGCGTGTGTACAAAGTTCTGTCAGATGTGAAACTTCTTTGGCAAATTAACCCTTTCTCACTCTCTCTCTCTCTCAATCGGGCTTAATCGCTCTCTCCCTCTTCTTGGATAACAACGTCCCACGTTTTTGTGTCACTTTTATTGAGGTTTATCCATAAAAATTTTACCCTCATGAATTTAAATGATTTGATTGAATGAATGTCTTTATGAGCAATAAATTCGTAAAACTTTTCACCGAAAAAACATTCTTGATTTTCCTTTTCGATTAATTCAATGTTAAGGAAAGAGAGGCCAGACAGAATCAATGCTGACTGTTCCCTATCCATTCTACAAGTCCCTCTTACACACCAAACTATATCGGATAACGCCCCCTATTCCAGGACGACGTTGATATTAGTTTCTTTAAAGAACTGTCAACTTTTGTCATAAACTTGAAATATTCACTTAAAAGTTTTTGATAAACAGAAAAAAATATGTGAGATAGGATTGAAATATGTTTGCGGAGCATCTGCAGCTGCGAGTTTTTCACCAAAACTAAAACATCTTTACAACGTATGAGTTCCTAGTGATTTAACCGCGTATTTGCGTTGCCGCTAGCCGCATAACGTTGAAAATTAAATTAAATAATGAAATTAGTAACGAAATTATTTTCTAAAATATATGGACACTAGTTGCTGCCCGCGGCTCCGCCCGCGTATATGTCGGTTATCGCGTCAAATAGTAGCCTATGTGTTATTCTGATGTATAACCTATATTACTGTAAAGTTTCATCCAAATTCGTTCAGTAGTTTTTGCGTGAAAGAGTAACAAACATCCATCCAAACATCCATCCATCCTTACAAACTTTCGCATTTATAATATTAAATAGGATTTTAATTGAAGTAAGTTATAGGAATTTGCATTATTTTTATTTTGCGACAAAATAGATACGACGTTGAATTATATCACGTTGTAGTTGATTATTGGCGTCGCATTTTCAAATTATAATTATTACCCTTTATTTGGAGTTTTATCCAAATTATTATGTCGGTTGTTAAATTAACTTTCCATGTTCTTCTTTAAACATAATCTAACTACCCATACTCTCAATGCATATCACAGTCCCTAGAATAATATAAGTATTATATGAATATGGCTTATATTATTTGGGTTATGGCTAAATCAATCTCCAAAGATACAGAAATAGTTTCTTTATGGTGAGCCATTACCAGAGCATCATACCTGCGTGAAGGTATGACATCGGTGTCTCTTTCACACCCAGAATCTTCGAGTGGTCTTGAGAAGAGATAGATACAAATGTCCTGATTGGTGCATCAGCAAAGATTGCCTCCCTCACTACAGGGTGAGAGTGCACCGCCCATCCTTCAATACTGTATTACCAGCACTGCAGTCTTGTAGAAGAGGTGTCTTTTAACAAGTTTTTTAGTGAGAAAAATCTATTAAATATCACAACAAGCATTCATGAACAATCTTTTATAGTGGTACTAAATCCATGCTAATATTATAAGTGCGAAATTGACTCTGTTTCTCTGTCTGTCGCGCTTTCACGCCAAAACTACTTATTTTTAGTAGTTATATCTTTGTAACGCTTGTATAATAATGATGTAATTCATCGTGGTCAATATCCATTCAGTACACACCGCATTAATCACGTGCGAATAAATTTTCTGATTACATCTATGCCCATAGTTATTACCTCAGGTTATTACAGATATAATATAACTCTATGTCTATGCACGGTAGAGTCTAATACGACGCATGCGTGCATCAAAACTCCGCCCCTTCGCTACGTGTCTGAGTGGGACAGTAATATAAATAAATACAAAAGTACTACCTCCTCACTATTTCTTATCGCCTGGTGTACGAAATCCATTTGTGACCATTTTCAGACATGACATGACATTATGACATGTCCAAAATGAAAAGGCAAATTAATGGTTGAAGACAATGTTTTTTTTTTTATAAATTAATTTCAGACAACTAGATGACTCTGTATCACTTTTAATTTGACATATTATGCTAAATAAATATCCAATTGTTCTTTTTAATTATATTACTAACTTTTATGAAATTGCTTGCGCTGCCCAATTTGAACAGAAATAGATCTTTGAACCATAAATTATAAATTTCGAGCAAGATTATTTAGTAAACAGTGAACGCTGTGGTGCTAATTGATTTTACCATCTAATTTGTTCGGCTTGGCTTTGATATATTTTTTTACTAAAGTCTGCTAAAATGACTCTACTCTGCTTGATGGAAAGCATTAGTTAAGTCAAAAGTGAAGGCTTATTGAATTGAAGGAAGGGTTATTTATTCACTGTTGAAGTTAAAAAGAACTAATACTAAAAATATAATGGAATTGAGAACCTTTCGTTTTTATTAAATTTGGTTAAAGTAATAGTTAAGATTAAAAGTTATAAAATATAAAATTCGTTTCAGATTTGCTTGGCCATTTTTGAGCCGACTTAACCTAAGCTTAAAGGATAGACCTATACTATGTTTTTTATCTAGACGGAATAATTATGAGAAGCGTTACCTTAGAACCCGTGGGAATAGACCTTAGCTGGTAAGCTGAGTAGATATTGCATTATTATACAAATTAAAAGAAATATATTAATTTTAGGGCCTCATGGCTTAAAATCAAAATATTGAGTGGACACAAATAAACTTGGATCTTGAACTTTACCCTCCAGCTTCTAGCTACACGTCACGTCACGTAGAAAAAGACCACATGTGCAATATTTATCGGTGTAAGTAAGGTTACCATATTTCGTAGAATGACGCGACTACTCTCTTGTCTCTCTTGTCACTAAAATACTAGCACGACACGCATATAGGAGATGTGTTTAGTTTAAACGGGGCACAAACAAATAACCAATATTTAAATGAATTAACATACCTTTAACCATATAATTTTCATAAACTATTTTTTTTTGTTTCTTACCTTCCTTACCTTGCCTTTAGGTAAGGCCTTCTTAATGTTTAATTTCAAATTAAAGTAACGATGTTTTAATAAGTTTACTTAATTTTTGACAGTGAATTAACAAATCAATTTTTTTTTGTTTCTTACTAAACTATTTTTTTTTGTTTCTTACCTTCCTTACCTTGCCTTTAGGTAAGGCCTTCTTAATGTTTAATTTCAAATTAAAGTAACGATGTTTTAATAAGTTTACTTAATTTTTGACAGTGAATTAACAAATCAATTTTTTTTTTGTTTCTTACTAAACTATTTTTTTTTGTTTCTTACCTTCCTTACCTTGCCTTTAGGTAAGGCCTTCTTAATGTTTAATTTCAAATTAAAGTAACGATGTTTTAATAAGTTTACTTAATTTTTGACAGTGAATTAACAAATCAATTTTCATGAAGTTCTGTATTTGAGAAGCCTAGTTGGATAGTAATTCTAAGCTACTAGCTACACTACGACAAAGAAATCTACAACCACTCTCTCTTAATTATTTAAAAAAAAAACTATTCATCATAATTCACGATCTAATTTTTTTTTTTTTAGATCTCAATAGTACGAAACGTAAACGTATAGTCCCTTGACTTTCAGGATTTTGTTTCCAGTGCGGGAATCGCTTTCTTAAAGAAGAAAAAAAATAGTGAAATAAAAACCAACTTCATCATCAAAATATTAATTTTCTTTCACTTTTTCTTAGACTTAAACAATTCTGAATGCTCCATTTTGCATTGTTTAAGTTATTATTCCAAGAAGGGTGTAACTAGTAACGGCAGACGGGTTTATGTTAAGCGCTACAATATGGATACTAATGCATTAAGATAACTCTTATAACTTTCCTTAAGTCGTCAAGCTCATTTATCAAGTGTTTTGATGATTTAATAAATAGCAGTTGCGTGCTTCAAATCTTAATTTTTTATCTTTAGAAAGAGTTAGTAAAATTTTAAGTTAAATCAAGTCTCAATTCACAAATGGTTTGGATATTCCGTAACGAAAGACAAACAAAAACTGCTTTTGAAGCCTATTTACGTTTAATATTGAGTTAAAACAGTTAAATTTTACGATAGTCTTATATTTTTGAGTATAAACTAAGGTTATCCACTCACATTACGGTAAAGTAGTTCTTTTATCTACTCTATACATAAAGTTACGTAAAGTCTACGAACGAGCTACGAAACAGCTACGAGCATTGTTTACGATGAGTTTTCTCCCCATATTAATGTTTTGTCGTATCTTGAGATTTTTTTATTGCTGCATAGGAAACATGGTAAACAATTAAAATACTTATCTTTACTTTCAAAGAAAAACATACTTGTCGATTAGTCATAACTGTCTAGTTTGTCGATTTTGTTTCCAACCTAATCACATATAATTAAAAGTATCATTATACACGTAAGAGTGATTTGCTCGTCTCTAAAGTTTAATAAGAGAGAGAGAGAGACCATTGATGTTCAACTGAAATTGAGCTAGTGAAAAAGCCATGCGCTTTCTTTTATATGGCTAGACTGTAAGCACGTGGAGTGAGTCAAAGTAACCCACGTGCTACGATGCGCACAAAACTGAATAACTCTTCATGTTTTATGATTTCCTAATCACAACTATTGACGTGCATTTAAAAGACCATGCGCACAAAACTAAATGACTCTTCATGTTTTATGATTCCCTAATCATTTGAAACTGATAAGTTCAACTATTGACGTGCAGTTAAAAGACCATGCGCACAAAACTGAACAACTCTTTATGTTTTATGATTTCCTAATCACTTGAACCTATTAGGTTCAACTATTGACGTGCATTTAAAAGACCATGCGCACAAAACTGTTTAACTCTTCATGTTTCATGATTTCCTAATCTCTTAAACCTGGTAGGTTCGATAATTGATGTGAAGTTGTACGACCATGCGCACGAAACTAAATAACTCTTCATGTTTTATGATTTCCTAATGACTTTACCTGGTAGGTTCAACTATTGACGTGCAGTTGAAAAACCATGCGCACAAAACTGAATAACTCTTCACGTTCCATGATTTCCTAATCTCTTAAACCTGGAAGGACCTTCATCAAAAACGCTCTACATTCCTCTACATTCAAGTCAACTGTATAATTTTTGGATGTTTGCAATTTTATTTATTTCTTTATTTACATTAAACCCACGTATTTAATCTCCATCGCACTTGACATTGGTAGAATTGTCGACATCGGCAGAATTTGTCATTTATTAAGAAAAAGAGAGAAGAAAGAATAATTGAAGTTCGAGATGATGACACAAGCTCCGACAACACTGGCGATGATGATCTTGTCTGTGCTCCTCTTCCTTAATAGAAACTGTTTTAAATATAAAAGTTTTTTTATTTTTCAACATTAATTTTTACAGACAGGGTTATTTTTGGACCTCCCGCCAAATTTAAATAATTGGTTCGGAACATGAAACTAAACAACATTTCCAAAGGAAAATGAGTAGAAAAGTGAAAAAAATTGATTGATTCTCCCATAAAAAACTGTTCGATCACGTGGTCAATTTCGTATGGAAGGTCTGAATTTTTTTTTTCACTTTTCGACCAGTGTTTTTTTGGGAAAAATGTTTACTTTCTTGGTCTGAACCACCTATTTAAATTTGATGGGAGGTCCAAAAATAATCCTGTAATAATAAATAGTATATAATTTATAGTAATAACGATATTATGAATATTGACCCACCGTCTCTTATCTATAAAATGTTTTATATATCTAGTACAATAAAGAATTTCCCACACTCGTAATACACTCATACCATCTCGTCATAGTTGCAAGTATTTTATAATGTTATATTTTTTGGACTACTAGATATTTTCTGTTTCCCAAAACTAGCCCATCTGTCAAAAACTATCGCTAATTTGTACAGGGTATAATTGTAAGATTTACAAATGTTTATTTAATTTGTAAGGGCTGCGTGTAACTAGTAGGTAGGTAGTACGTCTGTTCTGGTGGAATCATGCTACCATAAAACCAACGTGCGCACTTTTTCTATCTTTATCTGTGAAACTGCATCTTTTAAAATCCATGACCGTCTAATCTTTAAGTTAATGCAGTTGTAACAATTAGCACAGTTCTAAAAATATGATAAGTACATTAAAATAATTAAGACGATTTACTTAATAAAGGTTATTAATCTCATAACTATTCATTACATAGTGGTACAGGATCTTCCATTCTCCTTTATATGAATGTTAGGCAATATTTAAAATGAAATTGTGAAATAAATATTTATTTATTTATTCTTAGCATAGGCAATATAAGCATGGTTTTTTAATTTGCTCTGTAGTTGATACGTTTTTTATATATTTCATACTTATATTTCAACTAAAAAATAAACTGCGTTAAATTAATAAAATCAAACGTCATACATCAATTGTATGTAGGTGTAAGTAATTCATGAAATATTAAAATCAAGAGTACAGTTATAATAAAGTGCCACTTAATGTACATCCATCATGTGATTAATAAGTGTCAGGTTGTCAGTGTCTGCATTTAAACAATATTTAAACTTAAATTTTTTGCTGTTTAGTTAAATAAGTTTAAAAGTAACGATACAGTGTAAAGTTTTTGTTTCCCGCACCTGCACTAGGACTTCATGATAATAGTAGAGTTATCTTAGTTTCTCATTCACACATAAAAACTAGTTCATTGCAAAACGGTGGGTAGTATTGTTGTGTGAGTGTGTATTTTGATTGGTGCATTAAATAAGCTCTTCCTTCCCCCTCTATAGGGTGTGAGTGCATTCGGTTCATTGAAAAAAAATGATTCTCAACAATTGATGTTCAGTGCCAACAACACAGAAAAGACGAATCACATTATTTAAAAAAAGTTTTTTTTAATGAATTTAAAATCACTTTTTTTTACAATTGTGTTATGTCTTATGTCGGAATTCATCTAAAAATTTCAACTAACTATCATGATTCATGAGATACAGCCTGATGACAGACGGATGGACAGACAGACAGACGGACAGCGAAGTCATAGTAACAAGGTCCCATTTTACCCTTTGGGCACGGAAGCCTAAAAAGAAATTAGCTGAAAGAGAAACAAAACGATTTTAATGAATATGATCTAGTAGCACGAATTTTAAATCTAAATAAAAACGAAAATATTATTTTACTTTGCAGTGATTTACTAAAGGCGGTTGATGTTGAGGATTTCCAAGATTTGCTTTATTTTATAAGTGGTGTCAGTTCAGAGCACTAAAAGTATTCATTTTCAGAAACTAGCTTTAAATTGTTTTCTTAAAAACAAAACTTAACAAACGTTTTCTGTATCGGCGTTAAGTTCGTGAACTTAGGTTCTGCGTAGGTTTTTTTATCCGCACATGTACTAGGATATCATAACTACAGTAGAGTTCATATCAATATTTCATACACATTTACGAGTACCACGATATCGATGTGTGAATAGGAAAATATGTATTGTGATTGATGTATTATCAAAACCTCCCTTCCTCTCTGTGAGGTGTGAGTGTATTCCGTTACACGCCCGTTACTGCAATCAAAATTTTATATTATTATATCATTGTAAGAGTGGGATCTTCTGATTCGAATTTTTTCACACGTAAAAGGACGACTCAGACATTTTGATAAATATGTAAACACGCACTTTTTATTTAATAAGTGGAAAAAATGTTAATTGGGAACTTTTTTAATAATTCGTTTGTTACCACATTCAATTATTTTTATGGAAACCATTTATAGTCTGGGATTCCTGGAACAATTTTTACAAGTTACTACTATCAAGCTAATTTTTCGTGAGTGACTTCATTTTGATGAATGGTCCATCTTTCACATTACGTCAAATGTTATAAACAGATAAAGCTTATGATACTGTATGGGTAATCTCTAGATCTACTGAACTGATATCGAAATTCATTTCACCTATAGAAAGCCAAATTACTGTGAATGTCATTTCACACTTCATACACTAATATTATAAGCGTTAAGGTAAGTTTGTTTGTTACGTTTTCACGAGAAAATTACTTAACCAATCGTCATGAAATTTGTACACATATTCTTGGACGTATTAAAAGTAACATGGGATACTTTTTTATTTATGTGAGTGAAACCACGGGCAAAATCTAGGTAGGCTATATAGACCGGAGAGAGATAACTGCGAAATCCGACATACACTGAAATGCTTCAAGAACAGACTTGACAAACTTGATACCTCCAAGCTATTTCAAACACACACATCCGCCTTCTAACTGCTAGTGTAACATACCAAATAATTATAATTACTATTTTGGCAAACTGAGGATCGATTCACGGCGTAAGATCTATGTTTAATTTTCTTAACTGGCACACTTATGGTTTTGTGACATGTATATGTCAATTTTATGACACCGCATTTCGATTGTTGAACTAAACTGTAACGCGAAATATAAAAAAGAAAACGTTTATAATTTTCCTAATAAATTCAGGATTATTAAAATATGGCACGGTATACTAAAGTAGGTAGTTTATAAAATTACTTTAAAATATATTTGAAAACAATTGTTTTGAGTCGCGGGGGACTTTACAAACAAACATAAAACGTCAGGGACACTAAAACACCCAGACTCAGCACAACAATTTAAAGATACACATCCTATTTAGGATTTCAATTCACAACACTTGGCACAATAGAATGCGGCGTGGCGGCAGCTTAAACCACTAGGCTAACGGTGCAGCAAATAGTTGTTGATAGATATAAAGTGACATTATAGTTTTTATGTGCACATTATAATAATATTAAATATATATCCAGATCTTAACGTTATATTATCGATTTGTACGTTGATTATAATGTGTTTTTATATTTCATAAATAAAAACATATAGCAAAATAAAAATTACGTAGACTGCTACGCAAACCCGTAGATCCATATACTATTCCGTAGAGGAGAGCTACGGACTTGGGTAATAGGTAATAGGTAACGCTAAGTACAGCGTTTTTTTTAACGTGGTTTCCCCGGTAGGCCTATTTCACGGGTCAGTTTTGATCCTATTTAATTTGAAACTATTGAAAAATAATGGATATTGAAATTGAGATTAAAAAAATAAAAGCGCTTTCAAAATCTTCTTCTTGTTCTTCTTCTTGATCTTTTTGTTCTTGTTCGTCTTGTTCTTCTTCATCTTCATCCTGAGTGTATGTAAACTGCGTTAATAGCGATGTATCGCATGTTGCCTCGTTGAAATCAAACGGATCCTCTACTGTTGGTGATTCAATATAAGAGCACAACCGGCCTTGACAATGTGTTTTGCCGGAGAACAGAACAGTCTGACTTTTTTGCAACCACTTTTATCACTGCATCCCTTTTTGCAGTTGCAAAAAATCGAGTTTAGCAGTTTTTCCGGCGCAGGTGGAAGTAAAGTGTGCACTGGTTCTAATGAATTGTTGACCAACTTCCAAACCCAGTCTGTAGGGTCTAGCTGATAACCAAGCCACACTTGAACTTGGTAATATACCCTAAAAAGATGTTGATGAGCAGCAACTGAGGTTGGAGGGAAGGAGGTTGCATGAAAGAAGCATAGCAAACGTGATAATATTTAGCTTCTGCAGCAACTAAATCATATTCAAATTCGAGTCGAGCAAGAACAGCTTTTGCTGTAGTATCGTTACGAGTCAGACCTATTTCCAGAATTGAATCTTTAAATTGAAGTGTACTTACTTGACTGATTTGACGGCGAATATCTGAAGGTTTTCTTTTCTCATACTCTTCATTCAATTCCTGGCCACAAAATAGGCATTGTTTTTTAGAACAAAAAGCTGATTCACTAGAACGTAATTTAGTACGAGGAGGACTTTCTGTGGATGTACTGGCTTCTTGTCCTTCACGGTGCCTTTTATTAGCTGCAGCAATAGAAGACTTTCGAGTATAATTTTTAACTGGCGTTCAAGACTAACAGTATTTCAGTTATTATAGCAGGTATAAGACCCTAGCCATGCACACCATTGAACAGGGGACAGATGTTTGCTCAAGGTTGCAATGGCGTAAAAATTAAGAGACTGGGTTTCATTTTACGTGATATTCTTATAGTTATAACTTATGTATATTTTATATTAGTAGTGTAAGTTACAATGACCGACAGAAAAACATTTTAACATATATTACAACTATAGAGATGTATATATACGGTGCGTACTCATGCATATTATGACGATTACAACTTTTTGAATCGTCATATCTCAAAAACGGTGGCTCGTAGTGAAAAATGTATTAATATTTTTTTTGTAGATAATTTTATGATCTACAATTTTTGTCTGAGGTATTTTTATGACAGAACTTACCGTTTTGCTGAAAATCGCGAAAATCTCATTTTTTGACCTTGAATATTTTTTTAATTCCTTACTGGGGAAAGATGGGAAACTTTCAAATTTTGTTTTTAATGACATTTTAAACAATCTTACCGATTTTCAGCTTGGTGGGAATTTAGGTGACTTTAGTCTTATTTTTTGGTCTAATTTGACCGGACTAAATATATTGTACATATTAGGTCCTTACATATCAAATTGGCATTTTGTTGCACTAGTTTTAAGTACTTTTGCAAAAGTGCACAGATAGAAAAAGTGCATAGATAGTAATTGTGCATACTTTCATTAAGTGAGTATATTAAAAAAAGAACGAATTTACATTTTTACCATACGTAACACCAATTTCATATGTAAGCACTTAACATATTTCGTATTCTGTATATTATATACTATATTGCTCTCAAAATGACTGCTCTACCTGATTGAAAGCATGAGCAGAATCTAGGAATGGTGGTCACCATCCTCAAGTCTAAACCTCTCAGGAACGTCCCATAAGGAACTTCGTCCCAAAAAAAGAAAAAGTATATATGTATTAAATCAGTTGTCTAGTACCCATAACAGAAGCTCTGCTTAGCTTGGGACAAGATGGCGTTTTGTGTTAGATGTCCGAAATATTTATTTATTTCGTGAATAAAAAATTTAGTATAGCGCCACCTGTAGGTTATATGTAACAAGTACGGTTTTAGTACAGATTATAAGTTGGCAGCACAAGTGACCAGTTTAGTTTTAGTTTTTATTTTATCGATAAAAAATCAAAATATTTTTTTTATACCTGAACAGTTATTTTCGTTATACCTCGCATAGAACTTTTATATAATTTTAAAAATCATTTTAAATAAAATAAAGGTGCTAAGACAATTTTGTCTTTTTTAAAGAGCATGAGCCTAAGATCAAACAAAATGGCGTGCAATTGGAGAGGCCTATGTCCAGCAGTGGACTGCGATAGGCTGATGATGATGATGAAAGAGCGTGAACGGAAAATTTAGTATAGTCTTGTCTGTATTATTATATTATATGACAAGGAATTTCGTTCGTGCTATCCCATGACACTACACGACTTTTTTAAGTATAGTAATTTCTATCTACAGTAAAACTATACACCTATATACATAGGTATATAGGTGTATAATTTATGCATATGTTATATTATTGTTGTGTAAAATGAAAATATGTTAATTATAGATGTGTAATGATATAGTACACAAGATATTTTTGTACTAGGATATTATACAGTAAAATAAGTAGATTTGCTTATGTGGCGCCACGCCGCGCTCCGTGGGCTTTATAGTTGTCAAACAGTGAGATTTGATTTTCGTTACACTCTATCCATCTCGGTTCGGATCACTTTGATCTAACCTCAAAACAATGAGTAACAAGGATGAAGGCCATTTTTGGGTTATTATTTCTATATAAATTTTGAAAACATGACTAAGGTGAAGATAAACTAATAGTGATGAATTTAACTCAAAGTTAACCGATTATGTTAACTATATTTTAAAAAAATCAATAAACTTTACTTTCCGGCTAATCGCTGGATCGGCTGGACCGATTTTGACGGGACTTTCACTGATAGGTAGCTGATGATATAAGGAGTAACCTAGGCCTTTTTTTTTACTAGCTTCGACCCATTGTGTTACCCGCGCTATGAAAATAACTGCAGGACTCGCTGATCTTATATAAAAAAATCAATTGCTGTTTGTTCGTCTAGCTAAAACTCGAGAACTGCTCGGCCAGTTTAATTAATTTTAGTTTTGAAATGTTTGTCATAGTCCAGGAAAGGTTTAAACGGCAAAAATGCAACATAACTTGAAAATCCAAATGTCGCGTGTACGAAGTAGCGGGTACAGCTAGTATAGAAGTGATGATAATAATAATAATTTATTTGAAGTTTAGATAGAGTTTAATTTTTCAAAGCTACCTTTTGATTCAACTAACGTTTACGAATTGAATGACCAGTGCAACGTTCTTGTATAAGTTAAATGAGAGTGAAATCTCCCGTTTCTGTTACTTTTTATTTCAGTGATGAACATACAAATTCAGACTCTCTGTTAAACGAATTTCAATATTATCTCAAAAGCCTAAAGTACAAATTTGTGATCGATTATACAGAGATAGAGGCTTTTTTCACAAGTATAAATCTGTTGAAACAAGTACCTTCCACATTACTTCTTGAAATTTCTACAGTTTATGACATACAAGAGATAAGTGTTTTTATTCAATTAATCTACACAATATATGTTTTTCACAAAATCTTACGTGAACAGCTTAACTTTATGTCATGAATTACAATTTCAAGAAACAAACACCAACATCGATCTAGGATAGAGGGCGTGATCCGATATCTTATCGTGTATGTGTGTGTGTGTGTGTGCCTAAGTGAAAAGGGTAGGAAACACAGTGCGTCAGTATGTTTCCTTTTCGTTTTGTTTTACTAAATGAAATTAAAGAAAAATGTCTTAGTTTTCCAGTCCGACACTTATTTCATTGATTGTCCCTTTATTATTATAGCAGGTTTCTCACGTATACTATATATCCACATTACATCCAATAGGATATTTTAAATTTTAAAATATATAACGAAGTGCTAATATGGGTAGCATTCACATCATAAGAGGAGGGAGAACGTTTTGTTAATGGACCAATCACAATACACGTTTACCTTTTAAATATTACAACAGTTTTGCTTCTATACGTGAATGGGGTACTGATAATAACTTCGTCGTAGTTATGATGTCCTAGTACTGGTGCGGATAAAAAAAACCTATTCAGATTCGTATTTTGCAAACTTCAACTCCCCTTATCAATAAAAAAATACTTTCTTAAATAAATTAAAATATGTATCTGGACTTCGTAAAATTATTTTTTAATTTCGTAAATCCATAATAATAAATAAATAAATAAATAAATATTTCGGACATCTAACACACAACGCCATCTAGTCCCAAACTAAACAGACCTTGTATTATGGGTACTAGACAACTGATATGAATACTTATATACTTTTTTTTTTTTTGTAAATACGTACATATTATACATAGAAAACACCCAAACTCCGAAACAAATATTTGCAGATCATACAAACATTTGTTCCGACCCGGGAATCGAACCCGAGACCTCAAGAACAGCAGTCGCGTACACTACCACTGCGCCACCGAGGCAGTTATAATATCCATACAACACAAAACAAATCGTTGTTAGATACTTTTTAGGCAGTATACACACATTTCATACAAGTGAAGTTATCCTGTGACACTTTGTCAATCATTAAATGCAGTTGGTTATGATTAGTATAATTTTAAAAGAACTGCTTTTAGGTTTATTCGTTAGGTGATGACATTTCAACCCTTCATATTAACTATACACCATACTTACATGATATTTCTACACTTATTTTATTAAATAAGTGTAAATTTTTTTATGAAATAAATGTTAAATGTCATGTCACGTCATGTCTCTCAAACGGGAGAAGGAATAACTTAGCATGTAGGATTAAGATAAAACTTTACATCACCATTCACCTTTAATAGTCTACTACTGAACATAAAAATATAAACTTAGCTAGATACTTGTCTAGAATTAATTTATTATATACTCGTAGTTTTTTTTGCTAGTTTAAACTAGCAAAGCGATCAAAAGAGACTATAGTAAGCACAGACAAAGGATAATAACAGACAATCTAAACAAATTCAGAAGCACAAAGAAAGCATTTAAAGAATTAAACCTACGAAAAACTTGGATACAAAAATTAGAAGGCCAACATAAAGAAACTAAAACAAGACAAGAAATCATACAGCAGGCAACTACTTTTTACCAAGACCTATACAAAAACAAAGACTCAACCATTGAGGAAGCCAACGAAACACACTGCTGCAACACGGATACAATTAGACCGATAGAAGAAACAGATATATATACCCAATTAAAACAGCTAAAATCAGATAAAAGTCCTGGTCCTGATGGAATAACCAATGAAGCTTTGAAAATAGGTGCACCAGTTTTACTTAGACCTCTCACAGAATTATTCAACCTCATACTAGAAGCAGAAATCGTACCAACCCAGTGGTGCACGTCCGACATCATACTACTGTATAAAAAAGGAAACCCTCTCGATATCAACAACTATAGACCAATTAGTTTACTGGCAAACATATACAAAATCTTTTCATCTATAATTCTCAAACGCATAACACAAGATATTGAAAATTCACAACCAATAGAACAAGCCGGCTTTCGTTCTGGGTTCAGCACACTAGACCATATACAGGCACTAGAACAAATTATAGAAAAATATGAAGAGTTTAATAAGCCACTTTATCTAGGCTTTATCGACTACAGTAAAGCATCTGACAGCATAAGCCACAGGTCTATATGGAAATCACTAAAAAATTTAAACATAAATTCAAAATATATAAATATTATAAAACACATATACAACAACAGCAAAAGTAATGTCATGCTAGAATCTAGGGGTGATGCAATTAATATTGAAAGAGGAGTTAGACAGGGGGACCCTCTGTCACCTAAATTGTTTATTGCGGTTTTGGAAGAGGTGTTTCGAAACACAGATTGGAAAACTAGAGGTATAAAAATAAACAACAACTATCTAAGCCATCTCAGATTTGCTGACGACATAGTTATACTGTCTGAAACAGCAAATGAATTACAAGAAATGCTCCTCTCTCTTGCTCAAGCAAGCTCAATAGTAGGATTAGAAATGAATTTTACAAAAACTAAAATCATGACAAACAGCAGAGAATTGTCCATCAACATAAAAGAAAACACTATAGATTATGTCCACAGCTACATCTACCTAGGCAAACAAATGTCATTTATGAAAACGCACAACGAAGATGAAATTGAAAGAAGAACAAACATAGCCTGGAAGAAGTTTTGGTCACTCAAGGAAATTTTAAAAGGAGACTACTCGATAAACCTTAAGAAAACGGTATTGGGCACCTGTATACTGCCTTGTCAACTGTATGGCTGTCAAACTTGGACATACACGAAAAAAGCAAAACAAAGGATCACAGCAACACAAAGAGCTATGGAGAGAAGTATCCTAAACATAAGAAAAATACAAAAAGTCAGGAGCAAAGTAATCAGACAGAAAACAAAGTTAACAGACGCCCTCACACGAGCTCTTAAATTGAAATGGCAATGGGCAGGTCACGTATCAAGATACACAGACAACAGGTGGACCATCAATACTACAAGCTGGAAAGGGCCAATCGGCAAAAGAAGGGTAGGGAGACCGAAAAGACGATGGGCTGACGATATAACCGAACTAGTGGGAAGGGACTGGCAAACTATCAGTAAGAATAGAGATGAGTGGAAAAGACTGGAGGAGGCCTTCACCCGAGGAGGGGTCCATATCCAATAGTAAAAACTAACTTACTAACATTTAGATAATAAGCAAAACATAAATAACTTAATAAACACTAACAAACACATTTGAAATGGAAATTAAGGATAAGGAAATACAGGCTTTTTTATTTTTATTTTATTTTATTTTATTTTATTTTATTATACTCGTAGTAAAATTAATAGAATGTTGAATATTTATGTGTTACGTAATAAGAAAAAAGAAAATTGTGCCGGCAGTTAGTAGTACAGTTGTGTATTTGTGTCAGTAATTTCAAATTAACGTATTATCATATTATTATTGCTTCGCACATTGTCACGTTTTCTTAACTGATACCTGACACCGACTCCAAAATAGTATTCATTATAGACACAAAAATATGTAAATATTTTTTTTACTTTTTAGTATTGTTTTTTGTCTAAGAATATTTTGTTTGAAGTCGGTTATTATTTTTTTTAATTTTCTATATTCTTAGTGATTCTTCATTTCTATAAATAATTTTAAGTTCTACTATTTTCTCTGCTGATATGAGACGACCCCACCGTTCAAATGAAACAAATGAAGAAAGCACCGCGCTTCGTTCATCATCCTCATCATATATCTGTATTGTGTGGATATGTAAACAATACATAATATTTGTAATTACAGTAACCACGACTTATATTTGTTGACATTTTTAGAACAGCTTTATTGTATATCTGTGAAGAACTTCATCAGACCATTACCAAAATAGAAAGGGATGAAATACTATGATGCTCTTCTGTATAAATAATTTCATCACAGTTTTGTTTTTAAGCTATTTTATAGCTTCTATCGCGAGCCTTGAGCGTGGAGACCAAATCCAGAAATTCCGTAACGAAAATAACCTAACACCCCCCACTCCGACCGGCACCGCGGTGATACTTTTTAGTTTTGCCATCTATTGATGAATAGCAGAACTTTTAATGACTTTTTGTGTAATTTTGTGTTACTTATATAATGAATACCTTTTACCATAATATCCAGGCAACATTCACAAAAGGACGACGACGCTCAGTTGAGATTTGTACCCGAGGCACCTTCTTCAAAAATCATTCACCTACACCTTCCAGCCAATAACTCATTACCACTAAATGTTAAAATTCTTGTTCTTATGCTACTTGATAAATTCTAAAGCTCCAAACATACATTTGTTTGTTGTCAGTATAACATCAATTATATAGATGGCGGTGTACATCGTATGCGATGGAGCATTTGAAAAATAGTTCAGTATTTTTCATTCACAATTTTATACATACTGCATAAATAAAAAATATAAGTATAAAAATAATTATAATTTGCGCTATCTTTGAATTAAAAATAAAATAGTTATAGTAATAGTTTTAAATATTTAATGCACTATTTGAGAAACTGAAATAGTCCTCTGCCAGTTGAAGTGTTATTTCCACTATCCTGTCAACATTACTGCAACCACTATGGAATCCCTGTTGAAGACCATTGCCAACATGAATGTTGAGTTTAACACACGCATGGCTGAATTTGAAGCAAGGGACAATAGAGACAATCTCCCAGGAGAAGGCAGTTCATCCGCATCAAGCAATCTGCAAGCAGAATTTAGAACTTTTAAAAATTTTGTTCTGAAAGCTCTCAACGACATCCAACTGCAAATTCACTTCTTGGCTCAGTCCGCGGACAACATGGAAACTCGGAGCAGACGAAAGATATTGTTGTTTCATGGTGTACCCGAGGACAAGAATGAAGACACTGCGTTGGTGGTAAGCAAAATTATCAGTGAAAAGTGTAAGGTGAGCAGTTTTTCTACAACTAGCATAAAAAGAAGTCAGAGGAGGGGTCGGGTTTCGGCACCTAATAAACCCAGGCCCATCCTTGTAAAGTTTCAACAGGCCACTTCCAGAGATGATATATGGTTCAACAAAACTAACTTGAAGGGCACCGGGGTGACCATATCGGAGTTCCTAACAAAAGCAAGACACGATGTCTTCATGTCTGCACGTCAGAGGTTTGGCATAGCCAAATGTTGGACCCGAGCTGGAATTATCCATATCATGGGTCCCAATAATAAGCAGCACCGTATCACCACACTTGCTGAACTGGACGCTATTTGTGACGATGTGGTGAAGCCAGTTGCAGCCACCAAAGCAACGGTCATTAAAACCAGGCGTGCGGCCAAAAAGTAATAGCGTAGTTTATCATCCAAATTGCCAAGTGTTTACATTTATCCGAGATGGTTGTATGTATGCTTGATTAGTGCCACATGATACTCAGACTACTCAGTACCTTACCCTTACACTAAATGCTCGTTGGCACTATGTATTGTTTTACCCACTTTTGGATTGCTTTTATTTTCTTTTTTTTTAATCAATACATAATGCAAACAATACAAAAATTCAATATTAACGTCAAACTAAGTGAGCTGTCACATGTGACAACAAGATTGCGTTCGGGTACATCTCATGATTAGTTATTTATTTATTTACTAATTTGGATACTAGTCTTTTTGGATTTTTATGTTTACCTCTTTTATGTTCCTTTATGTTTACTTATTTTTATATATTGTTATTTTGTGTTTAATTTCTGGATCGCAATCTTGACATAATTTCTTTTCATTGTTTTATTTAATGTGTTTCGTTTATTGTAAATTAATTGTTTTAATAACATTCAACCGGCGGACGGATGGTTTAGTTAAATTTTGAAAGTTACATTTTATGCTTATTATTTTTTATGCATATATATATATATATATATTTGTATATTGTTTTAATTATTTTATTAATATACATATCTTATAATATTTTCTATACATATCTTAAAGGCTGATGCTGTCACCTGTGATTAATAGTGATGCCGAAGAATATTTTTCGGTATCAAGTGATGACGCCAGCTTTATTAGTGTACCTTCACTAGCAGATACCATCTCGGATCAATTCGCTGATGTTCCCAGGAACTTTAATGTTGTTCATCTAAATGCCCAAAGCATACCGGCACATTTCTCTGATATGCTGACAACCTTCGACTGTACAAACATCCACGCAATTCTTGTATCGGAATCTTGGCTAAAACCATGTCTATCCACTATATCGTATTCATTACCTGGTTTCCACTTAGTAAGGAATGATCGTGCTTGTGGACGCGGCGGTGGAGTTGCCATATATATCCGATCTCACATTCCTTTCTCCGTAGTAAATATTTCATCACAGCCCCCACCAACGAATGCTGGTGAGCATTTATTCATCGAAATAGTACTCCAAAATACAAAAATACTTCTCGGTGTATATTATAGTCCCTCGTTACGGGTAGATTACTTTTCTTCTCTTGAAGTACTATTAGAACAGTTAACCCCTTTGTACAGTCATACCATAGTCATGGGTGACTTTAACACTTGTTTACTCAAAAACGATTCTCGTACTGCAACCCTTCGATCAGTTATTGAATCCAGTAACCTTTCCATTCTCCCATTAAGTCCCACACATAATTTACCTAACCGTAATCCATCTCTTCTTGACCTTATATTTGTATCCTCTGAGGAGCATGTTGCCAAATACGGCCAATGCTCTGCAGACTCGTTTTCCTATCACGATCTTCTCTTTCTTTCCTATCACCTCCGTACTCCTAAACCTAAAGCTAAAATTATATCACATCGTAATTTTCGTGACATGAACGTCTCAGATCTTCGCAGAGACGCCGAAAACATCGACTGGAGTTCGCTTTTGAACTCCGACTGTATTGATGACAAAATCAACCACTTTACTAATAACCTTATGTACTTATTTGATAAGCATGCTCCAATACAACAGAAAAAGGTAAAACATCTGCCTGCACCTTGGCTCACAGAAGAAATAAGGGCGATACAAAGGAAGAAAGCACGAGCTCAGTCCAGGTACAAAAGTCATCCTACCGCAACAAACTGGGAAAAATTTGTACTCGCAAGAAATCACTGCAACAAGATGTGTAGGAATGCACAACGCCGACATATCCACAAATCTGTTGAAGATGGTGACCCGGTCAGAGTTTGGAAGTTTCTTAGGTCATTAGGAGTCGGCAAATCACGTCCTATTTGTGCTTCGAAAGTGCTCCTCCAATTATGGCGGTGCTACCAAGACTGCGACGCTGAACTATCTTTCTACTCTGCCGACTCCCGACTGTTCTCCATTCATTTTCAGTCAATTTGCTGCGTGTGATGTTAAGAAGAGCATAGTGTCAATAACTTCAAATGCTGTAGGGAGCGACTGTATCAGTCGTAATATGATTCTTCCCATCCTAGATGAAATTCTACCCGTGATCACCCATATCCTTAATTATTCCATATCCGTCAATACCTTTCCATCTGCATGGAAACGGGCACAAGTTATACCCCTCCCTAAGAAAAGTAATCCTACCGCCCTCACAGATTACCGTCCCATTTCGATCCTCCCGTTTCTCTCCAAAGTCCTCGAGCGTCTCACTCACAGGCAGCTAAGCTCATTCCTTTCAAGAAACTGTCTCCTTAATCATCTCCAGTCAGGTTTCCGCCCAGGCCATAGTACTACTACAGCTCTAGTCCACATTACGGATGATGTTAGGTCGGGCATGGAAGAGGGAAAGCTAACGGTAGTTGCCTTGCTAGACTTCAGCAACGCCTTCAATACTGTAGATTTCGATGTCTTGTTGGGTATACTGCGCTCTCTTAACATATCTCCATCGGCTATTGACTGGTTTCGAAGTTACCTGTATGGTCGCCAGCAGCGTGCCTGTATTGAAAATGTTTACTCCTCTTGGTGCACTACAACTGCGGGCGTACCTCAGGGCGGCGTGCTATCACCTTTACTTTTCTCAGTTTTTATTAACTCAATCACAAATCAATTATTTTCTTCCTACCATCTTTATGCAGATGATTTACAAATTTATTCACAAGGTACTCCAGATAAACTAACAGAAGTAGTAAATACAATTAACACAGATTTGATGAAAATATGTAACTGGAGTAAGGAGTATGGACTGAATGTGAATCCGACCAAAACACAGGTCATCATAGTTGGTAGCCCCGGGCTGCACAGTAGATTAAACTTCCAGTATATACCTGACATTGTTTGCAGCGGCTCGATTGTTCCCTTCAGTGAGAAAGTAAAAAACTTAGGAATTCTTATGGATAGGTATCTTTCCTGGAGTCCTCAGATTGGGGAAGTTAGTCGCAAACTATTTGCGGCAGCGGGGTCTCTGCGAAGGTTACGAAACTTTCTACCCACAAACACCAAAATTGCGCTCGCACAATCTCTTCTTCTACCCATCCTTGACTATGGTGATGTCAGCTATCTAGATCTCACCGAAGACCAACTAAATAAACTTGAGCGACTCCAAAACCTTTGCATTAGATTCATATTTGGATTACGCAAATATGACCATATCTCAGAGTTTCGTTCTAAGCTCAAGTGGCTCCCAATACGCTTTCGCCGGAATGCTCATATTCTTTTTCTTTTATACGCTATTCTGTTTCTTCCTCACACTCCCTCTTACCTGAAAGAACGCTTTCAGTTTTTACACAACACTCATTGTAGGGACCTGAGATCAGCAGAGAATTTGAAACTTAAAATGCCTAAACATTCTACCCGGTTTACAGACAAATCCTTCACTTCACTCTGGAACAATTTACCTGAAACAATCCGTCGCGCTAAAACCTTGCATGTTTTCAAAAAGCTAGTGAAGGATTATTATTTTTTTTTTTTTTTTTTTTAATCTTTATTTCATTTTTAAGGAACTTTTGAACACAGTTCATGCCAGTTCCATCTTAACCTAAACTTAAAAACATTTAACAACAACAAACAAGTTTTTTTTTTCTTTTTTAACAGAGTTACTATCATCTACTACATATGTAATTATTTTAGCCTATTAAATACTCGTATAAATATCAACATCATGTCGGTATTTTTACGAGTGCATACAACATTTTAGCCTCACGTGACGTAGGTCTCGATAAGATGCTAGTAAATGCACCTAGATCTAATTTATTTATATTCAATTCCATAACTATTCTATTTCTTTCAGCTTCGTTCTTGACACATTCCACTAAACGGTGATGTACATCCTCAACCATATCACAAATTTGACAGTTAGGCGAGTTGACTTTTTTCATTAAGAAAGCAAAGCCGTTGAGTGGCATATGTCCAGACCGAAGCCGGTAGGCTGTTACCAAAACATTACGATTAATTTCATAATTACTAAACCATGGGAAGCGAGGAGGTTCATTTTGTATAATTTTATACCAAATGCCTTTAAATTTAGCTACATCATCAAAGTGCTTTTTCCACTCATCGTAACAATGTTTTTTGAATTTTGATAATATTTCCGAATACATAGGTAAAATATAAATTTGAAGACCTGAAATTGCAGCTCTTTTAGCTAGCCTATCTGCCTCTTCGTTTCCCTGTAGACCGATATGTGAGGGTATCCATTGCAATACAATATTCACATTATTACTTAAAAGAGAGTATATTTTATTCAGCACAGTAAAGGCTATCGATACACCTCTGTGTCCAGAGGCGCATCGAGCCAAATGCTGGAGGGCGCTCTTACTATCAGTAATAATTACAACGTTAGTCTGCTGTACATTAGTAGCGTAAGATAAAGCTTCTGAAATAGCAAATAGTTCTGCTGTCATAATCGACACTTCAGATACTATTTTGTAACAACTGTTACTTTTAGTTACAGGATCATAATAGGCTGCACCTGTCTCGGTACTCTTTGAACCATCTGTAAACAACTTATACCACCCCTTATACACTTGACTAAGTTCTAGCAGTACGTCATTTCTCAAACAATTAATTTCATAAGACATTTTTGGCTTATTGATATTTTCTAAACTAGTTTTAATCACGTTTTTAATTGCTATATTGCTACACCATGTATTCAATTTAAACATGTCTAAAGGGTTAGTGGAATACATTTTTTCATTTCGAACAACATTAAATGTATCTATTAAAATAGGTTTCTTTTTGTTAGTCCAGTATCTATTTGACGAAAGAGTACTGAGTTCAGACAGTAATGTACACGTCACACTATTAGTCCATGACTTAACTTTAAGACAATACTTGATCGCTAAATACTTCCTCCGTAGATGTAATGGAGGTATACATAATTCACTCTCCATGACGTGTATGGGTGTAGTTCTTATAAACCCACCTACAATCCTCATGGCTTGATTCTGAATTTTATCTATGTTGTACAATCGAGATCTAATACTACTGTCGTATAGAAAACATCCGTAATCCATACGACTTCTAACCAAAGATATGTACAAATGTTTTAAATGTATAGGGTGCGTTCCCCAACCAGATCCAGACAAAACCTTAATGACGTTTAGCATTTTCTGACATTTTTGAGATAATTCATTAAGATGTTTACCCCAACGCAACGAGGAGTCCAACCACATACCTAAATATTTGATGTTTTGAGTTGCTACTAGAGGTACATTATTTATAAATACCTGAACCGATGGATTTCTATTTCCTCTACTAAATAAACAAAATTGTGATTTGGTGGCTGATATTTCCAAACCTAAATTTGATAATATTCCAACGGTATTGTCTAAGGAGTTCTGCATTTTATTTACGCTATCATTTAGATTTTTACAACTGACATAGAATACGAAATCATCAGCATATTGACATATTTGTGTGCTGCTTGATTTACAAATGTTATGAGTAACAATATTGAATAGCAAAGGAGACAGAGGGTCTCCTTGTGCCAAGCCCAGGTTAGTCCATCTGACAACAATACTGGTATCCTCCGAGTCGTCTCTAATTGATAACCTTCTTTCCCTTAAAAATTCCCATAAATAATAACATATTCGGCTTCCAACTTTTAAATTGTCCAATGTTTTAACAACGCTTTCTATTAGGACGTTATTATATGCATTCTCAATGTCAATGAAACATGCTAAAGTTGAAATATTCTTAGTGAAACCTATTTGTATACTAGTGGTCAACTGAGCAAGAGAGTCTAAACAAGATTGGCCTCGTCTAAAGCCTGTTGTACTGGGAGACAGGAGCCCATTTCTCTCGACAAACCACTCTAACCGTTTAGTTAACATAAGATGAAATGTTTTACAGATACAAGATATTAATGATATAGGTCTTAATTTTAGATTAGAATGAGAACCACTTCCTACTTTGGGAATTGCTATTACTTTTATATCGCGCCATTCATTTGGTATGTAACAATAGTTAAAAATATCATTAAATAAACAAAGTAAAATTAGTTTAGCCGTGACAGGGAGTTGAAAAATCATAGAATATGTGATATTGTCACCTCCAGGAGCAGTGTCTTTTTTCTTAATACATGCTTCCAGTTCTTGTAATGAAAACTCGGTCTCCAGAAATACATTACTCGATATGCAAAGAGGTTTAGGTGTTTGAACTGAATCAGGTGTTAACCTACGTATTAGTTCACTCTTTCGATCTATCGGCACATAACTTGAAGTTTGTTTGTATCCCTTGATCCATCTCATCTTTCGCCACATATCCGAGGATGTTATCGTATTATCAATCGATGTGCAAAAGCTTTGCCAACTAATATTTTTAGCCTGGCGTATTTCATTTCGTGCCGTTAAGGTTTTGTTTTCTAGTGTCGCTAAATTCTCTGGTGTAGGGTTGCGTCTAAATTGCTTTAACGCTAGTCTTCTCTCTGCAACAACTTTAGAAAGCGAGGGATTCCAGTAGGGTTTGGGCTTAAAATTCTTCTGGGGATCATTACATATTTTTATTAGTGGGATATTTGTGTCAGCTGATCTATTAATAATGGAGATAAAATTGCTGTACATTTGTTGCGTATGAGATGCATTAGAAATATAGTTGAATTCAGCGACCGATGTTTCTATATCTTTACTATATGCTAGCCACTTAGCTTTTTTGAAATTACGTTTTCTTATTACATGAAATATATCCCGATACATAGTTTTAATTTTTATAATTAAATGGTCACTACCTAAATTCTCCGATAACACAGCCCAAGTGAAGTGAATTGCTATATCAGATGATGTAAAAGTGATCTCAGGAGATGTTTCTTGTACGTTATTATTTACATATTTGATCCTGGTAGCACTGCCGTCATTAATAGATATAAATCCGTACTCCAGTGCAGCGTCCATAATTTGGCTACCTCTGGCATCACGCTTCGACGACCAGTTGGAATGATGTCCATTAAAATCACCAGCCACAAGAGTTTTACTAGCGCAAAAGGAAAACAGCTGATCCCAGTCATCTCGCCTTGTTTGGATCGAAGGGGGGCAGTAAACAGAAAATATATTTTCTAGGTATTTACAGTTCTGAATTTTGATATGTACTATTTCTATGCCCTTGTTGTTGCAACTCGTTAATTTATGCTCAGATTTTATTGAGTTATGTACTAAGATGGCCACTCCACCGTATGAGTCATGTCGGTCTTTTCTATAAATATTATATTGTGATATTTTTAAAAAACTATTTTCTTCAAGCCACGTTTCCGAGATAATTGCTACATGAACCCGGTCTTTTATCAACAGCGCTTCAAGTTCAGAAAGTTTTGGTCTTATACTTTGTGAATTCCACTGAATTATATTAATAGCGACATTTTTCAGCTTACTATCCATTACTTAAACTATCTAGAAAGTTATTTAAAATATTTCCATCTTTCATTATTTCGACCACATAACTAAATATCTCACTAATAAACATATTACAAAAACTTTTAACTTTATCTTCAAATGCTATATTAGACATAATAATATCTTTGATTTTTTTCATCAGACCAACAAAACTAAATATTGGACGGCTCTCGGATCTCTGTCTTTCAGTTTTATCGTTCTCTGAGTTTCGTGATGCCGCAGTTTTGTTTTGACCATAGATTTCTACTCTTTCTTTTATATGCTTTCCTATTCTACTCTCCTCGTTTTTGTTCTTTTTGTTACTCCTTTGTGTTTGGCTACGAGTGTCATCCTTTAATAATACAGCTTCTTCTTCTGGGTCATTTTCTTGCTCATCAAATGTAGAAATGTTCATATCACTATGTATTAGTACATCCCGGTAGGTTTTTGTTCGTGTATGGTCCTTATCCATGGTATATTTTGATACTATTATTGCTGCATTCTCTTGGGTATTTTTGTAATATAATATCAGTGCTTTCCGATAAGAGCATGTTTCTTTACTCATAATATCTCGTATTTGCTTTTCTTTGTAGAAAATAGGACAAGTTTTGTCCAAAGACATATGTGGCCCGCCACAATTTAAACATTTGAAGTCATTCGTTTCACAATTTACATGGTTTTGACCACATTTTGGACAAAAAACTTTCTTTTTAGGGCAATATTTCCTTAAATGTCCATATTTCCAACAGCCTGAACACTGTGAAACTGGGAAAGTATAGGGTTCGACCTTGAACCTGCAACCGTATCCATAAACATACGGTGGTAAGGTAGAACTTTTAAAGCCGATTCGGATTGTTTCACTTTCTATCCACACTCCCTCCTCATTCAATCTTTTAAGTCTAATTAAAGAAATGATTTCATAGTCACATTTCAATGTGTTTTGTAACTCCTTGATATCGATTTCTAAATCCATTTCCTAATCCGTAAAATTCCGTAACATAAGTTCAACTCAAACGTCATTTGACATCTTAATCCCAAATCTGCAATTTCTTTACTCTTTAAAAGTACATCGGCTTTTTCTTTACAGTTAAATAGAATCAAAACCTTGAAACTACTTTTATATTTTATCCTTTTAATATCATCTACGTTGTATTTTCTTAACATTTTTGCTAGTGCAATTTGTTTGGGTAATGGTTCTAAGGACGTGATACATACTTCATATTTGTTCATCATATCTGTCGCAGTTTTTTTTGGGTCACTACTTTTAGAAAGGCTACGATTAAGCCGTTTTGCGTATCTACTTACAGTCGTGAAGCCATCATCATCTTCATATTTCTCTCCACTATCACTTTCATTTCTTAATCTCTTACCTCGAATCGCCTCAAGTGCTGAATTATTTTCTAAAATTATGTTTTCATGTTGTTGCACAATGTCTACATCTTCTTCACTACTATCACTCAACAATTTAGGTAAACTAGATGTTAAACTTCTATTACTTAGATCACTCATGATTATAAAAAAAAGAGGGTATTTGTAAAAAACAAGATTGCATTGTTGAACGGACTGGTTAAACTGACGCGTGCGCTTGTCTCACCGATCCGCGGGCAACTGGGATTATTATTTGTCATTATAATTTATTGTTATTTATTTTAGTCTATTTATATATGTATATGTATGTGTTTGTGTATGTATGTATATATGTGTATGTTTATATGAGTATGTTTACATGTGTAATGAGAGTAGATGTGTGTATATGTATGAAAGTTGAATATTTTGAATCTGGTGATTGTTTTTATCATTCACATACTAAGTTTAAGATTTGTGCACTCTACTACTGCTACCCTAATTAATGTCACTTATCATAATTTCCGTACTAAGGTTGTCTGTAAGAGATCGCCATGAGCGATAAGACCGCCAATTGTCACATTTCTAAATTGCAACACTTTTGTTTTTTTTTTTTCTTTTTCTATATATGTAATGATGTGTGTACAATAAAGATCAATAAAAAAAATATAATAATAAAAAATGCTATGCAATAGCTTTACCGCGACAGTCCCCGAGTGCCACACGTCTTTTTTTTTCATTTCACACACCGAAAATAGTAAAATCATTGAATGTCCATAAGTACAGATGCCGATTAGGCCCACTTTTACGAGTAACTTAAAAAATACTGGTCAGATGTCATTCAAATATAAATGAGATCACATGACAAATGCAGCAGCATACAGCAGCTGTCGAATATTAAAAATAGTCATCAAAATTGGTCCACCCTGTAAGAAGTTATGATGCCTAACACGCAGAAAGTTTGTGGTTTGATCCCGGGTGGAAACCTTCTTTTTGACATACAAATTTTTGTCCTGAGTAAGTGTAGTATACAGTTATTTAGCAATAAAGTAGAATAACTTTATCATATTACTTTTAATAAGAGTTTAAATCTACTAATAAACTTTCTTGAATTTCTTTTTCACTCAATTCAGTTGAAAAGAAAGAGAAAGGAAAGAAAATCAATATTGACTTTATCCCCTACTCTTTCCACGCTCTCTTTCACACAATAAATGCGCCCTATTCTCGAATGCCGTCGATATTTGTCCTTTTAATCTCTAATTCGTGACATAACCTGATTTAGTCACTCAAAATTTTGTGCCAAAATTAAAGTACATAGTACATAGATTAAGTGAGTTAAAACTCTTTACTCACATGTCATAATTAATGAAAAATAAGAAAAAGTTTATATCTTTTATATTTTTTTTAAATTAAGAAAAAGGATAGAACTTTGCTTGCTATATCAAAGTTGTTAGAGAGGTGGTTGATATATAGCCTGCGGAGAAACTGCAATTGTGAATTTTTTGCTAAAACTAAACTCTCTTTGTATTTTATGGGTTCCTAGTGACTGGACCGCGTATTTGTATCGTGGTGAATCTTTGCATTACGCTGAACTTAACAATAACTTAAGTCATGGACGTGAAAATTAAGATCTAGCACCCGATCTTTATAAAGATCGTATTTTAATATTATAGCTAAAAAAATAACAAGTAAGACACATTTCTTCAGTACATGCCATATGGAAAAGTCGATAACTTTGAAGATCAGAACCATCGAAACAACTTCAAAAATATATTATACTGTCATTAGTCCTCAATAAATATACAAATTTCAAATAAATCTGAGCTTAGAAAATAAGTACAAAGCCAATTGAAAGATACTCATACTACAAGTATAGCTGCGAAGACGTCTTAGAGGGAAAGCCCAACTATACTGATTTTGATCAATCTAGTTAATTTAGTAATAGATATTTTTTGTTATCTATTGTACTTTCTATTAGTGATTGATGAAATTCCCATAATCGGAGTTTAGTTTAACGTTGAAATTTACTTTAATTTCCAATTTATATTGGTTTACATAGTTGGCATCACCGTGCTACTAATCCTAAGTAAAATGACGTCATATTTTATCAGCTAATTGAGACGATTACACGGACCATCATTTGTTCTAGGAGCTATATTCATAGCTAATCAATTGTAATGTGAATACCCTGTAGGATTTATTTAGTGTTTTTAAAATATTTTCTAATTTAATTATATAATTAAAAAAAAAACAATAATAATAATTATATTTAATATTTATTATTTTATTCCTTTTTTTTTAATACAGTGAATTGTTACAAATCTATCTTTACTTTGTTGACACCATGAACAAAACACTGGTGACTGTGACAACACTTGTTCGACAATAAGTCTGTGCAGATCGGAGCAACTAGAATCAGACCCACAGAGTAATCAATGCCCGGAGAGGGCTTCGGTAGAGCGTTTGCGCGAAACGAATCACACCAATCGCGCGTTCCTATGCCTCCCGAGGGCGAGGTCGGGAATCTTCGCTGCAGTTCGGGTTAAATCGGTTGGCAGACTGACAGCACTCCGACGCCGAGAGCGCGCCGTATATACGCGACTCGCATTACATTTTAACCCTTTGTAATCATTGTTGTATTATATTTTTCAAATTTAGTAATATGTGTAAATAAGCGCTTTAATGGTAATCAGAGAAAGTGTAAATATTGAACATAAGTGTAAAACGCCTGTGAAAATGATTTTTTTTTAGGACTATTCATCGATTGTGTTAGTGCTAAAGGTTCACCGAAGGCCTGGCGGCACCAGAAACCACGGCTGTGGTGACGAATATCGTGTCTGTAACATGGTCCGAGCAGTTTTTTCCATTACCTGAACAAAGAGTGAGAAAGTTTTTGACTCAGCAAGAAATTGGTGCAGACAAGCCGTCTTAGTTTTTAGAGACACCTTCGGACCCGATATACCGGACGATTCTGGCAAACGCTAAATAAGCTATCTACTGACCCACGTAAAAGTCATTATGGCATCGCAGCCATCGAGTAGCCTTGATGGTACAGCCAAGCTAGCAGATACTATTAACAACGTAATCATCTAACCGCAAGTCCACTAAGCTGCAGCAGCATCATCATCATCAAAAGTCACGTAGCTAAAAATAGCATTTCCGATCTGACACAAGTCACTGCTTTCTCGAGTCTCACTGCGCAAGCGCGTTCCCGATCGATTATCCCCCACAGGTCACGTTGACCATCTCACAGCATAGCCAATTCTTTGAAACAAGATGGCGATGGCGTCTGCTGACACGTAGGAAGCGTGCCACGAGGTTTTATCCATTGTAAGCGTTTGTGAAAATGTGACAGGAGTTGTTAAAGGCAGCTGACGATGGCTGACAGAATTCCACGTATGTTTTTATTTATTTATGATCGTACTACAAAGACATAAAAAGTAAGATTAAACATGTGAAAAAACGTGACTTCGAACCATACGCGACTAACAAATCAGTTAACGCAACGCTGCAAAACAGATGTCAAACCCAAGATTATTAGATGTTTTGGAAGATAAATTCATCAAGTACAAGGAAAATCTCGCCGCTTTCACAACTTTTCCTCACCAAGATCCGTCAACAGAACTGATGTTGGTCCTGAATACTCGCGATACGGTGATTTGTCTGTTTTGCTACAGAAAGTTGACGGTGTTTGATAGTAGAAGTGTAGGTATTCCAATTTCTCAGTTTCTTTTTAACTAAATCGACTACAGCACATAATTATAAAGTACAGTCCATTCAACAGAGAGCGACCTACATCGGTGAAGTATTTTTGATTGATGATCCAGCTGAAGCCTTTCACGATCTGAACAGACCATATAATCATCATCGCAGCCTTCCATAAAGCATCAGATACATCATCAACTTCGGCACCTATACTTCTTGTCTCTATTCACTACCGAGGTGCGTATTATCTCCGGTGACAACAACATCATATCCAATGCGTTTTTGCTCTTTGCTAACGAATTTGGCTTCCTCTCAACAGATCGACATTAAACTGCAACAGTTACTTCGAATCAACAATACTGCGCTGCACCTTCAGAAACTTAACTCTTCTGACTCCGGAAACCTCATGGTGTGCTGCAATTTATTCAGTCCATCCCATGCTTGTAACTGACGCTTCAGTTTCAACTCCACCCATGGCCTCAGCCATCCAGTTGCCGAGGCCTCAATCCGATTGATGACTGAGAGGTATGTTTGGCTTTTTTTCTCCCCCAGAACATAAAGCGCTGGCGGTTATGTTGAACTCGAATAGACCAAAAACCACCATCTCGGTCGGAAAACCAGCTGCACTTTAGAAAAGTCACAGGACCCTCGATGTACATCAGGCCACCTACGGTTTAGGTAGATGTGGGAAACCGGATGTTACCTTGCTGTCTCCAAAAAGGATGCACGCATTCTGTAGCACTCGCTTCGACATCTGGGCCTACTTCTACTAAGTCCCGTTCCGCCATCTCCTTCGTTATGCTTACGAAGGAGGACCTTACTTTACCGTTGGAAAGCCGCGCTTCCGGAGTGATACCACGGCCTCACAGAAAACCGGTGTGAAATAGTGCTTGCGCTGTTTTTCACCGAGTGAGTGAGGACACCAGAGGCCCATACCCCAACCCCTCCCCACATCCGTTTCCCCATCTTCCAAAGGTCGGCAACGCACTTGTGACGCTTCTGTTGTTGCGGGTGTCCATGGGCAGCGGTAATCGCTTACCATCAGATGATACGTCTGCTCGTTTGCCCCCTATACCATAAAAAAAGAAAGATAGAGACAAAGAGAGTTCTTCTCGACGTTTTCATGGCGTCACGTTATCTAGTATGAGAAACCTAGCATGAAAGGTCTGTACAGGGTGAAACAAAGCTTAAATCGCCTGCCAGCTATCTAAGGAAACCAAAGATTTGAAAGCTCCAGTGCATACTTTCACACTTCCATATGGGTTATAAACTCACTTACTTTGACTTTTTTAACTTTTCTAAATTATCTGTTTTAACTTATATGGTTATTATTTTCCATAAAATGTAACGTTAAAATTTAGTAATGTATACAGTTCAATTATATGATACCTATTGCATATGTTTTCGTTTGTGTGCCCACGTCACGCCATAGAAAACGCAACAAACAGTACTCTTAAATATTAACATAAATAAATCATTGCTGAATTACAATATACGAACTTTGTAATATTTGTGAATGTATTTATTTGTAGAATAGCATACTCTCTATAGGCCTTATATGACGAGGCCAACTACATTTAATCACGGACAGTCACCCTTTATGATTTGCCTGCTTTCCATTCTAACCGTGAGCTCGTTCTTGTTTATATACAAATTTAATAAGCACTATTCAATAAAGAAACATATGGCTGGCAAATGAATGTAAGAATGAGTTTAATTTTTATATAATTGTATATTATAATAAACTAATTCTTACATTAATTTGCACCATATTACTTATTTCATATTATATTCATATTACTATTAAGCTACCCTTACTTAAATTTTACATGCATATTGCTAATTACTTAATAAGTGAACTCTTGCACGCTTGTAGCAATCAGCTATTTAGTCGAAATATCACCGGTTTTTCAGAGTGACGTAAGCGCCGAACACAGAAGCGCCACCTACACACTGCGGCGAGCAGCTGAAAAGAAATCGTGTTCGTTTCATCGGCATCGGTGGACTACGCAAGGAACGTATTCTATTATTTTGATAAGTAACATTGCTTGATTTTTGTTCGTTTAGTACTTCATCGCCGTGACCTCTATTGAAGGTCGTTTATCCAAGTTTCAAACTTATCTGTTGTTGTCACACTAGAATAAATCTTTTCTGAAGTCAATAAATTAGCGATAAAATTGACACCAATAAAAACGTTATCAATCGAGTTTGAGTTGGAAAGGCACGTAAAAAAATTAGACACTACTGATTCAGATAGTGAGTTTCTTACCTAACTACCTGACAAAGGTGGGCATTTTCTACTACCAGTCGACTTTAGGGCGATCCAGTGCTTAAACAAGGTAGATGCACAAAACTAAAAATCAAGTTTTATTTCTTGATAAGTAACACTTTAACCCTTCCAGACCTGATATCTACAATTGAGGTTATAAAAATCTTCAATATATTGCAATTTGAATACAACAAACAAATTTAAGATTTATGATTGAAAACAGTTGCACTCAATTATCCACATAATTAATAATAAAAAAATTTTTTATGATATTTTTAAACTGTTCGGCCTGAAATATATATTAACCTCCATCCGTACAACCGAATTCTCACAACTTCATTGAACAATAATTCGATCATTACAGTTGCATTGCCAAAGACTTTATACGATCTAACAGTTCTTTCAAACAAGAATATTTCTACCTATTCTCCTTGTTGTCATCATGACCCATGGGAAGTCAGCTTAGGGTTTAAGCATCATATAATTAGTTATTTTATATATATACATATATAGTTCAACAAAACTTATTCATATTAATTTGTCATAAGACATTATCCTATTTAAACTGTATTAAATGTAAATAATAAAAGAGATTGATAAAACGTATTTCTAGTTTCAGATATTATTTTTGGGGCGTAGATAAGAGATGCGAATCCCTACTACTGACAATTGATTAAATTCTTAAAATTTGGAGAATTCAGATTAATGTTGCACATTCGTGACCTACTCTGCAGTTCTGAGCTTATGTAGTTTGGTTAAATCATAAGCTCACCTCTACAGGTATCTCACGATTGGAAGACATAGCAGCTTTGTCATCATTCAAGATTTCAAATAAGAACGCGTACCTCTTTTTGGTAAAAACATATTGTGTCTGTACATTAACATATACTTTCATAGATAAGCTATCGAAGATTTTACTAATGATTATTTTTAACAAACCCTTATAGAATAAGAAATAAGTTACTTTGATAACCTCTGCTACTGAAACTCGAAGACTCTCGAAAACTCGCAGGTTTCAGATTATTATGGAAGTGTCGTGATATCACATGTAGAACCAAACTTATCTAGTTTAATGAAATCTCTATTTTGTCACCATTCAAGATTTCAAGAAGGAAGAACGCTAGTCTCATTTTGGCAGATTTTTTATGTCTATATAACCACATTCCTACACAGATAACAAGCCATCGAAAATTTCATTACACTACTACTGACCATTGAAGAAATTCTTTAAAGCTTGAAAAGTTAAGATTAATGTTGCACATTCGTGACCTACCCTGTAGTTCTGAGCTTATGTAGTTTGGTTAAATCATAAGCTCACCTCTACAGGTATCTCACGATTGGAAGACATAGCAGCTTTGTCATAATTCAAGATTTCAAATAAGAACGCGTACCTCTTTTTGGTAAAAACATATTGTGTCTGTACATAAACATATACTTTCATAGATAAGCTATCGAAGGTTTTACTAATGACTATTTTTAATAAACCCTTATAGAATAAGAAATAAGTTACTTTGAAAACCTCTGCTACTGAAACTCGAAGACTCTCGAAAACTCGCAGGTTTCAGATTATTATGGAAGTGTCGTGATATCTCATGTAGAACCAAACTTATCTAGTTTAATGAAATCTCTATTTTGTCACCATTCAAGATTTCAAGAAGGAAGAACGTTAGTCTCATTTTGGCAGATTTTTATGTCTATATAACCACATTCCTACACAGATAAGAAGCCATCGAAAATTTTCATTACACTACCACTGACAATTGAAGAAATTCTTAAAGCTTGAAGAATCAAGATAAATGTGGCACATTCGTGACGTACTCTGCATTTCTGAGCTTATGTAGTTTGGTTAAATCATAAGCTCACCTCTGCAGTTATCTCACGATTGGAAGACATAGCAGCTTTGTCATAATTCAAGATTTCAAATAAGAACGTGTACCTCTTTTTGGTAAAAACATATTGTGTCTGTACATAAACATATACTTTCATAGATAAGCTATCGAAGGTTTTACTAATGACTATTTTTAATAAACCCTTATAGAATAAGAAATAAGTTACTTTGAAAACTTCTGCTACTGAAACTCGAAGACTCTCGAAAACTCGCAGGTTTCAGATTATTATGGAAGTGTCGTGATATCTCATGTAGAACCAAACTTATCTAGTTTAATGAAATCTCTATTTTGTCACCATTCAAGATTTCAAGAAGGAAGAACGTTGGTCTCATTTTGGCAGATTTTTATGTCTATATAACCACATTCCTACACAGATAAGAAGCCATCGAAAATTTCATTACACTACCACTGACAATTAAAGAAATTCTTAAAGCTTGAAGAATCAAGATAAATGTGGCACATTCGTGACGTACTCTGCAGTTCTGACCTTATGTAGTTTTGTTAAATCATAAGCTCACCTGTGCAGTTATCTCACGATTGGAAGACATAGCAGCTTTGTCATAATTCAAGATTTCAAATAAGAACGTGTACCTCTTTTTGGTAAAAACATATTGTGTCTGTACATAAACATTTACTTTCATAGATAAGCTATTGAAGATTTTACTAATGATTATTTTTAATAAACCCTTATAGAATAAGAAATAAGTTACTTTAAAGACCTCTGCTACTGAAACTCGAAGACTCTCGAAAACTCGCAGGCTTCAGATTATTATGGAAGTGTCGTGATATCTCATGTACAATCAAACTTTTCTAGTTTATTGAAATCAAAAGTTTGCCTCTACAGGTATCTCACGCCTAACCATTCCCTACTTTGTGTAATGTAATATTATGACACCGTACTAAGAATGCTACGATTGCATTTTATTATTTTATACTGCGCAGTTAACCTTAGTATAGTAATTTGTAATATATAAGGATTAAAGCCATTCCAATAAAGAACACAAAACAAGGAACATGTTTTATTCTGCACTCCTGAATAAGTAACATATTACATGGCGACCCTGCCATTGGAACCGAAATTAGAGAAGTTAAGTCAAAAAAAACTACAAGACAAATACAGAAGATTTTTGAAAACAGGAAGCATGGGAAAGTCTGCTTCGAAAGAGGAAGTTATAATTGCACAAAACGCAAACGGAGCAGCTTCAGCAACGTCTACCCAATACCAATCCGAAAAATTCCAGTTATGAGAAACTCTAATAACCACAACCGTTATTATATTGGTTATTGGTGTTATCCTCAAAAAGTGTGATAAACACCACGTGCGCACCATACAACGAGAGGTGAACCGACACAATTTGGCGACGATCTCTCGTGCTGACCTGACCACTAGCGCCGTCTAACAAGAAAGAAGAAAGAAGGTTTGGAGGTGTCCAGGGTATAGCCCGGCCCAAACCCTCAACACGCAACTACAGCGAATTCTTCAAAGGCAACGCCGAGACGCCGAAACCACGCAAACTCCACGTCACCACTAGCCACGTGTCAGCTGCTACAAAGAAAAAAAACCGGCTAAAGTATGTTATCATCATATATTTTAATTGAGTTTTGTAAGATAGCTTTTATTTTATTAGTACTTATTTAGTTATTATGACAAGTTTGATTTCAAAGTTAAATGAGCTCCATACTTCATTAAATTACCTTAGAGAATACTTAGTTAAATTAGGACCTGAAAAAAGGCAGCTAAAGCTTGGACAGAAAAAGATAGAAGAAGCAAAAAACTTGTATTCTTCTTTAAATAATATTTTGTCGCTTTTGCACTTACAAATTGAACGCCAAGAAATAAGTACAAGCGATATAACCGCTGTTCATAAAATAATAAGTAATATTCATATTTTATACAATAAAATTATTAATTTATCCAATCCAAAAGAGATTAAGCAAATAAAAATGCCTACAAAGAAGGAATTTGACATAAAAACTGCTATATCTTTATTTCCCGTTATGACTGGACAGGAATCTGTTACAAAGTCTCTTATTGATTGCATTGAGTTGTATAGCAAGATGATTTTGGAAACGTCTACTCACGAGTTAGTTGATTTCGTACTTAAAACCAGACTTTCTGAGAGTGCTAAATTACGTATGAAACCAAAATACGATACAGTCGAGAACCTTTTAGTTGGTATGCGCAAACATTTAATACAAAACATATCCGAAGTAGCTTTGCAGTAGAAATTATACAACTGTAAACAAGGTAATCGTTCAATCGAATCATTTGGTAATGAATTAGAAAACTTGCTTGTTAATTTGACTAGTGCCCAATCAAAAGATAATCCCGATTCTTATGAAATTTTTAAAAAGACAAACGAAAAAATTGCTTTGAGACGTTTTGCTGATGGTTTAATTGACCGAGGTTTGAGTACCGTCCTGGCCGCCAGAAATTTTCAATCTTTACCAGAAGCTATTAGGACTGCCCTAGACGAACAATCCTTGTCTTCATCATTCGAAATTATGAATATAAAGAGTCATAATTACTCAAAACGCGATAATAATAGTTTTAATAACAGTTATCGTGGAAATTATAGTACTCGTACTCATAATAATAATTTTTATTCGTCGAATTATTCACATGGTAACGTGAGACAGTCGGCATCAAGAAACCTGTCGTCTGAGCGCGGACGGACACGCTATTGCGGTAGAAATTTTTATAGAGGTCAAACTAACAGACAGTATAACATTAAGACCAATAAACCCCCTATGCCAGTTCAGTATACTGCTCAGGAGCCGTTGAGCAGCAGTTCCACAAATATTAATTCGAGTGAAATAGTTACTCCAAACGCGTACTGAAGTACGAATGGTTTAGTAAATATCCTCAATTAATGCAACAAATGCGTTATGATAAAATAACTATTAAAGGCGTTTGCGGTAGGTTAGAGTCGGAAGGCTACATTTTTTTAAATCTATCTTATAACAATGAATTATTTAGTGAAAAATTTTATGTGTTTAAGAATATGTCTTGCACAGCAAACGGAATCTTAGGAGATAATTTTTTAAAGCGCTATGAAGCTATTATTAATTATAAAGATAGTATTTTACAACTTTATAAGAAAAATAAAACGATTTCTATTGAAATAAGTTATAATGTTAGGTATAGACATTCGATACCGCCTCGATGCGAGGTTATACGGTTTAATCCAACCTCGTCGAGTTGAGATTGTGTAGTTTTATCAAAAGAAGTCCAGCAAGGAGTTTTCGTAGCTGGTATGATTTCGAAACCAAATAATGGACGCATACCATTAAGAATATTAAATACTACGGATAGCGAAGTAGAATGCGATTTTCAAGATTTTACTATTTATGACATAACTTTTTTTGACATTTGTACTTTAACAAAAAATAAAAATAGTGTAAATCGAGTAAAAACATTATTTGAGCTATTAAATCTGTCAAATATGAACCCAGAAGAAAAACGTAGTATCGAGCATATTTGTGCAAAATATGCTGACGTTTTTCATCTTCCAGGTGATAAGTTGTCAACAACAAATATTATGACGCACACAATATCTTTAAAGGATAACGTTACACCTAGTTACGTTAAGCCTTACAGAATTCCTCATTCCCTAAAACAAGAGGTACAAAAACAACTTGACGAAATGTTAGCTAACGATATAATAGAGGAAACGACATCAGAATGGTCCAGCCCAGTCTTACTTATGCCCAAAAAGTCCGATAAATCTAACGAGAAAAAGTGGAGATTAGTTATTGATTACAGACAGTTAAATAATAGAATTAAAGATGATAAATTTCCGTTACCAAATATAACAGATATTTTAGATTCTCTCTCAGGTAGCATATACTTTTCAAAATTAGATCTTTCACAAAGTTATTACCAATTATCTTTGGAAAAAAACTCTAGGAAGTATACAGCATTTAGTGTAGATAAAATGTACCAGTTAGAATTAGATCCAGCCTCACGTAAATATACAGCCTTCACTACTGATAAAATGTATCAGATGAAGCGCTCGCCTATGGGTTTAAAAACATCTCCCAGTGTGTTTTCAAGGTTAATGACTATTGCTATGTCAGGTATTAATTATAAACAAGCTTTTATTTATTTAGACGATTGCGTAGTTATAGGTAAATCGATCACAAATCATAATAAAAACTTAATTACAGGCATGGAACGCTTACGAAAAGTAAATTTAAAATTAAATCCTATTAAATGCGAATTTTTGCGCACGGAAACAATATACTTAGGTCATAAAATAACTTCACACGGTATACTTCCTGACGACAGCAAAATCGAAGCCTTGCGCAAGTATCCGGTGCCATCGAGCGCCGATGACGTCAAGCGCTACTTAGCATTTGCTAATTATTACAGACGTTTTATACCTAACTTTTCAAATATAGCTTATTCATTAAATAAATTTTGTAAAAAGAATGAAAAGTTTAATTGGACACACGAATGTGATGAAGCTTTTAACAGATTAAAATCTGCTTTAATGTTACCACCCGCATTGCAATATCCCGATTTTTCTGAAAATAATATTTTTCAATTACGAACAGATGCTTGTAAAACAGGCTTGAGTGCCGTTTCATCTAACAGTAATGGTCACATAGTTGCTTATGCAAGTCGAAACTTGTCACCCGCAGAAAGTAGATACCCAATAGTAGACTTAGAACTACTAGCCATTGTTTGGGCAGTTAGGCATTTTAGACCATACCTGTATGGCAGAAGGTTTAAAATCTTCACAGATCACAAACCGTTGGTATAATTATTTAGTTTAAAGGATCGATCCAGCAGATTGACTAAATTTAGATTATCTCTTGAAGAATATGACTTTGAAATCGAGTACATCCCGGGTCGAAATAATGCAGCTGCACTACTAACTTTTAAACTTTCGCGTTCCATGATATATTAACAATTATTTTTACGGGAATTAACGCGATCACTTATTAAAAGGTATCACATACCTCTGATTTGCCTGACGTTTCGACCAGGTTGCACTGGCCGTGGTCACAGGCTGACTGGCTCAGCGGCGCACGCCCTCCATCGTCTTATACGTAAAGTAGAAGTTTGTTCGTCCACCCGCACTTTCTCGATATTTTTAAGAAATTTGTTTCGCCATGTACCGTCGCATACCATACTAACAGTGTCCCTATTCTGTAAGCAAACCGATGTGCTCCTATTCTGGTGTTTATCCGACTGCGCAGAAAAGCGAGGTGGTATGTTTTTTAATACTAGATTCCACGCCGTAGATAATTTAAAACCATCTTCTCGATTGAAAGTTTTATGTTTTTTAATTTCAATCGCTTCACGTACAACTCTTGAGTAAAAGTGACGTTCGGTGGAGAGGACTTGCGTGCGGTGAAATTCAATCCAGTGGTTGATTCCTGCATCGAGTGCAGGTTCTGCAATCGCTGACTTGCTCGTCTGTCGGTTCTTCACAGCAGCGATATGTTCTTTGACCCTTTCAGCAATAGTCCGCTTCGTTTTTCCTATATACGAACTCCCCGCAGCTGCAGTCTATTTTATAAACACCCGGAGTTTGTAGTTACAATGTATCCTTCGGTGTGCCGACGATGTTGTGAACTTTTATGCCTGGTGTGTATACTGTCGGAATTGAGTATTTCTTTAACACGGACCCTATCTTATCCGTAACTCCCTTGACATAAGGCATATAGGCGGGTTGCCTGTTCACTTCTGGATAATTGCATCTTATTTTTGGTTGCTTCCGTCCTCTATTCACTTGATATCCGTTTCCTTTGAGTACCTCCTGAACATGTTCTAGCTCCCGTTGTAAATGTTCAGGGTCACAGAGGTCATAAGCTCTGTTCTTGAGTGAAGTCACAACAGATTGCAAGTGCCGGGGGTGATGATGAGACGTGGCGTGTAGGTATCTATCCGTATGAGTAGGCTTACGGTACACACAGTGTGACAGGGACCCATCTGATCTCACGGTTACTTCAACGTCTAGGAAGGACAACGTCCTATCGGTCTCCATCTCATAAGTAAACCTTATTTTAGGGTGAATAGAGTTCAGATGTTGTACATATTGATCTACTTCTTGTTTATTTCCTTTAATAATGCTGAATATGTCATCCACGTAACGCTTCCACAGCTTAACGGTATTCGGGCCGAGACTTGGAGCCTTCTCTTCAAAATGTTCCATCCAGATGTTGGCAAGTACTGGGGCTACTTCCCAAAAAAAAAAAACAATGGGGTTAATTCCCGTAAAAATAATTGTTAATAATGCAGCTGCAGACGCATTAAGTCGATTCCCGATGACAATGACTTGTGATGATTTAAAATCTATGAACGAACAAGTAGTTTCTGTGTTAACGAGAGCACAGACGAAACGGTTAACATCTCAGATGTCTTCCGATAAAATATTTTGACTGATGAATCTTCTACCAGTAGAAGGCCTGATCAACCTGAAACTGTGGAAATTCTTAAAAAACCAAGTAATGTGATTAAATTAGTTTTTATTAATGACAAACATTATAAGAATTTGATTCCTAATAATAATAACAATTGCACGTATGTACCTTTGAGTTATACTATTTACCTAAATACTCGATCGTTATCTACCCCGACGGAGTTAGCGAGAGAATTAGGATTGTTGTGCGAAAGAGAAAATATAAACGAAATATTAATTATTAAAAATAGACAAAATGCAACAAATATAAAAATACTTGCAAGTCATATAAAAAAGTTGCAAATAAAGGTACCTAAAATTTTAATTACAACGGATATTATAAGAATTTGTAATCACGAGGATAAAAGGATTATATTAAATGATTTCCATTTATTACCCACAAGCGGTCACGCAGGAATAAATAGGATGATAAACAATTAAAAAAAAATACTACTGGCCCGGCATGACAAATGACGTTATTGAGTACGTTAAAAAGTGTCAACAATGTCAATATAATAAGTTTTCTAATCGCCTCGTAAGAGAGCCAATGATCGTAACAAGCACTGCAAACTCAGCATTTGAACGTGTCGCGTTAGATATCATGGGTCCATTACCACTCGATATTAACAATAATAAATACGTTTTAACTTTACAATGTGATTTACCTAAATTTGTAGAGGCCTATGCCTTGCCGAGCAAGGATTTTGAATCAGTAGCGAGAGTACTTGTTTCTAATTTTATCTTAAGATACGGAGTACCTAACATAGTAATTACAGATAAAGGTACTGAGTTCATGTCAAGTATTATGGAAAATTTGTGTAAAATATTACAAATGAAACATTTAAATTCGACACCGTATCATCACCAAACTATAGGTTCATTAGAAAACAGTCATAAGAATTTGACAACATGCCTTCGAATTCAGTGCGATAGGAATAATAATGATTGGAGTGATTGGCTACCGTTTTGGTCATTTTCTTACAATACTACAGTGCACACGGAAACGAAATATACACCATTTGAATGAGTGTTTGGAAAATGTTGCAATTTGCCTTCAGAATTTGGAATTTCCATTGAACCTCTGTATAATTAAAATGATTACCCAAAAGAAATGAAATATCGTTTACAACGAGCACAGTATGATGCAAAACAGAATTTGTTACATAGTAAATTAAAAAGAAAGCTAATGTACGATAGTAAAACTTACTCGGTAACTTACAAAAAAGGTGACCTCATTCTTATAAAATATCAAACTGGAAATAAACTTCAAAATATCTATAATGGTCCCTACGAAGTTATTGAGGAAGTTTCACCTAATGTTAAGATTTTAAAAGATAATAAGGAATATCTTATACATAAGAATAACACTAAGAATTATAATAGTTAATGTTAAGTATTTGCATTGTATTCTTATAATTATTTTGTAATGTTTGTATACCATAAAATAAAATATAAATGTGTGTTTGTGTTTCATAGTAATTAATAGCATGTAACATTTTAAATTTTTTTTCTTCTTGAAAAGGGGAAGGGTTGTAGCCTTTTTTCGGGGGAGTTGTAATGTAATATTATGACACCGTACTAAGAATGCTACGATTGCATTTTATTATTTTATACTGCGCAGTTAACCTTAGTATAGTAATTTTTAATATATAAGGATTAAAGCCATTCCAATAAAGAACACAAAACAAGGAACATTGAAGGCGTCCATTTCTCAACTTCAACAACTGGTAACTACCCAAGAGCAACACATGATTAAGAATGAACTAGAAATAATCGGCATGCCATAACAAGAAAATGAAAACCTAACACACATCGTTCTATTAACTTCGCAAAAGATGGGTGTGCCACTTTCCGAGGCCGACCTGGATGAGGTATCACGTGTAGGGCCAAACCGACCCGCTCAGATCTCTAGCCCCGGCAACAATAGATCCCGTCCAATTGTCGTAAAGCTGTTACGGTGCCATAAAAGGAATGAACTAGTGAAAGCAGCAAGGGCTAGGCGAAATGTTACTTCCGAGAACATTACGACAACTCCGGCCCAAAAGATCTACGTCAACGAGAGGCTATCTAAAGCCAATCGGGACTTATTTCGTGAAACTCGAGTTCGAGCACAGAAAAAAGGATTTCGTTTTTGTTGGGTACGCCACGGCAATATTTACATCAAAGAGGCTGAAGGTAGAGAAGCCATCCGTATTCACAACCATGAGAAGCTGGACGACATACTTGATTCGGCTTCTCCTATTACAAATTAGCCGGATAGATTCCAAGTTAATCTTAGTCCGTAACTGATGTTCCTATCTAGCATTTATTTTAACTAATGATTATATATTTGGTATACTCACAAGACACTATACAAACCAACAAAGGCTTAATTTAACACAGTCATATTACAATCATCTACACTTTATTCTCAGAAAACACAAGCTCATACATAAACCTTATTGCCATCTGTTCTCTCTTCCGGTTAATGACTATTATCGTACTATCTCTTTTGTTATTTACTTAACTCCTTGGATATCACCTCAATACCACAAAAATGCATGACTTTTATGAAGATATATACAAAACCCTCACGATAAAATGTCATTCCCTGGAGAGACTGGAGCGTTGTAATGAGTTACTGCCCGAAGAAGTTAGTTTCATTGTTCTAAGCTTTAATATAAGAAGTATTCAACACAATTTTGATGAATTCCTGATTACTCTAAGCCGCTTGAATATTTGCCCTGATATAATTATTCTGTCTGAATGTTGGCTCAATGAAAACACAATAATCCCCAAAATGTCAGGATACGTCTCTTTCAATACAAAGAAAATAATCAATAAGAGCGGTGGTGTTACAGCCTACGTCAGAGATGTATGGAGGACCTCAGTTCACGAACCATTATGTGATGAATGTAATTGCCTTCATCTAACTATTAATGATAAATTAACTGTACTAGGAATGTACCGGTCTCCCTCTTTTATAAACATTTCCACGTTTCTTTCCTTCGTAGATGACGCTTTGTTCCACATACACGCCCGTCATGCTATTGTCCTAGCTGGTGACATTAACCTGGACATCTGTTCTAACACACCGTCCGAACAATGTTCTGACTACCTTTGTTTATTGGCTAGTTACCAACTCCTACCCACCATAACGTTACCTACACGAGGCGAGGCGTGTTTAGACCACAGTTTCATAAAAAATAAATCAGTATCGGTAGGAATGGTCTGTCATGCTGCCATTACAGATCACGACATTTGTCTAGCGACCATGACCTGCGAGTCATCAAATAGTTTACCACTTCGCACCAAATTAAAGACTAACGCAATAGGAGTTATTAACGAACTGGAGACGGCAGATTGGGCAAACATCCATGGTACTGCCGATCCAGGCGTAGCAGCAAGTGAATTCAATAAAATTCTTGAAATAACCATGCAAAATAACTCTAAAACTATTACTGTTAGTCGTTCCCAGAGCTCTATAAAGCCCTGGATTACGCCAGGATTAATGCGATGCCAGAGAATACGAGACAAACTTCATCTTGAAAGCAAGAACAAGCCAAATGACGTCATTTGTCAAATTACATACAAAAGATATCGCAATTTCCTTACTAACCTACAAAAACGTCTCAAAGTCAATTATGAGACCCAATTATTAAATAGTAGCAGTGAATCCGGCAATTCGAAAAATCTATGGAAATCAATTAAACAGATCTGTAACATGTCAAACAACCTTACATCACCTATAGAACTAACAAAAAATCATTCTAATCCCGTTACGTCGCTTAATATTTGCAACCAATACTTTTCAAATATTGGGAGAAAATTAGCAGATGATATTATAAATAAACTGAATGTTTCAGAAATCTCCCTTGCCTCAGCTTACACTTCTTCTAATACAACAACTAAAGGCAATTCCTTTTTCGTTACTCCAACTGACCCTCAGGAAGTTATGAAACTTATTGACGACCTTAAAGATGGCAGCTCCCCGGGCTTAGACGCTTTCTCACCCAGATTAATAAAAGGAACTAAAAAACATATTATTGGCCCACTTACGCACTTTTTTAACCTCAGCCTAAACACTGGTGTCTTTCCTCAATGCTGGAAAACTGCCGTTGTCACTCCTATTAGTAAAGACGGCGACAGATCATCTCCTAGTAACTACAGACCGATTTTTCTTTTAAGCATATTCTCTAAGCTCCTGGAAAAAATTGTAAACAAAAGGCTAATCGACTTTCTCGAAATCAATAAGTTACTCTCCGAAAAACAATTTGGCTTCAGACGCAAAAAATCTACAGAAGATGCTGTAGTCACTTTAGCGAACGCGGTTTCTAAGTCTTTGGACAGCAAAGAATATTGCTTAGGAGTTTTCCTTGATTTATCAAAGGCTTTCAATACTGTGTCCACCCCTATCTTGCTCCGTAAATTAGAAACAATGGGTATACGAGGTATTGCACTGGATTGGTTTCGCAGTTACTTATCAAATCGTTATCAGTGCGTTAGGGTGGGATCCACAATTAGTGACCAATGCTGCGTTGAGGTTGGTGTCCCCCAGGGGAGCATACTGGGCCCCACACTTTTCAGCATATATATAAACGACATTCTCAATATACCAATGGAAAACGCGGAAGTCTTGTGTTACGCTGATGACACCGTGATTATTTTTCGCAATACATCGTGGTTAAGAGCAATAGCATCCGCTGAACAAGGAATGACTCTCATTGCAAAATGGCTCGACACAAATCTTCTAACCCTCAATTTAAAAAAGACAAACTTCATCGCGTTCCACAAGACACTTGCATCAAAACTCCCAGTAGGACACACGCTGGCAATTCATTCCTGCGCCCCTGAAGATCGCTCCAACTGTGTTTGCGGTGCCATAGGACGCACAGACTCTGTTCGATATCTAGGAGTCATTTTGGACGAACGTTTGTCATACGGAAACCACATAATACAATTGTCCAGTAGAATTAGAAAAACCATTTATATTTTAAAATCCCTTCGTAACAGCCTAGACAAAAACAATCTCATTAGGGTCTACAAAGCACTGACACAATCGCTACTTTTCTACTGTATTCTTGCTTGGGGTGGTGCTGCTAAAACCAAAATGATACAACTAGAAAGAGCCCAACGAGCAGTTTTAAAAGTGATGCTACGAAAACCTTTCAGATTCCCAACAAACGACCTGTACAAAGAATGAAAAGTACTAAGAGTACGTGAAATCTTTATCTTGAAAATAATAAAATCTATGCATGAGGAAATTTTAAATACTTCTACTTTAATCAGTCTAAACCAGCGCCGCGTATATCAAACTCCACTTCCAAACATAAATACCACCTTCATTAAAAGACAGCCTATCTACCTCCGCCCTAAGGTGTACAATAAAGTTTGTCAATTACACACACATATTATTAGGTTATCAACGAGAGAAGCAAAGCGACTGGTCACAGATTGGCTGCTGAATCTTTCTTATGATGAAACGGAACTGATTCTTCCAAATCATAGGCAATAACGGCAAAACATAACACACTCACAAACACACACGCATGCACTGACACACACGCAAACTCGCATCCAAACATATCCACACTTACACACGAAAACACTCTCAACCACAGATGATTGAACACAGTTATCCCACATAATTAAAGAGGTATTATTATTTTAACTTCTTTTTTATTTTTTATTAGTCTTAATTTGTCTGTTCTGAATTTATATTGATTTTATATTATATTCTATTACAACCAAATTACATACTTAACACACACATTTTGTATAAATATTCTATAAGTTATAACTGCTGTCCTTGTCATAGTGATGATATGGTGCTAATTTCTGATTAATTCTAACTACAGACAATTTTTTTTTTTTTAATCAGTCTTTTGAACATCACAAATTTTTTAGTTTCATTTCTGGTTTTGTTTGGAGAGATTTTGGAACATCAGAATTAGCACCAATCAATAATGAATTATATGCTCTTGGTTGCCGCGACACAAGCCTTGAGCTTAGTGCGGAAACCGCCGATAAGTTTTAACCTGTAAATTGCTTCTGTACAAATAAATAAATAAATAAATAAATGTGGCACATTTGTGACGTACTCTGCAGTTCTGAGCTTATGTAGTTTAGTTAAATCATAAACTTACCTCTACAGGTATCTCACGATTGGAAGACATAACAGCTTTGTCATCATTCAAGATTTCAAATAAGAACGCGTACCTCATTTTGGTAAAAACATATTGTGTCTGTACATAAACATATACTTTCATAGATAAGCTATCGAAGATTTTACTAATGATTATTTTTAATAAACCCTTATAGAATAAGAAATAAGTTACTTTGAAAACCTCTGCTACTGAAACTCGAAGACTCTCGAAAACTCGCAGGTTTCAGATTATTATGGAAGTGTAGTGATATCTCATGTAGAACCAAACTTATCTAGTTTAATGAAATCTCTATTTTGTCACCATTCAAGATTTCAAGAAGGAAGAACGTTGGTCTCATTTTGATAGATTTTTGATGTCTATATAACCACATTCCTACACAGATAAGAAGCCATCGAAAATTTCATTACACTACCACTGACAATTGAAGAAATTCTTAAAGCTTGAAGAATCAAGATAAATGTGGCACATTCGTGACGTACTCTGCAGTTCTGAGCTTATGTAGTTTAATTAAATCATTAGCGCACCTCTGCAGGTATCTCACGATTGGAAGACATAGCAGCTTTGTCATCATTCAAGATTTCAAATAAGAACGCGTACCTCTTTTTGGTAAAAACATATTGTGTCTGTACATAAACATATTTTTTCATAGATAAGCTATCGAAGATTTTACTAATGGTTATTTTTAATAAACCCTTATAGAATAAGAAATAAGTTACTTTAAAGACCTCTGCTACTGGAACTCGAAGACTCTCGAAATCTCGTAGGTTTCAGATTATTATGGAAGTGTCGTGATATCTCATGTACAATCAAACTTTTCTAGTTTATTGAAATCAAAAGTTTGCCTCTACAGGTATCTCACGCCTAACCATTCCCTACTTTGTGATCATTCAAGATTTCAAGAAGGAAGAACGCTGGTCTCCTTTTGGCAGATTTTTTATGTCTATATAACCACATTCCTACACAGATAACAAGGCATCGAAAACTTCATTACAGTACCACTGACAATTGAAGAAATTCTTAAAATTTGAAGAATTAAGATCAATGTTGCACATTCGTGACCTACCTTGTAGTTCTGAGCTTATGTAGTTTAGTTAAATCATAATCTCACCTCTGCAGGTATCTCACGGTTGGAAGACATAGCAGCTTTGTCATCATTCAAGATTTCAAATAAAAACGCGTACCTCTTTTTGGTAAAAACATATTGTGTCTGTACATAAACATATACTTTCATAGATAAGCTATCGAAGATTTTACTAATGAATATTTTTAATAAACCCTTATAAAATAAGAAATAAGTTACTTTGATAACCTCTGCTACTGAAACTCGAAGACTCTCGAAAACTCGCAGGTTTCAGATTATTATGGAAGTGTCGTGATATCTCATGTAGAACCAAAATTATCTAGTTTAATGAAATCTCTATTTTGTCACCATTCAAGATTTCAAGAAGAAAGAACGCTTGTCTCATTTTGACAGATTTTTTATGTCTATATAACCACATTCCTACACAGATAAGAAGCCATCGAAAATTTCATTATACTACTACTGACCATTGAAGAAATTCTTAAAGCTTGAAGAATCAAGATAAATGTGGCACATTCGTGACGTACTCTGCAGTTCTGAGCTTATGTAGTTTAGTTAAATCATTAGCGCACCTCTGCAGGTATCTCACGATTGGAAGACATAGCAGCTTTGTCATCATTCAAGATTTCAAATAAGAACGCGTACCTCTTTTTGGTAAGATCATATTGTGTCTGTACATAAACATATTTTTTCATAGATAAGCTATCGAAGATTTTACTAATGATGATTTTTAATAAACCCTTATAGAATTAGAAATAAGTTACTTTGAAAACTTCTGCTACTGAAACTCGAAGACTCGAAATCTCGCAGGTTTCAGATTATTATGGAAGTGTCGTGATATCTCATGTAGAACCAAAATTATCTAGTTTAATGAAATCTCTATTTTGTCACCATTCAAGATTTCAAGAAGAAAGAACGCTTGTCTCATTTTGACAGATTTTTTATGTCTATATAACCACATTCCTACACAGATAAGAAGCCATCGAAAATTTCATTACACTACTACTGACCATTGAAGAAATTCTTAAAGCTTGAAGAATCAAGATAAATGTGGCACATTCGTGACGTACTCTGCAGTTCTGAGCTTATGTAGTTTAGTTAAATCATTAGCGCACCTCTGCAGGTATCTCACGATTGGAAGACATAGCAGCTTTGTCATAATTCAAGATTTCAAATAAGAACGCGTACCTCTTTTTGGTAAAAACATATTGTGTCTGTACATAAACATATTTTTTCATAGATAAGCTATCGAAGATTTTACTAATGGTTATTTTTAATAAACCCTTATAGAATAAGAAATAAGTTACTTTAAAGACCTCTGCTACTGAAACTCGAAGACTCTCGAAAACTCGCAGGCTTCAGATTATTATGGAAGTGTCGTGATATCTCATGTAGAATCAAACTTTTCTAGTTTATTGAAATCAAAAGTTTGCCTCTTTATGTATCTCACGCCTAACCATTCTCTACTTTGTGATCATTCAAGATTTCAAGAAGGCAGAACGCTGGTCTCATTTTTGAAGATTTTTTATGTCTATATAACCACATTCCTACACAGATAACAAGCCATCGAAAATTTAATTACTGATGATTTTTACCCGACTACGGCAAAGCCAAAGGAGGGTTATGATTTACACAGATTGTGTATGTAAGTTCATTTGCTATATTATTATATTATAGCTCAACTACTTACTAGGACTGTACAAATGAGGTATCTTCGTAAGCGTCTGGAACATCCGTTTGACAACGCGTTTTAGTTTTTACTTATTTTTTTCAATAACCTTTGTAGAATATGTAATGGACCCCATAGAGTACGTCATTCGTACAAAATAATTCTTTTATAGATACTAGATACTGTTGCTGATTATTTGTCTTGTAATTGTTGTAAGGTCATCACAGCAAAAAAAGTTTAAAGAAAAAAAAAAACTTAAAATCAAAATTATGTTCAGGATAATTTTGTAGCGAAGATATGGAAAAAAGTTAATAAAACATATTTCAAGTTTCAGACACTGGTCCCGCGGCGAAGATGAGAAGATCAGTTATCTGCTAGTAAAACAGGAAGACTCTAGAAAACTCAAAGGCTTCAAATTATTGTGAAGTTTCGTGATATACTCTGCAGAGCCGAAGTTGCGTTTAACTAAATCAAAAGTTCGTCTCTACATGTATCTCGCGTGTAACCATTCGCTACTTTGTCATCAAGATTATAAGAAAGAAAAACATTGAACTTGTTTTGGCAGTAACGTTTTATAAATGTACAACACATACGTATAAACACATTCCTTAACAGGTAAGAAATTATCGACGAATAATAATTTTTAAATAACGCTTGTAAAATATGTAAGAGCAAGAAGGTATGCAATGGGCCCCATGGAGTACGTCGTTCACATAAAAGGATTCCTTTAAAGCCATGATAGCTTTTCTTCGTGGATAATGTTTCTGTTTAGCCTTTGTTAATTGTTGTCAGATCATCAAGGCAAATTAAGACTTAACCGGGACAGGTAAAAAAGCTACTAGATCGAAAGTTAAATAACTAAATGGAATGAAACACATAAACTTTCTACGTCTGGTTCTAAGTTTGTAATTCTAAAAGAGGAAATACGTGGAATTGCAGTCATTAGCTCTCACCCATCAAGTTTCGTACTTTCAAAACATACACAGTTACGCCGATATACCACATCTATCATAAATTAGTTAATTATTAGTATTTTTATAGTGAAACCATGGTTCCGTAAAAAAATGATGTTACAATTAGTGATTAATTGTTTCTTTCATCGACCCAAATTGTACTAAAAAGCCAAAAACTCATAAAAATCTGCCGTTGCATCACAAAAATAATGATAAGAAAAAGTTAAGCCCTCGGTAAGAACCTTTCACAACTTTCCGTTAAAAAAATCTATTTATAATTATTTTTATAACGAATATAAGGAAATAATTGTAAAACATAATTTCAGTTTCAGATTTTATTCCCGTGGCGATACCTTGTCAAACTGGGTTTTTGTTGTTAGTTAGAACAAAACTCGTTTCTACAGGTATCGCACGAACACAATCAATGCTGGCAACTCATTTTTATACAGGAACATTTACACTTTATCTATTCTGGATCACTACATTTACTTTCACTTTCATTTCAGAGAACATTATAGGAGAATAGGTACTTAACAGGCAAATTTGTGCCTGGTCCTCGACTTGCCGACGTCCATCGCCTTTCTTCCACGTACGCTTCTCATTTCAATAGTTTAGACGAGGCCGGTGTAAAATCACAAAATTCCATTCGCACATATTATTAGGTCAAATACCTGACATTCGAGAAGTTAAATTCTATGTTTACTCAGACATAAACTATTCTTAATAGCCGACACCTATTTTCCTTGAGTCATTCCTTTATTTACTTCCAGACTATTGTTATCGCTGCCAGCAACGAGCTATGAGACTGACAGCACTCACCATCTAGCTCGCTTCCAATGTCTAAAACAAGTGAACCAGTATTTTTGACGACACTCGTCCAGGTAATACATTGAGGAACAATAACAACGCATCAAGTGGTCACACTGGCAATTATAATAATAATAAATTTTATTTTCCTATTATTATATTTTATTTTCCTATAATTTAGGGCTATTAGCCAACCAGAAAGACTGTTGGCTCTACCGCGTAGCCAATCTTAAGCAAGTAATATTCATAACTAATTACTTGTCTATTCCATCTAATTTTTTTTATTTTAACACTATACAGTCAATTGTTACAAAGCTATCTTTCTTTTATTTCCATCGTAAAAATCGGAGCGGTCGTATCTCTTATAGTTAACTAGCCGACCCACGCAACCTCGTTTGCGCCTTATATTGCCCGTAGCGTGAAAATTTCCCCCGTTTTTGAAACATTCTTCATTGTTGCTCCGCTCCTATTAGTAGTAGCGTGATGATATATACCCTATAGCCTTCCTCGATAAATGGACTATCCAACACCGAAATAATTTTTCAAATCGGACCAGCGGTTCCTGAGATTAGCGTGTTCAAACAAACAAACAAACAAACAAACAAACAAACAAACAAACTCTTCAGCTTTATATATTAGTATAGATTTCTAGGTATATCCACGATGATATTATAAATATGTAATATAAATATATACAATATAAATTACTAAATCTCCCTACATTAGCAACCAATGCTGTAATCTCTATAATCAATACCTATCACAATTTTTTGCGGTAACCAGTCCTACAAGGCAAAAGTTCAGAAGAGGTCAAAGGCAACGGAAGCCCTAAGTTCGGTCAAGGTCGGGGTTATTGACGTCATAGATTCCATGGGCAAACAAAGTTGTGGATCTGAGACGTCCATACAAGCAATTAAAAGTATGTTTAATATATATAAATTGATTCCGTCAACGTGTTTTGGCTTAAATGACTGTGATGAAATTAATTAAAGATATTATAGTCAGTTTTTCAATAATTTAGTATAAATGTACAATATGTATGTTAGTATTTTTAGTGAAAAAAAAAGTAAAGACAGAAGATATTAGTGTTAATATATACATACTAATGATGAAATGTGTGCAAACAAATAAGTTTAAACATTTGAAAGCAATGAGGAAGGTTATCTATACAAATAAATAACATTAAATTTTAGTCCATTTAAAATTTCAAATTAAAAACTTTTGTACACGATAGTAATTCATAATGAATTGATGCGATATAAAAACTATTTTTTGGATTTAAGCCTGTTTATTCCAACTTATCTCTTAAGCAGCTAGACCGATTTTGACAAAACTTTCATTAACAAATAGCTGATATTAGAAGAAGTAACTGAGGCTACTGTTTTTTAGAATTTCTTTGTCACCAAATTATTTGCATTTGTGTAAATAAAATACATTATTAACTGTCTGCTGATGTTGCTGCAGGCAACGCAGGTATATTAACTAAACTTACCTAAAATGTGTATTATAAATTTCAAAAGTACATTTTGGATATACAAATATTCCACTGATCTAAGAAAATTAGCGGACAAGGCAATTTTTCACAAATACAGTATTTCTTGCAACAGTAAGAATTTCTCAAGAATTTTAATAAAAATATTACTACTATCAAATAGTATTCTTATAGTGCATACTTCATACTTAACTTAGCAAATAAGCCAATAGAAGTTTATATATTTTTTCCTTGACTTATTAGGTTAGATAGTGATTAAGTCATGTGTATTATGGAAATAGTTTTTGGGTTAGAAGATTATTGTTGAGATATCCTACTTAAATGATCATTCTAACATAGGTCGTGAACGCTTCATTTATATCGAATCACTAACGCATCGAACTCTTTTATGTACTTTTCACCGTACTAATGTAAATTAGCTCAGAACTCGGTACGCAATAGACAATAATTTACACGGCTCTTTCCGAACGGTTAGAACGATGATTGTAATTATAAGAAAAGATATCTCATGTTCTTTTCATAACGATCAGATTTTTTTGTTATTTAATAGGAGTAGAGTATATTCATTGTTTTTTTATGTGCTATCTGAAAAAGAATAAAATATAGGTAGTGTTTTAATTAAAATATATTTACATTAAAAATAGAGTTAAATACTTTTATCTTTTCTAGTTTTATTAAAATATAGCAAAATGTTATAAATTTTAATTAGTTTTATTTAAATACGAAAGAAGGAATAACGGCCTAAATATTCTAACGCTGTACTTGAATAAGAGTTCATAAAGTTGATATTAATGACAACATCTTCGGAATCCCCGGTAACAATGGGCGTCCCACAGGGTTCTATTCTAGGACCATTTCTGTCTCATATATAAAAATGATCTAGCTTATTATGTAAGTGATAATCATGAGATTGTATTGTTTGGGGATGTATTGTTAGGCGCCAACTTGACATTTTTAATGAAGTCAACAGTGCACTCTTGAAAGTGGTACATTGGTTAAATATCAATAACCTTCTCCTTAATAAGAAGAAAAGTAAATTCATTAAATTCTCTACACCAAACGTATTATGTATTACGGCACGTTTTTGTTTTAGAAAAACGTGCCATATGAGCCGTTTATAAATTAGGCCCTCGAGTTATTCTTGGTTCCAAATTTAAAATCAATGTTTGATTGAATGGACTAGGGTTAGATCCTGTGGAATCTACTGTATTTTTAAGTATTACTATTGACGCTCAGTTACAATTGGGTCCCCAAATAGAAAACCCATCTGGTAGGCTAAGCTCAGCTGCTTTTGCTGTAAAAAGATTCGACATTTAACTGATGTTGATACAGCTAGAATAGTTTACTTCAGTTACTTTCATAGCACAATGACTTATGGTATGTTACTCTGGGGTAACTGTGCAAATATTAATGCTATATTTGTTTCACAAAAGCGTGCCGTACGAGTCGTTTATAAATTAGGTTCTCGAGGTTTTCTTCGTTCCAAATTTAAAGAAATAAAGATTCTGACTGTGCCTTTACTATATATTCACGAAAATTTGATTCATGTTCAAAGAAATATATCAAAGTTTCCTAAAATCAGTGATGTTCATTTAGTAAATACCAGAAATAGACATAATTTTAGTGTTCACGTTACTCGTTTCGACAGAGTAGGCAAGTTCATGGGACAATGTATACGCTTTTACAATTAATTCCCTATTAATATTAGTAATTTGCCATTAAGGAAATCAAATCAAATTTATCCACAAAGGGGTATTATATCATAGCAGAATGTTGTAAAATGAGGTGCGTTTCCAGCCGAGTACAAATATATATGCTAAATATAATTTACCTTCTTGGGTACTAATTTGATAAAAAATACAATTTAAGATTGATTTTTACGTATTTATATTTTTGTATTTCAATAAATAAGCTAGCAAAGTTACCACGCCATCATAATCTAATGAAAATCTCGTCTTTATAAGTAGAAATAAGTCTTTATGTATACGTAGAAGCTGTTGGTGGTAGCGGAAAATCAACAGGGGCAGTAACTATACTGATTGTTCACTCAGTTTCCCTCCCTTACCACAACCTCCCTCACTACACCCATGAATGAACCACTGAATGAACCACTCGACGGCACAGTTAAGCATGTTGTTTTTAGTATCTTTCAACGTCATCTTCTCCTGGTACTACATGCGACGTTGCAGCGTCTAGACATGCGCCGCACTGCTATGACTGACATATATGCATGTAGCTTAACTTTCAAAATGATTTGTTATTTTAATAAGTGAGTTCTGATAATACACAATATAGTTGTGATTAAAAAAACAATATTAATTGAGTATTTTAAAGTTTTTTTAATATTAAAAACTATATCTTGTGCAATTAACCACAGCAAGAGACACAACGCGCATGTGTCATCGTCAAGCAACGAATCAATAGCCACAATTTCCCTCCTGAATCACCAGGAAATCATGAACAGCAAAGACTAATTTGTACCGTGTTGGTATATGTAATAGTACCTAGTAGTATATGTAATACATTCTTGCTATAAAGTGTCTAGGAATATGCTGCATTCTTGCTGCTAACGCCACCTTTGTGTCCTCTAAAAATATCAAGGAAAGGTTCTAAAGAATACATAAAATTAAAAATATGTTTAAAATTCTAGACATCTTAATATGCCTCAATCTTAATTTTAGTGATCTTTGGGTGATCCTGATTTTGCTTTAAGTGAGAGGGAAAAGCCAGAACGTTCATTTTTAGATGATTTATACATATTATTTTGTTATTGTGATTTTAAAATGCATTTTTTTTATTTCACTATAAAACCACTTCATAGGCATGTGTCAGATATGTCATTTCTCTAATAAATAGGCAAACCTGTGCTACAAAACTACTAATACATCATCACACCCAAACAGCTCACAGTGTAAAGAACGGAACTTCGCTGGTAACTTGACTGAATCTGTCTGACCCCGAACTAGAGCTAAGGGTTTAAGAAATGTTGCAATTTCACCTAAATATAAGTTGTCAGTTTGACCAGTTTTAAGAACTACATTTTTCTTTTTTTTTCTTTTCAGCACGAACGCTGTCATATTACGTTGATTTTCTATGCAAGGATAGTACCGCCCCGGTCGAGCCGGCCCATCATAATCATCATGATCATCAGCAGCCTATCGCAGTCCACTGCTGGACATAGGCCTCTCCAATTGCACGCCACTTAGTTGAGCCGGCCCGTTTGTGCTGAAATCAACGTGGCTCTACTACCTATTTTTCTGTGACAGTACATCACAATATAATTTTGAAAGTATAATTTATAATGCACCCGAAAAACGAAATTTCATTGTATTACACGGATCCGTAGATAAATAAATAAATAAATAAATAAATATTTCGGACATCTAACACACAACGCCATCTAGTCCCAAACTAAGCAGAGCTTGTATTATGGGTACTAGACAACTGATATGAATACTTATATACTTTTTTTTTGTAAATACATACATATTATACATAGAAAACACCCAAACTCCGAAACAAATATTTGCAGATCATACAAACATTTGTTCCGACCCGGGAATCGAACCCGAGACCTCAAGAACAGCAGTCGCGTACGCTACCACTGCGCCACCGAGGCAGTTAAGGTAGCATCAAGTTACGTAGAGCTACAAAAGACTACGGCCAAGCTACGAGGATTGTCTTCGCAAATTTAATTATTTTAATGATAGAGTGGACAAACAAGCAGAAGAGTTACCTGATGGAGAGTAACTACTGCCAGACATGGGCATCTGAATCTCAGGAATCTAGGTCTAAGTCAGACTCTAGCTAGGATCAACGAGTCTCCCCCCATTATGAATTTTACAAGTTCTGTTATTTATTTACCTTATCGCTAACTAAAAAACACGATTCTAAACCTTACCTTAATGTAAGGTAGTCTATAGTTGTTTTATATTCCTAAATTATGTTAATTTTCTAACTGTTATCCTAGATAATAAATGTACAATTATTATTTAGTGTAAGATAATATTATTACTCTTTGTATGCTATATTTTGATGAAAATGGCATTCAAAATTAGATGTAACGATCTTCACTACACTAAAGTAAATTGTTGTATAAAATATAAAAATGAATGTAGGTAATTATATATTATAAATATGATATATATAGTTCGCCATACAATAGGTTCTTGTATGAGGATAGTATAAAGTAAAAGAAGTAGATTTGTTTATTTCGCGCCACGAAGTGCCGTGCGCCGTGAGCTTCGTAGCTGTCAGGCGATGAGATTTCTACTTTTTTATAACATTATCTATCTTTGTCTAATAATGTACAAATAAATACAATGTTAATGAAGGATATTTTTAGTATTATATTTCTTTAAATCTTTGGAGAGTACGTGATTAATAAAAATATTCACTATATATTTTTAAGGTGCTAGTTAACCGAATACTTAACAAACTACTGCGTGGCATTTTTAATGTTCGAAACAAATTGTAGTTGATAGTATTTTATCAAAACTTTAGAAATTCGATACATAATTATTATTTCAGGCTTTTCAAGAGATCAGCCTCCTATTCTCCTACTGTGTTATGTTCTCCTAGTAGCGGTGCGGGTGATACCAGTTGCGGATAACCATTGTCGCAGAATCGCATCTTTTGACTCCGTTAATAGTAAATTGGACTACTGGAGAAATGAATTTTAATTTCTCATAATTTAATTTTCATATTTTTAGAAAAAATAACACAAATCGGTATGTTTAATTATTGTAGTAAAGCTATCCATGTAAATGAGTTTGCGATTTTAGTTATATCAGAAAACGGTTAGTTTATTGTTTAAGAAAAAAAATAGTTCGGACTTTAAACAGACTAGAAGGTATCTATTGTGGTCATAATTGTACTCGTAATTATCACTTGTGAAATTAATTGTCGTTATCATTAATGTCGTCGTATCATGGTGTGATTTTTCAAATTAAATTTAGAATTAATTTCAAAATTTAGTTCTGTTTGTTAGTAGGTATTCATTAAAGTCGGTTCAACTTTTTATCAAATATAGTTTATAGATTAAAGGAAATAATAGTGTAAACACATAATGTTTACTTTAATAAGTTTTAATACTTAACTTCTCTAAAGAATTTATCAAACTCAAAGCAGAAATTGTAAAGATCGCTACCTGGATTGTTGTCTAAAGTATAAAAATGAATGTACGTAATTATATAATTATAAATATGATAGATATAGTTCGCCATACAATAACTTCTTGTATGAGGATAGTATAAAGTAAAAGAAGTAGATTTGTTTATTTCCCGCCACGAAGTGCCGCACGCCTTGATCATCGTAGCTGTCAGGCGATGAGATTTCTAGTTTTTTGTTACACTATCTATATCTGTCTAGATCTCTTATTCGGATATACGAGATTAATAATAATTATCTTACATTACTGCACTGTTATATATAGACATACCAATGTTATACATAATTTAAATTATTCGCGTATTTAATGCTTTTTACTACATAGTTAAACGTATGTTATTTGTTCTATAGTATTTTGATAAATACAAGTAACATAGGCATTTAACGAGGATAACTACACACTTCACAATAACGGAAGAACACTGGCACAGCCCGTTTCAGTGTTACTAGTGTTGTGAAATAATAACTCCCCAATCACTATTATTATCTTACTGAATAGTTCGATAGAACAAGAAAGTCTTACGTTATCATATATTTAAGTTCAAGTATTTTGTTTATTTATACTCATATACACAATCCAATAATCTTAATGCATTTTATTTATATTGTAATAGAATGGTGTCTGAAAATGTTTCCATCATTTCGTGTTATGTTGCTAAAAGTGGTAACTGAATAGTGACGTCAGCATGCGTTGCTCTCGGATCGTGAGACCTGTTTTCATAGACCACGTTACGTATCAACTAATGAATATATAAACTACCATTGTGTATAATTTAAGCAATGACACAATATATATTATTATACCGACCCTCCCTTGGCCAATACTGTACACCAGAAAAAGCTAGAAAAGTTCACTAAAATCTAGATGGCGCTATAAAATAAGCTCTGAAAAACCATTTAACGAAGTTAACCACTGTTTTATTTATATGCTTAATTCTAGGAACTATATTATTATTTTACTAATATAAATCTTGCTTTCTAATGCTTGCTTTAAAATAAAAAAAAAATCTGTTGCATAACTAAAAGTTATCACCTATGTTTAGGAGATGTTAACCTATTAGCTACAATAGATGTCATATTTATAAGTTATTGATATGACATACAAAATACTAAATTCGCTGGATGCGCGATGACAGTGCCATCTAGTAGCTACGATTATGTCAGACTTTGAAATGTCAAATGGTTGGTAGTAGTATATGAAGTATAACTAAACTAGTAACCAGTTTAGTAAGACGGTCCCCATTTCATCTCATCCATATTTTATATACTTTTTAACATTAATTTCATCACGACAAAAACTTGAAGACTTATGATTTGATGACTATACAACACTTGACATTAGCTGATCTGATCTCTGCTCAATCAGATCAGTAGAAATAGCTGGCCCGAGAGATCCGGCTGGTTGCCATTTGATCAAAGAAGAAGAAGTAACCAATAATTTCAACGAAACATCGTAAAGGGGCTTTCATTAATTACGTGAGGCATTTCTAAGATTTTTTCGATCCCCCCTCCCGCCTTGGAAGGATATCGTAAACTTTCTTCAACTTCCTCCCCCGTCCCCTAATATCACTCGAGGTTTTTCAAATTTATTTTTTGCTGTAAACGTGTTGGATTATTGAACTTGTTACTACTACGCGGATTACTAGAAGTGAGTTGAATCCTGTTTATCCAGTGTATTGAGCCGATTTGCTATGACATTACTTGAGCATCATAGCTTTGGATATAGAATGCAGTTATGGGAGAGTATCTCTCGCTGCCAAGCATGTTATGCTCCATAGTAGATAGCAACAAACAGAGTTTTACTTTCTGCGAAGATGACATTGCACAGAAAGAGGCGGCGGAAAGGACCAAGGATGAAAATTTCAACTTCTACCTAATTTGCCGCCACCCGCAATGGTAGGAAAATTACTAATTTAAATTGTAATATTTAACTTCTATTGAGATATAAACAGATATTTACAAAGTTGTATTTTAACACACATATAGGTAGACAACAAGCATATGGATTTCCTCAAATAGTAGTATTAATACATTATTTCTTTTTGTTAAACTGGCAAGACTTATTTTCTCCATTTATATTACAGTAATGTAGTTTTTTAAATCGTTTAATTGAAGCCCTCTAAAATGAGCCGCCCTAGGCTTCGGCCTACTGAGCTTTCATCACTGAAAAATATGGATTTTTTCAACAAATATTGATTATTTTAACACAATGGTGTGTTAAAATAATAACAAAGTGGTTAACACATACAAATAAAAAAACACAATTGCGAGCAATACTCGACCTTACTAAAAAAAACATTATTATGCAAATTTCAATGGTCAAAATTTACAAGAATGACGTTTTTTTTTATTTCCCAGACTTTTATTTATTTTTTGAATCCATTGAAGAAATAAAAAGTTGCATAGAAGTTCCAAACCCCTATTTTACCCCCGAAATAGAAATTATAAATCTATTTTCTCAGTCGTTACTTAAGTCAGTTAAAAACCCTACATAGAAAGTTTTATGTGAAAATTTAAAATACAAAAATTAATTTAAAGCATTTAATCATGTACCGTATTTACTAAGAAGCGTTTATTACGAAGCTGTTTATTTGAAATTATAAATAGACATTTCAATTTTATTTATTTGTATGTATAGATGGCTCTTTGCCTATTTAATAAAATATCACATAAATTACTAATGTAAATATTTGGAAAACGACATCTAGTGGTACATTTTGCACTAATATAATGACAATAAACTTGACAGTTGACTGTCGGGTTTGTATTTTGGTGTAGGTAAATATTCTTCAAATTCACGATTTGATGCACTTAGTGACATCTAGGGAACATTAAGCTTACTATCAATTCGCGTACAGGTCTCTCATGGCGAAGGAAAAGTCAATAGTATTATTTCGTCAGTGGTTTTAGCATTACCAAGCGAAGAATATTATATACATAGATACTGCTTTTAAGATAAAATATATTCGTCTTTTTTTCGACTCTTAGTTGTTATTTGTCACTTGTGAATAAACTTTGCCAGTTCCACAACCAAAGTAACACACAATCATCAAGTTAAAAAGTACAAAGATGTTTTGAATAGCTTTGTAACAGGTTTATGAACATCTGTCTCCTCTTAATACTCGTCGGTTCACTGGGGACTTTTATTATTTTCATATTTTATCTTCAACAAGGGCAGCGAATATATTATTATCATTATATTTAACTGTCTGTGACAAAATCAAATACTCGATGAGTTTATTTAACGCCAACAGATTAGTTTGGTCTAAATGTGGGAAGGAATATAATGATTGTGATAATAAATGAAATAAATAAAGATTTAAAATAAATTTCACATGTCGCAACATCTTTTAAACTCGCTAAGTAAATATTTATTTATAATTTTTTTAATTAAAATTATAATACATCAATTTTATTTAGTTCTAAGTCCGTCATATCAAATTTGTCATTAAACAGCGATCAAAACTGGTCGGAGAGAATATTAAAACAATAAATTTTGTTACATTCGAATTATTAAATTATTTTTTTGTGTCGTGGTGTGATCAGGGAGGATGGAAGAAAACTAAAACTAATTGTATCAACGGATGATAATGATAATCCCTGCACATTTTTATCTATAACCAATTACTTTCCAACCAAGTTCGTTTATGGAGAACGCTATGAATTACTAGCAGAGAAGCTAGGATGATCAGCTCTCACATGTGCTTTTTGAAACTCAATGCTTAATAGAAGAAGCGGATAAGGCTCACATTAAAAACACACTTGATACATCTCACACCCGGCTATTTGATTCCACAAATGCGTACAGAATAATTTAATACATAATATATATTACAGTGACATCTGTTTAAATTCCAACCAAGTTTTGTTAAACGTACGAACCAAACTAATGCCAGGGTGTTTGTATGCCTTTACCAGCCATCTGACGCATACAGATCCTCCAGGTAACGAAACCTTACCATGAGCTTCAAAAACACGAACGGTGCCATCTATGGAAGCATTATAAAATTGTTTGGACTTCTTTATTTTATGTAGGTTTCAATTGTGGCGTTAGTAGGATAGTATCTATCTCAAAACAGATATAGCTTTAAATAATTTCATTTCTGCGATTTAGTAGATTACTTTTGTATTTGTGAACTTTTTAACTTTCAGTCCAATTTAAGTTTGTTAAATTACTAAGTCATTAAGTATTTCATGCTTGTTTAAAAAAAATAATGAATGTTGTAAGCATGTCGGCACGAAATCTGCCATTTATTTGCGGCCATTTTGAATTTCTTTTTATATTCTCGTAACGTTCGTATAAATATAATGTAATATAGTGTAATAATAACTCCTTCATTTGATACATGTACATTGAGGGTTTAAAATTAAATTGAATCCGTTCTTATTTAGCAAATATGTTAGTAGCCATTGTTAAATATAGTGTTACCAGAACAATCAAAACAAAATGGCTTCCACAGTAGTACAAAGGCGTGTCCTAAATATAAAATCCAGCGGTCAACTGCATCACTTTTAGTACCACTGCCAAGTTAGTTGTCGCTCCAGTTAAAAATTTCAGTTAATTCTTTTTTATTATTTAAATTTAATCTATATAGATTCTTGTTATTTACTCTTCAGTTTTATATAGGTATTGTTGGTATTTATATTTAATTTTTGAACTTCTCTATACTCATCTAACCCTGATTAAATCATAATTTACAACAAATGCTCTTAAACGGTTTTATGGGTTAGTTATTTAGATAGTAACCAAGAGTGTACGTAAAATACACAATCAGTATATTTTTAATTTCAGTATTGTTTATGAGATATGATTGATCACCCATAAAAAGATGGTTAGTAGAAGTGTTTCTGGTGCACTTCGACTCTGACACAAGCGTTTTCAGTCATTGTTAGGTATAACTGATGTGATAATACTTGAGCTACTTGAGTTTTTGAGAATATTAAAATATAGGTTGTTAGTAATTATTCTTAATGTTTAAAACACTTCAAAACTATACGTATTAGCTAAGTATTTATCTACACTATGGTTGGTATGGTTTGATGGTTAGTAATCTGAAGACTTTGTTTGTTTGTTTGAACGAATTAGTTTGAAATAAATTATTTTATAATGAATATGTTTACACATCGGCTTCTAAAAAACCGTAGTTGAATCAACTACGGTTTTTTAGAAGCCGATGTGTAAACATACTTATTATAAATGTCAATAAAGTCAGAAGTACGTTGCGTTGACATAATTGTACGTACATGGTTCAATGAAAGGGGGACCATAGCAGGTGATACGGCGCATGCGTACAATTATGGATGATTGTCAGACTGTTTTCTGGCGACAAACGGCAGTATTTCGGAGATCTGTGCCGAGGCCAGATGTGTACCACGCTACAAAATTTGATTTTAATAAACCATACCATGAGATAGAGTAAAATAAATATTCGAAAACGTTTTTGAATATGAAAATAAATGAGTTCATATTATGAACTAAAGTATAGTAACATAAAATGTACAAGTATTTAGTTAAATTAATAGGGGACAGTGAGCGGTAGTTCAGCGCTTGCGTAATCTAAGCGTTTGTCGCCAGACTGTATAAGATAGTGAACTTGCGACAGACGTCAGAGTTTTGGATCTCTGTGTCGTAAAAGACATGCCACATTTTTTTCTTAAAAAGGAGCTTTATTTATTCAAAGAAAATAGCTACTGTATGAATGTATATGAAAAGATAATTTTAGAACATAGTTACAAATATTGAATTTGTAGTTTACGCGTTTATTTTTCAGTCATTTTCAAAGTAATTTTGTTTAATCATCAGATCTGTTTCATATAATATTGGACAGCTATCCCGGTTTTCAACAGTCTATTAAGGTCTCCACCGTCGTGCAGCAGTAGACAGCGATAGATTTATATGAGATACTTAAAATTTTGCCATCAAAACGTATAAGGAAATTGCAGAAGTGTAACCAAATCTAGATTTTAAGAAACTTTGTATTAATATTGATTTGAATGCACGGATTGCGTGGGACTTGGGCGTCCTACTCGACAATAGACAACACATTGGGTGATTTATAAATTATTGTCCTGATTCTGAGTGTTCTTTGTGTCCGTTTGTATTGTATGTATGTTGTTAAAATCACTCGTGACACAGAATTTATTACTAGTGCCGGAGTTGTCTTTTAGTAAATAAATATATAAAAATGATGATTTTTATCAACAAAATTTAGGAACGGATTTTAAGAAGGAAATACATGTTCAAATTTGGATTAGATGACTAAAATATAAAATTTAAATATAAAGTGCAATTATACTGAGCACTACCAGTTATTCCTACCGGTAGGGTTTATTGTAATTTTATTTATAACTAGCTTTTGTACGCCGCTTCGCTCACGCATACTTTCATCCCCTGATTTTCAGGATTTCAGGATTCTAGGTTCAGCGGTTTGGGCTGTGCGTTGATCTATAGGTATGTCAGTCAGTCAGTCACCTTCCCCTTCAATTTATATAGATAGATTATCTTTACGGATATGCTAGCCCACTTATTATACTTCTGCTTATCGGCAAAGATGACTATAATCATTATCTATAGTTTATTTGAATTTGAAAATTCTTAAAATGTTGTTCAAAATTTCGTTAAAACTGTTTTGTAAATAATTAATTTTACTCATTACTACCAGTAGAGATTACTTTAACCATTAAATTACACTTAGACATAGCAGTGGGGGTTAGTAGGGCTAAGTGTTACTGCAGAATACGATTATGTCTTATCTGCACAGTAAAATAATTCCTGACAAAATATGACTTTGCTTTTTAGAACAGTCCCAGCCCAGAACAACTATAAATAATTGAATGTTTAAGGTCAGTGCTCCGCGCACCCCTCAATACAGTCATAGCGTACTGTAACTTATTTGAAGTAAGTAATTACTTAGAATTTAATCATAAATTAAATTTAAAGATGTAAATTTTACCATATCACTAGAACTATATAATAAAACTAGCTGTCCCGGCAATCGTCGTTTTGCCATAACTACTAATAAATTAAAAATTAAATAAAAAAACATTGTCCAGCGGACAAAATTGTGAATCTAAACCATTCCCAGATCCCCTTGAACACACACAAAAAATTTCATCAAAATCGGTCCAGTCGTTTGAGAGTAGTTCAGTGACATACACACTCACAGAAGAATTATATATATAAAGATAAGAAGAACGAAACAGAAAACGGTCGTAGCTTTATGAAGTTTAAGATTTATCAAAAGTAAATGTATTTTTTTATTATCTATATTTTTTACACTGTAAGTTAAATAGTTTTGTAAACTTTCTATACCGTGACAGACCTGAACATATACTGAACGTATGGAACTTATTGTAGACTTTTATCTTATGATGATTTGTCCACGTATTAATGAAGTTTTTTTGTACTCGTATTATATTTTAAATTGAAATAAGGATATAATAAAATGACATTCTATAAATGCTTTATTTTGAGTTAAATAGAAGAATTTAAAATTTTGAGCATTTTTATTTAAAAGAATACCTTTTGATAGCCAGAAGGTTGACAAATAAAATCAAACATCAATATAATATTTAGTTTGAATAAAACAATTTAAAAAAGCATCACATTATATCAACATTTATTTCAAAATTCTCATTCGAGCAGCCAGGTATATTTAAAAAGACGATTCAACTGTTAAACAGTGTTAACAAAGTACATTAATGATAAGCTTATTGAATATCCCACACAAAATAAATAAATTCATGAAAACAACTCAATAAGAGTTTTAAATACATCGCATGGCACGCTGTAGCTCGCACGGCGCTGATCAGCTGGAAATAAGATCACGGTGTGCATGTTCGCGGGGCTCTGGTCGCCAGCAGATACTTACGGTCCGCCCGTTCCTTTCTGTAAAACATTACACCTTGTAAGTTAGCCTTTGAGTTACACATCCACTCTTACCTCCGCACACACAAGCACTGAACAGAGTCACGATGCGGCTCAAGAAGGGGTCTGCAAACGCGCATGCGCAATGACGCAACATCTTGATCCCTACAAACTATACCAACTAGCATGCCCTGCGTTGTCGTAACTGAACTTCACTAATGAACGAACTTACTAAGAACGTACTAACGTAGTTAAAAAAATCCCGCCAAGTGCGAGTCGGATTCTTGCACCAAGGGTTCCGTTCAAACCGGTTATGAGATAAGCGGTAGTAAGTTTAAAATTATTAAAAATATTTTTATTAATTGATGTAACTAAAAATTTATGCTTTTCGCAAAATCAAAATTTGCCGGATCGGTGGGTGATCGATGGATTATTACGTGTGTGTGTGTGCCTGATCTATAATGTCTCGCCTTTAGATTTAAGGATCCACATAGTTAACGCCGCAAGTGAAATAAAAAGTATTTGTTTAGTGTGTTGTAAGAACTCAATTAAGGACAAGAATGCGTGCTTGCATTAGAACTAGACTGTGAATTTAAGTTTAGAACGCAAATTAAAATCAATTTCAAGTTCATTTAAACAGCCATTTTTCAACTTATTTAATTATTTTATACCTCGTTAGATAGCTAATAAAACATACTTATTTTAAAACTATTAGTCGATAAATTTTCTAAATATTATTTTGTAATGCTTTTAAATTCAAAAGTTACTACGTACTTATTAACTTATTGACTTTGCCAACATATTTAAAGGAAATATTGCTAGTTTATAAACATTGCTCCTGCACTAGAGATTTTGTTGCTTTTTTACTTTAATAGGTTGAATTATAAAACATATACTTACATGGACTAAGTGTAGGATAATAACACTGCTAACCACAGATTTCAAGTGTTTCTCGAACAAACCCAGGATGTTCAATTAAATAAAAAAATAAAGATATAAGAGACAGTTTTCTCATAAAGAAAACTTGTTATGTCATATGATTTGACCCAAGGAGAAATAATGAAACTAAAGAATATCTTATAAAAGTGACTTTTACTAATTACTTAATTATTTACTACAATGTACAATGTAGAAACCGTGGACTTAAGAACATAGAAAACACTACACTTAAAACACTCAAAACAATTATAAATCCTGTAAGTCACTGCAAAAGGTTAAGAGAGAGGCTGAAAGCTAGACAATGATAATTTTATTTCTATTAGTACTTACAACTAAAAACATACATATACAAAAACATACATATATACACACATATAATAATATTATTTCTTTATAATGAGTAATTCATGTACATATACGTTATTACTCCTAGCCCATTTCGGCAACCAGCCACAACACAAGAGATATTGTAATACTAAAGTGTTTACTCAGATACGGGTACACTCTCTGAGCCTCTGTTCCCTCACTCTCACAAACCAATGGGACAACTATCTGATACGACCGGCGAAAGATTCCGTCACACGTCTGACGGCTTAACGTACTTTTCACGGTTAGGATCCAATTACCTAAGTGATTGATGAATGAAATATTGATGATGAATAATTTTCAATGTATATTCTGATATTCCAGTGGTGCACTTATTGTAGTAATTAAACGTGCGTGAAACGGAACGTGCATTATTTTCGTCTGTTAGTTGGTAGCTCAGATAGAGAATCTGAGGTTGGTAGCACCACAAAAGTGTCAAACGTCGGATGATACATACTTCTATGGTTATCTGATTACTCTTTTTTACAACTCAAATGAAAAGAAATGAAAGGTGAAACCATGTTTCATCTTTCATAGTAATTCCTATAAAAAATCTAATTTTTTTCAGAATATCCAAAATGTCCTAAATTTTGTCTCTTTTCTGGTGTTGATTTTCAGAAAATTTTATTGATATTTATTGTACTTCTGATTTTAATTAATAGTTTAATTTGGCCTCAGGGACTATTCATTCCTATTAATCATTTGAGATGACTGTTTTAGAAGAAATGAAAGGAAATTCTACGCCTTATTTCTTTTTAGAAGTTTTATTCACTTCATAGGGTTCTATTGAGCTATGAAACATATGATTTTCTGTGTGCAGACAGAGAGGACTGGGGTTCCCTCAGCTTTCAATTTTTAATTTATAAACTGCAAGCATTTGTTTTTTAGGGTCTGTGTCAATAAAGTGTAGAAAATAGCTAATCAGATACCGTTTTTATGTCACCCACGCCGCCACATCCATATAAACATAACATAAGCCCATACAAACCTTCCTCACTCTTAACTTTGACACAATTTTACACCACACATACAATTCAAATATACATATAAATATAAATAACTAGCAGATCCATGTAACCTGGATTTGAAAAATTCTCAGTGTTAGATAGCCCATTTATCGAGGAAGGCTATAGGCTATATATTATCACGCTAAGACCTACAGGAGCCGAGCAACAATGAAGAATGTTACAAAAACGGGGGGAAATTATCACGCTACTGGCAATAGGAGACGCAAACGAGGTTGCGCGGGTCGGATAGTGTCTTTTAAAACCATGTATTGACCTGGGTATATCAGAATAAACCCTTTTTTTTCTTTTAAATATCTGCACACTTTAAACATAATGTTAGAAATGTTAGTTTAAAATAAGTATTAATCTGAAGTACAGCAAATCCATCCTTCGAAACTAGGGAAAAGAAATCCATCCTTAGAAACGAAGGGAATTGAAAAATCGTCAGATAGATAAAGATTGCGTTTATATATCGCCATTATCTACTGCGCTGAATGTTGTGGTTTCACTTCATCCTACTTAGAACAACATTTTGTGTAATCCATAAAGTGTTGTTCTGACTCTAGGTGTTCTTTGTTTCTGTTTTATAATAATAATATTTTTATTATACACTGATTATACAATGGACTTAAAACTAGGTACAAGTGGCGTCCTTATTGCTCGAAGGCTAAAGACAACCATGGGATAGAGGAAAAATTAAGATTAGGAAAACACACAGGTACTAGTCTGGTGTGTTAAAATAGATAATAAGGAAAAATAACAGTAGTATGATGTATCATTTAAAGTGAATATTCATGCATAGTGGGGAGTAGAAGACTTAATAAACGAAAATATATGCAAACAAGGTGTGAGTTATATGTACAAAATTGATTAGATACTATGTGATCTATTGTGACGTAATTGAAAAAATAAAAAAGAAGAAAGTTGGTTATGGGACATTAGTGCCCCACAGGTAGTGCTTCTTTACCAGTTAGTATTTGTGCACATTTATAGCAACTGGTAGGGTGTTCCACAACCGAACTGCTTGTACAGAGAAGGAGTGGTCGAGAAATTTGGCAGAATGGCCCAGGCATTTTCAGGTTTAGGTTCTCTGACAATCTCAGCAACTTGAGATGTATGTCGTGCTAGAAAGTGAATCGCGATTTAAGGTAACTTAGGTTAAAAGAATTAAAAAAAAATGTTATATACAAGAGAAAGTATGTGTGAGAAAATCTTAAGCATTGTCCTGGACGACCGAGAACAAGAAGTATAGTTTGATTCGGTTTGTGATTAATAACCTTTATTTAAGTTATTTGTAGTTTTTAGGTGACAAAGTAGGAAGATGATTTGGGTTGCGTCACTACAGAAAAATCAAATGGTTTACAAAATATAATTGCTACAGAAGGTAAAGGCTTAAATGTTTATTTAATAGAAGACTTTACCGAAACATGACTAGATGGCACTGTTCCAATATTTTAACTCACGGTATGGTTTCGTTACCTCGAGTGGTATATAAGCTACGTGTTCTTAAACTTCATCATAGTGCACTTTTAAATTTCTCTGCTTAGGGATAAGCATTCAGAGGAAATTTAAATTTTTGAAGAGCTACTGGCACGTGTGTGCTTGTAGCTTGATAAATGTAGTGATTATTCTTGTATGTCGAAAGCAATTACCTTATAAGTTTGGTAATCACCACTTTTGGACTTTGCTCATGCTTTTCATCAGGCAGGACTCAAATATGATACCCTAAGGTGAGATGGCCTAAGCCAATGAAAATAAATTTAAATCCACGCACTAATTACACTTTCTTTAACAATTTTTTGAATAGATATCCCTTACAGATTGACTATCTAGTAGCATTAAATGGCTAGATTACATTTTTATAGAAATTTAATTGGTTAAGTGATAATTGTATAAATTAAAGACATTTTCAATAATTGCAAAAAATTCGGATTAATCATTTCAACAAACTTAAAAATCATAATTGATCTCTTTTAAAAGTGTAACTAAACAAAAAGTTATGTGGAGTGGGAAAATTTCAAGTTATATGTATATTATATATCTAATACTTGAAATTCTCGTGTCACGATAGTTATAACCAAACTCCTTCAAAATGGTTGGACTGATTTTATGAAATTTTGTATGCATATTGGGTAGGTCTGAGAATCGGCCAACATCTATTTTTCATGTCCTTAAGTAATAAGGGTGAACCACCCTAAAATATTTACTTTTATGGCAAAACGACGTTTGCCAGTATTTATAAAACTTGAATTTTTTTAGACAATACTTTGCAAATACTTGACATAATCCCCAAATAACATCGATGTGCCAATAACAAGTAGAAATCAACTACAGTGATGATGAGATTCGACTGTCTAACTTGTAAAGAATCTGGAGAGTAACGATTATAGTATGTCTCTTAATATGCAAGTAGCATCGACACAGTCAAATGAAAGGGGGAGCGTGTCTGGCAGTACGCGCATGCGTACAATTAGTGTTAGTCCGCAGGCTCAATACTGATGGCAGAATTCTGTGGCTCTGTGCTGAGACAGATGTGTGCAAAACTCCAAATCTTTTTTCTAGTAGAAAATAAGTTTTACAATGTAAATGTGCATTGGGTTGTCTAAAAAATGTATCATTTGCTTTTCTGTAATTTAAGAACCCAAAAAAGCCAACCAGTAGTTACATGTGTCGGACTAACATCAAATATCCTACGTTCATAACTTCATTCGTTCGTTCGTTCATTATCGATTTGATAAACAAGATGACCGCTGATGTAGAAGATTCTAAGGTAAGTTTTTTTTAATTCTTGTCTACTAGAAAGATAATACCGAGTTTCATTCTGACAAGGAATGTTCATGAAACTAGATTTTATAGTTTTAGAGGAAATTGTGTAATTACTTATTTATGAATTGAGTTGAGGTGAGTTAATAAGACTTTGCATGTCTTTTAATTTTATTAAACTTATTGCCAGATTAACTGTGATGATCTTCTTGAAGTGTGTTTAATTACATTTTTTGCTACAGTGTTAATATCTAATTAAGTTTTTCAATGTTTTCTAATATTTTTGCTTTAAAACACAGCGTAACATATTTCAGATATTTTTCATTATTTTCCTTGAACTTTTGGTTAGATCCCAGTTAATTTCAATCCACCCATTAATACTACGGGAACGGCGTACAGTGAGAGAGGCCCATGTCCAACGGTGGACCCCAATGTACTGATGATGATGATTCATACTACTATTTTACTTGAACTTTAAACGTTAATTTAAGTTTAATAGACACTATGCAACTAAAAATGTTATAGATAGCTGCCAGTGTATTAAAATTCATTTATTTTGGACTATATTTCAAATCGTGGCACTGTTGAGGTACTGTCAAATATGCTTGTTCCCATGAGATTTTTAATCGAAATGTCACGGGGTTTTCAGAACGATTGTTCGAGAACGCGTAGGCTGCGCCACCTACAGGTTGCGGTGCACAGCCGATAATTGCACGGAGTCGCCGCATTGGCATCTATGGACTACAGACCGAGGTGCGTATCCTATCTTCTGTTAACTCACAATATAAATTAAGTATGGACCAGCCTTTTTTAAGTATTATTCAGTGAAACAAACAATGCAGGAAAACGCTTTAAAGCGAAAAAAAGCTTGGAACAAATCCCACACTTAAACGTATGACCACCGTAATATGGTGCGCCATACCTCTTTTCTAATGTTTTCTTAGACCTTTGAGCAACAGTGGACTAATTATTGTTATCGTTATTGCTGATTAGTCAAAAAATTGTTCATAAAAGTGTAATTAGTTATTTTTCAAAGTCAAAATGGCGATGAGCAGTTTAAATCCAAGGATAGAAGGATTCCATCACTTCGCAAAAAAGTTCTACTGTTATGTTGTTGTCATGTGCATTTGGTAGTTATATTTTATATTAAAAAAACTATTTAACATCTTGTGAAACATGATTTGGAGGACCAATTTCAAAACATTCTATTGTTGAATTTAACCGAGGGAGTGTGGTTACCAGAGCAACGATCTCCCATGATATTTTAGAAGAGGCTGAGATTGAAATGATGGCAATACACTAGACAGATCCTGGTATTGCAGGTGTCTATGAATGGTAGTGGTGTTCTATTATAATATTATAACAATTAAAAAAGTCCTTGTTTATCTGTAAGGTTTTTATCGATCATTATCTAACATAATAGAAGTAGAAATATTGTTTCTTGAAAATGAATATAGCCTACTTTTGACGGCGATCACCGTGATATACTAGGACGGGGCATCTAAAAAAAGTAAGTTACGAGTATCAAATTACTTTGATCATGAGTTCCCACTCATGATCAAAGTAATACTGAGTGGGAACTCATGAGAGTCACAACAGCAAGTCTTATTCTTGCATCAACTGTTTCAAATCAATAGTTTTCACTTCTTACATAGACATAATTCCTTCCATACGCTGCTATTTATTTTTTCATTAAATGACAAAAAAAATGAAAAAGGTTCTCAAGTCAACGTGTATTTCTTTTTTATGTATGACCACTGATAACTTTTTTTACCCTTACAGTTTTGTGGTTGATATAAGTATAACCAGCTCACTCCAGCTATTGTTATAAACACTTTTATTAATAGTCTCTCTCAGTATTTTACCAAGTGTGTTACATGTACACATATAATGTTTTTATGCTAGTAAACTTACGTACATTTTCTGCGTAAATACTCAATTACTAAATCAGCTGCATTGCTGTTATTTAGAGATCATACTGATGTGTGTGACATGTGTGAATTTACCATTATTATTATCTTCATACTAACTTCATAAAACATATTAAGAATTTATGTTACTTTTCAGATACTTTGGATAGTCACCTTCTTCACACTGGTCTTCCTTCTTCACACTGGTCTTCGAGCCATCGTCAGTAACAAATGGTCAAATGTAGATAAGAATGCTGATACTACACCAATGATCATCATTATTTTAGATTTTCTACTTCTAGTATAACACAAAGTAAGTTATATTATACAAACATGTTTGGCAATCGTAGCCAGATTCGAAAAACTTCAGTATCGCATTAGAACATAAGTAGAACGTTAGTATCATCATCACCAAAGGCTTACTACTCTACACGGAGTGATCATCACTACACATAACATAGCTGTCGTAAGAACTGACTAAGGGAGTAAACTGCAAAAGGTAATAGTTTTTCACAGTACATTACTGCAAGACATAGTCTTCTTAGGCCTACTCTAGCGCTGATTAATTGAATTCTCCATGTTGTGATGGATTCAGAACACTGGCTATCTACATCACTACCCATTCCGTGACTATTGCAAAAACTGTCTAAGGCAGGCAACAACATAGGTCAACACTGCAAAGGGGAGGAATACTTGACAACAACTTCGTACGGCAGGTGTCATTCAGTAGACCAAGGGAACTATTCTTATACGATGCGGAAGAGTTTTGTTGTAACTATTGTTTTAATTTTTTTTATTTATATTTCATAGTAATTAAATTTAATTCTATAAATTAATTACAGGTTATTGATGAAGATGATGATAAAATAATTATACCTTTGTTTCATTCACTGATTATTTAAGAAAACTCCGCGAGCTGTCAATGGATTTGTAATAATAGCCCGGGTGACATAGGCAATATACATTTTATCAAAAGTGGGCTATGGTTTTGTACCATTTCTCATATTAAGTTTGTTATAAACGGTTACATAACGTGCTTAAGGTATATATACGGAAACTAAAAGGGTTGCTTCTTGATGTTTACCATGAAAACATAAAATAAAGCTTACAATATATTATCACACTTTGATCAGAAATCACTGATCAGAAATCACACACACACTCAGAGTTCGAGGCAGAGTTAGTCGCTCATGTTCAGTGATCCCACGCTAGTCTAAAAGTTTCCCAAGTCTAAAAATCTTTCAATCGTTCACAAATCGACTCACGTTACTCAATCGTACAAAGGTTTTATGAATTTTAATTGTCAAAAACGTCATCAAAAATTATAATTACAGCCAACAACATCGAGAATGCTTATTCGCACCGGTATTGTGATTTATCCTTAAGATCTTAAGATTTGTATAAGAATCAACAACAGAAATGACTATTTGCTTCTACAATTTGGAGTTAAAACGTCTAAAGCAAATAAACCTTAATTTAAATCTTCCCAAGTGAAATTATAATAATTTTACAAAAAATAATAAGTTCTCACATTACAATATCAGTTATGTAATGTAACACTAAATGAAGTTGATTCGCTGCGGGATCTTGGATTAGAAATAGACGCTTAGCTACATTTTCATGAGATTCAGATATTCATGTTCAAAAAATTATTAACAGAGTACTGAAAATGTATGGATTTGTTATGAGGCCTAGTAAGAATTTTAAGCAACGGACTACTTATAATTATGTTTTTATTAGGCCGCATTTATAGTTTACTACCTGCAATTGAACTTCTCCCAACATTAAATAAAAAACCTCTTTGAGGGAAGTGCAGAAAAAGTATTATCGGCATTTTAGTTTAAATGTAATCATTGCTATTCTTCGTACTCATAAATTCTTAACAGATTTGATATTCTCATACTATTGTAGAGCGTTTACTTTTGGAAACAGTGGCTTTGTACGATCTGTGTACAAGTGTGTATTGTATGTGTATTTTACTGATCAATTGTGCTCGCGGTACGGGCGGGTTGCTTGTTCAATCAGTACTACGCCGTATCGAAGTAACGCTGAGCGACGCATCCCTTTATTTCAACTGTTTAATGCCTACAATAATTATTGATTTGACGTCTTTGCACAGTCCTGCGTTGAGTTTAGTGCCATTGTCAATTATGTAAAAACAGAATCAGAATCGAATCAGAATCAGACTTGTACAGAAACAGCATAGGTTTATTTAAGACTAGTTTGTAAAACGTGGATGACTGGTTGGTTGTGCATGAATTTCTATGATATGTTTTTTCACTAATATTAAAGTTATATTAAGTATACTAACTATTTAATGTTCCAAATAAAATTATTCTCTATGCGATGATAGCTGTAACTAACTTTATATTACTAAAACTCGAAGACTTTTGAAACCTCGATGATTTCAAGATTGTAATGGCACATTCGTGATATACCCTGTAGATCCGGGCTTTTGTAGTTTAGTTGAATCAGAAGCTCGTCTCTACAGGCATCTCACGGCTGGCAGACCTCACTACTAAGTTATTATTCAAGATTTGAAGAAAGAAAAACGCTGATTTCGTTTTGGAAGAAACATCTTGCAAGTGTGTGTGTATTTTCACAGATAAGAAGCTATCGAAGATTTTATTAATGACTAGCTGACCCACGCAACCGCGTTTGCGTCTTTTATTGCCCGTAGCGTGAAAATTTTCCCACGTTATTCAAAGATTGTTAATTGGTGCTCAGCTCCTATTGGCTATAGCGTGACGATGTATAGCCTGTAACCTTCCTCGATAAATAGACTATCTGAGACTGCAATAATTTTTCAAATCAGACCGGCGTTCAAACAAACAAACTCTTCAGCTTTATAATACTAGTATAGATATTTTTTAATAAATCTTGTAGAATATGTAAGTAAAGAAAAAAGGTATGCGATGGGCCTTGGCCGATGGGATTTGTAGGGTTGAATGGTTGTTTGTTACTCTTTCACGCAAAAACTAATGAACGGATTTGTATGAAACTTTACAGTAATATAGTTTATTCATCAGAATAAAACATAGGTTACTACTTGCCGCGATAACTGACATATACGTGGGCGGAGCAAAATAATTTTATCTTTTAACGCTCTGGTAGCGCCACTTCCAAGATACTATCCTTGCTCATTATTTACTCATTTTTGTAAGGTCATCATGGCCAAAAATGAAGCAGTCTTTGTGTCATAAGTAACCATGGTTAACTGCTCACTTTACAAATAAGTAAAATTGGTGTGACTGTTTGTAATATTAAAACAGCCGCTTTTTACTAAATGCATATGTACGTAAACATGATACATATACCAAAAATGATTTTTTACTATCATTGTGTTTGTCTGTCTGTTGTTCCAACTAATCTCTGGAACGGCTGGACCGATTTGACAGGACTTTCACTGAGTGGTAGCTGATGATACAGAAATCTGAATGAGTTGATTTATTTTGGTAAAAATGAAATGAGATTGTACTTTCTACTTATATTAGCAGACAGCAACAAAAATCTTGTTTTTTTTTTTATAAAGATACACAAGAAATGTTGTTTTGAATCTCTTAGCATATCTTAAAGTTTTTTTGTTTGACTTTAGTTGAACGTGTATTCTGTATCTTACACATACTTTCACAAATACATATATACGAATGTAAAGAAATGTAAATTTAATTGATTGTCATGAACGAGAACATCGTGGCTTTTGCTGTAGATATGTTCGAACATACATCCGTATTATGTGTATTATTTTATTAATATTATGTTACTTATCTATATACTTATCTTTACAGCAGGCACCCGTTAACTATCAGATAGCAGCCCTCATTTTCACAGTGAAGAGTTCCGTGACGGGCAGCTTCAAGGGATTGGGTGGCCTGAGGTTTCACTCCACTCTACTCTACTCGGCTACTAGATTTTTTATGATTAAATCCAATTGATTCGAATCAACTTAAAGTTAATTTTTTTAATAAATAGCATATTTTAGACTTGGCTTTTGTTGTTGTTAAGTAACTGAGGTTGCAAAGTGTAACCTTAAACCTTTGTTTCGCAATAAATAAACTTTTAGATTAAAAAATGTTTCGAAGAAAGAATTGATTTTTATTTAAGAAAGCTAATCTCTAGAGTCAATCAGTAGTCGGTTGAATCGATTTACAAAAAAAATATAATAGCTGTCTGTAAAGTCAGTTTACGGATGATAGTTTAACGTGACAAACTTCTAACAAATCATTTATTTTCTTCATTATTATCTTTTACCTTTCTCCCTCTAAATAGATTTGACGTTGTCACGTCAAAAAATAATGAAAATTTCTATCAATATATAATCAAATAATATAATTAAAGTCAAATATGATATTGATCAAAAATTAAACACTGACACCTGACACCTCTAATGGAAGACCTGGAAGAACCACGCTTTGGCATGCATGGGCCGACTTGCCCGGAGTGATACCACGGCCTCTCAGAAAACCAGAGTGAAACAGTGCATCCGGCGCAAGATATAGACTAAAACTCCTCCGCTAAAGGCTCCGACTCGGCCAACTACCGTCCGATAGCCGTCACCTCCATTATCTACAAAGTGTTTGAGCGGATAATAAACAAACAAATCGTCCACTACCCGAAAGATCACTTTCTACTAAATGATCGTCAGAATGGTTTTAGACCAAACCTATCCACGGGTGATCTTCTAGCGTACGTCACACACCTTTGGGATGAGGCTATTGACAGGCATGGGGAATCCTCGGCCATCAGCCGCGACATGGCCAAAGCCTTTGATAGGGTTTGGCACTACTTGAGTAATTTTGGCAGCTGACTGTAAAAATAAAGATAAGCAGTATTTGTATTCTCCGTTTAACATCCCCGTAGCCTTTTGATAGGTTGTTCACCCAGGCGCTGTGATAACTAACCCCATTAAATTATTTTGCTTCAAGTAACTGGCTTGCTTCTACATCACCACGGCAAAACGCAGGTCATTTAAGATAGGACATGATCCCCATTGCCCTCCTAACTAAGGGCCTAACTAAGGGCCCAGATCACATTCTCGGTAACAGAAATGTTGCATCTAAACATAATTTTGGAGACTATGCTTAGTTGTAAACGTTTTTAAACCACTAAAGCTACTTGCATCAGCAGAAATAGTTCAACTTACATAAAAACTAATTTATATATAAACTGAAAAATAAAAACTTTTATAATAAAAAACAACCGACTGGTTTTCGCTGGATGTTTTAGTTGTCAAAAAAAGAATAAATACTCTTAAAATTCAGAACGTTTTCAATGAGCTTTTTCTAGTTAACACTGGAGATAGGATTATGAAAATTATTTTTAGAGATTTCCAATATAGCAAAACATCTACAGAAGCTACACAAATGTGTAACCCCTGCAGATTATTCTTCGATTTGTAAAACCTTAGTCAAGTGACTTATTATATAATATACCGACCAAGGGGCACGGAATTAGATTTTTTCTTAAACGTTATGCTAAAAGAGACATGGCCGACTGGCGATTTGAAGAAAGTGGCTGCCAATGGTTGGATACGAACTGCTCAAGAACGGAATAGTTCGTGCTCCTTTGCTTTTAGAGGTTGACGGCGATAAGTTGATTTGATTTGTTTGATTCCAAATTTAAATTGAGCCCCAGATAACTTACTGAGGGCTAAACATTTATATATGTATAAAATTTAAATATATTTATTAAAGCGGTGTCGTAATAGGTGACTAAGGGTGCAATTTGAAACAAATTTTATACCAATAAATAACAAGTAAAAAGAAATGTAAGATCACAGAATGGTTTCCAAAACATTGTTGAATACACACGCGCACTGATGCACATCCTCTCGACTTGACAATTTTATACATACACTAGCAGACCCACGCAACCTCGTTTGCGTCTTCTATTGCCCGTCGCGTGATAATTTTCTCCCGTTTTTGAAATATTTTTCATTGGTGCTCCTCTCCTATTGGTTTTAGCGTGATGATATATAGTCTATAGCCTTCCTCGATAAATGGGCTATCTAACGCTGAAATAATTTTTCAAATCGGATCAGTAGTTCCTGAGATTAGCGTGTTCAAGCAAACAAACAAAAAAACTCTTCAGCTTTATATATTAGTATACATACATAATGTAAATCAACTGTCCAGGATCTGGAGAAGCTGGTAATCTGTCATACAAGTCACAGGTAAATATAAAGTGCAATTGTACTAAGTTTTTACTCTATTCGCAACCACATTAGAGTTGTCTGTCCAGTACGTCTGTATTACTTTCTTAATATGTTTGTTAAATATAATTAAGTTTTTACAATGTTGGTTGAAATAAAAGTATAAACGCGTATATAATTACATTGTCTATTTAAATTTAATTAAAATCCACCTAGACCTAATGACTTTTATCATATCGTTAGTGATTTACAATAAAGGTAAACGTACATTTCGGAGTACTACTGAGTAGTCTACGGGTTCACTAATTCCTCAGTACGACTATATTTTCTTAGAGCTACGACGTGCTTAGCAACTAACTGTAAACCAACGTGCTGCGATCTTATCACAGCAAGGACGATCACTTATTATTTGAGCTAAGTACAGACGTACCAGTAGCTCTTCAAAAATTGAATTTCAGACTTATCTTAAGTCTGGACGAATACTGGAGAAATGAGTCTAGTGTAAAATTTATAACACGTAGCTTATATACCCCTCTAGGTAACGAAACCATACCGTGAGTCACAATTTTTGATAAGCGCCACCTAGTCACGGTTTGGTAAGCTCTGAAGTCCTTTACTATATTAAAACGTTAGCCTATCCTTGTAATAGAGCAAAAGTTTTGTGATGCTAAGATTAAGAATACAAGGTGACCTATATGGATTTATGAAACAAAATATGGAAGTAAGAAATACATCCTATATTGTAGAGGGTAATATATATTAAACTAATGATTCAGTCATTACTTTTCCCATAAGGGATTTATTTATTTGTTTTGAATGTGTTGACAGCCATTGGTTGACATAAATATTTAACTAGATGAAGTGAAGTTGGTTTTCTTTACTGTTTCATAAACATAGGGAGCCGGGTAGTTCCCTCACATGTTAAATGTTATTTATTAAAACTCATTAAAATGAAACGGGATTCTTGCTAACTGCTGACACATTGCTGACTAGAGGCCTCGCCTTGACCCTATGAGCCGACTGCGGTTACTCAAGGTGCTGCCTGAATACTTAATTGATGAAATTACTATGTGAACGTGAGAAATCATTTATTATTTCCCTGTACCCACGGATCAATCTAACTGTTTACAGTTGCTCTTATTTGCACTAATTAATATTATATACCAGTAGTAAAATTAGTAAATCCCAGCTTTTTTTTTGTTTCAGTACTAACGCTGAGAGCACCGAGTGGTTCCCCTTCGTTGAACCTTTTTTCCCGGAGGATGAGTATTTTGTCAGGTCATAATCTTCATTAACTTACTTAAAAGCAACGTTTGACAATGGTCACTCTATTTTATTGGATAAAAGTTGTCGTAAAGTGTACGCAATCGGTTGATATCAGCACGAGTACCAAGAAAACAGAACCGACTAAGGATTTCTTTCGTCAAACGTGTCAGACTGGCAAAGGTTTTGGCTACTTAGTTGTGGCTAACGACTCTTGGGAGTGTTAACAAGATTAAGCTTGTGAACAAAATCAACTGTCGATAGTTGTTTCAAAATAGAAACAAGTGTCCCACTTTTCTTACTTCATAGTTAGTAAAGAAAGACAACCAAACCGCTTAATAGAAATAAGTATTTATTATATGGTTAGAGTGGCAAGAGTTTAGTCCAATCGTTTGTAAAAATTCAAAGTATAGCATGGATATATTCGTAGCCTTTACGTAGATTGATTCTACTAATGTATTACAACCATCACATTTCTTGTACATCATTTGATATTTCGCTTTATTGTCACTGAGGTTATTGTTTTTTTTTGGTTAACGCTCAAATTAGGAATAGACATCCTATGCCGCGGGAGACTTTACAAACACACAATAAACTGACGCAAAGAACACCCAGACTCAGAACAGCAGTTTGTGAATCACACAAAATGGTGCAGCAGCAAACAACAACCCATAACGTTCCACTGCTGAGCTCGGGTCTCCTCTCAGAAGAGGGTTAAGGCCTTACGTCCCCACGCTGGCCAAGTGCGGGTTGGGGACTGGCAAGACAACATTGTGGCTACGTAATCTCGCCGTTTGATGTTTTCAAGTCGCCCAAAGGCCTCCAACTAAGCTTCACGACTGTTATCCTACGATAACAACCAGGACCGACTGCTTTATGTGACCTCCGAATCATGGAGATCAGAACCATCTAGGTACTAACCGCGCCGTCGTTGCTTCCTTTCGGTGATTGTTTGCAACTACTGAGTGCAACTGGGCTATGAGCGCCTCAATACAAAATGGTGGCCTATGAAGTTTTCAAAGCCACAACACTTGACGGTGTAGAAAGCGGCATGGCAACCGCTTAAACTGCTAGGACAAGCATGCAGTCAAACTGCACATTGATAATGTAATAATGATAATATTTGTCGATTTCTCCCTTCACAAATTGTTGATACTATTCGTACTTCCAAGCTATTGCCAGAAAATAGATCGCTATCTGAACATGAACTAGAGTTCAGAGTACAGATTTCAACCTAGTCAAGTTGATTAAGAGGGTACTCTACAGACGGTGTCTTTGTATGATGATGATGATGATGATGATGATGATATTCTAGTCATCTTGGATTAAAGTTTGACTTATTGATTAGTTAGGTACATTAATGGTTTCGCACGTCTTATTACGACTGGTAGGGCGTTCCATAGGCGAACTGCTTTTACAGATGAGGAATAGGCGAGGAATTTGGTTGTATTTCATTTTTAATTTCAAATTCTCTGACGACCTTCACGATTTAGGATGTGAGTACAAGATTTTAACGCAGACTAGGGTGTGGAAAACCTATATTGATTTAAACAAAGTTCCTAACAACATTCTCGTTGTTCATCAACAATGTTGCTCAATTGTTGCAAACAAATTTTTACCATGAATACGTATCTGTTGTCGAGTTTATATTTTGTGTCTGTATATCCATTTGTTTCATTTTTCTAAATAATCAACATGCATAAGCGTTGTGCATTTGAATGCAAACTTTTTGGGGTTCATTTATATCCTAAAGTTCCGAAGCTGCGTTAGCAATGGGAGTTAGCTTTAAATACCCGACTTTAATAGAAAATTTGCTTTGAATAAAACAATAATTATTATTAAATTAGCCGTTCTCACAAATATTTTTGATATGATTTATGAAATATATTTTTTTTTTACAAAGCATACGTAAAACATTTGAAGTAATTTACTACTTGCAAAAATACATAATATTGACGCACAGATAAATAGCATAAACACAATATTCGAATTTGTTTACGTTGCAGTACAGTGAGAAAAACATTTACTAAAAGTTTTTCTTTTAGATCTTATCACCGAGTGTTTTTAGGTAGTTTGAATCCAAAAAAAAACTAGTATTTTACTTTACATGTAAATTTTGAAGAACCTCAAGGTAATGGCTCGTAGAACTTATATATATACTACGTGTTCCAAAATTTTACGATGGACCGGCATCAGAAGGCCAATTACTGCTCAAGTAAAATCATAAGAAATAACTTTTCTTTTAATACTGAGAATAGAAAACCTTTGAAAGTTTAAACCTCTCAAGATATTTTGATATCCAAGCCTTTTGTAATGTAAATTTTTCATGTTTGCATTTTTTTAATACTCGTACCCTAAAGAAGTAAGGAAAAGTTACTGCAAGTGTTGTGTACACTTGCAACAGTAACTCTTCAAACTTGCAAAAAAAGCAGTTGTTTTATTCCATGAAGGCGATAAAAACTTCTTCCGATTTCACATATAAAAGTTTTAATTGCTAACGTAGATTTTTCAAACATTTTCATTCACAGAAATATATCAAATGTTATGTTCAAATGTCAAATTTTCACTGTTACTTGCTTACTATTTTTGCAATCCATAATAAATATAGTATCATGTACCTTCAAATAGCACTATTTAAACAATAATTTTCCTTAAAAAAATCTCGAATTTCCAAGAGAGATGGCGTTGGATTCAAAACTAGCGCATTTATAAATATTTAGGTATTACTAGACTATATAAAAAAGTGGCAAAGCAACTCTTTAATGTTTATGATTTCCTGGTCATTCAGAAGTGAAACTGAGGCTATTGATTCATTTCTGTACGATGACACATGCGCGTTGTATCAGTAGTTTCATATAAAAAAAGGTAAATAAAAACAAAACAGGAAAGAGAGCATTGCTTTTTGTTAAACCAATAGAAAAAAATGAGGTCATAAACAATACACAAAAATATTGACTCTATCTACCTAATAATCTAATCTCATCATCATCATCAATGTTTGATTTCTGAGTCGGATTGCTGTTGAGTTTTTCTTACAAGAAATTTTTAATACCAGTCCGAGATGTGAGAGATGGCGGTGTTTTCCGTCCGTGCTCGTAGAGCGCGTTAAGCCGTCGGTCCCGGTTGTCATAAACACATATGACAATCGTTATTGGGAAATCATTGCCCTCAAATATACTGACAACTAGATCAACCTTCAAATTCAGTTCACTCTGAAGGTTTCGGAGATCCGATGTCAGTCGCTCTGTGGAAAAACTGATACGACCCCAATAAATCTTGGGAATAATAAAGGCTAGGAAGAAGATGATGAGTTGTATTTAAAAACGCGTGTTTTATTAATTAGAACACAAAAAATTGCAGTTTAGAAAATATCAGATATCGTAGACGCCATGTACGCAGAATTTTAAAACAATCCATACATGCTACGGTTTTTGTAGACCCGTAACCTAGTTCGTAGCATAACACCACGTGACGGCTACAAGTGTCAGTATTGCAAAGAAATATTCGTATGAAAAAGGAAAACAAACAAGCATTAGCCCGCCCAACCCATCTGAGTTACCTGATGGTAAATGGCAACCACCACCCATGCACACATCAAGACTGTGCATCCTTGAGCCCCTACTCTAGAACGTCCAAAGAACTTTGCACTTCGGGAACAAGCTACAAAAAAGCTACAAAAATAATGATTAGCACTATTTCCAGAAAAGCTATGGTTTAACGCAAAGGAGGTTTCTAGTATTTTTGAGTATTATGTACAATTTAAAATTATTCATATAGTTAATTTGTACTTGAGAGCAACAACTTCTGTACAATAAACATATTCAGTTCATAGAATAGAAGATAAGCTTCATATTTTTTTAATATAAGTAACTTTTATTAAAACTTGATGACATTTATTAAATGCCACTAAATAACTAGAATATTATTCACCCGCAACATTTGGTAACAATCTACGAATTGAACAACTTTAATAATTTAAACAAAAAGAAACGTCGTTCGTTACAACAGATATAATTATTCTTCCAGAATCAATCAAGAGAAGAAAGATTTGTACTTCGAAATTATCATTTAATGGGTAAAAAGAAACAAAAAAAGCCTTACACTGGCTCACTGAGCAAATAGTGTAATTCTCGTTGAAGATCCATTTGTGCAGCATGACTCGCCAACGTATTTATAACTTCCAGTTACCAAGGGATCATGACTTTAAAGAGATGCTGTTTGACACAGGGTAGGTTAGAATGAGAGCGCACGTCTCGGTTCTATTCAAAGACAGTTGGTGCAGTTGCAGATCAATAGTTGAACGTACCGAGGAAATAGTGATTCGGATATCATAGAACACAAAGAATTTAAACCCACGACTTTGTTAACGTCGTTGCACGTAGATGCTATGACGTCACGTCTACAGTTTAATGTTTCAGAGATAATAATAGAAAACAAAAAGGGAAAAAATAACATATTTCGAAATATCTTTTCAAATCAGCATAGGTTCCATACACTTTCAATATCTCTTCTTCCGCAATAATTATTCCGTAACTCCGTACAAAAATCATGTGACAAGGGAGAAAACTCGAGGGTTGCTCCCCTCCTCTTCAAGTATACTTAATTGGACAGCTTACTAGTGACGGCATAGTGCTGAATGTTTTTGTTTTATGCCTCTGTATCTTTTTAAAAAGATCTCCTGTTGGTTAACATGACCCATCATTTTTTGACAGTAGCCCGTAGTCTAACACTTTAATAAATATACCTCAAGTGGTAAAAGTTTAAATTTTGCAAAAGAATATGTAGTGCTATCGACTTTTATGTGTTTTAAATAAATGTGAATTTTTCATATTTTTTTTGTAAAATTGTTAAATTATAAGACTTTGAATTATTTTATTGTTATCTTATTAAATCTACCAATATGTTGGTTAAATTAAGTTTAGTTTTAACATCAAATATGTTAACAAATTTTATTATAATAAGTAATATTATTAAATTAATAAAATGATTCAAATTACAAAACAATTATCCTTATTTCTCTAGAGTTACTTTTTATTGATGACGTCCATTAGTTAACATTACTCCAATGCAACGTATTTGTATATAATAATGAAAACACGCTCAAAATCACTGGACACTCATTAGTTGCGAAGAGATTTGCGTTTCATTGAAAACCTTGCGAATACTGATTCTCCGTCAATCGTATTTCACCCATATCTTCAAACTTTTAAGTATAAATTATTGACCGAGCAAATATGGATGTAAAATTTTATGCATTAGATTAAGATCTGTTTAAGCAGCTACCTTTGTAATGATTTCATAAAATTCCAACCAACTATGACACAATAGCGTGGAGTGTTTTAAACCAATCAATCTTCTTAAATATTCTTCATATTTAACGCCAAATTTTATTAGAATATTTCAAGTTTATGTCATGAATTACGATTTCATGAACATAACAAATGCTATTCTGGAAAAGGGGCGGGTTTTATGTGTGTATTAGTTTTATTCTATTTCTCCTTTCCTTCTTCTTCTAACTACTAAACAGATTGAATGCATGGTCATGTGGTAGCACACTGACACTTTGCAGCAAGAGGGTAAGATTTGTCTAATGCACTCACAAAACAGAAAGACACGTTCTGTTCTGTGAATGCACCAATCAATGTATACCTATATATGTAGATATTTAATCTTTCTGGAATCTTCAATGGTTATGAATATTGTACAGATGCGGATTGTATATACCTACTATTAAATAAAATATGTAGCTCATCACTTATCCTCCCAAGTTACGCTTTGTTCTAACTTTGTGCAATTTTCGTAATATTTTATTTATTAATTTTCGTAATTTAATGTGTTATTAACCATCATACTAATATTATAAAGGCCAGCGTTTGTGAGGTGTATGTTTGTTATTTTTCACGCAAAAACAGCTGATTTGGATAAAACTTTAAAGCAAAGAAAAATTATACATCAGAATTACATATAGGCTACTATTTGCCGCGATAACCGACAAACACGCGGGCGAAGCCGCGGGCAACAACTATTGTGTACTAGTACATATTTTTATAAGAATACTTAAAACTGATCAGCACAATACTGGTTATTGTGAGTTATTTCCAGGCAGTGATCATCTTTTGTCTGAGATGATAAGGATGATGATATATTGAAAAATCTAAAATTACTTTTTTTTTTTTTTTTTTTTTATATTTGACCCTGCCATGTTGACTCTACTCTGCCTGATGGAAAGCATAAGCAGAATCCAAGAGTGATGGTCACCATACTGCGAACGCAGACAATGCAACAATGCAGCATGGTGACCCACACCATGGCGGGCTAGTGATGCTTTCGCATCATTGGGCCTCCGGTCTCGCACTCACCAACGAAACACGACAGCATGATCGCTGTCATTTTACGTTGATCTTCTGTGCGAGGGTAGTACCGCCCCGGTCGAGCCGGCCCGTTCGTGCTGAAATCAGCGTGGCTCTACTACCTTGAGAGCTCTACCTACTTTTTGCTTATTTTTATAGACTAACTTTATACTCGTAATATGTAACATTCAAAATAGGAAGAAAAGTTGTGGACAAATGGACGCTTAAATATGTATACAGGCTTTTAAAGATGTAAAAGGAAACCCCAAAAAAAAGTATTCGAGTGCATAACTTAGGATACATGTTAATTGGACCCCGAAAAATACCTCCATTTAAATGTTTGATGATTTAAAAGTAGAACAAGCTGTGAATAACTTTTCAAACCTTAGAACTGATCATGTGCACTATTAATAACTTACAACTACAAAGGTATCATGACTTTAGAGAGATGCAGTCTGAAAAACTAGGTTAGAAAGAGAGCGCACCTCTCGATTCAACCCACGAATAGTCGGTGCAGTTTGCAAATCAATAGTTAGCGTTTGCTGGAAACGGACATCATAGACCGAAAGAGCATGGCTTTTGTTAACCGATGCGATTTCTAGCGTTCCTGAAGTTCATCATGTCACCATTTCATTCGCACATAATTTGATTCAATATATTAGGAAAGATAACTAAAACAACTCACAAACAGTTAAAAATTCTTACTTTTAATAAGCGACCTTTTCATTATTTTTTCTTGAGTATCTTTTATGTACAGACTTCGTACTCTTACAATTTTATTAATATGTATAAATACTAAACCAAGATGTAAATATTGTATGCAGAACCTTAAAAAATTCTACGAAGCATAAGACTTATAGAGAAAGTGTCGTGAGTTTACTCATCATAAATAGGTGATAAAAGATCAAATCAAAATTTTATGGATTATAAAAATAAAAGACTAACTATAAATAAAAAGCAGTTACAATTTCTCAATATCCTTATTTTGATTTAACAGATATGGGACTAATCCCGTTCGCGCAATAACTCCTGTCCAGCAGGGTCAACATCAGTGACAGTGACAAGTTATGAAACTCGGGAAGTCCTAAGAAAAATTTAGCCGTCTTTGAACCCGCAACAAAATTAATCAAAAAAAATGGAAGAAGTCGGAAACGCTTCGGAGCAGAATGTACAAAACGCAAAATGAGCACCATACGCAAAATGTGCAAATCGCAAAACGAGCATCACATGCAAAATGCAAAGGAGATGGCCAATTTCCTAAATCACTCTCCCTAGCATCTAAAAATTCATGTACATTAACGAATTTCAGAATTTGAAAATGCAAAAGCTCTACTTGAAATCAAAGAGTAGCAATTTCATTATGATTTATTATTCCAGCAATAGTTATGTAGTTTGTGGCTCATTCGTAATCATCTGTGAACCCTAGTGTTTTCTTCCTTTGACCATTGATTAGCAAGAGGCACTATTTACTTTATTTCACATCTAATAAGGTAAAAATACTTCGTTGGAGAGAATATCACTGAGCATCAAGATCTCGTTTAAATAATAATATTGTCACGCGGCTACATCATTGTCCCCGGCCTGCTGCCTCCACCTGTGGATCACTGCCCTACCACCCCTGGGAACACATATAAGGATGAGCGCACCAAAAGCTTGACCTCTTCCGGCTGGCCTCTACAACGCCCGGTGGCTGCGCCGCCTCTACAAGGCCCCGGCCTCTAAAGCCAGGGTCCAGCACTGCATCTCTTGGCTACCTGGATGCCGCGCCGCCTCTACGGGGCCGGCCTCTAAAACTGAGCTCAGCATTGCTGCTCTTCTCTGCCTGGTGGTCTACATCTCCAGTTTTGGCGCGGTCACTAACGCCGAGTCTAGCGCTTCTGCAAAGCGCCTCTCCAGCAGCAGCCTACTACGTGGCTACTCGAACTCTAGTTAAGTACCCCATGCTACCACGGAGATACCTACGCCGATTGAACCTCTCAGAACCCTCACCCTGAATACCATTTTGCTCTTAACGTAACTACTGCAAACTAACCGTAATTGCTTAGTTTAAATAAACAGTGTGAAAATCTTCGTGCTAAGGTGTACAATTTATCTTCAATTCAACCTTGTGGCCTCACCACCTGAAGGTGATCCTTATGGCTCCTAAAGCCCCTATAATATGATAATATATTGGACAATGTAATCAAATTTACAAATATTGCACGTAACCTTTGTGGCTGGATGGATAAGGCATTGGCATATTTGCGTTTTTGAATAATTTGAGGGATTTATTTACTTTAAAATTTTCAATGTTTACATTAATACAAAACAAAAACTACAAGGAAAATAATTAAGTCTATAATTTAGTTTTTTGTGAGAATTCAATATGAATATTTATTAATTACCATTAGAAATAATAAAATCACACTTCAATAACATAATCATGTAATAAAAAAGGTATTTTAAATAAATACAAATAATATATTTTTCCAGTCACAGGACAGTCAAATATTTATTTGCCAACATTAAAAATTTCAAATATTTATGTTAATGAGGTCCAAAGCAAATAAAGTTGTATGTGTAAAAAGGGGACTGTGTCTGTTAGCACGCGCATGCGTAGACTTAGGGCTTGTCACTGACCTCGAGACTGATGCCAGAGTTTGGTCGCTCTGCGCTGAGAACAGGTGTGCACAACGCCCCAAAACTTTTTCCCACAAACTATACCATGATACAAAGAAAAATAAGTATTACGATATGAATGTGAATTGTGATGTTTACAAAACGTAATAAAGTTGATGTATAGTAACGTTTTTTAACATAATAATAATTTAATTTACGGATAACAAATATATATGAAGACATGGGAGCTAAGTACATTGTTCCATATGGAATAGCAGTGATGACCAGCCCTATGAAGCTATCAATGTCCCGGATAGTCCTAATTACATTCTGGCTAAATTACCGAGATGCGCTCTTTATAATGGATTTCCCTGCTTCTCATACTCACGGTAGCTCGTTCCTGCTTATTTCCTATGTTTTCTTACCTTTCTGTGTTAATCGTTGGTTTTTGGTTTATTGATTAAATATTTGTAAATATACCATTTAATTTTAGTCTATTAAATAACCTTAATAATCATATTACTACTATTATGTCTTACTTTTAAAATTAATCAAGTTTTGTGCAACAACAAATACTAAGGCAAGCTACGAGTGTATATAAATAGTAAATAAGCTACCCAACTAAGTAGTGGCTTCTTTTACGACCACAAACGTTATCAGAATTATAGCCAAAACATAACGTGTTTTTCAGGATGATTGTTCAAGAGCGCGTAGGCTGCATCACCTGCAGGCTGCGGCGCACAGATAATAAGAAATGGGATTCTTCACTGATGGACCAGAAACCAAGGTACGTATCGTAATCTTTGGGTTTTAACTTTTCTTACTTAATAATAGGAAAGAAAAGGACTGCCTCGGTGGCGCAGTGGTAGCGTACGCGACTGCTGTTCTTGAGGTCTCGGGTTCGATTCCCGGGTCGGATCAAATGTTGTAGTAATAAAATATATTTTTAACGACGTTGTAACACAAACAATGAAAGAATCTGATAGTTTTTTTTTTGTTTCACACATTATATGCTCAGCTTTGAGAATCTTTTCTACAAAGAAACTCAAGACTCTTGAAAACTTGAAAGCTTTAGACTATTGTGTAACATTCGTGATGTACCCTGTCCGACCATTCTATTTGTCTTTTTAATCGAATCAAGTAGGTGGTCTGTACAGGTATTTCACGGCTGGAATTACTCGGTACTTGACAACATTCAAGATTCCAAGAAAGTAGAACGCTGTTTCTCACCGCCACTGACCTCCTTGGGAAAGAGTTCAGATTAGATAGACTTATATCAAATTCCTTTGTCTTTAAATATTTTATTAAAATGCTCTTTCCATTTGTAAAAAAGAAGTAACTTAAATTAGCACAAATAATATTTCTGTATGATAGGGTGCTGCGTAAAGGTCAATTCCGTGTAAGCATCCTTCTTTAGCTAATTTATTTGCCACTCTGTTACCGTTGTAGTTGTTCATTGTAATTATCTGCCTCAGCATCTCAGCCTAGCAGTTGTCCTTTTCAAATATCACGTAGACTATCGATACACCTCTGACACCAGAGGCGCACCTAGCCAAATATTTCAATGTACTCTTAATGTTTGATAAATTTAGGATGTTATTATCATTTTTATCACAAATCATGAAACTTTTAATACTATTACTATCTTGCTTATATTATATTTTATTTTAACATTAATTTGCAAATTTAATAAGCACTATGCAGCAACAAATTCTATAGCAAAATACCAGTACATTAGGATAACTTAATATGGTCTATTTCAATTTGCACTATATTTCAATTCATAGCACTATTAATTTCAATAAATTTTTATATGCACCCACCAGTGCTTCACTTAACGCAAACAGCTTTTTAGTCGAAATGTAATTGGTTTTTCAGAGTGATCGCTCGAGATCGCAGGCGTACAACTGATAAGAGCTCGGTTTCACAGCATCGGCATCGGTGGACTACGGACCGAGGAACGTATCGTACTCTTATTTAACTATATTTATATGCGTGTATATTTCATTGCTAACAACAAATCTTAAGTTCTACTTTTACCATTTTTTAACTTTTATTAAGTAAAACAAACTGCAGAACAAAAACAAATCCGTCTTTCGAAGGAGATGCTTATGTCTAGTAGTGGAAAAGATTACACTGTAAACTGTTGATGATTAGTAAAACAATTGTTTGTAAAAAAAATATTATTTACGTTTCAGATTTAAAATTATCAGCAAGCAGATTGGACGAAGATCCTCAGTGCAAAGAAGATCTGCAGTCATGTTGGTGGTTATGTGCAGATGGTAATAATGTTTTTTTACTATTGAAAATATCAAAAGCGGTACATATTAATACTATTGAAGGCATTCTATAACGCATGGTTGGGGACTGATATCAAGCAATTCTTTCGATACATTTCACCAAATGAATGTGGTTAGTAAGGGACGTCCTCCCTTAATTTTGCAGAGATTGTGCATTAAAATAGGGGTAATATTTTTTTTATGTAACAGGCGGGCAAACGAGCGGATCTATCGCCTGATGGTAAGCGATTACCTCCGCCCATGCACACCTGCAGCACCAGACGTCACAAGTGCGTTGCAGGCCTTTGGGGGGATGAAGGGGAGATAAGGAGAGAGAGGGTTGGGGTATGGGCCGCCGGTATCCTCACTTACGAGGTCAAACACAGCGCAAGGACTATTTTACACCGGTTTTCTGTGAGGCAGTGGTATCACTTGGGTCGAGCCGGCCCATTCATGCCGAAGCGTGGCTCTCCACATTGGAAATACTTAAGGGTGTATGAATAACAGTAGTTTGCCTTAGTAATATCATACATGTGAAACAGATTCTTTATGTGTTCATGTACAGTGAGCATTAGTATAGCATAATAATAGTTTACATAATGTTCAATCTACAGCTAAAACAATAATTAACTACAATCTGTGTTAGTGCAATAAAATGAATAACTAAATTATCCAGAAATATATGCTCTGAAAGTATGAAACTTGATGGCATTAGCTTCTCTCTGCTGGTCCCATAGCCATGATATCGAAACTGACCGACTCATTAAGCACATCCAAATGGCTACAGACTTCGTTCAACAGTAGATCCCCTCCGCAGAGATCGTTGTACTCGGAGATTTTAACGCCCATCATGCCGGCTGACTCAGTTCCACTAAAACGGATCATGCGGGGAGATCTGTTCACGAATTTGCCCTGGCATTTAGCCTGACACAACTGATTACCACGCCTACGCGATTCCCGATGTGGATGGCCGTGGTTGTTTGACCTTCTGTTGACTTTTCATTCGGACGGTTACCACGTCCCTGTAAGCGCCTCTCTTGGCTCTTCAGGCCTTATCCGGAGTACGGCTCACATGTTCTCTGCAATCGCGAGTTGCGCGCAGCCATCGTATGTGGTAACTACAGGTCAGCAGATTGGAGACATTTGTGCTTCTCGCCGGATAATTCCAACTGCTGATTCTGTTACTAATGTTGTGCTGCAACGTATGGAGCTTTTCATTCCATCCTCTGTAGTCCCCATTGGTAGCAAGTGGCGACCCTGGTTTGGTCTATCTCCCTAAAGGCTTCACGCTGTAAGCTTACCAAGCCTGGGCTGACCCGGTGGCGGAACGGGATCAAAATACCAGCGCTCTTAAAAAGGAGTACAACTTTGCCTCCGGGTCCTTCAAAAGAGACATTGCAAGAGCAAAGTTGGAGCACATTGTTAGGATAGGCGAGACTTGGATAGTGGGGAAAGATGCCGCCTACCATATCGCGATGCGAGAGCCGTATGCTAGATAACCAGTTCCACAAACGTACAGTGCGTTTAGCTCTTTTATCCCTTGATATCCATAAGTCGAGTGGCCCTGATGAAATCTCTACTATTGTGTTGAAAAAGTACGCTCCAGAGTTGGCACCGGTCTTAACGCATCTTTTACGGATCTTCTACCCTTCTGGCGTAGTCCCGACATCATGAAAGCCAGTATTGGTTCACCCGATCCCTAAAAAAGCGATTACTAAAATCCGTCCAACTACAGGACGCTTTAATGCTTCTAGACTTTCTGGCACTGGGTAGACTGTGTAGAGTGTGTGTAACTTCTCTGTGGATATTCTACCGCATTTACTGTAGGGTGATTCGAGGATTTTTTTGGACTGATCCCTGCCGCCTCTTTCTAACATCGTCCCGCACAAAAGTAGTTTCATCTACATCATCTAGATAATTGGCATTCCACAACTGTGCGCTTTTCCAGAAACTGTCTGCCTCACACAACAAAACTGTGTTACCGGACTAATACGACCTTCAAGAAAATCGCATACTCTTTCTTAAAAGGCTGGCAACGCACCTGTGATGCCTCTGGTATTGCGGGTGTCCATAGGCAGCAGTAATCGCTTACCATCAGGTGATTCGTCTGCTCGTGTACCCTTATAGGCCAAAAAAAATAATAGAATAACTCTCTGATTAATTTAACAATTGATTTTATTGCACTAACACAGTGATACAAAACTAACTAACCTGGCGAACTTCGTACCGCCGTATTTATACATCTGTCTCTCAGCTTTCCACAGGTAGTGTACAGTGGTTTACCAAAAAGAGAGACTTTTCCCGTTATCTTTTAATTTTTCTTGTACACAAACCTTATCCTAACAATAAAAATATATTTAAAAAAAACATTTTTTAATTTGGTGCAGCCGAACGGAAGCTATGAGCGGACATATATTGCGGCGATTCATTTATATATCTATATAAATATAGTCATGTCCCTGTGAATATTGCTTAGTTTTGTCATTTCTGATCCGTGAGGTATATCACGTTTCTCTAACGTTATTTGCCGCGATATTCTTCTTGCAGTCGGGCCCAAACGTTTAAACCTCGGTTATGCACACTTGGCTGCCACGGTTATCTATTGCGCTGAAATTTTGACATCAAGTGATGTCGACACGTCATGCGCGTAAACGCGACGTTGACAGCTCTCACTTGGTTCCTGTTATTATTAACTTCTAAGCTACATTGCTAAACAACTTGCCTCAACCAATTTAGATTGCAACGGTAATGAGTATTTTGTAAACCGACTTAAAAAAGGAGGAGGTTCTATGTTCCACTGTATATATTTTTATGTATTTGGTATCTTGGCATTTGGTATGCATAGCTTTATCATATTTGGGCATTAACAAATTGTAAAATAAAGCACACGACATTCGATTGTTGACTTAAATAATTACCCTAGTAACTAATACAAATTGAGTATATCATAATATCATGCATTTTCGGTATCCTCATTCACTCGGTGAAACACGGTGCAAGCAATATTTTACACCGGTTTTCTGGGAGGCCGTGGTATCACTCTGTTTGAACCGACCCATACATGCCGAAGCGTGGCTTTCCCATAGTAATATGAAAGTATATACAATACTTACATTAAAAAATCAGTTTTTAAATTACTTGTAGGTTTTTATCGATTGATCTCTATGGCTATTCTATATTATTTATACGGCTGGCTAGCTAATGTTATAAGGAATAAATTGGCTACTTTTATTTTATACATAGTATTTTATAAAAATCTACGCGAATAAAGTCATGGGCACAGATAGTTTCAAATGAAATCCCTTTGTACAATGTCACAACTCTACTGTCGAACTGTGTCGAACACAATATCATGTAGGTATGCAGTGATAGTGGATCTATAACGTGAGTTATCCTGTAGTTAACCCTATGCTGAAAATATATATTGATAAATAAAAAAATACTATAATTATTACTTTATTTATTTATTATAATCAGACGTCCGTCTATACTGATCTGGTGTCCGTATACTGTGATTGGACACCCGTATATGTACTATGAGTTATTGCTCATGGTATCTGACGTCCTTACATTGATTAGGTTTCATCATAATTTTATATCTAACTAGCTGCCCGCGGCTGCCGCGGCTGCCCGCGGCTTTGCTCGCGTGTAAGTAGATTCTAATTAAGTTAATTTAAAACTGTGAAGTATCTTTAAATAATTTGTTCATGCTTCTGCACGTATTTACTTATTTATAATCAATAAACCATTAAAAAGGACATTCATTGATACCTTTATTTTAACCCCTTGCGGAATAGAATTGCCGTAAATACTGGTATAGGTAGTGATTTATTTGTAATCAATACTGTTTCAGGCTACTAAATTGAAAAAATGACGGGCTTCCAGACCAACCAATATTCGGAATGTCAACGCCTGTTTAACTCCTTAGGGTAGAATATTCAGGAACGCTTATAACGATTATACTCACCAAATTTCAGAGCCCTAACTTTAATAGTTTACGCTCAACGATGATGAACCAGTCAGTCAGGATATGTTATTTTATAAGTATGCTAGTCAATTCTGTTTTGTATTATCGAAAGCTGGTCGTATGTATACATAGTTATATCCTTCGTTTATTTACTAACAAAACATTATGTTTGAGGTAAGTAATTAAAAGAAAAAAATTGCAACTGTACCAAAAAAAACGTAGTACTTAGATTTTGGAAACTCACTTTTGAACGATGGTCAATAATAATTGTTATAAAAAATGTTTATAAAAATTATAATATATTCAATACATACGTGTCATGCTTATATCCAGAAATATAGCTAAACAAGTAAAAAAAATACAAGGAACATCTGCAAAACTGATAAATGTATATAGATCATTGAGATTATTATCCAAGTTAGAAAAGGTTTTGATTGATGATTGATGAATTTTATTATAAGTAGCATAACTTATCGAATTGCTAAGTACTCGTAAATAGTTGTTATAGGAAGAATTTTAAACTTCCACATGGTTGGTGGTTAATCCATAGTTTGTTCACATCCAAGTATTACGGCACTATTACTTAGTAACTCGTTTTAAGGTATATAATTAAAAAAAAAACATATTTATGTTTTGTATTCAAAAATAATACAGGCTATGTAGCATTACAGTACGATCGTACTGTCATACAGTGCAAGGAGTACTTTTAAAAATATCTGAATTAGTAAATTGCTCCTCTCCTACTCTACTGATATCAGTAGGAGAGGAGCAATTTACTAATTCAGATATTTTTAAAAGTACTCCTTGCACTGTAACGCAGTGTTTGTAATATATTCACCCCATTTGATTAAGGACAATATAATTGTATAGTGTGTAGAAGGAGCTATTTACCTAATCAACTATCAATTATTTTGATAATATAATAACATATCTATGACACTACGCTATCTTACCTTTACAGCAGCAGCCTGTACACCAGTAGAAGAGGCCGCTTCTAGGCATCGAGCGGTCTGATGTTTCACTCCACTCAACTCCATTCTGCAACAAAAATTCTGATTTAGTCCGCAATACAAAAGCCGTGGAGATAACACAATCGCAGATTACTTTGTTTTATCTGAAGATTAAGTAACAATAAACAGTTTATTTAAAATCGCTTATTATTTTCGATTTAGTATCAATCGTTTTCTCATTACTTAGGCTTCAGTGTAAAATTTTGTTTTGCTATGCACAAACTTATGTAATAATATCTTTATATCATAATCATTATGAATACCTCAAGAATTAGTCGATTTAATTAAGAAAATATCCTTTACCAACCGTTTTCAAATATATATATAAATAAACCAGAGCTAGTCGTTATTTTTTTTCAATATAATTGATAGTTATATATATAGACACTTATAATTATCCATTAGTAACATGTAGTGGTTCAAAGAAGGGATTATAACAAAAACAAATACAGTATTTAGCAAATCTATACATCTATACAAATAAATAAAATTGGAGTGTCTGTTTGTAATATTAAAATAACCGCTTTTTACTAAATGCATACGTATGAATACACGGTACATATACCAAAAATGTGGTTAAAAAATTTTTTGTCTGTCTGTCTGTCTGTCTGTTTGTTTCGGGTAATCTCTGGAACGGCTGGACGGATTTTGACGGGACTTTCACTGGCAGGTAGCTGATGATCCGGGTAACTTAGGCTACTTTTTTTAGACTAACTTTGTCGCGCGGCGTTACTCGCGGTACTACAATAACCGCGGGGAACACCGCGGGGTTCAGCTAGTTAAAAATATATTTGAGATAAATATGCCGTGCTTGGGATCATTCGAAAGGGCGTTACTTGTACATTAAAAAAAAATATATACATTATTAGAATTTTCTCGTGACTTTGTCCGTGTTTATTCGATAATTGTGTTATTTCTAAGGTGCATATGCAGGTGTATTTAAAACATACTTTGCAAAGAAATTAATATTATAGAGGCACCAAAACATTTTAAATAAATTACAAGTAAAAACTAAAACCCAACTACGATAACAACGACGCTGAAAAATTATGAAACAAGTTTCAAAAACCGGAGTCACACCTTGTTAATGTGTTATGGTACATTTCTACGTAAGGTGCGACCACGGCTTTTCAGCCTTGTTTTTTGTCGTAGTTGGGTTGTAGTTTTTACTTTTTTTTAACAGTACATATTTTTATGTAGTCCGTAAAACGTTTCGCCTTGATTCCTCTAGAGTCTAGAGACAAGTCACAGTTACATTATGTAGTCGATAAATCGGCACTTTGACAGATTGACCTTCGATATACTAACCTTGATACGTTCCTTATTGATGAACTTTCTTCCTTCAAAAGGCTTTATCTCATGAAGGTAAATTTTTATCAAGAGGACAAACATTTTGAGAGTGAAATAGATTGCCCCTTAATAAAAAAATATACAATTACTTGTAAATATTGACAGTCTTACAGTACATTATACACAATGTTACACGCAAATTATGAAACATGAAGACACGTTTTGTTGTAAATATATCCATATTGTAAAGAAGGGTAATAAAATAAAAACAAAACAACAACAACAAATATCAAACATCTAACCAAATATCGGCGTGGCCTTACTGTTATGTTAGTTCTAACAAGCAAACACGTTATTCGAAGCGGACGGAAAATAGCCCCGTGTTCGCCTGCGTGGTGGGGGGGCTATTTAATTTGCTAATATTGGGGTTGTGCATTTACCAAATTACATTCTTCATTTTATAATTTGCGGCAGTAAAATTTATTCGTTTTGATTTACAAATCGGATGTTATCAGCTTGCTAACCAGCGATCATTTTCGTTATAATTAAGGAGCTGATACTTGTTAATTCTATTATTTTACTTTAATGTTATGCTTCTTGTTTATTGAAAACTAGCTGAACCCCGCGGTATTACCCGCGGTTATTGTTGTACCGCGAGTAACGCCGCGGGACAAAGTTAGTCTAAAAAAAGTAGCCTAAGTTACTCCCCGGATCATCAGCTACCTGCCAGTGAAAGTCCCGTCAAAATCCGTCCAGCCGTTCCAGAGATTACCCGGAACAAACAGACAGACAGACAGACAGACAGACAGACAGACAGACAGACAGACAAAAAAAAATTTAACTACATTTTTCGTATATGTACCGTGTACACACACATATGCATTTAGTAAAAAGCTGTTATTTTAATATTACAAACAGACACTCCAATTTTATTTATTTGTATAGATGAACTAAACTGACATTAAAAGCTATATTATTCATATTTATACTTTAAAGGATAATTTAAATAATATTACCAGGTTACCTAACATCAGCATTATGAGACATTTAATTATTTCCAAAATTAAATAACTATTTTGTTAGTTATTTCGTATCTGGTCCTAGTTCATGCACTTAAGTCAAAACTCTTACAAAATGTGGCGTACTATCGTAGTGTCTACTTTAACTTATTTTAAGAAATACACCCACAATTCGAGTAATTTCCCCTTCGATACTGATACTTTTGTTCTTCCAACTCGCTTCACTCTTGGCAGAGCGGTCGTGATCACGTAGAGTGCACACTGGTTGTAGAGGCGGACAAAGCCCCTCTCACAGTTTCCCGCCATCTCACCCTGTCAGCAGACTGCCGGCTGCAGTCGGACACGCAGCTTCCGATTGTGGACTTCACCTGGTAGGTCCAGCGCGCTGGTGCCCTGCCGCGGAGTCTGATCCCCTCCACCTTTCCCTGCACCACCAGTCGCTCTATTGAGTCGCTACTCCGTCTAGAGACATGGCCAAAGTACTGCAGTATGCGCGACCGTACTATGGTTGACAGACGCTGTGTAATGCCGAGTTCCTCTAGCACAGACACGTTAGTACGGAACTCCGTTCACGATATCCCGAGTATTTTTCTCCAGCCCCACATTTCCAGAGAATCTATCTTCCTTCTTTCCAACTCGCGTACTGTCCATGTCTCGGCGCCGTATAAGAAAATGGGAAATTTAAGCGACTGTACTAGCCTGATCTTTTGATACTTTTGTACTCGATACTTTTAATCAATAAGTACTTTTGGATTTGGTAATTGATACGATATCGTATACCCATGTATCGTATCAATTCAGAAATTAAGTTTTAAATGTGCAGGTAATATTTTTTTAAACTTGCGACCTTACGTCACGTACGGTAACGACATTTGTTTATTGTCCTGTAGTATTGTGGAAAGATTTTTCAACCCGCTCGTCAACCAAAAAAAACTTGTGAAAGTGAAATAGTAACACAACAGAGTGAAGCGTATTAAATAAATCATAATCGTGAACAGCATAATTTCATGTCATGAATTATGGTGTAAAGAAAATTTCAGTAGTCATCAATAATGGCATGAATTTAGCAGGCGGAGTTGGTGTTTATTACTATTAACATTTTTACTTATTATTTGGTTATCTGTTTTTGGTTTAGTTTCAAGTATTTCTTCTCTTTGCAGTTATATTATCTGGTGTAGGTTTGCTCTTTTTGTCACTTCTGACGAAACCCATTCCATAAAAAATATAATTTAATGTACATTTTTTTTTCGTTACTTTATTTATAAACTAGTAGCGCCTCGCAGCTTCACCTGCGTTTGTATTCACAGCTGTACTCCTCATCCGGTTTCAAACACAATATTAGAATCTGATCATATTCTTCTTTTTCATAAATTTTGAATATTTAAATAGCTATTCTGCTATTATTGTTGGAAACAAATTGAAATAAAAGAATCATATAAATGTAATTTTCATAAAATTTGGTATGCCCTGTATACTGGTTTCAGGGGCGATATATTGATCTGTCTAGGATTCATTTCTAGAATATATATCAATAAAGAAGTGTTCATCCAGATACTATTTACATATGACCAAAAACTTAAAAACAGGCTTTGCTTCTGCTTCCTAAGAATCAGGCTAAAAATCAAACGAAAGGTTCTCTGTCAATAGATACTCTTATTCATAGGAAAATCTTTTATTATTCATTTTACTTCTCTCCAAGTGTGTGTTAGTATATAACAAACATATAATAATAATATGTATGGTATGATGTTCGTTGGAGCAATTGCAGTTGGAGCAATTGCTGATGAACAAAAAATCTATTAACCTTATGGTGACTAAGACAACATGAATCGCTGGGAGTTTTTTATGAATCGGCAACTTTGTTTACATCTTCATATAGTAAAGTATTGACAAATATGTACATAGAAAGAGAAAGCAACAAGTTTCATGTTACCACGCTACACCGCTTACATTAGATGCTTTAATGGGAGTAAGAGAGATATTTATTATCCGATGTACCCTTGCTATTTACATGAATGAGGTAGCGATATTACCTCTGTTGTAGTTATGATATCTTAGTACAGTTGCGATTAGATTCACCAATTGGAGACGAAAACAAATTGGAAACTTTGACAACTTTGATCCTCCACAAGCAAATATACATTTGGTCTTGTAATGGTAACAATAATGAATAGATGACCTTATAAGGGTTACCTTATCATTTTGAGGTTTAAAAGACCTATGAAATTATTATCTTCATATATTTCATTTTTTTTTTAATAAAGTTGAACGTAAGTTAACTATCTAATTAAGTTTTGCACGCACTACTTCAAGCCTACACAGTAAAATACAAGTATTACCCGCTGCACAACTTTTAGCGCAATTTTCGCGAAATCGGAAGGCCGCGTAATACAGATATATTCATTGGAGTAAGAGATACCAGCCCTTCATTTTCTAACGTGTCCTAATTACTAACATGAATGAGCCTCTATCCTATCCTACCTACATAACAGATATGATATCCTAGAACAGTTGCGAGAAGAAGATGTCATTTGTTCACCAATAAGAGATGTAAAAAGTAACATTAGGCAACTCTTCTTAGACAAACAGACACTCGGACTAGTAATAGTAATATTAGTCTTTTGAGGTTAAAAAGCTTAAGTATTACCTAGATAGTTTAACTATTCTTAAGCAATTAGACAAAGCTGAGTTCACTAGTTAATTGACTTAGTGGCTCATGGCTGAATATTCTTCTAAAGAACTGAAATGTTAGAGATACACAAAACAAATATCGATCTGAATTTAAATACAAAATTTAAGTGAATAAGCACTAATTTTATATTAGTGCTTATTCAAATATAATGAATAAATTTAACGACATTTAAACGACGTGTATAAACAAAACAGAGATGTCAGCTTTCCCTCATAAATCATACTTTTAAAGAACTCCTTCAAACAGGAATTTCCCAACAGCTAAGATAGTGCTGGTTTTGTGTTTATAAAAAAATATACCTGAAAGTGATTTGTATAATAAGGGTTAAGTATATATTGTTTTGTTTCAATATCTGTGACCTATGTTAATGTTTTGTCAGCGGTTTCCATGTTACACATGTACTTTGTGTAAAACAAATATTTAAAAAAAGTAATTGTGTGGCTCTTATTACTCTCTTTTTAATGCTAACTTTTGCACATTTAACGCCAGTTACGCTATAGTATTTATTCAACATATAGGTATGTGGCAACGCAATTACGCGTTCTTATCACTAGGAACTGATGAGTCTGGAAGAGGTTTCTATTTCAATAAGAAACTAAAAATTCAACATACCCTTCAAAGCAAAATTTAACTGTATCTCTAAAAGCTAAAGTGCAAATTAACAGGTAACCATAAAACGATATACGCTTTTTAGTATTAAGAATGTATCTATTGAAACAGCTATCTTTGAGATAATTTGTAAAATTCTTACAAATAATGACAGAATAGAGTGAAACGCTTTTAATCAGTAAATCTAAATAAAGTGTGTTTTCTGTTTATAACAAAATCTTAAATTACCACTTCAAGTTTATGTTATGAATAATAAAGTTTAAAGAAACATATATCACAATGGCTCTCGAATAGGGGCATGTCATGATATAGTTCAATATTATGTGAGGAAGTTGTGGAAAGGGTAGGCTAGAGCAAACTTTCGTTCTGTTGTTTCTCTTTTTCTATAATACTAAGTAAATTATGTGAATAGAAAAATCAAAAACATATGCAGAAATATGAATTAAAGTTAATTATAAAGACAACCGCTGGAGAAGCCATTAAATAAATAGCAAATGAAACCCTAAATTGGGAAACTACAAAAATAAATAATCTTTTATTTCATGTACATATATTTATACATAACGTAACAACTATAATACACTAGGAACTGATGAGTCATAAAGAGGTATTTTTCTGCGTTAATCTATCTATTGAACACACCCCGCAAAGCTTATTTCAATCGTATCTACTAACGATAGAGTATAAATTCGAAAGCGAATGAACAGAGAATAAAGGCTTATTATGCGGGCCTTTAAAATCCTTTACGAAATTCTCACAAATTATGACACAATTGAGTAGAGTTTTTTAAATCATTGAATTTATATAAAACTTACTTTCTATTTATCAACAAATCATACTTGAAAAGTTCAAATTTATGTCATAAATTCTGTTTACGAAAATGATTATCAGCACTGTTCTATGAAAGAGGCGTGTCATAGACAGGATAGAGAACATAGTGTGCTTTCATTTTATGTCCTCACTCTTTCTTGTCTATTAAATTAAGTGAAAGCAAAATATCTTTTTGCAACTTGTCTAAATAATTTTGTTTAATTTAAACTTAGTTATATAGGTACTTAATATAAAATCTATCTGAAGTGGTTGCATTCTATTCTACTAAAAGCTGCAGCATATAAACGACTTACGTTCGTCGTGTAAAAATATCTGTAAAATATTTATTTACAAAAACAAATATAAATATAAAATTTGTTGTTATTAGGAAGTTATAAAATAATGATTACAATAAAATTGTTATAGATAACGATTCATTAGGACTAAAAAACTTAATTTGTAACTATCTGTGACAATGTGGCCTTGAGAATTTATAAAATACTAGCTGCCCCGGCAAACTTCGTTTTGTTATATTTTTATTTAAGGATGGGTGACCCTTACCATTTAGGGGGATGAAAAATAGATGTTGGCCGATTCTCAGACCTACTCAATATGCTCACAAAGTTTCATGAGAATCGGTCAAGCCGTTTCGGAGGAGTACGGCAACGAAAACTGTGACACGAGAATTTTATATATTAGATATACTTCATTTTTACTTGATAATGTTTAATATAATCATACCATAATGCAATTTCTACAGCATACATTTGATACAGCATACATACAAAAGCTATGTATTTCCTTAAGACCATTCTTACTTATTTAAATGTTTTGATTTATAGTTGTTGTTGTAAGCATCTGTTTTATAGAACCATAGTATTGATGATATACGGGATGAATATCGGATAGCACCACATACGAACAACCTAGCCTGTTCTCAATGATGAATTTCTGCATTCTACTTGAAGGATCTGAATATAAAGGGAAACTTGATCGAGTGATAGATTACTTTATTGGGTACCCGAAAATCAATCCAATAAATAAAAAGTTAATTTTGCAATTGTAAAATCGCGATGGTTATCACAAAACGGCTACCAGTGAAATTGAAAGTGGAACTGATTAAGAAAATAATGACAAACATTTACTGTAAGATTAATATAATTATAATTTCTATGTTAGTGTATCACTTATTAAAATATAAAATGTATTTAGAAATACACAAGTTCGTTTATTTAGAAATGTTGTTCACTTTTATTATTATTTTTTTAAGTGTTATTAGGTCTTACAATATTTTGATAAAAAGTAAGGGTATTAGTTGCATTTTTCTATCATTTCTCAAATATGTTTTAGCTACAATCCACAGCCTTACGGATTTTCATAGAATTAACGTTTAATTATCTTTAAAACATTTCTATGAAACCTGAACATTTAAATAATACTGGTTCAAAACATGGCCGTATAAAATACAGTGGATTTAAAAGTGTAAAATCCATGGCATCCTTACGTGTTCATTTAATTCACTTAGGTAAATAGTGTTTGCGGTGTACGATAGCTGTAATACAAAATATAAGTTTAGTTAGTATTTAAATATATTTGTGTTCTTATTATTTAGTCATGGTTAATGTATAACAAAAAACACTCACGCCGCATTGTGAGGAAAGGAGGATGTTTTGCTTCTGCATAGGGACGCGATACTAAATATACTCCTTCACGCTCATGATATCCTGGTACAGGTGCGGATAAAAATGCCTATTCAAAATCCCAGTTTGCAATCTTCACTCCAGTAACTTATTATTTTTTTTGGTCGTTAGGTAAAACAATATTTTCATAAGAATTTGAAACAAAAACCAGAATCTGAGATTTTTTTTTTAACAACATAACAAATAATAAAAAAAACATTTCGTTTCACTTATCGGCGGTAATCGCTTACCATCAGGTGAAACTTCTGCTCGTTTGCCCGCCTTTACTAAGTAATAAACATATAAAGAAAAAAAAATCTGAAGAAATTCAACTACGTAAATAAAAATTTAAAATATTCGTTAATTTATACAAACTTAGACCTGTTTGTTAATTGTGAAAGGTATGGGTTGATAAGATTGGCATCTGCCTGAATTCGACTCACCAAAACACAGGAATAAAGAAATGTTTTAGTATTTTATATTTGTGAAATAATATTTGTACTTATAATAATAATCTTTCGCTGTATGTTTATAGTATCGCGGATCAATTTCTTCTAAACTTGGCTGATGAAAATATAAATGCAAATAATACACACTTTACGGTACAGAAAACCTGATAATCCTAGTAGTTTGTAATTGTTGTATTAAGAACTGAATTTATATTTCAACGTTAAATAATTTACGTATTTTACTGTTATTTAACCACTACAATGGACTTACAATAAACATGCATATGTGTAAAACCCGAAGAAACAAAAGAAATTAACTTATAATATTCCAACACATAAGTAAAAATTTTTTAAATGTTATAGTTTTAACTAAGTTAGATGAAGGTCACTGTACTCGAAAAACTATAGTTGAAACTAAACTTTATTTATTTAAATTCATCAAACTTCAGACTGAGTCAGACTAAAAAGGGGTAGGGTGGGATTTTCTCAATGCACCAATCGAAATGCACACTCACACTAAAAAATTGTGTTGCAATGGGCTAGCTACTACGTGTAAATATGACCCTGATATTAATTCCACTGCAGCGCAGTTATGATACTAAAAGTTTGCTTTGAACTTTCTCTGGTGTCGGTCAAGAGAAATTTCATATTGTTTAATTTAACTAAGGGCACTCACACAAAACGGCGAATTCGCAACGCACCATAACGATCGCAAATATGAGCTATTTTTTTTAATACATTTACTTAATCAAAGTATGCCTATAGCTATCTATGCACGTTTGCGATCTCATTATATGATACGATATGATCTTATTGATTGATCAAGTCATTCATTGATCTCTTCACTAAAAAAACATGGAAGCGAGAATCAATAAACTCTACAAAAACGGCTTGCACTGCCATATCGGAGATAAAAAAAATCTTGTGATCTGTTGAAGCAAGCACCGGGAAGTACGATATATGTCGCAGATATTCTAAATACAGCTCCTCTAGTGTTGCGCCCGTTTGTTATCCTGAAGCAGCATTGGTCTAGAGATTGATAAGCCTCGATTGTTTAACGGCCCGGTTTCCAATCGGCCACAGAATCTAAAACATCTTCATTATTATATCGATTGAGCAATGTAACGCAGCAGTTCATTTCACTCAATGTATGAGGCACCCACTTTCGAGTTTTTTAATTTCCTCTATTTGCCTGAAGTGGATTAAAACAGATTTTAGTTTATACAAGTGCGACAAAACGCCAACTTGATATAGAAGGACCTAATATATACAATATACAATAAATATTATAATAGTACTAATAATTTCCCCCATCGGACAAGAATATTAGTTAGTGAAAGTACGATTAGTATGTATCTATATAATAATGAAAAAAAAATTACATTACGCGGATCAAAATCACTAGCAATAACAGATACAAGAACTATCATTGAAAAATATGTTTTTAGATAAAAAAAATATATTTCTTGAATATTCTCTGACAACATTCTCGGATCAATAGTTCAATATTAAATTAATCTCACACAGACAAGAAATAAAACTTAATTAAATAGCAGAATTATTCGATCTTGCTCAATAATTACATTTTCATTTCTTAACTAAGGAAAGTATTATTAAGCTAATGAAGCTACTGGGGCACCATCGTGCCGGTAGCTATCCAAAAATTATATAGACGATAAGTGGTGAGTCACCAATCTTATGATCTATCAGCAGTGACGAGTTATTTGGACTGGGACTATATATAGCCCTCGATGTAACGAAACCATAGTCTGTATTTTTTTCGCACGGGGCCATCTAGCGAAAGCTTGGTAAACTTTGCAAAGTCCGAGTCATATTAACTTATAACATAGTGTCTTCGTAATAGAGCAGTATTTTTGTATAGATTTAATATACGAGTATAAGATATAAAACTTTTTGTTCATAATTTGTATACTTATATTGAAACTAAGCATTTCTTTCATAATCTTTTTATATTTCTATTTTATTTTTATTAATGAAGTAGATATCAAACGATTAAGTGATTGACAAATTGATAACTTAGTTAAGTTTTTTAATACGATAATTGAAATACCTATACTAATCTTAAATGATAATTTTACATTTGGGTAGTTAGCTTTATATTATTCATTGATTTTATATTATTATTTCTATAATATATTATATCATTATATATATACTACATATTATTATAATATTATATTATTAAACTAATAATATTTATTGATTGTATTAATTGATTTTATAAATGCCAATCTTTCTTATCTTTTTTACTGATTGTTTAATACGCATGTGTTTATTCTTTTATGTCCACAGCAGCGCTACCTGCGCACTTTTAATAAAGTTAATAAAGCTTTACGTCCAATTCCGTGAATTTTACATTTAAGATTAAAATGAAAGTACGTATAGCACAATTTATTTAACTGTATCATATATATTCGTGAATAAACAGACTATAAGCGTTTTGTTCAAATAAACCCTATTTGAACAAAACGCTTTTGCAAATGGTAATTAAATACGAGAACCATAACAAATAAGCGACCAATTTTGTCTTTCTTCATAGAAAAAAATTACAGTGTCAAATTTCAAACTCTTGTGCTTGCATGATTTGCATAAAAGGGGAAACAATTCACGTATTAAGTTTAAAGATTGCCCAAGTCCGTAGCTTGCCTCTACGGAATAGTAGACGGATCTACGAGTTTACGTAGCAGTCTACGAATATTTAATTTTGCTACATGCTTTTTATTTATCAAATGTAAAAACACATGATAAGCAACGTACAAATCGATAATATAACGTTAAGATCTGGATATATATTTAATATTATTATTATGTGCACATAAAAACTATAATGTCACTTTATATCTGTCAACAACTATTTACTGCACCGTTAGCCTAGTGGTTTAAGCAGTCGCCACGTCACATTCTATTGTGCCAAGTGTTGTGAGTTCAAATCCTAAATGGGATGTGTATTTATAAATTGTTTCGCTGAGTCTGAATGTAATTTTGTGTCCGTGGCGTTTTATATTTGTTTTAAGTCCCCCGCGACTCAAGGATGCATATTCCTAAAGTAGAAGTTGTCTTTTTTAAAAAAAAAAGGTTTTCAAATATATTCGACTACTTTAGTATATATTAATAATTTATTTTTTCGGGAAATTACGCGATTACTTACTAAAAGCTATTAAATATCTCTGATTTGTATGACGTTTCGACCAGGTTGCACTGGCCGTGGTCTGAGGTGGTAGAGACTGACTCAGACTTTAGTACACCGTGCATTTACCCATGTCTTTATGATCCTGAAATTTGTTAGCAAATTAATAAAAAGTTTTCTTAAAAATATTACGTGCTACAGTTTAGTTCAACAGTCCAAACCCGGTGTCCTTAAATTGACATATACGTGTCACAAAAACATAAGTATGCCAGTTAGGAAAAAATAAACACATATCTTACGTCGGTAATCGAAATCAAACTTATATTCACGCTTATAATATTAGTGTATGAAGTGTGATATGAAATTCACAATAATTTGGCTTTCTACTGGTCAAATAAATTTCAAAACCAAAAAAAGATTCAGAGATTATCTATACAGTATCATAAGTTTTATCTGTTTATAACATTAGATAATACATTTGACTTACAGTTACAGACAGTACAGTTAAGAATTTATTACATTATTTTTTCTGTTTGACGTCGGATTTTGTAATTAGAGTCCCTAATAGTACGGGATCCCCGGAACAATTTTTACAAGTTATTACTATCAAGCTAATTTTTCGTGAGTGGCTTCATTTTAATGAGATGACTACCTTACAAAAATTTCGTGAAAAAAATCGAATCAGAAGATCCCACTCTTACAATGATACAATAATATAAAACTTTGATTGCAGTTATGGGCGTGTAACCGAATACACTCACACCTGTGAGGAAGGGAGGTATTGATAATACAGCCATCACAATACATATTTTCCTATTCACACATAGATATCGTGGTGCTCGTAAATGTGTATGAAATATCGATTTGAACTCTATTGTAGTTATGATATCCTAGTACATGTGCGGATAAAAAAACCTACGCAGAAGCGAAGTTTGTGAACTTAACGCCGATACAGAAAACTTTTGTTAAGTTTTGTTTTTAAGTAAAAAGTGTAAAACTTGATTCTGAAAATGAATAGTTTTAGTGCTCTGAACACACCACTCATAGAATAAAGCAAAACTTGGAAATTCTCAACCTCAACCACCTTTATTAAATCACTGCAAAGTAAAATAATATTTTTGTTTTCATTTAGATTTAAATTTCGTGCTATTAGATCATTTAAAATCGTTTTGTTTCTCTTTCTGTTGATTTCTTTTTAGCGTTCCGGTCTCTAAGGATAAAACGGGACCTTATTACTAAGACTTTGCTATCCGTCTGTCTTTCCGTCCGTCTGTCTCATGAACCATGATAGGTAGTTGAAATTTTTAGATGAATTCCGAAATAAGACAACACAATTGTAAAAAAAAAGTGATTTTAAGTGCATTAAAAATTCATGTTTTTAAATAAAGTGATTGGTATTTTTCTGTATTGTTGGCACTGAACCTCTATCTTTGAGAAACATTTTTTTCTTTCAATGCACTCACACCCTATAAAGTGGGAAGGGAGAGCTTATTCAATGCACCAATCAAAATACACACTCACACAACAATTCTACCTTTAAACCCTAAAATATTGCAATAAATGAGTTTTTATGTGTGAATGAGAAACTAAAATTAACTCTACTATTATCATGAAGTCCTAGTATATGTGCGGATAAAAAAGCCTACGCAGAACCTAAGTTCGCAAACTTAACGCCGATACAGAAAACTTTTGTCAAGTTTTGTTTTTAAGTAAAAAGTGTAAAACTAGATTCTGCAAAATGAATACTTTTAGTGCTTATTTTGAATAAAGCAAAACTTGGAAATCCTCAACCTCAACCGCCTTTAGTAAATCACTGCGAAGTTAAATATTATTTTCGTTTTCATTTAGATTTAAATTTCTTGCTACTAGATTCAGCTGATTTCTTTTTAGGGTTTCGGTCCCTAAGGGTAAAACGGGACCTTATGAAATTCTTACTAAGACTTTGCTATGCGTCTGTCTGTCCGTCCGTCTGTCATCAGGCTGTATCTCATGAACCATGATAGGAAGTTGTAATTTTTAGATAAATTCCGTCATTAGACATAACACAATTGTAAAAAAAGTTGGTTTTAAATTCATAAAAAATTCAAGTTATTAAATAATGTGATTGGTATTTTTCTGTATTGTTGGCACTAAACCTCAATCTTTAAGAACCATTTTTTTGTTTCAATGCTCTCACACCCTATAAAGTGGGAAGGGAGAGCTTATTCAATGCACCAATCAAAATACACACTCACACAACAATACTACCTTTAAAACCTAAAATATTGCAATAAATTAGTTTTTATGTGTGAATGAGAAACTAAAATTACCTCTACTATTATCATGAAGTCCTAGTATATGTGCGGATAAAAAAACCTACGCAGAACCGAAGTTCGCGAAGTTAACGCGGATACAGAAAACTTTTGTCAAGTTTTGTTTTTAAGTAATAAGTGTAAAACTAGATTCTTCAAAATGAATACTTTTAGTGCTCTGAACTGACACTACTTATAGAATAAAGGAAACTTGGAAATTCTCAACCTCAACCGCCTTTACCAAATCACTGCGAAGTAAAATAATATTTTTGTTTTCATTTAGATTTAAATTTCGTGCTATTAGAACATAATTGTTTTGTTTCTCTTTCAGCTGATTTCTTTTAGGGTTCCACACCCAAAAGGTAAAACAGAACCTTATTACTAAGACTTCGCTATCCGTCTGTCTGTCCATCCGTCTGTCATCAGGCTGTATTTCATTAACCATGATAATTAGTTAAAATGTTTTGATAAATTCCAACATAAGACATAACACGGTTGTAAAAAAAGTGGTTTTAAATTCATACCAAAATTCATGTTTTTAATAATGTCATTGGTCATTTTCTGTTTTTGAACACTGAACACTCACACAACAATACTACCTTTGAACCCTAGAATTTTGCAATGAACTAGTTTTTAAGTGTGAATGAGAAACTAAAATTAACTCTATTATTATCATATAGTCCTAGTAAAGGTGCGGGAAACAGAAACTTTATACTGTATGGTAACTTTTAAACTTATTAACTACTAACAGAAAAAGTGACAGTTAAAATATTGTTTATTATACAGACACTGTAAACCTGACACTCATTAATCACATGGTTAACGTACATTAAGTGGCATTTTATTCTGACTGTACTCTCGATTTGAATGTTTCGTGAATTGCTTACACTCTTTTTTTTTTTGGCCCTGCCAAAATGACTCTACTCTACCTGATGGAAAGCATAAGCAGAATCCAAGAGTGGTGATCACCATACCGCGAATGCACACAATGCAACAATGCAGCATGGTGACCCACACCATGGCGGGCTAGTGATGCTTCTGCATCATTCACCAACTCACGCACTCACCAACAAAACACGACAGCATGATCACTGTCATTTTACGTTGATTTTCTGTGCGAGGATAGTACCGCCCCGGTCGAGCCGGCCCGTTCGTGCTGAAATCAGCATGGCTCTACTACCTTGAACTTACATACAATTAAAGTATGACGCTTGGTCTTATTAAAATAAAGCAGTTTATTTTTTAGTTGAAATATATAAATAGAGAAATATTAACAAAAAATCAATAAAAAAATATATGCTAATAATATTTATTTCACAATTTCATTTAAAATATATCCGTAGCATTCATGTAAAGGAAAATGGCAGATTCTGTACCACTGGCAATATTAAATGAATAGTTATGAGATTAGTACCTTTTATTAAGTAAATCGTCCTAATTATTTTAATTTATTTATCATATTTTTAGAACTGTGCTAAACGAATTTTAATTCTACTCCTGAAATTGTTTAAACTTCATTAACAAAACGCATTCCTACGAGTTCTACACAGTCTACACAGTGTGTCAAATTGGTGAAAATATTTTACATCATTTTAAAACATAATTGTATAAAATAAAATAGCGATAAAATATTTTAACGCTATTTTATGTGCGGGAAACAAAAACTTTTTACAATATCGTAACTTTGAAACTTATCGACTTCAAGCAGAAAAGATGAAAGTTAAAATATTGTTTAATATGCTGACACTGTAAACCTGACACTCATTTTAAAACATAATTATATTGCAAAAAATAGCGATAAAATATTAAAATATTTATGAGTAAGCATGATGTATGCATTTAGTAAAAGAGCAAACTTTGATTGACGGATTCAGAATGCCGTAGACAAATGATTTTGATTTTTAATGATACTATAGTACGCCCTTAGATAATTAAGATTACGCCATCTTGTTGATAACAATGACAACTCATTTGTGATCCATGACTATCCAAAAACTAAATTATTTTTCAAACGCATTGTTGTAAAAATTTCGAAACCTTAAATATTCTTGTCGGGTGTTATTTACAGCCAAATAAATATAAAAACAATCTTTACCATGACCTACGCTGAGAGGCACAAAAGTCCCATACAAAGCTGCTATTGTCTTTTTTAGCTTCTCGAGAATTATGCTAAGGTAATCTTATGAGATAATTACAAAAAAATGGGTATTTCTGTAAATTTCCCCGAAACTAAAATACAATTTGATCTATAATTATTAAGCTATAATTAATGCTATAATTTATAAGCTATAACTATTCAAGCGGTGAAAAGCAACGAATCAATTACAATAACGACGATTTTCTGTGAGGCTGTGGAACGATTCCGGTCAAAACCTATTTTAAGCTTGGCTCTCCCGTCTATTTATAGTCTGCAGCTACTAGGGAGTCATGAATTTAAAGAGATGCAGTTTCACAGATAAAGATAGAAAGAGAGCGCACGCTGGTTTTATGGTAGCATAATTCCACCAGAACAGACGTACTTTCTACTCGTAGCTACATACAGCCCTTGCAAATTAAATAAACATTTGTAAATGTTACAATTAGTTGAGTAATTTTATTACTCAAACATTTATTTTCTTCTTTCTTTTGCAATAACAGGCTACTTGTAAAATAAAATTATGTCTGTATGATTAGAAAAGTATATAATACTATGAAACAACTATGGAAAACAACGTCTACAATGAAGTGTAAACAACAATTCCCACTTCATTGTAGACGTTACAAATATCATATTTTTCCATGAAACCTTACAGATGTTTCTAAAAAATTTGGTATTTAAGCATCAAGTCTATAATATATGAATATTCATGATTTTAAATAGTGGACTCCATAAACACTACCTACAATGTCTGTGAAGCTAAGTCAACACCTGTTCGAAACATCCACCTAATTTAATTTATTATAACGTGGAGTATGGACAACAATGCAATCACGCGTTTCTATCACTAGGTTTAGATAAGGTCCAAATAGTTCTTCATTTAGGTGAAAATGTTTTACTGCAGATGCTGTAGAAAATATTTTTCAATGTTATCTTCAGCATCTAAAGTTTAAATTTGCAAACAAATATTGAGACATCCGCTTTTAAGTGTAATTGTGAATCCTATTCTGTAATTGTGAAACAATTCTTCCAAGAAGATTCTTTTATAAAGTCTTGTTAATTATGACTTAGAATAGAAAACTTATAATTAATAAAACTTGCTTCTTGTTTATTATTAAATTCTATTTGAATATCTCAGATTTATGTCAAGAATTATAGTTTGATGAAAAATTAAATGAATGCCGTTCTAAGATAGGGGATCTGTCCCAATGTTGTTGCATGTATGTATAAAAGACTAGTCGAAGAGTGGTGAAAATAGTTTTCATTTTGTTTCTCCTCTTTTACTTTACCAGTGAAACCGAGTGATAAAAAAAATTGAAAACATTGAGCCGCGTCGACGTTTGGTGTACTCTCGCCTAATAGAGAAGGTGAAGCTTGACTGCTGCATCAATCAAGATATATACATGATATGTATATATATAGGCTATCAAATTTCTTTTGCAGGTATACATTCCTGGTACAAATGCGAGTTGAAAATTTCTACTATTCAAATCAATTCAATCCACTACCTCTTTTTGCATTCTTAATTGAAAAACGAGTAATAACATTTTCTTACTTTGTGTCATTACCATCTGCAATGACTGTCAGATATATTTTTCTTAACTCTGATAAGTGTCATTAATGATTTATAGAAGACGTAAGACTGCAAGACGTAAGACTACGGGTACTATTAAATTCTAAAGCATTAGCAAATGTAATCTTAAAAGTCATGCTAATCTTTGCTTCTCTTTTTTCTTGTATAGGAATATCACCAGCTGGTGTTTGTGTCGTATGTATTGTATAATTTTCTTAAATGTTGACCTATTTCAATAATATTAATTAATGTTATAAAATTTTAAGATATAGAGAATTTGTTGTTGTGTAGTTGCAGCACTGGTATCGTACATATGAACTATTAATAACTTGCAACTACCAAGGGATGATGACTGTAAAAGAATTTGTTGTACTACTCCTAGCTCGCAGAACTGCATTTGATAAAAAGAAAGGGAAATTTGGTCTCCTGGTGATCCTTAAACAATACTATAATACTACTCCATCGGTTGTGACTAGGACATCATAAAACATAGAGTTTTATTGAATCAACAGGTTTGTTTACAAAGTAGCACGTAGATCATGATTTCCTCTGTATTCAATTTTTATTATTCTCACTAAATTGATGTACATGCAGAATGCAATAATCAGAACAAGTAGCTTAATGAAGAAGAAATTTATTTACATTTAGACAGTGGAACGTCATCCAACTACAGTTTAATTGAGTTCAAATAGACATACACCCAAGTTTTTCAAGTTGGAAAATATAGACTGAGGTGTATGAAAAATCCACCATTATTAGACTGTAATATTAGCCAAACTTCGTATTAAGCAATAAAACCTATATCAATACTTGTACTTTCAAAACACATTTTGATGCCCTGTCAAATTTTCTCATTTTTGACTTGTTAGAAAAGTAATACAAATACTGGTTTTTAACTGCAAACAACAATATGAACGTATGTGATCATGTTAGTTGCATGGTAGCTGATGTAAATAGAATAACATATTTGTAAACATAATCTAAATATTTCCTATTAAATCTTCAAAACTACGATATTACAACGACATTAAAGCTAAAAAATGCAAATCGCCTTTAATTTATTAATTAAATCTCGTTAAATAACAATATAGACTCGTGAATAGTGGTTTTACGAATATGTCTATTACACACATTCTTATTCTTAATACTCACACACACAGAGAGAGGGCAAGAGGCTTTGTTGATGCACCAATCAAAATACACATTTCCCAATTCACCTTTCAGATGACCCCTCCAAACACGTGGATGAGACATTGATATTAACTTCATCGTTGTTATGATTTCCTGGTACTTGTGCGGATAAAAAAGTCTGTTCAGTTCGTAATTTGCGAACGAACTTCTCGCTTAATTGAAAATAACGTTCTCAACAAGCTTAAATTACAATTTTAAAAAACCCCCTACGCAAGCACATAATCCAGTAATCATACGCTAAAAATGCCTTTCATCATTTTGGAAAAGAGCTGATACTCTTACACTGCTGATCTGATATTAACCAAACATAGTTAAGAACCACCGTAAAGAAACTGGCTTTCCAATGAAAAAAAAACCGCATCGAAATCGGTCCATCTGCTAGAGAGTTACGATACCACTGACAGACACACACAGACACAGATAGACATTGATGTCAAACTTATGACACGCAAAAGTAGTACTTTTCAAGTACACTATATTGAAAAAATAAATAGCAATATGGTCCTCACGATCCACCTGACATTTTTATATAATTATTTTTTACGTTTATAAGCAACATGCAACAGGCGTAAATGTTTGAATATGTTTCCAGCGTGTAAATTTCTGAAAAACTTGATTTAGTAATTATGCTCACCTCGGCTTCTCACAGAAGCAAACAAACAAAAAATCTGATTATCTTTTTTTATGAGGCAAACGAGCAGACCTACACCTGATGATAAGCGATTACCGCCGTCCATGGACACCAGCATCACCAGAGGCGTCACAAGTGCGTTTCCGGCCTTTGAAGGATGGGGTGGGATTTCACCCTCCGGTATTCTCACTCACAGCACAAGCGCTATATCACACCGATCTGTAAGGCCGTGGTATCACTTCAGTCAAGCCGGCCTATTAATGCCGAAGCGTGGCTCTCCCGCGGTTTTTTCAAATTCATACCAACCTTCTCCTAACAATAACGAACACATAAAAAAAAGAATTCTCCAATTTAGTACAGTCCATCGGAAGTTATGCATGTACATAAAATTAAACGATTCATTTTTATTTATATAGTTAAAGATATTTTACTAGCAAAGAAAGAGACAAAAAATAAAATCAATATTGACTGTATTCCATACCCTATCCACGATTAACTTTCCCACGCCAAAACGATATCATGTCCCGCCCCCTATTCCAGACCGACATTCGAGTTTGTTTTTAAACTGTAATACATGACATAAACTTAAACTTTTTACGTCATATTTTATGATCAATAGGAAGTAGATATTATGTAGATTGATTTCTTAAAAAAGAATTCACTCGTTCGTGTCATAATTGGTTAGGAATTCATGAAATATGCGCAACGATAGCTTTGAAAATAGCCTTGAGTCTTATACTAAACAGCCTATTTCCCCACATTTTTGCCTGCAAACTTATGTTTTAAGCTCTGGAGATAGGATTGAAATACGCTTAACAAAGTTTCTATGGTGGCAAAATTTTCGCAATAACTGAATTCTCTTCGTATCTTATGAGTTCCTAGTAAATGCACCGCGTAACCGTCAATCTATCTATGCGTTACGGTTGAAGTAACAACTAACATGTGATGGTACGAACCACGTACGAACACTGTTCTTACCTGTGTACGCAGCACAATTTTTATATTAAGGACATTTTTATGCTCTTTCTAAGCGAATTGTGTCGGTTATGCAGGTATGTGAGTGAGTCACTATGTAACGATATAAGAAGAGGGCTTATACCGTTATACATACAGGTGATCGTGTTTTAACATTAGTAATAATGTCAATTGTATTAAGCTACTGAAAAATATATAGAATAAATTAATTGGGGTGTGCTTTAATTTGCTATATATAAATACTGAACCATACTTTTACCTTAAATATTCTATGTAACATTTGAAAGTCTTTTAAATATGTAGGTGAACTTTCGAACCCATTACACACAAATATTTTACATTTTTTTTTGCGACAGTGATAGCACGAGCAATTGTCAGTAGTGTTTTGTGTAGTCTGGCATACTTCACCCTAAGCGATAATTTAAAATGATATTTTAGAGTATAACATCTAAATAGGGTATTTTACTGTATACGAGAAAAATCAGAAAATATATTACTGAGATATATTAGGCAAAAACCTTAGGGAAAATGTTAGTTTTAGTTCATAAAATATTCTTTAATTATTTATTACAAAGTTTTCAGTTTTTTTTCAAACTGTTCTATAACACCATGAAATAGTAGCCGCCATGTTACTACTTCACACCGTTTTGTAAGTACACTAAAATGTCAACTGATCAACGTCTGATGTCAAATTTTTTGATTAGAAATACGTCAGATCAAAAGTTTAGGAAACGGACAATTGTCAAATTGTTACTTGTCACTGACAATTGTTAGTTTTATGAAATATGGTCCAGGTGATATTTTTAACTTAGCTTGTAAATTACTATGTCAACTTTATCTTGTTTTGTTGCTTTAATTTTATAAATTCTTTTTTTTTCTTATTTTTTCATTTTATTTATATATTTTTAGTCTAATTTAATTAATTATTATGATTTGTGAAAATGTATCCTGTATGCGGCTAATTCCATTGTAGACCATCTTGTAGACTTTGTGGCAGCCCAAGAAACAAGCGTAGCTTAATTTGGATGTCACCAGCAAATATTGTAATACTATCATTCACTTTTATAAATAGTATTATATATATTATACAATTTGATTTTATTATACGCTTTTATTTAATAAATCTGTACTAATAATTTGTTTGTTTGCTTGAACGCGCTAATCTCAGGAACTACAGGATTGATTTTTTAAATTCTTTCAGTGTTATAAAGCCCATTCATCGGGAAGGGCCGTGGGCTATATATTATTACGCTAAGAGGGATGGGAGCCCAGCACTAATGATGAATGTTACGAAAACAAGGGAAAATTATCTAGCTAAGGGCAAAAGGAGACGAAAACGAAGTTGCGTGGGTCAGCTAGTAAAATATATTCAGTAAGTGTACCCTAATAAGTCATTTTTTTTGTTAAGGTTGTAGTTACAGAAGCAATTAAGACCACGTTATTACACAATTATAAATTATCACTTTACACCGGCCACTGCTACTTATGTGACTAACGTCAGTAGTGATCCAACGTATAATGATATTTTTACTCCTTCCCACAAAGTCAAACCTTAGAAGAAGTCCCAGACCATTGATTTTCCCAACGCAGTCAATGAGTCAATGACCGAGTTTAGAAAAGACAAAATAAAACAAAATGGCAAGAAGTCAATGTCAGGGATCATGACGTCACTCCCTCTACGTGCTACGACGTAATGTTGTGAGTACGAACTGTACCGTCCGGTGGTGTACTACCACCTCACTGAGAGGGAGGAAGGGAGGCATAAGTAATGCACTTCTGCATTTTACCGGTACAACTTCATCGTAGTTATGATGTCCTAGTACAAGTGCATAAAAAAGAAACTATTCTGAATCACAATTTGTGGAGTTATTAACTATCACTACATGTTTTAAAAAGTCCTCCGCCGCCTCTGTCTGTCCGTCTATACGCGCTAAACTCAAAAGCTACTGCATGGATGTTTATGCGGTTTTCACCAATAAATAGAGTGATTCTTGAGGAAGATTTAAGTATATAATTTGTTAATTTGTATTAAATAAGTACTTTGTATAGTATATTGAATAAAATATATCGATATTTGTTAAGGACGTTGGACAAAAACAAACAGCACATCTTCTCAGAGTAACATAGGCTATATTATATTTTCCGTAAATAAAGTCTGCGAAGCCATTGCTAGTTAAAATAAAACAAGCTTTTATTTCTTAAAATTTCTTCGAACATGGAATTTATAGATAGATAGATAGAAAACTCTTTATTTGTACACCGTTTTACATATTTACAAGAGAGTACATAAGATGTAATAATATATAATGTAATGTACAAAGGGCGGCCTTATTGCCAAAAGCAATCTCTTCCAGGCAACCTTAATTTATAACCAGGAATTTATGTTAGGTTTTTAAACACTTGTAACGAAAACAGCAACGAAAATCTACTGTGATCCATCAATACGTTAATTTGTCACGGAGAGGAAAGTGTTTTTTATTTCAACTATCACAGATACTAAACAGACTTTTGTATTTATATTACACTATTTATACCCCCTTTAATTTCATGAAATTTCCTCACAAAGACAAGAAAAAATATTTTTTATTGACGAATTCTAGTAAAAATTGTGTTTGAATCGTTTGTCTTTTCATCAAACAAAATAACATGCAGAAGTCGCTTAGTTCTTTGCATTAAATTCTAAAGTCTAAATTTCATACATAAAGGAGTGTGATATTTCAAATACATTAAATATAAATAAATATAAATATAAATATAACGGGCATCTATCACACAACGCCATCTAGTCCCAAGCTAAACAGAGCTTGTGTTATGGGTACTAGACAACTGATAAAAATACATATATACCTTTTTTTTTTGTAAATACATACATATTATACATAGAAAATACCCAAACTCCAACACAAATATTTGTAGATCATACAAACACTTGGTCCGACCCGGGAATTGAATCCGAGACCTCATGATCAGCAGTCGCATAAGCCAACCGCAAGACCAACGAGGCAGTCTTAATTAAGAAAGGACAAATGGTGTAGAAATCAGAAAACAGTATGTAATATAATGTTAAGATTAGCTATCATAAGAGTTACTCTATACGTGTTCATTTTGTTATGTAGTAGTGTGACAAAACATTTTAAAATACTGAAATGATACATGCACCCTGTGGCTGCTAAAACGATTTTTCTATGTAGTCAATTTGAATTGCAAGTTTTTTCTTTTGAATTATACTTGTTTTCATAAGGAATCTTAGTAAGTAACTTGAAGAATAAAATAAACTTACTAAAGAAAACAGTTTTAACTTTAATAAAAATGACCACAATTTTTAATAGATTACTTTTATCATAGATATACAGTTAAACCAATTACAACAAAATAATCTTATTTATTTTTAATCAAACGTTATGCGTGATTCATACAGAATTGGCTGTAGCATAAACTACTAACAATGTTGTACCATGAATTCATGATCACTGATTGATTGACTCCCTTTTAACTATTATCTATTATTATGTATAACAAAAGTAAACTAGATGACGATCAATATAGTAAGCAAGTACCAGGCTACCATAAACCCTAGGACATCTACCGAGTATGATAACAACCAAGCGTTACAATCTGTTACGAGTGTCAAAAGTCCGATTTTGCAATATTTTTGCAGGAAGTTTGAATAAATAAATAAAAAAAATAATGTCTCTATGTTGTGGGTATCATGCGCATTCAAAGACAATGTAAATCCTGTAACATGAAGTTTTTAGTTATACTGACATATAAGTCATATCACACATGATCTAGGAGTATGTTAGAGCTAACATACACAGCACACACACACACATACACACACACAACCTCATAGTGAGAGCGGGAACTTTAATTAGTGAACCAATAGAAATGCACATTTTCCTACTCTCCCCAACTATACTTCTACATGTGAATGAGATATTGCTAATAACTCCCGGTTTGAAAAAGGTGTCTGCCTATTTTGACTTCATTTTGTCTCCCGCTTTGCTAAGGAGGGAAGTGGATTTATCATTTCCAACTCCTCCTGTTTTTCTTCTGATTAACTTCGTTGCGGGTTCCAAGACAGTTAATTTTCTTCCTGGGACTTCCCGAGTGTCATAACTCGGTGTGTTCGTGGGTCACTGCTGTTGATCCTGGTGTACAGGAGTTACAGTGGTGGGAATGTGGGCGGGATTAGTCCCATTAAAAAAAAAACTCCAATGTAGTTATGATATCCTAGTATACGTGCAGATAGTTTGCCTTTAGTGAAACGCACTTTCGTTTACCATTTTTTAATAAAAACGTGATTTAAACATGTTAAACTAAAAACATCTGGAATCTCCGTATTGTCGCACTTCCACAATGTGCTATTTGCAAATATTTGTTTCGGAGTTTGGGTGTTTTTATGTATAATATGTAAGTATTTACGTGTTTATATCAGTTGTAGTATATATATGTATTTATATTAGTTTTGTGGAACTCTTAAAACTAGCTCTGCTTAGATGGCGTTGTGTGTTAGATGTCCGAAATATTTATTTATATATAAAAACATTGACTCACTTGATAGTAAGTATCACTTTAGAATGTTATTATTCTAAAAAATATTCTAATTTATATAAATCAATAATTATTAAGACTTACAGAGATTTCATTTATTGTGATTTAAATCAATAGTGATTTTGTATTGCTTTTTGTAGCTTTTTTATTTCCAATTTATGTGTAATTATTTTCATTTGAACCGTACTAAATAGCATACTGTATTCACCTCTAACCAGTCAGACAATTAGAAGGAGACCTCACTACACTTATAAAATTGTAATCATATTGTTATGACTGTAGGTGAATTTACACTAAATAAATTATTTTAATGAGCAGTAATCATTTAAAACATTGAATCAAAAACTATTTCTTGAATTTCCCTTTCAGTTATTTCAATATTAACAAAAGAGAGGCAACAAAATCTATGCGCATTGTATACCCTATCTTTTCCAAACGTCCTTTTCACACATCAGTCGATATCAAGTCACGCCCCTTTCTCTAAAACGGCAGTGCTTTTACTTCTTTAAACTGTAATTCATGACATAAACTGGAGCTGTCCACGAAAGATTTTATGATAAATAGGAAGCACATACAATGCATATTGATTAATTAAAAGCACCTCACTCTATTCTGTCATAATTTGTAAGAATTTTACGAAAGAACTGCAAAGGTATCTGTTTGAACAGTTTTATACTTAACACTAAAAAGCTTATATCTTCACACATCTGCTTTCAAATTTATACTTTAAGTTTTAGGGATATGGTTCAAATAAGCTTTGGTGAGTGACTAAAGTTGAATGGTTTTCTCCAAACCTGAAACCTCTTCGCAAACTATGAGTTCCTAGTGATTGAAAAGCGTGTCTGCGTTGGCGTCAACCTGTGCATTGCGTTATTCTGAACTAAGTTATCTAATAAATGTAATCATGTATCAAATAGTTTTTTTCCCTTCCAACATCTTGGCTATTATAGTAGCAAAGAATATGGTTGTATTTTTTACTCTTTGAAACACCAACTTGTAAAATATAGTTTGTGTTAACCAACGTTTGTACTCATATAAGTTACTGAAACCTTTTAATTATTTTTAAATATAAAGCAAATCCAGGATGATATAAAGGAGGAGGCAGATATCTTTTTCATTAGGTGACTGGGTTTAATGATAAGAATTAAAATTTATTTATAAGTAATAATTTCATTTAAAAGTAATTGAATGTAACAACTTGTGTAGTGTTGGACATTCACAGGCAAGGTGGAATGATGATCTGCTCAAGACGGCTGGCACGAGCTGGATGCGAGAAGCCGAGGATCAAACCAATTGGCTTCCAAGAAGTGAGGTCTATGGCTAGCTGTGGACTGTGATGTGCTGATGATGTAGTGCAAACATTTGTGCTCATAATTAGAACCGGTATAGTTAAATGAGATTTTATCTTTTTACGAATTTACTTTTGTTTATCTACAAAGTACACAGTTTAAACGTACTTGTTAATTCTCCAGGTCATAAAAAAATAAGTTTATCTTCCGCTTGTTAAATAATGTATTATTGATGATTACATATATTTTTAATGCAGTCAAATGTAATAGATGGAATTTTGATTGGGTATAATAATATTATCAATTTCTGTATCAAAGTGGATGAAGGACGATCTTCATTCATACATTGAAGCTATTGGGGGTCTTTTCTAGTCAATAAGGGGAGTAAATGTTGTGAATGAGGCCCCAACCCACTGGCCCCTCCCTTACTATACACGTGAATCAGGTGCGCGACTGCGCAGTTTGACAATCGTTTTCAAGTCTCCTATCATATTATGTTCGCTTGGTACTGCTCCCAACATATCAGCATGTTCGAAACGCTCGACATGCAAGGGAAACACTTGACATGCTTGAAACGATTTTACGACTTTTACATTTTATGAAATTTTAACGGGTGTCAGAAGCGTGTTGGAATTTTTTGGTCGACGATGTGCGTTTTTCATACTTATTCATCATTTACAGCCGTTTATAGGTTAGCGTTAAACATTGGTTATTCCGCCGATAGAAAGTTTTAAACATGTGAATTTTGTTGTAAATGTTAGTTCTTGTTGTTGTTTAAATACCATGTTGGTCAGACAGGTCGATTAGGTCTTTGTTTCAAGTTTTCCTTCTCGTTGCAGTGATGATGTCCTGCGTAATCTGGTCTCTTATTCGTCTCTTAAGGTGGCGGTTCGCGCTGCCACAGAAACGAGCAACCGAGACAGTAGACCGCGACGATACGATACTCAGGCGATGAGAAGGGGTGGTACGTGTTCTTCTTAATCGTTGACGGATTGATATATAATTTCATTCATTTCATAAACTTACACATTTTTTGTTATTTACAGCCCGTTATTATACTGATGTACGAAATCCATTCAGAAGAATAATATAAGAAACTAAAAAATGTTTTTAGTTTTTAACTTACTGCGATATTACTTCTGAGTTAGGGAAAAATGACTTTCAAAATATTACTTAATTCAGTTCCCGTTTTGTGAAAACAAAGATGGTAGTATCGCGGATAGTACACACATCTTATGTTGATACACGCACACCTACGCGCAATTCACAGAGATAGTGGGAGCTTCGTCATTGCACCAATCAAAGCACATCTTTTCCTTTTCAGTCTTATGGGGAACCCTTTTTAGCTATATGTGAATGAGACGCTCACATTGACTCCTCTGTAGTTATGTTATCCTGGTGCATGTGTGGATAAAATAACCTATTCCAAATCGCTATTTGCAATAGTACCAACCTAACGTCATGCGAAAAATATAGATTAAAAAATCATTTATAAACATTTCAATCATGAAATTTAATATCAGTTGCGTCACGTGTAGTGACATAAATATTTCGAATGTAAAACCGGATTATCAGAATCTACTTTTTAAATGTTTAAACCGTAATTTGTATTATTAATGTTGTTAATTTGTATTGTTAATGTAATGTTAATTTTAAACCATAATTTGAATATAAACATAAACCATAATAATTTGAAAATAACGATAAAGTACGCAACTGAGAAATATTTCCTATTAAAACTTGATCAAAACTCAGTTTTCATCTTTAATGAAGTCATTTTGTGACGGTTGATGGCGGTCATTTAACGTGTTTTGTCTATTATTATTAGACGGAGACCGATAAAGGGCATGGTAAATTGAAACACTATAATCAACAGGGATTTCTGTTGAATTAATTGAATATAATAATCCCAATAATATTTAAATATGACTGAAATTTTAAGAGTTGTTTGGAACGTGATTTTATCGTCTAACTTAAGTTGGATGCTTCTAGAATATTATTTTTTGTACAATAAAATGGGTGTGAATACAAATACAAAACACGATCTATTGTCACTAATCACCAGATCCACATTTAGTTATTTTTTGCACTAAATTACTCAAACATTGTGTCGATATAGTCGGGGTAAGGGTTGAGGCTTTCTCAAAGCACCAATTGAAATATACACTCACATAACAATACCGTTATGCAATGAACTGTCTTCTACGTGTGAGTGAGAAACTGATATCAACTCTACTATAGTTATGATATCCTGGTACAGTTGCCGATAACAAAGCCTACTGTGAATCCGTAATCTCAACGTTTTCCAAGATAATGTCAACAGTAAAATATTTTCTTTCTTTTCATTTAGCATACTGGCACCTGAAATAATATGATTAATAATTCAAAGATGATCATTTCATTATAACGTAAAAGGCAGATTATCTCTATACACTTTTACTTTTATGATACTTGATTTTAAAGAATAATAATTTAATTTTCCATTTAAGATTTGCTAACTGTACCTTATCAGGCTTCAGCGTGATTAGGTTGATGAGAAATTTGGAGCAAAAGTGATCAGCTGGAAAACAATCAATCCGGAACTTTTTAAGTTCTTGAGGCATACACTAACCAAATTAATATTATATTAGTAAATTATAAATTAGCAGCCAACAACTTATTTTTCCAACTCTATCAATGATAAGGTTGGTGAAATATGGACAAATAAATGGCGAGAATGTGAAGAGTGAATGACATTAGTGGACGTATAGTTGTTGATGATGTAATGACAGGCCAACATTAAGATCTATAGTTTTTCATTTTACTTACAATATTCAATGATAAAGAAAATTATTACTTTTTCCGGAAATCTAGTAATTAAATAAATGCGTCAAATAGTTCTAAGTTTGCTTATTTTACTCTTGAATAGATTTTCTTTACATGCACCTGTACTAGAGTTTCATAACTGCAAAGGAGTTAGACAGGAAAATGCAAAAGTGCATTACCTATGCCTCCCTTCCTCCCTCACCACGAAGTGGGAGTGCACCACCCTGCGACGCAGGCCGTTCAATATTCATGTTTATTAATTCATCACATCACCATCACTGTAGTACTGTGATAAAGCTGCCTAAAACAACGCCCTTTCTCCATCCTTGAGTATGATAAGAATATTTAACCCTATGCTACGCTTTAACAACTTTCAGGAACACTGTATTTTTTTTAAAATAATGTTTAGCTATGTTTCGTACTTACCGGTTTTCTTTATTTATTTAACAGTTTAATAAATTATAAGGGGTCTTTTTCCTAGTGAATCAGCGCATTTGAAAATTATAGATATTTTATAAAGACTTACGATTTTTTAATGGTATAAAAATTATATTATATCGATACAGTTTTAAATTTTTTAAATAATTCCTATAAAGAAACAGAAATAAACTAACCAACCATTGAAACTCTGCTTAATTAGCTAATACTTAAACCATATGTTTTTTTTTTAAATAAAAAGATAAGCTATGATTATCTCACTACAGAGAAACAGTGTCGAACTAGCGTGTGACATGAAAAGTTGAATAACACGATTTTAGATAATTTTCAAATAAGTTAGTCATTATCTTTTTATAGTGTCACAAGAGTACTAGAATGTAATTTTGGTGATACAGGAACCGTTTATAAAATTGCATTTTCGTACGATGCACTCACACGCACAGAGACGGGGAGGCTATACATACACTCCTGCCTTCTCCCACTCCGCTCCTTCCTAGTTATGATGTCCTAGCACAGGTGCAGGAGAGGGGTGTAATGATTGAAACCTAGGGCTAACCGAATTATTTTTTAGCTTTTAATACATTATTTTCAATAAAACCGTTTAAAATTGATTTATTTTTACATAATTATTATTTTATTTAATAATATGAACTATAATGTAAAGTTAAGCTACTAAGTCCCCAACCTGCACTCGGCCGGCGCGGCCTACGTATGGTCTTAACCCTCTCCTGAGAGGAGATCTGAACCCAACAGTGGGACATTATGGGTTGTTGATGAAGCTACTAAGGTCATGTAGAAAATTGTCTATTATTTTGCGTTAAGAACTCAATTCAATTTCGTTCTTCATTTGTCACCATAATCACATAAAATATCAAGCACAATGTACAGCAAAACTTGCCAAGGTACAGCTATTACAAATATCTTACTCGTGAGTATGTATTATATTACTACAGACTATAGATATAACTTACAACATAAACCATATTGTGTTGTATTTTACGCATTTCTACACGTAAAGATATAAATCTTGAATGTAAGAGCGTACAAACTTTTTTGTAAAAAAAAACAAAATAATTGTTATTGAGAAGGGAGGGTTAAATTAACTTTTCTAAAGTTTCACTAAGCAACAATAATAAAAATGGATAATATTTTTTTTAAAGCTGAGTTCCTTCACAAGCAATATATTATGTAAAAACGAAAAATTTCCTGGAGGAGGTCTCACATAGAAATGGTGACCTGAGGCTAAAACGTTGCGCCATTAATACAGTTTATTGTCCACGTGGTGTTAGTTTGTCAGCGTCTATTGCACCTTATTATAGTACTAGCTGAACCCCGCGGTGTTACCCGCGGTTGTCGTCGTACCGCGAGTAACGCCGCGGGACAAAGTTAGTCTAAAAAAAGTAGCTTAAGTTACACCCTTCCAATGAAAGTCCCGTGAAAATCGGTCCAGCCGTTCCAGAGATTACCCGGAACAAACAGATAGACAGACAAAAAAAAAATTAATTACACTTTATAAGTACCGTGTATACATTCAATTTACTAACAAACAAATTCAATTAACTCTTAGCCTAATTTTTAAAAAATAATTTGCTATTACAATGTTTGTAATAAGCTCCGGGAACTTAATGAAATGATGTTTCACTGACGGCTTATAACATCGCTTGTCACCAGTTTAAGGTTAAATGTAAATAATAATTGCTTCTACAAATCATTCGCTGTGGAAAGGCATGTGTAACGAAGATACAACATGTTTTCTTAGCCGTCCCGTTGCTATACCGTATTTAATACACTTCATTGTAAACAGTTCACAATGTAAGCAAAATCAAATCAATCGTTGGGCAATGGAATCAGTCCATGTAGAATAGCAGTCGATATGGAGAAAAGATTATATATCGCACAGTTTACAAATAAGAAACAACGCCATTAGTTTAAAATGTCAAACGAAAAAGAACGACGAATGTTTAACCCTCAGTTAAAGAATATTATCTGAGGTTGAACCTGTCATGTCGTTTTATTCTAATGTGTCATTTCGTTGTATGAACAAGAAAAAGTTTTGTTAAAATAAATATTTCATAGCATACGTTCGAATGCTATGAAATATTTATTCATAATAATATTTTTTGGACATCTATCACACAACACCATCTAGTGCCAAACTAAGCGGAGCTTGTGTTATGGGTACTAGACAACTGATACAAATACATATATACTTTTTTTTTTGTAAATACATACATATTATACATAGAAAATACCCAAACTCCGAAACAAATATTTGTAGATCATACAAACATTTGGTCCGACCCGGGAATCGAACCCGAGACCTCACGATCAGCAGTCGCACACGCCAACCGCGAAACCAACGAGGCAGTCAATATTCATATTTTGTTGATTACTCAATCAACAATCAACAATGAATCCCTATTTGCTTTGGTCACGACATCACGCGTGAACGACTGAACCGATTTTGCTAATTCTTTTTTGTTGGATAGCCCATTTAGCGAGAAAGGTTTTAGGCTATGCAACATCACTTTACAACCAATAGGAGCCGGGTATCGACCGAAAATGTTAGGAAAATGGGCAAAATTTATATCTTATGGATAGACGCAAACGAACTTGCGTCTCTCCATTAGAAATAAATTTAAATGTTAAAAAATATATATATATATATTAAACTGTTAATAGTTTTCTAATTATGCCTAATTATTAATAAATAATAATTACAAAACTATTAACATTTTAGTAGAACTTCAGAAAAGTATTTGTTATAGACTTCACTTTGTTATAAACTTCGTTTGCGTCTCTCCATAAGAAATATTTTTTTCCCATTATTAAATTCGTAAGTCATATATGTAGAAACTGATGTACAGAGTAGATTTGGTAGGATAGTGTACCATTACTAGAATAAAATGACTGAGTGAAGATGAAACATCGGAATCTCGTTCACACGAAGAAGATGCTGGTTATATCGAGAAGAGACAGGGGTATGTGTTCTGATTGGTGCATCAGTACGATTTCCTCCCTCACTTCACACAAGCTGCGAGTGGACCGCCCTTTCTTTACAACTGTATTACCAGCACTGCAGTCATGTAGAAGAGGTATTTTCAAAGGCGCCAATAATAAATAAAGTGTCGTCTTTTAAATCGCATTTGGTTTCTGCTCTCATTAAGCCAAATCTTTAACTCTAGTACTAAATATTAAGTTTAGAACTAAGTTTACATTATTAAATTATTATTATTTAGTCATAAATTCTTATATACTTTAGCTTTTTGTATGACATATGACATTGATCAGGCAACGATTTTTTATGAATTTTTATCTAACGTTAATCGACTGAATTTAGATTCAATAATAAAAAATATAGTACCGCCAAGTCTTTAAATTCTAAATTTTAATAATATAAATAATACGATTTATATACACTGATTGCCAAAGATTTGAAATACAATTTATAGCCAAACTTCATCAACATTAATCATCTCAAACATTTATTGGTGGTCAGGCCCAGAGGTCGAAATTCGACCATAATTCATATTTTTTTTTGTTTGAACTTTAAAGTTTTTCTCATCTCTTTGATCAAAGATTTTATCGCGGGGCTACTTTTGACATTTATTACGACAGTATAGACAAACAATAATCATTGTTTTATTTTGACTTTGACATACATTTACTTTTGTGTATTAATTTAATGTATTTTGTATGCATAATTTAAAAGAATATATTAGCATTCTTTCGTTAAATAAAATAGCTGACTCGTGCCCGCTACGTTAGGCAGTAAATTTTTATTTCTCCGACTTACTTTGCAAAATCAGCTGCCACGAAAAAGTCTTTCCACTTTTCGGGTTATTATTTAGCCTATGTCACTCACAAATAACGCAGCTTTCTATTTGTAAAAGATTTTCAAAATCTGTTCAGTAGATCCAGAGATTACTCCGTACAACATCACAACGTTACAAACTCACAAACTTTATATAATAGTATTAGTAGTAGCAGATTATATAATAGTATAGATAAGTTTGCAGATATATTCACACTCCTAACTCGACGCGATTTTTGTAAAAAGCGAGTACAAAGATTATGCTTCACTATGAATAATATATAGATTTCTATGTCGTATATTGAATTAATTAATTTAAGTCCAACTTAATATGGAACAAAACATACATTTTACAGCGCATTTTTTTTTAAATATACTTCACGTCAAGTTAATAACAGCGCCATCTCTTCTGAATTTTTTGTATAACACTCCATTGCTTCTTAATTGTTACTTTTTAATAGACTTTTGCAGTAACATACAATTTTCACTATAATTTTTAATAAAAAAATACTGTGAAGCAGTTCTATTTTTTGTTTTTTTAATTATGTACTTCGTGCAGTTGCAGCTGGCGATGCAACGCGCATGTGTTAACATCAAGCAAAGGATCAATAGCAACAGTTTTACTCCTGAATCACCAGGAGCACATAAACATTAAGGAGTAATCTAGTGCTTATATAGGTTTCACACATTCTAGTTTTACATAGATATTTTTGAATCCGAAGCGATCTTGCCGCCATCTATACGTTCTTTAAGAGTGACAAGGAATCTTGCAAAGAAACTTATTATTAACTTTGGTTATTATTTATTAAATACTATTTCATCATCACCTCAGCCCAAAGACATCCACTGCTGGAGATAGTTCGCTGCAAGGCTTTCTATAACAACTTTTCCTGTGTCGTCCTCATGGTGCATGCTATTAGGAGCTGGATGTGGGAAGCCGAGGATACCCAAGTGGCGTGCAATTTGAAAGGTATTTATCCAGCAGTAGACAGCAGTAGAGTGGTAGGCTGATGATAATGTTGTTTAATTACTAAGACATTAAAAAAATAAATAAGTATCAATAGACTCATCAAATAAAATAAATACTAAATTGTCCAGAACAAAATTATTCTATTTAATTTATATTGGATAGAATGAATTTAGACTGGAAAATCCCAATAAAATTAATTTATTTTTATAATTAATAAATTATTTTTATATGACGCACAATGGTCTCGTCTCGGAGGACATAAAGGTGCACGCAGGTGTACGACAGGAGTGCCTACTTTCGCCGCTCCTCTTCTTGGTTGTTCTAGATGGTTCATTTTATACAACACCACAAACAACAAACGCCGTGGCATAGAATGGGAATAATAATCAACGTTCTAGAAGATTTGGACTATTCTGACAATATATGCCTCTTAAGCCACACTAGCGCAGATATGCAGGCTAAATTGGATGAGCTACATGTGGAGGCGGCAAAGACAGAGCTAAAGATCAACACCAGAAAGACGCAGGAAATGAGGTGCGGGACAACGAGTTCTTTCCCGTTGGTCATCGGCACAGAAGCAGTGGAACGCGCCCACAAGTTTACCTACCTCGGCAGCTGCGTGAAGGAACTGAAGAGGCAATCGCTTCCCGGATCGCCAAAGCACGAGAAACCTTTGCGTAGCTGTGACCCGTTTGACAATCACACTCAAGAGAGTCAAACTCAAAATAATCCGGTCTAACGTGAAGAACGTATTGCTGTATTATTTATATGGATGCGAGACGTAGAAGGTCACAAGGGTTATCTTGCATCAACTTAAGGTATTCCTGAACCGATGCTTTCAACATATACTCGGTATATTCTGGCTCGAGGGAATATCCAACGCTTACTTGTGGTGGGATTGCTGAGATGAAGTCCCGATCGACCAACAGCTTAAACGTTGCAAATGGGGTCGAATAGGTCACATCCTCTGAAGAGATTCCTACCACATCCCGAGGCAAGCCCTAGACTGGAATCCCCTAATAAATAATACCCAAACGCAAGCGTCGCGGTCCAAATCAAATCTGGCGGCGGACTATCATCGATGAAGCGAAGGCCATTGGCAAGACCTGGAGCGAAATCAAGGGAGATGCTCAAGACAAAATGGGATGGCGATGCGCTGTGGATGCCATCTGCCCCATCTGGGGGAAATAGGACCTTAAGTAAGTTTCCATCAGGAAGAGTAGACTCAATTGGGCAGGGCCAAACATAAAACAATGCAATGCAATTCTTAATTTTCTACTTCATGCAGTTGCCGCTGGAGATGCAACGCGCATGTGTCATTGTCATGTAACGAATCAATAGCCATAGTTTCACTCCTGAATCACGAGGAGAACATGAACATTAAAGAGTAATTTAGTGTTTGTCTGGGTTTTATACACTCTACATTTACGTAGATATTTGTGGTACTGAAGTATTCTTGATTCCGACGACATCTACACGCTCTCTAAGACTGACAAGTACCAGTACGTTATTATTTATTAAATATTATTTTATCATTACTTCAGCCGGAAGACGTTCACTTGCCTGCTGGACACAGTTGTCCCCCAAGGCTCTATACAACAATTGGTTCTGTGCTGCCTTTTTAAGATCATTGGTCTATCTTAAATAAGTAAATTCAATAAACTAAAAAAAAATGATCTTGTTGACTGTGTTAGTATTTATTTATTACTTTTTTTTTACACTTTTTAACAGTTTTTAAAAAGTCAACATCCTTAAACGTCAGCTTTCCTTGAAAGCATCTCCATTCCTTGTAAGTCTTACAAAAAACAAGATTATAAAATGTTCAAGCAAAAGAACAGTTTATTGTTGGTTTTTATTTCTTTTAATAATTTTCAAATACATTGTTACAATGAATTTCGTAATAATGAAAGTACTTGAGATTATTTCTTTCACTCTGTTCAGTGGCAGAGAAAGAGAGGTGCTGAGACTCTATTCCCTACTCTTTCCACAAATCCCTCTCACACGTAAAATAATATTAAGACATACCCCCTTTTTTAACCGACTTCAAAAAAAGTGTGTTCGCGGATAACTTCGTCATTTATGAACCGATTTTGATGATTCTTTTTTTTTAATGGAAAGGAGATGTCCCAACTGTAGTACCATGGTAAGGAAATTAATATCTGATGATGGCATCTAAGAGAAATCAAGGCGAACCTTGAAGTCGGTTTGATTTTTGTTAAAATTGTATTTGTTCTGTAACAGCAATGATGCATTTCTTTAAACCGTAATTTTTGAGGTCAAATTTAACTTTTTATACAATATTTAGTGATAAATAGGAAGGACATTATACTCGTATGTAGGTTCGTTGATTAAAAACGACGTTGTGAAAAAACGTTGTGTCACAATTTGTAAGAATTTAACCAAATAATCTCAGAGGTAGCTGTTGAAAAAGATTTCAATGCAATACTTAAAAGCTTATATCTGTGTACAGTTGCTTTCACATTTATACTTTAGTTATTGGAGATATGGTTGAAAGACGATTTGAAACTCATTCCATTTACTAGCTTTTCGGTGAAACAGAAACCTCTTCGAACTTATCGGTTCCTAGTGATAGAAACGCGTGATTGCGTTGATGTATCTAAAGTATATTATAAGCTCACAATGAACCCTGCCTTTCCACAACTCCATTACATAAATATCAAACTAGCTCATGACACACCCCTATCCTATAACTGCGATGATAGTTGTACCTTTCAACTGTAATTCATAACATAAACCTGGAGTGTTACTATAAGTTTTTGTTATAAGCTAAAAGCGCATTTTATGTTGATTAAATTAATTAAAAACACTAATTCACTTATTAAGTCATAAATTGTAAGAATTCAACGAAATAAATTCAAATTTAGCAGTGTTAACATACTCATGCTAACACTAAACAGCCTATATCTCTGTATAGTTGCTTGCGAATTCATGCTTTACTTTTTTAGTAATACAGTTGAAATTCATATTGAAGAGTATATTTAATCGATATTTTAGCAATGAAATACTAACCTCTTCGTGAGTCATCAGTTCCTAGTGTTAGAACCGCGTAATTGCGTTCTCCTATACGTGATACTGGGAGTTTATACAACTCGAGGATACCAAGTGAATAAAAGTTAGCAGGAACAAAAAATTATATTTATCTCGCTATTTTTAAAATTGCAACTCCTTTTAGGTATCCCGTTCTATACAACTGACTTTAAAGGCCTAAACGTCACAGTACAGTGAGATGCATGACACAAAGAAAATACATAAAAAACAAAACTTATACTAAGATACAAAGGAGACATAAAGTCACGATTTTGGTTTTTTGTTAGTTTTAATCAAGAACTTCGTGAGGACATCTTTGTGTTTTAATGATATTATTTAACATAACAATTTTCTTATTTCAATTATTAGGCTGCCAAACTAATTCTACTCTGCCTGATGAAAATCATAAGTAGAATTCAAGTGCAAAAGTCCAAACTTTTATCAATATGACAACCATTGAAAAAAAAAACAATAGCGGGATGTTTTTGTTTTCAATGGTCTTCATATTAATAAAAGTTATCATAAGTATATTGTGACTGTTAGAAAGAGAAAGCTACTAACATCGAAGCACGTAGATTATACTTAAGGGGCGCGTCCCTAAAACGCGCGAAAAGGCTCTTACAGTTTTCCAAAAGGCAAACAACTCACTTAATTATTTGACACTAAAAAAAAATCTCAGTAGTTTAATAAATCAGTCTACAAATCTACCGAGTGACATTTATAAAATATTTTTTCTTTTCCGAGAAATAAATTTCAACATTGATCAAAGTCATTAAAATCGACCTTTTCTAATTGAAGTTATTTTGTGACCTTTTTTAACTTGCTCTAATCTTTGCAACTCAATTTTGAAGCCGAAATCTTCAACAGATTGTGCTGCATTTTTGGAGGCATATGTATATTGCTTAACAATGCAATACTATGATGACATGAAGCTGATCTGATGCTGGAGCTGGAAGGTGGTCATAGGAACTATGTGACGACGGAACCTATCCTGAGTTTGGAGTCGTTTAATTTATCTTGACGAGTACTTTGAAGACACTTTCACAGACTGAGAAAGGTGAATTAACTAAAATTAAGTATTAATAAAATAAAAAAATATTCTAACACTGTTTGAAAGAAACGAGTAGCGAGAAATAACTACTGATATTTAATTAGTTTACAAATTTGAAAAATGAAAATCAATCAGATCAAGTTATTTAATTTGCTTGTTTGTCTATACAGATAAATCTCGCGACAAGTTTTTATATCATATAGCTAAGTCCCGTGGTGTTACCCGCGGTCATTGTCGTACCGTAGGTAAGGATGCGGGGCGAAGTTAATCTAAAAAAAATAGACTAAATTACTCCTTATATCATCAGTTACATATCAATGTAAGTCCTGTCAAAATCGGTTCAACCGTTCCAGAGATTATCAACAGACAGACAGATGTTCCATTAATATAACATGTCATACAAATAAATTTCGTCACAAATATAAAGTAAGTAATTATTAAATCTGCATTTAAATCCGATGCGTACTTTAAAAGATCTAAACTGATAGATAGCACAAGCGACTTAATTTTATACTGTGTAAAAATATATTTGTCCATGAAATTAATTAAAAGCGGCCAAGTGCGAGTCAGACTCGCCCATGAAGGGTTCCGTAGCAGCAAGTAACATAATGTGTATATATATATATATATATATACCTACTGACTATTACTTTTTCCAAAATTCAGACAACTTTTTAGTTGGTAAAAAATGCAATTCCCGAGAGGCAGTACAGAATGCCTTTGAAGAGTTTGTTGCCTCCCGTCCAGCTGATTTTTACAAGAAGGGCATCAATAAACTGCCATAGTACGTCATATTTTTTGGGTGACTTTTTTTCAAAAACGACGTAACATGTTCTGAATATATACACACCCTTGTACTCGCCACTTTGTCCTTGATATTTTATGTCTTTGGAATTGCAACTTTCTAAGAAAACTACATTCTATGAAACTAAAGTTAAAGATTCCCACACATACTTTAACTCTTACTTAATCCCATGCATGTACAAATTATAAATAGTACTTAAATAAAAACTGAAGTAAGAGAATAATAGAAGTTGGCCTAACACAAAATAACAATTTCACTGAATTCGTGAGAATTCAAGTTATATGGAGTTCTCTCTTTTGCTAATAAGCCAAGTAGCTCTTTCGAAGCCTATAAGTAAATGTACACCGACTGTAGATACCAACCGCTGTATGGATAAAATAATGGAATAAACAAGAAAACGTTTTTCGAAAGTAGAAGTTACAAAATGTCTACAAACATATTCTGTACTATTGCTGGCGGCAGAGGTTGATCCAAACCGGTACGCTTACGTCACAGTATGTTGAACCGGTGACACCGCGCCGCTGAACTCTGACACCCGTCGCTTTCCTTATAGGAATATGTTTAAATTTTAGATTAATTTTCAAAACCGTCACAATGATATACGATAAATCAGTAGTTGTAATACAATAGAATATATTATATAACAACAACGTTAAATAATATACCATACTAGATAGATGGTATGTAGGTCAAGGTAATGATGATATAAGAGGTTGTCGACACTACGATGACATCTCATGGCGCCTCTACGAGGACACTTGATGTACTCAGTTTTGTATGGAATGAGCTATGGATTATAAAACTACTAACGCAAAAATAATGTGAATGTTCAAGATATTTACTAGTTGGATAATTTAGTCTTGCTATCACTGTGTTTGTGATGACTAACATAAAATGTAGATTTATTAGTTAAATATTACAAAATAATTTATATATATATACAGGTGATTGGGTTCTTAGTAGTCAAGTTTTCAGAGGATATAAATAGGTATGGTTTACGTTTTTTAGATGGAAAATAGAGCTGGATGCACAGAATGTACCAAGATTACATTAGCTTTTGCGTATACGTATCGCGGATATTTATTTATTTATCCGATATAATTATATATGTATACAGTTGCTTAGATTCTTAATAGTCAAGTTTTTTGCGGGTACAAATAGGTACAGCTTACATTTTTTTTTGTTAAAAAACTAGAGTTGGTTGCACAGTTGCATTCGTAGTTTTTGCGTATACGTGTCGCGGATATTTATTTATTTATCTGAAATATTTATAAATGCATACAAATGCTTAGGTTCTTAGTAGTTAAGTTTTTAGAGTTTTGATTTTTTTGATAGAAAAATAAAGTTGGCTGTACAGAGTGAGCCAAGATTACCTTTGTAGCTTTCGCGTAGCCTAATGCTACGCGAAAGCTACAAAAGTAATACTACGGTACCTATTAATCTACGGATTGCGTAGTACCATCAGATTTTAATAGCAATTTACATATTTTTTGTGTAAGAATTATGTCTTATAATTTGTTTAACTGTTTGTGTTCAACAATCTGAATTTAACTGTGCCAAAACTTTATTTTCTTTGATTGTTTTAAAACATCTGTGAACTATCCATTTTCCGTGACTTCTCTGATATCTGCTTATAGTATTGACCAAAGCGTGAGCGAAATTGAAGACTGCGTGTTTTATAAATGTGAGCCTATTATTATAAAACAGTACCATTTTATAATATAAGCTCACGTTTATACCTCACGCAATAACTAAACAACATTGAGAACGATGTGTTTTGTCTTACGATTCTCAGTTAAGGTCTAATAATACTCAACCATTTTATAACAGACACAAAACTGAAGCGTATGATCAAACTAGGCGCATGCTAGCTATCTGATGTTTATTAAAATCATGACATTTGCAGTCAAATACAACGTACTCGTACTTTAGATATATGAGAACGAAATCCCGCGTTTCAATCACTAGGAACCGATAACTCACAAAGAGGTCTTATTTCGGCGATGAAATCACGAATCATGTTTCTCAGCTAAACGTATTTCATTGTTATCACAAAAGTTTAGAGCATAAATTTGCAAAGAAACGTACGTAGATATAGGCCCTTTTTTATAAATACAAATCTGTTGAAACAGGTACCGTTCCGATTATTTCTTAAAATTTTCACAGTTTGTGACATAACTGAGAAAAGTATTTACGATAAAATAAATCTACATAACATGTGCTTCTCATTTATCATAAAATCTCACGTGGACCGCTCAAATTTATGTCATGAATTACAGTTTAAAAGAACAAACAATAACGTTGTTCTAGGCTAGAGGGCGTGACCCGATATCGTGTAGTGTGTGTGTGTGGGTGTGAGTGAGTTGTGGAAAGGGTAGGAAATACATCTAGTGAGTTTTCATTCTGTTTTTTCTCTCTTTCTATTGTACGCAAATGAGTGGGAGAAAAATATGCCTTGACTTTAGCAATCAAATTACTAAGAAATCCTTACATTATTTATATAAATAAAGTCTAGCATTAAATATTTATTATATATTACACTTTCTTGCCAATTAATAGTTACGATGTAAAAAAGTATATCCTAACTTTCGGTTTCCCTTTGGTGTGAGTGTACTGACACTCACAGCTCGTAAAGGAGGAGGAAGATTTTATTAATGGACCAATCACAATGAACGTTTTGCTTTTCACTCTTATAATTGTCCTGCTTCTACAAGTGAATGAAGTAATGATATTAACTCCATCTTATTTATGTTATCCTAGTAGAGGTGCGGATAAAAGAACCTATTCAGATTTGCAGCTTGCGATCTTTTATAGTAACAGAAAACATAAGTTGCTAACAATATTTGCTTGATTGGTTTAAAATATAAAAACAAAATTACAAAAGTGTTTTTTTTCAATTCAGATCAATAATGGCATCCAATAACAAATATCATATCATTGTTAGATACCTCTAAGCTCATTTCACACAGTATGGGTTATACTATGACACTTTCGGTCTATTATTTATCCTATATTAATTATATATGTATACAGTTGCTTAGATTCTTAGTAGTCAAGTTTTCAGAGGATATAAATAGGTATAGTTGACGTTTTTTAGATGGAAAAATAGAGCTGGATGCACAGAATGTACCAAGATTACATTTGTAGCTTTTGCGTATACGTATCGCGGATATTTATTTATTTATCCGATATAATTATATATGTATACAGTTGCTTAGATTCTTAATAGTCAAGTTTTTTGCGGGTACAAATAGGTACAGCTTACATTTTTTTTTGTTAAAAAACTAGAGTTGGTTGCACAGTTGCATTCGTAGTTTTTGCGTATACGTGTCGCGGATATTTATTTATTTATCTGAAATATTTATAAATGCATACAAATGCTTAGGTTCTTAGTAGTTAAGTTTTTAGAGTTTTGATTTTTTTGATAGAAAAATAGAGTTGGCTGTACAGAGTGAGCCAAGATTACCTTTGTAGCTTTCACACAGTATGGGTTATACTATGACACTTTCGGTCTAAGCTAATTAAACTTTTATGGTATAAATGCTTAATTAATCTTGATTAATAATTATTTTAAAACATTAAAACAACTACATATAAAACGACAGTTAATGTTGAAAATATATTGAGAAGTAGTTTTCTTTCTCATCTATTCAGGAGCAGTTTTCAATCCCTAGTAAAAACGTGTACTGTAAATAATATTATGTAAAATTTTGTTATTTATAAATATAAAAAATAATAACTCTTGCGTGCGGCTCCACCCGCGTGTTTTTAGTTATCATAATCATGGTATAAAGTGTAGTCTTTGTCCTTTCTCAAGAATCAAAGTATCTCCATGCCAATTTCATTGAAATCGGTACAGCGATGTGGCCGTGAAAAACAGATAGACAGAGTTACTTCCGCATTTATGATATAAGTACGGATTTAAATAAAAGTCATAACATACCAAGAACACACACACACATAACAAGAACAATTAAAATGATCCTTATTGTTCGGGTTTTTGAAACTGCTTTCTTTATTTTCTTCTTTTCTATTTAAGGAGTTTTATCCTGAAGTAGTTTTTCCTTTAAAAATGTCTGTTCCGAATATATACCAACGGTTTCAGTGGTATAGCGGTTATCACATCTGCATAGCACGCAGAAGAAAAAGATGATGATGATAAATGTTTTTACAGACTTTAAATAATTTACAGCCCTATTTTTGTTTATAGTAAGTGCAGTATATAATAATTTAGTAATACAGTAAAATAAACTTTATGATAGGATTTTACAACCACAGAAAATGTAACTACTTTCACAAATCGTTAAGACATTATGTTATTAAAATAACACAAACCGGTTTTTTTTTCTATCCTCAGGAGTTCCATGTCATTTCGTGAATAAACTTGCTTTGTGCTAATCTTTAAATGCTATTTTCTGTTTAGATAGATACAGACTTGACTATTAGATCTGCAATCTTGTACTTGATTAAGGTAAGTAATAATCGGAAAATCTTTCTTTTCAAAAACGAAATCTACCAATTTTAGTTTTGTTTGCTGGGTACTAAATCCAAATAAAACACAATCGCCGTGTTAATATTATAAGGATATAGTTGTTCAGTTTCTAAATAGGTTTGTAAACAGTTGTTTCCTCTAATAACTCGTTGTTCACTGGGGGATCTTCACTATTATAAAATTTGCTGGTCTATCTGTATACCTCTAGTATATCTCCCTAGCACGACGATCAGCGAATATATTTTGACAGTTTGTCGAAAGTGTGCTCACATGTTCAGTGAGTTTATCTTACGACAATGACCATGGACAGAAAGTTGGGATAATTGTACAGACATTGACAAAAAAATTATAAAGGACCCATTTGTCATAATATTAGCCTAGCCATGTAAATAAATAATACAATAAAAAGAATTAAATAATAAAACAAAAAGTTTTTATTCAAATTATGTAACTGCTTTTTCTTATACCTATCTATACCTCTGCCAAATTGATTTCTTCAGTTTGTTGGCATTATGTTGACTCAATTCTTGTTTATTATAATCGCTACATTTTATGTAAAAATCAGTCCCAACTGACATAGTTGAATTATTAATAGCCTGCAACTACCAAGATATCATGACTTTAAAGAGATGCAGTCAGACAGAAAGAGAGCGCCTGTTGGTCCTACTCACGCATAATTATTGCAGTGCAGATCAATAGTTGAACGTATCGAGGAATAAGGGACTCGGAAATCATAGAACGTAAAGAGTTTAAACCCTCGACTTTGTTTACATCGTAGCACGTGGATGCTGTGATGACACTTGCTTAAGTTCGTCTTTGCAGTTTTTCATATAACATAAGTTTAAGACTATTTAAACACAATTGAAGCTATTTAAGTTATCACATAATATTAACTTTCACCCTATGAGTACATATACTTGTTCCTATGGTTACTGTAGTCGAATAAGTAGAAGTAATAGAACACAATAATACAGTTACAACCAGTAAATAACAATCAAATTAAAAATTACAAGGTTATCTAGATGCGAAACATCAAATCGGTTTCATATGAATAATATTTAATGTCTCATGTAAAACTGAATGTGAGTGAAAATGAATGTACTGTATACACTTCTACCTCAGAGGAAGAACATCTGTCTTTTTCGGAGGTACAATAACAAACATTTGCCTGTTCAATATTCAGAATGCTTGTACAGGTGAATGGAAAACTGGTAATACCTAAAGCGTATTTTTGCTTTCCTAGTACACACAGACCAGGCAAACTATATAAAATCATTTTGTGCAATATTGCCGTAGTAGTTTTTGACCGTAATTTGGCCTTACATTTTTGTTCTTAAGCCATTTAAAAAAAATCAAAATTTTAAACTACTTAAAAAGGAGGTTCTCAACTCAACTGTATTATTTTTATGTTTTGTTTATAACATCAGAACTTTCGACTGGGTGAACCGATTTAAAAGGGCTTTTTATTAATATTATTCAACCATATATCCTAACTTTAAAGCTTAAATTCACAAACAAATACGTTTTGATGTAAGCTTTTAAATATTAAGTAAGAATCGGGACAACGTGCCTCCTCAGAGGATTATTTCGTAAAATTCTTACAAATTTTGAGGCAAGAGTGCAGAGAGCTTTCAATCAATGTATTTATTATCATTATTTATATTCATTATCATACATTTATCAGTAAATATTATGTGAAAAAGATAAATTCATTTTAATGTCAAAAATCACAGTTTAATTAAAAAATAATAATTCTGTTCTATAAACTGCTTATGTCATGTTCTAATATCATTAAATGTGTGTCAACAGTGCCGTCTAGTACGGAAGGAAGAGCTATAGTGGGAGCAAGTCATTTTACGAGTATACCGCCACCGAAAACACATTATTGATTTACATTTCAATATTAAAGAAAGAGAGGGCAAACTGTATCAATGCTGACTGTTCCCTAACCTTTTCATAAGTCTCGCTTACACACAAATCTATATACTATATGACTATCAAGCCACGCCCCCTATTCCAGGGCAATCTTGATATCTGTTTCTTTAAACTGCAATTCATGACATAAACTTGAATTTTTTATGTTAAAACTTTTCATAAATAGGAAGCACATATCATTTAGATTAACTGAGTAAAAATACTCCAATGTATTGTTTCATATATTGACAGAATTTTGCGAAAGCATCTCAAAGGTAGCGATTTTAACAGATTCAAACTTATTAATAAAAAACCTATCTGAATGTATATAGAACTACAAATTTATACCTTTACTCTTAGACTTATGGTTGAAATATGTTTGCGGAGTATCTGCAAGTATGAGTTTTTCACCAAAACTAAAACATCTTTGTAACTTATGAGTTCCTAGTGTTTGAAACGCGTATTTTCGTTGCCGTCAACCTACGCGTTACGATGAAAATAAATGAAATTCACACTTCGTAGATATTCAATGTTTTGTAAAACAAACTCTTACAAAAGTAAAAATATAATTGTCCATTTTTCTGTTTTGCTTATTTCAACATAAAATATTAAAAACGTCAAAATTTTAATTAAATTTAAACAACATCTAATAAAAAAAAAATTTAACGTAACTATTAATGACATGTTAATGCTTATTAAAGTATTGGTGCGTCAATAAAAGGGTTTTTTCTACTGAAAAGAGGCACAAATTTAAATGTTGTCTCAACTAAGCTTCTATGACGTTCGTACATTTTTTAATTTTTTTATTTATTTGTGTTCGCTGATAACTTCGTCGTTTATGAACCGATTTTGATGATCCTAGATAGATAGATAGATAGATAGAAAACTCTTTATTTGTACACCGTGTTACAGTACAGAAATTACAGAAAATAACAAATATATAATGTACAAAGGGCGGCCTTATTGCCGAAAGCAATCTCTTCCAGGCAACCTTAGGATCCTTTTTTTAATCGAAAGGAGATATCCCAATGGTAGTACCATGATAAGGACACTAAGATCTGATGATGGCATTCAAGAGAAACCGAGTCAAAGCTTGAAGTCGCTTTTATTTTTGTTAAAATTTTACTTGTATATATTTGTGTTTTCCGGTGATTAAAGTTTAGCGTTTCTTAAACAATAAAGTTAGATGGATCTTAAAGAGATTAAAACTCTGTAGCTCGAAAAAAACATAAAATGATGTGGCAATATAGAAGGATGCCTACTGAAATTAACAAGACAACGTTTAAAACTTACTAAACGCGTCTTAAAAAAATAGTAAGGTGGTCTCAAAAACACAGAAATGATCACTTCATAACCTTTTTTAAATATTACTTTATTTGCTGTACTGTTTGCTAGTTAATCTTAGATATTTGTTGAAACTGATATAGATACGTACATAATTTGACTATACAATGGTTATAAAACAACAACTTAAAATTAACCTCTCAGGTTCGATTCTGGAATCAGACTGCTGTTGGTTTTATCTTACAAGAAATTCTATTTTTTTTTTTGTTTGATCATGTTGTTATTTTTTGGTTGTCGTGAATATCTAAGGCAATCGTTATTGGGAAGTCAGTGCCCTCAAAAATACTGACAACTCGCTGAATTTTCAGATTTAGTTCACCCTCAGGGTTGCGGAGGTCCGATGCCAGTCGCTCCGTGTAAAAACTGATAATTAGGTAAAATCGGTTGATCTAGTAGCCGACTCCAAATAATCTTGGGAATAATAAAGGCTAGGAAGGTGATGATGTTTGACAGTAAATTAAACTGGAAATCACATTATACTAGCCAACCCACGCAACCTCGTTTGCGTCTCCTATTGTCCGTAGCGTGATAATGTTCCCCTGTTTTTGTAACATTCTTCATTGGTGCTCAGCTCTTGTAGGTCTTAGAATGATGTGAAGTGTTGATGATATACCTATAGCCTTGTTCAATAAATGGTTTATCTAACCCTGATAGATTTTTTTTTAAATCGGATCAGCTGTTCCTGAAATTAGCGCGTTCAAACAAAAAACAAACAAACCCTTCAGCTTTATAAATTAGTATATATAAAGTATGTATATGAGATGTATGTTCTAAGGTAAGTCAATCGGTATATAGACTTTACGAATTAAAAAATATAGCGCGCTGGTCGCGAGAAGCACCATACAGTTGTTTGGCTAGTTTTTTAAACATAACGCTTTTTTTTTATTTGTTATTTTAAATTATTCTTGTTTCTGTTTTATAGGTAAGTATTGCTCAACATATGTAGTTGAAATATTGGACACTATTATAACATGGAAGAATGTTAATGGCTCACATATTATTATGACATTATTAAGATCTTTTTATACTATACTACTACATTTCTGCAAATAAATAAATTGAATTGAATGTTCAATATGTTTATATTATGTATTTTTTTTTTAACCCAGCACAAATTTGTTTGCTTATTAATTACCTTTTAGCTTTGCCTTGCTTTTGCTCAGTACCCGGATATCGACTTATTCCATACCAATTTGAGTACATTATTTAAATTCTGTATACTTTTCTTTAGTGGTAGGTTTTAACATTAGTATTATTATGCATTATTTATGCTACTGTACGTTATAAATTATTGTACTGGCTCACTGCGCGTGTTGGGTAAACTGTAAGAACAGTGAGCAGCTGCATAAATAAATAATCAAGAAGTTTAACTTTTTATCACATAATGTATCAAAACTTTAAAATTAATCGCACAGTTTTGTTTCCTTCGTCAATCTTTGCAATTGCAAAAGCAATGTAACAAATAAATAGATGATTTCAACTTATTTTCTGTTTTTTTTTTGCGTGGTTCATTTCTACATGTTACATTTTCATTACGATAGTTAATTGATTTAAAATAATACTATAAGATCAAATTAAGTTTTCATGATCTTATTTTAAACATTCTCCGATTACCATATCTGATTATACATACACAATACCTACAAGTCTACGAGTTTCAGATACGGAATAGTTTCTTTATAGTTCACCATTACCAGAGCATCATAACTCAGTGGAAATGAAACATCGGTATCTCGTTCACACGTAGGATCTGCTAGTGGTCCTAAGAAGAGACAGAGACTAATGTCCTGATTGGTGCATCAGCACAGTTTCCCTCCCTCACTACATTCAGGGTTTGAGTGCACCGCCCATCTTACAATTCTGTATCACTAGCACTATAGTCTATGGAAGAAATGCCTTTAGATTACTATTACCAGGACTTATATTTACTAATAATAATTTATCTAATTGCATTCAGTAAATAAGTTACAGATGTGTCAGGTCAACTTTGTAATGGCTTATTATCGTAAACTTTCTTTTTGGATTTTCTTCGTCGTTTTTTTTATGGAATAGGCGGGCAAACGCTCAGACGTATCGCCTGATGGTAAGCGATTACCGCCGCCCATGGACACCTGCAAACACCAGAGACGTTACAAGTGCGTTGCCGGCCTTTGGGGATAGGGAGGGGAGATAGGGGGCCCCTCCCCCTATCTCTCCTCCCTATCCCCAAATTTCCGGAGGCCCATTCCCCAAGTTTGGGTAATGGGCCTCCGGTATCCTCATTCACTCGGTGAAACACAGCGCAAGCACTATTTCACACCGGTTTTCTGTGAAGCCGTGGTATCACTCCGGTCGAGCCGGCCCATTCATGCCGAAGCGTGACTCTCCCACGGTAATAGTGGCTCAATAAAATTTTGTGATCTAACTGAACGCATATTTTATTCTGTCTCAATTAAACCGCCGAGATATGCCATCACCAGAAAATTTTACTTACCTGCCTGCAAATCTAATCTAGGTCTGAATATACCCCTGACGCGAATTTGCAGAGAATATAACAGCATCTGCTCACTGAGAGACATAGACATCCATATCTCTCATGTCTGAGAACACTGTTAATTCTGACCAACAGTAATATTTTTCTCTATTTTACTATTACACTTGTTGTAATTTTTAATTTTTAATACATTTAAGAGTATTGTAATTGTATTTTATAATTAAGTAGTATTTGTGCTGTTTGTATACCTTATAAATAAATAAATACATAAATCTGATTGTAGAGAAATCATGGTATCTGATTGTCTGAATCTGATTCTGATTCTGAGAGCTGAATCTGATTGTAGAGAAATCATGGTATCATGCCACCAGCTGTCGCTGGTGGCATGATACCATGAGCGTCTCCGTGGTTCGGAGATGACGTTAAGTAGTCCGTACGGTTGTTATCCTAGGAAGTCGTGAAGCTTAGTTGGAGCCCTTTGGGCGGCTTAAAATAAACATCAAACGGCAAGATGACGTAGTGTGGGTACTTATGGCCTTCAATCTCTCCTGACAGGAGACCCGAGTCTATCAGTGGAACGTTGCGGGTTGTTGATGACTAATACTAGGTGAAGCTCTTAATTGTAAATACACTAGATGACCCGGCGAACTTCTTTCTGCCATATTTACATATATGTCTCAGCTTCCCACAGGCAGTGTACAGCGCGGACAAAAGAAAGAGTTTTTTGTTATCTTTTATTTTTCTAAACATTGTATACAAACCTTGTCCTAACAATAAAGAACGCATAAAAAAATTTGCAGTGTTGCACGTCCATACATTTCAGCGTTTCATTTTTATATATATAAGATTATTAATTCTTAATACCTACTATTTGTAAGAAGATGTGACAATTAGAAATATTGTTGATGAATCTGTAAACTGTATTGGAAGACTAATTTAATAATTTAGTATATTTGATTTACAAAAATGGAATTTGACTGGTTTAATAGATATACTATTTAATATTCATTATGTGGATACTAAATATACAAAACCAAAATATTTTTTAATTAAAGTATGTTTTCTTTTCATTCACTTCATATTAATGTTATTTCATTCACTGCAAATTAACAGATTTCTTATTTTAAACGTTACGCCGAAGTTCGATTAGTGTATTATGATGCCATATATTATAAAAATATTATATTCTCTTGCACCTTACATCCACATATTTGTATTCAATAAATAATTTCTATAAAAAATCAATAATTTGACATTTTTATATTGTTAGACCATTTTTAATAACTGAAAAATATTTTATGAACTTGCTTTACTGTGATTAAACGTACTTTTGAAATTTTTCTTCGATGAATACCTGTAATTAAGGTAAAAATCTTCATATTTTTTTGTAATTTAAGTTATTAAATAAACTTAGTACTCAAACAGAGAGATAAGAACACTCTTATTAAAAGACACAGAGAGACAGACAATTTATAATAATTTCTGAATTAACAAAATTCTGAACTGTATTCTTTTTACATTTCATTTAACATAACAGAGGTTTTTAATCATTTGTTTAACTTTTTTTACAAATAGGTGCTCCTATGTAAATAATTTCAAAAGTTGATATTTATAATTTCATGCAATTACCGCTGCTAGAAACAACGCGCATGTGTCATAGTCAAACAACGAATCAATAGCTATAGTTTCCCTCCTGAATCACCAGGATATCATGAACATTACAGAGTCCGAGCCTCCCGAACAGGGTGCAGACGGTTTGTTGCTAAGATACAGTGAGGTTAGATTTGGGGACAACTTGTACAAACTCAATACTTTCAAAAACCTACCTCAACACCTATAGCAATACAATGCTCTTTTAACAGCATACTAGTAAGGAAATTTAAATTAATTCCGATATTAAGATATAAAATATTTAGTACAACTACCGAAGAGATTGTTCAAATCTAAAATGTGAATAGTCCCCTCTTTCGGAAATTGTCCGAAATATAATGCATCATCAGGTAACAACAAAGTTGGCGCTGGAACACAGATCTAGTCTTAAACCCACCAAACAGATGGCACGATTTTAAAGATCACGTATTTTTGAAATTATGCAATTTTTGCTTTGATCTAACTTTGTGACGTTAACTAAATCTATGTTGGTAGATGCACAAATATGGTAATAATACAGAATAGTATCCATCATCTATCAACATTAGTGTACTGCACATCTGTCCGTAGTAATACGAAGTCGCACTGTAATAAATTAATGATATATGTAGTTTTATTTGAAAACAACACAGGTTATACGTTTATTCAGAAGGCTCAATATGGTGAAATAAAATTAATTTACATATTGATTATAGCATAAGTCGGCTGGTTGTTGTGGACAGTCTTGAGAGAAAGCATATTTGTGTTCAAAGGTGGTCATTTTTCGTCAGAGATTCTGTTTTAAGATGTAATTTTAACATTGTGTCATGGTTATTTGACCAGGACTCGGCGAGGCTTTGCATAGAATTCTCTGAATTTCTCGGATTTCTTTTACTATGTCCATATATTACACATACATAAATACATAAATTTTGCTCTTCACTTTCTTATGGCATTAAAAGCCGTCAAATAGGTAAAGCTAGCGGTACGCGCTGCGACAAAGACAAACGACCGAGACAGAAGACCGCGACCGGAAACCGAGACAAATGTCGGTCGGTCTCTTCCATATGTACTGTAGGTCGAGAAGGAGACCCTCCTTTCTAAATCCTAAATCGTAAATCTTAGTAAGATATGAAAATATTTGTTCAGGAGTTTAGATGTTTTCTTTTAATAAAAAAATATATCTGTATTTATATCAGTTGTTTAGCCTAAAATACAAGCTCTGCTTTGCTTTGGACTAAATGGCGCTGTGTGTTAAATGTCCACAATATTATAGTTTGAAGTTACCAAATTACCAAATCACTTATCCAGTATAAATTATAATATTGTAATGGCAACACTAGGGTTTGTCACATTCATGTTTGACGTGTCATGTCACTTGGATCATAGAATTCTCGAAAGTGGATCGGAAAAAATATAACACGTGTAAAATCCTTAAACAGCTTTGGGAGTGTGTTGGTTGAGCGTTTGATGGCTTTGTTGTGCCTACAGGGGCCTATCATTGTAAAAGTAAAATGACCTCGAGCTTGGGTCTCGGTCATGTTGCGCCAGTATAATTAGTAATTGATTGTGAATTGAAGTTTTAGTGTGAAGAGTTCGGCTGCGTTTGATGAGCTTTGATTGTATAAACTTAATATAATTTTCGTGCGGTTCCTTACGAAGTGATTATGCTCGGTATGTGTAGTCGGATCCGCCCTGGCTTCTGGTTTGAATTGTATTTGTAAACGGATGTGGTGTGTGATATGCTCTGCGTGATATCGACAAGGGGTGCATCTATCTGCAGCGAAGATTGAAGAAATCACAACTTGAACGGGTGTTAGTGCCCTAAATTGACATCTATTCACTAGTGATAGGTCTGCGAGTGTTTAGTCTATATGTCTTGGGCTCGTATAGTCTATTTACAAGGTTCCCTTCCGTCAGGGGGAACTACTACAGGGGGACGGACTAAACAATTATTTTTATTATATTTAACTAAAAGCCAAGAATAATTATTTTCGAATATTAGTTAAGATGCACCACATGTTTGATAATAATATAGGAAGTATTTAATGTGCTTTTTGAGCGCGACACGAGACACTACTAGACGGACGGACGGACCGGAGACAGCAAAACGGTCGCTGCCTCGGAGGCAGTCGTCGAGTCGAGGCAGGAGTCTTGCTGTCTCCGGTCCCGCGTCTCTGTCTCCTGTTTCTGCCTCGCTCGCAAACTGTTGCTTATACATTGCCTATGGTCAAGTGACGGTCACAGTTTCCGGTCGTGGTCTCTTATGTCGGTCGCTTATCTCTGTCACATTTAGAAGACCTAGTGTTATTTATGAGGGTTACTTGATAAATAAAAGTTAGGAATATGTAGTCAATAAAATTAAAATAAATTTTGAGTTTTAGAGATTTAAAATTGTAGTGGATCGTAGATAGACGGAATCAATCCAAAAAATAATTTCTTAATATTTCTTGTAAAGTGCTTTGTTTTCCAAATTATTAGTTTTCTATAGTATACGAGTATAGTATATACTATTTTATTCATAATTGTACGCAGACTCGATCCCCCAGTTTAAGCATCGACCAGGTTTTGGGGGACAAATATTGTAACTCAGTTTGTTTTTCTCTGTGCAATAAATAAATAAATGAAAAAAAATTTTGATAAAGTTTTCAGGATTACTTACTGGTGTAACCAGGCTTGACTATCATTGTTTACAAGACATTATTCATTTTGCACTTTTGTAAAAATAAATATTCGGTGACATCACAAGTTCGGTGGTAAAAAACCTATTGCTATTGCAGAAGGTCACAGAATCGTTTCCTCGTAACTACCAACATTTGAATGCATGAATTATGTATACTTGACTTCTTCTAGGTGTTTTATCAGGACCAAATATTTATTTATTTATTTATCTAAAGGATGCCTTATAATGTTATCAGTAGTAGAACATAAAATAAAATTTAGTAAAACTAATGTAATGTAATTATATTGTACAAATAATATGTCATGTTACAGTGCTGGACCGATATTAACCAAATACAGCTAAGAACTACTGCAAGGAAATTGATTTTCAATGAAAAAACCTGCATCGAATTCGGTTCATCCATTTGAGAGCTACGATTGTAGCGAACTGTGGCAACACAAAATTAATTTATTGGTCTGACAATATTTCCTCACCCAATCGGTCTTGTCCAATACCGCTGTAAGGTATCACCTTGCGTGTGTCGTATTAAATTTAACGATTAAACTGCATCCTCAAGCAAAGATTGGTTCTTTCACTCATGATAAGCATTCAACTAAAAGCGATCTCCAAACAAATACAGTCCACAAACAAGGATACAAACATGGTCAATCAAGCCTAAGAAGAATCTGCCGTTACGTGAGTGTGTTCCAATTTATTTGTACAACTTTGGTAGCCTACTCGGCTGACAAGTAGCGATCATTTAATGTGCAGTACGTACAAAATATTAACAAACGCCATCCAATCAATTACCGCCATAACAAGTTTCGCCATATTATAATTAAACTACAGATGGACTTTGAACTTCAATTTGACCTTGGTGTTAGTTTGCGCTAAGTACCTCTTCAGTACACATTTATGCAAAGTAGATTTTTGATCTAGCCCTTTTGTAGAAGTTTCTGCCGCAATGAACTTCATTCTATTCGAATTACATCGAGTGCACAAGTTCAACGACGTGAAGTAGTACTTAGGTAACTTTTTGGTCTTTGTGTGTTGTCGTCGATACTACACACATTTGTCGTCATCGGTGAAGCGTCCAAAAAAAGGGAGACAGCAGGCTAGCGCGAAGAATGACGAATTGCGACGAACAAAGGTAACCGACCTATGCGCATACGACAATTATTGCACTGGGATCATGTAGAGTTACAGGACAACATTATTTATTCGAGTTCGAATCGCAAACGTCCGCCATTACGTATTGCCTCGCTAATCAACCTGAGTCTATCTTCTTTGTTCGCATTTTAATTTACCAGTAACCTTTTGTTGTTTCAGTGTATTGTATAACAAAATGATATTTATGTATGTAAGCAACATGTTTTAATGTTTACATTGATTGTAAGTTAACTAAAAACAGTCGGTCTCACCGCCGCACCGCCGCAATCTCCCTGGCAGTATTGCCGAAGAGAAACCGAAAAGCAGCGTGCCGGCGTCGCCCAAGACTTTGGCTGCCGCTACTGGGCAGCTGAGCCACACAGCGTCAAGCTCTCCCGGACCGGAGCGGCCGCATAAGATAGTCTCGCTGCCGGCGACACGGTCACTACTACCGCCGCGGTTTTTGGCGGTTGCAGTTTCCGCGGTTGGCCTTATTGGCCACCACCATTGATGACGACTGCAGGCCAGAGACCGCCTTTCGGCAGCCTTCTTGGCCCGCTTCCGGGACTTTCTTGACCCCCCGACTATCGGCCAACGCTCATTAGAGGAGGCAGATTTGGAGGGTCCAAGCAAAAGCGTTGGGGTAAGGGGAAGAGGAAACTCCGCTCCAGGCTTTGCTGTGGACTTGGGCCCCGGCTTCGGCACAGGCGTTTTGGCTAGAACCTTCGCCGCCCAACGGAGGTTAATAATAAATAAATATTTTGGGCATCTAACACACAACGCCATCTAGTCCCAAACTAAGCAGAGCTTGTATTATGGTAGGTTGTGTGAGCGCACTAAGTAGACCTTTTAAAAAAAATGGGCATTGACTTTGCTGGACAGTTTTTTTTATATATTTTTGATGGCAAACGAGCAGACGTATCACCTGATGGTAAACGATTACCGCCGCCCATGGACACCCGCAACACCAGAAGCGCCACAAGTGCTTTGCCGACTGGGGGAAAAGGGTATGGGGAGGGGTTGGAGTATGGGCATCTATGGTACACCGCGGTCGCAGCCTTTTGCGAAGACGTAATTTCGCAGAAGGAGGCGGCGGAGAAGGCCCGGGAAGACGACCTCCACTAGGACCCGAACCGCCGCCGGCGAACCGGGCGGCGGAGGCGCGTCATGCCACCCTGAGTGTGGCCGCGGATGGTCGGGATGGGTTTTCTCCACCATCCGCTTTAATGGCCACCCGCGAGGGGGCGACGTTACGCATGTGCCATACGTCGCCTATTTAGAGAGTCTTCCAGCAGACGATGCCCGCTTCATCGTGCGGGCAGGCGCTGGGAGGGGTCTGGATGTGTTAATAACAGCAGTTCCCGGATCCCTCCCGTCTCAGGCGCAGAGTGGCACCCCGTGTGGTTTTAGTCGGTTCGATTCCGACACACCGCTCCGCCGCAAACCCCGACGGGGTGACGGCCAGAGGGAGTTTCCACACGTTAAAAAAAAAATGGGCCTCTATGGTATCCTCACTCACTTGATTAAACACAGCGCAAGCGCTATTTCCCACCGGTTTTCTGTGAGGCTGTGGTATCACTCCGGTCGAGCCCGCCACCAGGATTAACTTTTTTTATTTCATTTCAATAAAACAATCGCATATCAGGCGTCTGTTGGTCAGAAAAGATTACATATGTGTATTTGTATGTTTCGTGACTAAAGTTGTTCATTTTGAATTAGTTTCAAGCGTCGCGGCGAGGACTGCCCTCAGATATTTATTGTGATAATGCCGCCACATTTAAAGGTGCAAAAAACTAACTTTTAGAACTTTAGAACCTGCAGAATTCTGCAGATAACCAACAGCAGGTGCAGTCATTTGCAGCGAAAAAAGGAATAAATTTTCATCACATACAAAGCTACTCACCGGTTTCTAGGGGTCTGTGGGAGGCTGCAGTGAAAAGTAAGAAATACTACATAAAAAGAGCAGTTCAAAGAGCATTGCTGACATGTGAAGAAATGAGCACAGTTTTGTATCAAATTTAATCTATTTTAAATAGTAGGTCATTGACTCCCATGTCTTGACCCCTGGGCATTTTCTTATTGGTTCTGCATTGAATAGTTTGCCTGAAAGAGATTTAACAAATGTACCCTCAATAGATTAAACTTTTGGAATATTTATTGCAATATGTACCTACGGTTCTGGAAGATATGGAGAAAGTATTATCTTAACACTTTACAATGCAGACCCAAGTGGAGAGACAGTTTTCCTGATGTGAGGGTGGGCTCATTAGTAATTTTAGAAGATGACAATGTTCAAATCCCATATTGGCCGATGGCCAGGGTAGTAAATGTTTTCTCGGGGCCTGATAACAGGGTTAGAACTGTAGAAGTAAAAACCCAAAATGGGAATTCTCATAAACGGTCCATCACTAATATATGCTTATTACCAATTGAATGCTCAGATTAAGTTTATTCACTTACCTAAATAATAAGTCATACTTACCTATTCTTAGTTTATTTACTGTCTAGATAATAAATAAGTCATATTTATTCCTTATTTTTAACATAGTAACTTGTTTTTAAGCGAGTAGCTATGTATTTAATGTAAAATTACTGTCGTAGGCAGTCATTTACTTTAACACCCACCATTTATATGTTGGTAAAGTTTTTCCTACTTCTAAATTCCAACATGTTACTTTTGTTTATTTTTGTACAAGAAGTTATTGTTTTATTTTAGGGGATTTTTATAAAAACACTGTTTGATATATATACTAATAGTCCTTTTAATAGGTGTTGCCTTGGTGCCTATCTTTAACTACGTAGATAAAAATATTTAGGTCAAGTTTATAAACAAACAGTTTTTTATACATTATTTATAACTAGCAATCTTCATGATTTTAATCTTTGTCCATGTAGTCAATATAGTAAATACCTAGTATATAAGTATCTTTTCCCGCTGGGGCCATGTAGCAACTGTGGCTACCCAAAATTAATTTATTGGTTTGGCAATATTTCCTCACCCATTCGGTTGTCTTTCTCCAATACCACTGTATGGTATCACCTTATGTGTTTATTTGTGAAGTGTTTGTATGTTTGTTTTTTTGAACGCGCTAATCTTAGGAACCGCTGGTCCGATTTGAAAAAATCTTTCAGCGCTGAATAGTACATTTTTCGAGAAAGGCTATGGGTTATATATCATCACGCTAAGATTAATAAGAGCGGAGCACCAATGCAAAATGTTTCAAAAACGGGGGAAAATTATCACTAGGAGACGCAAACGAGGTTGCGTGGGTCGGCTAGTTTAACAATAAAACTGAATCCTTAAGCAAAGATTGGTTCTTTCACTCATGATCAGTATCCAACCAACCTCAGAAGAAATACAGTCCACAAACAAACAAGCAAACAAACAACGATACCACAAACATACACACATGTACTATTACACCACACTATAAAACATAGAATGCGATTTTTTGGGCGTACGAGACCGCGATAAAATCATAAGATTGTTTTAACAGCAGTCCAATGTCTATAACGACCCAATGGATAAATGGAAACAACGATGGGACGAATCATCTAAGGGGCGCCACCTCTACCAGTTCTTTCCATCTGTTCGCGAACGGTTGTCGAAGACATGGCTCGAGGTAGATCACTGTGTCGCTCAATTTCTTACAGGCCACGGTAACTTTAAGAGCAAACTACACTCATTCAAAATCACTATTGTGTCAATGTTAAACACCTGATACTATCTGTGAACAGTCGGCTCATGGATGTACTCTGGGAGTGTGGTCTTTGGTACAATGAACGTAACACTATGCTAAATAGCTTACAAATGACATCTGGGGCGGTCTACTATAGGGATATTGTGTCAACTGCGGTGAATTTTCATGCGTTTAGGCGATTCTGCCATGCATACTATAGTAATCAAAATCATAACATTTTATTCGTGGTGCTTCCCAGTTTAAAAAAGATGTCTGCCTATTTTGACTTCATTTTGTCTCCCGCTTTGTTAAGGAGGAAATTCATTTCGAACTCCTCTTGTTTTTTCTTCTGATTGATTTCGTTACGGGTTCCAAGACAGTAAATATTTTTTCCTGGGACTTCTCGAGTGTCATAACTCAGTGTGTTCGTGGGTCACTGCTATTGATCCTGGTGTACAGGAGTTATTGGGGTTATGTACATAGGTTTCTATAATATGTAAAATTACAATTCTCAAGTAAAACAATTAAAATTGAATCGATAATTATCTCCTCCATTTACCTGCAACTCAACCAGGAAAACATGTTTCAGTAGAGTTCGTGATTTTCCGTAGGACGAGATTCATGACGACGCGATGGCGCAAGTCGACACTGTTCCCACTTAAATACTAGCACGTCATGCAGAGCGGAGATGTATTTTATTTTAACAGGGCATTTAAATTCAAGTTACTCAGCTAAATCGGCCAAGCCACGAGAATGGCTTGGTCGATTTAGCTGATTTTGGTTTTCAAATGTTTGTCGTAGTCCAGGGAAGGTTTGAACTGTGAAAAAAATATAAATATCTTGTAAATCCAAATGTACGAAGTAGCGGGCACAACTAGTAATAAATAAAAATGTACATGGAATGAAGTATTTTAAATTGTTTTAATAGAAAGGAAAATAATAATAGGTGAAAGGGAGTAGAGGTAAGATTCTATACTGTATGAATGAAATGAAATGAATTATTTATTCTGCAATAAGGTTACATGAACACTTTTGCAAGTTAAACTTTTTTGAGCAGATGAGTTCGGCCTTTTCTAACGGGACTAGCCCTGAGAAAAAGGGACGAAACAAACTCAGAAATTACCGTCTCTTTTAAAGTCCAGAAAATCTTCTTAAGTAATGGCGCTAATTACAATTTGAGTCACAATTAAAATAATCATTAAAAGAATTGTTTAAAAAAATGTCAATAATGTCAATAATTTGTGATGAATTTGTTTCAAACTATAAATTATCGCAACAAATGTTTAACAAATATGTAAGCAATACGTATGTTGCGGTAATCACGACAAATGTGCTGCAATTTATTGAAGAAATTCATTGCATATCTCCGAAGAACTTCATCAGTGCACAAAGCTGCATAACTTTGTCAAAAAAACCATACGATGAGTGAATGAAAGGGGGATCGTCTCTGTTGGCACGCGCATGCGTAGACTTAATGCCCGTCGCCGGCCTCCAGACTAAAGCCAGACTTTGGTAGCTCTGCGCCGAGGGTAGGTGTGTCATAGTGTGCCCTTAATCATACCATGAGACAAAGAAGAAAAAGTATTACAATGTTTATGTGAATTGTGATGTTTACAAAAGTAACAAAGTTAATATAACGTAACATTAAACCTTCTGTAATTAAATAAACTTAAAACTCAATACGTAGCTAATAACAAGTGAGTGATAAACACCAAAATCCATTCGTTCATGACTTCATTAACTGATAAACAAGATGACTGATGTTATAGAAGATTTTAAGGTTAGTTTTTTTTGAAGTTCGTGTCATTGTGTTATTTGTATTGTTTCAGTTGTGTTCGTGTTTTCAAAACTAATCTGAAGTTCGATTCTGACAAGGAACTGATAACTCTGATATTTAGTTTTTAAGTAATATTTAGCATAATATTTATAAACATACGTGACAAATCATATTCTTTAGTAATTTAACTTTACTCACTTATTGATACTCTGTTTGAATAAAGAACTATGCAAACAATAAAAAAAACATTGAAAACACTTTAAAGAGAAAGTAAACTGCAACAAACCACCTATTCATTCAAACATTTGATTAATGTAACACAGTAGGCCAAAATATCGTTTTTAAGGAAAAGTCTATAATCAATAAATGACTAATTTACCTAATTAATGATTAGTAAAGTAATTGTTCATATAAGTGTCATTAATTACGTTTCAGATTCAAAATGGCAATGTGCAGTTTGGATCCAAGGAGAGGTGGAACTTGTGTGAACCTCTTAACAAAGAACTTCTGCAGTTATAGCGTTGGTTATGAACAGCTGGTAATAAGGTTTTTGTTATAAAAATGTAGATTTACACACGCGGTAGCGTGTCAAGCCAAGTTCAAGGTAACAGAACTGGCGAGCAGCACCGTGTGTAATATTACACGAACCATTAGAAGCCACTTTTGACACCCTCATAACTCAAAAAAACTATTTCACGTAGACATGTCAAATTTGGCTCATATATTAAGACTTGCAAGATACACGTGTTCTCAAAATTTGATAAACACACTTCAAACGGCTGTTTAGATATAGATATAGTGCGTGAAACATAAAGTAGCAATACATAGGAATAAATTAGAAACAAGTAAATTTTTGAAATTTTATTTTAATTTTTCAATAATTTATTCTTTTATTTAGGAACACTTACTTATAGTACCTATAATGTAAAAATCAGCAATTAAAATTGATAACAGTCTGACCTTATTTTATTTGAAGGTCTTAATGTGAATATATAACTTGTGAAATCGCACCCTAAATTTATCAGTTTTAGTACTTAAAACTTAGAGTATAGTCGACTTTCGTATTTATTACGTTATTAACTGAGATTTAGTATTAATTACTTCAATATAATTTCAATATTTAACTCTAAATTTTTATAAGTAATCCCATCAACAGTGTGAGAACATCATGTGTTATGACGATACAAAATTATTGCTGATTTGTTTTCAATATTAATATACGAAGAAGCAAAACTGTGGTACCTAGACTCGCTGAACGATCGTGCATTGTGATGTACGATCGTTCAATTAGGCTGGTGATAAAGTGAATCACATCATAACATGTTTTATATGTTACTTTTATCACAGCCTGTCTCTTAAATCGAAGTAAGTGTGTGGATTTTAAGGTCTTCACGTAAATATTATAACGAGTTAAATACTTTTCTGTGTGCCTCTTAATTTATAAGTTTTAATACTTATAACTAAGACTATAATCGCCTTTTGTGTTCACTTCGCTCTAACTAGGATTTACTATTATTTATTACTAGCGTGGGTCGCGGAACCTCGTTTGCGTCTCCTATTGCCATAAGCGTGGTACTTTTACCCCGTTTTTGTAACATTCATCATAGGTGCTCCGCTCCTGTAGGTCTTAGCGTAATAATATATAGCCTATAGCCTTCCTCAATAAATGGGCTATTTAATACTAAAGATTTTTTTAAATCGGACTAAGATTAGCCTGAGGTTAGCGCGTTCAAACAAGCAAACAAACAAATTCTTCAGCTTTATAACGACAAAAAATGTGAGTTATTTATAACAACATAAACCATTTTATAACAACTTAAACTTTATCATTTCTTCTTAAAAGTTAGGATAATATTATATTGAAGCCTAAAATCTGACTTGGCTTGTTCTCACATACGAATTATTATATAAATTTAAATACAAAGTACAATACTTTCTGTAATATAATTGACCTCTCTACTTCGTGGACCCCTCCGTAAAAACCCTTCACGATTTGATAACAGAGAGATGGAAAGAATTTCATAAAACATATTTTTAGTTTCAGACACTATTCCCGCGGTGAAGATGACTGCAGCGGTTACTTTGCGGACCTCTGCTACCAAAACTCGAATAAATTTTGAAATTAGATTATTATGGCACATTCGTGATATACCCTGTAGATCCGGGCTTTTGTAGTTTAATAAAATCAAAAGTTCGCCTGTACAGGTATCTCACGTCTAACCAATCGCTACTTTGTCATCAAACAAGATTTCAAGAAAGAAAAAACTCGAAGATATCATTTTGACTGAAACATTTTGCATCTGTTTAAAATATAATTCTTTCATAGATAAAAAAACTATCGTTGATTTTATTAATGACTGTTGCCCGCGGCTCCGCCCGCGCCTATGTCGATAATCGTGAAAAATAGTAACCTATGTGTTATTCTGATGTATAAGCTATATTACTGTAAAGTTGCGTCCAAATCCGTTCATTAGAGCTATCTACAACTTACTAAAAGGAAATAAAACACTAATAAATAAGGCTAATTAAATATTTGCAACGAAAAACACCTGTTTATGCCTATAATAATAATAATAATAATAATAATAATAAAGCCCTTTATTCAGACCATCTAATAACTATTTACAAAGATTAATAACTAAAAACTATGAGTATACAAGTTTATTTTTGTAGCTAAAACTAATCTTAATTTATTCCATTCTAGTACTTAATTATTTTTTGTAGGTCTGTTTGCCAATCGGCAAAGGCCTCCTCCAACCTTTTCCATTCCTGTCTATCCTGGGCCACTCTATTCCATGTTACTCCTGCTACTTGCCTAATATCATCATCCCACCTTTTCTGTGGTCTACCCCTTTTCATTTTCCCTTCTCTAGGGTACCATCGTGTCACAATTTTGCTCCATTTCTCTTGGCCTCTTATCACATGACCTGCCCATTGCCATTTAAGTCTTCTGATTTTAGATGTTATGTCTATGACCTTCGTCTTTTTTCTGATGACATGGTTTTTAATTCGGTCCGATCTTTTCACATTCAGCATACTTCTTTCCATTGCATGTTGGCAGGTTTCCAGTTTTTTCATCGTATTTTGTGATAAAGCCCATGTTTGGCTACCATACATTAGAACAGGTAGTACGCAGGTGTTGAAAAGTTTTTTCTTTACATTAATGTGAAGAGTTTTGTCTTTCATGGCCTCTCTCAAACTCCAGTATCTCTTCCAGCCATTTGTTATTCTTCTCTCAACTTCTTTGCGTATAGGATCTTCTTGTGTTATTAACTGTCCCAGATATATGTATTCGTCGGAGTATTCGATTTGGTTCTTTCCTAGATGTATGGTGGTTTTCTTCCCGTTAGTCATAACTTTTGTTTTCTCTGGGTTCAACTTCAGACCTATCTTCTCACTCTCGTCAGCTAGTTCTTGTATCATTTGTTGTATGTTTTCCGGTGTTTCAGCAAATAACACTAAATCGTCTGCAAACCTCAAGTGTGTTAGAGAGGTTCCGTCGACATTGATTCCGAGGTTTTCCCAGTTAAGAGCCCTAAAGATTGTTTCGAGAACCGCTGAGAATAGTTTTGGAGATAGAGGGTCTCCTTGTCTGACACCCTTTCCTACTCTAAATGGTACTCTAAATAAAATTAATACAAGAGACGCAAAGAATAGAAGAGAACATCTAACAAAAATTAGCAAAGAAATAAAGAAAAACATAAGAATGGACAGGAACAGAAATAGAATGGAAAGTATTGAAAAACACATAATAAAAACGGGTAGTGTCAAAAAAGCATACATGGAACTAACGAAGTCTATAGACTGGGTAGTAAAAATGAAAAGCAAGAGTGGAAAATGGAACCATGACAGAAAAGACATATTAGATGTTGCAACATCTTATTACAAAGAGTTGTATGAAAACAATAATACCTCGCGAGAAGAAATAAATTTAGTAGAGACCTCAGATATCCCTAAAATCCTTCACGTAGAAATAGAGAAAGCAATAGATACACTACGAATAGACAAAGCACCAGGACCCGATGGTATAAGCAGCGAGGTCTTGATTAGAAATAATCAGATTATCACACCGATCCTCACGGAAATGTTCCAAGATATCATAGACACAGAAGTTATCCCACAGCAATGGACAGAATCAAACATTATCCTTCTATATAAAAAGGGAGACAAATACGACATCGGAAATTACCGTCCAATCAGTCTTATGTCTAACATATATAAGATATTTGCCAAGATAATTTTAAAACGGATAGAACGAACACTAGATGAACATCAACCCATCGAACAGGCGGGTTTTCGGAAAGGCTACTCGGTAATCGATCACATTCATGTTGTCCGCCAGGTCTTAGACAAGTATAAAGCCTACCAACGCGAGTACTACATTGCTTTTGTTGACTACACCAAAGCATTTGACTCCTTGCACCACGAAAAGATATGGCAGTCTCTAGAGGAACAGGGGATCGAACAAAAATATATCCGCTTAATCAAGAACGTATATACCCATAGTACCGCGAGAATCCAACTAGAAAAGAAAGGTCAACCATTTAGAGTAGGAAAGGGTGTTTATGCCTATACTATAACCTAAAAAAATTCTAAAAATAAAGAGAAAACCAATTAATATCTACAAAAGCCTATTTGACTAATATACACTGAAAAATCTACATCTCATTTCATTGTATATGGTTATAACAATTAACATAAGCCAAAAGTTTTAGTTTGTATTATGGCATTAGAACACATTATAAACTAAAATATTAAATATACATATTTTTCACGATAAATTTTTATATATTTGTTTAAATTGAGCAAAAAAGTAATATTAAGTAATAGTAAGTATATTTTTAGGAACATTTTAAGTATATAACAATAAAAGTACCAAACATGTATAACTCAAGAAAATCAACGTAAAATGACAGCGATCATGCTGTCGTGTTTCGTTGGTGAGTGCGAGACCGGAGGCCCAATGATGCAGAAGCACCACTAGCCCGCCATGTGAGGGTTGCCATGCTGCATTGTTGCATTGTCTGCATTCGCAGTATGCTGACCACCACTCATGGATTCTGCTTATGTTTTCCATCAGGCAGAGTAGAGTCATTTTGGCACAGCCGAAAATAAAAAAATAAATAAAAAAAAACTGGTATAATAGTTTTAGAGAATATGTAAAAATATGAACCAATTTAAAAAACTTTTAAAAACAGATAATTATCTATTTCTAATCAGAAAAAATATAAAAAACTAAAATTTACAAGAATCCAAAAAGTTAACTTTCTCTCTCTCTTTGCTATTTTCATCATCATCATCAATCATGATGCCTATCGCAGTCCACTGATAGATATAGGTCTCTCAAATCGGACACCACTTGATTCGACTCTGGGCTTTTCGCAGCTTGCATCCTTCTTACGCTATTTTAGTAGTTTTTTTTTATATAATTCTGAATTTGGCATTAATTTAAACTCAAGATAATTCGAAATCAGCAAAACCTGTGTTCTTTTTGGTATTGTATTTATCTTTGGTTTTAAAATTTTTCATGATTATATTTAAAAATAAGAAGTTCCTTTCCATTAAGTTAACATATCCAATTTAGGTACTATTCTCAGAAAGAAAAATTCCAATCACTATGAGGACCAGCAAGAAAGATCTCAAACCTCTTTAAGACGCAACTTTTTCTATCCTTTTAGCAATTATTTCTGATTTGAATTAGTACGTACTACCACAAAATAAGTAATAGTACTTACGTACAGAAGTTCCACTCTCGAACAAGTGTCAAGTTTAGGCATAAAAATGTTTCAAATCTGTCACCTCGCAAGCGAAATTGAATCTTGTCGTGTGACCCGAGTGTTAATATTTCGTTAAACACTGCTCAATTTACAGCAAGAGCTCAGGGTTGCCACTTGCTGTCGATTAGGTTAATATAAAAATAATATAAAATAACACCTTTAGTAACAAAGTAAATAAAAACCTTTTAGCAAACATGATAATCTTGTCTACTACTGTTTCTGTCCTGTCATACTTGTCGTGCTAGGTGTCTATTTGATTTTATATTTACTTTATTAATTTTTTTTTTATTTATTTATTTATTACACAGGGAAAAAACAACTGAATTACAATTTATGTCCTCCAAAATCTGGTAGATGATTTGACTGGGGGGTCGAGTCTCCGTCCAATTATCTATACTAATATTTTTTTTTTCTTTTATATTTGTGCTGCCAAAATGACTCTGCCCTGCCTGATGAAAGCACAAGCAGAATCTAAGAGTGGTGGTCACCATCCTCATTATAAAGCTGAAGAGTTTGTTTAAACGCGCTGATTTCAAGAACCGCTAGTCCGATTTGATAAATTCTTTCAGTGTTGGATAGCATATTTATTGAAAAAGGCTATAGGTTATATATCATCACGCTAAGACTAATAGGAGCGAAACACCAATGAATAATGTTACAAAAACGAGGGAAAATTATGACGCTACGGGCAATAGGAGACGTAAACGAGGTTGCGTGGGTAAGCTAGTGAACTTAGAAAATAGTAATATTAAAGAAAACTAACAATTTGGAAAACAAAACTTAAGAACAATATTTAAGAAACTATTGTTATACTTTTAAATCTAATGAATACTTTTTAATTTCCTTCTAAAAGTATTTTTATTTTGTTCCTCCCTGATGTCCGTCAGCAGAGGATATTAAAGTGTAAGAATTTTTTAGAGTTTTGTCACCATAATAACTATGTGTTCTTCGAACAATTAATTGCCGTAGCTAAGCGAGAGATTTTTGGATATTAATACATGTGTGTCTTAACATAGTTTTTAAACAACTAATTTAATAATTTTATTGCTAAGTATCCACATATATAATAATTATTTCGTTTCGTAGTAATTTTTCGCAGTAAGTACACGTAATATTCAACTTGTTTACGCAGTGCGACACGGCTAGCGTGCGAGCCGAGCGCCGCCGAGTGGCATCATTGTCGTAGTCCTCCCCGGGAGGAGCGTTTGGCCGGACATACCTAAACTGAGAAGTGAAACCCCCTTGGTACTACTACGAACTAATGCGACTGCTCACATAAAAAACCGAAAAGTAACAAGAACATTAATTCAACGCAGTCGGCCGATTGTCTGGTGTGCGCATACACAAATAACCCAACCGATGTTGCCTCGCTGCTTCCTATTCTACATGGTCAAATACTTTGTATGAACTACAAACTGTTTGTTTGTGTTGTTTTGCTTCGTGTTATGCGTGTTAGTAAATTCTCTTGCGACACAAACTAAGTTTAAATTAGTATTTCAGGTAAAAACAGTACATACGTTGTTTATAAATAACTACTAGTAAATAAAACCGAAAAAATAGCTGAGACTTCTAGTTATTCCCACCGGTATTGCTAAATGTAACTTATTTATACTTATATCTACCGGTGTACTAGCACATGTGCTAGTACACATTTCGACCTATCGGTAGGTAGATAAATAGTATTCCTATGATTTTGAAGACAGTTTAATTTCTCCTGGGACTTCCTGATTGTCATAACTCAATGTGTTCGTGGGGAACAGGAACGGTGGGTACATTAGTTCCAAAAAATGGAGCCACGATTTATTTTTTAAACGAAAATTATAATATGCAAGTATTTTTTTTACAATAGTTTTGCCAACATACAATCCAAAGTGGGTTAATTTGATTAAACTCTTTTTTTGCTATATTAAAGTAGAGATGAATCCATATTTTTTGGATGGTCTCAATGAGAACTAATAATTTTATTAATATTTTTTTACGGAGGTAATTTTAAAAAAATCATCGTTTTTATTGTGCTGTACTTTGATGTCTACTACATATAATACATTTGCTATTGATATTAAATAAAATTATGTTATTAAGATTTATAATACTCCTTATAAATAGAAACTACTGCGAGTAGTAGTATAAAGATTATAACACTTAGACCTGAAAAAAGCTATAGGTTATATATCATCACGCTAAGACTAATAGGAGCGAAACACCAATGAATAATGTTACAAAAACGAGGGAAAATTATGACGCTACGGGCAATAGGAGACGTAAACGAGGTTGCGTGGGTAAGCTAATGAACTTAGAAAATAGTAATATTAAAGAAAACTAACAATTTGGAAAACAAAACTTAAGAACAATATTTAAGAAACTATTGTTATACTTTTAAATCTAATGAATACTTTTTAATTTCCTTCTAAAAGTATTTTTATTTTGTTCCTCCCTGATGTCCGTCAGCAGAGGATATTAAAGTGTAAGAATTTTTTAGAGTTTTGTCACCATAATAACTATGTGTTCTTCGAACAATTAATTGCCGTAGCTAAGCGAGAGATTTTTGGATATTAATACATGTGTGTCTTAACATAGTTTTTAAACAACTAATTTAATAATTTTATTGCTAAACTAAAAAAATAAATAGAAACTACTGCGAGTAGTAGTATAAAGATTATAACACTTAGACCTAGCGGTGGGGATAACTACTAGGACTAAGTATTACTGCTAAATATAATTTCATATTACTTGCTCCGTAAAAACCTTATTGATAAATATCATATTCCTATTTAGAACATATGTTTCAATACCAAGCCGGTTTACGACCCAGTCCTACAGTTTCGGATGTTTTAAGGTCAATGCTCCGGTCACCCCTCATACGAATCGTAGCGTACTGTTACGTACTTACAATTTAGTTAACAATTAAGTATTTATAACGTATACGTTACTACTGCTAGTCACTCTAGTGTCATAAAATATATTTTATGACACTAGATATAGTGACTAGCAGTTTTGATAAGGAACAATATTTATGTATATATACTACTTGTAACCTGTAATGTATTCCTAAGAGTAACTTTGAGAGACGTGGTTGTTAATCGATCGTTAGTTTATGAACTAGGACTAAGGATTTTTCAAAAGGATTAAAATAAATTATTTCGTAGAGTTCCATGATTTTTAATAGCTAAATGGTTTTGTAAACTTTCTATACCGTGACAGTGCTGCACATGTACTGGACGGATGCAATTTGTTGTAGGCTTTTACACTATGAAGATAAATCCCCATATTAATGTAAATTTTTCCAACAGTTACAATTAATCCTATTGTTCCATAAGAGTAAGGATTTAATTAAAACAAATAATTTGAATTCTCATAGCAGAATTTTAAAACTGAGGACTTTTTCATTTAAAATTAAAGATCCTTTCGACAGTCAAAACGATGACAAATTATATATAAACGTCACTATATTTATTAGAAAGAAAATTATTCACAAAAGCATCACACTATATCAACATCTATTTTAAGATTAACAATTGAACACCAGTAAATTTAAAAAGATGATTCAAACGTTAAATACCGTTATTAAAGTATTATTATAATAAGCTTATTTAATGTCACATTACACAGAGTAAATAAATTCAAGATAGCAAAGTTGGAATAATTAACATTATATCGCATAGCACGCTGTAGCCTGCTGGCGCTGATCTGCTGGAAATAAGATCACGGTGTGCATGTTCGCGGGGCTCTGGTCGCCAGCAGATACTTACGCGCCGCTGTCCTTCCTATAAAACATTACACCTTGCTAGTAAACCCTCGAGTCGCACGTCCACTCTTACCTTCGCACACACAGACACTGAACAGAGTCACGATGGGGCTCAAAAAGGAGTCTACAAAAAACGCGCATGCGCAGTTAAGCAAAACCTCGCTCTTAACAAACTATACCTACTGACTACAAGCGTCCCCTTCATCGTAACCGAAATCATTGATATATGTCAAGGCTAAGTTTGTTCCTTTGCTTGTGAGCACAATTCTACGAGTATATATAGATAATAAAATGAAACGCGTCTAAAAACAATCTACCACAGTTTTTAATTTGATATTTAAAATTAAGTGAAGTTACGTACTAACTTTTTTTATTTATTTTATTTAGTTATTGACACACAAAAATGATTCCTATACTGAATGTGCATTCTCTGGCCCCTGAAGTAGTGTAAACTGTATTATAGGGACCAGTGTCTTCGCTCCAAACAATATAGGTTCTTAGCATAGCTTTGATACCTTAGATTTTATTGATTCTTAAAAAAGACAAATTTCGTCACTGACACACTGATGATCATCAAAACTGTTAGGGTACTACCTGAAGTGCTAGAAAGCTGAAATTTGGTATGTAAACTAACTTTGCTGTACAAACAAAAAAAAATCATAAAGCTATTACTTTTGCCCTGAACCCTCAAAACTAGGGGGTGGAAGTTTGTATGAGACTTTCATAATTTTTTTAAACAAGACATTTTATTTTTGGTATAAGGACATTTTCGAAAGAAGAAAGAAGATGTACTAGAAGTACACCTCCTAAAAGAAAAATAAACAACAACAAAAAACTACCTTAAATCAATTACAAAAAGAAATGAAATCCCACCAAAAACGTGGCTTACTCTGTAAAAAGGTATCAGATCTCATATAGAGCCAATCTTCTGAATCTAAACGCCCTAACTCTACAAACCCTTACTTCACAAAATCTACGTTTCAGTAAAAATGTATGGCTTGGTTGTTTTGTTACTTCAGAAACTAAATATTCGCATAACACTTTACTTCAGAAACTAGGTATTTGCAAACACAAAAGGCGTTCGTTTCACCTTCGTGACTGTAGTGAAACAGCATAGCCATACATTTTTACTGAGATGTAAGCTTAAACCCCCCACGCTTTTCCTGTCACCTTACCACAGATAATTGATCTTATCTTATTCTACTACATCATACCCCTTTTACACAATCAACGTAAAAGAAATTTTAAACATTAAATCATTCTATTACTTATAAGCTTAGCTTTAAAATTAAAAAAACAGTTCACATCTTTTCCTGCCCCCTTTGGCTATATCAAAAATTTTAACAATCTCATGTTATTTTTTTCTGTTTCTTAAATAATCAGTTCCATATAAGCTTAGCTTTAAATCTAAAAAAAACAGTTCATATCTTTAAATTTTCCATATTAAACATTATTTAAGAAAACATTTCTTTTCAAAATCGAACATTTTGATTAACATGAAAGGTATCCTTTTTCTTATTATTCATATCATAATTTTGTTCATTTCTTTGCTTAATTTTCAATTTTAACTTATACTATCATTATTCAATTTTGGTAATAACTAGTTATAACTTGTAGGTAACTTAGTTTTCATATTTCTGAGGGTTAATAACCATTCATCATCAACCATTTTTCTGGCTTGCATCACGTTGAATAGATTAATATATAACATTGAACAGATAAAATTAATAACAAAAGTTTTCAACACAAGAGCAGCACTTATAATTTTTTTAAATATGATTATTTTTAATTTTTCATTATTTTTAATATTATATATTTATATTATAAATAAAATTAGTCCACAACCAGTACTTATAATTTTTTTAATATCATTAAATACATTTTCATGAAAATCACTTCATAACCAGCACTTATAATTTTCTTTATATTATTAAATACATTTTCATGAAAATCAGTCCACAACCAGCACACATCCTTTTTTAACAAGTTATTTAATGGTGATGTTAAATCTGCTGATTTATTTTTTATATATCCCACTCACTCACACACACTCATTTAAACTTTTTAAATAATTACATTCTTAAAATTATATTTTGGTTTCTGAACTGCATTTCATGTTGTCCATGTCATTATGTATTAACAAATTTATCTATGAGGGGCATCCGCATTATCAATCAAAGGGTGATGTTAAATCTGCTGATTTATTTTTTATATATCCCACTCACTCACACACACTCATTTAAACTTTTTAAATAATTACATTCTTAAAATTATATTTTGGTTTCTGAACTGCATTTCATGTTATCCATGTCATTATGTATTAACAAATTTATCTATGAGGGGCATCCGCATTATCAACATTGCGAAGTCACCAATGAAAGTCCCAATAAGGTTGTAAACTATTTAATTCTGGCAATGAAACATACTCAGGCTCCCCTGGTAGGACGTCTAAAAGCTTAATTCAAAATCTTGGAGTCTTAAATACTTTCTGGCCTCCTCTTTGTCCATGAAGAAATATATATGTCCAGTAGCTATACCCACTAAATAGTCTTTTATTAATTTTCTCAGATAAAATTGGGTTTTCCATCAGGCAGAGTCACTTTATTAGGCTCCCAAAAAGAAAAAAAATTGTTACGTAGTTATTCAAAGTGCTAATCATCTTTGAATTGAGTCAACATGAAATATGAAGTTTGTATAATAAAATTACAATAACTAATTCTAATTCGTTTGACTGACTTAATAACACAGAAGTTATGAACAAGGTGTTGTCGAGAAGCTTCGTAGTAAGGTTATGAACTGCTGTTATCTCATAACATACATTAGCAAACATCTGTATACGAGAGAACCTATCTACTCCCAAGCTAAGCATAGCTTGTGTTATGGGTACTAGACAACTGATATTATATAGAAAACACCCAAACTCCGAAACAAATATTTGCAAATCATACAAACATTTGGTTAGACCCGGGAATCGATCCCGAGAGCATACACAGTATAGTTTCATCATGTCTGTTTGACGTCCGTCCGTCTGTTCTCGGCTTACCTTCTAAACGGTTAGTCCTAGAAAGATAACATCATTTTACGTGGATATGTATTTTGTTCCTCGAAAATGTTGACTCACGGTATGGTTTCGTCACCTCGAGTCATGTGTAAAGTACAGTATACTTTTTAAGCTTTTGTTGACTTGACTTGGCGTTAAGTATTTAGCGAACTTGTAATAAAATGGAATAAACCTAATGATTATTCTGATTGGTCATAAGCTAAACTTTACTTTTTTCCGTACTATAAAACTATCTGAAAGCTTCAAATGACCTTAGTCAGCCAAAGTTACACATTTTGTGGTATTTTAAAAATACTTGACTTGAATGCCAGCTACCATCAGTGTTAAAAATACAGTAGAGGGAAAATAAGATTCAGCTATTTAACTTATAAAGATCCTGGAAACAAATGATACTATTACAGCGATAGTTATGTAAGTTGTGGCTATTATGTGGTTATCTTGTTTTCACCATTGGTTAGCACAAAAGCACTGTTTATTTTAATTGAATTCATTACCAATGAGGTTAGTCATCACCACACGGACAAATTTACTGCACGGTTTGAGCGGTTGCCACGCCAAGTGTTGTGGATTCAAATGCCACATAGAATAACACTTGATCCACAAATCGTTGTTCTGAGTTTGGGTGTTCATTGCGTCCGTTTCATGTATATTTGTAAAGTCCCCCGCGATACAGTATGTTTATTGCTAACGCGGGAGTTGTTTTTTGAAAATAAAACATGTTTGACGTGACGGATTAAGAATACTGAGTGTCACTACCCTGCTTTATCCCGCAATTTATACAAGTTACGTATTACAACATCACTGCAAAGAGAAGGGGAACTTGAAACAAACCCTCTACCAACCCGCCTGGTCAGCGTGTTATAGCAGACCAAATCCTCCTTTCTAAGAAGAGGCGTATATTCAACAGTGGATTGTTAAAAGATGTTGATGATTGATGATAACTAATTAGGTAAATATATTTGATATGAGAGAATATCACTGAGTATCGACATCTCGGATAAATATGTCAAGGTACTCAAATATACAAATCTTGCATGTAACCCTTGCTCCCTAATGGATGAGGCATCGAATAGCGCTCTTGAATTATTAAAGGGATTTAGTAATTTTCAAAATTTCATAGCTTCTTTAATACAAAACAAAAACCAGAAGAAAATCATTAAGTCTGTAGATGAAATTATTTTGTGAGATTTTAATAAATATAATATCTAATTTTAATAAAATTATACATTTATAATATCACAGTTCAATAACATAAATACCTGATAGGAAAAAAGTAGTTCAAAGAAATACAACTAATAGCATTTTTATAAAGTAGTCACAACAGCATAAAAATGTTGTCATATGCAAGTAGCGTGTACATGAATAGTCGAATCAAAGGGGCACCGTGTCTATTGGTATGCGCATGCGTAGCTAAGTCTACGCTTGTCGCCGCGGCACCGGCCTCGAGGATGACGCTACAGTTTGGCCGCTCTGCGCCGTGGATAGATGTGCGCAACATTTCAAGACTTTATTCCAATAAACCATACCACGAGACAAAAAAAAAGTACAACAATATGAATGTGAATTGTGATATTTACAAAACGAAACTGTGATTTGAAAAAGGCTAATCAACAGCTAGTATCAAGTGAGTGACAAGCATCAAATATCTATACGTTCATTGTTACTTCACCGAGTGATAAACAAGATGACCCTATTTAGGTTAGTATTTTTAAATTCGTGTCGACTGTAAAGTTGATTTCGAGTTCGATTCTGAAAAGAAACATGATACCATGGTTCGAAAATAATATTTAACACGATATTTGAAAATATGCATGCCGTGTTAAGAACCCCATTTTGATTGTGATACTTCATAAAAATATTATTTTTACAGGGTTCGGGGTATCGGCATCCGGTCTCCTGACTCACTCGGTGAAAGACAGCGCAAGCGTTGTTTCACACCGGTTTCCTGGGAGGCCGTGGTATCACTCCGGTCAAGCCGGCCCACTCATACCGAAGCGTGCCTCTCCCACGTTTATTGTTGTTGTTGGTTGTATTGAATTCAATATAATGCAAGCATAAATGTGAGACATCCAAAAATGGATTGTAAATTAAAGCTAAAGTATATATTCGAATAACAAATTTTAATGAGTTTTAGAATTATCGCCACTGTTAAAAATACTGGTACTATTAATTTATTTTTACATACATGCGCTACTCAACTAATAAGTGTCTCCTTGCACGCTTTACGCCATCAGATTTTTATAATCGAGACAACGGTATTTTCAGAGTTATCGTTGGAGAGCGCATTCACTAAGCCACATGCAGCAGCCCACGGCTGGTAAGAGATCGGATTCATCGCATCGGCACGTTCGGACTACGGATCAAGGTGCGTATCGCAATCTTTAATATTTAACTTTATTATTTATTGATACTTTATTGCCAGATCAACTAAGCCAATTTTTCATTATAAATTAGTAAAATAAACTATGCAAGAAATTCTTAAAAGTAGCCCGGAGTGTGGAAGATAGCGGTGATGCCCACCTGTACCTCGCAGAGCACGATAAACCTATCGTCTATCCATGACTATCGTCATTGAGAAGTCAGTGCCCTCAAATATACTGATTACTAGTTCAATCTTCAAATTCAATAGCTCCATCAAAAAACTGATATTCAAGTAAAACTAGTAGCTGACCTCAATTAGTCTTGGGAATAAACAAGCTAGGGAGATGAGATGAGTGCGATATAATATGCAGAAAAATGCTTCAAACAGAACTAAAATTGAAGCAAACCCCATATCTCTTTCATAAGGAGAGAATAACAATGGTTAAATTTGCCTTTAACTTTTATCACAACGCATAGCTTATTTATGATTAGTAGAAGAAATGTTAATGTAAGTATCATTAATTACGTTTCAGATTTAAAATGGCGATGAGCAATTTGGATCCAAGAACAAATGGAACTTTTGTGGGCCTTTAGGACCTCTTCGCAAACAAGTTATGCATTTATTTCGTTGGTTACGTGCAATTGGTAAATAACGTTATTTGTTAATTAAAATATTGATATTTGACATCTTACGATACACGACTTAGGGGTCTAACATGATGTAATTCCTTCGTTGCTTTTCTCCGAGTGAGTGTGGGTACCAAAAGAATGACCACCCTTGATTTTGAAAAAGAGGCAGGGCACTACAATGGTGACAATGCACTTGACAGACCCTCGAGTTACAGGTTTCTATGAATGTCAGTAATTATTTTAATGCAGAAATGTATGTTAGGCTTTTACCACTAAGCCCTTGACCTGATTATAGGATATAGACGAGGATAAAACATTGATTCTTAATAATGAATACAGTCTACTTTCAACCACGATATCTGTAACATACTCGTACTAAGGCGGAACATCTGACGAAAGCAAGTAACAAGTAAAATCACGTTGATCGTGAGCAGGAATGAGTCACAGAAGCCAACAGCAAGTCTCGTTCTCGCATTAAATGTTTCATATCAATAGTTTTCACTTATTACACATAATTAATTACCTTTACATGCTGCTACCTATTTTCTAAATTAAGAATCCTGCCAGCCATCTTGGGCATGTTGTTACTGAAACTAGTTTCTGAACGTTCTACACTACATTTACTAAGACGCGGTCTTCACTCCAGGATTCTTCTACCCCAACTGGCTACTGCATCAGCCAGCTGCAATGGAATGGCCATATTAGCTGCAAAATTAGCCGTTGGGGTATGTTTCTCCGGACTATGTTAATGACCAACGGATTGTTTTATATATATTTATCAATCCATACTAATTCCATAAATTCGAATGTAACTCTTTCTGCCTGTGTGTCACGCTTTACGATACACCTATTTTAATGTTTGATAAAGAAATACTTTGAGTCTTGAGGAAGAACACAGAATTTGACTGAAATTGTAAATTGAAATAAGTTAATAAAAAAACAAAATTATCTGGTCTACTAAAGTATTAGAGTTGACTTTGTACGTAATAAGCTGGATCTAGTTGTTTGTAAACCTTTCTATAAAATACCTGCACTCAGTGGATTTTATTTTGATCGTAGTTAGTCTCTCAAAGTTCTACGGTCAAAATTCTATAGGAATAAGTTCGTTCTTGCAAGATTTTATTTAGGTAATGTTATAAAATATGTATTACTATAAAACAGTGTTAGGAATGTAAATCTTTATATTAACATACGTTTTAAATAAAATCAAATCTTTATTACTAAATTAGTGCTTATTTTCCAGTTGAAATACAAGAATTTACATGGGACAAACAACGTGTCGCCTCTGACCCTCAAACTAAGTATGTGATGAGTCATCAGCAGTTTGTCCTTCTGGTCACTTATTACGTACAAACTCTTAAATAACAAACTAGCAAAGAGAGCATGCAGCGTGTGTATCAGGTATTATTGCATTTATTTCATAAGTTAGTGTGATCAACTGTATGATGTGTTTTCAGTGATAATTGTATGGGACAGTTTACAGCGTTCTTTATTTCTAGGATATTTTATATATCCTAGAAATAAATAAATAAATAATTTGATAGTATATCCAATGACACAATATACTATATTTCGTCAGTCGTATACCTTAACATTAGGTTTCATGTGTGTGAATAGCAGTATAAACAATAGAACAAATAATTTACTTACGAATATGAATTTTGAACTATTAAATAAAATATGATTATAATTTTTTAATGTCTCCCTTCGTAAATGTGCTGATTATGACGACATTATTAAATGTATTTGATAATTATACTGCTTTTGGTAAACAAATTTATAATCACGTGTTATATTAAAGTCTTAGGCATTGAACCTATTCCAAGAGTAATAAAAGTCTTTACCCAAATACAAAGCAATACAAATAAAATCGACCTCACTACTCCCTTCTTCGTTGACCCTTATGTGAAAACCCTTCACGATTTCACCTAATATCAAAATTCTGTTTATAATAATTTCATAACGCGGACAAATAAAGCATCAAAAAAAAATATTTTCAGTTCCAGACATTATTCCCGACTCGAAGAGAACAGCCGTAGCGGTAACATTGCTAACTTCTATTGCTGAAATTTGAAGACTCGTGAAAACTTGAAGACTTGAAGTTTTGAGATGTACCAATCGTGATATACCCTGTCAGACCATACTATTTGTCTTTAATTGAATCAAGTAGGTGGTCTATAGAGGTACCTTACGGCTGGAAAAACTCGCTTCTTTGTCATCATTCAAGATTTCAAGAAAGAAGAATGCTGATATCATTCTGGCAGAAACATTTCATATTTATATTTAAACATTAATCTCTGCTTCGAACTGTAAGCGAAATTTAACGCCTTGTTTATTTTTAACCGATCCCACTTTTTTTCTTCTTCTACATGACTACACTTCTAGGCATTTGCCGCCGTTTTAGAGTCTTAGACATGCTACGGCGTAGTCTACCTTTTAAGAGTCTACGGGACTGTAGCAGGAGTAGATTGTTCTGCATAGCTGCTTACGACATTGAACATTTTTTTTCGTAACTATGTTGCGTATTTGTTTTAATGAAAGCAAAAAAAATGTGTTGTTAATACTGCTCACCCTCCTTATTTGTGGAAGAAAGTAATTCACACCGTGACTAACGTGAGGCCTAAGAAGCTATTTGCCTCAAATGAACACTCTTGATACAATTATTACATAATGTTCTAGTTTTTTTTAACACAGTATGCGGTAAATACCCGAATGAACAAGTTTTTTCATACCATGTATACCAAACCGCTAGTGCAGCATGTACAGAGTATATCCAATGCTCAATGAAAAATGAAACAATTAAAATCAGACAATTCACATAAATGCATACAAAGTACATAAAGTGCACAACGGATGACAGAGTGAACGGCACAAGCCAACCTGAATATATTTAAATTGTTCATAACTTCTCACTTTTGATTTCCCGTAAGCATAGTCTCATATTCTTTATTCAATTTTTTTATTGCCAGTGAAGGTATATTTAGTCAATTACAGTATTTTACAGTATAATGTGGATAGGAGTGGTGTCAGACCAACCCTGAAATTGAGGGTTGCCGAAATGTTTAGATCTGAAAACGCTTCTTAGTTAGCTGAATATGTGATTTATTCAGACCATGGTTGAAGTGGCACCCTCCGGGACGTGCTCCCCAATAAGAAGGCAATTATCGAAATGGCTATGCAGAACACTTAAAACTCTCGTTTACAAAATATTATTTTACAATAATAATAATTATTTTGCTTTCTCAGAACACAATTTAAAAAATATATTAATGTGTAAAGCGTCAGTCAAACTTCATGGAAAATTCCTACCATGAAGGCACTATACGCAACCATTGTCGTCACACTCATTCGTGGATATTAAAAGTGACTATGTTATTATTATAGTTGGCGACTGTGACAGGAGACGATCGACGTTCAACCTTTATTGAAGATTTCGAGAAGCTCGGTCAGAAGATCAGCACCGAGCCACATCCCCCGAAATCTTCGTCAGTAACTGACGGTCCTTTTGCGCTTTGCCAAGTCAAAGCGCAAAAGGATTTTAGGTAAGTGTCCTTCCTTTCTTTCACGCGGGTTCATTGCTTCACCTAGTTTGTGTCAGACAATATGTTTATGCAACCAATGGCCATCATCTAGCTAAACAAACTTTATATTACTGTATTAAATGCAGGAACAAAGGATAAAATAAAGGGTCGTGGATCTAGAGTTCCTAAATATTATCTATGTATTCTTATTTGTCTCAGATATAAGTTTGTTTACTATGATGTTTTTGAAGATGCCCAAATTCCTACTCAACGTAGGTTCATATTAGTTTAAGTTAGCCGGGTTTTTCTCATAATGACGTCAATTTAATGTCAGCAGCCAAGGAAAGTTGTCACGTTTTTAAGACAGTCGTCAAGTTTTCTTTAATTAAAAAAAGCAACCATCTTTTGTTTGGCTTCTGGAAAACTGGGATGAAATCGGCCTAATTTCGTATAAGACGTATAATGAACTACACTAAATTGAAATATGAGGAAATGTCCACTTTGTTTACTCAGTATATTAGTTTATCCTATGTACTCGTCTCCAAATGTATTTCTATTCCCCAGGATACTGCCTGCTTAGACGGGCGTTGACGGCGCTACCCAAAGCGAGAATAGAAGATCAGGCACTATCAAAAACAAAACAAATCTAGCAGCACTTTTGGCAAAATTGGCATGTACGCCGAGTCTTTAGAAGAGAGTTAAAAGAAGAAGAACCGAAATATGGTGTCAGGCAAACTTAAAATAAAACTATCTTATCCTGATACTGATAATACTTTGAACGTTTTCATAATAACATTGTGAAAAGGATAGACCCTCATAATTAAATCAGTTAATCAGGAAATTCATTGTTTTATTGAACGAGAAACCTCTAGTGTTTGAAGAACAGACATGTGGAGCTTAAATTATTCATAATTTGCCTACAGTGATAAGTGTAGACTTGTAGATGTTCAGGAAATACGTTTTCCATACTGTTACGTAACATTCAATGGAAAGTTATTCTTAAATGTTTGTGTCCTATACTCTTTTATGATTAGTCAGAGGTCCCCGGAACAAATTTTACAAGTCAATCAATTTTTTTGTGAGTGGCTTCATTTTAATAAGAGGCATACCTTTCACCTTACAAAAATTTCAATTGTGGTTGCTAACAGGGGTAGCAGGGACAAAAAACTTTTGAGCGTAGGACCGGGATAACGAACCACAATCGAAAAAACTTGTAAGGTGAAAGTTGGGCCACTCATCAAAATGAAGCCACTCACAAAAAATTAACTAGATTGTAATAACTTGAAAAATTTGTTTGGAGGATCACGGACTTTATGTATTCTTTCACTTCAAAGTAAATATGGCGTTCAAAATAATGAGACTTGTAATAATTGTTTCTTACACGGTATTTTTGCTATATCTTTTCTAACGCAAAAGTAACGAACCAATCATCTTCGTTATATAGAATTTCTAAAACGGCATCCTTGGTAAGCCACATCTTTGCCTGAGTTTCTTGTTCTTTATACATTCATTTGTTTAACACTTTGATTTTCATTAAAGAGTAAAGTCACTTTGGCAGACCCAATGATAGAATGCATGGGTAAAATTTAAGAGTGTTTCTTACTTATATTCTAATAAACTGAAGCCTCTAGAAGCTCGAAGTCACTTATATAAAATTCTGGTCATTATGTTAATTAGTAATTTTTATTATTGTATGTAATTTAAGTTTTTAAATATTAAGCGAAGGACTGTTCTGGTCATTTATATTATCGTCGTATATTACCAATACTGTGGCTTGCCTAACTTCATCAACAACCCATAACATCCCACTACTAGACTCGGGTCTCCACTCAGGAGATAATAAAGGCAATACATCCACACGCTTGCCTAACTTGTTACTTGGTATTTTAAAGACTATTGTAGGGTTAGGTTATAACTTTTGCTTACATACAGATGAAATGAGAGCGATGTATATACTTTTGTATATCTATACTTCTATACTAATATATAAAGCTGAAGAGTTTGTTTGTTTGTTTGTTTGAACACGCTAATCTCAAGAACCACTGGTCCGATTTTAAAAACTCTTTCGGTGTTGTATATTCCATTTATTGAGGAAGGCTATAGGGTATATATCATCGCGCTACTACTAATAGGAGCTGAGCAACAATGAAGAATGTTTCAAAAACGGGGGAAATTTTCACGCTACGGGCAATATAAGGCGCAAACGAAGTTGCGTGGGTCAGCTAGTGTATGTATTTGTAGGTACCTAATGCATTTGGAGTACCTATCGTCGTTAACAGACTTTAAAGGTTCTGCTGGACATAAGACTTGGGAAGCTTTGAGCTACTATATCACGTTGGCCAGACGAGCTGGTATAGCATTTGTGTTATTTTTTCCTCTCCTTGAATTAAAAATGGGATGCAAAGATTGTTCACTGCGTTGCCTCTTACCACACCCAAAGTTATTAAGTAAGTATAAATAGTTAAGTGTATTTATAAATCTTATGAAGATCCTGAGAGCTACTTGATTGACACATTTTTTTTTTGTAAAATCTAATTTTTCTTCCGTTGACATTACGCTATTATAGGTGAAATAAATTTTCATTAGTAGAAGGTGATTGATTGATTGATCTTCCCGTGCATCTGATGATTGTTCGTTTCGTTTTTTGCGTCTTTCTCTTACGCTGTCCCAGAACGGCTTAAAATAGAGTCAACAAGTTTCATGTAATATCGCAGAAATGCCCGATGTGAATCAGATCAAAATTTCTTGCGGTGCACCGCAAGAAACGGATGCATCCGTGCGAGCTCGCTGATATATCCGATGCGTTGCGAATTCGCAGTTATGTGTGGGAGCCCTAAATGCGAACGAAGCCGTAGGTGAAAGCTAGTATATAATAATTGAATTCAAAAATGTTTTAAAATCAATTTTACAATAAAAAACAACTGAATGTGTCCTAGTGATGATTATGGCTGACCAGTTCTATTGTTTTCGTTGCATTACCTATACTAATATATAAAGCTGAAGAGTTTGTTTGTTTGAACACGCTAATCTTAGGAACCGCTAGTCCGATTTGTAAAAATCGTTCAGTTTAGATAGCCCATTTATCGAGGAAGGCTATAGGCTATATATCATCACGCTAAGACCTACAGGAGCAACAATGAAGAATGTTCCAAAAACGGGGGAAAATTATCACGCTACGGGCAATAGGAGACGCAAACGAGGTTACGTGGGTCGGCTAGTTTTAAATAAAAAACAGAAGTCAAGAAAAAAAAAATTTGGTGCCACATTGCACACGTTATTTGCATGTGTTTTAAATAAATCGATAAATAAGTAAAAGAGCAGGTGTCAATGAAGTCACACTACTAATCTTTTACAAAATCTTACCACATATCAAACTATGTGGAAAACTCTATTCTGTAGAAGCACATGGGCATTGTAAATACTGCTACCTATATTTAGCAACTTTATAATCACAAAGCTAAAGCTACAAAAAACAATTCACTTTACAGGTACCACAACTGAAATAAGATTAACAAACGGTTCTTGTCTCATTTTCCTTTATTTCACGTAAGCGTAACTGATGACCACTGTGATTTGCAGGAATACGTGCCGCTCTACAAGTAGGAGGTGGTTGTTGTACGGTAAGTTCATGTAAAGGTTCAGGTTGCTTCTCAAGTCATTTGATTAAAGTACGAAGAGTATCCTTGTATATAATTTAATTCATCCGTCTTCGATCCTCATTATTAACAATATATAACAGTGACCAGACCAAAAATAATTTTGTATCACTACGCTACGCTTGCTTGGTTGGTTTGATACAAATTTTCCTTCTCTTAGTAGCACAATTGTCTAAAAAAAAACAATACAAAAGGACAAAAAACATTTTCGATTACACCTCCTAGTCAATTCAGTGACGAAGACAGAGAGAAAAAACAAAACAAATACATGTACACTATCTTCCATCGCTCTCACACGTCACATGATATAAAGTCACGCCCTCTATTCCAGAGCCGTCTGAATTCATTCTTTAATTTATGACATAAATTTGAGATATTCATATAAGATTTTGTGATAAATTAGAAGTACATTTTATATTGTTTCTTTAATTGAAAGCATTTTACTCTATTGTGTCATAGTTTGTTAAAATTTTACGTAAGAATCTCAGAGGTAACTGTTTGAACAGGTTTATGTCTAATATTAAAAAGCCTATCTTCCTATACATGTGCTTGCAAATTTATGCTTTAACGGACAGAAATATGGTTGATATACGTTTTGCGGATGGTCTGAGGTCGAATGTTTATCACCGAAACTGAAACCTCCTCTTAACTTATGAGTTCCTAGTGAATGAATCGCGTGATTACGTTACCGCCAATCCAGGTGAATAAACTTACGTGACGTACGGAACAGTTATGTGAATTTAAGAAAATTTAATTAATAATTCAATCAATTTCATAAATATTGTTTTACTAAAACTTTCGCAAGCAAATGTTTTGAAGATTTATTTATAGGTAACAGTATTTATTTCTCTACATATCACAGTGACCACCTTAATAACGAACGCATTACTTAAAAAAGGTTTGGCTAAATCAAACCAACTTTATCTTTGTGAATCGGACACACTTAACTCTGACAAGTAAATGCTATATTACACTGGAATATTGCTAAAATTAAATCTGCTTTAGATATGTAATTATAAATATCCATAAATAAAGTTCAGAGAGTTAATAATACTACTGAAATTTAACTATTGTAATCTCTGTTTTATGGCTAGTAACGTATTTGTATAGCATCACAATTTATTACTGCATAAGTAAAATAACTAAAAACTGTTAAATTATATTTTTAGAATGGTGGCAGATAAAGTTTTTTGAACCAAAATATCTTTAGAAAAATAATTTTACTTTCTGAATCAACTCCATTTTATAAAATTGAAATTTTGTATATTTAGACGAAAAATAAACGTTGTAAACATTTCGTTCAAAACTGATTTTATTTTCCCTTTCACTCGGTTTATCATGAAAGAAAGAGAAAAAAGAATGAAATCACTTCTACTAGTACTGAGTTTCTTTCACACACCAGACGGTATCGGGTCACGCCTCTTTCTCGTAATTCATGTCATGAAGTTGATCTGTTTACTTAAGATTTTGTGATTAATAAGAAGTACGTTTTATGTAGTTTGATTTATTAAAAATAATCTCAATTTTTAAGAATTTTACAAAATGACCGCGTAGATTTTAAAGCCTAAATTACCATACATTTCGTATGCAACCTTATGCTTTAAACATTGAAGATACGGTTAAAATCCGCTTTGCTATCTGTAGCTGAAACCTTTGCCGAACCTGAAACATCTTTGTTATTATGAATTCCTAGTGATGGAAACGTGTATTTGCGATATTTACGTTATTTTCGTTATTACGTTACACTGAAATTCACTTGGACTTTGCCACGATAGTTAAATGAACTCGTAAAGATTGTTCTGTTAATTTCTTTGTATCTATTTTAAGATAAAAACGGCTATTTTAATTTAATAAACATTTGTATGCAAAATAACCAGATTTTCTCAACCAATTAACATTTTCTGTAACAACGTATTCATATGTAGAGTGCCCAAGATAGAAATTTAATAACTTTCGGCTCAATACCGAGTTTGATTATCAAAGTATGCCTCTTTATAGAGAGAAGTCATGCAAAAGATCAGATATTTTTTTTTTTATTTAAATATTTTAAGGACATCTGTACATCGCCAGAATTTATTCTCTACTAGTCAACTTTTGGGTGGTACATGGTGTAGAAATCTTGTGAGGTAGGCGCCCATAGGTTACGAACAACTAAATCATACTTACATCACACAACATTACATACATAAGTTTGTATACTAACACAACAAACACTATATATAATATTACATATACGTGCAAAATATTTTAAATTGTGAATATTAGAAAATAGGTTGGTGGGCTATCTTTATCACTTTTTGTGTAAAAGACAGACAGACAAATATATCAAACGATATTGTTACGTATTCTAAAACAGATTTTCTTTGTATTTATTTGTAATTTATGAAATAAACTCGAGTTCTTTACTTAACATAACTGAGAACTATTAATTTCTGTAGAGTTCTAATAATTTTTAAGGATTTTAACCCAAAAAAGCCGATATTACAATGTAAGTACATACAAGTTTACACACAAGTTTAAGAATTTATAGAGGAGTGTTTGCAGTAGTAGTGATTAATTTGTTAATAAGACCTAAAACATGTGTTTAATCTACAATTGCTGTTCTGGTGGAATTCAAAACTAGTGTATATATTAATTAGTTTACCCGGTACTAGGTGACATTAACAAACACCAAAATTAATTCAATCTAAATCACGGCCCATCCAAACATTTCGACTACTCTAGACCGAATTTTATCAAACAGTCCCATGACATTTCAAAATATTAAGCCTATACGATAAACGACAAATGCATAATGCTGCCATTATAATTACTTTGGTTTTAAGCAACATGTTAAAATTTAAGTAATGTTAGGAAACTACTTTAACTTCTTGAATCTATTCGAGGTTTGATGTTTTTTGTAATCTTTAGGTAATTGTTTCGGTGGGGCTATAATATTAGGATAAGTAGAAATCCATATTTATTTTAGGTAATAATAAAAATGTAATATCAAGACCAGGTGTGAAGACTGCAGATTAATGAATACGAATGTTTTTAAAAACTTAGTTTTCTTCCAGAACACTGTCAAACAACGAAGACGTTTGAAAAGATTATAAACACAATATCAACATACAGACAGGCGGTCTACATACGCTTGTTGTGTACCCCAATGCTTGGACTAAAATATTATCCATATCCTTCAGTTTATACGAGTTTGGTACTATTGTCTAAAACGGTCCAAATGTAGACTGATTGTAATATACTAACTATATACCCAGCGAGTGTAACATACCAAATGCTAGGACCTAAACATGTAGATCTTCTTTAATTCATGTAAGCCTAGTACTGTTGCCTTCAACCGGTTCAAATGTACTTTGTATATATCAAAATTTAGTGAATGTCAGGCGTACCTAACACAAGCAGTGTTTGGATGTAAACATCTCGATGTCCTTTAGTTTATGTGAGCCTGGTATTGTTGCCTACAACGACGAATGATATATTTATCATCGTTTGTATCACATGTTTTCGTGGGGCGGTGGTACATGGCCAATCCGGCGACTGACAATACATGGCATTAACTAACAAGTAACAACCGGTAAGAATGTCAACAGTATATCGTGAGTAATCGTGACTAATATAAAATACTATTGTGATCTTATATGGTACGCTTTCACATCGATTGAACCTCATTGAAACGATGAATGCAAGTAGTTTTATGAAGCTCATTATTTTCTACAAAACCTTTGCGGTTCCTTTGCGGTGTAAGCCACGTAAATGCCAATATAAACATTGACCATCAATTAACTAGTTATGATGTCGTTACCACATGTTGACAAATTATTCAACTGTTTCTTTATTTTAAAACAGGAAATTATAAACATTTTATACATTAAAGAAAACTTCGCCAAGACTATGGTGACCACTACTCTTGGATTTTACCCATGCTTTTCATCAGGCAGAGAATAATCACTTTACTATAATATGATGAGCCACTGAAATCTACTCGCAACTTATTTCCAATAAAAGAATACGAAAGTTTTATAGTTAATAAGAAAAAAGTGACAAATTTGTGTAATTGAGAATTTAATACATTACGTTATTTATTTTTTCTTTTTAATAGTAGTATATACTTCTAATTTCTTGTTTAGTTATTATTTACCTCGTGTAGTTACCGTCGCTAGAGATACAACGCACATGTGTTATCGTTATAAAATGAATCAATAGCGTCAATTTCACTTCTGAATGACCAGGAGATCATAAACATTTTGGAATGCCAAGGACATTAACCTTAGTCAAAGTCATGGCATACTACCTATTTACTAAGTTTAGGTTATGAAAAACAGAACTTATTATACTCGTAATAAAGTTAAAGTATATATTAATATGATCTAAAACTAAATCACCAACAGAACATATTTTCTGTTATATTTTCTATTAGCTGCGCCCCGAAAAGTAACCGTAGTACAACAACAACCCTTACAGGTAACTCCGTGAGATGAATCTAATCTAAAAGAAGTAGCCTAGTTACTTCTAAGATCATCAGCTAACTGTCAGTGAAAGTTCCGTCAAGATCAATCTTAACATTCCAGAGATTGTTTTTGATTAGCTGGGACAAGGATACAGACAAACATTTAAAATATTTCTTTCGATTTATGTACTGTAAATACTTTATCACCGCCAAGTATTGAAAAGTTGTCAATTTGAAATAATAAACAGACACTTCAATTTTGTTTATTTATCTTTAACAGCTCTCTTTACCTTCCTAATATTTAATTACAACTTGTTCTAACTGTAATCATAAAATTATTCAGTCACGCTCATTAATCGTTTCAGTTTTATTTAAGATTGTTTTGCTTACATTATAATACACTAAACTTATTTCCCGCCTAAAATAGAGGATATCTCCTTTATACATGTCCTGCTAGTATTTCAGCGGCAATAGTTTCGAATTGCGCCGTCGCCCAACAACGTCCCGCCCCATGGAAGATGGCGGACTCGTTATTACACCAATCAGTTTACAGCAGCCGCTGTCTCTTTCACAGGACGAGTCTGGCCTCTATTAATGAATGGATGCTCAACCTCTGCTGAAACATACTATCCTAGTAGAGCTGCAGGTAAAAGGTGAAATGATTCTTATATCAAAGGTCAATTTTGTCCTCGAGTATAAAAAAATAAATAATAATAGGTACCTAAATATTTATATTCCTATAAATAAATTTATAAAAATACCTCTGCACCGGTCAGAAAAGGCTTTCAGCTTATTGTATTGCCACTTTAAGTAGTGCTAGTATTTAATTGTTTATTGACTTATGGTGCTCCCACACAGCAGTTATATAACGTTTGTTGTCTTACAAGTCATTTTTACAGGATTTACAAGATTAAAAAAAACTACTAATTCATTTATATATTTACTCGATTTTTTTATACTTACTTCACAAACTCAAAAAGTTTAGCACCCAACTTAAACTTTTAAAACTACTTACAACCTCCTAAATGAAGAATTTTTGCATAGCTCTTGTTTTTCTCATTAATGCATCTAGAATAAAAAATGTCATAAAGAGGACGTAGATGTGTTGTTCTGCTGTGTCAATCTTGTTAAGATTGTAGATTTAGTAGAATGTATAGGATAGTAGGTAAGGAATGATTACTCTTAAATATTTATGATTTTCTGGTAACTATGTAGTGTAACTGTGGCTATTGATTCGTTTCTTAACGATGACACATGCGCGGTGTATCTCTTGTGGTAGGTAACCTACATGAGTTAAAAAATAATAGGATAGTAAATAAAAAAGTATAATAATAAAAAAATATAAAATAAAAGTAAAATAGTGTAATTGTTTTTTGTTACCCTTACAATATTTAGTATTTAGAACGCTGTTGTTGTACCTTTAATACAACATCGCAAATAACATCGCCAGATGCAGCTAGTCTAAAATAAAAGTAACCCATGTTATTCACCTATCTGCCAATCCCGTCAAAGTCGGTCCAGCCGTTCTAGAGATTAGCCAAAACAAAACAGACACACTACAAAAGAAAACTCTTTATTTGACTTTGGTTTGTAATTACAATATTTATGAGTAGTTATTATTTTAATCTTCCTATTTATAAAAATCAATTGCTGTTTTTTTGTCTTGCTAAAACTTAAGAACGCTGGGCTTTTTTTACTGATTTTGGATTTGAAATGTTTGTCGTAGTCCAGAAAAGGTTATAATGGTGAAAAATTAAAAATAAGTTAAAAATCCAAATGTCACATGTACGAAGTAGCGGGCAGAGCTTCTTTCTAATAAAAAATACATTTCCCATAATTTACACTTGATATCTGATATGCCACCAAGTAAAGTTCCTTACAAATCCTTTCTAAAAGTAATTTATAATTATTATAAAAAACGTAAATTTTGAAGCCATAAAAAACCTGTGTTGAAAAAATATTTTAAGGATGCATTTAAAAATATTTCCAACTGAAATATGCGTACTTGTTAGATTTAAATATTAATACTAGTCTTCATTAATATTAAATAATTATAAAAGCCTCAACACAACTCAGTTTATTATGTAAAGGTCAAAATATCCCGCAAAAATAACTTAGTAAACCCTTTAAAAAAGCTAATTTAATTTATAAGTTAAAAGTTTAAAAGTTAATTTATAATAATAAGTATTGAGAAGATTTCATAATCACTAGGTATACCGACAGACATCATTCCGTCAAGAGTGATGGCCTGTTGCAGCTTAATAGAGAAATTAATTAGTATGTATGTATGTATGCTTTCAATATTTTCTCGCAATTTTTTCTCTCCTTATGAGCTTCCATTGTGTCTGAACAAAAAATAAGATTTCACGGGTGGTTCTCTAGTTTTGCGCTTAGTAACACATTAAAATTTGGCGGTTAATTTTTATGTATCTATTGTATATTACAGAAATGAATCGCCGAAAAGTACGTACGCGTATAACTTCCGATCAGCTGCACTTCGCCAAATTAATAATTATTTTTCTTATGTGTTCGTTATTGTTTACGACAAGGTTTGTGTATAAGAAAAATTAAACGATAACGGGAAAAGTCATTTTTTATCCGCGATGGGATGCTGAGACAGATATGTAAATATTGCGATACAAAGTTCGCCGGCATAGCCCGTTTATATTATTAGTTCAAGTAAAAAAGTCACAGTCACGAAATGTACGCAACCGGTTGTTATCCGCACGAATACTAGGAGACAAGATCTAACTAAGAGGTTATTGCGTACAACTTTGTATTTCCGTCTCCTCAAAGTATTAGGATAATGATATGCTACATTCACACCTTAAAGAGAAGGGGAAGGTTTTGTTCACGGACCAATCACAAAATACGTTTTCCTTTTCACTCTTCGGGATTGTCCTGCTTCCACTCAGAACGAGATACTGATTATATTCCATCGTACTCATGTTATCCTGGTACAGGTGCGGATAAAAAAGCCTATTCAGTATCGCAGTTTGTTCTTCAAACTTCCGCAACAGAAAAATATAAATAAATACACCTAGAGTTAGTGAATAGTTTGGGTAGATTCTGAAGGCACTACGAAAAATTTACTTCTTTAAGAAATGTAAACTTCCACGTTGTCTGTTCGTATTCAAGTAATAAGTCTAATCTGTGACTTGGTATTTATTATGTATATTGTTTTTTTTATTTGTAGTATCTGAGAAATTATTATGACCAATTTAAAATAACAATATTTTAATTACATCAAAATAAAACATTACGGTACGACCCGTAACTGACCCGTGTACAGAAACGCAATGATAGTAATCTGATCGAATTTAATATAATGAAGCACAAGAATATAAATTGTTTGGTGTTTGGAAGGAGCTACCTACTCGCTCGTGGTCTACTATACAATCATTTTGTTAAATCTTAATGTCAAGTATCTATATTGTGCATATATTAATAAAACTGAAATATTTGAGCACATCTTTCAGATATCTGATTTCCATGGATGGTTAATAGCCCTGCCCAGTTAGGGATCAGACGAATATATATGAGTGAAATATATTAGTTATTGTCATTTTTATATGGTGTGTTGTATTTTTATTGTAAGGATGTATATATAGTACTTACTTTTATAGCAGTGGCCGGTGATACTGGAGCCTCATTTTCACGGAAAAGAACTTGAGAATCCCGAAGTTTCTTTTTACTCCACTCTGCAACAGGATGTCTTATTTGACTCACAATGCCAAGCAATGCAAGTAGTAAATTTAAGATTTTATGTTAGTTGTTGCTCGATGAATACATTTCTGTTTTACTATATACTTCATACTTCACACTTATATAATAAAGATGAAAGTATTTGTGAGATCCTTAAACTAAAGGTATAATAATATTACACTTCATAGGGTAATATACTTAACAAATGCATCTACCCCTTTATTAAGTTTACATGTAATAACATATTAGTAAAACTTTCAAATATTTGTAAATAGTTCACGAAAATTAAATTAACACTTTTTCATGTTAATTTTTAATGTGAAAAGTTGATGGGTCGTTCATGGGTCAAACTTCATTCGATTTTGTGTGGCATCGGTTCCATAAAATTTCAGTATATCTTCTAATCTATTAGTCCGAGACGCTGTACAGTAAAAATTGGGATAGAGATATGCAACCCCATCCCTTTCTTTTCAATGAAGCTATTGAGGCACCATCACGACAGTAGCATTCCAAAAATTTTATAGATGATGAGTAGTGAGTCACGCTACTTTTGATTTATCAGCAGTGACGAGGCTTAAGAACTAGATGCTTATATGCCCCGCAACGTAACGAAACCACTTGAATTTCAATAGCACGAAGCCATCTATCGAAAGCGTGGTAAATTATTCAAACTGATATGGTGGCGCTTAATTGTGTTGCTATTTATTTAATAAAATTTGAAATATACTAATATCAGTGATAAAGCATCATAACGAAACCGACGTAGAAAACAATGTTGTTACTTGTTTATAAAATACAGATATATATGTATTTCAAAGATGGTCGGAATAACCTTACCGCAAATGGAATCTGTTTAAGGGACTTAGATATTATAGCTGGAAAAAAAAATCTGAAAAAAGTTAGAGCTTGAGTGAGTATTTACAACTCTGCCTGTATAAGATATTGCATTAATATCTTATTAATACCCGTACTATCTATCTTTATGCTACGAAATCTACGGATAAAAGATCACAAATTACGAGTAGATTTTTTAATATTCATAAAAGTTGCAAATGATAGTGTATTAGTGTATTTATTGGACAGCTGTATGTGTAGAAATTTTTACAAGGGCAAAGTAACAATAAGAAATTGAATTTGAAACTCGTCTTGAATATTAAGATAGTTACAAAAGTGCTTATAGTTGCTGGAATCACAATTTCAAATTTTATCGGCGATTTACAATGCATCAATGTCATCGATTACAATAAATAAGTGATACAGTCACATTATACAAACGCATATCATGGGCTATAACCCGTCTCAAATACATTGCCATACAGTATATTTTACATTGATAATAATATATTGAAATAAACACAGCGAATTTCGTCTTATAAAAACTTCGTCGGTTAGCAACGAAAGAAAACTTGTTTTCATTATTTCATTGACAGTACAATGTCAGCTGAAATTAACATATTATGAAGGATATCGTTCTTTTTTTTCGAAAGACCGTTCCCATTTCATCTCATCCACTTTTTTTAAATATTCGATCATTAATTTCATCACGATGAAGACTTAGAGACTTAAGATTTGCAAACTTTAAACATTTGATATTGGCAGAAATAGCTGTCTCGAGTGATAGGGCTGATTGCCATTTCATCTAAAGAAGAAGAACATATTATGACTAAAAACATTTGAATGGGAAACAAATACCTAATCAATAAGTTTGATTATTCGTACATTATAACCATCACTGATATAAAGGTCAGAAGGGTCACAACAGTATGGTAAAATATCTAACAGACTACGTGACCTTAACATAACATTTTTTTACTTTATAATTGCATGATTTTAAGTAAAGGGTTATAGACATTTTGTGACTTACGTCTATACAAAGTTGTTACTTGTTGAAAAGTATGAAAAGACATCCAGTACCTTTCAGATTATATGAACGTAGTCAATGTATTCGTTACCACTGATTCAATGATGATGACCGATTTTGTAATAAAAATTTAGTATAGGAATCAAACACAGACACAATTCTAACCTTAGCAGCACAACAGAAGATACGATGGTGGTAATAAGTTCATCAGTTAAACAGGTGAAAACAACAGCTTCCAACGAAAAAGTTCCATTGTAAGTTTTTCAATTTGACTTTAGTCCACTTTGATACACAATTTCACAATCGCAATAAGACGCTACCAACAAATATTTTAAAAGCAATCAATATATTTTATTTATAATATATCAATATATCATCACATCATCGTTACTTAGCAACACAAATCATAGACATTTATTACACGATTACACATGGAAACTTTATGGAAATAAAGCTAGTTGACGTTTAAATCTATTTATTCAAGATCCCAGTCAGGCCAGACTTAGGTACGTAATTTTAGAAAATATGACTTTTTTAGGATCGGTAGATGGTTACTCGTCTTAGATAAGCGCCGTATAAGATTTGCTCGTCCACAGGCTTTAAATTTGATTTAACTTTTCAAGCTAAAAAGGTCTCAGTCACGAAATGTACGCAACCAGTTGTTATCCGCACGAGTACCAGGAGACCAGATCTACCTAAGAGGTTTCTCATCAATCGTAGAAGGCGGGCAAGAAACTCGTGGAACTGAAAATGTGTAACTAACACGATACTGGTGTTAATAAGACCAAGTTTATAAACAAAATGAACATTCTTTAAATAGTTGTTTCAAAACAATAAAATGTCTTTCTTTTTCCAAGATTTTTAAAAATAATAATAATTAAAGCAAATTAGACATAATATTTTTTTAAAGGAAGCCTTTATTGCGTAATATTATCAAATTGTACATTAAATGTTTCACTAAACTTTGTAATGTTCTATTAAACATTTCAAATAGTTAATAAACTTTCATATTTTTATTAACAACTAAATTTTAAATTTTCTTTCTCTAATATAATTTCTAGTCATAATTATCTTTCACCCGTGGCACCGTTCGCGTGTGTGGTGATTATCGTGGTAAAGACGAGCCAATGTCCTTTCTTAAAGAATCAAAGACTTTAAATCTCAACGTTAAATGTTATTGAAATCAGTGTAGCGTTTTAGTCGTGAAAGCGTGACAGACACCTAGAGATATAATAGTAATTATTTTTACGGGAATTAATGCGATTACTTATTTTACCTTTAAATAAGTGATCGCGTTAATTCCCGTAAAATAATTGTCATTATGTAATGGAATGCAAAACTTTAAAAGTTAGCACATAAAGATAGTTTAGATAATACCTCTATGGACAGACATACAGAGTTATTTTCGTACTTATAAACACAGTTCAACTGTCAAAGAGATCAGAATTTGCTTTTTGCAAATAGCTATCGAAGCTTAGATATTTAAATATTTCGGACATCTAACACACAACGCCATCTAGTCGTAAGCTAAGCAGAGCTTGTGTAATAGGTACTAACTAACTGATGTAAATACATATATACTTTTTTTTTGTAAATACCTACATATTATACATAGAAAAAACCCAAACTCCGAAACAAATGTTTGCAAATCATACAGATATTTGGTCCGACCTGTGAATCGAACCTGAGACCTCAAGCACAGCAGTCGCATACGCTACCACTTCGCCACTCAGGAGTGCAGAAAGCTAATATTAAAAAAAAATGCATGTCAAATACTTTGGATTAATAAAAATAACATTGTAACCACCATACATATACACAAATATTCATGCACACAAATGTATGTATGCATATAAAACTCAAACTAAAAAAATGTTTTTTTTTTTGTATAATTACTGTCCCACTAAACGTCAAAAGCAGCTATGATGAAATCTTTGATTAAAAAAGTGTAATAGAAATAGGCAAAAGAGACCCTTACAAGTTCTTCTTATTATGATTGAATTTCGACCTCTGAGCGACTACTAGACTATAACAATGCATATTTAGCATTTACTAATTAAGAAAAATAATAACGTATGAAGAGAACAACTACTTACAGTTTGTTTTATTATAATTAGTTAATATTATATTTTGAGGGACCGTGATCTTAGTTATAGTTTACGTCATTATTCTTTGTAATTAAAAGTATGCCTAAGTTCGTAGCTCTTACGTAGCTTGGTCTACATAGTCTACGAATATACTAATCTCGTAGCAACAATCGAGTTGATTATTCCTAGCAAACTTATTTTAAATAATTTGATATTTTGATTTAATGCCGTTGTATTCACTCACATTAATCACGCATATATCTTATGATGTAATTTTATTAATGTTTTTTCTTTATCAACAAATTATTACTGATACCATTCGTACTTCCAATCTATTAATAGAATCTAGCTCGAAATCTGACCTTGAGCTATAGTCCAGGGTCATAACTCGAGTCAACGAATAGGGTTCAATGTAGGCGATGAACTCTCTGTATATTTTATAATACCGTTGTGGTCTTGTTCCAAAGATACACCTACTGATTGTTTAGTTAGGTCCAGCTGCGTCGGTCCGAGAAACGAGCGTTGTACATGTGTTTTATGGAGTGGGTTCTTCTTAAAGTTTATATTTTTCAAGAAATTATAATAAGTAAATAGCATGACCAGTTTTAGACTAGTTACTCAGTGGCATATACATAAATGTAGGCCTAATTATCTTATAGATAAAAATCAATTGCTGCACGTTTGTCTCGCTAAAACTCGAAAACGGCTAAGCCAATTGAGCTGATTTTGGTTTTGAAATGTTTGTCGTAGTCCAGGAAGGGTTTAAAAGGTAAAACATTCTAAATATCATGTGTACAAAGTAGCAGACTCAGCTAGGAAGTAAATGAAAATAGAAATAAAAATTTCAAAACTATTTCCATTTTCGCACAACTTCAGAAAAAGTATTTAAACTTAAATACTTGATTTTCATTTCTGGTGTATCGAGATAACGCGCCATTTTGGATTAATGGTCTTTTCCCTGTAAAATTGTAAAGCTAAAATATTAATGTTCCATTAGAGTAATATTATATATTATTCTGACTCTTATATGATTATACCATTTCGTAATCATAACAATTTTCATATTTTGTTAATTGACTAATCAACTATGTATATATTCGAGTAAATGCTATAAAATATCTAATTTTACAAAACTTTTTCTCTTCTTCTTATTCTTCTTTGATGAAATGGCAACCAGTCGGATCTCTCGGATCAGCTATTTCTGCCAATGTCAAGTGTTTATAGTCTTCAAATCATAAGTGTTCAAGTCATTTAGTCTTCGTCGTGATGAAATTACTGATATAAAATATAAAAATGTGGATGAGATGAAATGGGGACCGTCTTCCGAAAAAACAAAAAACGGTCTCCCAAACTTTTTCTCGTTTCAACAACGAAACTATATGACAGGTTTTTTCGTTTGACATTTTGAAGTCATTGCGTTGTTTCAACTATGCGATAATTTTTTCTCCAACGACAGCTATTATACATGGACTGATTCCATTGCGCAGTGATTATCTAGTGCTTATCAATACGGACTTTATTGTACTTACGTTTTAGACATTGCGAACTGTTTACAATGAAGTTGATTAATTGCGGTACAGCACGGGACGGCTTAGAAAACCAGTTGTGTCTTCGTTAGACATGCCTTTCCATAAAAAAGTTCTCTCGTATTATCTAAACTGGCAGCGAATGATTTGTAGAAGCAATTATTATTTCAATTAAACCTTTAACTGGTGACAAGCAGTGTCAAAGGCCGAGCGGTGTCAGTGAAACATCATTTCACCAACAACCAACAACAACGTGTACTTTATTAAAAGTTACGTTAAGAGTTAATTTATTGAATTTATTTTATCACTTTATATATTATGAAACTGTTTTTAAAGACTACAATAAACTACCGGGCGGTTCATGAATAAAAGATGTTTTCATTAATTTCTAAGAAATCTGAAATTACTGAGCTGTGTAATTTTACAGTGAATTTTAGAGCATACTAAATTTAAAACAAAACAAAATTTGTTAATGTACATGAATTTAGATGCTAGGCAGAGTACCTTAGATAAATTAGCCATTTTCTTTATTGTAAACACGTACAGTTTGAAAATAAAATGATTTTTCATCAAATTATATCAAATAATTGAAATTAAAGGCTTAAAAACATATTGTATATTAAGCATACTCAGTACTGCGGAGAGCAGCGGTTGGGTTAAATTTATGGCATTTCACTATTGTAAGTAAAATTATAAAGTTTAAAACTTTATAAAGTGAAAAATCTTCATAAAGTTTTTTTGAAAACATGAATGTACCGTACTTACATGCGTACTACAAATGATACTAATATCGTAATATCATGATATCATATCGTGATAATTTCGTGAAGGAAAAGAATGCAAAAAGACAAAAATCTCTCCGGCGGGGAATCGAACCCCGGTCTCCCGCGTGACAGGCGGGGATACTGACCACTATACTACCGAAGACTTGCTTAATTTGAGCGAAATTAGTGTTCTTATGTTGCATCAGAAACTCTTTGAAAATATTATTTTATTACTAGCTGCCCCTGCAAACGTCGTTTTGCCATAATTTTTTTTTAAGGATGGGTCACCCTTACCATTTAAGGGGATGAAAAATAGATGTTGGCCGATTCTCAGACCTACTCAATATGCTCACGAAATTTCATGAGAATCGGTCAAGCCGTTTCGGAGGAGTATGGGAACGAAAACTGTGACACGAGAATTTTATATATAAGAAGATTGCCGTTATATTTTTGACTTATCGAGAAGTGAGCTGTTCATATGAACACCAAAAAAATGCAAAAGAATTCAAAAAGGCAAAAATCTCTCCGGCGGGGAATCGAACCCCGGTCTCCCGCGTGACAGGCGGGGATACTGACCACTATACTACCGAAGACTTGCTTTCCTTAGGCTAAACTATTATTCTTTCTTAAGATAGTGTTTTATCATTGACACTATATCTTGGGCTTATTGAAAAGTAAAAGGACCATTATAATAAAAAAATGCAAATAATGCAAATTGCTTTTTGAAGTATAACTCAAAAGGAGTTTGAGATAAACGTTTCGAAGTTTAATAGAAAAAAAATTACATAGTAAAGGATAGCCAGACATACTATGCAAGTCTGGATGAGTAAGTAAGTACTATCAAAGAGTTCACAGAATGGGCAAAGACTTACAGAGGGAATAGTATGACTACAGAGACAAGAGGTTTGTAATTAATTTACTATCTTAAGTTATAGTCAATTAAGTAGTTAGTGAAACAGCTCAAATATATATTATGTGTTTAAAGATATTCGACTTTATTGTTGGAAATATTTTGTTGAAACTGAGCATACAGTTTAAGTGAAAAAATTGTATAAACTATTCAATGAAACATGAGCGAAGTTGGCGAGGAAATCTTGAACTTTGAACTGTGTGTATACCAGGCGACTAGTAATACACAAGAGGTTATTTACTCGAAACACACTTATGACCTAGTACTTAAATTGCTATCTCTGTCAGAATGTATCTGTTCTTCTCTGACTCGTTAAAAGGAGGCGTGTTTCAAACATGACACATGCGTACGATGGCTGATTTATAGTCTCCATTAATTTCAATACGTTCCGAGTGGAAATTAGGGAAACGTACATACTCTTCTTTAAAAAATAGCGATTTTTATTAAAAACTCAGTATGTTAAAAGAATATTCCTACAATATGAGAAATGTTATTCGGTAAGAGCTTAGCAATAAGGTTTATGGTAACTAACGAAAAACACCAGTCCTCTCTTAATATAAATTAAGTAAATGATAAAATTTTAAAGAGCCACGTTTTTATATTCTATAGTAATTAAATGATATTTCCTTTGTTCCAAATTTCGATATATTAAATTTTTGCGATCACATGTTTCCTTACCTTTCTTTTTGTGTCATTCAAATGCTAACCAAATAAACTTGATACTGGCAAATGCTCAGAAGTGCGAGCCAAGTTCTCCTGCCTAACTGGACGAAAAGCTAAAAAAAGAGACTTAAATGATGAAGTAATCTAATTAAAGCCTAGAATTAGTATTAAATTTGTTTGAACCAAGGAACAGATTTCAGTGTTAGTGCTTAAGGAGTGAATTTTCGTTGTATGATTTCTGACTCTAGAATGCTTTAAAAAAACGGGTTGCACTCCGGAGTGTCAGCAGAAGTGAAAATTTAACCATTATTGTTGTGCATTTTTTATTTATTATATTTTTTATTTTTTTATTTTCTATATTTATTAGAACGAAGTTCCTTATGGGGCGTTGCAGAGGGTAACCCTAGCTAGAAGAAAACATAGAACAAAATTTACTTAAAAAAACAACCTGCCTACATACCTAGTAAAATACTACTCACCATCTTCGTTGCATCCGCTTTCCACAATTGTGACAATGTTTACCAAATGCAAGGAGATTCGGTTGTTAACCGATGACTGCAGAAATATCTACCTACATTTTGTACCTAGCGAAGCCATGTTTTCATCTAGTTCATATTATAAAATCAGAATTTTTTACCACAATCTTCAGGATATTGACGACGACGCCCAATTAAGATTTGAACTCGAGGCATCTTCGTCATGAATCATTCACCTACACCTTCCAGCCAATAGCTCATTACTACTAAATGTTAAAATTGTTGTTCTTATGCTACTTGATAAATTCTAACAATCCGGTTATTCCAAACATACATTTGTTTGTTGTCAGTATGGCACCAATTATATAGATGGCGGTGTACTTCGAATACGATGGAGCATTTAAAAAATAATTTAGTATTTTTCATTAACAATATTATACATTCATTTATTATACATAAGTAAAATGATGTGCACTACATTTATTATTTTTTGTTCTACATAATCCACGTGTAAACCAAACATATTAAACAATGTTTTATTTAGGGTTATTAGAAAAAAAAGTACCTACATACACTTTACTTTTTGCAATATTATTTTCGTTATTATTGATGTTTTTTGTACTACATGTCAAGATGTTTACAAAATCGACATTGAAAAAACTACTCCCTGAAATTCTGAGTACGTCCACACTAGTGTCAGTTAGCTAACCTACATAGCAATATACTCATACAACAATGCAAGTAGTTTTACTATTGTCTGGTAGATGGAAAAGTGTAAAGTAACACCCCCTCACCCCGCAAATTGTCATGCATTGCTTCATACAAAAATCTCATTAGGGCATCTCCTATTTGTATTTGCTGCGTGGTGGTAGGTTATTTTCGTTACGGAATAAAAATAAATATATAATATTAAGTGTTAAGACAATTTTGTAGTTTTAAAGAGCGTAAACGAAAAATTTTTCATGCCTGTATGTAATGAGTTTCAGATCAATTGATCTCAAAACCAATTTGCTTTGGTCGTCAAACTAAGACAGTTCTGCGGTGGCGAGCCATGTTAGCCAACTATTTGTGCTTTAGTTATTAAATTTTCACTTTGCAAGATTGTTCTCAAATGTGCTAACCTAGATATGTTGGCCATTTCGCACCTTTCTGTTAAGCCAAGAGACTTTCTCTCCTGTAGACATAGTCAAAAGCTAGAACTTCTATATAATTAACTGTAATTATATAAACAAAGGTGTAAAATAGTTTTTTGATTTTAATTTCAAATATTATTTTTTTCAATCTAGTTTATCAGAATGTCATAGTAATGGTGTTCAAATTGTGAGTCAATTGCCAACTAACAATATATATCTGGCTGATTAGCTTCAAAAATATCGGTAATTTGGTAACTCTAAGCAATGTATGATGTTATGTTTAGACATGATCATAATGTAAGATTTTCTATAAAAATAATTTTGTAACATCTTAGTTTAGGTAATAAATAAAGTTATACTTTCTAAAAATGTCTTCTTTCAAAAGTCTTTTTCTCAATAAATAAAACTTGTAAAGTCTGAATCTGAATACACAATATTGCTCTCAAATCACCTACATGTTTTGATGTAAACATATTCATATTCTGAGATTTATGAGAGCCTGGTACTAAAGCCTAAAACTGTCTGCACTATCTAGACATAAACAGCGTCTAGAGACCTGAATACGTTTATTACGTATTACCTTCTACACTAGGAGAAAAACTGGTTTTTACACTCGACTTCAATATAATATTTTATTGAAGTTTTTTTTATTGAATTGTTTGCAAATGAGCAGACATATCTCCTGATAGTAAGCGATTACCGCCGCCCATGAACACCCGCAACACCACAGGCGGCACAAGTGCGTTGCCGGCCTTTTAAGAAGGAGTAAGCTTTTTCTTGAAGGTTTGAAGGTCGTATTGGTCCGGAAATACCGCAGGTGACAATTTATTTCACAGTATTGTTGTGCAGTGCAGAAAGTTTTTGGAGCATACAGTTGTGGTCTGCCAACCATCTAGATTATGAACATAAAATTTCTGTCGCGTAGGACGATGGCGGAAAGACGCGGCTGCATGAGGCCGAACCAGCGCTTAATACATCAGAAGGCGGTAGGCCGGAGTGAAATACTGTCTCGATCTGCGGAGCACGTCAAGCTTCTTTGAGGAAAATTTGGCCTTATCTTCCAAATGGCCACGGAACTGGACTTCACTCCATATGTCAACACCAAGTATTCCAATGTTGGCTGTGGCAGATAGGGGAGTGTTTGAAGACTTCTCTATCTGCCATACGACACACGGCTGTTTTAGCGGTGAATGCGAAGCGTATGATTTATCACTAAAACTTGTCACAATATGCACTTAAAACAGCCCGGCCGCGATTTACAACTAGTTCTAGCAAATTCTATACAGTAGCCGTTCCAACGGCTTAGAACAGTTTACATAGCCCGTCAAAACCACCACAATGCTTCATTATATATGGAGCATTAAGTATGGAGAGCACTACTCTTGGATTTTTATGCTTTCCATCAGGCAGAGTAGAGTCGTTTTGGCAGGCCCATACATAAAAAAATGGACCAAATTAAGTCTACCCCAATCGGAGATCTCTACCAAAGGGGTTTCGATTTCAGACACAAGCTTGTTTTGACCCCTAATGAAGTTTTCCCGAGAAATATTAGCGTGACTGGTATAGAGACCATCGCCCGTAATCCGCATAACAATGAATGCCGCTAATTTGCAGCATGTCATTGATATAGAAGAGGAACAGAGTTGGTGATAGCATACAGCCTTGCGGGACACCAGCATTCACAGAAATGGAGTCAGAGCATTCACCGTCGACTACGACCTTCATGCTTCTATCTGCTAAAAGCTAGTGAACCATTCGCCTAATTTCTTGGGAAGCCCATAGGAAAGGCGCTTTGTAAGAAGCGCTTTGTGCCCGATCGAAGGCCTTCGCAATGTCCAAACTCACTGCCAAGGTTTCCCAGTTAGTCTTAATTGCCTGTGCCCAGCGATGTGTCAGGTATACTAGAAAATCACCAGCTGATTGACCCTTACGGAAACCGTACTGCTGGTCACTGGGCAGATGGTGACCCTCTAGGTACCGCAGGAGTTGATGGTTAATGATGGACTCCATTATTTTCGAAAAAAAGGTAGTCGTCGGTAGGTAAAAGGTAGGTTATCGGCTTGTAGTTGGACAAATTTGAACGATTGCCTTTTTTAGGGATTGGGTGGACCAATGCTGCCTTCCATGATGTTGTAACTACGCCAAAAGAGTAGGAGACCCAAAAAAGACACATTAAAACCAGTGCCAACTCTGAAGTGCACATCTTGTACGTAAAGTGTTTTGCCAGAAGATCGGTTTTCTCCGTTGTGTCATAAGTGAACGAATTGTTTCCTATGTGCAGAGGTGGAAAGGATGACTTACAAAAATTCCCTTCGATAGCCTTGGCAAGAAACCAGAATGCTTGAGTTCCCGAAGGCACGCTGGTGTTTGCCACCACCACCATTGCGTCAACCCAAGCTTGGTAAGCTACTTACTTCATGCGAGAAGCTTTTCTGGAAGGTGGACCGAACCCGGGCCGACATTTGCCACCACAACATGCACAACACAACTTTAGTAACGAAATCAGCCAGTTGGCATGATGGGCGTTAAAATCGCCAAGTACGATGATCTCTGCGGAGGGGATCTGCTGCTGCACGAAGTTTTTAGTCATCTGAATGTGCTCAATGAGTCGGTCAGTTTCGGCATCGCCGCTTTGGGACCTATAGAGGCACGCATCTATAGACGCAAAGATGGTCGTCACTGTCTACACAGAGCCCTAAGATGAAGAGGTCTCTACCTTCAAGATTGCTGAGGCGACGAAAGCTGATATCATCTCTGACGTACACGCACTGTTTGTTCCTCTCACTCCGAAGGTTCAGCACTTGTGTACCAAGTGCTGAACCTTCGGAGTGGAGGGACACCTTAAGAGATGAGAAGGATCGTTGACGTCCTAAGCGACGGAGAGGGCCCTCTGTACGCTGTCACGGAACTCCTAGTTAAAACACATACAACACTCCTACGGGATCTTACATTAGTTGCGACTGACCGCACTACAATGACATTACGTTTTACAAAGCCGTTCTGGCAGAATTCAAAACTCGTGTATATACGAATCAGTTTGTCAAATTCTAGGGACTAACAAACACCGAAACTGAATACAACCTGAATAACGGACCGCTCAAAAAATATTTGACTGTCTTTTACCGAATTAACAGTGCCATGATTAACAAAAAAGTCACTTTGACATTTGCTAAGACACAATCAAACAGTGTTGTCATTGCAACATAAGAGTTAATACTACATCCAAAAACTAGTTATTGGAGCGGAGTTCCTTATGGGGTGTTGCGGAGGGCTACCCTAGCCGGATTAAATGTTTTTATATGATCTGCAAATAGTTGTTTTTTGTTCATTTTATAATTATAATTACCATTTTGTTCACACTTTTAAATTAATTAAATTATTTCGTAAACGACAAATTTTGTATAGCGCCATCTGTAAGTTGTATGTAACAACTACGGAGTAACTCCAGACAGAACTTGTTTCAGTAGAGATTAATTGCTAGGCGGCAGCACAAGTGACCTTTTTAATTATTTTTTACGTCTATCGATGAAAAATCGTAATAGAAAATGTATACTTGAATAGTTTTTTTAATACTTTTAATAGAACAATTTTTTTTTTAAATAAGATACGTCGTCCCTTTCTGGTGTCCCACACCAAATTCGGTTAAATCGCCCCAAACGTTCTCGAGTTTTAGCGAGACAAACAAACAGCAATAGATTTTTATTTATAAAAAGATGTAGGTTCAAGCTGTTAATCATAAATTCCTTCAATGCTTGACACGTAGCACACACAAATAAATACATGATAAAGTCATTAGAACAAGTTAAAAAAATTGTGTGCCCGCTTGGGTTCTGGTCGCCAGCACATACTCACGGGCATAACATATTACACGTTGTAAGTGAGTCCTCAAGGTGAAAAGTCCACTCTTTCCTTCGCACACAAATATTCAGAACAGGGTGATGATGGATCAAAGAGTGCAGTCCATAAACGCTTACGCGCTATTATGCCACTCTTCATTTTTAACAGACTTAAAAAAAGGTGGAGGTTCTCAATACGAACGTAAATATTTTTATAAATCATAATGGTTACAAAAACAAGATTTCGTTTTTTATTAAAGAAGGCTTAGTTACATTACAAGGAATGAATAGCCGACATCTTTCCATGCTCTCCGAGGGCTTAGATCCTACTCCCCATGGCAAAGACATCTTGAATATTGGTCGCAGACCCTAACCGCTAGACTTGTAGTACAAATAACGCAACCAATAAAATATAAATATCTTTATAAAGGTGAACATGATTACGCGATTCAATTACTAGGAACTCATGAGTTACGAATAGGTTCTAGTATAAGTGAAAAATTTTCAATCACAGAAACTCCTCAAAGCAAAATTCAACTTTATCTCCAAAGATCAAAGAATAAATTTACTAGCAAATGTATAGAGACATAGGCTTTTAGTAATAAGTTTAAATCTGTTCAGACAGCAGCCTCTGTGATTATTTCGTAAAATTATAATAAAATATGACACAATAGAGTGTAATGCTTTTATTCAAAGAATCTATATAAAATATACTTTTCATTTATGAAAAAAAAATCATTGAATAGCTTAAGTTTGTGTCATAAATTACAGTTAAAAGACAAACATCAGTGTCGTTTTGAGATAAGGGGCGTGACCCAACATCATTCATGTGTGTGAAAGGGAAGGAGATATATGTATATAATATTTATCTATAATACCTCTATACATTCATCACTGTTTAGTTTCTTTTACCACTACTACACTGACATGAGTGAAATAAGAAAGGCAAAAATGTTTTTCCTTTTTCACAGCATGCGTTTGAAGTTATCTTTGGAATTTAATCGTAAAAATATAAAGAATATGTAAAAACATTTCACATAAAATCACACATTCACAAGATTTTAGGTGATCGAATAACAGCGTAGTGTGTAGGCCAATCCTCCTATCTACTTTTACACCTCCCATCTTCGACCCCGTCTCTAACATTGAATAATGATTAAGTATATGTGATTTGAATATTCAAAACTTCGCGGAGTTTATAGTAGCGGCAGGTAGTAGTCAGTAAGAGATCTTTAGATTTTACCACAAAACTTAAAGGTTTTTTTTTATCGTTAGCGAGACACCAAACAGCAATGGATTTTTATATATAAGTAGTTTCTTTTTTTTTCAAATTAATTATTTACGTCTAATATAATCGATGTAATAATTCCAGAAGATTTGGCTAGGGATCTTAGAAGGATCCATAGTTGACCAAGCAGTCTATAATGATTAGAATATCATGAAACATAAAGAGTGTTATTGTTTCAACAAGTGAGTTTTCTTTGTTACAGCGAATGGATGCAGTCTTACCGAGGTTAGTTAGCGCTTCTCGGTGGAGAAATTCATTAGGAGTGGACAACGATTTAAAGTATTTTTTTCTCAAACGTGCAAGGAAATATTGTCATTATTTTTGAAAAAAGAACACGCGTATCTAATTTACGGACAGCGAAAAATATATCCATTGCAGGAGCGTTTTTTGAATTTGGAACATTACAACGCTCCAGCGATGTTGTATGAAACGGCGTGCTGGGGCTATTTTATTATTCTTTGATTGGAACTATTTTATAATTCTTGCCATACCAAAATCTCTTTGCTTCGTACAAATTGCGTTCACGTGGCTGTATGCGTAAATGCGTTTGCCTTTCGGCACAGATGATAAATAGAAAATCGGCGGCAAAGCTGAAAATTCGTCTTGATTTCTTATTTAAATATTTAATAAATATAAATAGAATAATTAAAATGATTTCCAACAGTTCAGAGAGTGAAATGAAAATTGATTGTACTCAACCAGATTTAAGATCAGAAGCCAAATTGGCAATGGAAAACCTGCTTCCAGCGAAGTCTCAAGAAAAATACTTGAAAGTATATGAACATTTTATGATTTGGAAAAACAATAAAAAAGCATTTTCTCTAAAACATATTTTTGGCGTATTTTAATTAGATTCCTAAATCTAAAAAGCCATCTCCATTATGGTCAAATTCATATGTCATCAATGTTCATTCATTCATACAGTTCATGTTAAAAACGGCATTAACTTGAAAAATTATGGAAATTAAACTACTTTTATTTCCCTGCATTCTTTTGAGAAAAGCACTACATATGCCTCGGTGGAAATGGCAATTGCCTCTCTGGTATTAGTGAAGTTCTCGCCTACGACTCGGCCTCCAAACTCATACTCGACCTGCAATTGCCTATTTCCCGGATGTTTATAAAAATTAATCGCTGAAATGTATGTACGCGCATAACTTACGATCGGCTGCTACATTTTTTTTTCTATTTGTTCATTATTTTTGTAGGACAAGGTTTGTATACAGGAAAACTAAAAAGATAACGGAAAAGTTATTTCTACTTGTCCGCAACTGTACACTGCCTGTGGGAAGCTGAGAAAAATACGTAAAAATGCGGTATGAAGTTCGCCGGGTCAGTTAGTTAACCATAAAATGTGGGTCACGCTCTACATTTTAATGTGACTCGTATAGAATTTACACGCATAAAATGGTAATTATAGAGAGACCGATCACGTACATTTTGCTTCTTCTATTGATTTGAATCAATAGTTTAACGTTTTACGTTCAAAGTTATTAGGATACAATGAAATACAAAGAGTTGGGAGTTGAATCAACAAGCTTAACTACGTCGTAGTAGCACGTGGGTTACCTTTCCCTCCACGTGCTTGTCGTACGACGTAACGAAGTGGAAAAGAGACAGCGCGTGGTGCTTTATTCAACATAAGTACATGCAAATCAATAGTTGAACATGCCAGGTTCAAGGTTATTAGTATCATGAAACATATAGAATAAATAAAAACTCCACCAAGTTTGTGCAGTTACACGTCAATAGTCAAACCTAATAGGTTCAAAGGATTCGGATATCATGAAACATAAAGAGTTCGCATTGCATCAACAAGTTCATGGTGTATAAGACAGAAAGAGACAGAGTTTAGTTCTACTCCATTTCCAAATCAATAGTAAAACCAACTAGGTGCAATGGATGCGGATATCATAAAACCTGAAGAGTTTGTTTGTTTGAATCAAGAGGTCGACTCCTCGGCCGTCCTATCTTAGCAAGTCCGAACTTCGCGCAGAGCGTTGCACAATATTTTTTTTAGGAACAAAATGGTGGCATGAGGATACTAAATTAGTTTTATTCAGAAGTTATTGTTTATATATTAATTGATTTTGATATTTTCTTTTTGACAGTTCAAGAAAGTTCGAAATCAGTGACGCCCTCACTCGTTACCGATCCGATTTGAAATGATAAGCAATTTTATTTATGAATAACTTTCAATCGATTTAATAAAATACTTTTAATTAAACAAGAAGATTTAATAAAATACTTTCAGTTTAAAAAAGAAAAATAATAATGTTAGATTGGAATCAGGACGATGATTTTTTTCATGTAATCGAGGACTCAGCTGACGAGTATAGTGTACGAGTTCAAAAGCTGGTGTTTTCCGTGTGGTCTCAGTTCTGACAATGCCATCTATGAGGAAACCCTATAAACGTTTAATTTGCATTAAGTATGTTTACGATAAATTGACAAAAACTCAATTCGTCAATTTATAGTTGTATTATTTAATATTTAATCATTTTACTTGTTTCATTTCTATTTCTAACTAGCTGAACCCCGCGGTGCTACCCGCGGTTATTGTTGTACCGCGAGTAACGCCGCGGGACAAAGTTAGTTTAAAAAAAGTAGCCTAAGTTACTCCCCGAATCATCAGCTACCTGCCAGTGAAAGTCCCGTCAAAATCCGTCCAGCCGTTCCAGAGATTACCCGGAACAAACAGACAGACAGACAGACAAAAAATTTTTTAACTACATTTTTGGTATATGTGTCGTGTATACATACACATGCATTGATTAAAAAGCTGTTATTTTAATATTACAAACAGACACTCCAATTTTATTTATTTGTATAAATTACGTATCTAGTTTGTTTAATAAATAAGTAGTAAGGTATGTGATTTTCTCAGTATATTTGTTCATAACTCTAGATTTAAACTTGATTTAGACTTTATCAACCATGCGTTTTAAAGTTAAGTTTCACTAAAGCATGCATAGTTACATTTTAAAGGAGTCGTCAAAAAGTAAATTAATTAATGAACAGCAACATTATTGTTCTTTACTTTTTGTTTTGTGTTTAATTGTTATACAGGGTAGAATTTTGTAATGCCACCTAAAGGGAAATTACTCTTAATATTGTAGATAGAAAATTTTACTGAAAGAAAACATTCTTTAAATTCCCTGTACTTTTATTTGATTTATTTTTATTGAATGCGATCAATCAATTTAGGAATATCTATATATAAATATATTTATCCGACGTATTAGTCATCACAGTACAGGCTCTACCTAGTTTGCAACCAGATGTACGTATGTGAGATAAGATGTGTAATATTAATGTATATTCTTAGAAGTTTTGATTCCTGTGAGGGATCTCATCATCACTACACGTTTATTGAAAAATTTACTACCTGCTTTTGATATTGTGATTGATTTTTAATCAATCAATCAAAAAGCCTTGAAGTTCAAGAGGACGTAGAGGTAGAGTTAGCAGCAAAACTAACGAACCTATCAATATCTATATGCTTATCACTACATTATATAGAACACTCTTAAGAACACGCTTACTCTTTAAGTTTCATGGTTTCCTGGTGATTCAGAAGTGAAACTAGGGCTATTGATTCGTTACAGGTGGTGACACATGCGCGTAGCATCTCTAACGGTTACATTTATATAAAAATAAAAAAAATAAAATAACGTTGTATATTCTGTAAGGCACATTTTTTATATATACTGCTATTATTAAAATGCAAAAGTTTGTAAGTATGGATGGATGGGTGGATGGATGGATGTTTATAACTCTTTCACGCAAAAACTATTGAACGGATTTGAATGAAACTTTACAATAATATAGCTTATACATCAGTATAACACATAGGCTACTATTTGCTGCGATAGCTGACATACACGCGGGCGGAGCCGTGAGCAACAAGTAGTACAATATGCATCTTGGGCCTCTTAAAGTGACTCTTTCCTGATATGAAGCATGAGCAGGTGATATAGCAATGTAGCATGGTGATCTATACTTTTCCAAATAATTTAAACCGTTGTTGTGGTTTTAACAAAAGAGTATAAGTCTATTTAAGTACCATAAGTGAACACAAAAGAAAATAGTATTTGAAATTCAATATTCTGATAAATTTGATTGCCTCGGTGGGACCATGGTAACGAATGACAGTGACCAAATGTTTGTATGATCTTCAATTATTTGTTTCGAAGGTTCGCAGTCTCCACAGAAATTTGACAACACAAAAAAAGGTTAAACAACACAAAAGTTGCCAACTTTTGTTTGGTGGAGACTCGGTTTTATATATAGTATCTTTTTCTGCACTCAAAATTTGTATTTATTCGTGGATGATGATGATGAATCGCGGAAATGTATGTACATAACTTCCGAACTCTTTTTTCTATGTGTTTGTTATTGTTAGGACATGGTTTGCATCAAAAAGTAATTAAAAGATAACCAGAAAAGTAATTTTTGTCTGTACACTACATAAATAAATAAATACTAAAAACAAGTTTTTCAGAACGGGAAACATTTACGAAAGAAAAATATGACGGTACGAAGTTCGCCGGGTCAGTTAGTAAATAATATTTATTATTGTTATTATTATGGACTTTTTATTTTCCTTAATATTTGGTTAATATACCATAAATTCAGTTCTTTTAATTACAAAAATAATTCAATACAAAAATTAAAAACTACATTTGAAAAAAAAAGAAAAAATAATTAAAATAAAATCTGCACAATATTATATAATTTTATGTTAGATAATTATTGAAAATTGCTTAACTATTAAATATATGACATTGATTTTATCATATTATGTATTATTTATTAATTAAGAACTTAATGCTCCGTTCCATTAATCTTTGACATACTTGTAGTTTATTTTTCGTTTGAATGTTACATATCCAGGTTTGGCAGCCATGTGTGACATGGTAAGATACAGGTGTCCAGAACCAACTTCTTTAGTTTTATGAGGAGATTTGATTTTAATATTTCTTTGTGGCTGCAGAACTTACTTCATGAATTACAAATTCGCCTGTTTAGTTCATCCTGAAGTTCTACTATTTTTTAATGAAATTAATCTACCCAAATATATGAACTCTTGTACATATTCTAGTACTACATTATTTTAATAAGCATAATAATTTTCGGGTAGGCCGGTGTCCAGCAGTGAATGACGATGATGACTATCTACAATTACAGGAGTATAACAACGTTGTGTTAGACGGTCGAAACAATCATCGTCGTCATCAGCCCGTTGCAGTCCACTGTTGGACATAAGCCTCTCCCAAGGCACAATATTACACTCAAATATCACAGGGAGAGAGAGTTTAGAAATTACGAATCTGTGTTAATTTAGGGTACGATTGAGTTCATTAAGTTATTTTAGTACAAGATGAAAATAATCTATTGTATTTTACATTGTCACAAATAGTAAATGGATGAGAAATTCCAAATCATCTTAATTTATTTACGTATCCATTTATTTCTTGGTCTCTTAAACCAAAATTGATTTATATATTTTCCTGTGTTGCGGGAAATGTTCGAGTTACGTTTATCCGCACCAGTACCAGGATTTCATAACAGCGGCGGAGTTAATATTTGTACCCATTCACGTGTAGAAACAGGACGATCTCGAAGAATGAATAGGCAAATGAGCTTCCTCTCTGTCAGGTGCATGTACGAGTATAATATTCTCATTATTGGTTTATTTCGTTGACCAGTCTGATATATTATTATAAAACGGTTTTATTTAACTTGACCTGGTTGTCGCTTGGGTCTAATCTTGTAATTGAAATTTAACTCTTTTCCTGTTTTATTGAAAGTAATGTACCAAAAACTAAAATATTATTCATTATTTTCAATAAAACAGTTTAATTTATTTTATTTTACATTTATTTTATATATATACAGATTTACTAGTTAAGTCGATTACCGTTAAGGGCGTATAGTTTACATTGTTTCTGTCTGATTTCAGTATGAAACGCCTATATAATCGCTTTTTACAAAAAAAAAACCGGATTTACGGCTGCGTAAGTCTTATTATTACTATTACTTTATTTTTACATCCTAAGGATGAATGGATGTTTGGATGGATGTTTGTTACTCTTTCACACAAAAACTACTGAATGGATTTGGATGAAACTTTACAGTAATATAGCTTATACATCAGAATAACATATAGGCTACTATTTGCCGCTATAACCGACATATAGGCGGGCGGAGCCGCGGGAAACAACTAGAGTATAATAAGATGATTTATGACCTTATAAACCAAAATTGAACGTAATTTAAAAATAAATCCTTGTAGAGAATTAAAACTAAAACACTACCTAAAAACTACATGCCCTTAACGGGTTATTGAACTTCTAAACTTTCCGTTTCACTTACTTCACTCTCATTTTGTGGCGTCACACAGTCCACGTGCTACTGTGTAAACAAACTTTTGCTGGAACAGCTCTCTACGTTTTATGATATCCTGATCATTTAAACCTACTAGGTTCAACTAATGATTTGCATCAACCTGGTGAAAAGGTACCATATTGCTGTCTCTTACTTTCTTTGTAAGTCGATACAAGATGGATACATAAGTATTTAGATGACCATGTGCTTCGATGTAAACAAACCTGTCGGTTCAATATAAACTCTCTATGTTTCATGATATCCTAGTCAGTGACAAGTTAAATTGGGTAGACTGGTAAGAGTTAACTATGTGCAAATAAATCACTTGTAACTCCTTGCATCTAAACTTGAAATTTTAAATATATTCATTTGCTGTTTCAATTCATCAATTACGAGCAAACGAAAGAAAGTAGAAGCAGTGTAACTTATTTCTGTAGAGATGGTGGTAATGGTTTTAATCTAAATCATAATGAATATGTTTTGGCTTATTCTCAACGAGCATAAATCAGTAAAAATATAATAAGTATTGTTTGCTGGAATAAATATTTAGATTGTAAAAGAAAATTTAGTTTTTTTGTTTGGGCAAAATATTGTTTGCTACTGGTACTGGTTAAATATAGAGTTTTGGTATGCCTTTAGAAAGTTTTCGTTTAGTAGTAGATGATGGTAGACCATAAGGTATGTTTTCTCAAAAATAACCATTATGAATAAAATGCGGTTTTCTTTATATTCAATACATAACAATTATTTATGAAGAACCCCGAGGTCTTGCAGCCGATGCTAAATATTAATAATAAATATTTAATATCTGCCATACATCGTAATAATTTCAAAATAAAATAGTATCTTCTTAAAAATATATAGGTCATTTGATAAACAAGTTCTAATTTAAAAGATTCTAATTACACATAAATAGACAGTTAAAAAGTAATGCACTAAAAAACCTGAAGCAGCGCAAAGTCTGGCTAACTAATGCCCATTTTATACTATTAAATTTGTTATACAAACTTATTAAAGAAATCTTAGATGAAACAATACTTAACTATTAAAATCCATTCAGTCAATTAGAAGATATAATATGAGGAAATTTAAAAAAAACATGCAGTATACGTGGTAACAAAAATGTCACTAAAGAGTTGGTATTTTTGTTCCGCTATTAGGAAAGAAAGAAAATTGCAATGTTTATAGAGAGAAGACGGTTAAAAGGTGTTTTGAAGATACCTACAGGTTATGTACCTACTAGTAACACATGTACCAAGACCCCATAACTACGAAAGAGTCCTGTGTATAAATATGCCAATTTACATGTTATTTATGTATTTTTGATAGGTGCAGCCGCAGCCAATCTTTACTCTCTCACTTTATGTGTGTTATGAATGCAAGGCGCAGTTCTATGTGTGTTGATTTTCCCTTTCATTCGATTCAATGACGAAGAAGAAAGAAAAAACATGATAAAGTGTTTACACAAGTCCTATACACGCACATTAAGTGATTTTAAATTGCGATTCTATAGTGGCATTTATATACGATTGAAAAACGTTTGTATTATCTGTAGTTGCAAGTTTTTTGCCCTAACAGATACCTCTAACAGGTAACTTATCAGTTTCTAGTGATTGAAACATATGATATTGATGTTATCTTATACATAATAACATGTATGTAAGTTCACAAAGTCAAAGATTTTATGGTATTCATGTATATATATCACATAAGGTGTTAAACATACTTTTGGCTTCTAAACACATTATTTTGTAAGGCACAGTGATTTTCTTGATAAAAAAAATAATAAATGTTTTTTTATATAAGTTCCATATAAACTTTCATACGCACATGCATAGCTAGCACAGTGGATAGCTGTGAATTTGAAATTGCAAACAGACATTTCAATTTTATTTATTTGTATAGATTAGCAACCTGCCAGTTTCCCATTCTGTGAGAAGTATGTGTATATTATTATATGGAAATATTATCTCTTTTACTCTAATGCTAGCTAACTTGACTGATAATTAATTATTTGTACTGTTTTAGTTCCAGCTCTCGTTAGTTTTTTTTCGTGTACTTAAGTTGCATAGTAAGTAACAAATTAACAACCATCTATTTTAAATTTGTATAATTCACCCAAATTTGTAATGTTTTCTATTTTATAGATTCGCTTTTGTTCAGATTTTCAAGTTTGTACCGGTACGATTTCTGGAACTTTCTTTCTTCCGCGAAAATCTTCACTGAAAACAGAATCGTGTGAACAAAGCTGTGAGCTCAATGGAAGCTCTTTATCTTTTATGCTTTCCGAATCACCATACCTCTGGTAGGTTCTACTATTGATCTGCACCTGCACTGACTTGGTGAGTAGAACCATCATGCGCTCTCTTTCAAACTTAATCTTTATATATATAATTCTTCTGTGAGTGTGTATGTCACTGATGTGTATGAGATTCACAATTTTGTCCGCTGGACAATGTTTTTTTAATTAATTTTTAATTTATTAGTAGTTATGGCAAAACGACGTTTGCCGGGACAGCTATCTTTATATATATATAATTCTTCTGTGAGTGTGTATGTCACTGAGCTACTCTCAAACGACTGGACCGATTTGATGAAATTTTTTGTGTGTGTTCAAGGGGATCTGGGAATGGTTTAGATTCACAATTTTGTCCGCTGGACAATGTTTTTTTTAATTTATTAGTAGTTATGGCAAAACGACGTTTGCCGGGACAGCTAGTACTTTATAAAATAATTGAAAATAAATTCACTACCTTTGGCATCAAGTAACACACACTTGCACTCTAAGTCGTGTATTAAATCTCTTTAAAGTCATTTACGCCAAATTATTAACATTCTTTTTCCTTTTTTAAGGAAAGGCGGCAAACGATCTTACTTATCACCTTTTTTTATGGAATAAGGGGCAAACGAGCAGACGTATCACCTTATGGTAGGCTATTACCGCCGTCCATGGGCACCCGCAACACCAGAGGTGTCACAAGTGCGTTGCCGATCTTTGTGGGATGGGGAAAGGGATATGGGGAGGGGTTAGGATATGGGCTTCCGGTATCCTCACTCACTCGGTGAAACACAGCGCAAGCGCTATTTCACATTGGTTTTCTGTGAGGCCGTGGTATCACTTCGATCGAGCCATCCCATTCATGCCAAAGCATGGCTCTCCAGCGGTAGCCTGACAGTAAGCGATTACCGCCAGCCATGGACAAGTGCGTTGCCGGTCTTTTAAGAAAGAGTACGCTCTTTTTTTGAAGGTTTAAAGGTCATATTGGTCCGGGAATACCCTCAGGCGTTCATTCCATAGTTTTGTTGTGCTAAGCAGAAGGTTTCTGGAAAATCTCAGACTGCCAGCCATCTAAATGATGGGGATGAAACAGCCATCGCGTAAGACGGTAACGGAAAAAGGCAGCGGGGATGAGTTCGAACAATTTCTCGGAGCACTCTCCATAGTAATTGCGGTAGAAGATGCACTGAATTGAAAGTTCTTGGTAATCGACGATTTGAGTCGCTCTCCGCTCAATGCGTTTCAGAGAGAGGAGGTGGTATCGGAGTGCCCCCGCCCAAAGATGAGGACAGTATTCCATGTGAGGACGACCCTGCGATAAAGCAATAGGCAGTGGGCTGGAATGAAATACTGCCTCGATCTGTTGAGCACACCAAGGTTCTTCAAGGCCAAGTCACTTATACACTTTTTAAAAAGTGTCTTCACTTTCTTATTCTACGTGCGTTATACACTTGTTATTTGTTCTGAGAATAATTATAACAATTATTTGTTGTTTGCGTATTGTCGCTTTGATGAATTTTTGAACTAGAATTAACACACAATTGGAAGAAGCATGAGTATTTTTGAACGCAAAACACTCAACATTTAGAACGTCTAAAAGATTAGATTAATCTAATCTAGTCCATATAAAACACTGGCTTTTGCAGTTGTGGTTTTTTTTTTGTTGGTTATCTCAGTAAAGAGTAGCCTATTTCCTTTCTCAAGAATCAAAGTATCTCCATGTTAAATTTTATTTAAATCGGTGTAATGGTTTGGCCGTGAAAGCAGGACAGACAAACAGACAGAGTTACTTTCGAACTTATAATATAAGTATGGATATGGATTATACAATGGCAGTTTTGATCTGATAGAAGAAAGTACCCACCGTGTAAATAAAAAGGTTTGTTTTTAAAATAATATTTTATATATGCACATGTAAATATATAAGTATGTTGTTGTGTCTACTCAAGGGCACAAAAGTTTAGCATTTATTTGTGTTCCTTCCATAGATATTATATTATCATATAATTCTCGTGTCACGTTGCTGCTCACGATGTACTCCGAAACTGTATAATCTTTTTCATGTTATTTTTTTTTGAATATGTGTTTTGCTAGTATATTATACCTAGTTGACATAGATTGAAATGAGTATAACTGAAAAAAAAACTTCAGTTACTCCCTGCATAAAAAACTGAATTAAACGTTACAAACACATTGCTTTAAATTTTTCAAATGAGTTCATAATAAGTTCCCAATTTTCCAGAAAATTACGTTAACTGTAAACTAACGGGAACTTTAGTTTTGCTCTTATCATTCCCTACCAGGCGCTCAGAGAAATGTAAAAGGTGTTTGTTATTGATAAATGAAGCACGTGCTTTCTCTTTCCCATCACTTAAGGTGCTTTCTCTTTTCCTTCAATGAAATACTAAAATGGAAAATACAAAGGACACGTGTCAAAGACGCGCGCATGCGTGTTTAAGGATTTTCGTCTAGCCAGTTTAGTAATTCATACTAAAGTAAGTTCTATCTCCAACAGTAGGCTACTAAAAGATATTGTGACGCATATTTTACTATCTTCAGAAATGCCCTGCACTATAATAGAGATAAAATCATGAAGTAGGAGGCCCGGTGGAGTGATGATCTACGCAAGACGGTTGGCATGAGCTGGATGCGAGAAGCCGAGGAGCGAACCAAGTGACGTGCAATTGGAGAGGCCTATGTCCAGCAGTGGACTGCGATAGGCTGATGATGAAATTTGCTCTCCGAAACATAGGCGTAAAATTTTCATACCCCGGACTGTTAATAAAAAAATATTGTAAGAAAAACTCAACAACACAACCTGACCCGGAAATTGAACCGAAGCCCATTATTTGGCAGTAGTATACACTAACGGCTAGACCATTGAGGCATTCAAATAAAAGTTAAATTTGAATATGATAGCATGGGAACAGGATAGAATATAGAATAGGAACTTGACCGTGTGTGTGAGGCCTATGGATAGGTCCCTTGTTGCTCTATGTATCCATCAAATAAAATAGCAGGCAACAGACTCTTCAAAGGCATTTTGTACTGCCTCTCGGGAATTGAATTTTTCACCTACAAAAATGCCTTTGAAGAGTCTGTTACCTCCCGTCCAGCTGATTTTTACAAGAAGGGCATCCATAAACTGCCAATGCGTTGGCAAAGGTACGTCGATTCCATGGGTGATTATTTCGAATAACAGAAATAAAAAAGTTTGAAAAAATAAGTAGTTTCACTTATTGCATACAAAACGGCAATTTCATAGGTAAAGACCTATTATATTGTACGTGTAGTCTATCTGATCTCTGCCACAGTTATGAGAGCCTGGTATAGATGTGAAAGATAGCCACCTACTATTAAAAAATTACTTCATCTTAGCTACGTTTTAAACATCAAACAATAATTTTAAAGCATCATTTTTAAATAACAATTATTTTATTGATATGAGTTATATAGATGAACTGATATTTGTCTTTTTTGTAATATAATGTGAATAACACATACCGTAGAACGTGCAAATATGTAACTAAAGTTGATGGGTAGATAGATAGACAATAAAAGTTGAGAAACGAACACATCTCAAGTTTTATACCGAATATATTGATCGATAACAAAGTCATTTCCAAGTTTACCTCTTTATTATTTGCATAGATAATATAATTATATAGAATGCTTTATTTTTGGACGAAGTTATTCCAAAAGGGGTAATATAATTCAAAATATAAAGTATTCTCTAGAAGCAGTCCGCACCTCTCAAATAAATATCATAGTGATAACTTATTAATTTTGTCTTCACAAAACACATCTCTGTGTTAGATCTCTTAGCAAATTAATCCTCAGGAGTGAGTGTTAGTAAAAAAAAATATTATTATTCTTAACAATATTCTATATTATAAACATTAGTAAGTACTTGAATAGTTTTCCAAAAGGATCTCTGGAATTTCCGTTTCACTCAATGCAGTAGTAAAGAAAGAGACAAGAATGAAAATCAAACCTGGCTGTATTATCTACCCTTTCCACGAGTCTCTTTCGCACATTAAACGAATCACGTCTCTTTAAACTGTAATTCATGACATAAACTTAAGTTATTCACGTAAAATTTTATGATTAATACTATGCACACATAAAGTAGATTCATTCATGAAAAATAGTCTACTCGAATGTGTCATAATTTATAAGAATTTTATGAAAATATCCCAAAGGTGGCAGTTTGGACAGATTTGTACTTAATATTAAAAGCCATAGCTCTGAAACTTTCCTTGCAAATTTATACCTTAACCATTGGAAATATGGTTGAAATGTGTTTTACAAAGTATTGTTTTCGCTAAAACTGAAATCTCTTCAAATCTTATGAGTTCCTAGTGATTGAACCGCGTGGTTGCGTTACCGCACTTACGTAGTTGCGCATAACGCAAAGGTTGATTGACCCCGTTGCGTTATGCTGAACATAACTCGTGAACACGAAATCGTGTCCGTCCTGAAGCCGTATTTTTATAATACCTAACGTGTAGCACCCAACCTTTTTAGTTTAATTACCCGACTACGGCAAAGCCAAAGGAGGGTTATGATTTTGACAGGCTATGTATGTTTGTATGTATGTAAGTATGTTCATTTGTTCCGTCATAGCTCCTTAACTTGTGATTAGAACTGGACAAATGAGATGTCGGTAGAAGCGTGATGATCGTCTGCTGATTATAGGCTATATGACGTGTCACTGAATCTAATGTGGCGCCCTCTAGACGACATAAAGTACTGTATTGAAAAATAAATTTTAGATAAATATGTCGTGTTTGGTATCATTGGAAAGGGTGTTACTTGTATATTCCAAAAATATATATATGTTATTGGCATTTTCTCGTGACTTTGTGCGTATTTATTCGATAATTGTGATATTCTATCTATCTATCTATCTATTTCTATGGTACCTATTTAAAATATACTTTGCAAAGAAAATAATATTGAAGAGTCACCAAAACATTTTAAATAAAAAAAAGTCAAAACTAAAACCCAATTACGATACAAATACGATTGTGTTTAGTTTTTACTTTTTTTTTTATGATGATCATTTTTTATTATTATTAAAGCTAGAAAGTACCAAGTAAACCAATTTGTTCAGTACACGCTTTGGTTCAGTGCAAAATACCGTATTTTTAAATATAAAAAACGTAAATAATTTTGAAGATCCTGAAAATACATAATATATAATCTTTTAGTATTATTTTACTGTCATTATTACTCATAAATGTGTAAAGTTTCGTACAAATCTGACCTTAAAAAGTAGAAAAAATAAAATAAAATAAAATATAAAAAAACAAATATCAAAATCAAAGATTCCGTCACTCGTATGTACCTTATTTATTCCTTTTCAAATAGAAAAATACTATTGAAGTGGTGAAATAAGTAATTATTGCTTTTGACCAATGTAGTTAACGTAGTATTAGATTATTTTTATTTTAAGCTTTTTTAAGATTCAACTGTCTCGTTTTTTGTCTGTAATCAAATCTTACAAGGTAAATTTGATCTACTTCCCGATTTCCGATTGAGCAGAAATTCGAAATATACCTTCAGTCCTGATGACAATGCAATTATATATAGCCGGTATTATTTATTAATCTAAAATTATCGCGGTAACAAAACGGCGGCGTACATATTGCTAAACAATCCAATATGGGTAACAAATGAAAGGACTTAAAGTATTTTTTTTTATTTACGAGGTTTTATACCTTGTAAATAAAAAAAATACTTTAAGTTAAGCTTGTTTTTTTTTTAATCGATGCTTGTTTTTTTTCTATTGTAATTTTAACTAGCCCGCGCCCGCGTTTATGTTGTTTATCGCAGTAAAGAACATTATACCAAGTTTAATCTAATCAGTGCAATAGCTAAGCCTTGAAACCATAACAGAAAGACATAGTTACTTTCAAAATTTTGATTAGAATGAGAGTATGGATTAATGAAAGCCACATCTTATGACTTTGATTTCACGTTTAAATTAACTGTACTGAGAGTCAGTTTCAATAGTTCCTGATATATTTTCATATACGAGTATCTGCCATTAAACAATATTTAACAGATTAAAGTTGTTGATAAATACATATATACCTGTCATATATGTATCCATACAAGACTTGTCAAACCAATATCTGTAGTTTTTTTATGGAATACCATTGGTCAAGCAATAATTACTTATTATACCTCCGTATGTATGTATGGACCGCCTGTATCCTCACTCACTCGGTAAAACATAGCGCAAGCGCTATTTCACACCGGTTTTCTGTGAGGCCGTGGTATCACTCGGGTCGAGCCGACCCATTTTGTAAATTTCAAAATCATGTAATTGATCAACAGGTGAAACTATCCTTTACCATTTAATATGTTATAGTTCACTAGCAACCCGCTCCCGCTTCGAAACGACTGTATAACTGAAAAATATAATAAAGCCTATGTTACCCCGAGTTGATGTGCTGCTTAATTATTTCTGACGTCTTCAACAAATATCGTTATATCTTAGCCATTTTGTTCAAACATTTAAAGAATTATTGACGAAAATCTTTCTCAAGATTAACTCTATCTATTGATAAAACTGTGTATTTGTTTTATAATTTGTAGTGATTACAAAAATGATTAGGCCAGGTAAACAAGTACATCACTCTATATGAGCTACCATCACTTTTATTCCGTAACGATCACTAATATTTGCGTCACCTCCTCCAACAAGGCCAAAGTTCAGACGAGGTCACAGGCAATTGGTTCCCACAACTCAGTCAATGTCAGTGAAAATGAGGTTGCACGGAGCATACACGTGCTAAGATGTAAATGAAATAGAGGCTGTTATGCTGCAGATTTAAATTCAATAAACCTTAAACTAAATGTGACAATTTAAATTACTGATCAAAGAAAACTACTATTGATAGTGCACTTTTTAGATTTTTTACAACGAAGTACCTACACATTGTATTGGCTCCATGAAATATAGCATTTTTTCTTCTATGTTTTCAATTTGATTTGGTTTATAAAATAATAATTGCTTTCGAATCTTATCGAACTAGTCTAATGAATTTAAAAATTTAATAAATTTATTTTGAAATGTATTATGTTGAAACAATATCTTTTAAATAAAAATTCAATAATTTCACCTAAGCCAAAATGTCTTTTGAAACAGTCACTACTACTCAAGAAAATTAATGTATCCAATATTAGTACAAGTGATGAGTACTTATCTAGTTGTTGTATACTGAGTTAAGCAATGAACATTTTAAAAGTTGCGCCAAAAAAGATTTCTTCACTTTTGGTTTCAATTAATTCAATATCAAAGAGAGAGGTGAAACAGAATCAACGCTGACTATTCCCTACTCTTTCCACGAGTCGCCCTCACACCCACAAACAATATCGGATCACGCCCCCTATTCCAGGACGACGTTGATATTCGTTTTCTTTAAACTGTGATTCATGACATAAACTTGAGTTATTTACCTAAAATTTTCTGATAAATATGAAGAACATATTATGTAGATTCATTGAGTAAAAACATTAACACTCCATTGTGTCACAATTTTGTAAAATTTCACGAAAAAACCTTATAGGTAAAGGTTTGAACAGATTTATACTAAACAATAGAAGCCTATATCATAATACTATTAATTCACAAATTTATACCCTAACTCTTGCAGATACGGCTTAAATATCTTTGGAAAATATATGCAGGTGCGAATTTTCGGGCAAAACTGAAACCTCTTTATACCTTATGAGTTCCTAGTGATTGAACCGCGTGCTTACGTTGTCGCCGTCAATCTATGCGTTAAATTGAGAATACAATTAAATTAAATTCATTCGTGAAAGTACGAATGAAATTATTTTACAGGTTCCAAAATGTGTACGCTTCAAATTGTACTAAGTTTCAGCATCTGTAATGACTAAGAAATCGTTTATTTCAAACAGTATATTAGGAAGGTAAATAAATCAAAACAATTATGTTTCCCATTTAATACATTCACTGTAGGAGCCAAATTTATTTTTTTTGTTTCTTTCTAACCCGCGCAAATTCGTGTGCGTGTCTAAAATTTATATTTTATACCAGTGATTTTTTGGCTCAGTATTAGTATGCTGTTGTGTAGCCTATATATTTCCTCGTTATATGTACTATCCAATACATAAAGAATTATCGAAATTGTTCCAGCCGCTCACTGGGACCAGGTGTAATTCAGTTATTATGCAAATATGTTATCATGGTTTAATATATCTCTTAAAATTATATATTTACACGAACCTTACCTTTGAAAATTAAAATCGCTTATGAGTTGTGTACTGATTTATTTTTTCAAACATGCAGCACTTTGTACCGCACTAAATATTTATATAAGTAAAGATGATAAAGATGATGATTTTTATACATATATATACAAATAAATAAAATTGAAGTGTCTGTTTGCAATTCCAAAGTAACAGATTTCCATTAGATATTTATGGAAGTATATTCACATACATATATACATATACTTCCATAAATATTTAATGGAAATGAAAATATAAAAAATCGTCTGTCTGTGACTAATCTCTGAAATGATTTTCATTTGCAGATAGTTTATGAAATAGGGAGTTTAATTATACTAATTTTATTTAAGAAAAATTCAAATAAATATTAAATAAATAAATATTTCCGACATTTAAACATACAACGCCATCTATTCCCACAGTTTGTATTATGAGTACTAGACAACTGAAATAAATAAACGTATCCTTTTTTTGTAAGTATGATTCAAAACAACAAAATTGATAATACCGCGGGGCACAGCTAATATTAAAGAGGTACTCTAAAGTCAGTACTGACACAAAGTGGTCTATAAATAGCTTGTAACTACCAAGAGATCATAACTGTAAAGGGATTCATCGTACGACTCGGAGTGCAAATGTGCAACTAGAATTGACAAGCGACGGTACAAAAAGTAGGGACCCACTCTAGTCTATTGCGAATGCAGACAATGCAACAATGCAGCATGGCAACGCACACTATGGCGGCCTATTGAGATGCTTTAACATCATTTGGTCTACAGTTTCACATTCACTACCGAAACACGACAGCACGATATTTGACCGAGAGAAGAAAATACTTAGCATTTCCTCCGTGCCGCCAATTATATTCCTTATCCTTTCTACTAGTCTCTTTCGCACACCGATTGGTGTCGAAACACGCCCCTATTTTAAAACAGTATTGTTATTTCCGTTTAAACTATAATTCATGACAGAAATATGAATCTTTACAAAAAATAAATTATAATAAAAGAAGATACATGTCCCATAGCTTAATTGAACAAAAATAAAGTATTCGTTTCTGTCACAGTTAATAAAAAAAAAGAAAGTAAGTCGAAGGCAGCATTTAGAACAAATTTATACTTGATACTAAAAAGCCCTATGTATCCGTATGTTTACTTGCAAATTTATATTTTAACCTTTAAGGGTATGGCTGAAATATGTTTTGCAAAGTGCTTGTAGTCGCCAGTGTTTTCATGAATTCTAAACCTCTTTTTAACCCATGAGTTCCTAGTGATATTAAAACTTGTTGTCAAGCGTCGCTGAAATGTTATTCAATGAATTTGTGAATAACAATCGTCTCCCGTGAATATCAATGATTTATTTGTAACATTTTCAACAAAAGCATTTCGAGTATAGATTATTTTAAAGACTTCATCTTAAAATATACCACTGCATTTAAAACTACTCGACCTGTGCCCACTTCTTCGACTTGATTTACAAATACTGTTATTTTGAAATTATTATTTTGTTCAATAAAAAAATACACAGCCTATGTCACTCCTGATTGTGTCAATTTTTGTTGGTGAAATAATTTTCAGGATCAGATCTGTGCTTCCGAAGAAGGTTATCGGTCCCTCATAACCACGGAGCAAATACAAAGCAATGCATTTGTATTTGCTCCGTGCTCATAACCATACAAACAAAGTTAGAAACATTACCTCTTTATAAGTATTATTAGTATATTAGTATAGATTGCTTATTTTCCTTATGCAATAGGAAAATAAGCAATCTATACTACCGATTTTTTAGACTCGGTTGTGAAATGTAAAAAAAAATATAATGTCACTGTTCTGTTACACCTAAGTACCTAATTATATAGTTCGCAGTTCAATATTATTCAGTTATGTGATGCAAGATCCATAGTTTCAGTGTGCATATTTCTCTATTTGGTTTCCAAAACATATTTTAAAACATTTTAAGTATCACTCAGATTTAACTTAAGAGATAAATTTGTATTGAAATAATTCATTGGATATTTTTTTTAAAACTGATAATCTTGAAACTTTCATTAAAATAATCTATTTCAGTATCCATGTTCACAATCATGAAAGCTCCAAAGATACATCCTGTTTCTTATATTATCCTGGTCTTTTAGTATGCAAAATTATAGCTACAGGTTTTCTTTAGCGTTTACTCGCAAATGATTTACGTACATTTTGCCAACAAATTATTGAAACCCCTTATTAGATTAGATTCATAGATATTAGATTCCCTAACTCAGCAACATCTCTCCTCTTCTCTCACTCTGGTGGAAGGAAGGACTTCTTCACGAGACTAGATCCATCAGAGTGGGACTGGGAGAGACTAGGACTGTCTCGGTCCGTCAGGCCCAAGTTCTGCACACAACTCAGGCGAATGATAAACGTAGGGTGTTAGGCCTTTATTTATTTACTTATATATCTTTATTGTATACATAAAATGACAAAAAAAAACATAACAAAAGATGATAAACAAAGGTGTAAGTAACAATTGGCGGTATTATCGCTCACGGCGACTTCTTCCAAACGACCTTAGTATGAATATTGGGTTTATATGATTTGAGGCAGTTTATACACTAGTAACACACCATTACGTGAATATTTAAACAATAAATAAATTTATACAAAAGAGATGCATACATTCAAATACACATATGCATTTACACACATGTACATACACACATACAGACTTTATTACATATATTTAAAAAAAAAAACTCCTGTTAATTTTACTTTCAATATCATGTTGTGTGATTACGCTAGTGTACCAATTAGTACTGAACCAACATTTATCATAAAAAAAATTATGCTTTGTTTGTTACCTGTGTAATTGCCTTAATAAATAACTAAAAAAAAGTAATGTATAATGAAACTGAAATTATTCATAGTGACGGATTCTTCACCAGGTTTTTAAAATCGACAAGGTTTTAGCTTTTAGGATAGTCTCCGGCAAGCTGTTCCACAGTCTTACTATTTGCACAGTAATAGATTTGTTGGCGAACTAAGTGGAGTATTGTGAAATTTTTAATTTCAAATTCTCCGATGACCTCAGGTCCTTACAATGTGTATTTTGCAAGAACTGAAAACGTTTTAAGATAAAAAGATGTGTGAGGATGGAACAGAACTCTTTATAAAAGAGAAAGAATAATAAAATTCCGGTGAAAGCGTATTTGTAGCCACTTGAATTTAGCACGATACTCTGAGATATGGTATTACTTGCGTAACCCCAATATGAATCTGATGCAAAGGTTTTGATGTCGCTCAAGGTTATTTAATTGGTCTTCGGTGAGATCTACATCTTTCTAACGAATCCAGCCAAAGAGATCAAGCCCCTGAGTTATTCTCTGCAGAAAGCTAATTGGAGATTCTTTAAAACGGGAATTGACACACGCAGTTTTTGTTTATATGTACGATTAGGCCGATAAAAGTGGCTAATCTACAATCGAATCCTCCCTCTTAATGTATGGTTTTAGCTGTAACCGTGGTGGGTTGATGACTCGAAGGGGTTGTCACTCCTAAAAAAGTTTCTGAATTGCAAAGTATGTAAATCCACCACTGTAAATCATTATCATAATGGTAAATTATAATTTATTATGATTAATCAACAACAGTTCTTTCCACTGCTGGTCTTTACCTATGAAAGTGCCGTTTTGTATGCAATAAGTGAAAGTACTTATTTTTTCAAACTTTGCCAACGCATTGGCAGTTTATTGATCCCCTTCTTGTAAAAATCAGCTGGACGGGAGGCAACAAACTCTTCAAAGGCATTTTGTACTGCCTCTCGGGAATTGAATTTTTTACCCACTAAAAAGTTGTCTAAATTTTGGAAAAAGTGATAGTCGGTAGGTGCAAGGTCTGGTGAGTATGGCGGATGAGGGAGAGCTTCCAATCCCAGCTCTTGCAGCTTGGAGACTATCTGTTGCGCAGTATGGGGTCGCGCGTTGAAGGAGCAGTGGGGACGACCTATTGACCAAAGCTGGTTGCAGATGTGCAAGCTTCTCCATCATTCTCCAGTTCTTCACAGTACACATCTGCATTAATGCTCATGCCGTTTTGTAAAATCATCACCCGCACAGTACACCACCAAACAATGTCCATCACCTTTTTAGGGGTCATTTTTGGTTTAGGGCATTGCTTTGCTGTGCTGAACCATGTGCTGAACCAGGGTCTAACCAACTTGCTGAGTGCTTTCGATTGTCAAACGGAATCCATTTTTCGTCGCACGTAACATTTCGTTTCAAAATTCCTTCATTTCTTTGCCTGTTGAGCAGCGCAAGGCAGGTCTCGACGCGTACGTTGCGCTGGCGATCGTTAAGGTCGTGGGGCACCCATCTATCAAGATTTTTTACCTTGCCAATTTGTCGCAAAAGGATCAATATTGTTTTGATGCTGAGATTAAAAGCTGCCGCTAGCTCAGCTGTAGATTGAGTTTCGTCAGCTTCCACAATCGCCTTTAATTCATTATTGTTAACCCAAGTCTCCGGACGACCACGAGCTTCATTTTTCAAGTCAAAATTTCCAGAACGGAACCGGGAAAACCAATAACGGGTTGTGCGTTCGTTTGTACAGTTCTCTCCGTAAACGTTTTTGATGTAACGTGCCGTTTGTGTCGCGTTGGTGCCACGACGGAACTCATATTCCATAATTACACGAATTTTTAAAGTATCCATTATGACGAAAAATGTTAAAATGTAATGAAAATACAACGCTAATAAAAAAACAAAAGACTGAGTTTGTAAATATAATGTCATGGTTTTAAAACAAAATAAATTTGAATTTAGAATACAGAGCCATTACAAACTTTTTTTTTTATTTGAAATGACCAGTACTGAAGAAAGGCAATTTCATAGGTAAAGACCTAATATCACTAGAAAATTTGAATCTTGGAAATTTGAAATGGTTAGAAACAAAAGTATTTTCTAAAACAAACGACTCGTACCTTATGTCTAATTATTTTCACATTTCAACTCTGTGTCGAGAAACCATGTCGAAACACTGTGTCATTTCAACAGCGCGAACTTCAGTAGCTTTCATAATTGTTTACCAGGCGGTAAGAGAGGCTTAGAAGGTATACTCGTTAATAATATCCTATGGACCGAGCTTTTTTCTCTTTCTAGTCCATGAATGATCCGTATCCGTGAATGGGACGCCATTCATTTTCTATCCCTGTTACCAATGTGCCAGCCTTTTACGCATGCGTGAGCGAGTTTGCCTAGTTTGTTCCTTCGTTTAAATCAGTTTAAATCAACTTGACAAAAGTAAAGGGTCTTTCCTTAAATTATTTTGGTAAAAGGAGATACAATAACAGCGTAAGCATGTTATTGTCTTGTATGCACGGATTTGGTTCTTTGTTCTAGAAAGAAATAACAGGCTTTTCAAAGGAACAGGAACAATCATCGAATTGTTTACCTCTTGCCTTCTACTACTTGCCTGATATAAAATATCAAAATCGACGAACTTCCGAGCGTTCGCGAGCTTGACATATGAAATATATCACCGGGCAAGAAACAAATACAAATAAATTGATATTTAAATGGTTAGTTTTTTTTTCAAATCGGTGGCAGTTGAACCAAAAAGTATTTTGTACTCAAATATACATATAAAAATACTCAATTTCTTTACTGAGTTTGTAAATAGTCATTTTTTTCTTTATCATTTCAACCAACAGTTAAAAAATTATAAGTAAATTTATGTAAGTAGATAGTATAAAATACCTACAGACCACTTCAGAGAACGAATGTGATTTTACGAATGTACCAGAATGTACTTATACGAAGGGATTATTTTAACTTCATTCATGAACTTGTCACGAACCACGTGGTACGATGTTAATACACCTGTTGATTCAAACAAACAAACTCTTCACGTTTGATGATATCCTAATAGATTGTACCTAGTAGGTTTTACTATTGATTTGCAACTGCAAAAACTTGGTGAAATAGATCTATGCGCTGTCTCTTCCTGTCTTAAATAAAGAACGTGGTCAATTCTTGATCTCTTTACTTTTTATGATGTCCTAATAATTTTAACCTGGTAAGTTCAACTATTGATGTACTGTATTAAACAACCGTGCGCTAACTTTTACTATCTTGCTTCATAGATCCACGTCAAACGCACAAACTTATTATTCATCCCCCCATCTCGAAAAAAGTATTTTTGCCATTTGATATCGAGTGCAAAAGGCGTTTTCATCATAGATTTCTTATAGTCAGTTAGTTCTATAATAACTCCATGGTTTTAAACGCTAGAGGATAAAGTAAATTGAATTTAGAACATCAGTCCACTAAGTTTGTGAATTCAAAACATCATTCTACTCGTATTTACTTTTACCTCCATGCTGCCGAATTTATCATACAATTGTTTTTAATTTGTTAAAGGTTCAAACTCGAAACCTTCTTCGTATACTTTTTGTAATTTGTTGTTTTCACGTTTAAATGTTTTTTTTTACATTCAGTCGTTTCCTCGCTGAGGTTGGTTGAAAAGTTACGTGTTGCATTTGAGTGCAAAGATTTTGCACCCTTGGTATTCATTTACATGTATAAATATAAATGTTAATATCACTCTAATCTATACTTATAACATTACATGTCCTGACTGACTGATTCATCTAATATAAATAAACTATTAAAGTTAGAGCTATGAAATTTGGTGGGTAGTATGGTTTATTAAGTAGACACCCATTAAGAAAGGAATTCTTAAGGGGATTAAAAAGGGTTGAAAATTTGTGTGAAAATCCGTCATTTTTAAGTCAGAAAAATGAAACTTTATTTTGGGTCTACTGATTAAAAATCAGTAGATGAGTATTTAAGAATTACTGGATATTCGACCCTTAAGGGGTTAATTAGGGGTTGACGTTTCGTATTTAGGTTAGTCTGGAAGTCCGTCATTTTTGAAGTGGGTAGCCTGAAACTTTGTCTTCAGGATTTTGATTACAAACAAATGGATACTTATATTAGCGATTATGGGACTTCTACTCCTAAAGGTGTTAAAATAAGGGCCGAATGTTTGTATAAAAGTCCTTATTAATGGGCTATTGTTTAAAAATAAATACGTTAAAAAACACGAATACATCCTACTTCCTACTAATATTATAAATGCGAAAGTTTGTAAGGATGGGCGGATGTTTGGATGGATGTTTGTTACTCTTTCACGCAAAAACTACTGAACGGATTTGGATGAAACTTTACAGTAATATAGCTTATACATCAAAATGACACATAGGCTATTATTTGCCGCGATAACCGACATGTACGCGGGCGGAGCCGCGGGCAACAACTAGTTATTCATATATACTTACACAATTTTTATTTAAGTACATAAAATACTAGTTGTTGCCCGCAGCTCCGCCCGCGTATATGCCATTTTTCGCGGCAAATAGTAGCCTATGTGTTATTCTGATATATAAGCTATATTACTGTAAAGTTTCATCCAAATCCGTTCAGTAGTTTTTGCGTGAAAGAGTAACAAACATCGATCCATACATCCATCCATCCTTACAAACTTTCGCATTTATAATATTAGTAGGATATAATTAACTTACACATGCGCGATTACCGACATATACGCGGGCGGAGCCGCGGGCAACAACTAGTATTTAATAAATCATACCTATCTAAATCATTCATACTTTGTGAAAAAACACCAAATAACAACGCGAAGAATTTTCTTGAAAAAGCATTAATCGTAGCTTTCTTAAATTGTTTTAAAAATCACTCATGAACGTGATCACAAAAACCTAATCTATAAACAAGGCACAGAGAAAACAAAATCGAGCTTGTTTTTGGTATAGTTCAGAAAGCAACGTGTAGCGTCAAAGCGCATGCGCGTTAGTCGTCTCTCTTAGGCTCCATTGTCACTCTGTTCAGTGTTTTTGTGTGCGGAGGCAAGAGTGGACGTGTTACATCCCGAGGGCTCACAAACAAGGCGTAATACATTTTATGAAGGAGAGAGGCCTGTAAGTATCTGCTAAAGCTGGCGACCAGAGCCCCGCGAACATGCACACCGTGATCTTACTTCTAGTGGATCGACGCCGAGCGAACTACAGCGTGCTATGCGATAAATATGAATTGTTCTAACCTTGCTATCATGAGTTCATTTGTATTGTATGCTGAGAATTAGTCAATAAATGGATTATGTATGTATATGTGTGAGTTTTTGTTTTCAATGCTCTGAGACTTGCTAAACCTATATTAATTTGTCAATACATTAAGGAATTGTGTAACTTAGAGTTAAGCTAGAAGTTTCTGAAAATTAGATGGTATAGAAAGTTAGATATGTGTGGGATATGTAAACCTGCCTTGCCTGATGTGATAGTTTAAATAACACTGGAAACTAGGCGAGCTGTATTATAATTAATAAACTTTCTTTTATTTCCCGAACTGAAGCTTTATCGAAATTTAAAATAATTCACAATACTTGTTACAACAACACGCTCCAGCTCTTATGAGGGGTGAGCGGAGCTATAGAGCATTGACCTTAAACGAGACCAACGCTGCTTGGATCGGTTGTTGTAAATTTAATAAGTAATAGTACAAAACAAGGTTTCTCCAAAACGTATTGTTCAATTCTATAGTAATAATTATAGTTTCATTTGCTTAAAATATATGAAGAGACCGTGGTATACGCATACTGCTGTTTACTGAACTTTAATTGACGTTTTGCGAGCACTTTAGTTTTCTTGGTTGACTCAACAGATGTGTTAGATAATAATAAAAAGCCACATCATGGAGAATCACTAGTAGCAAAATTAATACACATCATAAAAATATTAGAGTGAACTGGCCCTAACTAACTTAACCGAAGTAGATAACAATGACAACATTTTATGAAAGTATTATATTATTTTACTAAATACCACATAGAAACAAATCGATTCTTTGGACACCTAATTGTAACATACCGACGATTTTATGTTTATTTATTTGTAAAAAGTGATTTGTAATCTTAAAAAAATAAATGAATTCCAACCTTCTAACCGTATAATTGTCTAAACTAAAACTAAAAGAAATAGTAGTCAATATAAAACTTACTTTCAGAAAAATAAAAAAATACACTTTATCTTAAGGTGCTGCCTTACGTCTCCTACAATTTCATTTGTCCGAAGAAAACACTTGATACATTGACACTTTAGATTTTACAATAAAAAAGTTACAAAACACTAGAAAACTATGTCTTGGAATGCCAACGGGCAAAATTAATATAGATTTATTTCAACAATTAGTGTGTGTCGTTTCACGGAACATGTTTGAAAATGACAAAACTATGACACAGCAAGAATGCGTAGAAGTGTTTATAGGTATTATCAGAAAAAAGACTGTGTAACTCCAGAAATTCGTAAACATTTACCGCGACAATGGAAAAACTTGATAACAATTCCAAACAAAAGAGAATTGCAAGATGTTTTTGTATGTTCATTCCGTAACAGAGTTCTTGACAGAGGAAATATTATATTATTGTATGTTTCAATAAGTACAATATACTACTATTAAAACCTACATACAATACCCTACAAAAAAAGTTGTGTAGCCTTCTTTGTATCCGTTGTCAAAAATGAATTTGGTATACTTCTTATCAGAACTTTTAAAACTAAACTGGCAATAAACTTTTATAATTTTTTGAGATTTTGCTCGCGGCTCCGCGTTCTTTAAATCTATTTTTATTTTTTTAACGCTAACACTAAATGCTAAGCCAATTATACGAGAAGAAACAACATACAAATCGGTCAAACTTCTTTAAACACAAATAGAAAAATTTTCGATTTTTTTTTGAGTTTTGTATATATACAAAAGATCTTTGTTAGTTTTTCTTAAATATCTTTAATGTACAGGCATCGACTTATTACATTTTTTTATGTGCATAGATTTAAATTCATCAGTTCTAGTTTACTACATCTTACATCCATTTTGAATTTTAAATCTGGATATTTGCAAAAGTAACTCACTAGTAAAGGACAATGCCATGATTTTGTATGGACACCGGTCCCACCCTCCGAAAAACATGAGGTGCGTGTCAATTTGTTCATTCCTACGAAAGTACAAAAGATACATTAGCTGAAAATCAATGGGGTTTTCGTAGATAACAAAAATTAACAAAAAAAATAGTTTACTTTTCCACACAAAGAATTAAGTATTTTATAATAAAACTAGCTGACCGGCCAACGTTGTTTTGGCATAAAATAAAATAAAAATAAGGGTGGGTCACCCTTACAATAATAAGGGGTTGGATATGGGGTATGGAAAACAGATGTTGGCTGATTCTCAGACCTACCCAATACGCACACAAAATTTCATAAAAGTCGGTTCAGTCGTTTCGTTGGAATTTGGTAACAAACATCGAGACACGAAAATTTTAAATATTAGATTATGATCTGTTAGCATTTATTGTCACATATAGTCGTGATCAGTCAGCAACATTCATATCAACGTCAGCATAATTTTCGTCAAACAGCCTTCTTGATTTATTCCATCATCTGTAAAATCATCGGGAAAATTTGAAACAATCTATTTTGTATGAAATGTATCATAATAGAACGCAAACATGACACGGTTTTTTTTATTTCCAATATTATTTATTGTGCTAAAACAAATTTCGGTCTTTCAACTTGCCAAGATCAATCGCAAGGATATTCTAATAGTCCGGTAAATAAGCAGATCCGAGTCCCAACTAGTAAGGATTCTTTTGCCCAACCTCACTTCATGAACTATAAACTGTTTTTAAGCATCCTCATAAACTCCATACATTTGAGGTGTATCGCCATAGTAAAAAAATCTTTTTCTCACTAGATGCTCCAAAAGACGCCTTTTCAAGAATGTTGGTGGGTCGGGAACTTTTTACGCAATGTCATTTATACTATTATTTTACTAGTAGCTTTTGCCCGAGGCTCCGCTTGCGTTTATCACAGTCATCACGGTCATCGCGGTAAAAAAGTAGCCTATATCTTTCCTCAAGAATCAAAGCATCTCCAGCCCAATTTTAATGAAAGCGTGACATGTCTGACACGCTGTCGACAGACAGAGTTAGTATTGAATTTATAATATAAGTATGTCCAGATAGTTTTCCAACAATTCTGGCAGGTTTATAATTACTTAGTTGTTGCCCACGGCTCCGCCCGCATGTATGTCGGCCAACTCCAACTAACCAACTCAGAAATCTTTGAGGGCTCATGCACAACACTTTTGCTGAAGATCATGACATGACTAAATGCATAGTTTACGATTATTATGACGCTTATTTGTAGGACCTCGACCGACCTCGTAGGATCCAGTCGTATCCCGCGTTCCACAGGAGAGGTGCGAGGACAGACCCCTGCGGAACGCCGCACGACATGGGTCGCCGTCTCAAGGCGCTCTCGGTCCTCGTACACGACGGTACGCTCCTCCAAATAGTCTGCCACTAGCCGCCTCAGATACTGGCACCCCGTGGTATCGGAGTACTTCCCTGATGCAGCTGAAAGGAATCAAAGGCGGCCAACACCACGCCGCCACAGCTCACTGCATCTTCGGTTACGGCCCAAAGGCGCATCACGGCATCGATACCGTCGAATCCGGATCCGTCGGACCGAGGAATCCGGATTGGGCGTCCGACAGGTCGGGCCCCACCTCACAGAGGTGCCGGACGATGCGGACAGAGAGTATCCTCTCAAAAAGTTTACCCGCCTCGTCCAGCAACACGATGGGCCTATAGGCTATCGGGAACTGGGGGCCCTGGTATAAGATTGACAGTCATGTGGGGGTAAAATGCCGTAATGGCACTAAACTACAAACTAAACCAGAAGAGTAAGAGAACAGAAAAAGACGCGGAAAGACCGTTGCCAACTCTAGAGCACACAATAGGAGTGACTCCTTCAGGGCTAGAAATATATTTTTTGAAGCATAGCATACATATAATGTAAATATAGATAATAATATAAATAAGTATTTATATTACATATATTTATACATATTATAAACATTTGATACACATATTACAAATCCTAGAACACGATAGCCTATATTTAAACTTTGAGCAAACCTTATTTCAATAAAGAGTTTCCATACGCAATAAATGTCTATGACCCGTGTTGTCAAGTGACTATTGTTGATATTTTTATTGTAAATGTAATGTCGATACCAGTTTTATTGATTACACATGAGTCTGGCATTGTATTAAAAAAATCAGCCACAGTTAGCCGAAAAAATAACAAGGTACTATTGTGTTGGAAACTGTTTTCACCTGTTGTACTGACAAATATATCACCCCAACATGTTTTCGGTAGTGCTACTAAGGTTTAAATTGTCTCTTTGTTTTTCACTATATTATATTTTACAAACAGAATCAATCGTTATCATTATAAATAAAATGCCAGGTCAGCGGTGCAGGTTATAACAAAATGTGAATTTAAGAATATAAGACTATAATAGTGAAAGGGAATAAAAACAGTGTTGTGAAATTGGTGATATCCTGATAAAGGGTAATTGTGGAAAGCACCAGGAATCGACGGGCGATGCAGCGATTGTTGAATGTGGATGAAGCAAAACAGGTGCGTCAGGATCGTAGTAAGTGGGAATCAATTGTCTGTGCCTTACTTTATAAAGACATAGCCGTGATTCTATGTATAGTATGTAGTACACCATCCCATTTACACAAGTGTTTGTGTTGTGAACTTAGCAATGAAGGCATAGAGGTGTCTACAGACAATAATATATCGTAAATGTTATAATACAATACTGTAATAAATAATAATTGTACATTTTTCTTTATAACCATAACGTCATTTGGCCATGTATTGCCCGTGGTCCACCTCCGTAGTCTACATGTTGATCATATGCAAATACGAAAGTATAGCAAGTATTTTAAAAAAAGTATAGAAAATGCAGACACATGAAAAAACCATTTAATTGTCAATGAATGTCCTGAACGAACTAGGAATATACCAAAAAATTATAAAAACTCGAGTAACAGAATTAATTCATACATATAATATTTTTTCGAAATAAAGACCAGGCCTATGTATATTATTTATCTCTATTGCGTATATTCATAATACTCTGTGTATGACATATTCTTAGATACATACGTTTTTTTTCGTAAACCCTTGTATTGAACAATTTGTGCAAACAATAATAAAAATCAGCTCAATGCGAAGAATATGGCAAGATACTTACGGCTATTCCAGAAAAAGACTCGACACGACTAGTAATCGTGAAAGTTCTCGTTGGTTTCTTGAAGCACAGGATAATTAAACCTTATATCGATATGCATAGCGTCGAATTTAATAATATAATAACAATATTTATCTAATTGACCAATACATATGTTACAGTGTAAAACATTTAATTTAAAAATAGTTATTACGAAATACTTGATTAAATTACACTAGTGTAGAACTAAAGCCAAGATATTTAATGGGACATTTTTCACATGTTAAAATATATTTTTTTTTATCAAATACTTAGTCGATGCCTGCCTGCACTTGACTTATAATTTGTAGTATCGTTACTAATATTTATTTTCGTTATTATTAAAGGATTTAGTCTAAAAGTTAGTGATTAATATAAAATATTAAATACAACAAAATAGAAAATATCGAATACTACAAATGTGTTCACGTAAGAAAGCTAATCTCCAAAATTGTCGTAAAAGAGTACTTTAATGTTTACACAATGTTTTCTGTGTCTATATATTTAAAATATTAAACCAGTAGGTCTGAAATAATTTTTCGTAATAGGTGTACCTCAATTACAATGACAAACAAAGTTTTCTATGATATACCCAGGTGGACTATGGGAAAAAATAATCGCCATTCATCCATTCCCATGATTTTAAGAGTGAACGAACAGATAGTACACCTGTGTTTATGCACACGCTTATGTACTATAATATCTCCTGAGTAGTTGGCTGCTCTGAAATCTGCTAGGTGAACATCATCATCATTCCAAAAATCAAATATGTTCTATTAGCAAAGCAAAAATTACATAGTATATCTCTTGGCCATTAAACTAAATACGTAGTAACTTGTAATAGTAAAAAACACACACGTTGTACACCATACAACTAAATAAATGACTTATTCCTAGGTCAGTAAAATTGGCGGTTTTATCCCTGAACATGCAAAAATTTCATACTTGTAATATGGAAGCCAAGAAAATTCCGTCTCGTAATTACAAATTATGTCTACTTAAAAAAAGGCATCTGTGTTGTCATAATTGTCATAAAAAGAAAATTACGAACATTTAGATTCAATTATATTATACAAACATAACAACAACAATATTACAGCTGCGTCTGCCTGTCTGTTCGTCATAAACTCAAAAACTATTGTACAAATTTTCATGCGGTTTGTACTAATAGATAAAAAGATTTTTGAGGAAGGTTTTATGCAGGCAGCAGATGGTAAGCAATTACCGCCGCCATGGACACCAGAAGCGTCTCAAGAGTGTTACTGGCCTTTGGCGGATAGGGAGGGGGATGGGCGGAGGAGTTGGGGTATGGGCCTCCGGCATCCTCACTCACTCGGTGAAACACAGCGTAAGCGCTGTTTCACACCGGTTTTCTGTGTTGCCGTGGTATCACTCCGGTCGAGCCAGCCTATGCGTGCAGAAGTGTGGCTCTCCCACACTGTTTACTAATAAGGAATATTATTTAACGAGTTCACGAACATTTACGAGACATTTATGAAAAACTTATTGCTATAGCTACACCATCTAGCTTAGCCAAATCTCGAAGGAGAAATATTAAATTGTTTTTATAAAATCAATCAATGAATATTTTACTTTCAAATAAAAGCAACTTTCTGTTGTTATTTCACCTACATTTAAAGTGTGAAACAAAATGATGAACGATATAGCTAATTAGTAACTATATCCTAAAATTCAAAGAATTATCATGTTTGAATAAATATCGAACTATTTTCTTTTATCTTATGGTATAGTTGTTTGGGAAAATTTAAGGAACTTTGAGCTCGTTGTTGACACAAAGTTCCAAAACTCCGGCCAATGCCCCGAATTTACTGTCTCATATAGCCTGGCTATGAAAGCTAAGAGCGCATGAGTGCTCTGTATTACCAACAACTTTCCCCATTCATTCAATACTTTTATTTCTCTCTCATGGTATCATCAACAACCCATAATGTCTCTCTGCTGGGCTCGGTTCTCCTCTCAGGAGAGGGTTAAGGCCATATGACTCTTGGTATGGTTTATGGGAAATAAGTTATTAGCGTTGTGCATACCTTTCCTCGGCACAGTGTCTCCCTTTCATTTGTTTATTTAAAAGTCAACGATACATGCTTATGACGTCATAAATTAATCAAAAATAAAATGTTTTATTTCTGAAATTTCTTAATTGTTAGGCTTACAAAATAAAAAAATACCTTAAATTAAAGCTTTTCTCAAATTGCATTTTTTTAAATTCGAATACGGTGTAAAAATTATTACTACATATTTTAAAGCAAAGGCCTCCGCCGCGTCTTCCTGTCTGTTCGCGATTAACTCAAAAACTATTGGACAAATTTCAAGCGGTTTTCACCAAGAAACATAGTGATTTTTGAAGAAGGTTTTCGTTTATAATTAGTGGTTTTTTTGAGTATCTATTTATATAAAAGAGGAAGGTGACTGACGCACAGCTCAAACCGCTGAACCTAGAATTCTGAAATTTTGCATGTAGGTTCTTTATATAACGTAAGTGAGCACAAATAATGATTTTTTTGAAATTCCTAAGAGGGTAAATCAGGCGATGAAAGTTTGTATGAAACTTTTTATTCCTTTGATGAATTTGCTAAAAATTTGTTAAAATATGGTGGGGTTAAAGAAATGAAATGCTATGTTAGTATTTCTCAAAATATCGCCCCTAAGGGGGTAAATTATGGGATGAAAGTTTGTATGAAACTTTTATTACTTTGATGAATTTGCTTAAAATTTTGTAAAAATATAGCGAGGTTAAAGTAATGAAATGCATACTTTTCTTTCTCAAAATATCATCCCTAAGGGGGTAAATTAGGGGATGAAAGTTTATAATTTTTTTATTCCGTCAATAAATTAATTTGCTTCAAATTTTGTAAAAAATATAGTGGGGTACAAGTAATTAGAACTCCGTATTTTAAAAGTTTAAAAAGTTCAACCCCTAAAGTATTAAAATAAGGAGTTGAAAGATTCTATGACGTTTACTTGGTTAGGAAGTTGCAGATATAAAATTTTAGACTTATGTTCTTGCTTGATGAGAATAAAATAATACGTTTATTTTAATAAAAATTAAAAAAAAAAAAAATTAGTTTTTGGAAATTTTATCCACCAAAGCTGTGAAATAGGGGATTGAAATTTGTATGGAAGTACGTAAGGTTAAGAGCCTGCCCTAATACATATAGTAATATGTGATAATTGCTGACATATATATTAAACAATAAATATATTGCCTCGATATGAGTAAATATACCAATATATAGGACTTTACAAGAATTAAGGGACAATAATAAAATAATGGGTGGAGTAACAGTGTTGTTAGCAGGCAGTAATATTATATACCCCTAGAAATGTCCAAGCCGCGACAATAAATATGCTCCTGCTGAATTTTATTCAAGGAAATGGTTTACGATTCTATAGACAATGTAATGAACCCAGATGATGCGGTGCATTACCCAGTTGAATTCTTAAATTCTCTAAAACTATCTGGTCCTCCATATCACAAACTCAAATTAAAAATAGGCACACTAAATATGTTGTTAAGAAACTTAAAATCGACCAAACTTTTTAATGGAACCAGGTTTCAAATCAAATTCTTACACCAGAACGTATTAGAAGCTACAATATTGACTGGGTGCGCTAGGGAAGGAACGATCTTTATACCCAGAATCCCTATGATACCCAACGACTTACCACTCGAATTTAAAAGAGTTCAATTTCCAGTGAATATCTGCTCTGCAATGACAATAAATAAATCACAGGCCAGACTCTTAAGTTCGCTAGGGTGAATTTAAGGGAGGGGGGTGTTTTTGCCAACGGGCAATTTTATATTTCTTGCTCTCGTGTCAGTGCTCCAACTAGCCTGGTTTTACTGGTGCCGACCACGAAATCAGTAAAAGATTTTATTTATAGGGAAGTACTTTAGGTTTATCAATATTTCTGCATTGTAAAAAACAGGAATTTAAAATTTCAAACACTAAGCGGGTAAAATACAAAATGAATAAGTGATTCCCTTAAAAGATTTGCTTCAAATATACTATTAACTAAAAACTGAGCTGCACTCTTTATAAAAATGCATTGTAATGTCTTCTTCTGCGCGAGCGAAGCCGTGGACAAAAGCTAGTATTGAATAAGATATAACGATATTTATTAGGCCACGCTTCGGAATGCATTAGCCGGCTCTACCGGAGTGATCCCTCGGCCTCACAGAAAACCAGTGTGAAACAGCGTATACGCTGTGTTTCACCGAGTGAGTGAGGGTGCCAGAGGACCATAACCCAACCCCTCCCACTCCCTACGGACTTGTGACATCTTTACTGTTGCGGGTGTCCATGGGCGGCTATAATCACTTACCATCAGGCCATACGTCTGCTCGTTTGCCCGCTATTACATAAAAAAGACGTCATTCGACTTCGACGACAAATTAAGCCGCACATCTTCTCAGGGTAACATAAGCTATATTATATTTTCCGTATAGTATAGAGTCCGTGCGAAGTCGAGGCGGGCTGCTAGTTCTTCATAAAATTAATACACCTGACAGATGTCACAAAAAACAATTATATGATTTTTTAAATCAAACAATATAAAAAAAAGTAATAACTATAACCCAACTACGACAAAAAACGACGCTGAAAAAGTAATAACTTGTTTCATAAAACAAGTTATTACTTTTTACCCGACTACGGCAAAGCCAAAGGAGGGTTATGATTTCGACAGGCTATGTATGTATGTTAATTTGTTGTCATAGCTTCTTAACTACCTATTAGAACTAGACAAATAAGGTGTCGTTAAAAGCGTCATGATTGTCTACTGGTTATAGGCTATATGACATGTCACTGAATCTAATGTGGCGCCCTCCAGCCGACATAAAGTACTGCATTGAAAAATAAATTTTAGATAAGTATGTCGTGTTTAGTATAATTGGAAAGGGTATTACTTGAACATTTCAAAAATACATATATTACTAGCATTTGCTCGTGACTTTATTTGATAAGTGTGGTATTTCTATGGTATGCTTGTTTGCTTCCTCCATTTTTCTAAACTACTTGTCAGAATAAGACACATGAGGTATCGTTAGAAGTGTCTTGATTATCCGCTGGTTATAGGCTATATGACGTGTCACTGAATCTATAGTGGCGCCCTGTAGCCGACGGAAAGTACTGTATTAAAAAATTAATTTGAGAGAAATATGCCGTGTTTGGTATTGTACGAAAGGGCGTAATTGTACATTTCAAAAATATGTATATTATTAGCATTTTTTTGTGACTTTGTCCGTATTTTTTTGATAATTGGGATATTTCTATGGTACCTATTTAAAATATACTTTGCAAAGAAATGAATATTATAGAGGCACCAAAACATTTTAAATAAAAAAAGTTAAAACTAAAACCCGACTACGACAAAAAACGACGCTGAAAAAGCATTATACAAGTTTCAAAAGTCGTAGTCACGCGTTGTTAAAGTGTTATGGACTATGTTACATTACACTACATGGACTACGGCTTTCGAAACTTAGTAATGTACTGTATAATTTTAAACTATGTTCCATTTCAGGAGACGAAAACAATTGCGAGTCTTCATCTCCTAGCCTGTAGTGGAGTGGAAAACCGAGCCGCAGCCCAAGCTGCAAAAATGTTATCGCAATATTACTGATACACGCCGACTGCTATAGAGGTAAGAGAATGTAAACCAATGTAGTATCATTAGTAGTTCATTATACTAGCAATAAATTGACATACTTCACACACAATCGCCTCAATCGGACAAGGCCTGAACTAGATAACTTAAAATAAAGAATATTTTAAATAAATTCAAGAGAAACTACATTCAGGTGGAACAGATAATTCTACATCTTGAATGGTATTGCTTCCTAAGATTAAATGCTTATAAAATAAAAGATTACTAAGAGATATAAAGTATTTAAAAGTTAAGACTAAGTTTAATTAAAGTTAAGAAATTTAATGTTTATTATTCTGCTAATTTATTAATATGATTCATGTTTTGTACATGGTACCGCTGTATATCATCACGCTAAGACAAATAGGAGCGTAGTGGCAATAAAGAATGTTATAAAAACGGGCGAAAATTATCACGCTATGGGTAAAAGGAGACGCAAACGAGGTTGCATGGGTCAGCTAGTAATGTATAAAATGATAATATTAATTTAGGACATCCAATACACAGAACAAAGTAAAGATAAAGTAAAGAAAGAAAGTAGTGTCGTTTAGTAAAGTCTCGGAGTGAACCAAAAATGTTGTCAAGAAGTGTGATGTAACATCGTACGAATGCACGATGCGAATTACATTACATTTGTATCAGTTGTCTAGTACCCATAACACAAGCTCTGCTTAGCTTGGGACTAGATGGCGTTGTGTGATAGATGTCCGAAATATTTATTTATTCATTATTTATTTACATCGGTCGTTTTTGCGGTGCGAGCTCGCACGAACGTGCGATATATTTACGATGCGTTGCGAATTCGCAGTTTTGTGTGGGCACTCTTAGCAATTTTAATGAAAGGGGTCAAGCGCTGGTAGTATTGCGCATGCGTGAACTCATATTGAGTAAAGAGTTCAAGGCCCGTGGTCTCAGAAACAGGCACCAAACGCTGCAATTCCTAGCTAAACCATAAAATAATGCAATAAATCATTACATATTATAAAACAAAGTCCTCAATCGCGTTTGTCTGTTCGCGATAAACTCAAACTACTGTACTGATTTTGATGCGGTTTTTACCAATAGATAAAGTGATTCTTGAGGAAGTAAATGAAGGTTTTCGTATGTAATTGGTCATTTTTTTGAGTATATTGGGATAAATATTAAGCCGCACATCTTCTCGGGGTAACATAGACTATATTATTATATTTTCCGTTAAGCGCACGTGCTTAAACATGATAGATACACATAGAAATGTTGTTTTTGAAAAAGCACAAATACACTCATAACATACATATAAAATTATACATTTGTAACAAATAAATAAATTTAGAATATACAAATTCTAGAAGGGGAGAGTACAAATGAAGGTTGCTCTAATATAGTGTATGAAAATTTTTTTCGCACTAGAAATTTAAACGTTTGCCGAGTTTTTGCCACCCTGATCTCGAGATAATATTGATTTCGGTTCACAGCTCGTAAAGTTACACAATTTTTAAGTTTAGGTACTAACCTAAACTTCACGCAATAAAGAATTTGCTTTATATAAATGTATAAAATAGGTAGTACAAGCTCTACATCTTTATGTATGTAGATTGATTCAATGGCGGCTGCGTTGATTGAAAGAGGCCATGTTTAATAGAATTACTTAATGCAATGTAAAATGAATACAGGATGCATTTGAAGTATCTTACAAGGATATGTAGGTACCTGTTGCGTATTATTAACCAATTCGAATACAAAGTCTTAAGAAGAGGTATTCAATTAGGATGAATATTTTATCATCAAATAAGGTAAATAAACGAAAAAATACTTTTTGAATCCAGTTTCTTGTTTCTGTTTACTTTACGGGAGTGAAGTTCGCAATCTGTGATTCTGAAAAAGTGATTTTATCCGCACCTCTACCAGGATATCATAACTACGATGGAATATATTTGTTATCTCATTTCGGTGTAGAAGCAGGACGATCCTGAAGAGTGAAAAGGAAAACGTGTATTGTGATTGATTCATTAACATAACCTGAATACTCCTAAAGTGTCAGTCTATATTCACGTAAATATATTTCGGAATTTTGGTTACATGGGAACAAATATTAGTTCTGATATCTTTAATGATAGCTATCTTTAAATATAGCTTGTTTGTTACATTTTTTTTTGCACTTCGATACTATTATTTGAGATTTGAACAGAAAATAAGTGAGAGCATCATTCATTATAATAATATTCTTTAGACCTTTCAACTAGCTCCAAAATTTCGATTTATGCAAGTCATTAAGAAATTAATCTATTTAGCTGAAAATGTTATACTTACAGTTAACATTACTTGTAATTTTTATATACAAATGTTATAAAAATATGACTATATAAAAACAATTTGAGTATTAACTTAGAAAAAAAAACCGCAATCCAAAAAGGACCAGAATTAAACAACGTTTGACAAAACAATTAATATTTAAATGTGTGACAGTGCCTACGGTGGACTGCAATAGGTTGATGATAGTGATGATTGAAATGTCAGCCTTATAACACTACTTACATCCGTAGTTAGTTCAATCAGATACTACCTTTCACCTGTGGGTGCGTGTGACGTTTAAGATTATATTGTTTGGTTTTTCACATAAATCTGTTTTGTTAGAAATGTTTATAAAATGATGGAGCACTCATAGTTATACATTGCAATGATTATTTTAAGTATGTCAATTTGAAGTTACACGTAAATCATAATATTTAATTAAATCTATAAGATCTACAATAATAGCTAAAGTTTCTGTGTTTATAGGGTTGCGTATTTCTGTATAACGAGTCCCTAGCCCGCCTATGAAGTTTTATGAGAGCACACTCTTAGTTACATCTATTCCCTTGGTATACGCGCGGGTATTTTCACAATTAAGCAGTTTTTTTTATGTACATATGAGTAACATAAAATATCGTTTGCATTATTTAAGAAAATATGATGTTGTTTTCCTTTCTTTTCTATATTAAGTCGTATACTATTACCGTAAATATTAAATTAGCACATTAAGACACTCCTTTGCATTACAACAGTTTTTGAAATTTTCTAATAATTAACTGTTTTTAATTCCCTTACATTAGGTATAGTACTTATGAGTTTTAATTGTCATTGCCAAACTGTACTTTGAAATGCTAATTATCTACATCTTTTACCTGCAACTTTACCAGGCTACCATGTTTCAACAGAGGTTGTCGATCCGTTGATTGATGAGACAGACACGTAGCGTAGAACGAGACTACAGGGTGCTGTAGCAAATCTACCATCTTCTATAAGGCGGTACGATGTGTAGCTACTCCACGCATAACTCTTCATTGACCCCGTCGAGTTCTTCGTTGCTACAAGCTCAGACGTAGTCTGAGTTTGTAATCTCATCTTTTATTGATCGGTCCGTTCTTCCTTGTAATGAGGGGCTCATTACAAGGAAGTCAGGACAGCCACCATCACTTTTTCTTTTATGATAGAAGTAAAGCAGTACCTTAAAAATAACTAGCAGAATTGGTGACTATGCAAGTGTGATGATGGAGATGGAGATTTCAGTGACATCAGTCACTTACAGTATTTCAATCATATTTCCAAAGAATGAAATTTAAATTTGCAAGTATAGATGTGTCTAACAGATATTAAGTTTTTCAAAATTATGTATAAATCTGCTGAAACTACAACCTTGGCGAAAATCGCCAAGCAATATTTTTAAATTTTCTGTATATTGTAAATGTTAATTTATTTACCGCTTCATAAGTACACTTAAGACAAGGAGGATGTACCAATATAGAGAGAGCATGTGTACCGTCATTTCTCTCTACGAGGCAGCTGTCTCTCTCTCTACGAGAAACTAATCAATAAGTGAACTTGTGGAACAAAACGACTAAGGACATCATCAGATGTAAAGAGTAGCCTCTGTAGACAGTAAAACCTCTTTGCTGATTGGCCTCAATCAATATTTGACCCCAAACTAGAATTTAGAGGTTTTTTCTTTTTTTATTTTATCTGTGCCGAAATAACTCTGCTCTGCCTGATGGAAAGCATGAGCATGAAGAGCATGAGCAAACATTTTTAATAATTTCTATAATTATTGCTTGATTAGGAACACAATCAACAAAATGATCTTAATTCGTCACGTTTATTTCCCAATTTTCCAAAACATTCATTAACCACCATATTTAAGTAACAATTTTCGATTTTTAAGTCTTTATTCATTCAGTAATTGTCTGTCGCGATGTTTTTCTTGAAGTTCGCACGCTGCACCACCCCGCTCGCTGTCGCTAGATCGCTGGCGGCTAGATAGGCAGCACCATGCCATGTAGACATAACAAGGGTGTGGGAGAGGGATATTTTGAAATAATCAAATCACTCGATACCGTGACTAATATCGAAGACGTATTCCATTACCCACAGGCATTTTTTGATTCGCCTAAACTGGACTCGACTGCCACCACGCGAATTGACGTGGAAAATTGGATCACCAGTTTAAAAAACTAAATAGTACCTTTTTATTTTAGTAAGGTTATATATTAAGAAATTGATGGATTATTGTTACGACTATTATCATTTTTTCAGGCCCGTATTTTTAAAGGCTTCTCAGGCGTGAATCTGGTTATAAAAAGAGATTTTATTATTGAACGTATTTTATTATGATGATTGTGAATAACAACGAAAGATTTACTTTACCTTACTTTATTTATTAAAGAATTACTTAACACACACATTTCAATTTATTTTAATTAACATTAATTAATATTCAATTCACTCAAAATACACATACAACCATTTATTTTAATTAATATCTCCCACAAGCTTTTGGTTTCTGACAAAACTATAACACTATTTTGAATATAAAAAAAAAAACATAGTTTGGCAATTCGATATGACAAGTATTGATAACACAAATTGTTGTTAATTTTTGTAGTGTCGAATTGCCATATGCGTTTCGTTAAAGGTAATATCAGGTCATTTTTATTTTAATATTTATAATGTTTAATTTCGAGTGTATTGCTTCTAATTATTATATTTACATTGATACACGCGTCTTTTAGGTCTATAAACTTTTAATTAATAATATATAATAATTTATGTTTGTTAATTACATTTTGCTTAATATAATTTGATGCATGACACGGAACAATAATTTCCATAATGCAGAAAGTTAAGAGATCAGACTGTTGCGCATTCTGTTATAAGAGTGACGCTTAAGATTTGATGGGAACTTAGAACTTGCTGATCAGAGTTCAACAGATACTTGAGACGCCTTTTAAAATACGGGCCTCAGCAGCTGATCAGCTAGCTCACAGATCTACAAAGGATACCAATGATCTCAATTGATCTGCTAATCCCATTTAAACGTATATTAAATTTTTCATTGTTCGTGATGACGGAACCCGGGGTTAATAACAGCAGTTCCCGGATCACTCCCTTTTCAGGCACAGAGTGGCACATGTATGCGTCCTTAAGTTGGTACTATCTTAAGTTGGACATATCACCCCGAACGCAAACCTCGGTGGGGTTACGGCCCGTGGGGGTTAAAAAAACGTAACGTAATAAAAGTCAGTATTCAGGAAGTGAGCTATCAGGGCATTAAAGAAATCCTACGTGACGTACTCCATGGGGCTCATTGTTTATTAATTATTATTATTAAAAACTTATCATTAATAAAATCTAGATCAGCGGTTTTCTTTCTTGAAATCTTGAATGATGACAAAGCAGCGAATTAGCAGCGAAACGGTTAGACGTGAGGTACCTGTAGAAGCGAGCTTTGTTCTATCTAAACTTCAAAGTCCCGGATCTACAGGGTATTTCACGAATATTCCGTAACAATCTGAAGTCTTCGAGTTTTCAAGAGCCTTCCAGTTTCAATAGCAGAGGTTCGGAAATTTACCGTTGCAGCTATATCTTCACCACAGCAATAAAATCTGAAACTGGAAATGAGTGTAATTAAAATATCGGACACGGTATCAGTAATATGTGGACACATGGAAAGAAAAACCTGTCCCGTTCATACGCGGACACAGTCAGGGTGAGAATGTGCTGGGAAAGCACCTCGAGTGCCTGATTTACTGGCGGTGAATTGGGTCCGAGTACGGTCATCCAGGCCTTTTCCGCCACCTCCTTCTGCGAAATAACGTCTTTACAGAAAATAGCTCTACTGTTAAACAGCTTATCTAACCAGCCATAGAACGTATTATAGCCGAAAGTGAGAGATTTCCTCTGATGTCTGCAGTAAGAACCCAACATTGCATCGCTCAAGCGGGGGCAAACCACCAGCGTATGCTGGGCTGAGTCCTCCCTGCAGTCGCAGTGGTAGTAGCCCACTCGAGGATGACCGTCTGGGGAACCTCCACTGTGGCAAAGTAAGCACACGGAGTCTCCAGCCGATACGAACAGCGAAAAATCGTGGCTTAATGAACGACATCACGCCACTCGCGTAGGTACTTCTTTGGGTGGAGGCCGACATAAATCCATCCTGATAAACTGCGGTGAAAATTTCCCCCTCCAAATCCCATTGGGAGTTCCAACCAAGGCCGATACAATGCGGTTACTGCTAATATCCGCTGGGGACGCAAGAAGCACTTCCAATTTCGGGTGGTTACAGTCGCCACCCACATACGAACCTCATGTACAGACGTCGTAACACAACGCTGGCTACACCTGGTCATCAAGGGCAAAAGCAGCGTTTACCACCTTTGCATCAAGCTGTTGAAAATTTACTGACAACTACTGGGGCAAATTTTGTTCGCTCTTAGGGTTGCGTAAGTCATATGCTGCACAGTCGCTACATGAAAAAAATGATATTCAGGTAAAATCAATTAAAATAGTATTCGATCCAAATCTGTAGTGAGAAGTATAAAAGCTGATTACTTCGGGGTGATGCCAACATCCTTCTGGACGTAGTAAGCTACGTCGAGTTTTTAAAAGTAAGCAAGAGAACAAGCCTTTAATAACTGTCTTTGGTCCTATTATTGACATTATTTATGTCAGTCACACACAAAAGCCTATCATTACCCAAAAACAGCCCAATGACACGTTCAAAGTGTTCAGAACAACAGTGTGTGTCAACAGAATGGTTCATAAATTGTCTTCCTCGAGAGCTTTCTTACGTTTCACAAGCCACACGATGTGTTGTTTGTTTATTGTAGCTCCGTAATATGTTTACTGGAAAGACGTCTCTAGAAGCGCTGGTTCACTCGTACGAGGCGCTGGCAGCCAGTTACCCGGAGAGTGCTGTTAGTCTCGTAGCTCGTTACTGCGAATATATATCTGTCAAATAGACAGTGAGAGGGAGTAAGAGTCATTTTGTAATTAGTGGATTGACTTGAAGAGTATACTGGTAGGCTACTTAGAATATCTTCTTTCTGAATAGATACAAAAATTTACTTCTTAGAACGTCAGATGTGATTGATCTAATATTCTGAGCAAATGAAATTTCGCTGATTTTACGCCAGCCTCAGCTAGACCATTGAAATTTAAAGCATACGAGAGAAAAGGGAAGTTCATTGATGAGAGAAAAAAGAAGTAAAGTTATAAATGGAGTTCCTTTTAGGATTCAGAAATTGATGGATATCTTCAGCGGTACGAAATTGCCAGTGATATATTATTTCAGAAACTCTTATACAAGTGATTAATCTTTACTTATTTGAATAAATGTATCACTTAGCTTCAAAGATTAGTGGTACTAGTTGTTAGATATTATTGTTGAGTGGCAATTGGCAATCAAGTCACAAAATAGTTTGGTTCCAAAGAACAGGTCGATTGGGGATCGTTCATTGAACCTGGTGTCCATTTGAAATTAAACAGTTGTTAAAACTAATATCAAATTAGGTTTGACGTATTTTACCCGTAGTTTACTTCGAAACTAAACAAATAAAATGATTTAGTTTTGAAGTCATTAAATTATTATCACATCAAAATAAATTTTAGCTTCTAAAATAAACATCATGTGCAGAATGAGCAGTTTAATCCCAGGTAGTTTTAACATCAAAGTATTCTGCTATGGTATAATAAAATGACACACTGAGATTATGTTCGTCTCTGATATTTATTGAATAAACATCACGGATTTTAGGAAACTTCGATAAGTTTATTATTTATTAATTTTAAGATATAGTCAGAATATTTATCTCTTTAAATTTGGAACGGCGAGAAACTCCAGAACCGAATTCATAAATGTCTCGTACGGTGTATTTTTGTTTAACAAATATGGCATTAATTTTAATATACGCATAGTAGGAACCCAGATTCCCAGATACCTATAGTAGAATACCGTTAGTAATAATGTCATGGAAGTAACTGAAGTAAACTGTTCTAGCTGTATCCACATTGGTCAAATGTAGAATCTTTTTTTCCTTACCGGAAAGTTTTTTTATGTGGGGAGCCCACTTAGCGTCAATAGTAATATCTGAATATAGTAGATTTCATAGGATCCAACTATAGTCCATTCATTTGAACATTGGGTGTAACATTCCTAACTTTCCACAATGTAACATCACGGTCAAAGTGATTGTATACTAGCTCCTTTGTGCTATAATCAAATCAGCGGCTTAGTCTGCTAAATCCCTATTAATATTTTTGACAAATACAAAAGTAGAAATATATTCACCTGCAACTGAAGGGCTTGTCAAGTACGTTGCAATCATTGTAGTGCCCTGCTTATTCTACACTACACTCACTCGAGGAAAGGAAACGATAGAATTGCTTGATATTTATCTCTTAATCGTATTTCAAATACGATTGAATTGAATTCAAAGATGTTCAATTTGAATAACAAAATACTTACATAAACAATTATTTTACTAATCCTCGACAAGGTAAATTAGTCCACTATCGATCATAAGTCTCTTCTTAGACCTTTCTAGGGTTTGACCGATTACGTTACACTACTCAAACGATTAGGTTTCAGGTTAGTTTCAGCACTCTTTTGCTTTGAAATGTTTTTCTGGATAGTTTATTTCTTTTTAATAAATAATATTAGTTATTAGCGATGAAGTATTATTAAATAAGCAAAGTAAGATAACAAAGAATGCGACACGCACTTTGGTTCGTAGTTCACCGATGACGACGCAACGAATCCGATCTCCATAAACAGCTGTGCGCCGCAGCCTGCAGGGGGCGCTGCCTACGCGCTCTCGAACGATCGCTCTGAAAAACCCGTTATGTCTCGACTAAAAATCTGATGGTGACAGAAGACACTTATTAGTTGGGTAGCGTATGAACATAAAATTAATTGATAGTACCTCAACAGTGCTACAGATTGAAATATAGTGAAAACTGAAATAAGACGAGTTCATTATTTTAAGATACTCGTAGCTAAGTATGTGATTTGTTTTTGCACTGTACTTACAATGTTTTTAAATAAACGTTGAAACTAAGGCAAATCGAACGAGTACGGTTAGTGTGGTGATTTTATATACTAAAATAGACAGAAAGATAGAAGTTAACTGGTACATCAATAAGTGATTAACCAAGAACAGAAGAGAAAGTCAAATAATAAGTAAGAACTCACTGTTAAAATTGGAAGCAGGTGAATTCATTATGAAGGCCGCTTCTCAGTGATTCAGCTAGAATATAGATGGTTGCATCATATAAGACCTCTCCGGGACGTTGACTGCTTCGTGGAGCAGGTTTTGGTTGCTAGTCAGAAGGCACCTCGACACACGACTCTATATTATAAAACTTATCTGTAAACGATGAAACAGAGGTTTTAATAAACAAAAATAAATTTTAACATAGTTTTCTACAATACTAAAAAAAAAATTTCTCCAATAATAAGAAAAATGATATTGATTTAACTTTAATTGGATTATTGTGTTATTAAACTGTGATTTAGTAATATAATTTGTAAAAGTGGGTCAATTCATCAATATTACATTAAAATGTCTCGGAAATGTTTAAGTTTTAGACTAATTGATTTTTTTTTATTCTTATTTTGCATTATTGTAGGTATTAAAAATTAAAAGGAAACATAAACCCTTCTGAAAATAATACAAAAAATAGTTTATAAAATTTTAAAACTTTCGATTATGTTTGAAAAACGACTGCACGGCCTAATGATTTAAATGATTGCCACGCCGCTTTCTACTACGCAAGTTGTAGTGGGTTCAAATCCTACACACAAAAGTTACGGTGTTACTTGAGTCCGTTTCATATATGTAAGTAAAGTTCCCAGATACAGGATGAGTATTTATAATACAGAAGTTGTCAATTTAAATAACAACACGCTTTTTTTGAATTAAATTCAGATGAAGAATGTTCAATTATTTATTTATTAAAAGATAACACCGGCATTTGAAATAAATCCTGCGACGCAAGAGACTTAACTAACACACATGAAACAGACACAACAAACACCAGGCTCATAACAATAATTTGTAATTCACATAAATTGTTGTTCCATGTAAAGTAGGAAACAGCGAGGCAAACATCACGCCGTACGCACAGTCAAAACAATATTAATACAAAGTTTCATAAAATCTGAAATTCGGCTTCACTTCTGCAGTTTCATCATACATTTTAATGTCAAAATTACAATCTATATATAGTATATATATAGAAATTCATGTTTAATAAATATTTAACAAAAATCGAATAAAATGAAGATTGAAAAACAAACGAAGAAAGGTAATTTTATACGTAAAGAAGATAGAATTTAAGCAAAATTATGAATCAACCTTCAACCAACATGGGTTTTCTAACACATCACGTATATTTATAAATATCATAATGGACAATATTTAAGTGCAATAGTATCAATGCTCCTTCTCAGAATCGAACTCCAGTTTTACTTTGCAATAAACACAAAAAAAAAATACTAACCTTAAAATCTTCGTCAACAGCAGTCGTCTTGTTTATCAGCTAATGAAGTCATGAACGGAAGGTTGTTTGGTGTTTGCCAGTATTTTTAAATTACAGAAATGTTAACGTTACGTTATATTAACTTTGTAACGTTTTTTAAACATCACAATTCATATTGTAAAAACAATTTTTCTTTGTCTCGGTACGGTTTATTGAAAAAAATTGTTTGGAGCGATGTGCACACCCGTGCTCGACGCAGAACTGCGTAAGTCTGACATTAGTCTCGAGGCTCGCGACAAGCCCTAAGTCTACGCATGCGCTGCTTGCCAACAGACACGATCCCCCTTTCATTCACTCGTCGTATGGTTTTTGAGAAGAGTTATGGAGCATTCTGCCCGTCTAGTTCGGCACAGAGCTCTATAATTCTGGTGTCCGTGGCAAATTAACCGTTTTATATAGTCTAGCGACCAAGAGCACGCATGCGCTTTATCACCGGACACTCTCCCCCATTATTTTAACCAAATAAATAAATATAAATTATATACTATATTAATATTATAAAGCTGAAGAGTTTGTTTGTTCGTTTCTTTGAACGCGCTAATCTCAGGAAAAGTTAGTCCGATTTAAAAAAGTCTTCCAGTGTTAGATAGCCCATTTATCAAGGGAGGTTATATATCATCACGCTAAAGCTAACCTGGCATTCGATAAATATATATATAGGTCTGGTTACAAAAACTTTTGTTAATGAACAAGAAAACTTTAAACTATAATTTCTGTAGAAGAGCATCATAGTATTTTGATGAGGTCTCTTTCTATTTTAATTGTTTCGATGAAGTTGTTCAGAGATATACAATGAAACCCTTCAATAAATGAGAGATAAATGTAGTGTAGATAATTGCTCTTACATAAATATGGCACGTAAATGCATTGCTTATTAAATCATTAGTACTCTCTTTCTTCGTGACAATAGAAGTTATGTTTAAAATTAACATCAATTATATTATTTTCCTTTCTATCGAAATAATTGCATTTTTTAAAATAATTCCTCCCATACATATTTCGATATATTGTCACTGTTGGGTGTGGGGTTTTTGAAGTCAACACTTTTTCAAAAATTAATTTGTGTGCCAAGTTATTATTAAAACCTGCAGCAGGGAGGCCCAAAAGAGGCATGACTAGGCTGCCGTGGTATTGGTCACTGTGCTGCATGTTGCATTGTCTGAATTCGCAATGAGTAAGTTGACCTCTTTCACTCTTGGATTGCTTGCTTATGCTTTCCTTCAGGCAGAGTAGAGCCATTTTGGCAGGGCCATACATAAAAAAGGTAAAGTTACTTTTAAGATATTTATTTCCATCTAAGCAATTGTAATTTTATTTGTTTGCTATATATTAGTGAGACCTTTTTATGACACTCTAAACAGTTTGTACTTGTAATAATTAAATAATCTTTTGTCCCGTTACTAGTTTGGTTATTTTTTGTTATCATTAAGTTCATGCCCCGATAAAATAAAATATATCTCTTCTATGCGTGACGTGCTAGTATTTCAGTGGTAACAAAGTCGAATTGCGCCGTCGCGTGGTCATGTATCCCGTCCTACAGAAAATGGCGTACTCTGCTGAAACATGTTTTCCTGGTAGGGTTGCAGGTAAATGGAGGGAATAATTCTCGATTCAAGTAATTTTTGTCCATGATAGTTTAATTTTACTTACTATCTGAGACCTGAAAAAATGTTTAGTTGTTTCAATTAGCATATTGATGCAATATTGAAGGAGTGTATTAGGTAAAAGACCTGATTAGGTGAGGTGTCGGTTCCGGAAGGACATTATGAAATGATAAGGTCAGGGTTTTCCTAGAGCAGGCCGCCTAAAATTGAACATAATTGAGGTGGTTTTTAGAAGAAAAACCATTTCAACCAAAGAAAAAAAAAGTATCTAAAATAATGAATAACAAAAAGAAAATATTAATAAAATTATAATTAAATTGATTATGATTAAATCGACAATTTGTGATTAGAGTAAATGCGGAATATTCATATTAGATATATATTATATACATATTAGAATAGTCTAAATATTATATTGTTTTGTTTAAACTATACTCTGTAAGTCAGGGAAATCTGTAGCACTACTTACTTAGAAAGAAATAGTATTATTAACGACTTTGCTGGAAGACTTTTGTTTCTTTTGTCATCGTATTTTGCATAGATATAGAGGTAGCTAATGGCGTCATTTGTAATGTAATATTATTACATAAATAATTTGACTATATATTTAATTAAAGTAATATTCTAGTACAGAAAATATTATTTGGCGCCATTTAGACTCTGATAACACAGCTTGTGTATTCTAAGTTATGTATTGGAACACCTAGAGGAAATTAAGAACACATGTAGTGACGAAGAAATGAATACGTGACCTTCTGCAATAGTAATAGAATGTTAATTAGCTACAGCACTTTTGATGGAATCAAATATTTATATTACAAAAGTGAAAACTTTCTCATTTCTTATAAACATTGATAGTCTAATCTGGTTAAATGTGACCCAAACGTATTTTTATTAATTTCTTCTGTTTACGATCCACTACTACAATTTGAAATCTCTAAATACAGTTTAATTTTATTGATTACATTAATTAATTATTTTTATCAAATCACCTTTATAAACAATACTAACACCTAGCTCATAACAATTCAGAGAACGGAAATGACAATGAAACAGCGTCAATTTCTGCTTAAACTTATCGCCGATTGTGAAGTATTTTTAAGTAGTTATTAGGCAAAAGCATTAAAAATAAATAAAATAATCACATAACAGTTTATAAAAAAAGTACATATTTAAATAATAATCCGGTGATGATAGTATCCTTTGAAATATTGCCTTGACATTCTTAGAGGGCACAATTCCATATGGCAGCAGATCCATATACATCTATTTATAACTAGAGTGTATAAAACACAGACAAGGTACAAACTATACTTCAATGTTCATGATCTCCTGGTGATTCAGGAGGGAAACTGTGGCATTGATCGTTACTTGACGATGACACATGCGCGTTGTGCCTGTAGCAGCGGTCATTGTACGAAGCACTAAAAGCTAATCTTCTGGGCAGTCCGTATCCACCCGCTGCCAACCAATTTCTTCAAGTCATTGGTGTATTGTGCCACTGGGTATCCTATACTGCATTTACCTTATTGCGGCAGTGAAATTTTCCAAACAATTTATTTTTATTAACTAGAAGCGCCTATAAAAATGTTCATAGCAAATACTGTTCAGAGGACAAGCTTTCACAGTCCATATATTCATAATTCACAAAAGGGACTTGTAATTTGATAGTAGTGGCTTGTATAATAAAAATAACTGAAGCCAAATGTTATGGCAGATACAAGCTCTATGTCCATTGCTCTTATCTGAGAGATAAGAGCAATGGACATGCTTGCCTCTCTAAAACACACTAACTCACTCGCAAACGTGTGGATGGTGATGTTTGATTCTCAAAATCAAGTCAAACGTTTGAATAGGTTTGTAGTTCACGGCAAGTGTCAAACGTGCGGATACGCCATTATCTATATATGTACATATATAAAAGAGGAAGGTGACTGACTGGCTGATTGACAAATCCAGAGATCAACGCACAGACCAAACGGCTGAACCTAGAATCCTGAAATTTTGCACCTAAATTATTTATATAACGTAAGTGAGTACTAAGAAAGGCAATTTTGAAATTCCACCCCTAAGGGGGTAAATCAGGGGATGAAAGTTTGTATGAAACTTTTTATTCCTTTGATAAATTTGCTTAAAGTTTTGTAAAAATATAGTGGGGTTAAAGTAATGAAATACTCATAATTTCTGTGTTTTGTATTCTTTTCACTACCGTCAACGATACTCGTACCAACGAACGCAAAATGATGCCTAACTCTTAGTTTAGTTGAACCTTATAAAAAAAACGACAACAATCAACAACAACCCATAACGTCACACTGCTGGGTTTGGGTCTCTTCTCAGGAGAGGGTTAAGGCCATACGTCCCCACGCTGGCCATGGAGTTGGGGACTGGCAAGACAAGGTTGTGGCTACGTTGTCTTCTAGTTGGATGATTTTAAGCCACTCAAAGATCTCCAACTAAGCTTCACGACTGTTATCATATAATAACAACCGAGATCGACTGCTTAACGTGACCTCCGAATCACGGAGACGCTCATGGTAACATGCCACTAGCGGTCACCCATCCAGGTAATGACCGGGCCGTCATTGCAGACCTCGGTGATTGTTTCTAATCACCGAGTGTAACTGGGCTATGATCGCTCTTAGAAAAACGATACTTAGTTTTAATTTCAACAATGGAGAAATTAAGAAAAAACTATATTTTAAGAATTGTAGGTACTTAAATGCAGTTATGTGCAAAACTTGTACAAACAAGGAAGGTATTATGTTCCTAAGTAAATGTACAGCCCGTAAAGCTGTATTGATAAAAGCGCTATTATAATATTCCGTCGCTTCAAGATGTACATGACATATTGAATAAGCTTATTAGTGATATGTGGCTAGTACATGAACCGATGGATATAGGAGGCTGGTCTAATCCCCAATCGGTTAAGTTGAGGCGATACCGAGTCATGTCATAAATAAACCAAATAAAAAGAGACGGTACGGACGGTAGTAGCTAATTTGACCTCCTTTTTATATCAAAATTGTCTTAAGACACTCCACAAACATCTTCCACAAAATGAACGTTGTGATAACCCTTTTCACATAGAATTTTATATTTATTAATTATTGGAAGTTGTTTTAAACTCAGTTTAAAATCAATTGAATAGATTTATACAATAACAGACAGACATTTTTTCGTAATTTATGTAATTAAAGTATGCCTTTAGTACCTTTCATTTGAATTACATTTATAACTATCCTTAAGCCACGGCTACACTTGCGGTTCCAATTTCATTTAAACCAGTGCACATATCATTTATTATCGATACAAACTTACATACATCTTTTTATGAGATAATAACCTACAATAACTAACCTATTACACAGGTTTATAGCTAGTTTAGTCCTTCACTACATTGTCTTAAGAGATGGCATTACTTCTTAGGCATAATATTTGTAAAACCTAAAATATTATGGGGGTATTAAGTAAAACCTAAAATAAACATTTATTATTATTACTTCTTTATAATAAACAACTTACACAAAATAGTAGTTTTGCGATTGTTTAATTATGTACTATTATCATATAAATTCGTTTTTGGCCTCAGTTTCGTAGTCTAAATAAATCTAAAAATAATTGATAGGCTGTCGTAGAATAAACTATCACAGACTGGTAAGTGTTATTCGCTACTCTTGTTGTGGTAGCGAAACACGACTACAAATATAAAATAATAAAAGTCCCCCAGTGAAACACAATATTTTAAAGGGGAGACATTTGTACAGAAGCCTGTTTCAAACCCATTCATACACCTTATATTTTTTGGCTTAATGATTACGTTTTATTTGGATTATGAGACCGGTAAAAAAACTGGAATATGAAATTATTAGATTTCGTTTACTGATATAAATATTATCAATTATTACTAACCTTGATTAATTACAAGATTGCAAATCTAATTAACATCTTAGATAGATGTATTATTTGTGACTGCCTCGTTGGTCTAGTGGTTAGCATAAGCAATTGCAGATCAAGAGGTCTTGGTTTCGATTTGGTTTGGACTGCTGTTGGATATTTTTACAAGAAATTGTATAGCAATAGCGGTGTTTTCCACTTGTGCCGCAGAGAGCACGTTAAACCGTCAGTCCCGGTTGTCATGAACATCTACAGCAATCGTTATTGGGAAGTCAGCGCCCTCAAATATACTGACAACTTGTTCAACCTTCGAATTTAGTTCACCCTCAGAGTTGCGGAGGTCTGATGCCAGTCACTCCGTGTAAAAACTGATATTTAGGTAAAACCGGTTGTATTAGTAGCCGACCTCAAATCTTGAGAATAATAAAGGCTAGTAAGGTGGTGATGAGATAGATGTACTTTTGCCTTTTAAACTAAAATGTTTTATAAACCTACTAGCTAAACCCCGCGGAGTTACCCGCGTTTTTTGTTGTACTACGGGTAACGCCGCGGGATAAAGCTAGCAAACTTCACTTAAACTATCTACTAAATAGTCCGAACAAAGCCTAAACTTTTAGTTAGGATAGATGATCCCGTTCTTGAGTCATAAAACTACAACGATGAGTGGCATTGATTTTTATATATATTGATATAATTAACAGCAATATAACATCTGAGGATTCGAATGCGAAATACGAATGATCTGGTTTTCGTCTACGAACGGTGATAAAGACAGTAATCTATTTTTTCTGGAAAGAATCTTTCCTTTTTCAGGATAAGAGGCACCGAGAAAGGCATCTCAGACTGAGCACATAAAATAAAAAAAAAAACGTATAGCACTCGAGGACTGCCGCGATAAAGCTATAGCATAGCATTTTGATCAACTTGTGCAATTATAATTATTTATTTATCGTTTATTTATGCAGTATGATAATATTGTGAATGAAAAATACTAAACAATTGTTCAAATGCAAATTATCTTTTCTAAGTTCTTGATTAACTTGTATACAAATTTTGACATTTCTAATACGATTTTTATGGTGTTGTAATAAGCAAAATAGAAAAAATGGCAATTATATATTTATTAACTTTTGTTAGTACGAGTTTGTTTTACGAAATATTAATTTTAAGAATAAGTTTTTTACCCGACTAAACTAAAGGAGGGTTATGATTTTGACAGGCTATGTATGTATGTTCATTTGTACCCTCATAGCTTGTTAACTACTCATTAAAACAGGACAAATGGGGTGTCGTTAGAAGCGTCATGATTGTCTGCTCGTTATAGGCTATATGACATGTCACTGAATCCGATGTGGCGCCCTCTGGCCATAGAGGCACCAAAACCATTTAAATAAAAAAAGTAAAAACTAACTACGATAATCTATAGCACTGTAACAACGCGTGACTTCGGCTTATAAAACTTGCTTCATGCTTTTTCAGCGTCGTTTTTAGTCGTAGGTTGGTTTTAGTTTTTACCTTTTTTATTTACTTTAAATGTAACGCGTAGGTTGGCGGCAACGAAAACACGCGGTTTAATCACTAGGAACTCATAGAGACAAAGAGGTTTTAGTTTTAGCGGATAATTTTCAAGTAGAAATACTCCGCCAATCCCGTGTCAACTGTATTTCCAAAAGGTAAGGTTTATATTTACAAGTAAAGTTGTAGAGATATAGGCTTTTTCGTCCGAAATATGTCACAACAAGCTGACCCACACAACTTTGTTTACGTCTCCTATTACCCGTAGCGTAATAATTTCCCCCCGTTTTCGCAACATTCTTCATTGGTGCTCCGTTCCTGTCTAAGCGTGATGATTTAAAACCTTTATCCTTTCTCGATAAACGGGCTATCTAACACAGAAAGAATTTTTCTAATCGGACCAGGAGTTCCCGAGATTAGCGCGTTCAAACAAACAACCGAATAAACTCTTCAGCTTTATATATTATTATAGATAGTGACTTTATCAAAAATTATGTATATATTTATCACCAATTTTTACGTGAATAACTACAAATGTGTGTACTGTGTTTGTACTCAAACTCGTAGTATGAAAGTCCAGATATTATTATGTGGTAGCTTAAAAGGGGTACTTGTGTTAGAACACTCTTTAACTATGTTATACTATGAAATACTTGTAAGGTTGAACGTCAGCAAGTGACGTCACAGCATCGACGTGCTACGATGTAAGCAAATTCGTGGGCTCAAACTCTTAACGTTCTATGATATCCTAATCAGTTTTTTCTCGGTACATTCAACTATTGATCTGCAACTGTACCAACTTGGTGAGTGGTACCAACATGCGTTCTCTTTCTGTCGGCTGTATCTCCTTAAAGTCATGATCACTTGGTAGTTGCAGGCTATAATTAATTCAACTCTGTCTAGTTTTCAGTTGAGACTAATTTTTAAATTAAATAAGAAGATACGGAAATGAGTTCTGCATTCTTACCTAATAAATTTTTATTCATCATGGTATTTTTTTTTGTTTTTTCATAATTATATTGTGAACAGACTGACATCTATCGACATCTATTCTAAAATAAAAAGACAGGGTCGTATTTAGAATCCAAATATTTTATTAAGTTACGACTATATTAATCTTGCATTGAAAGTTGTTACTTCAAATATTGAAAAAAAAAAGAAATTTTACCTATGCTGATGATTTGACGGTTTTTTTTTTAAGTTTATTAAAATAATACAATGTACCAGAATATAGGTAATGTTCTAAATTTTGATCTAAAGATAGTATTGAAGAGCAATGGAACAAAAAAATAATAGGTAAAACTGGACTCCCACAAAATACACCAAGATTTGTTCTTCCCGTTGTTATGATAGTGATTCATTTCAAGGAAATCACAAAAAAATCGAGAAAGGAACTTATTATATAAATCCAAATTAGGCAAGATTAAAAGTGATTAGATGTGGATATTAGTGACAACATTGGTATGACCATTCAATTCAGATTTAGATAAGTTGATTTTCTAAGATTGGCATTATTTAAGCATTCCAATTCCTAAGTGAAATAAAATATAAAAATTCTTTATTTTTTAAATAAAATGATGCGCACTACATACATTAATTTTTGTTCTACATAATCCACGTGTAAACCAAACATATTAAACAATGTTTTATTTAGGGTTATTAGAAAAAAAAAGTACCTACATACAAACTTTCACTTTTGCAAAATTATTTACATTATTAATGATTGTTTTTTGCACTACATGTCAAGATGCTTATAAAATCGACCTTGAAAAAATTACTCCCTGAAATTCTGAGTACGTCCACACTAGTGTCAGCTAGCTAAACTACATAGCAATATACTCGTACAACGATGCAAGTAGTTTTGCTACTGTCTGGTAGATGGAAAAGTGTAAAGTAACACCCCCTCACCCCCCAAATTGTCACGCTTTGCTTCATACAAAATCTCATTAGGGCATCTCCTCTTTGTATTTGCTCCGTGTATTGAACGCAAGGAGGTATGGAAGGGCAAGGAGCTTCATGGTCGGTTTTATCGGGCCCTGTATGGGCTTGATATAGACGTCTGAGCGCATGGCTACGGTATAGGCTCTGGAGAAACCGAAAATTTTGTTTGTGCGATTATGGATGAAGTTATCATGACGAATAAGTATCGGAAATATATCCTGAAAGATGGCACGGTGGATATTTGTCGGGCATGTCACCGTCCTAGAGAACCTATCAGGCATATTATTTCTGGTTGTTCTCGTCTTGCTAACGGCGAGGATATGCACACGCACAACCAATTAGTTAATATTGTACATCAACAACTTGCCCTTAAATACCATCACGTGAACTCAGAGGGGCCATACTACAGGTATATGCCCGACCCATTTCTCGAGAATGGCCGTGCGACATTACATTGTGATCGATCTGTTATCACAGACAGGACTATTGTTGCCAATAAGCCTGATATTGTGTTGATAGATCGTTCGGAGCGCCATTGTCGACATCGCCGTTCCTCATGACGAGAATCTCGTGAAGGTTGAAAAAGAGAAACAAATAAAATATTTGGAATTATCTCACGAGATTGTCGATATGTGGAATGTTGATTTTGTGATCATTGTTCCGATAGTCATATCAGCTCACGGATTTGTTGCCCTGAGACTTGACCAACACCTTTAGAGGCTCACGTTAGACGACTGGATCAAGGATCTGATGCAGAAGGCAGTCCTCCTTGACACGGTTCGTGTTGTGAGGAGGTTCCTGTCTTTGGAGCCCTAACCACCGGTTTTTTGGTCCCTGTACCCGAAGTCGATGGTCTATACTACTATTTTTTTATACTTTTAAGTGTATTTCTTTTTAAATGTATATTTGAAAATGTAAATAATAAGTTCTCATAATTTCAATAAAGAGAATAATAATATATCGCCTTAATATACACCAGCTAATGCTATGCTTAATGCTAGGTCGGTACAAATGGCGGCTTTATCGCCAAAAGGACAATCTCTTCCAGGCAACCATGATATTATAGATAACTGAATAAAAAAATTACTTTATTTTATTCTGCTTTTATATTTCAAATCAACAAAGCAATTATTGTCATTGTCCATTATTATTTCCTATTCTTAGAGGAAAGTACGCAATCTGCAAGTCTAAATAGATTGTTTTATCCGCACCTGTACCAGGAGATCAAAAATACGATGGAGATTACTGCATTTACGTGTAGAAGCGGGACTATCATTGGAGTGAAAAGGAAAACGTGTATTGTAATTAGTCCCTTAACAAAATTGTGAGTGTAAGTACACTAACACCAAAGGGAGATAAATCTGAGTGGCAAATTAGGCAATTTAATGCCATAGAAAGAGAGGAAAAACAGAATGAAAACTCACTAGGTGTATTGCCTACACCTTCTACAACTCATACACACACATACCAAACTCTATCGGGTCACGCCCTCTATTCTGAAACGATGTTAATGTTTGTTGCTTTAAACTGTAATTTAGGACATTAAATTGAACTGTTCACGTAAAATTTTGTAATAAATAGGAAGCACATGTTATGTAGATGATATTTGATCGCAAATACTTTTCTCTTTTATGTCATAAATTGTTAAAACATAAGAAATAATCTGCATGATAGCTGTTTCAACAGATTTGTTCTTATACAAAAGGGCCTATGTCGCTGTACGTTTGGTTGCAAATTCATACTCTAGACTTCTGAGATAGCAGTGATATACGTTTAGCAGAGAGTCAGGATCCATAAGTTCAATGCTGAAACGGAAACCTCTTTGCGAGTTATCGGTTCCTAGTGATAGAAACGCGAGCTTTCGTTTTCATACATCTATACAAATACTAACTTTCATATACCTATACAAAAACTTGAGTTATTAATCTCGTAAATGTTAATGAACATAAACTTGCATGAAAAATTAATCATTATAATAACATTTTAAAAATAAAAAAAAATTACAACTTTATCTGCTAAATGGTGTAAAATGGCAGATTAATATCTGGAACTTTATCAGGAAATGGTGAAACTAACTCTGGCACTCTTTCATTACCCATTTTCAATGCATGTATTGATGATGATGTTCTCCTAGCCGATTTCGGCCACGGCGGCCAGTCTCAACAGAGACCAACCAACTACGCAGGAGATATTATAGTGCACAAATGTGTGCGCGCAAACACAAGTGCACTCTCTGTTCCCTCTCTCTCATTAATCCGATGGGACGGTTAACCGACACGATTGGGGAGAGATCAGGCGCAGGACCGACAGCTTTACGTGCTCTCCGAGGCACGGGGTTCAGACCCCAACTTCCAAATTCCGAGCTGTTATTTTAGTGTTTCTATAATCAGAAAAACTCAATAACACTTTTGGCCCGACCCGGGATTAGAACCCGAGACCTCTTGATCAGCAGTCGCATACGTCAACCGCTAGACCAACGAGGCAGTTAAACAGCTCCTACGTACCCAAAGATTGATACAAGATATGATATAAGATATAATTATTTCACGAATAATATGTAAATTGCTATTAAAATTTGACGGTACTACGGAATCCGTAGATTCGTAGATACCGTAGTATTGGGGCTACGTGGCAGCTACGAAAGTAATTTTGTGAATTTCTGTGCAGCCAACTCTATTTTTTTAATCAAACAAAATGACAGCCATGCCTATTTATAGCGTCTAAGAACTTAAATTACGCTTATATCTCAAGCAGCTGTATATATACATTACAAATTGTAGAAATTGTCAGAAAATCCGAAATAAAAATGCCTAGACACTCTACCAAAATTTTATATCATTTCTTTTTTAAAAATTCTAAAGGTCTCCGTGGAAATTTTTGATTTTAGATCCAAGTAATGCAGTTTTCGGGATACAATAAAAAAATTCAAGCACTGGCGCTTAAAGTGGTGTATATGTGAGAAATCTGAAAAAAATTGTTGATTCTAGTTAACACTCCATTTAAAAAAATCCACTACTTACAGGTACTACGAGTATTACGCCCTTAAAATTTTTGTTTTAGAAAAAGAGAGACAAAGTGGGTTATAAATTTTTACAGAATAAAATACATTTAAGTGCATCTCCCAGTCCCCAACCCGCAACCCCCCTGAGACAAAGGTTTACAAATTTACTTCCCTCAACAACCCATGATGTCCCACTGCATATCTCGAGTCTCGTCTCAGGAGACTCGAGATATGCAGTGGGACTTAAATTTTTTAAAATATAAAACCTACCATAGGTTTCATATTTTAATTTTTTTAATGGTTTTGTTTATTTAACAATCTCTTTAGACAACCCATAAACATGCTTAAGATTAACTTCTAACTATCCCAAATAATGTTGCTCGAATTTTCAATCATGGCTTACTTCTTACTGAAGTTTGTAAGTTCTGAAGAAGAACTACCTCGTTGTTCTATCAAGTATGAAGTTCGATCAAGAGGTCTCGGGTTTGATTCCCGCATTGGACTGCTGTTGGGTTTTTCTTACAAGAAATTCTTAACAGCAGCTCGGAGTATGGAATATGGCGGTGTTTCCCGCCCATGCCTTAGAGAGTACATTAAACCGTTGATCCCGGTTGGTTATTTGGAAGTCAGTGTCCTCAAGGAAGGAGGCTTACTCCTTAGTGAGTAATGACACTTAAATACTAATCTAACTTTATGATTCTATGTGAGTAATTATAATCTACGTGCTTCGATGTAAGCAGCATCCTCTGTTTTACTATCACATTCCACTTGAGGTACAGCGGATTTGAGTTTTTTCAATTGTCTTCATATTAATTTATGTTTATTACTTGGAATCTGCTCTTGTTTTCAGTCAGGTAGAGAAGAGTTTTTTGGCAGGCTAATCTATACTGAGCTCGCGCCTGAACAGAAGTGTAAGGGTTCCTACACAGGAGGGGGCCACTTACATATATAGTGGGTGGCCCGAGGTACGCCGGGTTCCAGGGATTTCCTTTCGAGGGTACACCTGGCTCCCCGGCTTCTAGTACCCGAGACGGTGTGCGGTTTTTAGTCGGTTCGAGTCCGACATAACCACCAACCGGTGGTATCCGAGGGGATTTCCGCACATAAAAAAAAAGTCTAATCTATACTAATATATAAAGCTGAAGAGTTTGTTTGTTTGTTTGAACACGCTAATCTCAGGAAACGCTGGTCCGATTTGAAAAATTATTTCAGTGTTGGATAGTAGACTGACTGATAGTAGCTGGGCAATAGAGGTTGCGTGGGTCAGCTAGTATACATATAAAAGTAAAAAATCACAGGCTTTCTTTAAATATTGCGTTTTAAAGATTTTTAGTATATTTTGAATTATTTCTTTTGTATCTAATCTTACATCCAACAAACAACGCCATCTAGTTCCAAGCTAAGCAGATCTTCTAATATGGGTACTAGACAACTGATACAAATACATATTATAATCGATAATCTATCGACAAGGTAGCTAAAAAAGTTCCAATTTAAAATAAGAGTAGTTATTTGTTTGTGTTAACTTTCATTCATATACGAGAACTAAATCACGCGGTTCTTTCACTAGGAACTGATGAGTCACGAAGAGGTTTCTATTTCATTACAAAATGAACAATTGAATGTGATCTTTATATCAATTTCAACTTTATTTCCAAAATAGTAAGGCATGAATTTACTAGCAAATATACATATATAGGCTTTTTAGTATTACACATGAATATGTTGAAACATCTACCTTTGGGTTTCTTTCGTTGAATTCGTACAAATTACGAATATTTGTGTATGAGTGTTTTCAATTAATTTAATCTATATAAAATATGCTTTCTGTTTATCAAAAAACTTCATGTGAATACTTTAAGTTTATGTTATGAATTATAATTTAAAAAACAAATATTAACACGATTCTAGGATAGGGGCGTGTCATGAGATAGTTCGATATTTCTGTAACGGAGTTGTGGAAAGGTAGGAATCATAGTGAGCTTTCGATTGGTTTTCCTTCTCTTTCTATTATGCTAAAGAAAAATCATGCAGTTAAAAGTAATTTAAATGTGTTAGAAGACAATGCATTCATTATTAAAATTCTTATTCATAGCCTTTTGTTTAATCACATTTTTACTGGTGAACGTCGGAAATGAAGATTTTGAACATTTCTTATTATTATTATTTTTCAACTATTTTTATGGAATATAAGATTTCATACTTTTAAATTTGAACAATACTTAATTATAAATTAGTATCTAAAATTATAAATGTTAATAAAAAACAGTATAGTTACGACATCAACTGATACAGTTTATTTTACAAAAATCTTTATTTTTTGAGTTAGTTAACTTAATTATTAATTTATTGAAATTTACGGGCATCATGTTACTGTATCGTCATAGATGAGTACTTATATGTCATATACTTCAGGTATATCAACGCAATTACGCATTTCTATCACTAGGAACCGATAAGTTTCAAAGAGGTACCTGTTTCACCGGAAACTAGTAAACGAAAAGAGTTTTAAATCGTATTTTAACCATATCTCCATTACCTAAAGTATAAATTTGAAAGCAAATGAACAGAGACATATGATTTATTGTATCGGGCTTAAATCTGTTTTAACAGCAACCTCTGAGATTATTTAGTAAAATTCTTAAACATTGTGACACAACAAAGTGGAATATTTTTAATGAATGAATCTACATATAATGCGCTTCCAGCTTATTGCTAAATGTTACATAAAAAGCTCAAGTTTATGTCATAATTTACGGTTTAAGAAAATACATCATTGCTGTTCCAGAAAAAGGGGTGTGTCCTAATATTCTTTCATGAGTGAGAGAGACTTGTCGAAAGAGTGAGAAAGAATATAGTCAGCTGTTAATCTGTTTCTCCTCTCTTTTTCGCTAGACAGAGTGAGAGTAACAATTTCATGTATTTTAATCCGTAAGTTTTAAGAATTCAGTTCGAATTTAGTTCTTACATTAAATTTGACAATTATGAATAAAATTAATTTTACTTTAATTTTACTTCATACATTCTTTTAATATTTTTTTAGTCGCTTTTAAGAAAAATAGAATAAATTTTGATAGTTCAGTTGTCGTTAAATTCATTTTAAAAAGTCAAGTAGGGATTCTTATACACGTGCTTGAAAACTACCATTCATTTGACGAGAAATAGTAATACTTTAATGAAAAATACTAAACTGAGTATTATTTCTGCTAAAATAAGAAAAATCTACCTTTAGGAATGTTGACTTTTCAAGAGCTGTTACTTTATCAGTGTTGGTAAGTAGTAACACAATAAAAACAAAGTTTATTAAGTTCATTTATTATTTATTCATTTTTTTTTTACTACTACCCCATCCCCCTCTCTAATCGTCAAAGGCCGGCAACGCACTAGTGACGCCTTTGGTGTTGCGGGTAACCTTACGCAGAAGTAATCGCTTACCATCAGGCGACACGTCTGGTTGTTTGCCATCTATTCCATAAAAAAATGGTTGACCAATGATTTAATGAAGATTTCGTGTAGCTATTAGATAGCGAGCACTATAGGACTGGTTATTGTAGAGAGCCTTGAGCGAGGATTATGTCCAGAAGTGCATATCTTGAGCTGGAGCAGTGGTAATTTTTTTTTAATAACTAGTTGTCTACTGATAGTGATGGTTTCTTTGGCAAGATTTCTCGAGTGAGCGTATAGATGTCGTTAGTATTCACAAATACCAACATAAAACAAGTATGTATAAAACCCAGACAAACACAATATTACTCTTTAATGTTCATGTGTGCCTGGTAATTCAGGAACGAAAATGGACCGAATGAATCACATAGAATGAATCACACCCGCACTAGACTACGTGCGACCCCATACTGCGCAACAGAAAGTCTCCAAGCTGCAAGCTCTCCCTCATCCGCCATACTCACCAGACCTTGCACCTACCAACTTTTTCCAAAATTTAGACAACTTTTTAGTGGGTAAAAAATTCAATTCCCGAGAGGCAGTACAAAATGCCTTTGAAGAGTTTGTTGCCTCCCGTCCAGCAGATTTTTACAAGAATGGCATCAATAAACTGCCAATGCGTTGGCAAAGATGCGTCGATTGCATGGGTGATTACTTCGAATACCAGAAATAAAAAAGTTTGAAAAAATAAGTACTTTCACTTATTGCATACAAAACGACAATTTCATAGGGAAAGACCTATTATATACATTTTAGTAAGTTTGTAATAATTTAAAAGTAAAAGTTACTCCAATAGATTTTTTGCGAAATAAAAAGGTAAATAATTTAGTATGAAGAATAAAAATAAAAGTTAATATAATAAAATAAAATAAATAGTCTATAATTGACATTATATCCTTAGTTAAATATTGTTGTGGTTTATTTTATTATTTTGTAGTATTTTACTTTTATTCTTAAATTAAATGTGCTACGACGTGATCAAAGTTGTGAGCTAATACTCTTCAGGGTCTATGTTATCCGAATCACTATTTCCTCGATACCTTTAACTATTGATCTGCAACTGCACCAATATGCGTGAGTAGGACCAACATGCGCTCTCTCTCTGTCTGACTGCATCTTCTTAAAGTCATGATCACTTAGTGGTTGCAGGCTATTAATAATTCAACTATGTCTAGTTTAAGGACGAGACCATTTTTTATATAAAATGCAGTTAAATAATTCAAAAAAATTATATATTATTCATTTACATGGCTACGCTAACATTACGACAAAAAGGTTTTATACTACAAGCTACACATATCACTACAATCATATACCAAATTGATGATTTAATAATAATAATAATTTATTTCTCACTACATAGACAAAAATACACAAACAAAGTCAAAACATAATTATGGCACAAATCAAAAGTATTTACGATGAACTTTGGTACCCAGAATAAGATTTAACTTGTGTTTAGGGTACCAAAAAAAATTTGGTATCGAACACTTACAGTTATCTGTAACACAGGCTACTTTTAATAACCTACATCAGGCACCAGTCTTTTGAGAAGGTGGAATTCAGCAACCACGTCTCTATTGTTCCTATTATTAAGCCATACATTTGTGAAAGAGATAAAAAAAATATATATTGTATTTTGTAACCTTTTTTGTCTCTTCTTTTAGGGGAAGTTAAATCTAACACTCGTGCCTCAGCCAAGTGTGCCAGAAGCAAATAGTGTGAGATTAGAATGACAATCTTTTGCTTGTTCCTAGCCTTTATTATTCCCAAGATTCGGGGTCGGCTACAAGTTCAACCAGTTTTACCTGAATATCAGGTCTTACACAAAGTGACTGGCATCGAACCACCGCAACCCTGAGGATGAATTAAATTCGAAGGTTGATCTAGTTGTCAGTATATTTGTGGGCACTGACTTCCCAATAACGACATTACCATAGATGTTCATGACAACCGGAATCGACTGCTTAACGTGCTTTTCGAGGCACGGGCGGGAAACACCGCCATCTTCCATACTCCTAGCTGCTATTAAGAATTTCTTGTGAGAAAATCTTAACAGCAGTCTGACCCAGGAATCGAACACGAGACCTCTTGATTTGCAATCGCTTACGCTAACCACAGGACCAACGAGGTAGCAACAGAGATTATAATGAGGATGAAGCGAGAAATTTTCGTATTATTATTATGATATACTTTGTTTTGTAAATACATATTAAACACAGAAATCACCCAAACTCCGGGTCCGGTCCAAGCAAGTACTTCAAAGTAATAAGTATACAATTAAATAACTAAAGAGACACTTAATTAAGTTTTCTTTTTTGCTTGCGTCACTCTCATTCCTCTCTAATTCTACGGCGTAGACCGTAGCTAAGCCGTAGACTTTCGTAATCACTGCATATCTTCACAATGAAAACAAATCGAGAAAGAGTAGAACCTTTGTTTAATTGTATATTGGTAAAATTATTTTATATTCAGTTTAGTAGATTCAGAGATTATCCCCACGACTTAACAACCTTATATTTACAAAGTTTCATGATGATCGGTTAAGTAGTTCTTGCGTGAAAGTGTTACAAACAAACCTACATTTACATTTATAATTATTTATATATAATCTACTAGCTGATCCACGCAACACGATTACGAAACTATCATGTAAAGATGTTGTATCTTTTATTTAATACGAGGGGATGAAATATCACCACATTAAAAATGTCTTTCCAAGGAATTTATATTATTAATATTATTTCAATCAAAATCAACTGTGTTCAATGACTAACAAAGTTTAATAGAATAATTTCGTCCTGTCTATCTGATGTGATATTTGTTCTAGTTTACGAATCGTTGTAGATAATTGAATTAAATAACTACTTTCAATAATTCTGATTTCGTTTACCACATCAATCAAGAAAATATAGTTTTGACTTTAAATTCTTTTAATACTAGAGTGAAGTTGGCAAACTGCAATTCTGAATAGGTTTTTTTATCCGCACCAGTACCAGGACATCATAACTATGATGGAGTTAATATCAGTACCTTATTCACGTGTAGAAACAGGACAATTATAAGAGTGAAAAAGAAAATGTGTATTGTATTTGATTCTATTAACAAAACCTTGCTCCGCCTCTACAAATGAGCGAGTGTTAGTACACTCACACCAAAGTGAATCTTAAATTTGGAATATTCTAGTGTATGAAAGTTGCGGTAACTTTAAGTTGGAGGGAAAAATTTAAAACTTTAACATATCTGTTTTAATGTATTTAATGTTTATGAATGTTAATTATTAAACTTTATTTATACATTTGACTCTATCGGTCAAGATATTTCAGAAAATTTATAATAATGCAATCCTTATTTCTTATGACTTTTTAAGTATTTTCTAAAAACGATATAGGCCTACTATACGATAAATTACACATAACCTTATTTGATGTAAAATTAAAAGGATGTCAGTTGTGCTGACACTAAAACAAACTTACTATACTTTTAGATATCTACTTACATAGATATACATAAAAATCTGCGACAATAACAATGAGAGAAGTAATCGACGTAGGAATGCATATTTGCTGTAAGTAGGCATATTGCAATTGTTCACCAGAGCCAAAAAACTTTATTGATTTCGGAAAAAAATTAATAGTTTCTGACCTATCCATGATATTGCTACCATTTTTGGAACATAGGTTTATTTAACTGCCAGTCACCATTTGCAATGTAAACTTTTTATCCAAAGTTACTATAAGTATGTGTTTGGCTAGTTACAGCAATCAGTTTTTTAAATCACATACCTTTAAAACGCTGTAACTAAGGAAGAAAAATGTACGCGTAGATGGAAATATTATCAATTTACAGGCGGTAAATGTGCTGTATGCAGTAAATTTATTTATATGGGTACTGCAATTCAAGGTGTAAGATTAAATTTATAATTATGATTAGATCTAGAAATGCAGTGGGTTAGTTGGTAATGTAATGTTTGGTTGAAATAAAATTTCGTAAATGGTTAATTAAATAATTATTTTATTTTATTTTATTTTACAATTGTAGGAAAACTTACTTATGGTCTTTTAAATTGTTGAAACAAAATTTTAAACTCTAATTATACTGCCAGAACTTCTTTTCAACAATACAATGAATTAAGAAAGTATTTTCCTCTTATATATAAGAGATAAAACATAAAAAAATACAAAAAAAATAAGGCTTTAAAACTAATTAATAACGCTAGATGTAAATAAAAACATTGTATCCAATCAAAAAATATATATTTAAAAGTAAAAAACAGAAACTTAGTAGCAATTTGCCTTATTTTAGAACGAAAATACAATTATAATTGAAACTTAACATGAAGACATTGTGTTCAATCAAAAACATGTAATAAGGGAAAGGTAGTAGAGCCACGCTGATTTCAGCACGAACGGGCTGGCTCGACTGGGGCGGGACTACCCTCGCACAGAAGACCAACCTAAAATGACAGCATTCGTGCTGTCGTGTTTCGTTGGTGAGTGCGAGACTGGAGGCCCATAGATGCAGGAGTGACGGTTAACGTGATAAGTGTGTGAGCGAAAGAGTGCTCGCGAAGTCATAGTAAGGTTGGATCGAACCGTCGGCTAGGGAGACCCGTAGAAACGGTGGTGCCGCTGGCCGCCCGCGGCATAGAGAGGGATCCAACCACGGCTAACCACGCTGGGAGGCTGCCTCGTCAGGTCGCGCATAATCCACGGAGTGGCTCGTCGTGCCGGTTGGTGACCGGACGGTGGGACCAGGCGACCATTTCCGGGAGGTCTCAAGAACTACGCACCAGAGTTGTCTCCCGTACTGACACCCTTGTACCGCCTGTCCTATTCCTCAGGACTTGTTCCGGGGGCTTGAAGAGAGGCGAACGTTCAACCTATCCCCAAAAAAGGTGACCGTTCAGACCCGGCTGATTACCGACCTATAGCCGTAACTTCCATTGTCTGCAAGGTGCTCGAACGGATCATCAACAAGCAATTGGTCCTCTACCTGTAAGATCACTCCTTGCTAAATGATCGGTAATATGGCTTTAGGCCGAACCGATCCACGGGTGATCTTCTAGTGTATGTCACTCACCTTTGGGGTGAAGCTATTGATGGTGATGGGGAGTCCTTGGTCATTAGCCTCGACATGGCCAAAGCTTTTGATAGGGTTTGGCACCGCTCGCTTCTCTCCAAACTTCCCGCAGTCGGCCTGCCTCCCAAACTCTGCACATGGGTCTCCGCATTCCAGCACCAGCGCCGCAGTAAGGTCCTTTGCGACGGTGCGGCCTCTGATTATCGGCAGGTAAACTCTGGTGTACCTCAAGGCTCTGTCCTGTCGCCCACGCTGTTTCTTCTGCATATCAATGACATGTTGGCCCTAGGCAATATACATTGCTATGCAGACGACAGTACAGTTCATGGGCGATATTTTGGTCACCCTACAGCCAAGTCTGCAGGTGTTGAGGATAAGCGACAGGATTTTGTCGCTGAGCTCAACCTGGTCCTAAGCCGCATCTCGCAATGGGGCACTGAGAATCTGGTCGAGTTTAACGCCAAGAAAACACAGGTGTGCGCGTTATCTACCAAAAAGTCTCCCTTCCTTCCCTTCTCCACTTTTCGGAACACTCAACTGCCCCTACAAGATAAGCTCGGTATCCTGGGTATGGATGACTGCCATGACCTCAACATGCGTGAGAACATCGAAAGCGTCATTAAAGCGGCCTCGCGAAAGTTAGGTGTACTTAACAAGGTGAGACGCTTCTTCTCGCCCGGGCATCTGTGTCATCTCTACAAGACCCAGGTTCGCTCGTGCGGGCAGTACTGTTTTCATCTATGCGATGGTGCCGCACAGTATCTGTTTGACGCTTTCGATCGGTTGCAGCGGCGAGCAGTCCGCACTGAGTTTCTTGAACCTCTGCAGCTGCGAAGAGATATCGCCTCTACGGCAGTCCTCTATCGCCTGTATCATGGAGAGTGTTCTGAAGAGCTCTTCCAACTGGTCCCCCCTTCTCCATTCCTCTACAGGACAACACGTGCTGGCCTTCGCAGTCACCCTTTTAGAGTAGAAGAAATATAAATGATTGATCAAAATGCATTATCTCAAATTTCTAAAAAACCGTGTGTCTAAAAATACGTGATGATTTGCTGTAAATAACGAAAACTAAAACGATAGGTTCCCTAAACTTGCTGTAAGTAAACGAATGTAAAAATCACACACCGCAAATATGCTGTAAGTAGCGAAAAGTTTTTAAATGGGAAGAAGTAAGTATTTGTAAAGCAAAAAATGCAGTCTTTCTTTTGCTGTAAGTATAAAATGTCTAAAATGACTGGATTTTAGCCTACATACAGCATCTAATCTTGCTAAAAAAAATATAAGTACGGGCGTTTTCAACGGCGTATGTAATTTTTTTTTCATCGTAGAGCAACAGGACCCGGGTCAGTCGATGCGGCTTTTTTTTCTGATTCTAATGATGGTAAAAAGTCACTTTAGGTATTTTGTCTACTTACAGCAAATATGCTTTCCTACGTCGTAATGTTTATATTTCTTAGTAGCCCGAAAGGAAAATTCAAGATACTTTTTTCCACTCAATTTAGTTAAACAAAAAGAGTGGAAAATCCCTCTCGCAATTTCCTTCCCTTTCCACAACACCTGATAGAAAATTGGGTCACGCCCTATTCTCTAGAACGCCAGTGATGTTTGTTTGTTTAAACCGTAATTCATTACATAAACTTGAGCTGTCCACATTAAATTTTGTAGTAAATAGAAAGCAAATATTGTGTAGATTATTTGATAGAAAACGATTTTCTCTATTATGGCATAAATTAGGAAAATTTTAAGAAATAATCCAAAAGATAGCTGTTTCAACAGATTTATACATATTCAAAAGAGCCTATGTCTCTGTTCATTAGGTTGCAAATTTATACTCTAAGCTTTTGAGATAACAGAGAAATACGTTTAGTAAAAAAGCATGATTCGTTTGTTCATCTCCGAAGTTGAAACCTCTTCGCGAGTTATCAGTTCCTAGTGATAGAAATGCAAGATTTCGTTTTCATATATATATGAGTAGATTGCACTTGAGTTGTTAAACTCGCAAATGTTAATGAATATAAGCTGGCAAGAAAATAACACTTTATATTCGTCTTCATTATTTATTAATTGTGTCACATTCACATTATTCCTAATACTGAAATCCTTTTATTTAGACGTTATCTGAAAGATCATTTGACGTATCTGCCACATAAATTATGTCGAACCGACTGTCATATAAATTATCCGGAACTTGTCTGTTACTAGTGAAATAGGGCCGTTGTCTCTCATCTTCTTTATTCAAAGATGTATTTACACGTGCCATAAACAGCTTCGACACACCCAAAGCTTGATACGATATGTTTGCAGGCAGATTTTATAATTTAATAAGTAATTAAACAAGGTGGGTGTTTTATGTTTAAGTTTGGACAGACCATCCTTCCAACATCCTTTGCATAAATAACTTCATTTTCTCCCTTTTTAAAACTTTCCGTATGAGTATATCAACAATACAATGTTTTTGTTGTCGACACTCTGCTTTTTGTCTCTGTAGCTTCTTTAGAAATACAGAGTATTTATTTAACTATAGTTTTTAGTGCAACTAACTTGAAGTATATTAGTCTCATTTTATATGATTTAATATCTTAAGTTGCTTTTAGCATGCAGTTTTGTGTAATAAGTGTAAATTTATTTAAAAAAACACTTCTAAAGTATTTCAGTCTTCGATCGATCAACAGCTAGATATCAGAGAGTTAATAGGTAATTTGCTTTTGTTTGATATTAATAAAAGAAGATTAAGTTTTGATGATCTGTCACAACTTCATTTTCTTTCAATTTCAAAATTAGTTTTATTTCTAACAATAAACAATATAATAAAACATATATTTAAGAAAAATATGTTAAGGTTTTTAAAATCTGACGGTACTACGCAATCCGTAGATACGTAGACATTGTAGCATAAGACTACGTGTAAGCTACGCGTGTAATCTTATCAAGTCTTGTACATCCAATTCAACACTTCAGAAAAATCTGTCGTTTCTAGTAAAAACTCTATGTGATTAAGTAGTTTTAGCCGGTTCGATTCCGACACACTGCCCCGCACCAAACCCCGGCGGGGTGATGGCCCGAAGGGGTTTCCACAGGTAAAAAAAAGGTTTGTAACGTGGTAGAAATCGTTGGCCAGTAAATTTATAAAAAAAAACAATTTGTTTCATTTAGGCGTACGCGAGTTTTAGTCGAGTCGCTAGGTACAACACTATTTATTTGTAATACAATACTGTCAGTATTTCAAATCTTTTTTCATTCTTGTTACGAGCTTCGTACCAGCCACTAGAAAAACTGCTGTCGTCATCGTATTATTGTATATCAAAATTAATTGACTAATTGTGTAAGTGTGTACGTGACCCGAATATATTTCGGGTCCATGGTACTGGTTAGAGGGTTCTCCACGGTACGTATTAGCTCTTGCATCGCTTTGCGTCTGCATCCGGAGCGTCAGGTGGCGTTGCAGCGCCGCGTCTCATAAGAAGGGCTATCCCCCTAGCCTCAGGAGGCCAGGACGCTAGGAGCACCAAACGCCTCAATCCCGTATCCGACACCATTAACTTAACCCTGAGGCGACCTACTCTCGAACCTGAAACTGTGAGCTGCCGGAGCAGAACTGTTTAAAAAAATATTTTTAAGATACCACCTTTTGTTTATATAACCAGGGTAAAAGATTACTACAGCTTCCTTTTAAAACCAAAGTGTGCAATGGCAATTGTGTTCGACAAGAAGTTTCACAACGTACAAAATTTCTGAGCCAAGTTAAACGTGCAATGGTCACGTTATAAAACGTGTTTTCTCATAAAAATGAAGTCACACAAGTCGAATGACAAAGTAAAATCAAAAACGTCAGAGGTGTTGAAACTCCACAAACAAAGCTTCCAAGAAAGAAAAGAAAATTTAAAAAGAAAATATCATTTTTTATTCCCTTTCAACTGTTTGTAAGGAATACGAGTATATTTTAATTTTCTTTACTTTAAACGGCATTCAGTTGTGAAATAAAAACACAGTATAAAATTATACTGCGTTACTAAAAAAATGTAGTAAGTAGAGCCACGCTGATTTAAGCACGAACGGGTCGGCTCGACCGAGGTGGTACTACCCTTGCACAGGAAATCAGTGTAAAATGACAGCGGTTGTGCTGTCGTGTTTGTTGGTGAGTGCGAGATCGGGAGCCCATTGTTGCAGAAGCATCACTAGACTGCCATTGCGTGGGTCACCATGCTGCATTGTTGCATTGTCTGCATTTGCAGTATGGAGACCACCACTTTCGGATTGTGCTTATTTACTTATACTTTCCATCAGGCAGAGTAGAGCCATTGTGACAAATATAAAAAAAAATGCCACAGCAGCTGATAATGTATACTTTTCAAAAATATCCATTTTTGGAGTTACATAATTTATACATTCATTGCAATCTATGCACGTCATATTACTTACAGATAGATACTAATAATATATACTTCAGGTACATAAACGCAATCACGTATTTTCATCACTAAGATCCTATAATTTTGAAAGAGGTTTCAGAAAAACACTTATAAATTCAAATCGGAGTGATTTCATCGTCAAGGTCACATCGTCTTTCAACCATATCTCCAATAGTTACAGTATAAATTTAAATGCGAATGTACAGAGATATGGGCTATTAAGCATTAAGAATAATTCTGTTTCAACAGCAAACTCTTAGGCTATTCAGTAAAATTCTCACAACTTCTTCTGACGCTGCTGCTTCAGTGAAAAGACTCAAACGGCATAAATACCAAGATTTAAGGTAATTACATTTTGAACCGTTTGGAGTGGAGACGCTTATGTATGTATGACAGTTCTCGCGACCAGAAGGCTGGCCTTTTTCTAGCACAGAGTATCAGCATTGCCATTTAACGTGGTAATGCTGCCAGTCTTTTGGGAGCGCTACCAGAAGGCAAAGATGTGGAGGTTTTTAACGCTCATATGTAAATATTGTATGTAAATAAAAATTTATGTATGTAAATATACGTGTTTGTACTTATGACTGAGTGGACGTGTTTTTTGGTAACAATGAAGAAGTAATATTTAAATAAATAATATCACAATTTTATTTGCCACCGCAAGCGGAAACGCAAAGTGTGTCATCGTCGCGTATAACAACTTCCTTGAGATTATAATCACGTACGTGTTATAATGAACTAAATAAACATACTGCTAAATCAGTGATTAATTTATGTAGCAATGTCCCAAGCAGGGTCTAGCCCATTTGACCGTAGTCAAATTGTATTACGAACCCCTTCACCATCGCCATTGCAACAATCAGACCCGATAGACCAACAACCGCCTACACCCATGGAAGATGATCTGATCAGTGAATTATTACCTACGACGTAAATTCAAAAGTAGTATGTAAGTATTATGCGGTCAGGGTGTGCAGGATAACGAGGATTAGGGACGGATAAATAATAAGACGTACCTCGTGTGTCGACGGCCATTGACTCGACTGTTGTAGGTGTTGCCATAGACTATTATATTATTATAGTTCCGTAACAGGCTGCTAGCTTTGACACCATAATGAAGGAAGTGTGTGCTATAGTTGCAGATGTAAAAATGAACATGGACCAAAAGTTACGTGTCACTACACTTTGTCGCAAGGCCATATCTGGAACGTCACAAATGGCGATACTGTACCAGTCATTAAAACAAAAAACAATCCAGGCGTATACTACTATCCAACACTTACAGGCCCAACAGGATGTAGCTAGTAGTCTTAAAAGCTTTAAGGAGGTCGTCGAGAATAAATTTAAACCAGAAGAAAAAAGTACTTTTGCTGACATGGTCAAAAAAAGTGCCGACAACTTCGTTCGCCCATCCAATCTGAGCTCTATCGTCATCTACCCTAGCACTAAGATATAATCAAGTGATGAGACCAAGTCCCTAGTACAAAAAATCATTTCGCCAGGTGAACTTAAACTTCACGTACGAGGCCTAAGAAAGGTAAGAAATGGAGGTGTTGTAATCAGCACAGAAGATAAAGGAGACGTTGAAAAACTTAAGAAGTTGGACAAACTAGTCTCCTCAGGTCTGACGATTGAAGAACCGACTAAGCGCCGTCCAAGGATAACCATTGTTGGCGTTCCCTTCCGGAAGAAGAAGTATATAACTGCATATACGAACAAAATATCGCTGATTAGTTCCCTACCTCTACGCGCGAGACCTTCTTGGCAGCCATTAAGCTAAGCCACAAGTCGGGTAAAAGAAACCCCTCAACGTGCAATTACGTTTTAGCAGTTCCTGCAGGTTTCAGAAAGGCACTAATAAACCAAGGTCGAATTTTTATACAATGGACCTCGTGCCCAGTCAGGGATGAACCTGGACATGCGTTCAAAGAATGCGTTAACAAATCTACGGCCCCAAATTGTGCAACTTACAAGCGTTTCAAGAAAAAAAGTGACCACGAAACGGGAGATGTAAGTTGCCCAGCACGTAAGTTTACCGAGGACAGATACATTAACTCGATAGATTATGAGGGCGCCTAAGAGCGCTACCTATAAGTTATAATATTAAGGCACTACTTAAGTTACTTATATTTATTTTAACTATGAATAATGAATTACTTTATAGTATAGATAATTTCTCAGTATATGAATCAAAAGTTTGTGAGATAGAGGAGTGTAAAAAGTTAATAACCTCTGACAACAAAACATTGACCATACTTACCCAAAACATCCGCAGCATAAACCGTAATATGAGCGGGATTGAGGTTTTGTTGCGGAGGCTTGATATGAGCTGTGATATAATTGTATTAACAGGACGTTGGCTTTCGAACCAGAACGCATACATACCATCTTTAAACGGGTACACTTCTTATAAAACGGATATAAACATTAACAAAAACGACGGACTAGTTATCTTTGTAAATGATAATTTAAAAATAAAAGTAGAAGAACTAATCCCAAAATATCGATACCTTTTTAGACTCCCTCGATTCAAATTTGACCAAGTATACGTATACACACAGTTATTCTTACAGGTGATATAAATATCAATATTGCATCGAAACAAACTAACACTCATACTCACAAATACCTAAACATTTGTGCTTATCATGGGCTTCTACCCGCACACTACTTCCCTACTCACCAAAGTGGCACATGCTTGGATCATTTTATTATAAAGGCAAATAAACCATGAATAACATAAGTTACTAATACCAGTCTCACAGACCATCAGGCGATATTTTTATAACTACAATTATATGTACCAAGAAAAAACTGCTCAAGTACGTACAAAAAAAATGAACAACCTCGAAAGCGACATATGTAAAATTAATTTTGACCCAGTTTACTCCTCACATGATGCAGATTTATCGTTAAATTACCTCATAAGTAGTTTACAATATTCAATAGCACATAATACTAGTATAACAAATGTACCATCGAGATTAAAAAGTATTAAACCATGGATCACACGAGGCCTCGTTCGTTGTATACGACACAGAGATAAATTGCACTTAAAAGCGAAATTAGCATCCGATAACCAGACACTTTCCATTATTTACAAAAGATTTTTTTTTTTTTTTTTTTTTTTTTTTATGATCAAGCTACCAAAATGACTCTACTCTGCCTGATGGAAAGCATAAGTAGAATCCAAAAGTGGTGGTCACTATCCTCAATGCGAACGTAGACAGAGCAGCATAGTGACCCACACTATGGCGGCCTAGTAAGATGCTTTTTCACGCCCCGCTTAAAGGACCCGGGATCATAATGGGATGGGAACACGTGCGGTGGCAGTGAGTTCCATGTTTTAATCGCTCGGCACAAGAAAGAAGAACCGAAACGTTGCGTTCGAGAGCGTATGTCTTCTACTCTAAAAGGGTGACTGCGAAGGCCAGCACGTGTTGTCCTGTAGAGGAATGGAGAAGGGGGGACCAGTTGAAAGAGCTCTTCAGAACACTCCCCATGATACAGGCGATAGAGGACTGCCATAGAGGCGACATCTCTTCGCAGCTGCAGAGGTTCAAGGAACTCGGTGGCTTCGGGATTACTGATGATGCGGACTGCTCGCCGCTGCAACCGATCGAGAGCGTCAAACAGATACTGTGCGGCACCATCGCATAGATGAGAACAGTACTCCACGCACGAGCGAACCTGGGTCTTGTAAAGAAGACACAGATGCCCGGGCGAGAAGAACCGTCTCACCCTGTTAAGTATACCTAACTTCCGCGAGGCCGTTTTAATGACGCTCTCGATGTACTCACGCATGTTGAGGTCATGGCAGACATCCATACCCAGGATACCGAGCTTATCTTGTAGGGGCAGTTGAGTGTTCCGAAAAGTGGGGAGGGGAAGGAAAGGAGACTTTTTGGTAGATAACGCGCACACCTGTGTTTTCTTGGCATTGAACTCGACCAGATTCTCACTGCCCCATTGAGAGATGCGGCTTAGAACCAGGTCGAGCTCAGCGACAAGATCCCGTCGCCTCTCCTCAACATCCGCAGACTTGGCTGCAGGGTGACCAAGATATCGTCCATGAACTGTACTGTCGTCTGCATAGCAATGAATATTGCCAAGGGTCAACATGTCATTGATATGCAGAAGAAACAGCGTGGGCGACAGGACAGAGCCTTGAGGTACACCAGCGTTTACCTGCCGATAATCAGAGGCCGCACCGTCACAAAGGACCTTAATGCGGCGCTGGTGCAGGAATGCGGCGACCCAGGTGCACAGTTTTGGAGGCAGGCCGAATGCGGGAAGTTTGGAGAGAAGCGAGCGGTGCCAAACTCTATCAAAAGCTTTGGCCATGTCGAGGCTGATGGCCAAGGACTCCCCATGACTATCAATAGCTTCACCCCAAAGGTGAGTGACATACGCTAGAAGATCACCCGTGGATCGGTTCGGCCTAAAGCCATATTGCCGATCATTTAGCAAGGAGTGATCTTCCAGGTAGAGGACCAATTGCTTATTGATGATCCGTTCGAGCACCTTGCAGATAATGGAAGTTACGGCTATAGGTCGGTAATTAGCCGGGTCTGAACGGTCACCTTTTTTGGGGATAGGCTGAACGTTCGCCTCTCTCCAAGCCCCCGGAACAATTCCTGAGGAGTAGGACAGGTGGTACAAGCGCGTCAATACGGGAGACAACTCAGGTGCGCAGTTCTTGAGAACCACCGCTGGGACACCGTCGGGTCCACTGGCTTTCCCGACGTCTAGTGACCTAAGTTCAGCTAGGACATCACTCTGACGGATACGGATATCCCCCATCGTGGAGTCACTGGTCTGAATGGTGGGCGGCTGCACGCCATGATCGTCCACTTGAGAATTAGCCGCAAAGACGTCCACAAGCAGTTTCGCTTTCTCTTGCGGCTCGTGGGCAAGCGATCCGTCGGGATGTTTCAGCGGTGGTAGCGAAGGCTGGCAATGGTTGGCCTGCACAGCTTTAGCCAGTCGCCAGAATTTTCGGCTGCCCGTAGGGTGTGAGACAAGTTCATGGCCAAGCCGCGCAATGCGCTGGGCATCCGCTCTAATGTAAGCCCTCTTGCATTCCCTGGTGGCTTTGTTAAAAGTTGCTTTTAGGCGATCAACAGCAGGGTCACCACAGGCGCGTGCCCTGGTCCATGCTCGGTAGGCCGCTTGTTTTTGAGCGACGGCATGGGTGCACTCACAATTGTACCAGGGACGGGTCTTAGAGCCGACGATCACACTGTAGGGAACATAGTATTCCATACCAACAATGATCTCGTCAGCCACGGCGGACGCACTCTGCGACAGATCCCTGTTTCCAAAGCAACGTTGTGCCCACGGAATGGATGCAAAGTAATTCCGCATTCCATCCCAGTCTGCTGACGAGTAGTGCCATAATCGCCTTTTTGTTACGATGGATCGCGGCGGGGTAACAAGAGGCACCGTGGTGGATACCAGGCAGTGGTCGGAGGATCCCAGAGGGGCGTGGACCGACACATTGTACTGCGCTGGGTGGCTCGTCAGCAGTAGGTCTAGCAATGAGGGCGCTTGACTTGTAATGTCTGGTATCCTGGTGGGCTGGAGTACCAGCTGGGTGAGGTCATGCGTGAGAGCGAATGCGTGGGCAGTTCGGCCGGCGTGGTCAGTTTTGGAAGATCCCAACCAGGACTCGTGGTGGGCGTTAAAATCTCCCAAAAACACCAGTTCGGCGGTCGGGAACTGCTCCTGCGCTTCATCCATTGCTTGTCCGAGGTGTTCAAATAGCCGAGTTGTCTCCGAGTCTCCAGAATGGGACCGATAGAGGCACACGTAGATTCGGCTCGTAGAGCCAAGGTCCACGTGGAGCCAAAGGATGGAAAAGGAAGGGTCCTCAAGGCAGCGTAGGCGGCGACTACAAACATCCGCCCTGACGAAAAGGCACACCCCCGCCCTGGCGAGGAAGCACTCCTCAAGCATGTAGCCGGGATGAAGAAGGTATGTCGTGTCGGCAGGGCGACGTATTTGTGTCTCCGTTAGGAAAAGCATGGCCGGACGTGTCGTCTCAAGATGTTGGTGGACGGCGCTCAAGTTTGCGTGGAGTCCACGGATATTTGCGAAGTCCACTTCAAAAAGCGGGTTGGTGGTGGTGGGAGAAGGGAATGCCGCTGTGGAACGTTTATTTCTTTTCCTTTGTGCTGCCATGATTGAAAATGAGGGAAGGGAAATGGGGACGTAAAAGGCGCGACAGTCATCGTGACAGTGTAACACAGACCCAGAATGCTGCGTCGTCATACGACGGTAAAGCATGACGGTTACCGAACCGCCGGACGGAAGGGCCCCCGTACCCTCCCGGAAGTGGTCGCCTGGTCCCACCGTCCGGTCACCAACCGGCACGACGAGCCACTCCGTGGATTATGCGCGACCTGACGGGGCAGCCTCCCAGGGTGGTTAGCCGTGGTTGGGCCCCTCTCTATGCCGCGGGCGGCCAGCGGCACCACCGTTTCTACGGGTCTCCCTGGCCGACAGTTCGATCCACGCCAACCTTACTATGACTTCGCCAGCACTCTTTCGCTCACACACTTATCACGATAACTGTCACCCCTGCATCTATGGGCCTCCGGTCTCGCACTCACCAACGAAACACGACAGCACGAATGCTGTCATTTTACGTTGATCTTCTGTGCGAGGGTAGTACCGCCCCGGTCGAGCCGGCCCGTTCGTGCTGAAATCAGCGTGGCTCTACTACCTTATATACCGCAACTTTTGCAACAAACTGTTAAAGAACCTTAAAATTCAGTACGAACAAAGCGAACTTGGGTTTAGGTCAAACAGAAGACAAGAATTTGCACTCTATAGGTATTTTCCTTGACCTGGCCAAGGTATATGATACCATTTCCCGTACATTGCTACTATGCAGCTTAAAACTGGAAAATTGTATCATTGTAACGTATATAGTATTTTCAGCCAAATCGCGCGCTGAATTATATAATCACGCACAGGAAGGGTTAAATGTAGTTACTAACTGGCTTCATAAAAATTTACCAACATTGAACTCTGACAAAACAAAATACATTTTATTTAAGATGAGTGACATTAACGCCCCCACACCTGACCTTGACATTTACTTGTGGTTCTAGTGCTAACAACGCATGCAACTGACCTGCTTTGACAAAAACTGATGATGTGAAATATCTAGGCGTCACGATTGACACACATTTGAATTTCCGCAGGCACATCGAATTATTATGTACTATAATTCGTAAATTAATGATTATATTTAAGAACTTGAGAAATATCGCCGACTATGAGGTAGTAAAACTAGTTTATTTGGCTATTTGTCCTTACATATTGCATATCATCGTGGGGTGATGCTGCTAAAACAATTTTACTGCCGTTAGAACGTGTTCAGAGAGCTATTTTAAAAGTATCCACATTTCGCCCTTTTAGGTTTTTTACACACCAGCTTTATTCCGACTGCAAAGTACTAACAGTTCGACAACTGTTCATCTTAAAACTCTAAAACAGCACAGAGAGCTTCAAAACAACCCAACAACAACAGACAAAAGACAAAAAGACTTAGTCTGTGGAACCCCGCAAACGAGGCATGCTTATGTAGACAAATTTTACTTATTTTTAGGACCGTTTATATATAATAAACTAAACAAATTATTAAACATATATAGTGTTAATAATATGGTATGTAAAAAAAGGGTATCAGAATATTTAGGTATATTAAACTATTCAGACACTAAAAACATCCTAACAATTTTAAAGTAGAATATAGTATTGTTACATAAACACTTAGTCATAACCTATGTTTTTAGAAAAATATAGTTTTTTATTTTGAAAAAAAAATTAATTGTAAGACCAGAAATTGCCTGAAACACAGGTCGTACCTAGATCAGGCAGATCACTAATTTGAAATGTAGATCTTACTTAATTATGAGTTTAAGAAGTGTAGTTTGATAGTAATAAATAGTAGAAAAAGTAAGAAATAATAAAAACTTAGTTCTAATCGCAAAAGTACTTCAGAAATTAAGTTAAGTCTACTCTTAAGAAAAACACCCAAATCTTGTACATTGAATATGGAATAAAATTTATTTATTATTATTATTTATTATTTATATTGTTCTTTTTCATTAAGGCTATGTACACAGGATTCTATATTATGTAATAAAATGAAATACTTATGACATGACCAAATCGAATGTAATAGATGGATGTAAATATACTACGCTTTCTATTTATCAAATTTCTGTTTACCAAATCTTATATAAAAGGCTCAAGTTAATGATAAGATTTGTAGTTTAATGAAACAAATCGATGCCGATATATATTTTTTTTTTAAATTAAGCACCTATTTTATTCTGACAAATAATTTGATTTAAATTTGCTTGAAACTTTTGAAATCTATTTTAAACGATTTTCAAGAAAAAGAGATACTTTGAAGGAAATTTGAATGAGTTTTTTTTACTAGCATTAATTATGATTGAAGTAGTACGCTTTAACAAAATTAGAGTAAACTGAGTAGAGTATCACTGTAAATAAAACTTTTTTTATAAAATATGATTTAAATAGCTTAGTTTCCGCTAAAACTAGAAAAATCATCGTTCAAAGACTTTTAAGTTGTGAGTTTGGTTAAGTGCTAACTTATAAAGTATGGCTTAGTTTTAGTTAACTGCATTTGTTTATTTAAAGTAGACCAATGATCTGATGAAGGTCAGGGGAAGCTTGACGAGGGCAGCATAAGACCAGTTGTTGTAAAAAGCCTTGGAGCGTTCTTTTTATGGTATTTGGGGCAAACGAGCAGACGTATCACCTGATGGTAAGCTATTTCTGGCACCTATGAACACCCGCAACACCAAAGGCGTCACAAGTGCGTTGCCAATCTTTGGGGGATGGGGAAAGGGATTTGGGGAGTGGTTGGGGCATATGCCTCCGGTATCCTCAATCACTTGGTGAAACACAGCGCAAGCACTATTTCACACCGGTTTTATGTGAGGCCGTAGTATCACTCCGGCCGAGCCATTCATGCCGAAGCCTGGCTCTCCTCCGGTAATTTTCGCCTGAGATAATGATAAAATAGTATGCTATGAGTAATAAACTACTGGTAGCGCTAGTTTTTTTTGGAAGTTTCTCTTTATCACTTTTATAGAGCCTACAGATGTCGTTAGCACCAAGTATACGTCGGAATTGCAAAAAAATAGGTAAAACTAGAATGTATAAAACCCAGACAAGCACAAGATTACTCTTTAATGTTCATGTGTTCCTGGTAATTCAGAAGCGGAAATGTGGCTATTGATCCGCCGTTTGACGATGACACATGCGCTTTGCATCTCCAGCTGCAACTGCACAAAGTGGATAATTATGAAATCAATAAACTTGAATTGCATCACAGTTATTTGTTTATTGACAAATTATAATAAAAGTACGTGTTACTACAAAAATAGGTTATTAAAATAAAGTAAGTTAAAGTTAGTTATTAAATAGTAACAATTTGAGGTGCATGGGAGTGACATATACAAATTGCAGAAGAGATGGCGCTGTTATAAATAAGACGTGAAGTAAATTTTAACAAGTTTGCACTATAATTAAAAAAAATGTTATTGTACCAATTAATTTATAGCAAAATAAAGAATCACTTTAAACAGTATATAAAAAAAAATCATTATTGTTATGCATTAAGTTCGCTTTTTTTTCTAATAAAGGATAGGGAATCAAGATAGGGAAAGGGAAGAAGGGCTAAACTAACGTACAAAGTTGAATTATAAGTTTTATGTGTTTGATATCTCTCATCTGGCAGGACTCTTTTCTATTATTATCTAGTTACTAATAAACATACTCATGCAAATTTCCTTGACACAAGCTTTGATCACTCATTGTACTCTGTTTAAACACCCGCGTTCTTTTTCAAGTTTTTTGTCACGTTTTAATGTGTAAGGTAAGGTATACAAAGGTTTAGTGTTAGTAGATTTGGATTATTTCAAGTCTGCTTATGTACACGTTGGACATAATTCATGCTGTTTATATTATTGAAAGTTGGGAAGCTATACAATCATCGGCATTATCCAATTTTTATCGAATCTATAGTCAATCAAATCAGTCAATTGACGACATCAATGATGTTATCATACAAAGCTAAAGTAACGAAATTTTTGACTAGACAATAATCTAAATATATAAAATCAGTTCAAAATTTTACTTTGTACTAGAGTAAAAGATTTTTTTTTACGAAAGCAGAGCATTGACATAGGTCAATGCTCTGCTTTCGTAAAAAAAAAAAATCACGGCCGTAACTTAGAAACCAAATGAGATTTAAAAGGCTACACTTTTTTATTATAGCTTTCTTCAAGAACACCTTTTCTACAAGTCTGCAGTGGTGGTAATACAGTATTTAAGAAAGCACGGTGCACTCGCAGCTTGTGTGTATTGAGGGAGGAAATTGTACTGGTGCACCAATCAGAACATAGATATCCCTGTCTCTTCGAGATAACCAGTATCTTTTTTTCGTATGAACGACATACCGATACTTAATCTGTTATGATATTCTAGTAATGGTACACTACACGAAAACTATTCTGAACCTCAGTTTCTTAAAATATGATTTACGCATTTATTTAAAACTTGCTGCCACGACGACAAAAATATCTGACCTGTCATAGTTCAAAAATACAATTAAAAGTGAACTGGATACTCACTGCTACAATTTACATTACAAAAGTTAGATGCAAATTCGTAGGTTTATAAAATCTAATATTAAAATATAAAGTAAATGTATATAGAAGTATTATTGAATGTTAGTAGTATATAGTTCAGACATTACGTTTGAAACTTTATTTTGACAGACATAATTAATTTTCATGCAGTTTTATCACAGGGATATAAAAATAATGAAAACAAACAAATTAATCCTAAATTTGTTACAATACACTTATTCGGTCATAACAAAATGATGATGCGATTGAATAACTGACACAAGACCTACGTTTGTTAACGTGTGTAGTCTACGTGCTGCGTTACTACTAAATCTGTAGCAGTTCAATATAAACTCTTTGTGGTTTATGATTTCCTAATTACCATTAAACTGATACTTCTGACAATTGATCTGCAATTCCAACAACTCAGCAAGAAGAAACGAGAAAACCGTGCGCTCTCTCTCACTGCCTTCATATCTTAATACTACAAGTACATGGACTGAGGCATGACACACGTGCTACGATGTAAACAAAGTTGTAGATTCAAAACAAACTCTTTGTGTTTTATGACATCCCAGTCATTGCGTGCTAAGTTTAACTAACTATTGATTTGAAACTATACCGACTCGGTGAGAAGAGCAAAAAGCGTACTTACTCTTTTATTCCGTCTTAAAATGACCATACTATAATCACTTAGATAAGCTTTTTGGCCTGGTCAATAACTCCTAAGCACTGAACTGTGTGTTTGGTGTTCTCCATTACCACCCAATTTACTACTCAAAAATCAAACTTCTAAAAGCTTCCATCTTAAGCTAGATTAAGATTTCGAGTTCCAAACAACTCCTGCACTTGTAATTATTTTTAATTTATAATTAATATTCAAAAACAGCTTTTTTTTTTATCAGTAGGTGTAGTTTACTATTTCATTGGAAATAGTTTCTCTGGTTTAATGATTTAATGATAGTGTCTAATTATGAGCTAGTGAAAACGGCTCAGAATAGAGTCCATCATGGACAACTAACAATAATTTAGTCTGAATTCTCTATTAACAATGTACTTTACTGTGGAACTTTTTAAAATTTTTAGGTTATATGGACAGTAAATAAATAAAAGAAAGGGCACTAAACTTATTTCTAAAAGTTGAATGTAAATTTTAATACAGACGCATATAGGGTGAAAAATATAAAAGTGATCATGAAGATAGCCATTTTGACAGATTTTTACAATTTATTATGTCTAGCGATGGCAAAACATTTGTTAACTAAGTCTTTAATAAATTAAGACCTCAAATAAAGTCAGAAAAATTTTACTCAAAACTACAAGCTTTATTGCCAGACACTGCAGAAACGTGTCGGTGAAATTTTTCTCTGAAATAATTCAATGATTTAGTTCCTGATCGCAGATATTTCCTTTTAACAAAATAGTGAACCGTAATACGAGTATAGTACAATTCAACACATATTTCGTCGATCTCAAAATTCGCAATACGCTTATGAATCCTGTTAAAATTTCAACACATCTCCGAATTTAAATTTAGAGGTCGTTGAAATATATAAAGTAAAAAAAATAAAAGTACCTGTAACTTGTAGATTGGCATATGAACAATAAGCAGCTTCAAGCATGTTGAGTTTTCTTTCCTCTTGCATGTCGGGTGTTGTGCTAAATGTTGGGAGCACTACCAGGAGAACATGGCATGGTAGGAGTCTTGAAAACAAAAGCTGAACTGCGCCGTCGCGCGTCTCATTCACGAACCGTATGAAGTGAGGGAGGCGCAGTGGGTTAAGGGACATGTCACAACATTTTCTCTCCCTATTGACTTATCAAGACCCTCAATGGCTTCTACGTATGAAAGAAGATCGATCTTCGTCCGATTATGATGTCCTCGTAAAGGTGCGCGCCAATCACAGTACTTTGTATCTACGCAAGTACAAAAATATATATCTACATAGAATATTAAATTGAAACGGTATTCTATATAATAAAATTTGCCACTCTGGAAGAAGAAAAATGAGTATAGTATAAAAATCAATTGCTGTTCGTTTGTCTCGCTAAAAACTCGAAAAGGTCTTGGCCGATTTAGCTGATTTATAAACTTTAATGATCATCAATATTTTACTAATACAAATCCCTTTATTTATTATTCAAACACATTTTCTCAGACATTAGAATATAACAAATCCTTTTGTGGCAAGTGAACAACAGCTCAAACGATGAAGTAAACTAGTAAGCTTGTAAATCGTGATTCTGATCAGTTTCCATTTCATGCACCTGTACTAAGACATCATAACTACTATGCAGCACTACAAACATATTGCATTAGTGCATTACTACTACCTCCTTTGCTCCTTCCTCCTTCTTTCTGAGAGTTGTCAGAGTGCACCGCACGACGGCGCAGTTCGACATCCGTTTTACTTATACAACGCACATTTTACTCATCTTAATATTATTTGTTTGCATAAAAATTTAAACTCCAAACGTATTTTTTTAATCAAAAATAAGAAAATTTAAGGTATATTTAAAAGGAAAAGCGTCAAAGAAGTGAAAATATGTCTGTATTATTAAAATATCATCATCATCGTCAGCAACGTTTAACAGTCTACTGCTGACCAAACTATTTCGTTTAGGGTAGATTTCAAGTTTGCATCTCTTTACAATGCTATTGTCTTGCATAGTTTGCTCCCCAGGTGGGCTACTTAACGCTCGCCCCGTGGGTATCGTAGGACAAACTAGGGTGCAGGGTGATCGGGGCAAATAAGGAATTGTCTCTACACGCTTGCCTGCCGTTCGGTGTGAGAGTGTATATCGGGCTAAATACGCGTGTTGAGAATGGCACCAGTATTATTTACACATCCATAGAATGAATAGATGCAGTGGCATTGTAATCCGTCATCATACGGGAGTTATTATAACTAATATAATATAATGAACCCTATCTATACATAAAGTTCTAACAAGACATCAAACGTCTGAACATCATCACTACTTGATATTGATAAGTTACAACGAGATGGTTAGTTCAGCAAATAATTTGTAACTGTCATTACGTAGAAAGTCTATAAACTTTTAAGATGTAAGTATTAGATTGTTAAGATTTCAATATGAAAATACTTTTGTTAAATTTTCACAAGTTATGACACAGTTAATACCGTGTTAATAAAATAATTTACTAATTAAAGCCCATGACTTTGTTTACATCGTAGCACGTGCATTGTATGACGTCACTTGCCCTGATATTGGCCGAATTCAGAGAATCAATAACTTGTGACCTCTTCTAAAGTTTGACCTTGTGAAGCAGGGTAATCTTCTATTTGACAAAATGTGCATTTAACACAAGCCATTACACTGTGTTCTACTGTTTGTACTCCTAATGAAATAATCTTTACAAATAAATAAAATTGGAGTGCCTGTTTGTAATATTAAAATAATAGCTTTTTAATCAATGCATACGTATGTATACACGATACATACACCAAAAATGAAGTTATTTTTTTTTGTCTGTCTGTCTGTCTGTTTGTTCCGGGTAATCTCTGGAAGGACTGGACGGATTTTGATGGGACTTCCACTGGCAGGTAGCTGATGATCCAGGGAGTAACTTAAGCTACTTTTTTTTTAATAACTTTGTCCCGCGGCGTTACTCTACTACTACATTAACCGCGAGTAGCACCGCGGGGTTCAGCTAGTCAGAAATAAAAACACATTTTGTTTGTTACAGAGACATTATACTCGTATAAGGTTCAAATGGAATAATTGGAAGAATTAAAAATATATTAAATAAAGCTGGGGTAGTTATATTTAATAAGATTCAGATTAACTGACCGCCTTTTTTTTTTCATTACTTCTCGTTTATACTTTCATGAGTAACGTCATTTTCTTCAGAGTACTGCAACGCATTGGCTGATGCCAACACTGTCTGTGTTGGCATCCACCAATGCATTGTTCAATCACTAGGAACTCATAAGTTACGAAGAGGTTTCAAGTTTCGAGAAAACCTTTGAACTAATATCACTCAGCAAAGCTTATTTGAACCGTATCTCTAAAGTTTCAAATATAAATTTGCAAGCAAATTCGACAGACATAATTAATTTTTATTAAGTTTTATCACAAGGATATAAAAATAATGAAAACAAACAAATTAATTGTAAGTTATCAATTCTTATCCTTATCTGTCATATTTTCAATATACCAATTATATTTACAAACGTATGGGCAATTCCAGAAAAAAAATATAACATCCTAAATTTGTTACAATACACTTATTCGGTCATTACAAAATGATGATGCGATTGAATAACTGATACAAGACCTACGTTTGTTGACGTGTGTAGTCTACGTGCTGCGTTACTACTAAATCTGTAGCAGTTCAATATAAACTCTTTGTGGTTTATGATTTCCTGATTACCATTAAACTGATAGTTCTGACTATTGATCTGCAATTTCAACAACTCAGCGAGAAGAAACGAGAAAACCGTGCGCTCTCTCTTACTGCCTTCATTTCTTTATACTACAAGTACATGGAGTGAGGCATGTCCCACGTGCTACGATGTAAACAAAGTTGTAGATTCAAAACAAACTCTTTGTGTTTTATGACATCCCAGTCATTGCGTGCTAAGTTTAACTAACTATTGATTTGAAACTGTACCGACTCGATGAGAAGAACAAAAAGCGTACTTACTAACTCTTTTATTCTGTCTTAAAATGACCATACTATAATCACTAAAGATAAGCTTTTAGGCCTGGTCAATAACTCCTAAGCTCTGAACTGTGTGTTTGGTGTTCTCCATTACCACCCAATTTACTACTGGAAGCTTTTAGAAGTTTGATTATTGAGTACTTAAGCTAGATTAAAATTTCGAGTTCCAAACAACTCCTACACTTGTAATTATTTTTAATTTATAACTAATATTCAAAAACAGCTTTTTATTTTGATCAGTAGGTGTAGTTTACTATTTCATTGGAAATAGTTTCTCTGGTTTAATGATAGTCTAGTCGAGTCATTTCGTTTAATAGGTTGTGTCTAATTATGAGCTAGTGAAAACGGCTCAGAATAGAGTCCATCATGGATAACTAATAATAATTTAGTCTGAATTCTCTATTAACAATGTACTCTGTGGAACTTTTTAAAGTTTTTAGGTTATATGGACAGTAAATAAATAAAAGAAAGGGCACTAAACTTATTTCTAAAAGTTGAATGTAATTTTTAATACAGACGCAAATAGGGTGAAAAATATAAAAGTGATCATGAAGTTATACAGAAAGAGTTGATCGTAAAGACTCAGAAGACTCAGAAAGAAAATAATAACTTAGCATAATAAATTTTCTCTTCTTCTAATCTAATCTTTTTATCAGGCAGAGTATAGCCATTTTGACAGTTTTTTACAATTCATTATGTCTAGCGATGGCAAAACATGTGTTAATTAAGTCTTTAATAAATTAAGACCTCAAATAAAATCAGAAAAAAATTACAGAGACATTATACTCGTAAAAGGTTCAAATGGAATAATTGGAAGAATTAAAAATATATTAAATAAAGCTGGGGTAGTTGTATTTCAATACATAAATAATAAGATTCAGATTAACTGAGCGCCTTTTTTTTCATTACTTCTCGTTTATACTTTCACTAGCTGACCCACGCAACCTCGTTTGCGCCTTATATTGCCCGTAGCGTGAAAATTTCCCCGTTTTTAAACATTCTTCATTGTTGCTCCGCTCCTATTTGTAGTAGCGTGATGATATATACCTAATAGCCTGCCTCGATAAATGGACTATCCAACACCGAAATAATTTTTTAAATCGGACTCGCGGTTCCTGAGATTAGCATGTTCAAACAAACAAACAAACAAACAAACTCTTCAGCTTTATATATTAGTATAGATGAGTAACGTCATTTTCTTCAGAGACTGCAACGCATTGGCTGATGCCCCAATGCGTTGTTCAATCACTAGGAACTCATAAGTTACGAAGAGGTTTCAAGTTTCGAGAAAACCTTTGAAGTAATATCACTCAGCAAAGCGTATTTGAACCGTATCTCTAAAACTTAAAATATAAATTTGCAAGCAAATGTGTGGACCTATAAGCTTTTTTGTATTAAGTATAAATCTGTTCAAGCTGATACCTTTGCAGTTTTTTCGTAAAATTCTGACTAGTTATAACACAATAGAGTGGAGTGAGTTTAATTAATTAATCAACATTATATGTTCTTCCCATTTATCATCAATTTTTTCGTGAACAGCTCAAGTTTATGTCATGAATTACAGTTTAAAGAAGCAAACACCACTATCGTTCTAGAGTAAGGGGCGTAACTTGATATCGACTGATGTATGAAAAGGACTCGTGGAAAGGGTAGGAAATACAGTACGTATTGTTTTGTTTCACCTCTCTTTCCTTAACATTGAGTGAAGAGGGAAATTCAAGACAGAGTTTTTGATAGACTGTTAATAATTTACTCATTTAAATCAAATTTATTTATTTATTTAGTGTAGAGTCACCCACAGTCACAACAATATGATTACAATTTTATAAGTGTAGCGAGGTCTCCTTCCAATTGTCTGATTAGTTACAGGTTAATACAGCATGCTATTTAGTACGGTTTAAGTGGAGAGAATTATGAATAAATTGATATCAAAAACCAATAAAAACAAAACAAGTAAATAAATGGCAATACAAATATATATTTTTTAAATCACAAAAAATCATATCTCAATAAGTCTAACTTATTTTACTTCTTATTCATCATCATCATCATCATCAGCCTATCGCAGTCCACTGCTGGACATAGGCCTCTCCAATTTCGCGCCACTTGGTTCGATCCTCGATACTTCTTATTGATGACCATAAATTAGAGAATAGTATAACACTGTACATACGTAGTCACAAGCTGACAACAGTGTACAACACATAGATGCGTAGTTGTAGGTTGCCTGTTAAATGTATATTATGTTTCTCGAGAGTATATTGGGTTGGGTACTTCTGCGTCATTATCGGTAACATAACATTTTTTGACAGATATATAAAATACTAACTTTAATTTGTGGCTCCGAACGCGTTTATACTTCCATTCTCTGTAAGCTGTTTGAAGGCATCATCAACTACCAGTTAGTCCGCTACCTTTAAGATCACGCTTCGCTTCTCTCTAAGCTTCCAGTATTCGGTCTACCTTCTAGAGTTCTAGACTCTGTCACTGGATTGCCGCTTTTCTTCACCAGCGCCGCATTAGGGTCCGTTGCGACGACACAGCTTCTGATTTTCTGGAGGTAAACGCTGGCGTACCTCAGAGTTCAGTCCTATCCCCCACGCTGTTTCTTCTGTTGGGAGATATTTTGGATACCCTACAGCCAAACTGGCAGACGTTGAGGAAAAACGACAGGAGCTTGTCGCTGAGCTTGACCGGATTTTGAACCGCATTTCACAATGAGGTGATGAGTAACTGGCCGACTTCACCGCTCAAAAAACACAAGTGTTCAAAGTTATCTACCAAAAAGTCTTTGTTTATTCTCCTCCCCACTTTTCAGAGCACTCAACTGCCACTACGTTATTTATATATAAAAAAAAATGTAGTACAGTACATTTAATGTTTTTTTCCATGTTCGGAGAAATTTCAAGAAATACAAGCTTGTTTTATTTTTATTTTGTAACTATTCTAATTCGTGATTCTGAATAGTTTCCTTTGGACGCACTAGTACTAGGGTATAATAACTACGATGAAGTTGTACCGGTAAAATGCATTAGTGCATCACAGTACTCACACCACTAGGTTGTAACACGTGAATGGAGTGAAGTCACTTCCCCTGACATTGACCGAGTTAAGAGCATTGATTGTCTGTGACCTCCTCTGAACTTTGATTTTGTGAAATGGAGTAATGCACATATGAATTTGCATTAGATCACTACTGACGTTAGTGACATCAGCAGAGGTAGCCGGTGTAAGGAGATATATGGACAAAGGGTAATATATGCGTAAACCTGGTATTATGTTTTAAGAACAATTCAATGTTTTAATCTTACCTATTGGGGTACATTACCTAAAATTCTTATACTTATTAACTTGAATGATGTAACCAGACTCGTAAATACAGTCAATAAAAATTTATATTTACAAACGTAAGTCAAAGCAGTATCATCTATCACTATACATTAATTAAAGTTTTATTCCATGTCCTCTAGTATCAGTTAACAATAGTGACATAAAACCTAAATCACACCATTACTTTAAAGGTACAATTTTGATTTTTAACACTCAAATGGCGTTTGAAATATTCACCAAAAGTATAAGCATCCAAGCCTTTAAACAACACTACTGGTTATTTTTCGTGCCTACAGGTATCTCAAAACAACAATACAGTAAAATATTTAAGAGCTGTACTAAATGAGTTCAAAAGTTTATCATATTTAACAGACAACTGACTTGTTATTTATTCAACTAACTTGTTATAATCGAATATATGGTAAAAGTATGAGTAAGTATTTAATAAAGTAAAGTAGACCACAATAAATTATATCTAGATATTTTTCAGTATAATAATGCAAATATAAACAGTACTAACGAAATAACATTGACCATTTTGGCAAACGAACTTATCTGATTCACTTAAAAAAAGTCTAAAAATATATGTTCAATGTAAAATTTTTCCAACGTAAAAGTTGCTTACAAGTTAATTTTTACTTTAAAATACATAACGCATAGATTGATAGATTACGCGGAGCATTTACTGGGAACTCATAAGTTACAAAAAGGTTGCTTTTGTGGCGAAAATTTTGCAACTGTAGAAACTTTGTAAAGCGTAATTCAACCATATCTCCAGAGCTTAAAGTACCAATTAGTATCCAAACATGTAGAGAAATGGCGTTTTAGTGTTAAGTTTAAGGCTATTCTCACAGCTATCTTTAAGGATTTTTCGTAAAATTCTAACAAATTGTGACAAAATAGAGTGAATTATTATTTAAGTTATCAAACTACATAAATATACTTCCTATTTATCACAAAAATTCAAAGGAATAGTTCAAGTTTATGTCATGAATAACAGTTTTTAAAACAAATATGAATGCCGGTCTAGAATAAAGGGCGGGACATGATTTCTTTTGGTGTGGGAAAGTGGCTCGTGGCAAGGGTATCAGTATCGATTCGGTTTTTCTCTCATTTTATGTTAGTAGACTAAGTGAAAAAACTATCAGAAACTTTGTTCTGGTGCAATGTTACAAATATTTATTGCTACTAATATTAAAAATAATATCTGTCTGTTGGTCTGTCTGTTGCTACTTCCACACAAAAAGGATTATAGGCCACTCTTTTCCACGATAAGCGAAATACACGCAGGCAAAAAATATGCGGTTCCGTATATTTTTAATAACTGATCTATATATAGGAAAGTGTTTGAAGAATAAAAGCATTATAAAGAAACCAACTATTGGTAAAAGAGGTATCTTTATGAGCCTGGGATCAACATAGATTTTCTTATACCTACCTCGGGACCAGTCTCTCACGAGGTTTGTTGTAACAGCTATTACTGTAATTGTGATGAGAAAGTTAATAACTTGTTATTATTAAATTGGCTTATGACCAGTAGTGGAATTAAGGCTGTTAATTTATTTTGATACTGATATGCAATTCGGAGAGTATTGAGGCATATCTATATAACAGGATACAAAAAAAAAAATATACTTTAGAATTTTTTAATTTTCTGTCTGTCGAGGAATTATTTCGCAAATTAGGATCCAACCCTTTTTTTTATCAACATAGGTACCAGGATATCATAACTACGATGGAGTTAATATCGGTATCTTATTCAAGTGTGGAAAAATGATAATCAGTAAATAGGAAAATGTGTATTTCGATTGGTTATCAACAAGGTCTAGGCTCTCTTTGTGTTGTGTGAGTTTCAAATATAGAATATAGGTAGTGTACCTTCAGTCAAAATAAATAACGAAGAGACCGCATGTGCCAAGTCAAACTTTAAAATATGTCGATATTACACAAGTACCACTTCAGTAGAAAGATTAATCTGTATATATAAAAAGCGGCCAAGTGCGAGTCGTACCCACCCATGGAGGTTTCCGCAGCAGCAAGTAACGTAATATAATTTTTATTTTATTTTTATATTTGTGTTGACTGAATGAAAGATAAATTCCAGTTTACGATTTATGACGTATTAAAAAAACTACTTACTAGATTTCGTTCAAACCGATGTCCGGTGGAAGTTTGCATAATAATATTTACATATATTTTTTTATTTTATTATTCTCTTATTTTAGAAGTTACAGCGAGGGGGGGGACACATTTCACCACTTTGGAAGTGTCTCTCGCGCAAACTATTCAATTTATAAGAAAAAATGATAATAGATACTGCAACATCATTTTTGATGATCTACCCATCACATCCACACGTATAGGTTCTATAAGTCTTTAACCTCATATACATAACTGATTCTGCGCACAAATAAAATTATTTTCTCATTTTTTTGATCTGCTTTGTGGCGTTTGAGTCAAGCTGCACTAGATACAAACTGACAGTCAGTTCTTATTTGCATGATTTATAATGCATTGATTTTCTCAAAACCGTGTCCTAGTAATAACGAAAACATAGAAAAAAGAATTATCCAATTTGGTGCAGGCGATTGGAAATTATGCGCGTAAATACATTTCAGGGATTCATTTTTAGGGTTCCATGCCAAAAGAAAAACATATACATAATTTACATATATTATCTTCATTTATATTATATATAGAGAATCGGGTACCTATAAATTTACTTTTATCTATACTGATGCATTCGCAAACTTTGAGAATAGCAAAGTCTGTTACAGAATAGGCCCCAATATCTGCACTTAGGCTGCACCAGGATATCATAACTGCGGATGAGTTAATATCGATTTCACATTTACACGTACTAGCTAGTCTATTGCAATACAGTATTATAATGTGAGTGTGCATTTTATCATACTGACTTAGTTAGTAAAAACATAAATAAAACGTTAGTTATATTTATTGCAATTCTATCTAAACATGTTTTTGTTAGTTCCTTATTGCACTGAATGAACCAATAGTTATAACAATGTGTAAATATTTAAATAATAAATACTAAACTCGGTAATTGATACAGCAATGTTTTAGACTAGGTTTATTGGATTTTACGTGGATTAACGTTCTCTTAATTACCAATAAGTTTATTATCATTGATGGCATTAATATTAGTATGTTTGTAAGTTAAGCTTAGACTAAGTTGATACGCTAATTAAGATTATAAACACAGAGTAAGATGATATTTTTAAATATAAACAATATTACACAAATATAAATTTATTATGTGTACAAATAAATAAAATTCTGTCTATCTGTTTGTTCCGGATAATCTTTAAAACGGCTATACCAACTTTGACGGGACTTTTAGTGTCAGATAGCTGATGATCTAAGGAGTAACTTAGGCTACTTTTTTAGACTAGCTTTGTCCCGTGGCGTTACCCACAGTACAACAATAACCGCGGGTAACACTGTGGTAACACTAGAGAATTAGTATGAGTCGGTTTATGGTAATCCTACCTTTTATTATACGAGTAAAGGCGAAAGTTTGTAAGTATGGATATGATGGATGGATGGATGGATGTTTGTTACTCTTTCACTCAAATCTACTGAACGGATTTGGATGAAACTTTACAGTAATATAGCTTACACGAGTATCTCACCAACATGCACGCGGGCGGAGCCGTGGACAACAACTAGTGAAAATATATTTTTAACATTACTTTTAGTTAGTTACTTAATACAAAATAAATTAAATAAAACATTTTTTTTTTCATTGCGTTCTATTTTATTATTATACAGCAAATTAAAAAACTTGAATCTCGGAATCAAGCATTTTGATTTTCAAACAGTACATTTTTCTGTTGCTGGAGTGAGTTTGCAAACTATGATTCTGCATAGGCATTTTCATCCGCAACTGTACTAGGGTATCATAATCGCAATGGAGTATATTTAGTATCTCGTTCTCATGCAGAAGCAGAACTATACGATACGATGAGTGAAAAAGAAAACGTGTATCGTGAATGGTCAACTGATAAAGTCTCTTTCCCTCTCTTTGAGGTGTGCGTGTATATCGCTATAAATTAAATATTATTTATTATAATAAATTTAATGAAGCAATTTCCATTTTCGATTTCACAGGTAGCCAACTTAAATAACCATCATGAGTTTACAATTGCAACTCTACTTTTTATTTTTTGATTAATCCACGGTTATCCGAATAAAGTTAAATAATTTCCTGTGTAGGTATCCTAATTTCTACTTATATTCAGATCAATCAAAATTTAATTTCTTGGAAAATAAAACTTAAAATAAACGCTAATAATAAAGCGGTGCCTGTATTTCTATTTGAGGCTAAAACGTAGTATCCAGGATCTCACCTAAGAGTTGCCTAAAACAATTAATAGTCAAAACTTTGAAATAAGTAAGAGTAAGTATGGCCTTAAAGAAATACACGGACTTATATAGAATACTAGCTTTTACACGCGACTTCGCTCACGCAGACTTTCATCCCCTGATTTACCCCCTTAGGGCTGGAATTTCAAAAATTCCTTTCTTAGTGCTCACTTGCGTTATATAAAGAACCTACATGCAAAATTTCAGGATTCTAGGTTCAGCGGTTTGGGCTGTGCGTTGATCTCTGGGTATGTCAGTCAGTCACCTTCCTCTTTTATATATATAGATTAGTAGGATTTCACTTTTGAAACGTGTCTGAAAGACGTCTAAGTCTAAGAATTTTGGAACATATATTATTTAAAAAATAAAGCTAAACCTTAAATTTTTTACATTTTTCTTAAATTATTTTATGCATATTTAGGACAAAAGATACATTTTAGATTTTTCTTTTAACTTAATTAAGTATAACAGAAAGAGAGAGGAGAAACAGAACGGAAACTTACTACGAGTATATCCTTCTCTTTCCACAACTCCCTTACATAAATATAGAACTATATCATGACACGCCCCTTACTTGGACCGCGTTGATATTTGTTACTTTAATCTCTATTTCATAACATAAAATTGTTGTGTCCTCGTATGGTTTTGTAATAAACAAAAAGCACATTTTACGTAAATTAACTGATTAAAAATACTTTACTCTATTCTGTCATTATTTGGTAGAATTTTACGAAATATTCTCAAAGGTAGCTGTTGTAACAGCTTCATACCTAATACTAAAAGCCTATATCTCTGTACTTTTGCTTGCGAATTTGTACTTTAATCTTTAGAGATACAGTTGAAATATGTATGTTCAATTGCTAGTTTCTAGTTGAAATAGAAAGCTCTTCGGACCTCATGAGTTCCTAGTAATAGAAACGCGTGATTGCGTTTTCGTATACCCTATATGTTTTACAGATACTGTAGCGTAGCTGTTGTTGTTCCATGTCAATGTTGTTAATATCATTAAAAATAATAGTTTCATAAAACAATAAAACAGACTGTGAAAGAGCCACGCTTCGGCTTGAATGGGTTTGCTCGACCGGAGTGATACCATGCCTTCACAGAAAACCGGTGTGAAATAGCGCTTGCGCTGTGTTTCACCGAGAGAGTGAGGATACCGGAGGTCCATACCCCAACCTATTCCCCAATCCCCATCCCCATACCCCTAGGCCAGCAACGCACTTGTGTCACCTCCGGTGTTACGGGTGTCCACGGGCGGCGGTAATCGCTTCCCATCAGGTGAAACGTCTGCTCGTTTACCCCTTACTAAAAAACCAAGCTTTTACTGAAAATCCAACTAAAACCTAATTTTAAATCTATACATCTATACATCTATACAAATAAATAAAATTGGAGTGTCTGTTTGTAATATTAAAATAACAGCTTTTTAATCTATACAACTAAATAAAATTGGAGTGTCTGTTTGTAATATTAAAATAACCGCTTTTACTAAATGCATATGTATTTATACACGGTACATATACCAAAACTGTAGTTAAAAAAAATTTTGTCTGTCTGTCTGTCTGTCTGTCTGTCTGTCTGTCTATTTGTTCCGGGTAATCTCTGGAACGGCTGGACGGATTTTGACGGGACTTTCACTGGCAGGTAGCTGATGATCCAGGGAGTAACTTAGGCTACTTTTTTTTTGACTAACATTGCCCCGCGGCGTTACTCGCGGTACAACAATAACCGCGGGTAACACCGCGGGGTTCAGCTAGTCAATGCATATGTATGTATACGATACATATACCAAAAATGTAGTTAAAAAAATTTTTGTCTGTCTGTCTGTCTGTCTGTTTGTTCCGGGTAATCACTGGAACGGCTGGACGGATTTTGACGGGACTTTCACTGGCAGGTAGCTGATGATCCGGGGAGTAACTTAGGCTACTTTTTTTAGACTAACTTTGCCCCGCGGCGTTACTCGCGGTACAACAATAACCGCGGGTAACACCGCGGGGTTCAGCTAGTTTGAATTAAAATGGTGTTAATAATATTATTCATATGAAACCCTTACAATAAAAATTACTTTAATGTACTTTATTATTACAAACACAAACCAACAATATCATGAGTATCAGGATTTTTTTGTTTGGAGTAGTTACTTACAACCATGATTTTGACAGACATGCATTTTTATAGGACATTAAAAGTGCCTCCTAACCTGCAGTGTATTTGTATGATGCCATTTTTCACTAACTATTCTTAATTATTCTCCTAACTAGGAACACCCCAACGTAGGTATCTCCTAAATATAAGTCTTTACTAATTTTGCTTTCAATATGCTAAGTGACACCTAATTACGGGACTCCTATTTTGTAGGGATTTCCAAAACCGTGAACTGCGCAAGTATATGTCGATTGTCTTTTCCTGCAATATAACATTATAAAATTTTACTTAGTAATGAATATATAATACGAAATAGAATTTGATTTTATTAAAATTAAAGATTTATTCTATTTTTTTTTTGTAATTTCAGTCATTTGATCCCATGTTTCGAAATGTTAAGCTGACAACTGTCAAAAATATATATACCACGTGGCACATCGACTGCGGGTCTACAAGGTTATAAATTAAATATTATATATAAAACAAATCAATATATTATGATTTCAAAATTTTACAAAAGCTTAACACTCTCCATGGTTAACCTAAATTATGGAACAAAAACTTTTTTCAAAAGCTGGTCTTTCACGGTGTGTTCTGATCTATTGAGTAAACTTTTTTTTTTAATATTTCGGACATCTAAACACACAACGCCATCTAGTCCCAAGATAAGCAGAGCTTGTGTTATGGGGTACTAAACAACTGATACAAATACATATATATACTTTTTTTTTGTAAAAACATACATATTATAGATAGAACACACCCAAACTCCGAAACAAATATTTGTAGATCATACAAACATTTGGTCCGACCCGGGAATCGAACCCGAGACCTCATGATCAGCAGTCGCTCACGCCAACCGCGAGACCAACGAGGCAGTCAAATATATTATTTTAGGTCTCAACAATATTAGAAACATACCATAGCTCCTTAATATCAATAATTTTAAGCCAAACATACGTCAAGTGTCTTTGTCACCTTGTTAGGGGTTGGTTAGGCGGTCAACATTCTAGTCTCTAAATTTTAAGAGACACCTAAGCACTAGGTGTATCTCTTAAAGGTTAGTGAAAACGAAAATATCACTAAAAGCTACCAAAACTCTATAAGTGGTCCCTACATTTAGGGGACGTGGTGAAAACGGCCATCAAAATCTTACAGTTACGACTGACATTCAATAAATATGGCTATGTATTCAGGCTATCAATAACTTGATTATTGTTTTGACCAAGTATTTCTGTCTATGATGAAGATGATATTATGACGACGAAGTTCAATGTTCATTTCGATTGTCATCAGCGGGTCTAATTCTGTAGAAGAGATATCTTCAATAAATCTATATGTTTCCCTCTAAAAACTCTTTAAAAATATTTATTTCTGATTTGACTTTTTGACTGACGCTCTTGGTAAATATGAATCATAATATACTCTACTGCACAGTAATGTCCTGAGCTTAGCTTTATGCATTTCCAAACAAATTGTGTCAAACTATATGACAGACTAGCTGAACCCCGCTGTGTTACCCGCGGTTATTGTCGTACTGTGGGTAACGCAGTGGGACGAATCTTGTTTAAAAAAGTAGTCTAAGTTACTCCTTATAATATCTGCTACCTATCAATAAAAGTTCCGTCAAAATCGATCTAGTCGTTCTAGAGATTAGCCGGAATAAACAGACAGACAATAATAAAAAAAAAATGTTCACTCTCACGGTTTCATACCTCAAAATAATGAAGAACCCTTATAGGATCACTTTCATTAATATTTTTTTGCCCAAGAATCTGTTTCATGTCGGTTATCATGGAGGTGTCAAAGTTTCCAATTTTTTATATCTCCCGAAGGTGAACAAATTATTTTTCCTATTAGCAACTGTACTAGGATATTATAACTAGGACGGAGGTACTATAGGTACCCAGAGCAAGGGCACATCGAAGCATAACTATACGGTCTCTCTTACTCCCATTGGTACATCCAACCTAAGCGACGTAACGTTACGACGAAAGTTCTTGCTATCTCTTTCTTTCTGTCTTTAAATTTGTCAATACTTTATTAGAAACAGATGGAGTGAGGCATGACCCACGTGATTTTATGTAAACAAAGTTGTAGACTCGAAAAACTCTTTGCTGTTCATGTTATCCTTATCACCATAAAGTTGACGGATTCTTTATTTGTCCGTCTGCAATTGCACCACCGACCTTACGTACATATTCTATATAATATACTAGTACTACACACACCTGAAGGGAAGTAAACGATGTTCTTAATTATAAGAGTACCTATCGACAGGGAACCTCTTGTTTGATTTTACATTTCTCTGTTGGAAAGAAAAAGCAAAGTTGTTTTTAATGTTTGTCCTACTGAAAAACTCTTAGAGTAAAATTAATACGTAAATCACAAAAACAATAAACAAAATGGTAAAGCCTGAAATAATTAAGTTCAATTGGAATTTAACGTCAATGCCTGCTAATAACTCTTTAGTTTTTAATAATAAGAATAATTTCCATATTGATGCTGAAAATTTTAATAACTAAATGTATTTTAAAGTATTAATGTAGGTTCTAATTCAAAGTATGCGCTACTACATGTATACACGTGCACCTACAAAAATATGTACTAATATATAGGTAAACGATTATAATTTTATCACTCATAATTATTTTCTTGTTAATACTTTTTGTTTTATAAACAAGTTAAATCTTATTATTTTCTAGCTGGAAACAAAAACTATTTATGTTAATGAAGTTATAAGCACTTAGAATAACATGGCACGCTTAAAGTCAACTGAGAGGGGGACAGTGGTAGGTAGTTCTCCAGACTGTGAATTTGTGATGAGTGAAAGATGAAGTTTTTAGCATCGGTATTCTAACATATACTCAGAAAGAAATGGATACTCTCTAAGCTGAAAGCGGGGCCGTTTTACAGTTAGCGGGTATCAAAGTTGAAAAAAAGCATGGATATGCATGCTAACTTACGTCATTTTAGGAAGCCTGAATGTTATAAACATACATCATTAAGTATAGGCAATATTATAAAGTAGTTTCAAATGAGCCATACAAATCTGACGGGCCAAAAAACGTCCCAGACTCACACAAAGTTTATAGGAATTATCGCTTCTGCTATATTTAAGGCAGACTTACGCGACATCTGTCCTAAAATGATGTGAGGCAGGGCTGACTGGGATCTTGGTGATGATGATATTTAAATTACCAATTACGTGAACCAATTATCAACTAACAACGAACGTCAGTGTTTTGTAGCTCTGTGTAGTTAATTAAAGGACAATTGTGAGGCACATAATGCCTCGCAGTCCTCCTTTTTGTCACCAGACTATATAAGACAGTCAACTTGCAGCGGATACCGGAGTTTTGGAGCTCTATGCCGAAACAGACGTGCATAAAGCTCCAAAACTTAAAAAATATATATATCACATGACATAAACAAAATTAAGTAGTGTATAATGCATTTGAATATGACAATAATTTGAATTTTAAGAAATTAAAATTAAACATCGAGTTTCCTTGTTCTTTGAAGATTTGTAGAATAATAAAATATTAAATAAAAGATATTTTATTAATTTACTTAATTTTTAGTATGCTTTTGAACACAGCAGGTTTCTAGCGATATATATACATATATATAGATAAGGGTAGGTATTCATAGAATTGCAATAGGAAATAGCCACATTTTACTACTTTATACAAAAAACTGCATAAGATGGAGACATATGTACAAAAATATATGTCACGGATTAAGAAAATTTTGTTGATTGTTATGCTACATTAGTAAATATTGTGAATGCGGTAACAAATCAAGAGTAGTACTAAATATTTACACTAATATTATAAAAGTGAAAGTAAGTTTGTTTGTTACGTTTTTACGTAAAAACTACATAACCGATTATCATGAAACTTTGTACACATATTCTTGAAGGTATTAGAAGAGCTAAGCCGAGGGAATTCTAGTATCTATATAAATTTACTACCATTTATATGTACGAGAAACTGATTATTAATTTCACTTGTATTTTGTTTCCTTCATGTTTGAAATCAATCCACCTTGTTTGTAAATATAGATTTGTATGTTAGCAATCATCGTAATACGTTTGCCTATATGTTTAGATGTAAGTTTTTAAAATATATTGCAGTGAAGATGATCAGAGTTTATTGCAATGACGTATTTTTTGGAATTAGTGAATTAAGGTTATTTAATTTGATATACACTTTTACACACACATAATGCTATACCAAATAAGGATACAGATACCATATAAAGAATATATCTATACAATACACAAATAAATAAAATTTTATTGCTTTTAATATTAAAATTATCCCTTTGTACTATATGCATATGGTATAAGGTAAATATTAAGATTTTAAGGAATAATAAAGTAGATACAGTGTATAAAGATAGAACAAAGAAGTTTCTTCTATTATATAATTAGATTAAGTTCAGAAAAATTTAAAAACCTATTTTACGTGAAAATTTATGTGCGCGTACAGAACTTTCAATTAGTTTTTTTATTTAACCCCGAGGTTAAGTAGCTATATCGGAATGCATTGTGATAGTGTATATAAGTAGTATTCATTGAACATTTGAATTAAGCAGTCGTGTTTTGACTCAGTCATCTTATACTTCAGGACGTATAAACGGAATATTTACTAAAATAAAATTAAAAAGTTAATACCGTGGGTCTCAGCTAGTTTATATACACATATATGTAAATATGACTTTGTCAATTTACTCGATGAACGTAACAATCTTGTAGCCGGATCATAGACTATTAGTTAGAGAACAAAGGACTTAGGGAATACTACTATACAGTCTGCGGGTCGCGAACTCCGTGGTGCGAGTAGATTGTTTTAAAGTACTGCGTGCCATTGCAATAAGGCAATGTATTAGCTAGTACATTAGGTATTAACTTATTTATAAAATATTAAACATTAGTATTATTAGGTATTAACTAGTACACACGTACCAGTAGCTCTTCAAAAATTATAAATACGTACTCGTCAGAAACCTGTAAAAGAGACACTGTGACGAAGTTTGAGAACACGTTTTTTATATTCCACTCAAGATAACGAAACCATAGCGTGAGGTACAACTTTTGAGCCACCTAGTCATGGTTCAGAAAACTCTGCAGTCCCATAATAAATTTAATTTTTTAAAACTGTGTTCTTACGTGGCATTTACGCATTAAGGCGTTGGCTCCTTTCGGTCAGATCCGGTGATCACTAGTGTCAATGGGTATGAGAGAGTCCCGTGATTGTGCTCGAGCCATTAACATAAATCTGAGCTATCCAATTAAGATTTTATGATATATGTGTAATTTATTGCAAATTTATTGAGTGAAAGCACTCTATTCTACGAGTACTGCGTAATAATTTGCAAGAATTTCGCAAAATAATCTCAGCTATCTGAAAAGATTCATACTAAATAATAAAAACTTACTTCTCTGTATATTTCATCAATCATCAACATCTTTTAACACTCCACTGTTGGATATACGCCTCTTCTTAGAAAGGAGGATTTGGTCTGCTATAACACGCTGACCAGGCGGGTTGGTAGAGGGTTTGGTTGCAAGTTTCCCTTCTCTTTGCAGTGATGTTGTCCTGCGTAGTTTCCTCCTTAGGTCGCCTCTTACGACACGTATACTACTACTATTTATTTGGTTATGCTTTAATCTTTAGTGATTTGGTTGTAATGTGCTTTGCAGAGTGTTAGTAGTTAAAAGCTTTTCAGTTACAATAAAACCTCTTCGTAACTCATGAATTCCTAGTTATTCAATCGCGTGATCACGTCGTCTACCTATACATCTCGGTAAAGTAACTTAGTACTCAGATATATTCTATCAAACATTATTCTAGCACAATTGAAATAGGGGAAGGTGTGGTTGAACCTTAATGCAAATCAGTGATAATAATGAGCGCAGGTGCACCTACAATATGTTATGTTTGTAATAGTTACGAGTCTTTTAAGCACTGAGGGGGCTGAGTTACTCATCTCTACACTTGACATTTCTTTCTACTAATCTCCTACTAATGTTCAAAACATCGATTGTTTAATTTGCGAGCAACATTCCATTATGAGTAGAGACACTGCCTTGTTATTTGGATGTTATAGGTCTAAATCCCTTTTAATTATTCAATAGCAGGTGCCTATGAGTGGCGACACCTACTTGTTTGCAACCTTATTTTACGTAGTAAATGCTTTTCGTACCGTTCCCTCCATTGGGGAGACTATTTTCTACATACTAAACCCTGCGGCGGCCTACCTTGGCAGTAGGTAAAGCTTCAGGAACGTATCAGCAGCTTTTGGAGTCCTCCCTGCCTACCACTAGAAATGTCTCAGAAAATCTTGTCAAAAATGATTATGAGAAGGTTCGTTATAATGTCGTTCATAGTCACTACGCAGCTCCTAAGGCTAGTGGCATGATCTTACACTGACTCTAGGAGTTAGCTAATATAAAAAAACAATTCAGTCTCCATCTTTATTAAATAAGTACATGTATTGCAAAACAAATGCTTGAAGATTAAACTGCAACCTTAGTAACAGAACAATAATTTCTGCTAAATCTAATATAAAATAAAACAATCTGCGATTTTGCTGTCTCCTTGGCCTTTGTAGTGTAATTAAAATATGAAATTCTGTTGCAGGATGGAGTGGAGTGAAACTTCAGGCCCGATGCCTCACCGTGAATATCAAGGTTCAGTAGTACTGGTGCACGGGCCGATGCTGTAAAGGTAAGGTAAGTAATGTAGTGCCATACATGGGTAATTTTTATTTAATATTGACTTGTTTTTTTTTATTTCATAAATGACATACTTTAAACATCATTGCCAAACTAGACGGGGTGTGTACCGTGGTACCAAATCGCTAATAAATAGGTATTTCCAAAACTTCTATTTTTACCCGACTACGGCAAAGCCAAAGGAGGGTTATGATTTTGACAGGCTATGTACATAATGACAGGCTACGTACATAATAATAATATTAATTTATTAATAATAATATTCGTTTATTGCCGAATTACAAATCACCCGGTCCAGACGGTGTGCACAACTTTTGCAAGAGTGCGTGTGCAAGAGTGAGTTGCGCGAGTGCAAGACCGGAGGCCCAAAGATGCAGAAGTATCACTAGCCCACCGTGATGTGGGTCACCATGCTGCATTGTTGTCTTGTCCACATTCGCAGTATGGTGACTACCACTCTTGGATTATGATTATTATTATATCTGCTTATGCTTTTCATCAGGCACAGTAGAGTCACTATGGCAGGGCAAAAACATAAAAAGAAGAAAAAAGTCTGATGACATGTTGAATAGATTTATAAAAGACTTATGACTCAATGACACATACGTGGCTTTTAAAGGTGCTAAAATTGATACAACTCTGTGCACTTTTTTGAAGTCATGTATGAGACAATGAAGAACAGTACTTTGCTATCCTGGATGGCAGCAGACTGCGGTAAACGATGTACCAATAAAGATCGAGCCTGGCATATTTCAAGGTGACAGTCTGAGTCCCTTGTGGTTTTGTCTGGCTTTGAACTCTCTAAGTACTCTATTGGACGGTTCAGGGTTAGCCTATAGGTTGCAGAAAGATGATCGAGTGATATCTCACCTCTTTTATATGGATGATTTAAAACTATTTGCCCCCACTAAATTACAATTTACAGCGTTACTAAGAGTTACGGGAAAGCTTTAGTAATTCTATCAAAATGGAGTATGCAGAGATTTTATTATTTGCCCATTAATCTTTGATTAAAGAGGTATATACTTTTCACATGGGTTAATTTTAAATTTTTCAATGCTCACAAAAACTTAAGTAGCCCAAAAACATATTTGCGTTTATCTCAAACACTACTGCTTAAAATTTAATCCAACTATTTTATTTATTATTTATTAAAGAGGCATGCAACTAAAAGAATTCAGTGTGTTATCCTATATATTATGCCAACAGGGTCGTAAACGACTAACGTCATAATTTACAAAATATCAACTTCCAGCGAGTACTGTTTGGTCTTACGGAGCAGAATGTACATACACGCAAAATATGTAAATCACAGAATGTACAATACGCTTTAAATTTGAATTATATCGCAATCTCAACACAGTTGAAATATACAGGAAATGGCACGATAAAAAATACAGCACACCAAAAACCCAAAAATGAGAAGTCGCATATAATGTAGTAACCGAGGATAAAGTCAAATGGACACTAAAGAGTTTCGAACCCTTTAAATCCTCGGGACTGGATGATGTCTTACCAGTTCTATAGTGGCATCTCGAAGAGGTAATTAAACATCTAACACGTAGCTACAGGGCTTGTATAGCATATAAGTACATACTAGAACTGTGGAAAGAGGCAAAAGTAGTATTTCTACCAAAATTAGGTAAGGAGAACTATACACTAGCCAAATCACTCAGGCTCATCAGTCTTACACCTTTTCTCCTGAAAACTTTAGAAAGATTATATTAGATTAAAGATGGACAGACACCTACGGGATGGAGTTCTCAAGAACACTCTACTATGTAGTGATAATATAAAACTAAACACAACAGCATTGACTGCGTCATTCGAAAATTTAAGGCAAAACCAGTAATCACAGACTAGATCACTGAGCTAGTTAGTAAAAGGGCGGTTCAGACAGCGGTGAATACTACCATGAGAACAAGGGTATTTAGAGGATGCCTATCACCGCTTTTATGGAACATAGAAGTACTAAGACTAAGAGAAGACAAAAGAGACTAAATGATCGAGGATACACTACTATCGGTTATGCGGATGACCTAACAATTCTGATAAGCGGGAGCGCGGTAAATGTGCTACGTGAGGTTCTACGTCAGCCAAAACCTTCTGTTGTAGGCCACAAAGGCTTACTTTTTAGAAATGTTCTTCCTCTTCTTCTTCTTCCTAGCCTTTATTATTCCCAATGTTATTGATGGTCGGCTACTAATTCTACTAGTCTTACTTCAATATAAGTTTTTTTCACGGAGTGACTTGCGTTGGCCTTCCTCAACCACCTCCTGGTGGATATCCTATCCTATCCTATCATAATATCACTTCGCAAATAGACCTCAGGCAAAACGTGTAATAAAATCTCGATTAAATTATTATCTATTTCGATAACACAGAGAATTTGGACATCGAGTGGAGATATGTCCTTGTATTCCACATTTATAGCAGAGGATGGAAGCTGATTGGCTGCTGAATTATTGTATGAATACTGCTACCGAAAATTACTCATCGCGGCTAAATTATGATTTTCTTTAAAGTTTTATTGTTTTAGATAATATATCATTAATTCAAAATAAAATTTACAAATAATTAAGTATTATTTAGAAAATCTTAACGAACTTTTCACTTAATAAACTAGGAACACATCCAAAGTGGCAAAAACGATCTTAATTTATTTCAGAAATAATTGAATGGGTTTGTATGGGGATTTTATTATTATTATTTATAAAATAATAAAATTAAGCAGTCGCTAGTTATTATTTATCCAAGAAAATCCTGCAGTTAGGTCACCTTGAAGTAGTATTTATTCGTAGGAATTCGATAACTATTTTGCAACAAAACTGTACATTATTTGAGACTTATTACTAAAGTAAGCTTTAGTAAAAACACAACACACACATGATATGCCTTTGAAGGTGTTACATTTATTATCTGTGCATTCATCTAACTTCGCGAAAGGCTGCTAAGCAAGTGCTACTGGGCGTGGTTGTGAATGAACAGCCCTTGAAACACTATAACCCTTGCCTAACCTTAATCCTTTAGTGTAGGCGTTTCAGTTCATATGGTATTACAGTATTCTTGACACTAAAGGTATGACAGTCTAATTTAGAAGTCACTAAATGCATAATTATGACACCATTAGGATGTCTGCTAGGTAGTTTAAGCCAAACTAGTAAGATCCTGTAAGTTATCTTTGACGTGGTTTAATAAGAAAAGTAATGATCCTACAGACTCCCTATTTACAGAGTCAATGTTAAATAAGACATTGAGATGATTAACAATCATCGTTTGTCGTAATAACGTTTAAGCTATTGATTCCAAGCCTCTTGGTAGTTATTGGATGAAATCTCGAGATTGGAAACCGTTCGCGCTGCTTCCTTTTCTAAATATGATATTAAATAATGGAATGTACTATCAGCACCAATTTGTTCGTTGTCGTGTATGAATCATCCGATTCTTTCTCTAAACTTCTTTCACTTGAGGTACGATCCATCGAACTTGGCTATCAGAATCAAAGGTAGCTTGTACTTCATTGACTTATAATCAGAAGCACAATGCGTTACATTATGAGACACATACGATTCGCTTCGATTTTTAGCATGGGTTTGCAATAAATTTTAGGCAACAACAACACTAAAATCAAATTCCTCCTCAGGACCTTCCCGTTTATCAAAATCGTTTTGTAAATCACTGACGTTTTAAACTTCTATTTCACTCTGCAGTCCAACCTAGGATACCGATTTGAATTTATTGAGTTTAAGTACAAGCTCCGCACTGTATGTCGCAGTGCAAGCCTCTAGTCGTAACAAGCAATTTATGTAGTTTTTGAATTTAGTTACCCCTTGATGAAAGTGCATCTAAAAAGTAAGTCGGATAATTTTTCGGTCATTTTAATAGGTGAGCTAAACCAATAAGTGAGGCGAGGAGAGAGTTGAAATTACGAGATTAAAAATGATTAAGTAACTGAATGTTACACTCACGTCCCTCTTACGACGGTATCTGTTGCACTGGAGCCAGCAATGTACGTGGCAGGTAGCACGGGCAACTGTGTGTAGGACGAAAGCTCGGCGCACAGCAATAGGTAAATCTGAAATTTACAGCAGAATAGTCACTTAAGGAAGTGTTTTGAGAAAGAGTATTTCAAAATGTAATGAATAAATTTTTGAAATTATCTTAAGTATCCTTGTTATTGAATATCAATTGTGATGGTGCCTCTGTGAGCCTTAGCCCGTCCTAGTCTGAGTAAAGTAAATAATTGTCTATCGAACACGGTGTTTATTTAGAAATGCCACCAGTAACCCCCACGAGGGGGTTGGGGCCGCACCCCTCCGCCGTGCATGCCCTGTGGAATCCGGCTCCAGACTCGAGATTCCTCCACCAGCTTTAAAGGCCTCACGCGGATCAAAGAGAAAGATTACGGTCAATTAGACACATCACAATTAATTCATGCTGATCATTCAATCTCTTTCAGTGTGCACTCAAGATTCAGGCGGATTAATCTTCTTTTATCAAGGAGTTCTATCCCGCGATAACAAAATCAAACCCTATTGCCGCCTGCGGTAGTCGCATTAGCCCTTATGCTACACGGGCCCGGCTCGAGGACCGGAGTATAGCATTTAAAAATGCTAGTTTCCCGGTTCGGAACTCGAATCCAAATTCTCCTGCCCGACGCGAGGACAATAAAGCTTAACCTTGCCCATAGAACCTCCATGTAGCCGACCATTAAAACTCCCTGCACTAAAGTACACTCCCACAAGCCCAAACACGCCAACCTCAGTATAAGGCACCACATTGACAGATCACCGAAGTGCAATCGTATAGCAGAACTAAGCGATGATCAGACGCCGAGCTCCACCCGACCGTACCTCGCTTTCACCTCACTATGAGCTTTAGACTAAGGCCTACTCATACATCTCAAAACATGGGACCCGTAGAATCAATCGTGATGCTTAGTAATTGAATAACTGAGCGAATACATCTAAATTTCTAACAATTACTACGATACTCAGACCGGGATACAACTATATATTAAAATAATGAGCTCTTTATCCTACGAGTTTGTATTAGAAAACAACGACTCACCTGGTTTCCTTCAACGTTATATATATTTAACTTACTCAGAGAGAACGCCTAGCACCCTGTCTAGTCACAAGCACCCACTGGCAAGCACCCGTTACGCGCCTACTCTCGAACCGAACTCCTCGCAGGCTCCAGACTAACTGCCCCTACTCCTCTGCTTGTTCAAAGCCAAGTGCCTCTCCTAAACTCAGTAACTCTCCACGACACCGTCCCCGAAAGCCGCAGGTAGTCCCTACTCTCTTGTCTTATAACTTTCAAACTTTGGTTTTATGACTAACAGATGTGAAGGGTCTCATGACCGTCCGTGTTAAAAAAAAGTGCAATAAGTGTTCAAACTACTTATCAGGGTCGCCGCGTTTTTTATTAGAAAGCCCTTTGGACAATCGCACGTGAGAACTTTGCGTTCTTCATTAATATTAAGATTTTAACATGGCGGACAATATTATTTAAAGTTTAATTACGTGGCTTTTAGAGGTACCATCTCACAATTTAATGCATCGTATTTTAGTTACACGTTAAAAGTAGATAACGCTATACCATTGGCATTGGCTTAGACCTACGAAGTTTGTAAGTTTAATGTAGAACACTTTCTATGAAAAATAATTATTATTGAATAGTAATAAGAAGTCTAGAAAAATAGAAAGGAATGGTACTTAGCTAGAGTTATCCTGCTGAGCTGCAACTTGATACTTTAGAACCCTCAATGACCAGTGAAGAAAGTGAAGAGTATCTTCTTCAACGTAGATTTCGATGGATGCGGTGTGGTGCTAATCGGCTGATGGCTGTGGCGCTGTGCAGATCAATCCTAATGCCAAAATCTTCATAATTGGTTGGACAAGTCGAACAGCACTAGTGTCCTATCACGGTCGCCAGTATGTTTCGTTTGAGGATGCACTGGAGCTTAGAAACCCAGCTGGAATGATATTTAAGAGTGTCAATAACATTTAAAGCGCATCTTAACATATTTTAACAAGGTCTTACTAAGACAATAGTTATTGGCTGATGTAGTATGTAAAAAAAGTAAAAAAAAAACATGGGCCAACGATTTTATTTTATGCCTGAACCTGAAACTTAGAACCTACCGAATTATTTAGCTTTTAGTACATTATTTTCAATAAAATCCTTTAAATAAAAAAATTACAATTTTTTTTCAAGTTTTTAGTTTTTATTTTTGTATAGTGAATTGTGTTCTATTAGTGAAGCCCTTTCATTTAACACCCCTTTTGAGGTAATCTTGGCAAAATTTGTAAACCACCATTTTGTAGCGGCGGCCATTTGGGATTTACAGTAAAGTAGAAATTCGGTACAAAAATAAAATGATCTTTTTTTGAGCCTTACTCAAGGATGAACGTTTTCGATATTGAACTCTTTGTTCCTTGGGTCACGCCTTGAGTCAGAACGCCTAAAAGCACTCCTGGCTATCTCCGCTGGCATCCAGTCTACGTGGCGGCGTATATATATTTTGTATAATCCAAAACAAATTCCAATAGTCAGGATGACTAGCATAGCACCCATTATTATGTTGGTTAACGATTGATTTTGATGCAGTTGAGTAACGTCAGCCGCATTTACGCCGCCTACTGCGTTTTGCGCAACTACCATTTCTTCATTTTGAGGCCTTCCCATTTTTAAAATAACGCACCAAATGTATAATTTTTTCTGTACAATAACGCAGTCTAATAATTTTTAACATTGTGTCACTAAGCGCGATCTACTCAGCCCGGAATTTGACACCGAACCATAAATGGCAGGGTCGCCATGTTTGGACGGAACTTGGGTAATCAAACCAGATGTAGATGGTTACACGTTCCGTTTATTTTATTCCCATATATTTGTGTGATCCATAAACATTTGTTTCGGAGTCTGGGTGTTTTCTATATATAATATGTATATATTTACAAAAAAAAAGTATGTGTATGTATTTATATCAGTTGTTTAGTACCCATAATACAAGCTCTGCTTAGTTTGGGACTAGATGATGTTGTGTGTAAGTTGTCCGAAATATTTATTTTATTTATTTATTTTATTAATCTCCTCTCTATTTCAAAGATACAGTCTTTTATACTTACTAATGCTTACTTACTACGTCACATTTTAAAGTACAGGCAATTGTATGTTTATCAGGCCAAATTTGGCTTGACAAACAAAAAACGTAATCTCATTTTTCAAGATGCTACAATTGAGGTCAAGCGCAAGCATCAACTTTCATTTGATTCTTTATCTCTATTTTTGCCACTTGACCAAATGAGAATATAAATTATCAGATTTTGAAGTGCACGCGCACTTACACCTATTTTGTGCCGCCTGCCACCACTCACGCAGTGGTGGCAAACGGGACTCAGTTTTCTCCTAGCGACCGAATGCAGGTACTTCCCGAAGCAACCGTGACCGGAAAGGACCTGCGTCAGTCGGAAAAGGGTGCCATGCTGCCGCCCTGCCCTCACGGGGATAATCGGCTGGAGAGCCTTCACGACGGTAAAGCGTGCACGTGGACCTTCCAGCTGGAACGACCAGCGAGACATAGTAGCTCGACGGGCGGCTTGAGCGGTTTTACGCCACTCGCATATCATTAAACTGTGAGATTGCTGCCGGATTGATAACATGGTCTCATAGAAAACCGGTGTGAAACAGCGCTTGCGGTATGTTTCACTGACTAAGTGAGGATACCGGAGGCCCATGACCCAACCCCTTCCCTCCCATCCCCCTCCGCATTCTTGAAAGGCCGGAAACGCACTTGTGACGTTTCTGATGTTTCATGAACAAGAACATGAAACTAAATTGGAAATTGAAGTCAGTTTTAAGAATCTAAACTAAAAGAATACATACAACAAAAGAAAATACTCACGCCTCTTGTTGGTGATATCTGCCGCAAGGGAAGCAGCAATGACAGGAAGCTCAGGCAGCTGTGTGGACAGGCCAAACGCTCATCAGCACATGGAAAATAGTATAGACCTGGAATTTTCGAAGAATTAATCATTAAAAGAAGGATTTAAGGTACCGCCGCAGCTTCTAGAAATCATTTTCCAAATGAAATTCTCAAAAACAAAGTACTTCTGTCGACTCTATTAGTACTAAGGTGGATACAGTTTAAGCATAAACCCAGATACCCAAACTATTGTAAGCTGTTTATATTACTTTTATTTTTATTATAAAGTTAGAACGGTAATAAAGCAAACTAGAAATGGATGACACCATAAAATCTTTTTCTAGTATTAAGTACGCAGTTTATTAATTTTTACAGGTACAAAACCGTTTATGAAAATGATTAGAGAACAGGTATCGAACCGTAATAAGAAGGCTAAAACAATAAAATGAAAGCACTTGCCTGAAATTATTATCGTACTGAACTGCGGTTTGTCGTTATAGGCATCGTGAATGACCGGCGACGCTAAGTTCTTCGTATTATCTTCAACCTGGGTTTACATGGTGCTGAACGGCTGGTGTCTGTGGCACCGTGTTGGCCAATACATCCTCCAAAATTATGTTCAATATCGGTCGAACATATCTAACATCGATCGTGTTCTATCGCAGTCGCCAACTATAACAGCATATTATTTTTTTGTATGTGTAACTAGTCAAATAGTCAATACACATTAGTAAAGAGCTCTTAATTTATTAATATTAAGCACCAGTAAATAAAGCAAGTTGTTGCATCATTTTACGTGACTATATATTGTACTGAGCTCTAAAGCCAATTGCCAGCTTTTTTACACTAATTTCACATTGTATCAACAAATTTGAATTTATCAACCGCAGAATTTGTAAGAGATTTTTTACAGTAAGAGAGTTTCTTACTAAAACTCGACAGACAACTTTAAGCATGAACCGGTAACATTTCGGCTTGAAGTCTGTTGGATACAGGATGGCACTATAATCGTCAAGCATGTAGACAATAATCACCAAAAAAATACCTCACTAGGTGCACTGGAACCCCTTATAGCCAAGTACCCGATACCGCAACATCCCTACCCAAAACGAGGTTGAGTGCAGCCACTATATATCTTATACTACTCACTATACAGTAGCTACCATTTGTATTGATTTTATGTTTTAATTAAACATAAACAAGTTAGTTTTTTGTTTTCAAAACACGAGTATTTAGGATTTTGGTGTTGTTTGTTTACACTGCATTCTATCGACCATCAAAATTAGCAACAACACCTAATGTCATCTGTCAAGATACCGTTCCTTTTTTTCAAGTCTTTCAGAAACTTGTATGGAAATAGTAGTAACAAAAATATTTCTGTATTTACCTATTTTCTTATCATTAAATATATGTTATTAAGTAATTGCTTAAAACAAAGACCTGAGTACAGATCAATTACAACAAATATTTTTCCTTCAATCTCATTATTTTCAAAATTTTTGCCATATAAATGCGCAAAGTATCTCAAGTCAATTAAGGGATTTAACAAAGACCTTATCTGACAATAACATGACTGTAACCCGACCTACCCTTCATCTTTTATTCTCTCTCTAGTGTAAAAAGTGCTGGAACCTTTAGAGTCGGAACATTTACATCACATCATCAGTGCTTGGATGACCAATCTTTGCTCGGTATTTCTTTTATGGTACTTTTTTTAAATGAATCCTAGCTAGATTGATTTATGGCACCCAAAACCCCTTATATACCAAATTTCATGAAAATTGTATGAGTCTTTTTTGAGATTAAGATTGTATACATGAAATAATTATTTATTTAAAGTCGTTCTTATTAGGAGACTAAAATTAAAAAGTGCTCCAGGACATTTTATGTCCCTAATGCACATGTATAGTAAATTGTATGTAAATTGTGGAATGCATACGATGTAGTAAAATTGAAATATGAACTGCCATGAGATGAAACGACTAGTCCTTCTTATGCTTTAGACCTAAAAATAAATACGAACCAAAGAAAAAAATAAAAATCGTAAAGCAAAACGCAAGGCTAAACGCTAACATATTCGTATAGTTCGAAGCATATAGTCTTCTTCATTCGGAATTTGGAGGTTACTTGAAATTCGAAGAAAAAGCAAACGAAAATATTTCATATTTAATAATAAAATTGGTTTGAATGATGTCAACCATCATTGTTCATTTTCAGCTACCCTGGATCTTTAAACTAAGTGTCAAACTTTACAAAACATGCGTGGATGAGATATTCTTATCAGAATATCAAGAAGATTATTATTTATATCCATTCCAATGCTATGGGTAGCATTCGACCAGTGACTACTTTCGCCTTTTTGTAGCGCAAGAATTATATCATTTCTCTTTCAAAAAATTGTAACCCTTCACTGCCTGAACATTTTCGTATTCCTTTTCTATATTCTTAGGGATTAAAAGCATTCAACAGCAATCAAAAAAGTTTATATTTAAAAGCAGAACATCAATCAACCTAGGCAGTTTTACTCCTTACAAGATGATGTTACATATCAGACTCATTTCAAACTAATAACAAAAATAGAAATTCACTAAAAGAAAAGAACATTCTGACAGAAAAAATAAGCACTATTCAAAACGTCCGTCCTGCCAGAGTCAAACGTATAATAAAAAAACTTCGTTTAAAAAAACCGACTTCAAAAACTAAAAAGTATAAAACAACTTAATAAATATTTAATGAAATACACCTCGTATACAAACCTTTAATATTGATGAAACATTATTATTTGTATGTGCTACCTATTCACAGGTTTGAAGTCGGTGCTAAGCCTAATATAATAATAGGTACAACAGTCGCCGCGAGCAAAAACTAGTGCTAAATAAATTAATGTCGATGCGTACGAATGATATTGAAATCATCCTCTGGTCTCTAACTGTTAAGGAGTTTTACCTTCCATCATTAGCTCATCTGAATAACCTGTAACTATACATCGATAGATCTCTAGATACGTATGAAATTGAAAGGATTATCCTCCAACTTCTAACTGTTGAGGAGTTGTACCTTCCATCATCATTTTACCTAAATAACTTGAAAGAATGCGACTAAAGGTAACATGTACACATGACATTAAAAGATTTATCTTCCAACTCTTAACCGTTCAAAAGTTTTATCTTCCATCATCAGCTCATCATTATGAACTAATGACTACCAATTGTAAAAACTGTAATAGCTCTAAAGAATACACGAAAAAAATAGTACGTGCCTAACAAATTTGAGAGTTTTCTTCGATTTCCTAGGGATCGCAACATCAGATCCTAATATAGTGATAGGGACTACATGGAGAGCACACCCTTTCGAACACAAAAAGAATTTTCAAAATCGGTCCACAATTGATGGAGTAATCGGAGTACATACATAAAAAAATACCAATCAAATTGAGAACCTCCTCCTTTTGGAAGTCGTTCAAAAAGGATGCTTCATGTTGCAACCGCTCTATTCGGTGTGGCTCGGTGGGTATTCTGAATATAATATGTAAATATAAGTTCATAAAGCAATAAAATAATATTTAATGATATCCTCACACATCTCACATTGTCACTCATAACACAGTCTTAATCTTAGCTCGAGTGCCTGAGGATCCACAATAAGTGTGATTTACAATAGTTTTACGTAGGGTGCAATTTCACATTATGTAGCTGTAAGCAAAAATTGTGAACAGTAAATTTTGCAAAAGTTTATTAAAAATTATTATTATTATTTCAAATACATCCATGAGATCATGCGTCTCAAACTAGACAAAGATTGTACTGTGTTAAACAAACTACTTTAAAAATTGGAGTTCGGTTACTCAATAAAACGATAAATAGCTTGATTTGAACATGATTTATTTATGACTTCCTATTCTATATACAACAATAAAGAAAACCTATAGACTACTCTAAAAGTTAAAGACCATTAATGTTAGACATCTCACCTGACTTTTCGCAAGAGATGTATAACTTCGATGATCGTGTACAGTTCCGTCTTGGCGAAAAAAATCCGTAAGCTCGACTGTCTACTTGCCTGAATTTACAAATAAAAACTTTGACTTTAATATCGCTTGCTCCATTTGGGTTAATAATAATAAACAAATTCGCGATTATTCCATTACACGTGAATGCGCAATATTATGGGTGTTAGAGCCCACACTATCATTGTACTGCACTACAATTTTTTGGCACAGGATTCTCGAATTTTAGCGAGACAAACCAACAGCAATTGACTAAAAAATACTGTTAAAAAAAATCATCGATTGCTTTATATCTATAAAAATATGTTTATATACAGAGACGAAATGTTTTTGACGAAAACAAGCTCAAACAGCGTTCTTCTTTCTTGAAATCTTGTATGACAAAGTAGCGAGGTCTCCCAGCCGTGAGATACCTGTAGAGACGAGCTTCTGATTCAACTAAACTACAAAAGCCCGGATCTACAGGGTATATCACGAATGTGCCATAATAGTCTGAAGTCTTCGGGTTTTCAAGATCTTCGAGTTTCAGTAGTAGAAGTTCTCGAAGTTACGATTACAGCTGTTATCTTCGCTGAGAATATTGTCTGAAACTGAGAATATGTTTTATTAAATTATTTTCTCATCTGCGTTATAAAGTTAAATTGTGAATAGAGTCTTAATCAGACTGCATATTTTATTTTTTATTTCATTTTACTTAAGTTTACAAATTTTAGATTAAACTAGATTTTAATTTTCATTGTATTTTTTTTTTTGGTATCGAATGGATTTTCCACTACAGCACCCCAAAAAAATCTTGCATATTTTACCTTATTTAGGTCTATTAGTAATATTTGAATATCAAAACCTAAATTTTGCAACAAGTACGTTTCTACCACTGTTCCACCACTTATCAGTTTTATTCAAAACTTTGTTTTTTTTTTTTTTTGTCATAATCAATCCACTTTAATGTTCGCTGAGCAAAGCATCAAAACATTTACAATCTCCTCAAATAACACAAATGAATACATGTACTTCCTATAACAGCTGTCATAAATGAATAAAAACTTACAAGTTGTGCTTGAGAATTTTTTAAATCTACGACCCGAGAAATTAAATTTACACATAACAATATAAATTTTAAACTAACTTGATAACAGTAACCACAAATGAGTAAAATCGATATCGGAGTCTCACAAGATCCATAAAAATAAAACAATTTACACAAATTACTACGTCTATTTTTCATAATTATAAAACGAAATTTCAAAAATTGAAAAAAATATTAAAACTTGATAAAGTAGTGGAGGTATGGCAACTCTCTCGTCACGCATCTGCGTGGTATTTGAAGCGTGGTGAAAGCAGTCAGATATCGATTCAGTCTCTACTTCAAATGGGAGCAGATAAGCAGTATTCAACGTTCTTCTCTGTGTGCATCATACAGAGCTACGGTCCCGTAGACCTGTAGACTACGCCGTAGCATCTTAACATTAAAAAATTGTAAACATGAACATCGCATAATGTTGTTCAAGAAAAGTTGAGTTTTTACAAATATATGTCATGAACTACTGCTACTGTTAGCATCTCTTTTACAAAACATGATTACAACGTAGTGATAACGAGATTCGATTCTTTAACTGAAGCAGTAATAAACGATAAATACACCATTCCAATCAATCATATTTCACAATCTAAGTTGTATAATGGAGCTATTGTTCAACGAGAACAAGTGCTCTTGCTAAAAGTCAGGATACTGCGTTCGTGATTGAAAGCTACCCAGTTATTGTCAGTATTGTAAATAAAAGGAGATCTCCTTATTTTATTTGTACAATAATACTACCGAACGGCTACTATATACTATGGTGCGGCATATTTCTGCATATAAAAAATTAAAACTATTGATGTGAGAACGAGACTTGCTCTTGGCCTTTGTGAGTCTCTTCTGCTCACGGTCAATGTGATTTCATACTCATTATTAATTATACCAGATGCAGTTATCGCGGTAAGAAGAAGACTATATTTATTACCAACAATCAATATTTCTCCTTCTTTTGTGTTCTTTAATCAGATCAGCGGTTTAGTCTTCAAAATCTAACACACAGATAAGGGTTATTTTCGTATTAAAAATATTAGTAGGAATAACCACTATCAATTCACTTGCCACCATTTTAGTGCCGTGCCCCTACTGAAGGGACAGGGGAAGTCGTGTCTCTGGTAACCACACTCACTCGGTAAAATGCGTCGAAAGGATTGCTTGTTCTGCTTCCCAAGTCTAGTATCATAAGATGTCAACTATCTATATTTTAAATAAGAATAAACTTTATTACCTACTGCTTATAATCAACGACATTACTGGTAAATTTCTTTGCGATGTGGTTCATACAAGTTCCACCTGCCCTTGGATCAATACTGCTCGTCGCCATTTTGAATCTGAAACATAATTTAAGACACATAAAAATTGTTTCACTAATCAACTAGACCTTCTACGCTAGCCTGGTTAAACAAATGATATTTTTCTTGAGATATTTATTTGCATAGTTTATTTTCCCAAAGTTAAGTATCAAGAAATTATTTTTTGGTGCTAGCGATTATGTATCGGCTGGTAAATAGAGTTAAATTCTTACCAAACAACGCCATACGCTCATCGTACGTCCGTAGTCCTTACTAGTCGTATTTAGATCCCTTTTCAACTTGCGCTGTAGACAGCGCAGCCTACGCACTCTCGAAAGATCGCTCTGAAAAACCCGTGATGGCTCGACTAAAAATCTGACGACAAGGTGCAATGAGACACTAATTAGTTTGGTAGCGTATGTATGTAAAAATAATTGACGTCATCAACAGTCAACAGTGATATACACTGAGAAATTTATAATTCCAATTGGAGTAGAAATTAATTAATTATTTAAAACACTGGTAGTTAGCTATAGGATTTGTTAATTAACATTAAAACTTAAGCAAAATAGTGTTAGATTTTTTTTTTGTTATTTAATAGTTAGAGATCAATAAAAATTTCATTTAGCATAGATTTGTTTGATAAAACTAAAAGACATTTACAAACTCATAAATTCACCTCACTTTCATGAACAAGTAATAAAATTAACTCCACTGATACTGAAATCTTTTAGTTTAATTGGTTTTAATTGGTTTCATCTAATAATTTAAATCAATAAAATTTTAAAAAAGGGTACTCATCTATTACAAGATTAAGACTACGGGCCCAATAATATTTTAATGAAGTATCACAATCAATATGGGGCTCTTAAATTTCTTTCAGGCTCTTATATATTAAATATCGTCTCAGATATTAGTTTAGAACCATCTTATAAATCTTCCTTATTAGGATTCAATTCGAGATTAACTTTGCGGTAGACAATAGCTTTAATAAAAAAAAGCTAACCTTAAAATGTTTCACTACAGCGGTCATCTTGTTTCTCTAATCGATAACGAACGAGCTTGGTGTTTGTCAGGCACTTGTTTTTAACCACGGATTGAGCTTTTTAGTTTATTACATTACATAACTGTTAAAGTTTCATTATATTGACTTGGCTACGTTTTGTGAACATCATAATTCATGTCCATATTGTACTAATTGGTATGGTTTATAGAAAAATAATGGTTGGAGCTTTCACACACACACCTGTCTCGGCACAGAGCTACACTACTTTGTCGTCAGTATCGAGCCCGGCGACTAGCGTTAATGGTACGCATGCGCGTACCAACAGACAAGGGGAACGTGTCTTTCAATTGACAATGTCTACGCTACTTGCTTATTAAAAGAAAATACTTTCCTGACAAATTGTGCTCGATATTTTTTTTGGTAAATTTTATAAAAATTAGTCCTAACGAGATCGATTAAACGGCTCCCAAAAGCCTCTGCATGTAAATCTTTCGAGCCATTTCCGAGGTTCATATTATATATTATATAAATATCTAATATATAAAATTCTAGTGTTAGCTACTTAATTACTCCTCCGGAACGGCTTGACCGATTTTTATGAAATTTTATATGCATGTTCAGTAAGTGTGTGAGAATCGGCTACTATCTATTTTTCATACCCCAAAATTTTTTTTACGACATATGACGTTTACCGGTGCAGCTAGTATATATAATTATATATTCTTCCTCTCAAATCAGTATGTTATAAAACAACTTGCAGAATCAACATCTACTTGTCCTCTTTCCTTAGTACACCTATTTGCGTATATATGTAAGTTTATACGTAAGTTTATAGTTGTAAATATAATATGTATTACCTCTAGTATGTATGATAGGTTTATATATTTTCTGTATTAGATGTATTGCCTGTTTATTTAAAAAAAAATTTTTGCCAAAAATCCTGCATTATGGCATTTGCAAAAAACCTACAGTCTTCTCTGCATCGCCCAATGGTTGACTAGTAGAGAATGACTTAAGCATTAAGACCACCAACGCACCGAAAGTGCATGACGTAATAAATAAATAAATAAATATACAAGAATTGCTCGTTTGAAGATATTAGATGAATATCAAATTACTGTTACATTACTCTCCAGTCACAAATCTGATACTTAAATCTCATTGACACTGTACGGCGTATATGTAATTGGGTGGAACGCTAATGTTAGCTGCAAATTATGAATTGTAATTTGACAAATATTGCAAGTATATGTAGCTTTTGCTCAACAAAATTTCTTGAAGCTACAGGACTGTCTTAAAGTAGAAAACATTAGATAGCGGTCTTTGATATTTAAATTTAATCAGTAAGTTATAAAGCTACCAGCACGTACTAGTAGCTCTTCAAAAATTGGTAATCTTAACAGCTGAACTGTCAAGCATACACATAACTGCTCGCAATTTAGTAATAATAAAGTTAAGGAACACGTAGTTTATTTACCACTCGAGGTAACGAAACCATACCGTGAGTTAAAATTTTGGTGCAGAGCCCTCTAGTCGTGTTTCTGTAAACTCTTCTGTGAAATAACCTTTAAGCCTGTCTCCTTAAACGTAATAAGGCAGTATGTTTTTGTAATTAATCATATTTAAAGTGTTTGATTTTTCTGTAGTGATACAACCCAAATCATCTTCTCACTTCTGACACCTGTAACCGAAAAAATCCTGCAGATAATTTAAATAAAACTTCTTGATTAAAACTGAACCGAATGCTTCTGATTTACCTATAGCTTATTTTAATATTTTATGAGTTGTGAATGGTGGTGTCATATATTTAACTGCGTAACTTGAATAAATAAAAATCTATCTAATATGGAACACAAAACTTGATTTAAAAATTATATATTATTGGTATTTATAAAAAATTCTTCATTTTTTAAAAACAGTTTTCATGTTGCTCTTATTTTCATTACCGATGTTGGAATGATGTTAAAGAAGCCACAACTTGTCAAAGTCATTATTAAATATATTTTTAGGCTACATTCCTGCAACGTAACAGAGAATTATTTTTAAGAGTATTACAATTCATTGGATTTAAATTGTTTGCTTGAAATTGTCAAACTAAAAGACTTTAGTGATCAGTAAAGGAAATTATTACTTGTTCATAAAGTGAGGGGCTTGATGTATGTCTTATACTTTTGGAACCGCGTCCATATCCTTCTGCAAATACAGCACTACACCAAGATGTTACCAGCTGTCTTGCATACTGGTGCTAGAGAGCTCCGGATTTCTTACTAGGCTTACCGGATGGCTTACTTAGTGCACGTACGTAAAACAGGAGCTGGCGTATAAAAGAGTTGGCCTTTTATTTAAATTGGCTAATTCCAATATACTCGCTTAACCGTTTTATATAGACAGACATACAATTTATAATAACAAATGTAAACAAGTAACAAATATTTCAATCTACTTATGATGTTTAATTTAGAAAAATCCTGTTGGCTTCTGCTTGGGGTAAAAATCGTTTAATCTTAATGAAATAATTATATCGGATCCCGCAATATTCCTTGTATTTATTGTTTTAGTGTCAAGAACTACTACTACTATGTAGGTACTTAAATGGAGAATTAGTAGGGGATATTTTTAAACCTATTCTTTGTTGAAATCATGATTACAATATTCTCTTCAGATTTAATCGTACTTAAAACTAATAAACACACATTGTAAAATTATTAAAATTATTATTAATTATTAAAATGAATAAACAATTTTAAATTATTATTAATATTTATTAAGTATTTTTTTTTATTTAAGAAGTAATCAAAACTGTATCCACTTCTTATGTTTTAACGTAGAATCGTTACATTTTGTTTTGTTTACAGTAGTGTATTTATTAAGCGCTGTCTATCTAAAATCAATTTGTTATGAATCCCTCATGTTTGTGGCACCTGGAATATCGCGTCACTTCAAAGTGCATATGTTCAATGTTAACCGTACTGTACTTGAGATTCTAAGTCGTTTTACAACCAGCCTACGAGTCTATTATAAATAATAAAGTCTATTATACAATACTTTGCCATAATAAATAAGTTTGTCTTTTATTGTAACATCGTTCTGTCTATTATTTTATTCATCATAAACTGATCTAGCTAATCTGTTAATAAATACTAGTTTTCATTAGGTTATGGGCTCAGATTCCCGATTAGGTTTTAGCTTTTTGGTTAGGAACAGTATTTAGTTTATTTCTTTTGCGTGAAAAGTAAATTTGAAATTTATAATTTCATTCGGTCTTCATCACACGTTTCTCGATCTTCAGAGTTCTTTTTTCAGTATAACTCCTAAATAATATTAAAAATCGTGGTGGTGTCCTGTGACACCAGATAATAAGGAAGTTGGTATAATAAAACATAAGACTTACAGATGGCGCTATACTAAATTGTCTTAACATCTTTATTTTATTTAAAATGATTTATAAAAATAAATAAAAGCTATATGCGAAGTATAAAAAAGTAACTTTTCAGGTATACATTCCTCCCGGGCCTTATCCGACGCCTTGTTCTGCGAAATCACGTCTTCACAGAAGGTTGAGACCGCAATAATACTGCTGTCGTTGCCGGCCATGGAGCGTTTGATGGCTTGTAGCGAGAGATCTCCTCCGATGCTATAATTGCAATGCGGGCCCGACGCTGCGATGTTAAAATTAGTGTTATGATTTGATCTTTAGCTACGACATCATTTTGAAATGGGTTTATGTAAATCTAGCGGCCCTGCTAAGAGGAGCGTACTCTACCACTCATCGTCGCTATAAACCCCAATGTTCCTGAGCTTGTGCGCACATTTGTGATTTTCTTATTAACACAATTTTCAACACTTCCACAGCTTTTTGAATCGGTAGTAATAAGCTCGAGTAACAAACCTACCTTCCTCGTAAGGTGGAGTCATCAAAGACCCTTGGCAAGTTAAGCCATACCTCTTTAGAAGTTTCTTGAATTTGAATATAGTTGATAGAATCTATCAATAACACAGTTTTCGTCCTGGCTTTGGTATCGTCGCCTATAGTGAAATGGGTTAATTCATCGTTTACTAATCCATTCCATATATCCTCGTGTTCCAGGTAAATCTTAACGGCAAAGCTCCATGTCGCACAATCAGGTCCTTTCAACTTTTCTAAGCTATTTAACTTGGCAATTGAAGACATATTTGGTTTTATTTCTTGTGAATCACCTACAGGCCAAAATTAAAATATTACGGAGTGGCAATGGCAAAGAGTATGCCAATGAAGCATTTGATAAATTCGGTAAAGAATCTGTTATCAAGCGATAATTTACGATAGCATATTCTCTCCCGAGCAAAATAAAATGGCAAGAGAATGAATCGTAAATTGGTAGAGTGGGTTATATCTATATCTATACTAATATATAAAGCTGAAGAGTTTGTTTGTTTGAACACGCTAATCTCAGGAACCGCTGGTCCGATTTGAAAAATTCTTTCGGTGTTGGATAGTCCATTTATCGAGGAAGGCTATAGGGTATATATCATCACGCTACTACTAATAGGAGCGGAGCAACAATGAAAAATGTTTAAAGAACGGGGGAAATTTTCACGCTACGGGCAATATAAGGCGCAAACGACGTTGCGTGGGTCAGCTAGTGAATAAATAAGCTCGTATTTCATTGTAACATCGTTCTGTCTTTTATTTTATTTATCAGTTTAGACCTAGGTAATCAACAAATAATAGTTTTCATTAAAGATGTTAAGTTATCAGTACCCAGCTGTCTGCCTCTCTCTTTACCCTTTGCTGTTACTGATAGGGCTTGTGGCAACTTCCACATACAGCGCATCAAGAAAAACATATGACAGCGCCATCTACCGATGATACACTGAACTACGGAGTAACTTTTTTTTTTTTTTTTTTTTTTATTTATTTACATACAATAGTAAATTACCAATCCTGCATCGCGCAATAGAAGTGCTTGCGCCGATAAGAATATATACAACATCCCAACATCAACGGTTGGGCAGTGGCCCGCCAGACATGATCACCTCGCCTGGTCGGAGGATCCTCCCTTTGTGTTGGAGGGACAGTGACACCACCGTTCCTCCACAGTGGTGACCCCGACGTGATTGGATGCAGCCTTCGAAGGAGCAGATTCTCAGCAGCAGCATTACTACGCCACCATCATGTTCACTCCCACAGCAAGTCTTAGCCAGCCAGCAACCTCGGCCTCAACAGGGATTCACCATATGCAGGAAGCGACCGCTCCAGCCTGGTTACTACGGCCTCATCAGCGTCTAGGCACAGCACACTGCAGCTACGGTTCTTGTAAGCAGAGCATATCTCTCCCGTCTATGCAGCAGCCAGCCACTACGCAGCAACCGCCCCGACTCACTGGGGACCTCACCGCAGCATCGCGCACCGCACGCCCTCCCGACTTACTGGGATCAGCGGACTACAGTCCCAACTCACTGGGACAAGCGGCATTCAGTTCCGACTCACTGGAACTTGCGGCACTCAGTTCCGACTCACTGGAACTACACCTGGCACTGGCAAGCTCCGCAACAGAGCACAGACAGCTGACTCATCATATATCGACCTTCGGTCTTGGAGGGGAGTGATGTGGCGACTTCCACATACAGCGCATCAAGAAAAACATATGACAGCGCCATCTACCGACGATACACTGAACTACGGAGTAACATACAATGGTAAATTACCAATCCTGCATCGCGCAATAGAAGTGCTTGCGCCGATTAGAATATATACAACATCCCAACATCAACGGTTGGGCAGTGGCCCGCCAGACATGATCACCTCGCCTGGTCGGAGGATCCTCCCTTTGTGTTGGTGGGACATGACACCTGTCCCCCACAGGGCTCATCACGATTTAGATTTTTTAGATTTTTAAGACCTTGACCACATTCTGAAAGTATTTTGTAAAAATCTTTAAATACGATATTCTTTTGTTGCATTATTCCTTTTTGAGTAATTGGATATAACAAAATAAGGTTTATTAGAGTCTTCATTAAGGTTTATTAGGTCTTTATTAGAGAAAACTGTAACTTGTCTTCTACTTCTACCTTGTTCCTTTTTAGTTACTTAACATTTTCATGGGTTGTCAAGCAAAACTTGAAAATCTATGGTTCGTTTAAGTTTTTTTCCCTGGAAGTGCTATTATTCTGTGAAACCTAGTAAATATAAGTACCTATATGAGCTGGCAAATATCTCTACTAATTATTTGGAAAAATCAATGTAAATAGTAACTCTTAGGTAGTAAGTTTAAGGATACTACGTGGAACCCTTGTGGCCTAATGGATAAGGCATTGGCCTCCTAAGCCAAGGATTGTGGGTTCGAGTCCCACCAGGGGTAATCTCTGCTTTTTATTATTTTTTTTAAATCTTAGTGTTTCATCATTTTCTTAACCAATTATTAATAAAAAAGTTATCCAACACGGTAATGACTTTGACTTTGACTTTAACGTCATAACACGGACAAAGAATAGTAATAAATAACACTTATCTCACTCACTCTCCTTTAATATAATTCGTTTTAGTGGAATGTCGAGTTTATTTGAGAAATGAATCACTTTTTCAAATTTATTCAATAAAGTTACTACAAAAAATGAATAAAATTAATCACATTTCTTTTATTTTGACGTTATATAAAAGTGTAATATAAGACACAATAATTATTTATGTTAATAACTTCATCAGTATAACGTAGCGTTGACATAGATAGTTAAATGGAAGGGGGACTGTGGCTGGTGGTATAACGCATGCGTACACTTAGCACTTGTCGCCGGACTCATAGTCAACTTGCGACAGACGGCAGAGTTCCGGCGGGCTGTGCCGGGAGCAGGCACAACTCGCCAGAATTCCTGTAAGAAACTATACTGTGTAAAAATAGTAATGGTGTATTTAAAAAAACATTTATTTGACCGATATACAGTTATAGTGCAAACAATTTTGATTTATGATTGATTGATTTTTTAACCGACTTCAAAAAAAGGAGGAGGTTTCTCAATTCGACCGTATATATTTTTTTTTTTTTTTTTTAGAATATATATTTTTTGTAATAGTTTAGTTACACTAGTATTTTATTAAAAAAATGATATTTTAAAACCATAATTTAGATTTTATTTACAACAAAAATTATAAATTAACTAAGAGGATAAAAATAATGCAGAGTGTACACGTGCAAAAATTCATCATCTTCCTAGCCTTTATTATTCCTAAGGTTTGGGGTCGGCTACTAGTTCCACCGATTTTACCTGAATATCAGTTTTTACACGAAGCGACTGGCATCGGACCTCCACAACCCTGAGGATGAACTAAATTCGATAATTGAATTAGTTTTCAGTACATTTGAAGGCATTGACTTCCCAATAACGGTTGCCATAGATGTTCATGACAACCAATACCAAAGGTTTAACGTGCTCTCCGATGCACGGGCGGGAAACACCGCCTTCTTCCGTACTCCGGGTTGCTATTAAGAATTTCTTGTCCGAAAAACCCGAGACCTCTTGATCTGCAGTCGCTTACGCTAACTACTAGATCAACGAGGCAGTTATTGGTCTACATTAACAAAAAATATTAAAATGGTTTATTAACACTACACCGGTTGAGCTGAAATTTAGAAACGTTATGTAATATTTTTCTACTTAAACATATCCAGAAGTTATTTATTGAAAATTTTCGATGTATACGAAGTCGTATATAATATAAATTTACATGATACGATCTGCTTTCAGAGTTCCTTTTGTCTATCTCCTGGATCAGTTTAGTTCTTAAACTTAACGTACTGAATATGTCAGCATGAATACTTTTGCCACACTGTTAATAATATATTCGCTGACCTTGTTGGGAGATAAAACAACAAAAATATTTAAATAATAAAAGTCCCCCAGTATACGAAACGAGTATTAAAAGGAAACAGATGTTCAAAAGCCTGTTACGAAGCTATTCAACAACACCCTTGTACTAAATTTGTGTGTTATAAAACCGGCCAAACGAATTCAAACTAGTTCTTAAAATGTTATTTATATACACTTCATCTCTCAGATTCCTGTCAAGATCTGATCTAGTTATATGCTAATAAATACACTTAAATACTTTTAATACACATATAATGAAGGAATAGGTGTCATGTCCCTCCAACACAAAGATAGGATCCTCCGACCAGGCGAGGAGATAATGCCTGCAAGGCCACGACCCAAAGTTTGATGATTCAAAGTTATATGCTACTCGGTGCAAGAATTTCTCACAAGCCAGAGGACAGATTGTAGATTTGTCCTGAGAAAATTACTCTGTAGTTCGGTGTATCTTCTGAGGATGGCGCTGTAGTACATTTTTTCGCGCTGTATGTAGAAGTCGTCACAATAGAATCAATTCGAGATATTGCTGTCTACTACTTGTAGAGCAAGAAGCGCCAACTATGACTATAATACTAAGTAAATACTACTAGGTGATCTAAACAACCTCTTCTGCGGCTCCTGTTGTCCGTGGCGTGATGTTATAACAGCATGAACAAAAATATATCTACCATTAGAAGTTATAGTGAGCCAACTTAGATATACATACATATTATGTTGCGGACTTGCTTCTTTTAGAACTTTTAAAGGTTAACAATTCTTTGACACATAGTTTTTGTAAAATTTTACGTTTACGCAGCGCACGCAATGGAAATTCTCACAAAATATATTTCCCTGAAATATATTTCTTTCAAAATCAAATTAATACAAATTTTATTAAAATACTTGTTCGACTCTGATACATTTTTTGCTTTGGATGGTTAAGGTTTTTTAATTTGAATTATTCGCGGTATATTTGAAACAATAAACCTACTCGTTATTTTATTTAACTGTTAATTTCATATATAGCTTAAGTATAAATATCAAGTTAAATAGATTGTATTCGAAATTTACCCTAATTTATTGGATTACCCTTTTAACTACAATATTCACAACACACAATACAATTTCATTCATCAGCAAAGGCACACACATCCAAGATATTGATGTCTAAATGATTTGGATTACGATGCATGGGACATTTGTAGTCGGTATAGTTTGTAGAGATCGAGGTATTGCGTCGTTGCGCATGTGCGTTTGCAGAACCCTTCTTGAGTTTCATCGTGACTGTTCAGTGCTTGTGTGTGCGGGGGTAAGAGTGGACATGCGATTCTGAGGGCTCACTAGCAAGGTGTAATGTTTACAGAAAAGAGAGCGGCCTGTAAGTATCTGCTGGCGACCAGAGCCCCGCGAACATACACACCGTGATCTATATATTCCAGTGGATCAACGCCGTGCGAGCTAAATGGTGCTGTGCGATAAAATGTATTATTGTAACATTTCCATCATGAATTTATTTATTCTGTGTAATCTTCTCTTAGTAATTTTGTCAGTCGTTTGAAGCATCATAAAAATCACACTGTTTAAATGAAAACCTTAAAATTAATGTTGATATAATGCGATGCTTTTGTAAATTATTTGCTTAAAAATAAATATACTGATGTTTATATTTCATTGGACAACCTTCCGACTGCCAAATTTAGCTTTTCTTTTTCTTTATACACTCTAAATCTATAGGTTCTCCCATACATTATAAAATCACATTCTAATATCAGCTTATTTTGATTTACATGAATACAGCACTCTTCTGAAACAATAGCATCCATAGAAAACATTATGCTCAATCCTTCGACTATGATGATTATGGCAACCTTTGGGAGATGTAAAAATATATTATGTTTCACATTGAATTTAATAATGGTTCCTTATACAACGTAAGTAAGCACTAAGAAAGAAATTTTGGAAATTTCACTCCTAAGGGGGTAAATCAGGGGGTGAAAGTCTGCGTGACCGAAGCCGCGTGTGTCGGTGGTGTAGTGATGACATTTGCGACGACTCACACTGGCATGGCCTATAGAGATGTCTTATGTCTGTTATAGTTAGTGATATTAACTTACATAATATGTAAGTTAATATATATCGAATAGTATCAGTGGTCTGAGTCATGAGCACTATATTATGTGTCTATGCATATTTCAGACCCCAAGCCTCACATCTTCAAATGAAACTTTCTTAGATATTTGAATGTTTTTTTTTTATGTAATAGCCGGGCAAACGAGCAGACGTATTGCCTGATGGTAAGCGATTACCGCCACCCATAAACACCTGCAACACCACAGGCGTCACAAGTGCGTTGCCGGCCTTTGACGGATGGGGAGGGAAGATAGGGGGAGGGGGTTTGGGTTGTGGGCCTCCGGTATCCTCACTCACTCGATGAAACACAGCGCAAGCACTATTTCACACCAAATACATTTATTTATCTATCTGCCTACCCATTAACTATACCTTTCTTTGGATACAGCCAGTATATTCCATATTAGGTCAGATCACCCCCTTAAGTTTTTCTCCTATTGCCCGTAGCGTGCCAATTTGCCCCCATTTTTGTAACATTTTTCGTTTTTGCTCCGCTCTTGTAGGTCTTAGCGTGATAATATATAGCCTGTAGCCTTCCTCGATAAATGGGCTATCTAACACTGAAAGCATTTTTCAAATCGGACCATCGGTTCCTGAGATTAGCGTGTTCAAAGACACGAAGAAACTCTTCAGCTTTATATATTAGTATAGATAATAATGCAACAAAAGCTAGTTTTTGTGAAAAAGGTTTTTCTCGTCTGCTCTGTGCTCTTTATTAACACTTACACTATATTGGCCCCTAAAAGTATTCTTCTTCTTTTAATGAAATGGCAACCAGCTGGATGTCTCGGATCAGCTATTTCTGCCAATGTCAAGTGTTTAAAGTCTTCAAATCTCTAGTCTTCAAGTCTTTAAGTCTTCGTCGTGATGAAATTAAGGATAAAAAATGTGGGTATATTTATACTATGGATGATGATGATGATGACAATAACTAGTGTAGCTGACGTAAATGTCATTTGTTGCACTCGAACCCTTATAGATAATTATATATTATTAATTTTGGATTTGGATGGGAAGAAATCCTAGTTTATATAACTGTATTCATAAATTAAAAATAGAAGCCAGCTTCCACTGACAAAGAATTATTAAAAGCTTGTGTGACGGCGGAGACGTAAAAAACGCAGCAACAAGAGCATTAACTTTGATGTTAAAGATAAAAAACTGTTGAGAGATTTCACAAAAAATAAAATTATTGCTATGGTTGCCTGTGCGAGATTGCATCCGGGCGATAAGGCCGCCAATTGTACTTCTCTAATTATAAGCTTACCTTGTAATGCATCTGGTGTAAAATAAAGCGATATATTATTATTATAGCTGTGAGTTTTCTATGTAAGATTGTTTTTTGTTAAATTGTTGGAATAAGTTACAAAATAAAACATTACCTAATATAATGAGTTTACTAATTTGATAATAATAAATTGATAAGAATCTAAGGATTTTTTTTTCAATTGGGACTAATCAAGCGCACACGCCCTCCATTGTAACTCCTGTACACCAGGATCAAATGCAGTGACCCACGAACACACCAAGTTATGACACTCGGGACTTCGCACAGAAAATCAACGTAAAATGACAACGATCGTGCTGTCGTGTTTCGTTGGTGAGTGCGAGACCGGAGGCCCAATGATGCAGAAGCATCACTAGCCCGCCATGGTGTGGGTCACTATTCTGCATTGTTGCAATGGCTGCATTCGCAGTTCGCAGTTCACAGTATTGTTTTCCATCAGGCAGAGCAGAGTCATTTTGGCAAACATCATTGGAGTCATTTTGAAAAAACATAAAAAAAAATGAAATCCAATTCTACGCAATAGTTTTGACAGCGAGGTTCGACCATCGTCATATAAATCACCTTCTCTTAGTGTCGCCAGCAACTTGTCAAGTTTAGGAAATAACCATAAATGTGGTTACGTATGGCCGCACATTGAAAATCGTCAATATTGACGGTAGGTCGGATATGCCTACATTTTTAATTAGGAGACCACAGTTTATTCTCCTCATCACCTTCCTTACCATATTTTTCCTTAAAGGTTTATGTCACAGTAGTTAATCCAATCCCCAAAGCGTCAGCTACACGTTGCGCACTTGAGACAATTTTGTGACTCACACTTAAAATACAAATACGCGTAGGCGAATCACAAACTCACGCGTTTCTTTTTTCGCCCTTTTAAGCATGTTTAACAAAAGTTCAAAACAAGAACTTTAATTTTACGAGCAGGTCATCTTGCTTCCTTTTAACTTCTTCCTTTAACCTCTTCTTTCCTCTTGACTTTACTCCACACTACTGACCCCGAGTGTTGGCTAATATGGCCAGTTTTTTTACCTTATTTCCCTAAAAATTGTTATACCAGCTAAAGACCCCAATTACTACCCAAAGGGACTCCAACCAAAAGAACGTACGTTCGTAACAATAATTTAACAATGATTTTTTGTAAACCGATATTTGTAACAGTTATTGCCTGTTATTCGTGTCCTATCCGTCCGACCGATGTAATATTGTACAAGTATCAACTATTATCAGTGTTCCCATTTAAATTTTACTTTGAAGCAATAAACAGTTTTAAAATTTTCGGATAGCGCTTGAATTTTTGTGTTATATGTATTTTTTTTTAATCATAAAATAAGAAGATATTGCAAAGTTATGTCGATCAGAAAAATTTACATCTATCAAAAAAATTAAGCTAACTTGTACAGGGTATAGGAGTTTTGAACATATTTATCCTACTAGTCTTATAAATGCAAAAGTTTGTAAGGATGTGTGTTTGTTGCTCTTTCACGCAAAAACTACTAAACTGTGGATGAAACTTTATAGTAATATAAATCAGAATAGCATTTAGGCTGACATACACGCGGGCGAAGCCGCGGGCAACAGCTAGTACTTAACATGATACTTAAAATGTTATATTACCATACATTTGCTTTCAAGGTTCAGGTTAAATACGCAAACTGATTGTCTGTAGTTGTTAGTTTTCGCTGATTTGGAAACTTCTTTGTATCTTATGAGTTCCTTGTGATGGAACCGCCTGTTTGATTTGCCGCCAACTTTTGCGTTACGCTGCAGTTAAAATTAAGTCAACAAAATTAACTTTATTCATAGGCATTCATAATCAAAATTGATTTGTGATCAATTTTGATTGCTTGCCTGTCTTTATGTGGATTTTAACGTCTTCACATGAATATATAACTAGTAGAGTACCACCCGTATTATCAGTAATACTGAGCGCTCATCAATAGTGTAAGACCATTACTTTAAAAAAAATAACTGACCCGGCGAACTTCGTACCACCGTATTTACATATGTCTGTCTCAGATTCCCACAGGAAGTATACAGTTGGGGACAAAAAAATACATATACCACTATTTTTTTTTTATTGTATACAAACCATGTCCTAACAGTAACAAACACATAATAAAATATTTTTTTAATTTGGTGCAGCATATCGGAAGTTATGCGCGTATATACATTTATGCGATTAATTTTTACTTAAATAAAATGAAATAATAGCTAAAATGAAAAAATATTTAGAATACTGAATGGGCAATTCACTCGACAATTTCAAAATTACAAAAAAGTATAGAGAATATATATGTATTACAAAAAAGAATCCTTCTTCATAACGGTTTTAACTTCCGAAGTTTTTCTAAACTTTTAATACAAATAAACAGTTCAGTTAATTAGTATACAAGTAACTGAATGGTGAAACCTGAAGTTGACGAATTAAATGGTATGAACAATAATTATGCGGCAGCAACCACTCTTTATTTACATAAATAGTCTTGCCTGAAATTTATAATTTATCGTCCGAAGCTTTATTTATATACAAATCGGAGCATCCTATCTCATAAAAGTCTGTTAGACACTAACCATATCTATAAATACGAAATTTTTTCATCATAATACCCTTGAAGTGCACCAATTTTGCTGGATATCGCCTTTGTAGACACTCCTGCGTCGCGTAGGATAATTTTCATCTGGAAAATTAAAAGAAAATTAGAATTTTAAACCTTGAATTTTTTAAATTTGTAAATTTTGGTAAATTTTTGACGTTTTTGTCGAATATTTCGATAACCCTCCTTCATATAGCTTATATTTTTACAGATTTAGATAGCTCTCATCTAGACCTATTCAATAACATCCCTTTTACATAGTTTCGGCATATAGATACTTAGAAAATTTTACATACAGTTTGAAATTTTTGGATTTTTGAAATTTTTTGAGGTTATCTTAAATTTTTTCGATAACCCTTAGTTTGTAAATTACAGTTTATATATATCTAGATAGGTCTCTTCAAGACCCGTCTAAAGACACCCTGTTTGTTCAGTTTGGACAAATAGAAGTTGGAATTTTTTTTACATAAAAAATTTTATTTGTTAAATTTGGAGGTTTTTGTTGAATAATTCGGCAGCCCTTTATTTGGTACTGACAATCTATACATATTTGGATAGGTCTCGACGAGACCCGTCGAAAGACAGCTAAATTTTTAAGATCAGATGTATAGAAAACCAAAAAATCCCTCCCACTCTTCACGGGGTATATAGGAATAGTTGACCAGGGGTCGTCAACCGGTGGCATCCATCAAAAATTTTTTATCCCTTTTTTTAATTTATTTTATTAATTACTTTTAAAATTTCGTATACATTTTAAACTATTGACCGAGGCCTTATACACCTCAAACATTAACCGACCGGCTCAAATTAGAGCACAGATATTTTATTGTATTAATTGATTTTATTGTTTTTATTGTTTTTAGTAGAATAATTGACACTCACCCCCCTTTACAGGGTGAGACAGACACTACCATTGGACACACCCCCCTATACAGGGCTAACAAATATTACACACATTCAAATCTGTCAATTTTCCCCGCACATTCGCACTACACATAAACATCACACTTCCTCACATACAAAAATATGTTTAACACACCACCAACAACAAACAAGGCCATGAAACCGGCTATCCCCGGCGCCATCACCTCTCCTTCAGTAGAGCAGGACGCCGCCAGAACTTTTATTAAAAGACCGGAAACAAAACGCAGGTCACTCGACAATATGGATAGATACAGGAGGCAGCAATCCAACTACGCTGACCAGTCGAGTGACCAGCTACTCCAAGAGGTCATGCAAACCTTCGAGGACATACCAGTGAAGGTCCAACAATACCCGCAAATGCGGAAGGACATAAAGACCTTCCTGGAGTCACAGTCCGATAGGTGCATCCGCGTGCTCTTTGAGCTTAGAAAGCGAATGAAGAAAATGGAGACGGCGGCGCCCAGGGCTGCTACGGAAGTGGCAGCAGTGCCCCCCGTAAGGGGTGAGGCACTACTGGAGAGGCTAAATGTATTGGAGAGCACAATCGTCACGAGGCTCGAAGAGATGGAGGTCAGCCGTAAACAGGACTGGGAGCGCCTCGATAGAGGCAACGATGAGCGGGGCGCGGATATAATCGACTACATTCATAAAAAGGTAGAGGAGGTGAACCTGGCTTCAGAGAAAGCGGCCGAGGGAACCGCGCAGGCCGTCGAGAAAGTGGTGGAGGGGGTCGTGGAAAGGGTCTTCGGGAAGATAGAGGAGACCCAGGTCGATATCGACCAGGCGACCGAGATCATGGTGGTGCGCGCGCAGTCCCAGATTGAGGACCTTATAGGGACTGTCGCTAGGGATGTGGTCATTGAGACCCAGACACACATCGGCGCAGCCATGAAGGGTCTAAAACCCGACAGTGTCCCGGACCCGATCCCGATCCCCATGACATACGCTAGAGCAGCAGCAACCAGACCCGGGTGCCAACCGGCGCTTCACTCCCTGGCGGTGACCTCCACGGACAGTCAGGAGACTGCCGATGAGGTACTCGCCAGGGTGAAGAGGGCGGTCGACGCCAGGAGTACTGGGCTAAAAATTTGTAAGGCCAGAAAGGCGAAAGGCAGCACCGTCATCCTGGGCTGCGACACGGAAGTGGAGCGGAACAGGGTGAGGGTGCAGCTTGAGAGCCGTGGTGGTGGGCTTGTGGTAGCGCCCATGAGGAATAAGGACCCCCTCGTCGTCCTCAAAGACGTTTTCGTCGAAGACGACGACGAGGACATGTTCAGGGCCCTTTACACCCAGAACACCGACATCTTCATGGGCCTACCACAAGAGGAACAAGAAATTGCCATTAAATACAAGAAGAGAACTAAAAATCCCAGGGCGTCCCATATAGTCATTCAAGTAAAGCCAAAAGTATGGCAGAGAATGACGGAGGCTGGAACCCTCTACCTGGACCTGCAAAGGGTCAGAGTGGAGGACCAGTCTCCGTTAATTCAATGCACGAAGTGCCTCGCATTCGGCCATGGCCGCAAGTTCTGCACCGAGAGTGTGGACAGGTGCAGCCATTGTGGGGGCCCGCACCTGTGCGAGAAGTGCCCCGACTACACCGCGAGGGTAGAACCGCGGTGCTGCAACTGTTCACACTCTGGGCTGCAGAATGTCGGCCACAATGCCTTTAGTGCTGAGTGCCCAACTCGCAAAAAATGGGACTACCTAGCGAGGTCTAACACCGCGTATTTGTGACTCACACACTAACAGTACACACACCACACAGAATTACATACACCACACAGAAACACTCACACACATACACTTGATATAGGAATTATATAATAATTATATAAGAATATATCACAACACGCGCACACCATAGGACACGAACAAGTAAACACACAGAAACACTGTACAAATTACACGATGAGGTGTCAGCAATTATAAATATCTATACTTATAAAATAGTAAGTCCTGACTGACTGATTCATCATCGCCGAGCGTAAACTATGATAGTTAGGGCTATAAAATTTGGTGAGTAGGATCCTTTTATTGAGTAGACACGCACTAAGAAAGGAATTTTGGAATTTCTACCCCTAAGGGGGTGAAATAGGGGTTGAAAGTTTGTATGGAAGTCCGTCATTTTTTAAGTTAGAAACCTGAAACTTTATTTTTGGGCTGCTGATTAAAAATGAGTAAACACGTATTTCAGCGTTTTTGAATATTCAACCCCTAAGGGGTGAAATAGGGGTTGACATTTCGTACATAGGTTAGTCTGGAAGTCCGTCATTTTTGAAGACTGAAACATGAAACTTTATTTATGTGTTACTGATTTAAAAAGAGTAGAGACGTATTTGAGCGTTTCTGGGTATTCTACCCCTAAGGGGGTGAAATAGGGGTTGAAAGTTTGTATAGAAGTTCGTCATATTTTAAGTTAGAAGCATGAAACTTTATTTTTGGGCTACTGATTAAAAGTGAGTGGATACGCATTTAAGCGTTTCTGGATATTCTACCCCTAAGGGGTGATATAGGGGTTGAAAGTTTGTACGAAAGTTCGTTTATTTTTGAAGTAACAAAAATGAAACTTTATTTTTGGGTTACTGATTAAAAGTGAGTGGATACGTATTTAAGCGTTTCTGGATATTCTACCCCTAAGGGGATGAAAAAGGGGTTGAAAGTTTGTACGTAAGTTCGCCTTTTTTGAAGTTACAAACATGAAACTTTGTTTTTGGGCTACAAATTAAATATGAGTAGATACATATGTAAGCGTTTCTGGATATTCTACCCCTAAGGGGTGAAATAGGGGTTGAAAGTTTCTATGGAAGTTTGTCATTTTTTAAGTTAGAACCATGAAACTTTATTCATGTACTACTGATTAAAAAAGAGTAGATACGTATTTAAGCGTTTCTGGATATTCTACCTCTAAGGGAATGAAAAGGGGGTTGAAAGTTTGTACGTAAGTTCGCCATTTTTGAAGTTACAAACATGAAACTTTGTTTTTGGGCTACAAATTAAAAATGAGTAGATACGTATGTAAGCGTTTCTGGATATTCTACCACTAAGGGGTGAAATAGGGGTGGAAAGTTTGTATGGAAGTTTGTAATTTTTTAAGTTAGAACCATGAAACTTTAATTTTGGGCTATTGATTAAAAATGACTAGATATCTATTTAGAGTTTCTGCATATTTTACCCCTAAGGGGGTGAAATTGGGGTTGAATTTTTTTCTGGAAATCCGTCATATTTAAGAATACATAGAAATAAGAAAGGTGAAACTTTACTTTTGAGTTGCTAATTAAAAGTAAATACGTATTGCAGCGTTTCTGAATATTCTATCCCTAAGGGGTGAAATAGGGGTTGACATTTCGTACATAGGTTAGTCTGGCATTCCGTCATTTTTCGAAATAGATGAATACTTATATCAGCATTTATGCGAATTCTGTTCCTAAAGGGGATGAAATATGAGTGAAATGTTTGTATGAAAGTTCTTTTAAATGGGCTATTGATCAAAAATAAAAAAATACGTTCAAAAACATGAATAAAGTACTAATACATACTTTTACACAGTTTTAATTAAATGCATATGATCAACTTCCACGTGAGCAAAGCCGCGGGCAACAGCTAGTTTGAATATATATATACATTGCTGACAAAGATAGGAATAAAAAACATACACAACACTGGACAAGTACACGAACATAACACACAGAGTCACAAATATTAAGATCACACGCTGGAGGAAATGGCTGTGTGGGACGTCTTGGACGAATCACTAATAAATAAAGTTGATATAACACAGAAAATAAAACACAAAATTTGAAAATAGTAAAAAATTATATGAGGGAGAAACAATATACATATACAACTAAATAACAACATATAAAACAGTAAAAATATCACTAAAAACTAAATTTAATATATTTCAAAAACTGATAATAAATAATTGTAATTCAAAGAATAAAAATAGTTTCAGATAAAAGGAAATAAATAGACATAAGAAATAAATAAAAGACAAGAAAAAATAATGCACAAATTAACAATAGATAGAACTATAGATAACAAAACATGTAAAAAATATTGTATCACTAGGCACAAAAATAGTAGATAAATAACGGGAATTTTACCCGATGAAAAATTATACAACAATGAAACGACAAAAAACGACATATGGAATAACAAGGTCCTGTCGTTATTATGGACGGGGAAAAGCGAAGGGGTCGAGAGACCTCATAAAAAAAAAAAAAACCATATCTATAAACATAAAAAAATAATCGCCGAAATGTATAAATTCGCATAAATTCGGATCGGCTCCATCTTCTTCTTCTTCTTCCTAGGCTTTATTATTCCTAAGATTTGGGGTCAGCTACTAGTTAAACCGGTTTTACCTGAATATCAGTTTTTACACGAAGTGGCTGGTATCGGACATACTACATACTGAAAGTGTGTACTGTACAATCCAGTCGTGGAGCGATACCAGGCGATGAGGAATATTTAGGAGGTAGTTCTTTAGTATTTTTTACTCTCTCTTTATTTTAACGTCTCACTCATACATAGCGACGTGGAGTTTCGATACACGCATGTGCCGTATTAGGCTCTACCGTGTAAAATCAGAAAAATCACAACACCTAGTTTATGCAGTATGCACCAAGAATGTATCTTGTTACCAATGATTTACAGCATTATTAAATAATCGATAAAAATATACTGGCTAAAATATATTGTGTTTTTTAAAACCATACGTTGTGAATAAAAGTCTTTGCTACTACTGACTGAAAAAAGAAAGATTTTATTTTAGGTTTAGGTTGACGAGTTTAGTCTCTTGTTATCATCACGTATGTAATAATCACATATTTGCATACAATATTGAGTAAACAACTTAACTAAATATGATATTTAACTTTAAGTAATATTCTGCTACAAAAAAATATATTGCATGGCGCCATCTATACTTTGATGGTAAAGCTTAAGTTAAGAGTTCCAAATTACACTTTGTATTAGCTATTAGAAAGTTAAATAAATAAATTTATAATCCAAATATTGGCAGTGACGAGGAATCCTTGATTTTTGTACTAGCAATAGAATGTTTAACCGCACCGCTGATGTTGTCGAATGTTTATTTCACAAAAGTGCGAAATAAATCATTTACTAACTTGTAAATAACAATACTGAGAATTGACTCACAGGTATAGAGATTTTTTTCTTTTATTGTCGACCCACCAATACAATTTGAAATATCTAAATCTCTTAATAAGTTTTTATTGAAGTATCCTTTTGAACCTTTCCTTGACATTTTTAGAGGACGTAAAACTGCCTTTGGCAGCAAGATGGCAGCAGATCCACAGACAAATGTTTATAACAAGGGTGTATAAAACACGGACAAGGTTCAAATTACTCTTTAATGTTCATGATTTCCTGGTGATTCAGGAGGGAAACTGTGGCATTGATCGTTGCTTGACCGACACATGCGCGTTGTGTCTCTAACAGCCGTCATTGTACGAGGTACTTGATAAAAAGTAAGTTATAAAATATTTTTGCATTTCGAAATTTGTAAGAAAAATAAGATACAAATCCTCTATAATTCCAAATATGATGTAAAAAACTACATTTCAGGATTTTGTAAGTAAATACAGCAGTCTGAAAATGTATGTCTCTCAGTCTTTTATTTTGAACGCTTCCCAATACTAAAGTTCTAAGTTTTTTTTTAGAATTAAATTACGGCATTATTATTATAGTCATATTTCTTATCAAAGTTAACTTTCATAGTATATTACAATTCTAACGTCTTGAGTATAGTCACAGTAAAATAAGTTCATAAAACATTATAGAACTTAAAAAAATGCTAGTAAAATTATAATGTTGACACATATAAATGAATAAATAATATAACATTTTTAGTTTTCCACAAAAACGATACTGCGATACAAATAAAAACAAAATAGTACCCGCTTTGAACTGTCATGCTTTCTTATTAATCGACTTCAAAAAAGGAGGAGGTTCTGTGTTCCACCGTATTTTTTTATGGATGTTCACCGACTTCACCGTGAATTATAGACTGATTTCGAAAATTCTTTTTGTATTCGAAAGGGTATGCTCCCAAGGTGATCACATTGCTACTATATCAGAATTTGATGAGAGGATCCCAGGAAAATCGAGGAAAAGCCTAAATTTCTTTAGGCATGTACTATATTTTTCGTATATTTTCTAATGTTACAAAATTTGCATATGGTAGTCATCATTTCATGATGATGAGCTAACGATGTAAGCTCCTTAACGGTTAGGAGTTGGAGGGTAAATATTTAAATGTTATATATATATATATATATATCTATATATATATATATATATGTATGTATATATATCTTGAGTCATATTCTGTAAAACTATTTAGGTAAGCTGATGATGTAAGATACAACTTCTCAATGGTTAGGAGTTAGAGGATAATTCTTTCAATTTAACACGTATCTATAGATCTTTAGTTGTGTACTTTTAAGTTTATTATTTATTTATTTATTTATACGTTATTTAGGTGAGCTGATAATAGAAGGTAAAACTCTTCAACAGATAGGGATTAGAGGATGAGTTTTATCACACGTACGTATAGACCTTAGACCTTAAATTATTGGGAGTTAGAGGATGATTATTTAAATACTATATTTACAAATAGGGCCTTAGTTGTATTCTTTCAAGTAGTTTAGGTTAGGAGATAGATGATACTTAATGATCCCGAGCTAGTAACTAGTCGTCTGTAGGAAGGAAAAGACATGCAAAGCTGATATTGGATTGGGCTACACTAATCTATACACCTAGTTTGTCTTAGTAGGTTCATTTAATTATAGACAGATAGATACAAACTTCTATATTTGTACACCGTATTACAGATTTAAAAGGAAGTACAGTAAAAGATAAAAATATAATGAACAAAGGGCAACCTGATTACCGTAAGCAATATATTACTAATATAGACTAAAATGTATCGGAGAGACAGTAGTTGACGGTGCAATGAGTATTGAAGAGTGATTTACAATTTTATTAGTCTCAACTGTTGTTATTCGCGTAATGCTTTCTCAACATACGGGTTGTTACGCATTTTATTGGGCTCTGAGTCGCAAAGAACAACACCATCTACAATGGATACGCGTCTCAGCGCAGCATTTCTTTTCATAAATCACCATTTGGCCATTCACCAGCCACAATCAAATGGCTCTGAGGGTCTTGTCTGAATTTATTCCGGTCAGATAAACTGATAAACTGATAAACTTCTGATAAACTGTTGACACAGGCGCTATGATAGTTAACCCTTTAATGTATTTTGCTTTAAATAACTCGCCTGCTTTTATTTCATTACGGTAAAACGCAGGTTACTTAAGCTAGAACTATATCCCCATTGCCCCGTAGACCACGTTCTCGGTAACAGAAAGGTTGCATCTCAACATAATTTTGGAGACTATGCTCAGTTTTAATACGTGTTTATTCCTGCGTCATATATTGTTAAATTAATAAAATGTATACATAGCTAAGCCTGACCAGCTACATCAGCATATTTCAGATATGAGTATATTATGGAGCTCGTAGTATTAAGACACGACGCATCTCGTCGAGAATAAGACGTGATTATATGCATTGTACCGATGGAGTTTAGAATATATAATGTAGATGTAAGTTGGTATCGCAAAAAAACGTTACGATGTAATATCAGAGTATTAACGAGTCAGAGCTACTGCACAATAAACATTAACCCATCGTTGCTCATCGCCGTGGTTATTCTTATTACCTACAAGTTCGCTAGAAACTAAAGTTATACGTATCTCTAGAAATTATATGAAATAGTTCTACTTACAACTAAGCTACGATTGTTTGCACTGAAAATGGAAAAATAAACACTTTTTATAAAAAAAATTTTAGCTTTCTTAATTATAAACACCATAACTTTGCTCTTGTAGAGACAAAACTAAGGGGAGGGGATATAAGGGGGGCAGCCAGGGTACTTTTTAGCAGGGATGTGGTAGCACCATACTCGCCTGATACGGTTACAGGCCTGAAAAGTAAGCATCCCACACCTCAGGACGATCTCTCCTTTCCTGACCCACCTGCTTGTGTTACACCTACTACCTAGTAAACATCTGAATGTTACACCTAAAGATGTTTTTTCAACCATTTGCCTCTTTCGGAGTGGATCTGCTGGTGGTCTTGACGGCTTGACACCGCAACATTTGAAACACCTAATTCGTTCAAGCGCTGGAGAGGCTGGCGATGCTCTCTTGACGGAGTTGACGACTTGAATGAACCTCTTGTCTCCGACAATGCGGACGAAGGCATCATCGACATTTTATATGGAGAAAACTTATGTAATCTATGTAAAAACAATTGTGGTATTCATCTAATTGCTTTGGAGTTTACCTTACAGCGTATGGCAGCCAAAATTCGCTGCAAATACTCGAACTTGCAGCAAAATTCTAATCAGTGCAACTTGGTTTTGGCTCGAAAACTGGTTGTGAGGCTGCCATTCACGCTCTGTCTACATATCTTGGCATCGGGAAAGGGGAGGTGATCTTGAAGGCCGACCTGAGGAATGCTTTTAATTCTGTAATTGGAACACTTTGCTGGCGCAAGCCAAAATTGAAACCCCTAAAATTTATAATTTTCTCTGGAAATGTTATAAATATCCGACGGTCTTGGAAGAGGGTTTTCAGACTTAAAGAGGACAAAATAAAATAAAAATTATGAATTCTGGGTTCGTTTACTTAAAATTAATATCCGTTCGGCTTTTCATTCATTCGTTATTGTCTTTTTGTGCCTAATTTTACACATACGCTTCGGTCATCGCCTCTTTGGAAATATTCATCACTTATCGAAAAAGTCGACAAAATTTTACAAAATACGCTCAGAAAAGTTTTGAATGAGGCATTTAACGATCGAGCCTGGCTCCAAACATCCCTACCAGGCTGTTTCGGTGGTTTTGAAGTACGCAAAATTGTGGATCAGCCTTCCAGCATTAGATATCTTCGGTTCATGGCACAGAAGAGTTAATTTGGAAAATTCTTATAAACACACTGGTTGTTTCTGAAGTGTCACGCAAGGTCATTACTATAGATGCTTGGCAGATAGAATGCCCCAGTACTGTACTACTACTACTATAATCCATTTTTTCAGCAACAATGGGACGCACTGTTATGTATTTTGAAATAAAAAAGACCCCTGGATCCATCAACTAGTCTTGCTGAGCGTGCTCGTTTATTAACCTGTGGGAGAGTGGGAATCAGGTTTATGGATTTAGGCATTTCCTTCATTCAACATAGGTACGTTGTTGGGCGATACTACAATTCACCTTTCCACTTGCCTCCGTTTAGGAGCGCATTGTTTCTGAGCATTTATGTCAATGTGGAGAAGCTGTTTACAGTTTCGGACATCATGGCCTTTCTTGTAGCAGAAGCGCTGGCTGAATATCTCGACATGCCAATATTAACGACATTATCCGTCGTTATCTTGTTATGGCTGCGTTTCAGCTGCACGTTAACCAAATGGTCTGGTATGGGACGATGGCAAGAGCCCAGATAGTATGTTGTTACTGTCATGGGAGATGGGTGTAAGCCTTTGGTGTGGAACGCAACTTGCGTTCACACCCTCTCGCATTCCCATCTTCCAAGTACACCTGGTTATACCAGCGCTGCTGCTACTTCTGCGGAAAGCCTCAAACGGCGTAAATACCAAAATCTAACAGGTAATTACATCTTTGAACCGTTTGAGGTCAAGACGCTAGATTCATCCGGCCTTTTTCTAGGACAGAGAATTGACATTGCCATTCAACGTGGCAATGCTTCTAGCCTTTTGGGAACGCTATCAGTAGGCGATGATGCGGAGGATTTTTTTGACGCTTGTATGTAAATATTGTTGTTTTTTTTTTAGTTATGGTAATGTACGCAGGTTTCTATACTATGTATATATAAAGCATTTTGGAGCGTGCCTACCATCTCCTCAATCTGACCATTAGCTCGGCTTACTCCTGACGAAATTGTGTGCATATATAAGACCATTTGGCGACAGAATTCTTTAAATTTCCCCAAAAACTCTCGACAATAATCCGAATCGGTGGACCGAATAAGTGCATCGTTCGTTTAAATAATTTTAATCGGTAAAGTATTCTAAGATTACTTCACCATGTTATTAGCAAATTACAACGACGCTTTCAAGTAGAATAGCTAAATAAATTCACCGATTCATCAGCTCCATTTAACAATAATTTATTATAGTTTCATTACACATTGCATACCACATTAACAAATATCAATTATTAGAATAAAATCTTTTTTTGTGACAATGCAACTGCATCATGCCACTTCATAATTATAATTTTATTTTAATACAGTTACTTCACATAACACTGCATTATTTATGTTTTCATATATAAAGGATGATGTTATGGTGCTAAGCGTTCTTGAACGCCTTGGTCCACAGAGGCCCTAAAGGAATTGGATCTAGGTCGATGGTGTGGTCTAGATCATTTCATATTATCATAGTCCACACGGGAGTAAAATGATGATGCTGTGGTGCTAAGCGGTCCTGAACGCCGTGGTCCACAGAGGCTCTAAAATAATTGGGTCTAGGTCGATGGTGTGGTCTGGATCATTTAGTATGATCGTGATCTACACGGGATGTTTAGAAAAATAACACAAATAAATTATAAATGTGGTAAGTATGGTAAATAATTTGCCACACCCATAAATTGTAATGTAACACTTAAGCCGTCCACCTAGCTGACGTCACTACTTTATCTTATTAGTATCACTCATGATTTAAAGCAATAGAAATCGCTCTCAATTGGTTCATTATTACTCACGTTAGTAGGTGGGGTTTATTAACACAATCAAAGACAACATTAAATTCCAAATAGTTTATTGAATTAATGAAGCTACAGTTAAAATATAGAAAATATAGATCGGCACAACATTGTCAAGGTGAATTTGGTGAAAACACCAAAATCCACTGTCTGTCTGTGTCGATCTATAACTTCCAGTTTCTAATAATTAAAATATTATAATAATTGTTAGATAGTAACAAAAAGATAGTTAGATAGTAAAATTGTTAGCTTACAATTGCGTTTAAGAGTAACAGTAACCCTTTATAAAGACAACAGAAATATTTGTAGTTACTAAATATAAAGATAATAATTGTTAGACAATAACATTTTATTTCTGACTTTATAATCTAGAGTTTTAATCGCGTTTTTCAACGAATGCGCACGGTGTTTTATAGACCGAGAACGCGCGTGCGCAGTATGAGTCGCACGTCTTCAGCTCCAGACTTCTTTACTTTCTTTCAATTATCATTATACTGCGGCATCTTTGCGGACTTGCGGCTGGGAGATGATGTTGTTGATAGTATCCGCCAGCTTGGCTAGATTTTGAAGGTTATGTTTATAGCCCAAATTGGTTGTTACATGATTGTCTTTAATAGTGTCCTATGTCGCACAAACGCTCTACCGGCCAAAATAGAGGCACTTTTGCACTCACGAACTTCACTCTATTGGTGTCTTAGCTTCCATCGCCATCGGTACCACCAGCCTTATTATCGTGTTTGATGGAAATTTTGCAGTATCACTCGTAGAATCAATAAGTACGTACCAAGTAACAGCCCCAAAAGCATGTATTTAATTTATGTTTACTCTTTCATGGATCAGCATTTAAAATCCCTTATTCACAAATAATACATTTATACTAAAATTATTACTAAAATCAATACGTAAGAGTAATAGTGGCTTATACGAGTATAAGGCGTGTCGCCAAGCCGCAGGGCACGGCCTCCCGACGTTGAAGTGCGTGTCGGACTGCTGGTCTACCAGTAAACTGATTGAACCCGAAGATTCCCGATCGACCTCGGCCGCGCAATAACCACCACTTTGAAATAGGCCTACACGGACTTGATTTACGATTAGCATACATCGATGTCACGGTAACCAGCTTTTTATTCACGATAGGGACAGAAGAAAAATAGATTTGTAACAACAGACTGCATTTAAAAAAATACACAAGATAGGAATGCGGTTTGTTCACATTAGAAGAAATTTAGGTGTTTATATAGCTTTTAGTACAATGACAATGACAGGCAGTCCGTATAAGAGTTCCGATTTGTTGGTAAAATATCACGTTATTTTACTTCCTTAAGACGTGTCGCCAATAATATAACATGGACAGTGAAGTAAATTTAAGCGTAAAACCAAAAGCAAAATATGTATGATTTTATCAATTAATAATGAAAATTATAATAAACAACAAAAATATCTACGTCAGTTAGATTAGTCGAAAGCAGTTTTATTTTGCTTTCTCTAGAAGAAGTCTTCGCACATATTACAAAGGTACAGGTACGACTACAGGTAAATATTGGAATCTTTGAATTGTATTTTAATCCATATTCTAACTTCAGATTAATTCAGAATTTACTACACTTGCTAAGAACTTAGCGAGATGTTAATTTTAACGTCCACGAGTTAAATTAAAATTATAGTTTAATTCAGCATAACACAAAGGTTGACGGCGACGCGCAAACACGCGGTTTAAGCACTAGGAACTCATAAAATACAAAGAGATCTCAACTTTAGCGAAAAGCTCGCAACTGCAGATACTCCGCAAAGCACATAGCAACTTTGTCTCAAACAGTTAAGGTATAAATTTGGCCGCAAAATTGTAGAGATATAGACGTTTTAGGGATTAAGTGTAATCTGTTCAAAGGGCCATCATTGAGATTGTATCGTGTTTTTCTTATTAATTATGACATAACAGAGTAGAGTATTTTTACTCAATTAATCTACATAACATGTGCGTCCTATTTATCCGAATTTTTTTATTGAATAAGTCAGGTTTATGTCATGAATTACAGTTTAAAGAGACAAACATCGACGCGGTCCAAGTATAGGGGGCGTTTAATGTGTGAAAGAGACGCGTGAAAAGGGTAGGGAATACAGACAGTATTGATTTCTTTTCTTCTATCTTTCTTTATTACTGCATTGAGTATAAAGAAAATGCAAAATTTTTATTGGTAAAATAATAATTAGATTTTTCTTTCTGATCTAAATACTCTTTATTAATAATTTTAAAAAATAAATTATATAAGAATAATAATTATCTTGAGTAACAATAACTCTTGTTAGGAGAATATTTTGTGTAAGGGCCTGGTGACCTGACGGAATACAAGTATTCCTAGACCACATGTATATATTTGTACGTGCATTTGGGATCAAAAACAAAATACTGTTATAATGATGTATCAAATCAATCAATCAAATGATCAGATAAGTTGAGAGTATCTAGAGAATACCTCATAGCTTGAAACATTATTCCTCCTTTTAGGATAAGTCTCTGAAAAAATTAACTGATATCAATTTATATAGACCTCATTTCACGAAGTTGGTGTTGGTTATCCCGGCAAATAGTAGCCTATGTGTTATTCTGATGTATAATCTATATTACTGTAAAGTTTCATCCAAATCCGTTCAGTAGTTTTTACGTGAAAGAGTAACAAACACAGACATACACACATCCTTACAAACTTTTGCGTTCATAATATTAGTATGAAGTATGATGGTAGCTTAAAAAGCGAATATCGTGACAAAACAGTCTTTAACTTACGTTTGAACTCAAGTGTATTTGATTTGAAAAAGTGAGTGAAATGTGGGTGAACTTAATTTAAGTTTAACCTTGTTTGTTTCTTATGTGTAAACCAAACAGAACAGGACAGAATACAGTAAGTGACGATACAGTATCTAACTCTTTACGTTTTATGATATCCGAATCACTATTTCCTCGATACGTTGAACTATTGATCTGCAACTGCACCAACTGTGCGTGAGTAGGACCAACATGCGCTCTCTTTCTGTCGACTTCATCTCCTTAAAGTCATAATCCTTTGGTAGATGCAGGCTATTAATAATTCAAAAATATCGAGGTAAAGTTCAGACAGACTTTTTATAAGACTAGCTTTTACCCGTGGCTGTCCCTCCGTGTGCATATGTATCTTTCCTTAACAGTCAAATTATCTCCATGCAAATATTCAACCAACACTGTTCACAATGCAAAATAAACTTATTACCAAGTTCAAAACTAAAAATTTACTCCTCATTCACCTATGTCATGTCCATCAAAGTATGCAATAGATTGCAGCCAGAAATGAAAACTGAAAACAAATTTAATCACTTTACAAAAAAATTAAGAAGTTTCTAAGTTTTAATTTTTAAAGTGTTATTCATGAGTACCTAAATGACCCACATTTGGATTTTTGGGTTTGTTTTGATTTTTCACCGTTTGGACCTTCCCTGGACTGAGTCAAGCATTTTAAGGCCAAGTTCAGCTAAATCGGCCCAGCCGTTCTTGAGTTTTAGCATGACTGACGACTGGTAGTTGATTTTTATATATAAGAAGATTGTATTATTAATTTGAATTGTATTAGTTTTAAGTTTGTGTCCTCTCTTATTTGTAATTTTGTTGTGCCAGACAGAGTTCATAGTGAAACAATTTAATAATAATAAGGTATAATAATAAGGTATTTATTTCTCTCATCACAAAGGCACAATATACACAATAGATTACAAAACAACATTTCTTTGTGAGAGACTGGAGTCTATACTAGGGTCACCCCTGTGTGACAGACCTCCAGGCCCCATCCCGAACATATAGAATTTTACACAGAATCTATAAGATAAACTGCCAGTACAATACAAAAGAGAAGAGTGCAGCATGCATGCTTAAAATGTGTGCTTTTATGAGAGTATCTGTCTATTTGTGGAGTACATGAGCATATGTATGTGTGTGGGTGCATGTGTGTGTGTGTGTGTGTGTGTATGTGCGTGTGTGTGTGTGTGTGTGTGCGCGTGCGTGCGTGTGTGCGTGTGTGTGTATATAGGTGAGTATGAAGGTATGGTGTTAAGTGCATAAGATATGTATTTACGAAGGTATAACCTTCACTTTGTTCATAATCCAAGGACTGCAGCCACTGGGATAATGCTATCTTGCATTGGTGTCTAGTTAGGGGATATATGGATAAAATTCGGTTAATTTTGTTATATAGGTAAGATCCAAGAAATTCATAGTGTTTTTGTGAAAACGTGGTCCTAAATCGTCTACTTGGGCACACAGCATAACTTCGTCTTTTATTCACAGCAACACCATGGTCATACTGAAGGTATGAATGTTTTCGAAGCAAGATCTTCAAAACAAAAAGCTGACGAACGGATAACAACCCGCAAGATTCATAAAGATCCTTAGTTGGGTAGTAAAATGGTAGAAATTTACTCACTTTTATTACTGCTCTTTGGGCTCTCTCAAGATTGAGCATGACAGTTTTATGTGCTCCACCCCATATCGTTATACCATATGTTAACAAAGATTGGCAAAGGGCATAGTAAACAGTTTTTATAATGTTGAATTCAGTCACATGGCGTAGATTTTTGAAAATAAAAATTAATTTACGTATTCTAGATGTAAGCAAGTCTATATGGGAATGGAAGTTAAGTTTATTGTCAACAATGATACCTAAGTACTTAATGGTATTAGTATGGGTGAGTTTTGGGCAAGTACATGTCACAGAATGTAAATTTTCACAGGAATGAGCTCTTAGCGTGAATCGGTCAGATTGAGGTAAATTTTGAGTGTTTAGAGAGAAGGTTATATATTTAGTTTTATCAACGTTGAGTCTCAATTTATTATGTTTAAGCCATGCAAATACCAAGTTGAGTCCTTTTTGCGCCCGATTGAAGGCCTCCGACCACGAGTCTGCCTCAAATAAAAGAGCTGTGTCATCGGCAAAAGAGACGATCCTCCCACCAGGAATGCTCAGATCGCAGAGGTCATTAATGTATGTTAAGAATAATGTAGGACCAAGAATACTCCCTTGTGGAACCCCATGCTCAATAGGGAGATCGGTACTGACACAATCACCTATTTTAACCCGTTGGAATCGGTTCGTAAGGTAGTCGGATAACAAATCTAGTTGGGTGTCTCTGATTCCGAGTTTCTCCAATTTACGCAACAAGAGTGGCACAGAAACCGTGTCGAAAGCCTTGGCCAAGTCTATAAATATTGCAATTACCTTTTTACTACTGTCCAATTTTGTCACTATAAAATCAGTTAGATCGTGTACTGCATCACTAGTTGACAGCCCACATCGAAATCCATACTGTGAGGGCGATAGTAATGAGTTGGACTCCAAATACCCAATTAGACGATTGTTAATGATCCTTTCCAAGATTTTAGACAGAGTTGGGAGTATGGAAATAGGTCTGTAGTTATCAACTAGGTCTCTGTCTCCACTCTTGTGAATAGGATGAATTTCTGCTAATTTAAAGGCTTCGGGAAAGTTACCAGTATTAATAGCAAGATTAAAAATGTATGTGAGTACAGGGACTAGGAACTCCCTGTATCTTTTAAGGAAAGTGGATGAAATATTGTCACATCCGCTGGTGCAATCACTCCTCAAACCAAGAATAAGTGACTCAATCTCTGCACCATCTGTCGGAAGCATCACAAAAGAACCCTGAAATGATTTTATTGGCGGTAAAATACAATTATCATTAGGAGGGCAAGCTTCTGACAAATTCTTGCCAATGTTAGTAAAGAATGTGTTGACTCTGTTTATAGATGTTAACGGGTGCAGATTATCTAAAAGCTCGGTTGCCTGGCTATGTTGTTTGGTGGAATGGGTGATACATTTTATAGTAGTCCATAATTTTTTGTTACCTAACTTGGAGGCCATTTTTATTTCATTCTTATCGTGTGCTATCTTGACTTTTTTGAGTAGTTCATAAGTAAAGTTTCTATATCTTTTGTACGTAGTAACTATAACTTCATTGTCAGGGTGTTTTTTGGCTTTCTGGTGAAGTTTATCTCGATTTCTCATACATTTCAACAATCCTGGTGTCAACCAGGGCTTACGAACTACTTTGCGAATTTGGATTACTGTAAGACCTTGTATACCTATGTGATGCAATAAAGTCTTGAGTATTCATTAACGTCGGTACAGCGGTTAATCCATAACAGACAGACAGAGTTCCATCCAAAGTAATAATATTAGTATGGATGCAGTAATTATAAGTCTAAACAAGGTGTAGATCAATGTGTTATTTATATACACGAATACAATAACGTTACGAAAAAGGCGTCCTTGAGATTTTTCTTCTCTTCTTCTAAAAATGCTCTTGTTATCGTTATCAACTTCTGAAAGAAAAGATCAGCCGGTCAGATCAGTGGGCTACTAAAAGCTGATGATTAAAATGATGACACTCTAGATCAAGTGTCTGCTTTGTATTATACTTGTTAACCTATTTAGGATATGGTATCACAAGTTTTAGGCAGAACTTTGAAAGCTTGTCTCATTTTCACTTGTTTTTAAAAACAGAAAATCTAGGAAAAATGATGTTTCCAGCAATAAATAAACTAAGCCATACAAGACGACTGGTATTTCATGAAATAAAATGCTATCACACATCGTGGCGACCAGGGAGCGAATACAAATATGATTAAGCAAATGTGCACTGTGCTTCTAACTAGGTCTTGACATAATTACCGTTTTCATTTATATTTGCTTCGTAGTGGCAACTCATGACCAGGCAACACTTCGTTAAAAGATCTGCCGGTCAGATTGCTATTGGAATTTTTTCTAAAAAAAAATACAATGACATAGGTTTTAGTAAAATATGTTTGAATATGTTACGAAATTCATAAATTCAATAGAGTGAAAACTACGCGTATTAAAATCGCCTCATTTTAAGTATAAAATAGTCGTGTTCCTTATCATAAAAATAGATGGCGTTATACCAAGTTTTTTATTCACGAATCAATTTAGATTAAATTAAAAAGGGTGAAGAAAAACTTAATCATTTAAGATAATTAAGTAATGAAAAGTTAAGTAATTATAACAAAAAAAGTATTTAAGTATTCTAGCTAGCTCTGCTTAGCTTGGGACTAGAGAGCGTTGTGTGTGTGACGGTTATTATTTAATATTTATCAAGTACAAGATTACCATATCTAATTGATAGGCCTATCTTTCTACACTAAAATGTTTTAATATCAGTACATAACAAGTTAATTCACTAGTGCCATTAAAACATCAGAGTATTGACTAAATGACAAAATTGTTTATTTTAATAATATTCGTATCAATAAAATATGTGGCTTGATTAGTAGTAGTGTCTAAAAAAACTAAGATTTAAGTGGTTTATATTGTTATTCGTCCACTTCTAAACTCTTGTTAAAGTTCTTCTACATAAATACGTAATAGTTGTTTTCTGTACAAAAATAAAAAATGGGAATATAAAAAGCTATGTTTCCGCCCGGGATCGAACCGGGGACCTTCTGCGTGTTAGGCAGATGTGATAACCGCTACACCACGGAAACCGATGAGATATATTTGAAACGGACATTTACAAAGGACAAACTTCTGACAAAATAATTCAATTTTGGAAACCAAAACAAGGGAGATAGCTGTTATTATTCTCTATATTACATTGACTTTAAGAAGTGGTAGGCCCTCGGTCGAAATGCAGCCATAGTTTATTCTATTTCCTTTTGTTTATGATTTTTAAGTTTCACCATGTAAAGATGAACTGTGGCAATTGTACACTTCTCCGTTCACATAATTTTTGTAAATAGTTCTGATATTTACATATTTAAATTGTAAACAAAAGAAAATATTATATAATATTATTAACATTACACAAAAGATTGAAAACTGGCCCTGAACATGTGAGAAAAAATACTACTACACCAAGATTTTAGATTTCAACAATATTTTAAATTATTTTAGTATACACGTCTGCTTCCAAAAAGTGATTTTTATCCGCACCTGCACCAGGACATCATAACTATGACGGAGTTAATATCAGTATCTCATTCACGTGTAGAAGCAGGACAATTATAAGAGTGAAAAGAAAAACGTCTTTTGTGATTGGTTCAATAACAAACCTTCCTCCTCTTCTATAAGCTATGAATGCACTCACACTAAAGTGCATGCACAATTAAGATATATATAGTTGTGTATAGCGTAACTTTAGAGTGTCGGAAAAAAATAGTAAATTTGGTATCTTTACTGGTAATGAATATTTTTAATAGTTTATTTACATTTCTAAGTCTATCTCACATAACAGTAAAACAAATAAATAAAAACGCAATGCATTATGTGTTTCTTGAGATTATTCAACTCTTTTTACAGAAACAAAATTGGCAAGTTGTCTAGTGATTTATCTTTCTACCCATTTTAATGCTTTACAACATGTTTATCTATTGTAAAATGCCTTATTGGATGTAAGTAAAGAGTTCGAATATACGTTTTTTCCATTCCAGTTATGCTAACACTAAAACAAACGTATAATACTTTTAGTTACCCACACAAATTTGAATGAAAAATTTGCGCCATTAACAAGACAAAATTAAGTGAAAATTTTGTTTCAGCGCTGTACAAGATATTTTTCTTTCACTTAATCTAGCAAAACAGAAAGAGATAGAAAAAAGAATGAATGAATCACTATATTCCCCAACCTTTCCACAACTCACACAAAATACGATACCGGGTCACGCCCTCTATCCTAGAACGACGTTGAGGTTTGTTTCTTGAAAACGTTATTCATGACATAAACTTAAGATGTTCACGTAAGTTTTTGTGATAAATAGAAAGCAAATGTTGTGTAGATTGATTGAAATAGAAACCCTTTTCTGTATTATGTCATAACTTGTGTGAATTTTAAGAAATAATCTAAAAGGTACCCGTTTCAACAGATTTATACTTGTACAAAAGAGCATATATCTCTGTATGTTTGGCTGTAAATTTGTACTTTAGGCTTTTGAGATAACAGTGAAAAACGTTTAGCAGAGTGTCAGGATTCATAAATTCATCTCCAAAATGAAAACCTCCTCGTGAATTATTGGTTCCTAGTGATACAAACGCGAGATTTCGTTCTCTTTTACCTGTACAAGTTCATTCTACCTGAATTATTATACTCGTTTAAAAAGTATTAGAACTACACCTTAAAAATGATTTTTTTTTAACAAATACGTTTTCGATATTTAAATATTTTTAAACTATGTTATGTGTACATTTGCCTTACAAAATGTAGGGTTCATTTCATTTCATCAAATAATTTGATTTCATTCATCTAATTTTACTGAAAATAAGTAAAAAAAGTATTTATTTTCTGTCAAAATAACACATCGTCTAAAACTTGGAACTTTTCACTGTCTTAAACTTGTGTATTATGTTACTGGTATAAATTTTCTTCCATTTTTATTGCAACTAACTTGAAGTTTATCAATCACAATTGATGTAATTTAATATTTTTAGCTACGCCAGAGATACATACTATATGATATATTTCCAATGGCGAAAGTATAAATTTCCAATAAAATATACAGAAATATATTTCAGTTTTGATTTTCAATCTGTTTCAACAGCTACCTCTGAGATTCTTTCGAGAAATTATTAAAAATTATGACACAATTAATCTATGAATATTTATGTAATGTACATGCTGTTTATTATAAAATTTGATATAAAAGGCTGAAGTTTATGTCACGATATCCAATTTAAAGAAATACATCGATGGCGTTATAGGAAAAGGGGCGTGTCTCGATATTATTTCACGTGTGAGAGGGACTTATGGAACAGTTTCAATCAGTTTCTCCTCTCTTTCTTTCCTACTGAACGGAGTAAAAGAAATGATATCAAGTAATTTCATTTCTAAGCTCATTTAATCACAATTTAAAACAACATTTCGCTATTTTATTTGTTGCCTAAACTTTTCTAAAGTGTTTTTATTTATATTTATATAACTTTCAAGGAATAGAGATGCTTCCAAAGAAGATTGAATGGATTCGAGTAGTTAGTTAGATATATAAAACTCAGACAAACACTAGATTACTCTTTAATAATCATGTGTTCCTGGTAGTTTAGAAGTGAAATTGTGACTATTGATTCGTAGCTTGACGATGACACATGCGCGTTGCATGCAAGTAGATAATTTAAAAAAAGTAATAAAATTAAATAAAATTGCAGTACAAAAGTATTATGAAATTTATGTTTTATAATAAACTAGCTGTCCCGGCAAACGTTCTTTTGCCATAACTACTAATAAATCAAAAATTAATTTAAAAACATTGTCCAGCGGACAAAATTGTGAATCTAAACCATTCCCAGATCCCCTTGAACACACACAAATTTTTTTATCAAAATCGGTCCAGTCGTTTGAGAGAAGTTCAGTGACATACACACTCACAGAAGAATTATATATATAAAGATATTAATTTTACGACAAAAGTTACATACAAAAAAAACTAACAACTTAGATGCATGGGAATAGAATAAAAAATATCATAAGAGGTGGCGTGCGTTATTATGAACTATCACATAGGAACATTTAAAGTGAAATACAAACGTAATAAATTTCATTTAGTCCTTTTATTATCCAACTAGACCCTCATTTACATTTGACTATCGATAAAAATACTCATGTAAGCTCTTGACATTGACTTTAATCATTAAAAGCATATATTTGAACACTTTATAAAATTATTTTTGTTTGTTTCCATAATCATTCAGTTCGTTGATGTGAAAATCTATATGAACCACGCTCTAAAGTATAGAATTACTTTCAAATTAAGATTCATTTATTTTGTAAACCAAAGTTTCTACAGATCTTATAAGGTACAAAATGTATATCGCAAACAATGTACAAGTGTTGCACAGATCGAGGTATATGTGTTTCTGTATGTTTGATGTACACTAGCGACGCCGCTGGCTTCGCAAAGTTGCATAGTCTTTGAAATTCTGTAATTACCTCTACAATAATATGCATGTTTTATACATGTAAAAGTCCCTCTTGAATCATTCTGTTTGTTACTGAAGACTGAGTTAAAATCAGTTGAGCAGTTTAAAAGATCTAAGCAAACTGACAACTGACTGAGTGCAAGTGACTTCATTTATACTATTTACGTTCTATCTACTTCATTTTATACTCTCATTTTTTCAAGATATTTGTCGTTGTTTGTTTGTATATTAAGAAATGACGTTATAACTCACTATTTTATATTAAGGATTGTTATGTCGTTGTCATTGTCCAAAAAATAATAATTAAAGACTAATAGGAGCCAAGTGTGATTGATAAGAGACGTAGACGAAGCGTGGGTCAGCTAGTTAAAATAATGTTTTGTTAAAGGTGTAAATTATTATAATAATATGACAACGCTACGCAGTCCGTAGAATCGTAGACTCCGTTGGACAAGGCTACGTGAAAGCTACGAATATGTACTTGCCAGATTTTGTGCAGCCCAAAGTGGGTTGCACAAAGAGTGATATCGTGACCAAGGCAAATAGGGATTATTTTTTCTATATATATATGGATATACAACGACTAGCTTTTCAGTATTTATTTTTTTTATTAAAGTGTTTGTTGTTATTATTGTTGTTGAGGTTGGAGAATGACCTGGTGAAGGTCGCAGGAAGCCGTTGGGTGAGGGCTGCCATCATCCAATGGCTTAGTATATAGAATAAGTTATTGTAGAGTGCCGTGGGTGAGGACAATAGTATTTGATAAACAATAACCTACAGGTGATGTTAGTTTTTCGTCAAGTTTTTTTGTCACTCTCAGAGAAAGTATAGACGGCAGTGGCACCAAGAATACGTCGGGACCACAAATATCTACGTAAACCTAGAATGTTTAAAGCTCAGACAAACAGTAGATTACCCTTTAATATTCATGTGTTCCTGGTAATTCTGGAGTGAAAATGTTGCTATTGATCTGTTGCTTGACACTGACACATGCGCGGTGCATCTTTAGCGGCAACTGCACGTAGTAGATAATTAAAAAATATTAAAATAAAATAAAATTGCCATTACAAAAAATATTGAAAATTAAAGTAATATTTATTGTACAACAAAAGCTATATACCACAAAAGTAACAATCGAGGTGCATGGGTATAGAATAAATACTATCATTAGAGATGGCGTTATTATAAACTAGCACATAGAATGTTCAAAGTGCAATACAAACGTATGAAATTGAATTCAATCCTTGTAACATCTCGCATCTGATCCCAACAAGAATGCTGTCTCTTTTGACCCTCTTGACTTTAAACACCCAAAGTTTCCATTAGTTTTATTATTTTACAATTATTTTTGTTTGTTCCCATTATTATACCGTCCGTTGATGAGAAAATCCATAAAACTACGCTCAAAATTGTAGAAAATTGATCATTGTTAGTGCAACACAAACAAAAAAAATATCCGAGATTTTTTGATTGTGGTTTCATGTTACATGGGTGTAAATAATTGTAAAAATATTTATTTACAGATTAAATATTTTCTTCTTATTACCCAACTGAGTAAGAATCATAGCAATGTTTTTAAGTAAGCTAATCAATTTTCCTACAAAAAAGTACAGTACTATATCTAAAATAACACAATATATTAAATAATTTAAAACTATCTTATCAATATGAAGTTAATATGAGGGATTAATGATGATTGATAGCTCTTAAAAGTAGTTTTATTAATAATACTAACTGCGTTAAATGACTCATAAAATAACATAATTTATGTAGGCTTCATTAGAGGCTTCTAACAACGATATGATATTTTTTCTATGTTATAAATCAGTATGGATACCTATTTAATGAAATAAATATTTCTTTCTATAATTACAGTTTCATGTCACAAATTACATTTCTTTTTTTAACTTTAAAATATTCTATGATGGAACTGAAGTTCGCAAACTGCGATTCTGAATAGGTTTTTTTATCCGCACCTGTACCAGGATATCATAGATACGATGGAGTTAGTATCATAACTTCACTCACGTGTAGAAGCAGGAAAATTATAAGAGTGAAAAGGAAAACTTGAATTGTGATTCTTTATTGAAATCTTTCACGCCCTCTAAAAGGCGTGCATACACTCACACCAAAGTACATTCACAATTAGGATATACTTATGTTTATCGTAGCTTTGGGTTGGCGCTAAAAAATATCTATCATTTATAACACATGATATATATTTTCACATATATCACTAACACTTTATTTATATTTCTAAATCAATCACTGTGGATAATAAAGCAAGTAATTAAAAACGCAACCCATAACGTATATTTCGAGACAATTCAGCTAGTTTATAGAAACAACACAGCGGAGTTATAAATTTAAAGTTATTTATTATATCTACCTATTTAACTGCTTCAATATATCTATTTTTGAAATATAAAATACTCTATTGGATGTAAGGAAAGAGGCTACAATTTTTTTTAATCTGCCTATAGTTCAACGATAGTTTAGTTTGAAGAAAGTTGTCGGCCGAAACAGAATCGTTATAATGTGCACACTCTCATATGTCTTCGTACTCATTAATAATCCAACCAAACTATCGGCAGATCGAAAGTCTACAATATGCGGTGGCACTAAAGAATATTAATATACCTTAATATATATGTCAGTTTTGCTAACACAAATTCATATGTAATATGCTATAAACATTGTAACATATATATCAGCCACAAACGTGATACACTTAGCTGAAGATAATAATAAAAACTAAAACAATGTAAGTCCAATTTTTTCCTAGCACTGATTGAGTTAATCAGAAACGTAAAAATTAGATTGTCTCACTATACTTCCACACCCCTTTCCACAACTCACACACATACACAAATCATAGGATATTGGTTCACGCCCTCTATTCTAAAATCAGATTGACTCACTATATTCCCCACCCTTTCCACAACTCTCTCTCACACACACACACATCTTAGAATATCAGGTCACGCCCTCTATTTTAAAACGACGTTGATGTTTGTTTCTTTGAAACGTTATTCATGAAATAAACTTGAGCTGTTGACGTAAGATTTTGTGATAAATAAGAAGCACATGTTGTCTAGATTGATTGATTAAAAGTACTTTTCTCGATTATGTCATTAATTGTATGAATTTAAAGAAATAATCTGAAAGGTAGCTGTTGTGTTTCAACAGCTACCTTTCAGATTGTTTATAAAAAGCCTATATTGCTGCACGTTTGGTTGCAAATTTATACTTTACGCTTCAGGGACAACAATAAAATTCGCTTAGCAGAGATCCATGATTTGTAAGTTCATCTCGGAAATAAAAACCTCTTCGTGAGTTATGTACTCCTCGTAATAGAAATGCGAGATTTCGTTCTTCTATACCTACAGAAGTACGTTGCACTTCAATTCTTTAAGTCATTTGAAAAAATAATCATCAGTATAACACTGTGAAAGTAAATTTACTACTTAGCTGTTACATTACACATCATATTGTGTTTTCGTTATTTATATTATAAAACTAGCTGACCCGGCGAACTTCGAACCGCAATATTTACATATCTGTCGCAGCGGACAAAACAAAATGTTTCCCATTATCTTTAAATTTTCTTGTATCCAAACATTGTCTCAACAATAACGAACACATCAAAAAATAATTATTTTATTTGGTACAGCCGATCGGAAGTTACATGTATACATACATTTCGACGATTCATTTTTATATACTGTATAATTATATATTTATTAACTATGTTTGTAGACCAATAGGAGCCGAGTGTGATTGAAAAGTTCTTTACTAGAAATAAATAAATTATTAGTATTAAAATCTAAGATCGCTACGCCAGGCGTAGATTCGTAGACTTTGTTGAATTATGCTACGTGAAAGCTACGAATATACACTTGCCACATTTAGTGGAGTCCACTTATTCTATCACATAAAATGTGAAGTCTACATAAATTTAAGCTTTATAAACTAATATTTATAGAGATTAAATTTATGACCAAGATCAACAGCAGCTGTATATAATAAAAAGAGAAGTAGTATGGTGTTATTAAATAATAAATAAATCAACATTTCGCTGCCCGTTCGTGCTGAAATTAGCGTAGCTCTACTCAAGTTTTCTTCAGCCGCTTTGTATTGACTTGATATTTTTTTACATTGAACAAAGCTCGAAGGTAAAATAAAACCAGTCTCTACAATAACACTCTGTTAATGAAAAAACACTGCCATGATACAGCAGCTGTTAAATTCTATTTTAATACAATATCTATTTTTGGGATTCCATAGCTAAATGGCAAAAAAGGGAAACCTTATAGATTCGTCATGTCTGTCCGTCCGTATGTCACAGCCACTTTTTTCTAAAACGATAAGAACTATACTGTTGAAACTTGGTAAGTAATTGTATTCTGTGAACCGCATTAAGATTTTTACACAAAAATAGAAAAAAAAACAATAAATTTTGAACTGAAACTCAAATTAATTTTTTCATCAAACTTATACATGTATTTATGGATAGGTGTTCAAAAATTATATTGAGTTTGTAATATCATTTCTTTCTAAGCTGAATGGTTCGCGCGAGAGTCACTTCCAAAAATGTGGGACCCCTGTAGCTTCTAAAATAAGAGAATGATAAAACTAAAAAAAGTATGTGATGTACTTCAAACTTCCACCAAAATTTGGTTTGAACGAGATCTAGAGAGTAGTTTTTTTTAATACGACATAAATCGTAAACCGCAAGAAAAATCACTATTTTTTTAAATCATCGTATTATGTTACTTGCTGCTACGGGACCTTTCATGGGCAAGTCCGACTCACACTTGGCTTTTTTTTTCAAGCTAACTTTGCTGTTATTCATTGCCATGTACGCACATCATATTACTTTAACATAACGAATGTGCTGCTATTAAGAATTTCTTGTAAAAAAACCCAACAGCAGTCCGACCCGGGAATTGAACCCGAGACCTCTTGATCTGCTGCTGTCGCTTACGCTAACCACTTGACCAACGGGGCAGACATCTTTCCGCTGAGATGATAATTGAATATTACTAGTTTTTTTGTCAATTTTCCCCTCTTAAAGTGCATATAGATGGCACTGCCACCAATAATATGATTGTCAGATCCACAAATAACTATGTAAAACTAGAATGTATAAAAACCACAGATACACAAGATGACTCTTTAATGTTCATGTGTTCCTGGTGATTCAGGAGTGAAATTGTGGTTATTGATTCGTAGCTTGACGATGACACATGCGCGATGTACTTCCAGCGGCAGCCTTAAGTAGATAGTTGGAAATTAATTAAATAAAATTTGATTATTAAAACAAAACACAAAGCCGTAATAAGGACTGTCGACAGAAGTGAAAACTCAAAGCTATAAATATACATCTGAAATTAACCTCTTTGCTCTGTAAATAAAAAATCTGGAGACGTCTGGCCGATGCGACACATCGAAATTGTTTTGTTTAAAATCAAATGACTGTTTATTACATTAATATTAATTTTTATTAAATACAAAATTCAAATAGAAATACAAATATAATAAACAAAAAAAAATGGAATCGTATGGTGATCACCACTCTTGGATTCTGTTTATGCTTTCCATCAGGAGTAGAGTCATTTTCTGACTGCCTCGTTGGTCTCGCGGTTAGCGTGTGCGACGGCTGATCATGAGGTCTCGGGTTCGAGTCCCGGGTCGCACCAAATGTTTGTATGACCTACAAATATTTGTTTCGGAGTTTGGGTGTTTTCTATGTACAATATGTATGTATTTACAAAAAAAAAGTATATATGTATTTGTATCAGTTGTCCTGTCCTGTTGACCCGTAATATAGTAATTTATATCTTAGGTATCAGTCTATCTCAAATGTATTGTTTCATCGGCTTCAGTAAGTTAAATTAAGTTAATATATATTGTGCATTGAACAAAACACCTCATGGTTTCATAATTTTGAAACTTTGTATATATTAGGACGATCTTCTGAAAAAGAAAATTATAGTTATATAGCTCAAAATATGTCTATTATAGTTACGAATATAGATAGCGAATATTAGGCATTCGTGGAAACATCATGTTTATCTTTAGGATCAAGCTTTTTAAAACCAAGGCTTCTAAGACCAAATTCAATTGATAGATACTTACACTTTTCTTAAACTTTCGTCAACTTTTTTTTCAGTCATCAAACTAGGTATTAAACTTAACCTATTTTATCTTTCAATTTGTGCGTTTTAGTCCCGTAGTCTAAACTAAACCCTAATACTTTCTACGTCGTATGCCTTTATTCAATTTTATTTTAACATATTATGTTTTATTTTAGGTTACGAAACAATCTACTAAGCTGACATCTGCGCAGTCAAGTGGTTACCTCTAGCTGCCCTACATGCCTTGGAACTTCTGCTTAAGGTACATCTCCCCGTGAAAATAATCGGACTCAGACCACTTGTCTATAGTGGAGGCAGGGTAATGCTTAGTAGCTACGTTTTTCTCATAGCAAACTTGGCAGGGCCAGTACTATGGTAGTTACTATTTTCTTCCGAAACAAAACACAAATGAAGACTTTGAAATAAAGAAGTTTGATACAATATTTTTCCCGATCATCTAACAATTAAAACACCTTAAAATGACAACAACATATAAAACATAATAATATAAGCCGTGTAATCTATATATATATATATATATATATAAATAAATCCATATTTGCCTTGGTGACGACATCACGTGTGAACGGCTGAACCGATTTTGCTAATTCTTTTTTGTTGGATAGAGCATTTAGCGAGGAAGGTTTTAGGCTATGTAACATCACTCTAAAACTAATAAGAGCCGTGTATCGACCGAAAATGTTGGGTTTTGGGAAAAAAATATTTCTCATGAAGAGACGCAAATGGAGTTGAGCATGTCATATTTTAAAATAATAATGCAGCTCACGGGTACATACAAGATTTTTTTTCTATCCAAACTGTCTTGCGTATTATCTGTTATATTATATAGTATATTTTTTATTGTGAAAAAATTGTTATTTGCTATACAACAGTGCAAAGTTGCTTTTAAACCGCGTGCTTCATTTTGATGACCGAGCAAGCAAAGGATACAAAAGAGCACGAGGTGAAAAATAATTTTCACTCAAGTGCATCACGTAATTTTTCATCCCACCTCCGCGAGGAAATGACTAAATGCAAAAAAGGACGCGGGCAAAGCAAATAAAAAAATATACCAAGAAGGTTCCGAGTCTCAGTATTTAACAAATTAAAAAAGGTTGTATGATAAATTCGGCACCATGGAAGTACAAACACACACACACAATATTCTAAATTCAATTTACTTTATCCTCTAGCAGATAAAAACAGCTTTTGCACTCAGCTATCGAGGAGCGAAAATACTCTTTCCGAGATGGGGGGATGGGAAAATCATTTGAACTAACGGAGATGGTGGCTGATGGTATAGTGCTCGTGTACACTTGACTTGTCGCACCTTCAACTTAAACGAAGGCAGAGTTTTGGAGCCCTATAGCAAGGATGTGAACGAAGTTACAAAAGTGTTCTCGTAATCGTAATGATATTTTCTAAGATTTTTACACAATAAGTATAGACTCTTGTTTGGCTAAGAATTATCCAAAACAAAAACCCTACTAATATTATAAATGCGAAAGTTTGTAAGGATGGATGGATGTTTGGATGGATGTTTGTTACTCTTTCACGCAAAAAGTACTGAATGGATTTGGATGAAACTTTACAGAGATATAGCTTATACATCAGAATAACACATAGGCTACTATTTGCCGCGATAACCGACATATACGCGGGCGGAGCCGCGGGCAACAACTAGTGTAGAATAAAACTGAAGCAGTAATTGATATAATCGCCTGTGTGCGTGACGTCCTTCCTATACACTTCTTGTAGCTTGTAGTCGGTATAGTTTTATAAAGCGAGGTGTTGTGTCATTGTGCATGCGCGTTTGTCGACTTCCTCACACTCTATCGCCCCTATGTTCAGTGTTTCTGTGTCTCGAAGTAAGATTGAAGGTGTTTCACCCCGGAGAGCTAACTGTCAAGGTGTACTGCATTACATAAAGGAGAGCAGCCTGTGAGTACCTGCTGGCGAACATGCGGTGATCTTATTTCCAGTGGATCAACGCCGTGCGAGCGAATTTGCGAATTTGTGAATTTTCATGTTGCTATGTAATGTCATTAAATCAAATTATTACTACGTTATATAAGTATATATTTAAGTGGTGTTAAAAAATGTTAATTGTTATTCAAATAAAAATCTTAAAATAAATGATGATAAATGTGAAACATTTGTTAATTACTACTATTTCGTAACCTTCCTTCGTTATCATAGATGTTATGGCAGTCTTTAATCTGTTAAAGTTACTTTACTAACGAAAGTTTATACGTTCATTAGAAAAGTATATCTATATGCGTTATCGCCTATAGATAATATTTTATTAACCAACAATAGAATCTAACCTTGTGCAAATAATGGACCGTCGTGTTATTAGGGGTAAACGGATCATTGACCTTTAAGCATTTCAAGCTATGGGGACATGCTAGAAACGTATTCATGTCTATAATCTTAAATACAATATTAGATTTCTATCGTCAAGTTTTTCTGAACAATTTATAATACATTTACATTAAAGATTTAATAAAAAAAATATACAAAATTCTCGTGTCGCTATGTTTGTTACCAAACTCCTCTGAAACAGTTGGATCGATTTTATGAAATTTTGTGTGCATATGGGGTAGGTCTGAGAATTGCCCAACATTTATTCATACTATTTAAAGCTAAGGGTGACCCAAGCTTAATTTTTTTTTATGGCTATATAACGTTTGCTGTATCAGCTATTTATATTATACAGTTTTTAGTGCACTCCAACTGCGTTTCCGTTGAAGGATGAACTGAAGTAGCCTCCAAAACCGGGCAGAAACAAATTCCTAAATCCTCCAGATCTAAAGTAGCTCCTTAACTAAGTCATCACAAATACCAGCCCGTGTGTATGTTGGTTATCACGATAAAATAGCATGTATCATTTCTCAAGAATCAATGTGTATCTCCATGACGTGATGCAGCAGTTTAGTCCTGAAAGGACAAGTATAGATAAAAGACAAATTAACTTTGGAATTTATGATATTAGTATGGATGGTTAGAGTTGTTATGTTGTGTTAGTCGGTAGTCGAGTATTTGAATACCTTTATTCGAAGGCGAGGCCTACGTCTAGAAGTCGACTATTACGAGCTGTTGAGTGTGATGTGTAACATTATTGTAAGCTTTTTTTAGACTAGATATTTACGTGCGTCATTCTGTATTAGCTACTAAAATTGTAATCAGTGTCAAGGATTACTAATAATAATGACGTTGTGAGTTAATCACCCGTAACATCTTCCGAACTTTTCTTGTCAATTACTCTACTAAGTCAATGGTCAATGGTAAAATCTATGTAAACACACTGTGTAATGTTCTTTTATTATAATTCTATCAGGAGGAGATGGCTGATGCTTATAGTACAGGCTTCGAGCCTAGTTTAGGCATCGAAATGTCAACCTGCTGGAAGTTCTATCTATGCCCATTGTCGTTGGAGTTATTGTATTTTTTAAGTGATACCAAAGTGTAAACTTGAGTAGACTAGAAACATTGTACCTGTTTTCACAATATTGTAACATGAGTTTCAAATAAATTATTATTATAATTAATTATAATAAAACATTATTACAGGATTACTAGACACTCAATGGTGATAAGTAGGTACCAACTCTTCGCGGACTGATATTCTTGTACTTTGAAATATTTTTTATATTAATATACTTTGAATGTTATAAAAAATTAATAAAAAAATTTGGTTCAAAGACATCCCGAAGATTTTCCATTATTACCACATTAGGATGCGATGATGGAATCCTAAGGAAACCGAGGAAAATTTTTAAATTCTATATGCATGTACAATATGAACATGGTCTTACATGGTTTTCTAAAGTCATTTCAATGAACTGGAATGACGACTGTGACAATGTTATTAGCTAATTAACGATTTATTTAAATAAAGCAGTATTATAACATGTCCTAGGTAAGTACATACCTAATATTACTACTAATATAACAAGAATAATAAAAAAACGACAGCGATTCCCAAACTAAAGAATCCTGTCAACAACACGTTGCTTTCGCAAATTTTTTAATCAAACGTGGACTAATAATACCACTATAAGTACTATACGAAGACGGAAAGAAGGTTTTTAGCAGCTAATTAAAATACATAAAATACATGCAAATAGATTAACAAAGGACCTAGCAAGCAAACAAGTTTTTTAATATGAGTGTGATAAAAATATATACTAAATTATATCCTTTATCTAAAATATTACCAATAGTAAGGAAGTATTTAAATTTTGCTGTTACTAAGAGTGATAAGTTATAATGGTGACCGTCACATAAGAATTTGGGGCCCTTTTGGAAATTAAAAAAAAATGTATTATGCCAACCTTTTTTCTACTATATATATAATTTTTATTATGAGTAATCGTAGTAGTGTAGTGAAGTAGTGGTTTATTTCAGGTTCTATGTTAAACAAAACAATCTATTTATTATTACGTGTTCAGGTTCGACGAATTTGAGATTTAAGCCTTCTGACATGTAAAAGAGACTTTATTATAAACACTCTTAAAACCACACAACTCAGACTAATAGTCCATAATGACTGCCGAGGTCGCTCTGTTAATCACTTATATCACTCAGATATTTGTCTCTCTGTAGCTCAAACTAAACTGCCTTCTCATACTAGATTCCGCTATAACTAGATCATACGGGAAAGTTCAACAGCCTCTTGAAGCGCCCAGTTCCGAAAAACGCTGTTATATGTAAACACGCCAACCAACAACAAGCAGTTCATATTTGACACTATGTTTATTCTCTTAAGTTTTATTATTCTATGCCTCATCAATCCAACTAGAACTTTCTCGGCTAAACCGATTGCCGAGTCTTTTTCTGGAATGTTCATTTTTCGTAAGATGGCATCGCTATTGTTACCACGCCATATTGCTTCTATATTTAGCCAGGTGGTTGATATGCACTGTTTTGAACTCGATTGTCGCTGAATCCTGTGGGTCACGTCGTTAATCCGGTTAATCACCTTGTACGGACCCTCCCAGTTGGTCTGTAGTTTTGGGGTTTTTTTTATGCATACGTGTCGGGCTTTCAGCCAAACTAGTGCACCTTTATCAAAACCGTTTGAGCGCCAGAAGTATCGGGTTTTCTCGTTCCGCTCGCGATGTCAACTGCAATTAGTTTCCAGTTTCCGTGTTACAGGTGCTGATTTCTTTGGTTTCGCACCTGTGTGCCTTTTTACAGCAGCGGCAGTATACAAGTAGTAAATTTACGTGTGGAAACCCACACGGGCCGTCACCCCACCGGGGTTTACGCGTGGTGGTGTGTCGGAATCGGACCGACGAAAACCACACGGTGTGCCATTTTACGCCTGAGATGGGAGGGATCCGGGAACTGATTAATACATCCGGACCCCTGCCAGCGCTTGCCCGTACTCAGCTCAGAGCTCAGGCTCATGCTCAGGGTGGCATGAGACGCTGATAGGCGCGCCTATCGGGCCCACTCGAAACTAATTCGCCGCCCGGTTCGCCGGCGGAGTGGAGGTTTTCCTCCCGGGCCTTCGGGCGAGATAGCCTCTTCGCTGAAGGTTGCGACCGCGGTAAAACTGCTATCACTACCGGCCATGGAGCGAATGACGGCCGGTAGCAAGAGATCTCGTCCTATGACTGCAGTGGGGGCCCGACGCTGCGATGCCTAAATATGGCAAAGCGGGGTATACTAGAAGCGTAACAAATGTGAGTACGAATGGAAATGGCGTCATTTCAACCCTCCGTCACGTCACCAAAATAAAACATTAGTCAATAATACCAGAGAATAGATGATGCGTTAACCAATTTTTCGGACATAGCGACATCTAGTGCCAAACTAAGCAAAGCTTGTACTATGTGTACTGGACAACTGATATAAATACATATTAACTAAACTTTTTTTGTAAATATACATAAATTATAAATAGAAAACACCAAAGCTCCGAAACAAATATTTGCAGATTTAACTGATTTAGTAAATAAATAAAGACTGTGTGATCAGAAGCTCCTAACTTGCTTTTAAGTTGCTTCTGAATTTCGAGGACTAAATTCAGCCAAATGCAATAAGCGCTTTAGAATTCGCTTGATTGTAGTAGTTGAAAAATCTTTATATAAAGTTCTTAAGAGATGACCGTATATTATACATGTTATTGCAGCGTTGGTTGGTATGTCGCCCACAAGGTAATGCAGTAGTGCACCTGAGGACCTGCAACTGTACGCTCATGCCAACGTTGAAGATATAGCAACAGCAATCGACAAGATAAACACAGATCTTCTATCGAAAACTGGTATGCCAAGCTATAATAATCGGCAGCCGCCATCAGATGAACAGAGTCGATCTCAAGATGTTACCGAAGAGAACCTTAAATTGTACCACTGTCCCTATTTGTTCAACGGTGAAAGGCGTAGGCTTATATCTCGACTACAGTTTTACCTGACGTGGTCAAGTTATATACCTATGTCAGAGGGTTACCAACATCCTGAGGACATTTAAACTGTTTAAAAAATTCCTGGTGAAAACTAAATCAACGAGTCAGTCGACTTTATATCCCTTTAATCCTCATGACTATGGCGAAGTGTGCTGCTGGTGTCAGAAATAATCTACGAATATATTCGAGATCGTTTGGCATATTAAGTGCAAAAGAAAGATTGGTCGTAACATTACGATTTGCAACTTGCAACAACTGAAAACTCGTATCAAGATTTATCATAATTCAGTTCTTTAATTTTCTAACCCTTGCTGACAAAAATATCCCTGAAACACGGACTATTTATAAATGTCTGACACATTAATAAAAAGATGAGTGAGTACCAAACAAAAGTATACGTCCTCATGCACGGACAGTTGCGTGTCGATTGAAGTTAGTAACTAAATGCGATTATACCTTCCTAAATGCATTTCTAATTACCTAATTAGAAACGCATTTAGGAAGGTATAATCGCATTTAGTAATGCAGTCAGTCAAAAACCATCCTTGCTTCTAAATTTAGACGCTAGTTTGCTAACTGCAGATTACATTTGACGAAATTAATTGAAAACTGAACTGAACTAACTGAAATAAGATGACTAAATTCAGGAAAAGCGCTAAAGGCAGAGAAAATATAGAATTTAGGATTTAACGATCGTAAAGAAGGTGAAAGAGACAACTTTGTACGCTTTCATTTTTGAACCTAAAAACATATAAAATTAAAAGCCTAGTAATTATGTCTATTATTTCTTATCTAAATGTACCTACTACGTGTCTTTTTGTGAAAAAAGTGTAAAAGTGTAATGTGTATGAAAATTTATAACGAGAACACAATAATATGTCTTAGAAAAAAATCTCGGGGCCCCTTTGAGAATGGAGGCCCTGGGCCCGTGCCCCGAGTGCCCTTATGGTAAAGACGCCGCTGGTGACCATGTAAAAAGTATATGGGACCCAAAGTGTTAAACAAAATAATTCATAATATCCCAGAGCTCACTTCAAGTACATATACTATCGAAACTTCTTAAAAATTTATATTCAAACACTTTCCTTGAAAAGATACCCTCATTCGTACGTTGATTTGATTCATAAAATATTTTCACAATGATCAGGTTAACAACGTCAATTATAAAAACAATAAGTGAAACATCCATTAAATTGTTTTTAATCATGCTTTATTACATTATTCAAACAGTACTCTACCGGGTTAATGTCTACGAAATTTTGAGATGACGTAGAGATGGCGTTGACAGCAAAATCAAAGCGAATCTGTGACCACTTACGTATAACTGGAATGTATAAGACACTTGAAAAACAATGATAACTCTTGAATGGTCATAAGTTCCTAGTCATTGAGTATTGAAATATTGGTTATTGATTGATTTCTGATAATGACACATGCGTGTTCTATCTTTAGCAGGTAAACTACACGAACTGACGAATAACCTAAAAGTTAAATACTATTAGTTAATTTTGAGATGACGTAGTGAGGGCGTTGACAGCAAAATCACAGCGAATCTGTGACCACTTACGTATAACTGGAATGTATAAGACACTTGAAAAGCAATGATAACTCTTGAATGGTCATAAGTTCCTAGTCATTGAGTATTGAAATATTGGTTATTGATTGATTTCTGATATGACACATGCGTGTTCTATCTTTAGCAGGTAAACTACACGAACTGACGAATAACCTAAAAGTTAAATACTATTAGTTAATTTTGAGATGACGTAGTGAGGGCGTTGACAGCAAAATCACAGCGAATCTGTAACCACTTACGTATAACTGGAATGTATAAGACACTTGAAAAGCAATGATAACTCTTGAATGGTCATAAGTTCCTAGTCATTGAGTATTGAAATATTGGTTATTGATTGATTTCTGATAATGACACATGCGTGTATCTTTAGCAGGTGAACTACATGAACTGACGAATACACTAAAAGTTAAATACTATTAGTTCATATAAAATATTTTTTTTCAATAACCCGGGTTTAAATGTTCATCTACACACGGTCTCTAGCTCACCCTAAATTACACCGGCTAGGTCGCTGGCATGGTGTGTACGAAGCCTAACGCGTATTGATGGCAACCCAAGCACGCGATTCAATTACTAGGAACTCATAAGTTAAAAAGAAGTTTTAGTATTGGTGTAAAACTTTCAGCTACTTACACTCCACAAAGTGTATTTCAACTATATCTCCAAAGCTTAAAGCACATTTTTGGAAGCAAAATGTGGGGATACATATGCTTTTTAGTACTAAGTGCAAGTCTGTACAGATAAACCTCTGAGATTCTTTCGTAAAATTCTCATGAATTATGACACAATTAAGTAGAGTGTTTTGCAATAATCAATCAAGATAAGATGCACTTCCTATTTTTCATAAAAGTTTACGTGACCAGCTTAAGTTTAACTCATGAATTAAAGTTCAAAGAAACAAACATCAACATTCTCCTATAATAGTGGGCGTATCATTCTGTGGTTTTATGTGTAAAAGGGACTTGTGAAAAAGGTGAGCAATACCGCCAATATTGATTCTATTTATTTTCTCTTTCTTTATCATTAAACTGAACGAAACGGGAAATTGAAAATCTTTCCTACTGAACGTCCGTAAAATGTTTAAAAACTTATTTAATTGTTTATTTCTTACCAATACCAAAGCATAATAATATATTTATGAGATTGCCTGTAAAGTGTATAAAATTTAAAATGGATTGGAATGTTATCTTTCTTGAGTTAACAAATGTTCGTAACACTGATGAATTTAGATTATTAGCAATTGGTTGATCTTTTTTTGTGTTTCGTAACACAGAAATATTATTATGTCAGACACCAGTCTATCAAAAATATATCGTTTGTGGTACTTTAGTTATTTTGAGCTATAAAAGTATAGATATATAAAAAATAAATACATTTTTATATGGATTAATTAATTGATTGTAGGAGCTTCGAAGGGATAGGGAGTGATCCCTCATAACTTAAATACTTCCCACTTTTGTTATGATGATGTTCAGAAGTTAGTTTAAACAAATTTACTTTGAGGATTTAAAATTCATTTAACTCTGAAAAAATATCAAAGGCCACATTTAATTGGAGGTAAATGTTTCTGTAGCGAAGTTAGAATATTTTCTTAATTGCACTTCGTGAAGAGGTTAATTTTTAGTTAGTTGAACCTTTACACTCACGTGAATATAAAAAAAAAACAAGCTAGTAACCTATTAGTCGGGTGTATTATATAAATAATCCAAAGTGTCTACTTAGGTTGTCAAACCACTAAACGCAATACTTCTATTATCGAAGATTTAAAAACGTTACTTTTTTGTTACGGCAAAAGTTCACAAAGTGGGTTTAGATATAGTTTCACTTATCCGCATCTGTACCAGGATATCATAACTGTGAAGGAGTTAACACCAGTACTTCCATCACAAATAAGAGCAGGGTCATCGCAAAGAGTGAATAGAAAGTATGTATTTCGATTGGTGCATTAACAAAGTGAGTTGTCGTGTCTGAGTGTATTAAGCTGCCGATTTTGCATTACTTTGATTATATGGGAATTAAACTAAACATATTTTAATAACTGTAACCATAACAATGGCCAAACAAGCGTTTTATGCAAAAAATACATATTTTTAAGTCTAACATAAATGTAAACATTCGGAAACACTTTATTAAATCGTAAATCTGGAGCATTGCCCTTTATGGTTGTTACACTTGGACAATAACTAATCGGGATAAGAAAAGACTGGAAGCCTTTGAAATGTGGTGCTAGAGAAGTATTGAAGCAATCAACTGGACTGAAAACATAACTAACGAAGAATTTCTGGAAATGATGAAAGAGAAAAGGCTGCTGATATCCACTATAGAAATTAGAAGAGGCAAGAGGTAGGCCAGCTTATATGTCACGATTACTTTTAAAGTAAAATCAAGAAGGAAAAACAGAAGGAAAGGTAGGAAGACCGAGACACAGTTATATGAACCAGATTAAGGAAAAAGTGGCAATTGCAACATATAAAGAAATCAAGGAAATGGCTCTTCATAGGGAGAACTGGATTAAACTGCATCAACAAGAGCCTAGCTCTTAAGTTAGTAAAGAACCATAACAGTTTTTACTATTTAATACATTTGTTTATTGAATTGTATAATATTATGATTTTTAAATAATTAGAAGTAAAATTTTATTACATTTCTCCCATATATTGTATTTAAATTAATTAAAGATCAAAAACCCGTGTTACATTTTTTTTTATTTATTATTTTATTTATTTATTTAGAAGTTGTTATAAGAATTTATCACTTTTAAGTTAGCTACCATAACAAAAGGTAGTCACTTAAACACGTCGGTAGTAATTACCAGTACTAAACTACTGACTAGTCCAGAAGATCTGACGACTAATTGGCTCAGATTTCCGATCGCGTTCATATGTCTTACAGTCTTCATCTGGTATAATATTATAAACGCATCGTAACTAACTTATATCAAACTGCATCCTATTCCTTGTCATGAATTCTATCCTTACTTCCTTCCCAAATTCACCTTAGTTACAAGCGTTAACGTAACTTCACCATAACGCAGGTTGGCGATAAGCCGGTAACGCAAATCACGCGCTTTATTTACCAGGAATTCATAAGTTACAAACAGGTTTAACATTTGACGAAACATAGTCCATTACAAACACTCTGCAAAGCATATTTAAGTCAAATATTCAAAGGTTAAGGCAAAAATTTCGTAAGCAAATTAACAGAGACATAAGCTTTTCAGTGTTTTGTAAGACTAAAACTTGCAACCCTTAGCATTATTTTGTGAAATATTTGTAAATTATGACACAATAGAGTAGACTGATTTCGGCCAATCAAACTACATGATATGTACTTTTTATTTGTCACAAAATTTTACCTGAACATCTTATGTTTATGTCATAAATCAACGTTAAAAAAAACAAACAAGAAAATAGAGGGCGTGTCATGCTGGCGTTTGACGAGTGAAAGGGACTTGTAGAAAGGGTAGGGAATACAATCAGTGCTAATTTTGCTCCGTGGTACTAATCATATATTTGTCTCTTTCGTCTTTAATGAATTACTCAATTTATTATAGAAGAAAATCCATAAAGGTTTTTTGATATTAATTGCTCATCTATTTGGTTAGGCAAATAATCGTATATATTTTTTTCTTTCAGACCACTTGTTAAATACCTACCTAAAGTTTTAAGTTGTTATAAAAGTGTATAATTATTTTTTATGTTAACGAGCGTACCTCGCCAACAAGCTGTGTAGCTCTGCGAGGAGTTTGTTTGTGTTTATTTTAAAAAGTTATGAATAAATAACTAAAAAAGGTTACTAGTCTTGACTCGCTAAAATATATTATTTTGTTTGGGGTCCTGTTATCCCAGTAACACAGGTATTCCTAAACCTACCTAAGACAAAATTTTAATTTATTTTTAACAAGCACAATATACAAAAATGCAGGAAGGTATTTATAATACAATTTACAAAATTTATAATAATAATAGGTGGTTTGGAACATCTCTTTTTAAATAATAATAGCATATTCATAGACTGTATGAAATGAGACCGGGGTTTTGTCTTTTCTACGAAGTACCTACGAAGAAATTTCATTTCTACGAGGGAGTTTATGTCCAACGATGGCTTATTAAAGGTTGTTGATTTTGACGAGGTTGTCAGATTAGGAAACTCGTACTTCTATTGTAATCTTTAACCAGTCAAAACATCGAAGATTCCTGTTATCATGAAATATATGTCTATTTACAGCTACGTAGCACTACGAGTTGTAGTTACTACACTTTGATGATCTCATTACATAGATTTAAAAATTAATGTGTAAAAAGATGTAAATTTTATCACGATTAAATTCCCGTTACGAAGGGTACGTTCTTAAAAAAATACTTTAACGTAGTATGCAATAACGAAATCACGCGGTTCTATCACTGAGAACTCATAAGTGACTATAAGTTTTGAGCTTAGTATTTTTTTACCACAGATACGCAAAGCATATTTCAACCCTATCTCCGTAGGCCAGGGCATAAATTGACAAACAAATGTATAGAGATGTATGATTTTTTAATTTTTAGTGTAAATCTGTTCATACAGTAAACTTTGAAATTCTTACAATTTTTTTTACAAATTATGACTCGATAGAGTAGAAGACTCATAATTAATTAAATTACATAAAATATTCTTCCCATTTATCACAAAATTATAAGTTAACTGTTCAAGTTTAAGTCATGATTTACAGTTCAAAGAAATTAACATCAATGTCGTTCTAAAATGGGGGGCGTGACTCTAATTCGTCTCATGTGGGGAGTTAATTCACGGAAGGGGGAGGGGGGGGGAGTATCGAGCAAGAGAAAGATTCAAAAATTATAATAGTGAGCCTCAGCGAGGGAATCAAAAGAGCACAAAGTGAAAAATCTATGCACTCAAGTGCATCACATAACTTTCATCCCACCTCAGCGAGGAAATGACTAAATGCAAAAAAAGCATTTCAACAATCACAAGATACTTTTATTTCAATTTAGGTAATTTAGGTATTAATGTTTATTAGCTACTCCATCATGATAGGTAAATAATACAGAATAATCTATAAATTATAAAATAATGTAAAGCAGTCTGAGTTTTTAACAAATTCAAAAAGGTTGTATGATAAATTCGACACCATGGAGGTAGAAGTAAATAGGTTTAATGATGTTTTGACTTCACAAACTTAGTGTATTGTTATACCGTGGTGCACACGATGTTCTAAATTAAATTTACTTTAGCAGATAAAAACGGCTTTTGCATTCAAGATTTCGAAGGGCAACAATAGTCTTTCCCAGATGGGGGGATGAAAAATATTTATTACTCCTCTCTTCATACAGGCGAACAACCATATTTACAATATCTAGCTGCTTGTTAAGTGTTTCAAATTTAATCTTTATTAAAATAATTATATTCATACTCGATATTGTCAGATATATTTTTATTATTCTTAACATAGGGAGCTTATTCGTAGATCTATCTCTAGCACCAGTCCATCTGGACATAAGGTTTGTATGGGCATTTTTTGTAACTATACCCACCTGTACTAGGATATCATAACTACATTGGAAGTAATAGACGAAAGAGTCTTAGCGTCTACTCTGCTTATCGATCGGTGACTTTCTACCACAATGGCTTGACATTTTGTGGGGCTTACTGATAACCTAAACCTTCATGTCGAGTCATTTATTATACAAGTATAGATAACATATTCACTTTTGACGAAATTTCATGAAATAATAGCTTCTTTTATTTTTATCATGTAATAGCTGACTCGGCGAACTTCGTACAGCCTTATTTATATATCTGTCTCAACTTTCACTTTAAAACACAAATACACTTTTCCTTTTAATTTTCCTTGTGCACAAAACTTGTCCTGATAATAAAGAACACATAAAAATTAATTATTAAGTTTAGTGCAGCCAATCGGAAGTTATGCTCGTACATGCATTTTTGTGATTCATTTTTATATATATATAGATGATACCTACTTTTTTTTCCCGTGAAAATAATTGTTAATAGATGATACCTGTAAAAACATTAGGTATATATAGTTTAACTAGCTGAAACCCGCGGTGTTAACCGCGGTTATTGTTTTACCGCAAGAAACGCTGTGGGACAAAGTTAGTCTAAAAAAGTAGCCTAAGTAACTTCCTGGATCATCAGCTACCTACCAGTGAAAATCCCGTCAAAATCAGTCCAGCCGTTCCAGAGATTACTCGAAACAGACAGACAGACAAACAAAAAAATTTTAAAATACTGTTTTGGTACATGTACCGTGTATACGTAATTATGCATTTAGTAAAAAGTGGTTATTTTAATATTATAAACAGACATTCCAATTTTATTTATTTGTTTAGATTGAAAACCTAAAATAGTATGTGCATCAAAAACATTTTCATATATTATATCAAAATCATAATTAATAAAAATAATTGTTAAATGTAAAGTTAATTTGTAAAATATTTTTCATTCAACATTATATATATGAATAGTTTATTTAATAAATCGTTTCTGTACCTACTAACTTAATATACAAAAAATAAATAAACTAAATAAATAAATCGGTGGAGCACTTTCGGTGGAGTGCGGCCACAAAAGAATACTGTGACTTGTCATTAACTGTAAGTTATTTAATACCTTTTCACTTTTTACTGAACTTATACTGAACACCTTTGCAAGAAACGGCACTTAGAACTCTACAAGTAATGTAAATCAAACTCATCAGATCTATCTGTGTGCTATCTCTATTTAAAAAAAGCAAGAAATGAAATAAAGAAGAAGAAGTTTCGCAATTTCAATTGTCTGAATAGGGTTCTTTGTTCGCACATGTATGATGCTGGAGTTAATGTCAGTATCGCGACCACGTGTGGAGAAGGGGGAATAGGAAAATGTGTATTTTGATTGGTGCATCAACAAAGCCTTGAATCTTTCAAGTGTGTGTATATAAAGCTTAAGATGTGTGTGTACTAAACAAGCTCATAACTCTACTGTTCACGATTCTATATCGCTGTTTTAACGAGACGGAAATAAAAAAACGGAAAGCACCTTTCCGAAAATCTTATGAGTTCACGTCACCGACATGCTGGCATGATATTTTCGAAGTGAAAACTTCTTTAGCCGCGTTGAGAACTTTTTGAGAGGGGAAAACCTTACAGGTTCGCGTCACTGACACGTTTTTTTTTATGTTGGGCCTGCTAAAATGACTATATTCTGCCTGCTGAAAAGCATAAGCAGAATCCAAGAGTGGTGGTCACCATACTGCGAATGCAGACAATGATGTCTCTGCATCATCGGGCCTCCGGTCTCGCACACACCAACGAAACACGACCGCACGATCGCTGTCAGACAGCAGACAGTGTGACAGAAAATCAACGTAAAATACGTTGATTTTCTGTGCGAGTGTTGAGTTTCTGTTAGACTCTAATGTTTGATGTTGAAAATTTTAATGTTGACATTTAAAATTTAATATTTTAAATGTCGAAGTTTGGCCAATACTGTAGTCAGTGAATTGTGGGTTTTTCATACATATCTGTATACCTCTCCCAAGATAAAAAAAGTAAGGGTGCGCGTGTGTTTATTCTTTCCATAACTGTCACTGGATGACGTCACTGTATTCACGTGATACGAAAATTAAGATGTAAATAAATTACATATTGTTTAAAAAAGCTCTTTGTGGTTTATGATATCCTATTCTTAGTGAACCTCATAGTTCTAACAATTGATCTGCATATGCAACAATTTCATGGGAAGGAAACATACGCTATCTCTTACAACTTCAGTAGATCAATACTGTATATGATACGATGTGAACAAATTAGTCGTTCTAGTACAAACTCTTTAAGTTTTATGATGTCTTAATCATCGTGAACCTGGCAAGTTTAACTATTGATCTGTAGTAACACAGATTTGATGAAAAGGCAACATGCGCTCTCTCTTACTATCTTTACACATCAATACTACGGAGGGAGGCATGCCCTGCGTGCTACGATGTAAACAAACCTGTTGATTCATTACAAACTCCTTATGTTTTATGACATCCTAGTTATAACTCGACCCCGGATCGATAGGTTACTATTTATTACAGGTAATTACGACTCGGAAGTATGAGGAGACCAACAAGCTCACACTTTTTTTTTAAAGTACTGTTTATAAGTGAGTTTCAGTGGTTCATTGCATCATATGCGCTCAGAGTGGTACGATGAACCTCTTCAGTCATCATCCTTTGGTAGTTCCACGTTATTAATTATTCACAACAATTAATTTAAAACAATAAATTTAATATTATTAGGAGACCATATGGTTAGTCTCCGATCCTACTTATACGAATGAGGTAGCGATAAGACCCCATCGTAGTATGATATCCTAGTACAGTTGCGAGTAGGAGAAATCATTTGTTCACCAATAAGATTAGTAATAAATATCCCACCAAAAACATAAACGTAAAAATGGAGAGCCAAGTTCAATACAAAATTAAGCTGGCTGTGGGCTTCGCCGCAAAAAGAATGGAGATCAAAATGAGTGCCAAATTCTATACAAAATCCAAATATGTATGTATAGGAACAAAATAACATTATGAAAAAGTACTAAACTCTATTTCTTTGCTTTATTGGATCCTATAACAATAAAATTGCTGTTATTTAAAAATGTGAGATCTTAATGTAGGTAAGATTTGACTTGGCCAGTTTTCATTACATCAGTCATTTTATAAAGTTATTCAACATATAAGTATATCTTTATGATTCTGATAAAAACTGACCAAGTCAAATCTAACCTACTTTAATATCACACATTTTAAAATCCCAATTTAATTTGGTTAGTGCATCTAAATAGGCCGTCCTGTTATAGGTTACCATGCTGCATTGTTTTATTGTCTGCATTCACAATCACAGTGGTCACCACAACTCTTCAATTCTGCTCATGTTTTGCATCAGGCAGAGTAGAGTCACTTTGGCAGTTGTCGTACATAAAATAAATGGAAAATAATATGTATGTTAGCTTTCCCTCCTCCTACTCATACCTGACTATGAAAAAAAAAATGACTACTCCGAATAAGAACATCCCGACAGCCATATTGTCACAATTGGTAATTAATGAAAGCATGTATAACCGTATGTATTTTATGTCAATAAAGTATTGTAAAAAAAATATAAATGAGTATGAAACCACAAATGAACTAATGAAGCTATGTTACTGACTTTGTGCTAGTTACAAAAATAGTAGTAAAATTAACCTATTATAAGGGTTTTATATCATTCTGCTTTAATGTCTGTGACATATGTTAATTCTTTTTCGGCAGTTTCTATATCATCTTTATACTTTGTGTAAAAAAATGAAATTGGTGTCTCTGAAAAAAACATAATAATATAGGTATATGACAACGCAATCACGCGTTTCTATCACTAAGAACTCATGAGGTTCGAAGAGGTTTCTACTTCAACGAGAAAATAGCAATTGAACATACTCTTTAATACATATTTCAACTGTATCTCTAAAGATTAAAGTACAAATTCGCAAGCAAAAGTACAGAGATATAGGCTTTTTAATATTAAGTATGAATCTGTTGAAACAGCTACCTTTGAGAATATTTCGTAAAATTCTTACAAATAATGACAGAATATATTGAAGTGTTTTTAACCAGTTAATCTACATAAAATTTGCTTTCTGTTTATTATAAAATCATACGAGGACACAACAAGTTTATGTTATGAAATAGAGATTAAAATACCAAATATCAACGCGGTTCTAGGTGAGGGGCGTGTCATGATATAGTTCTATATTTATGTAAGGGAGTTGTGGAAAGAGTAGGATATAGTAAGCTTTCGTTCTGTTTCTCCTCCCTTTCTATTGTAATACATTTAATGAAAGGAAAAAAAATCACTTTATCTATACAAATAAATAAAATTGGAGTGTCTGTTTGTAATATTAAAATAATAGCTTCTTAATCAATGCATGTGTATACGAAACATATAGCAAAAATGTAGTTAAAAAACTGGACTGCGGACTGCGATAAGCTGATTATGATAATGATAAAACCGCCTTCTAAAAAGCATCCAACGAAAACTCCCTGCCAAAAAACGCTAAAAAGCGTAAAATAAACTGGCTCTTCATAAATTGCTATGTGCCAATTCTTGTATATACCTAATGCGTTATTCATTTAAATAGTAGTATTATTATGTGTGCTAGGTACCTTAAATCTGTTTGAACTCGATGCCAAGCCATAATGTAATAGTAGGTACCACACTCGCCGCTGCCGGATAGGATTTCTATCATCAACTCATGTTATTAACTGAAAGAATTCAAGTTAAGGTCTATACGTACGTGTGATATTAAAATTTTCCTCTAATCTATAACTATTGAAGAGTTTTACCTTCTATCATCAACTCACCTACATAACTTAAAAGTATACAACTAAAGGTATATTGAATAGGAATGTAATTGAAAGAATTATTCTCCAACTTATAACCGTTGAAGAGTTGTACCTTCCATAAGCTCCAGCTTACCTAAATAACCTTGAAAAAATACTACTGAAGGTGACATATATATGACATTTAAAGATTTACCCTTCCGTACCGTTAAGGAGTTGTACCTTACATCATCAGCTCATCATAATGAAATGATGACTACCAGACGCAAATAACGAGTAACTACAGAAAATATACAAAAAATACGTACGTATGTGCGTGCGTACGTACGTGGACACATACGTGACTAAAACAATGAGGGTTTCCCTCCATCACCCTGGGCTTACACCATCAGATACTGATATGGTGGCAATGGGACTACTTCGGAAGCATACATTTTCGAACACACCTCAAAAAGTTAACAGTATACAAATTAGAGGTTTATAGATACGTATGAAATTAAAAAAAATATCCTCCAACTCCTAACCGTTGCAGAGTTGTATCTTCCATCGTCGGCTTACCTTGTGTGTTAGATGTCCGAACTTTAAATATAATAAAATATAAAGGTAACATACATACATATGATATTTAAAGATTTATGCTTCAACTCCTAACCGTTAAGGAGTTGTACCTTACCTCATCAGCTCATCATCACAAAATGATGACTGCCAGACACAAATACCGGAGTAACTTCAGAAAATATACGAAAAACATAGTATGTGACTAAAAGAAATAAGGGGTTCCCCTCAATTTCCCTGGGATTCCATCATCAGATCTAGTGATCTAGTGATGGGGGCAATGGGACCACCACAATGGGATCACAATGGATACCCTTTCGAATGCAAAAAGAATTTTCAAAATCGGTCCAGAATGGACGGAATAGTGGGTGAACATACATAAAAAAAATACAAACAGTGGAACATAGAACTTCCTCCTTTTTGGGAGTCGGCTAAAAATTAAGATGGGCTATCTTACTTATTTTTGTTTTGTTAAATGTTTTTTTAAAATGCTTCGTTTTCGACACGCCTTTAAAACAGGTTTTAAAAGTAAACTAAAAGGGTAATTTATTTTAAAATTGTATACCTAGTTTAGCTTGCTTGATGATATGAAGGGTTGTGTTTTAGTCATATTTATCACCAGGATGATAAACAACTTTTAACACTCCACTACTGGATATAGGCTACTCATTAGAAAGAAAGTTTTGTTCCACTGTACACATTTTCTCGCATTAGTTTTTCCGATGGCTCGCATCACGAACCAGATTATTTATTTTTTTATGATTAAGGGGGCAAACGAGCAGACTTATCACCTAATGGTAAGTGATTACCGCCGCCCATGGACACCTACAATACCAGAGGCGTCACAAGTGCGTTGCCGGCCTTTGGGGGATGGGGAAAGGGATGTAGGGAATGGTTGGGGTATGGACCACCGGTATCCTCACTCACTCGGTGAGCAACGCAAACGCTATTCCACGCCGGTTTTCTGTAAGGCCGTGGGATCACTCCGGTCGAGCCGGCCCTTTCATGCCGAAGCGTGGCTCTCCCACAGTTACACCTGGTTATATACTCGTCTGATGACAACAGACTATACATTATCTTCCTAGTCTTAATTAATAATAAGATTATTTTGGGTCGGCTACTAGTTGAACTGGTTTTACTTGAATTTCAGTTTTTAGACAGAGTGACTGGCGGCACAACAACCTTGTGCATTTAAAGTTTTGAAAAAAATTTAAAATTCGCTTCTTAATACACATCATGTTACAAGCAGATTCAATAGAAAAAGCCAAATTTAATAGCATTATTATTATTATTTTATTAAAATACATTTAAGCAACAAGACAAGGCAATCACGCGTTCCTATCACTAGGAACTGAGAAGTCATAAAGAGGTTTATTTGTAAGCGTAAAACTATGAATTAAACATACTCTTCAAAATTTATTTCAACCGTATCTCTTAAAGATAAAGTATAAAATTCGCAAGTGAATGAACAGATATATAGGCTTCTTAGTATTCAGTATAAATCTGTTCAAGGGATACGTTTGAGGTTGTTTCATGGAATTCTTAAAGATTATGACACAATAGAATAGAGTATTTTTGATCAATGAATTTGCATGAAATATGCTGATTATTTATCTAAAAATTTGACCTTGATAGCTCAATTTTATTTCATGAATTACAGTTTACAAATATACATATCAGAAACAAGCGCGTCATAGAAAGAATAGGGAATATAGTGTGCTTTCATTTCATTTCTCCACTCTTTCTTGCAAACTGAAATATGTTAAAGGAAAACAATTTTAATACTGAAAATATTTTTTGAATCCCTTAAGTAGAGTACCCGTTTTCAGCCATAGTAACATTTCATCACAGTTTTGTGAGGTTTAGGGTTACGTTGATTATTGATGTGTATAAAGATTGAACTGCGCCACATTACGTCGACCTAGCCTGTTCTCAAATAAATTTTTGTAAGCTAAGTCTTACGTAAAATCGTATTTACCTCAATTTCTTTTTAGGTAGGGTAATTACGTTTTTACGTAACGTCGAGCCAAATTATAGTAATATGTCAACCTCTCTATTATAAAAATAGGTAACAACATTTTCATCTGTAAAGAGACGATTAAGTTATATTGTACAAAAAATTTAAATTCAGTAAATTTTAACTCACGCTATGGTTTTGCTACCTCGACGAGTATATTATAAACTGGGTACACTCAGTCAGGAACTTTTCCATATTTTATGGAAGGCTACCAGCTTGAGGTGTTACAGTAACTTCATAAGTTTAGTGGCTATTTGTACACATTATAATGTGTAAGTAATAGTAGTAGTAGTAATTAGTAGTAGTAGTGATAAATCTTAGAGTTTTAGTAAAGTCCAAGGAGACAAAGTTGAGAACAATGTCTCATGTTGTACATCGCTACGCAGATCTTCTGCAAAATGTTAGCACTATAGGACATATTTTCTAAATAGTGTATTGTGAATAAAATCTTACGAAATGAAACATTTTTTCCTTCTTACTCTTCGGTATGGTCCTGCTTCTGCACGCGAACGAGGTTTTAAACATACTTGATCACAGTTATGATATCCTGGTACAACGTGCGGATGAAAATTCAGAATCCGCATTTTGCGGACTTCAATTCAGTAATTTAATATTTTCTTAAGTCAACTACTACGTATTATATTAATAAACAAAGTCCTGAGCCACGTCTGTTTGTTCATCTGTTCGCGATAAACTCGAAAGTTACTGCACGGATTTTTATACGGTTTTTGCAAATAGATAGAGTAAATTTTAAAGAAGGTTTTCGTTTATATTTATTAAATTTTCATTATTTTAGCTAAATTATAACGATATTTGTTAAGTTGCTGAAAAAAATTAAGCCGCTTACATTCTTAGAGTAACTTAGGCTATAATATATTTTTAGTAAAAAAAACCCATCCGAAGGCGGAACGGGCTGCTAATATTAGTTGAAAAGTATTTTTTTAAGATTTTTTTACAAAATACCTGGTTCATAGAAGCCAAAAGACAAATTTGAAACATCTTGTGTTGTACACCGCAACGCAGATATTTTATAATCTGTCGTCACTATGGGACATGTTTTCTAAATAGTGAAGTGTGTGTGTGATGAAGATGTTGAAATATGCATTCAGTTAACAGAAATATTTTAGTGAATATTTTTCGAAATAACATACGGATATACATTTCTTAGAATCTTAAATTAGTAACTACGTCGTTATTGACGAATTTTCAAATGTGAATACAATACAAATAAAAATAAACCTCTTCAATTGGTTTATCATTGCCGAATCAGCTTCAAAAACTGTGATGACTTTGACTTGAATACCTCAAGCACATATCGAAATATGGACTATAAGCAGATGAGCTTAGAGTGTATAATCTAATAACAAATTTAAATTTGACTAAGACAACAAGACATCACCACTAACGTAGGTACCACGTAACATTCATATTTAGTGTTTGCATGCCTAGAGGTGGATTATCGCTGTTTCATCTCAATATTGTATCACCTCATTATACAAACCATATTCGCAAATAAAGATTGATTGATGAATTGAAATTATGATATATACCAAATAGACAGGGGACCAGTTGATATTGAATGTACAATTTTGCATTGAATGAGCACAGATTTTAAAACAGCTACTGTGATAGTAGCACTACTTTCCAAATCCTTTACAAATCTGATTAAAATGAGGGTTTACAGTTTGAATCGAAGGCAAAACTGCAAAGATAAAAAAAAAAACTACTACTACCTGTTCAATAAGGGTACTGAAAGTCAAGGTCAAGGTCAAGTTTATAAGGTAATGAAAATACAAAATTTTAGATATAGTTGTTTATTATAAGATAAAGCTTTTGATTAATTAATTAATTAATTACTTCTTGTTAATTTGTTAATGAGGTAATTTACTTCAGAGTAACGCAACGCACAGGTTGACGCCAATACAGACACGCTGATCAGTCACTAGGAACTCATAGGTTATGAAGAGGTTTCAGGTTTGGAGAAAACCTTTTAACTACAAATACTCGGCAAAGCGTATTTGAACCATAGCTCCAAAACTTAAAGTATTGATTTGCAAGCAGATCTATGGAGATATAAGCTTCTTAATGTTGAGTATAAATCTGTTCAAACAGACACCTTTGCAGTTCTTTCGCAAAATGCTTATAAATTATGACACAATGAAGTGGAATGCCTTTTAGTTTATCAATCTACATTGTATATACTTCCCATTTAACACAAAATCATTTGTGAATAGCTAAAGTTTATGTCATGAATTACAGTTTAAAGAAACAAACATCACTGCCGTTCTAAAGTAAGGGGCGTGACTTGATATCGACTGATGTGTGAAAAGGAGTGGTGGAAAGGGTAGGGAATACAGTACGTAATAATTATTTTCACCTCTCTTTCCTTAACATTGAATTAAGTGAAAGGGAAATTCGAATGTATTGTAAATCGGAATATTTAAAATGTTTATTGTTAATCTGTTGTTTATATATAAATTACGTTCTTAAGTTATACTCTCTATTAATATTATTATGGTTTGAGGATCAGTTGTTAACCCAGGTTGGTTGTACTTAACTTATATTAAGCTATGATAGTGATTTTGTATTGTTAGTGTTTTTTTAATCCTATAAAATCAATAAGATTATTAATTATGTTTTTAATATTTGTACCGTATACATTTTTATATGCATTTAGTGAATATCTGTGAATTTGTAAACTGTAAACTAACAAACAGACCATTCAATTTTATTTATTTGTATGGATGATATCCTACTCATCATCATATCACAAGATTTAGCTATTGGTCTGTAACTGCAAAGTTTCTGTATAGGAACTGTATATTATCTTTCGTTGTAAGTCAATACTAAAAGCTAGTGACCACGTGCAACATTGTAAACAAACTTATCAATCTAGTATGAGTTCTTTATATTTTATGGTTGCCTAATCATCATACACTTCGTATTGATTTGTGACCGCAGCAAACTGGTGAGAGAGAAACATGCTCTATCTCTTACTATCTATGTCAATTTAATAACATCAACAACAAATCACGGAGGTGGGCTTTCCCACGTGCTACTATGTAAGCACACCTGTTGATTCTGTACGAACTCTTTGCGTTTTATGATATCCCTGTAACAGAGAGGTACACTGGTAGTTGGATCTGTGCACTTATAAGACACTAGCAGACCCACGCAACCTCGTTTGCGTCTCCTATTGCCCGTAGCGTGTAATTTTCCCCCGTTTTCGAAACATTTTTCATTGGTGCTCCGCTCCTATTAGTCTTAGCGTGATGATTTATAACCTATAGCCTTCCTCGATAAATTTACTATCCAACACTGAAAAAAATTTTCAAATCGGACCAGTGGCTCCTGAGATTAGCGCGTTCAAACAAACAAACTCTTCAGCTTTATATATTAGTATAGATTATATATTAGTATAGATATTCCTAACAAAAATGCTCCTTATATACATATTTACTATCATCCATACTTTCTCATTAGGAAAAAAAATCAAAAAGAAAGTTCAGAACCCAAGCATTACTGAAATGAATTTTACTTGCGATCGAAGTTGGTATCTTCTGCTAGTTACTAACTAATGTAAAAAATAAAACAGAATGGCGTCACAAGCAAGAAACTAAGATTAACTTTATCATCTTCCTAGTCTTTATTATCACAAAGATTTGGGGTCGGTTAATTAGTTCTATCGGTTTTACCTGAATATCAGTTTTTTCACGGAGCGACTGACATCGAACCTCCGCAACCCTGAGGGTGAACTGAATTCGGAGGTTGAGCTAGTTGTCAGTATATTTTCAGGAACGTGTTGGACACTAGCCTGGCGTCCGGACGCTTCCCTGAGCACTGGAAATGCGGGAAGCTGGTCCTGCTACAGAAGTCGGGACGGCCTGCCAATTCAGTCACGGCCTATAGGCCCATTGTGTTGCTGTTTGAGAGGATACGGGCAACTTGTTTGAGAGGATACTCTCTGCCTGTATCCGTGCCGTGCCGTGAACAAAGAGGCAGTGAGCTGTGGTGGCGTGGTGTTGGCGGTGTCGTTAGACATTGCCAACGCCTTTAATAGTCTGCCATTTAGCTGCATCAGGGAAGCACTCCAATACCACGGGGTGCCAGAGTACCTGAGGCGGCTAGTAGCAGACTATTTAGAGGAGCGTACCGTTGTGTACGAGGACCGAGATTGCGCCTTGAGACGGCGACCCATATCGTTTGGCGTTCCGCAGGTCTGTTCTTGGAACACTCCTATGGAACGTACGGTAGGGTACGACTGGGTCCTTCGAACTCGTCTGCCCCCTGGGCTGGACGAAATTTGTTACGCCGATGACACTCTTGTCACAGTTCGGGGGGCGAATTTCCAAGAGGCGGCGCGCCTGGCCTCCAGGGGTGTTTCGTGGTCAACTTTACACGTGGACAACGTTTTAGTGGTCAACTCGGTCCTTGTACCGTTTCGGGCCCAGATGAGGTATCTGGACCAGATCCTCGCGTGTGTCCCGCCTGCCATCACTGTGACTGCAGTGGGTCTTGGCCCAGCATTAGTGATTTGCCTCGCTCGAGCGTCGTAGCGTCGGGCACTGCAGTCATCGTAGGAGACGGCAGTTTTACCGCGGTCGCAGCTTTCTGCGAAGACGTAATTTCGCAGAAGAAGGTGGCGGAGAAAGCTAGGAAGACGATATTCACTCGGACCCAATCCGCCGCTGGTGAATCGGGCAGCGGAGGTGCGCGTATCAGCGGTATCCAGTGTGGCCGCAGATGGTAGGGACGGGTTTTCCCCTCCATCGGCTCTAGTGGCCACCCGCGAAGAAGTGACGTTATGCCGTCGCCTAAATTATGAGTTTGACAGCAGACTGTGCCTGGTTGTGTTAACAACAGCAGTGCCCGGATCCCTCCCGTCTCAGGCGCATATTGGGATACTGTGTGGTTTAAGTCCGTTAGAGTCCGACACACCGTCCCGCCGCAAACCCCGGTGGGGTGACGGCCCGAGGGGTATACACAATAAAAAAAATTGTCAGTATATTTGAGTCACTGACTTCTCAATAACGATTGCCATAGAGGTTAATGATAACCGGGATCGACGGCTTAACGTACCCTCTGAAGCGCGGGCAGGAAACACCAACATCTTCCATACTCCGGGCTATTATTAAGAATTTATTGTAAGGAAAACCCAACAGAAGTCCGGGAATCGAACCTGAGACCTCTGATCAGCAGTCGCTTACGCTAACCACTAGACTAACAAGGCAGTCGAAACTAAGATTTTCTTACTAAGTTAAAATATATTCCTATTTTTGCACAAACCACATTTCTTCTTTTTTGAATATTAATCTACCTATATGAGTTTGAGAGGTGAAAGAAAAATAAAAAAACTCTACAGTCTATACTGTGACATTTATAGGCGGGTGAAGAATAAATTGTGTTTTCTTAATGATCACATCACCTTTTTACTGAGATATTCCTTATTAAAGAGTAGGTACCGTAAAGAAAGAAAAAAAGAATTTCTTAACTCCAACTACACCAAAAAAAGTTGATTGTAAAATAAAATACCAGTTCGTGCTTTAACATTACTTTTAATGGTACCTAAGTTATGACGGAAGCGTGGACCGGGCCGTTAATACAAGTTATCTCATTACTTAGTAAGGGCTTTGGCTGCGACACCTGGATTTACTCGTTAACATCCAAGCATGATCCCAATGTTCAGTTGATTGGTATATGTAAGTTACATCGACAATACATAATATCCCACTGCTGGGCTCGGGTCTCCTCTCAGGAGAGGGTTAAGGCCATACGCCATACAGTTGATTAATTATTAAAACCAAAAGAAAAATCTATAACTAACTCTTTTGGTCTATGATACCCGAATTACCATCTACTTGCAACGGTTAATTATTGATCTGCAACTGCACCAACTGTGCGTGAGTAGAACCGAGACATGATCTCTCTTTCTAACCTAGTGTGTCAGACTGCATCTCCATAAAGTCATGATGCCTTAGTAGATGCAAGTTATTAATAGTGTTAGTGAAATAAATTACTATGATACTAGTATGCAAAAATATAGGGTCAAAAAATCAATATTTGAAATTTTCCCTTCATTTAGTCTGCCAGACTTTTCTTCTATTTATGATCCAAGCATGAGAAAAATCCAAGAGTAGAGAACCACACTTAAAACAAACGCAGAGAATGCAACAATACAGCATGGCAAATACTCGAGAACTGTAAGTTTGGCTTGAGTAAGGTAAACATATGTTAAAAAGTGTGTATTTCAATAATCTGAATAAAAGCAGTGAAAATCAACTAGTAATCCAAATAGTTAATTTTGATTTCAACTAGAACTTAAAAACACTTCGTGAATAGGCTATTATTTCTCGTAAGAAGAAAAGAATAACAAATGGTTATTTTTTCGAACCTATCTCGTAGGGTGTAGCCAGCGTTTGCAATGTAAGCGCGTAAAAATGAGTTTTTTTACAAGATCGCATTAGAAACCTCTAAAATTATCAGTTATTCTCTAGTATATTATGCAAATTTGAATCAATCTTTCTATTAAAGAAATCCGCATTAAAATACGATGCGTAGTTTTAAAGATTCAAGCATTTATAGGGACAGACAAACATCGCAAGCGACTTTGTTTTATACTATGTAGTTATTATTTCCGTGTCAAGGTGTTGCTCACTATGAACTCTGAAACTATCTAATTTATCTTTTTATATGTGTGTTTTGCTGGTGTGCCTAAGATAGGATAGTTATCATCACGCTTGGCAACTTACACCGATAGGAACTGTTCCTGATTGAAAAAAAGACCCAGATAAAAACACTTTTTTCTCAACTGCACCATTGGCCTAGTGGTGTGAGCAACTACTTACTGCACTGAGTGTCGTGGGTACCGATCCTTACATGCGATAACAAGAGGCCTATAAGGCCGGATGTTCTTTATGGACATGAGAGTACACAGAGAACATTCTTTTTGGGGTAAATAATGTCTTTACAGCATCTCAGGATATATTCCTAGTGCGGGAGTCATTTTTTTATTTTTAAAACCTCAATTTGTATGTAAACAGAAAAAAAGTCTTGATAAATTGTACTATACCATATTCATAAAACAAATTCATTTTATTATATATTATTATTATTTCCAAAAGTTTGCAATCTTTGGTTCAGTAAATTTTAAAGTGAAAACTTCTGTACATTTCGTCTCATGACATATTGTTGCTGTCCTACTCAGTCACAATTATGTTATGTTATGAACATTTAAGAGTAATCAAAGTTTTGCCATTGTTCTATATATTCTAGTAATGTCTAGGTATTGATAAGTGCGTCAGTTTTGAAGCTAACACCATCTCCATTGCCTCTTGGAATTCCAATAATCATCATCATCATCATCAGCCTATCGCAGTCCACTGCTGGACATAGTACATTATTGCAAAGGCCGGGAAATGGCAATTGCAGGTCGAGTATGAGTTTGAAGGCCGAGCCGTAGGCTAAAACTTCACTAATACGAGACAGGCTGATTTTCTTTTTATCATCTGTGCCGAAAGGCACACGCATTTACGCATACTGCGTGAACGCAATTTGTACTAAGCAAAGAGATTTTGGTATGCCAAGAATGATGAAAGAGATCCAATCAAAGAGTATCAATAATAACCCCAGCACTCCGTTTCATACAACATTGCTGAAGCGTTGTAATGTTCCAAATTCAAAAAACGCTCTTGCAATGGATTTATTTTTTGCTGTCCGTAAATTAGATACTTCGCGTGTTCTTTTTTCGAAAATAATGACAATATTTCCATGCATGTTTGATAATAATAGTGGTCACACTCTACCTTAGAGCTAGTAAATCAAAAGTTGAAGTTGTGAAAAATAAATTTATTCCAAACTCAATGTACAAGGTTTTTGTGTTTCTTAAGATTAGACTTAACTTAATATAAGCAAAATGTTGATTACATTTTAGGTACTTATACGATTAGAACTAGGTATTTATTATTCTTGCTATCAATCCAAGATTTTTTTCAAGACAAGGAAACACATTATTGTTTAATGATTAGTTAATACATAGCATTAGCTATTTGGAAATACATGATAAATCTTTGTTATAAATTTGAAATCACGGTAAACAAGTAACAGTGAAAATTCATCATTTGAAGCTTATAGTTTAGTGAAAATGAAAATATTTATGTTCATTCAAAAATTGAAAAAATCATATATTGTGTTAAAGAAACAAAATTATTCAGTGATTATCAAATTTACCATTATGTGAGTCTGTTGATTCTGTTTTTGTTTTGAATAACGAATTCAAATCAACAAGTTGTGCTTCTAGCGGAAAGTTGCTACTTTATTAAGCATTATAATACAAAAACATTTGACACTAAATTTAGTGTTTTACAGATTTAAACAAACAAATTTGGCTTTATATTAACGCATTATATCTAGTAACGAGTAGGAAAACAAAGTTACACATTTGAGAATTGATAGTGATGAATTTTAAAACATTAATACTTCAAGAAGACAGCAATGAAGTCTAAATTATATAATTTATATATGATATATATATATAATCAAATGAAAACAATATAAGAGCCCTTAAATAAATGAAAAATAAATTAAATACGGAGTTACAAATAGTTAATCATAAAATTGAAAATTAGCAAATACGATGTGAACACTGAAGAACCATGTAAGTCATATCAACGAAAAATTAAACTATGTCAGTCAATAGGGATAACATAAGGTAGTAGAGCCACGCTGATTTCAGCAGGAACGGGCCGGCTCGACCGGGGCGGTACTACCCTCGCACAGAAAATCAACGTAAAATGACAGCGATCATGCTGTCGTGTTTCGTTGGTGAGTGCGAGACCGGAGGCCCAATGATGCGGAAGCATCACTAGCCCGCCATGGTGTGGGTCACCATGCTGCATTGTTGCATTGTCTGCAGTCGCAGTATGGTGACCACCACTCTTGGATTCTACTCATGCTTTCCATCAGGCAGAGTAGAGTCATTTTGGTAGGGTCAAAATTAAAAAAAAAAAAAAAAAAAAAAATAACAACCAAACCTGATTTTCTTTCTCTTCTCAAGTTTTACTCACCACATTTCAAATACACAAATAAAAAAGTATGTCTATCAAGTTCATCTTCGAAAGAATTTCAAAATGTCAGTACAGTCCACAAATTACAAATCAAATTAGCAGTTTCGAGTATTTAATAAAGAGCATTCAGACATTCAGCCGAACAACGAATCAAGAATCTATGTGTGTTTCGGATACAATACAAATTTGAATAACTTAATTCATGAAACAGAAAACTGCATTTCAAAATTATATATTACTAGCTGTCCCGCCAAACGTCGTTTTGCCATAACTATTAATAAATTAAAAATTAATTAAAAAAACATTGTCCAGCGGACAAAATTGTGAATCTAAACCATTCCCACATCCCCTTGAACACACACAAAAAATTTCATCAAAATCGGTCCAGTCGTTTGAGAGTAGTTCAGTGACATACACACTCACAGAAGAATTATATATATAAAGATTTAGTAGAGAAAAGACATTAAATAGTTTATGGCGTGTGTGCGTGTAATTTAGTTGGTGACAGTTTTTGTACATAGTTACAATACAGCATATTTAGTTTGTGTAGACGCGCTTTCGTAGTACGTAAATGTTGTTTATTTGCTGCTCTTAGTAGTACTTCGTTTAGATGTGTGATTTTTCAAACAATGCTTATATTTTAAACGTATTTTTTATATTTGGCCCTGTCAAAATGACTCTACTCTGCCTGATGGAAAGCATAAGCATAATCCAAGAGTGGTGGTAAATATTACGTTTAAAATATAAGCATGGTTTTATAAATATAATATATGTAACTGGAAGGGCACTAAAGTCATGGTAAAAGAACTTGTCAGCAGTGACCTGGCCATGCATATAGTTATTTCGTTAGTTTGACTGTTGTACTTTAGTGTTAATTAAAGCATTTTTCAAATCTTCTTACACCAAGTCAAAGCAACTACGAAGCAATCATCGAGAAAATATTTTTCCTATTTTTTTATGATGATTGAATGATTTCAACAACTTGATTAATATGATTTCTACATAATAAAATAAATATAAATAATATTACATTGTAAAAATTGTATTGTATGTCGTTTAGTGAATTTCACTTGAATTAACCACAAAAATATTAGTATTTTATAATTTGTAAATAAAATAAATAAAACTGTAAAATAAAAGAAATAAATTACAATATAATTCGGCATTCTATTTTAATATTATTTATAAGAACAATCACTGGATTTTTTTTATGGAAGAGGTCTATGTCCTATAGCGGGCTGGTGATAATGAAACTTTGTAAACACTCCAATATGTAGTAAGTACATCTTCCAAAAAAAAAGTAATATAAACATCAAATATAACCTTTACTTGAGTAGTTTTCTATGTATAATATGTACGTATTTACAAATAAATATATATGTATTTGTATCAGTTGTCTAGTACCCATAACACAAGCTCTGCTTAGCTTGGGACTAGATGGCGTTGTGTGTTAGATGTCCGAAATGTTTATTATATTTATTATTATTATTTAGTTTAATATATAGTCACAGTGTTGGATAGTACATTTATCGAGGAATGCTATAGGCTAAATATATCATCACGCTGAGACCAATAGGAGCGGGCCAACTATGACAAATGATTCAAAAACGGGTGAAAATTATCACGTTACGGGCAATAGAAGACGCAAACAACGTGCGTGTGTTAGCTAGTAATAGATATACAAGAACAGAACGTATCTTTGACTTGTCAATTAAATGTCATGACTATATTTGAGGTTGTCTCGAGTTCAATCGCAAATAATTACCAATTTCTAAAAACAACATTTTTTGCTTTGACCCTGGCACGCTCTTACGCACTTTTGTTACAACGCTTTCAAACTAGATTACGGCTTCTCTACCTGGACGATCGAACCGTTTTTTTAAAATTGACTCTGGTATATTCTCACGGACTTCCGATACTCTTCTTGCGAATTTTGTTTTAATGTTTTGATTATGAAGAATAGAGAACATCGACACAATGTTTTCTAGAATAGATAGAATCGGCACATTAACACTGGATAATATTCGTATGCCGAAAGTTTATATTCGCCATCAATATAATCAAGATCCATTTAATTTGTGCGACGACAATTTGAAAAAGAGTATCGATTTACAAATATAAGGTCAAAGTAGTTATTTGTTATACAAGAGTGCAAAGTTGCTTTTTAACCGCGTGCTCAATTTTGATGAACGAGCAAGTGAAGCGAATCCTGAGCGTAAGCGAGAGAATCAAAAGAGCACGAGGTGAAAAATCTTTGCATTCGAGTACAACACGTCATTTCATCCCACCTCAATGAGGAAATGACTAAATGAGATGAAAAGAAAAGCGGGCAAAGCAAATTAAAAAAAAGCACACCGAGAAGGATCCTAGTCTGACTTTTAAACAAATTAAAAAAGGTTGTATGATAAATTCGGCACTATGAAAGTAGAAGTAAATAGGTTTACTGATCTTTTGAATTCACAAACTTAGTGCACACGATGTTCTAAAAATTTTAAGTTAGTACTTTTACAACAAAAGTACTTAGTACTTTTTAAATCAGAAACCAGTAAAAGTCCTGTCAAAATTGGTTTAGCCGTTCCAGAGATTAACCTTAACAAACAGATAGATAGACATAAATGTAAAAAAAAACACTTTTTCAATTTAAGTCCCGTGTATTATTTTACTTTCATATGCATTTAGTGAAAAGCTGTTAATTAGAAGTTAGAAGCAGACTCTTTAGTTATATTTTTTGTACGTATAGATTTATATTCAATTGAGTAAAAAAATATATAAAAAGAAACAGAATACTATACTTCCCACTCTTTTAAAACACCCCTATTCTAAAAAAGCGTTGAAGTTTCTCTCTTTCATCCATAATTCATGACACCTCTGGTGTTAATTCTATTGTTGTGATCACTGAACTAAATTACTAAAATTTGTTGTTGGATTATATACTTTAAACTCATTTGATCATTTTTCTATATCTCACATCTCCGCTTTCACTATATTTTGTTTACTACCAACAAAAAGTTAATCAGAGGTACACACTTGATTTTATTAGTAAAAAACTAAACTAAACTCTAAATGTAAAAATTCTAAGTAATGACGTAAGTAATTTAGTCGACATGTATTTAGATGACGTCTAAGTTTAGTGCGACATTTCAAGTTTTACTTCAAACGTTAAACGTGTTAAACGTTCAACACATGAATAGCAAAAGAAAAATTATGGCCTAAGTTGAGTAATTTAACTAATCTTGGTTATGTCATAGTTAATTTTACTTTTACAAGTTATAAGCAAATGTTTATTACTTGAATAGTATAATATTGATAACATTGATATGAACAGTCTGTCAGCCAACACTATATTGACAACTGATAGCTATTTATTATAGCAACTGATAGATATTTTGACCACTTTGAATGCGTACAGCAATATGAGTGCCATGTTTGATAAAATTAAATTGAATTGATGTTTTTCATATAATTTGGAGCACTCTGAGAGTACAAATCAATATGGTACTGACTGTACATAGATGACATACTCCATGGTGCCCATTGCATAGCTTTATCCCTTAAATAAATAAATAAATAAATATTTCGGACATCTATCACACAACGCCATCTAGTCCCAAGCTAAGCAGAGCTTGTGTTATGGGTACTAGACAACTGATACAAATACATATATACTTTTTTTTTTGTAAATACATAAATATTATATATAGAAATACACAACAAGAATCTGTAAAAAATAATTATATACAAATTACTAAAAAAAAAAAAAACTGTCAAAACACAGTTTGCGTTTTTCTCTCTTGAAACTTGAATGATGACAAAGTAGTGAATGGTTAGACGTGAGATACCTGTACAGGTGAACTTTTGATTTGACTATACTACAAAAGCCCGGATCTACAGGGTATATCACGAATGTGCCATAAATCTGAAGTCTTTGAGTTTTCAATAATCTTCGACCTTCAGTGGTAGAGCTGCTCAAAGTTACCGCAACAGCTGTTATCTTCGACCCGAGAATAATGTCTGAAACTGAAAACATATTTTATCAAGACTGCGTTATAAATAAAATAAATGAGATAGTTATGGAAGAAGTATTAATACGTTTATGTGTCAGTAGTAAGGTTTTAATATTTTGTGGAGATTTCAATATTAATTTATTAGAAAAGTGTCCTATCAGTATTAGATTAGTGAGCCTATTTGAGTCATATGACTTAAATTATTTATTTTCTGAGCCCACAAGAATTACTTCTTACTTCGCAACTTGCTTAGATAACATCTTTTGCAATGGGAAAAATTTAAATAGGTCAATTTTAAGTGGTTTAACATCTGATCACTTATTTCCTATTTATATATTTCCTTATATATATTTCACATATTTCCTTGTATAAAAGAAAATAGAATAAACAAAACTATACGCAGGCCTATAACTAGTAATCGATTATTGAATTTTAGTAATAACATTAGTGATAAGGTTTCCAATTTAGATTGGACTAAAAAGGATGCGAATAAACTTTACGGCTGCTTATTCGGTATGATAGAATTCGAATTTAACAGTATATTTAACTCAAAACCAATTATGCAAAGGCCAAAATAGACATTATGTGATTGGGCGACAACAGAAATATATAAAAGTAGAGAATGACTGTATGATTTATATGCTATGAAACAAAGTAATTGTACTTTCGTACTTATCTAATAATATGTTTGTATTCCCCATTTTTTAATAAATGGGGAATACAAACATATTATTACGAACTTGTTACTGTGTGAGCACTTTGTCTACCATCATTATTATTAATTTCCTTTGATATTGACCTGATGATTTGCTGCGCAGCCTGAGTAAATCGGCTCAAGTATGGTTGAATAGCTCGAGGGCTGATCCATGCATCTTACTTTTATTTTACATTTGTGACTTTTTATTGATTATTTTATATTTAGACATATTGCATCTTTTTAAATTTGCCTGTGAGTGAAAGTACTATTTAGGATTTTATTTTCCGAAAGTGGGCCTCACAATATATACATCTTGCGTAATTTTGAGTAATAACGGCGAATGATTGGGTAGCTCATGGTGGTGCAGCAATGACTCCAATCTTTTTGTTTTATTTTCTTTGGTCGATTTCGTTCTCAATCGTTATTTTTTTTAAAAGGAGCTATTGTGTAATTTCTTGCCAGATTCTTTGCCATGAAGGATAGACTGCACTTGGAACTGGCGACTAGAATCACTCGATTTTAAAATATTGACTATTCATAAGTGCCTGTAAAATATGTGCCTATTTGATTTTTTTTTTTTTACTTTGGCTTTGAAAATATTTGCTATACCAAGCTGCGTGATAGTTATGTGCCGAAAACGAACCCAGGTCGGCAATTCACGAATCCACTGAAATTACAATTTCAAAAACTTTGACAAGTACCACAACGTATCAAGTATAAAAAATAAAAATCGTTTTAATCTAATCTATAAAAACAATCATACATTGCGTATTGAATTTGATAACAAATTACATGATTTTCTCAGAGTACGCAATTTACTTAATTTCGTGCGCAAACATTTAATTTATTTTGCTCGAAAACAATATTTGATATAGGCATTGGTTGCGATTTCATTATCACAAAATTGTAGATGGTGATGATATTTGTTTGTGATTTTTCGTTTAGTAGACTGAGGTGGTTATGATTTTAACTGACAGCAAAAAAGAGGAGGATTTAATTTGTTTGCGTAATTTCTGTTATGAACTTTTTTATGAAGTTCTTTTTTGATAAATGAGAAAAGCTATACCTAATTTAAATATTCTCCTGAGTGCTTTTACTCATTTTTTTTGTAGGGCTGTTAAGCATTATAATTCATCTAATCAAAAATATTGAAGAGACTTCTAACAGATTGAAGAGTAGGCTGTCAAAAATTGATCAATCACTGTAATATTCGATTTACGATAACATCTATATATTAAAATAATTTGCCGAAATGTATGTACGCACTTAACTTTCGATCGGCTCCATCAAATAATAAGTTTTTAATGCATTCCTTATTGTTAAGACAAGGTTTGTATGCAAGAAAAATCAAAAGATAATGGGTTTTTTTTATCCTAAGCTGAGACAGATATGTAAATACGAAGTTCGCCGGGACAGCTAGTATTTTTGTATACTATTACTTAATTTTACAGAAAAAGTTATATTTATATTTTTAGTATCATTATATAGTATGAGATTATATATTAATGTGTGTAACGTATATGTGTGCATCTAGATGACAAAAGATTCCTTTGGATTTACTTGTAATGTATATTTCTCTGTTATGTGCAAAAGTATTATGCTTGAAATAACATAGGTATTAAATAAGAAGAATTTAAAAAGTCTTTAATGTTTTTAAGGATTATTGTTGTTTTTCTGAGTTACAAATAGACGAAAATTGAGTAGCGAACAAACTGTATCCATCCTAGTCTCAATTGTATTGTAATAGTAGTAGAATCATTCAAATACATTTACGCGGGCCTTGCTGCAGATCAACCATTTTTTTCATTTCTTATATAATTCAAAAATGCCTTTGGGTTACTTTTTACAACCTTTTTATTAGCTTCAGTTGTATTTTTGTTCATAACCGACTCCTTTGGACTTGATTTTGACCCTTCTTCAACCGGTCAGTTTTTATTTAAACTTAGTAGACTTATCGAAGACCGTTGACATTACAATAATTTAAAAATAAATAAATAATAGTTTAAGAAATCTAAAAAAACATTTATATCAATAAACTGAACTAAAAAGTACTTTTTTAAATTAATTTTAAATAAGGATAGAATAGTATAGTGGAAACAGTGGATAGTACGAGATCGGAGATCCAATGATGCAGGAGCATCACTAGCCCGCCATGGTGTGGGTCACCATGCTGTGTTGTTGGATTCTGCATATGCTTTCCATCAGGCAGAGTAGAGTCATTTCGGCAAGACCAAGCATAAAAAAAATGCTCTATTGTCTGTCTGTAATTTTTATAACATTTATCATACCTTTTGTGACAACGAGAGAGTAGAAGTTTTAATTCAATTTCATCTCGAGGATTTTGGTGTTTGCTTTCCCCAATGTGAACTTTATGTTTTTCCGTCAAAAGTTTTACTAAAGCGATGGTGAACTATGAAGGATATTTAGAATTGAGCAACCTACACTTTGGCACGAATAGGCCAATTATGTCATGTAATGTACATAGAATTTACAGTTCATTCGTTCACATGCTTCCAATTATATTTACTTCACTTCACTTCTTTATGACTGATTATAATTATGTACAGAATTATATACCTGAGTTTTGGTTTAGTTATAATATCCTTGTTTTCAGCTTTGTGAAAATAAAAGTTAATATTTGCTATAGATTTTAAATTTTACTCGGAGTGTCACATGCTTAAGTCATTTCAGAACATTAGAAATTCGATACAAGTAGGTCTAAATCGCGATTGTCACTATTACTAATTGAGATAAATTTATGCAGCTGGTCATACAATCAATCAATAAAGTACCCAGCAACTTATTGTAGTTAGAAGGTATAAGATAATTTTGATTATCTTTGACGTCCTATTTTAATGAAAGGTAAATTAAAGTCTCCAACAATCTTAAAGCAGACGTGGAAAGTTTCTGGAATTCATTGCATTTAGATATTAAGCATTCTATCAGAAACATTACCATTAATGTAGCTTATTTATCTCTCCCGGTTAGGTTCCAATCTTTATCATTTCTGTTATATAGATTGCACTTAACAGTATTAATCAATGTAAACTTTTATAGTTAATTATTATTTTAACTGTAGATTTAACAACATATAAATTATTATTATTCTGTAACACAAAGATTCTGTTTCGAATGCATCATACATTCGAAACAGAATCTTCTTACTTAGGAATACTACTGCTTCTCATAGAACCCAAGAGTATTTTAGTACATTACCACTATTTAGTGCCCTGTCTTTTCTGCGACATAAGGGGAGATAGTACCTTAGTACTCGCACTCATGTGGTGTAATGCATCGAAATAATTGCTTGAAATTAGTACCCCTAATTATGAATCATAAGTTGTCAAATATCTACAATTTCAATGATAGAAAACATTATTACCAACTTCACGTGACCACCGACGTAACTGTAGAACTTCTTTGTGATCCAAGATACACAATTTTCGCTAGTCCTTGGTCCAATCTGCTCATCGCTCATTTAAATCTGAAACGTAATTAACAAAATTTACACAAACAAATTCATTTCTAATCGATAACTGCGTAAGCTAGTTCACTGCTGGATAGTAGACTCTCGTTGGCCAAAGGTTTGATATGAAGTTTGTTTAAATATTTTTAACCGACTTCAAAAAAGAAAGAGGTTTCTCAATTAGACCATATATATTAATTTTTATTTTTATATCGTGTCACCGTGGCATTGAATATGATGTGGCGCCTTCTAGCGGTCATAAAGTGCTGTGTTAAAAAAATAATTTATACGCATTGTTAAAGTGTTACGGTACTAACTGATGGTGACTACGGCTTTTCACACATAAATGTGTGTATCTCTGTACGTTGTTAAATCCAGTGTCCTGAAAATCGTGTTTCATACTTTTTCAGCGTAATTTTTTGTCGTAGATTGGCTTTATTTTATTTATTTATTTATAACTTTATGCACAAAATGTACAATGGCTGACTAATTGCCAAAGGCATTCTCTACCAGTCTACCGTTGGGTGGTGCGAAGATGAGTGAGAGCGTTTTAGCTTTTACTTTTTTATTATTATTTTAACTAGCTGTTGCCAGCGGCTCTGCCCACGTGTATGTTGGTTATCGTGGCAAATAGTAGACCATGTGTTATACTGATGTATTGCTAGTTATATTACTGTAAAGTTACATTCAAATCCGTTCTGTAGTTTTTGCGTAAAACAGTAACGAACATACCCACTTACAAACTTTCGCCTTTATAACATTATGTGATAAATGATAAAAACGGTTAAATTTTCATGTTTCGCATTTTATTTTCAATGTTCTTCTACCAGATTGTAATTCGATTTTTAAATCGTAAATCTAAGAAAAAAATATAACAAAAAGTATAGTATGAATACATACAGACTGAACAGGCTTTGGGATGCGTTCTCCCTTCCTTCATCCCTTTCCTTTTGAATCTCTCGCCACTGGCAAGTGACAGTGCCATTTGACGGCGGAAGAATAAAACAAACAGTTCGAACGAAAACTCAATGGCCGCTAGCAGCAAAAATATACACGCGTGTGAAACAAATTCAAAAATATGGTGAAATCCGAATGCAGTGATGCTGTGTGGTGATCCCTGGTCTCCCACCATCCAGTGAGTATCCTTGACCATCCATTTTAATACATTCCAAAGCTTCATACTTTAAATTTCAACTTAGATTCAAATCTTGTTAACTATACATTAACCCGGTCATTCGAATCGGTAACATATTTGGTCCATTTCGAGCGCGAATACCTGTAGATTACAGTTTTTTCAGGCATTCTCAGGTTCAATATAAATAAAAAACTCTGAGATTTGCTATAATTTCGCATTTTAGAAACATTATCCTACAAAAAGTGTTGGTCATACTCGCAGTATAACTTAAGCGGATTCAGAGGTCATCTTAATTAGTCGGGTTATAGTATCACAATAATTCGTGTGTGGCGCCTTCTAGCGGTCATAAAGTGCTGTGTTAAAAAAATAATTTATACGCATTGTTAAAGTGTTACGGTACTAACTGATGGTGACTACGGCTTTTCACACATAAATGTGTGTATCTCTGTACGTTGTTAAATCCAGTGTCCTGAAAATCGTGTTTCATACTTTTTCAGCGTAATTTTTTGTCGTAGATTGGCTTTATTTTATTTATTTATTTATAACTTTATGCACAAAATGTACAATGGCTGACTAATTGCCAAAGGCATTCTCTACCAGTCTACCGTTGGGTGGTGCGAAGATGAGTGAGAGCGTTTTAGCTTTTACTTTTTTATTATTATTTTAACTAGCTGTTGCCAGCGGCTCTGCCCACGTGTATGTTGGTTATCGTGGCAAATAGTAGACCATGTGTTATACTGATGTATTGCTAGTTATATTACTGTAAAGTTACATTCAAATCCGTTCTGTAGTTTTTGCGTAAAACAGTAACGAACATACCCACTTACAAACTTTCGCCTTTATAACATTATGTGATAAATGATAAAAACGGTTAAATTTTCATGTTTCGCATTTTATTTTCAATGTTCTTCTACCAGATTGTAATTCGATTTTTAAATCGTAAATCTAAGAAAAAAATATAACAAAAAGTATAGTATGAATACATACAGACTGAACAGGCTTTGGGATGCGTTCTCCCTTCCTTCATCCCTTTCCTTTTGAATCTCTCGCCACTGGCAAGTGACAGTGCCATTTGACGGCGGAAGAATAAAACAAACAGTTCGAACGAAAACTCAATGGCCGCTAGCAGCAAAAATATACACGCGTGTGAAACAAATTCAAAAATATGGTGAAATCCGAATGCAGTGATGCTGTGTGGTGATCCCTGGTCTCCCACCATCCAGTGAGTATCCTTGACCATCCATTTTAATACATTCCAAAGCTTCATACTTTAAATTTCAACTTAGATTCAAATCTTGTTAACTATACATTAACCCGGTCATTCGAATCGGTAACATATTTGGTCCATTTCGAGCGCGAATACCTGTAGATTACAGTTTTTTCAGGCATTCTCAGGTTCAATATAAATAAAAAACTCTGAGATTTGCTATAATTTCGCATTTTAGAAACATTATCCTACAAAAAGTGTTGGTCATACTCGCAGTATAACTTAAGCGGATTCAGAGGTCATCTTAATTAGTCGGGTTATAGTATCACAATAATTCACGTAAAAAATATAAGTGATTTATTGTTTGTAATCTTATTATTATAAACTATTCACGATATTTATACACTAACAAACGTTATTCAATAACTATTTCACCTAACGGTAGTGATTTACACCGAATAAATCTCAACTTAGGTTCGTACTTTCATACCTACATCTTTTCATTATTTTAACAATGGAAGAAGGCAAACTTAAAATTCTTCAATCTCAACGCGAATATGTTTATCGGGATATTCAAATCCTTTACGACTTATCAACATCTATGATTCAAGATCGCTCAAAGGTGGCGCCGTTCAAGGCGAGATATTCCCGAATACATTCAATTCGCGAAGAATTTGTTGCGTTATGTAATGAAATACAAACTTTGGAGTTAGCCATGAAGCCTGATGCGCGGGTGTGTCAGAAGTCTTTGAGTTCGTTTGATGATTTGTACTACGCCGTAATCAGTGCAGCGGCAGACTTGCAAATCGCTTGTACAAGCGGGACGTCGTCGCAGGCGTCGACGCCGCCCGCGGAGGCGGCGGCGTCCGACCCCAGGCCAGCGGGACGTAACGTGCGGCTACCGAAACTTGAGTTACCTAAATTCGATAGTAATATAGAAAACTGGCAAACATTTTATGATATTTATAAAACTTTAATTCACGATAATAATACGATCTCGCAAATAGAAAAAATTCACTATTTAGCGTCTTGTTTACAAGGCCCAGCTTTATCTATTGTGAAAGGGGTTCCGATGACCACCGATAATTACGAAATAGTTTTTAATAGTTTAATCGAGCGTTATCAAAACAAGCGTATCATAGCTTTAACATATCTAGAAAAATTCTTTAACCCGCCAGTTTTAAAATCGAGTAACTTCCAAGATTTACAAGCTTTAACAAACGTAACTTATGAGGCTTACCATGCACTCTAAGCTTTACAAATTGATAATTTGGGTAATTTTATCTTATTTTTTTTAACTTCACGCGCGCTGGACGCGGACACGCGTAATCGTTTCGAGTCTCAAAAGAACAGTTCACAAATACCTACCTTTTGTGAATTGTTAAAGTTTCTTCAAGATTATGTTAAAATCTTAGAAACTAGTAACTTATCTTCACATTCTTATATCAATAACAATCCTTATCCTCGTAACCTTAAAGAAAAAAAACCTTCGCCCGCGACTAGTGGGAAAAATAGCAGCGTATTCAAACGCTCATCTTATCACGTAAAATCTAGCCCACTTGCAAATGTGGCTTGTGCTCATTGCAGTGAGGCGCATTTGATTTATCGATGCCCTAGCTTTCAATCCTTAGATTCTCGTACTAGACTCGCGTTAGTACAGGGTAAAGACCAGATGTGTACAAATTGTTTACGTACAAATCACGTCATAGAAAAATGCATATCTAAAATGTCTTGTACGGTGTGTGGCTTACGTCATCATACCCTGTTGCATATTAACCCAGCGACATCCAGCGCCGGCGCGACCGCTGGAGCGAATGTTACTGCTCATTCACACGCCACTGTTCCCAACCGCGATATGGTTTTATTAGGGACATGTCAGGTGCGCGCGTTCAACACCGCCGCTGGAACTCAATGTACCGTGCCGGCACTCGTTGATAGTGGGGCGCAGGATTGTTTTATCACCGCTGCGTGCGCGCGAACACTCGGGTTAAAACTCCGCCGGTGTAATCTTAACATAGCCGGACTAGGACAAAACTCAGTTACACAAGTAAGGGGAATGACGGAGTGCACTATACGGCCGGTACATGGTAATGCTCCACACTTTAATATCAAGCCAGTCGTCTTAGATAACATTACTGCACTAATACCTAGCGTTAAAGTACCATCAGTCGTTCGAGAACGTTGCAACCATCTAGTGTTGGCCGATCGCTACTACGATGTTCCCGCCAAAATCGATTTATTAATTGGGGCGGAGCTATTCCACGAAATCTATGACGGTCAGCGTATTAATCTGGGGCCCGGTTTACCTACCGCTCTGCATAGCGTTTTCGGGTGGATTCTGTCAGGGACAGTCAACATTAATACTACACCTTTAAACACCGCGTGCTCGTTAGTGGCTACCACCTTTAACCTAGATGAGCAAATTCAAAAATTTTGGGAAGTGGAGGAGCCCCCGTGCGCTGTTATCACAGTACCCGAGAATGACACCTGTGAACGCATGTACACTGATTTAACCTATCGCGAGCCTAACGGGCGATACGTCGTACCGATCCTCCTAAAGGATGGCGATCGTTCTCTGGGTGAATCTTACAACAGCACCTTGTCGCGTTTGACTCATCTCGAAAAGAAACTTAATCGTCAGACTGACCTTAAGTCCGATTATGTTAATTTTATGCGCGAGTACGAGAATTTAAATCATATGTATCCCGTAACTGACCCTGCGGTACAGACTCTCAATCGTTATCTTATCCCTCACAGTTGCGTCGTTCGCCCAGAGAGCACGACCACTAAATTGAGAGTTGTTTTTGATGCCAGTGCTAAAACTACTAACGGTCTATCTTTAAATAATATTGTATTCACTGGCCCTAAGCTTCAGGTGGATATTGTAGATATCATAACCGTTTTCAGATTACACACGGTGGTTTTCACTTGTGACATCTCAAAGATGTATAAAGGAATCTTAGTTAGACCGGAGGATCGGAACTTTCAACACATATTGTGGCGAGAATCTCCTAGTGATCCAGTCAAAGAGTACGAGCTCGCGACTGTCACCTACGGAGTTAGTAGTTCACCTTATCTGGCAATCCGCACCCTCCACCAATTGGCATCCGATCATGGCGCCGCGTATCCACGCGCAGCTGAAGCTCTTCTTCACGAGACCTATATCGATGATATTACGACCGGCGCGCCCTCTGTACGCGAAGCCATAGAACTAAAAGATCATCTTATCAAATTATTAGGTTGCGCTCAATTTGAGCTACGAAAATGGAGTAGCAACTCACAATCCTTTCTTAAAACTTTACCTGAAGACCATTGCCAAACCCCTAAACTTTTCTCTGAAGAAAGTGATAAATCAATATTAAAAATCTTAGGAGTCCAATATGATCCTGTGAGTGACACTTTCAGTTACTCACAGTCCCCAATCGAGGACAATGAATGTACTAAGCGTTGCATCTTATCTAGCCTCGCACGTATTTTCGATCCTCTTGGGTGGCTAACACCTTGTATCTTAAAAGCCAAATTGCTCCTTCAAGATTTGTGGCGTCTTAATCTTTCATGGGATGAACCTGTGCCCATATCTCTATATAGCGCTAGAATGGCAGGGTTTTGCAGCTGATCTTTATAACTTAAAACCAATCGAAATCCCTCGTAGGATTATCCCTTCTCGATCTAGGGAGTTTCAACTCATCGACTTTTGTGATGGATCCACTAAAGCATATGGGTGCTGTGTCTATCTTCGTGTCGTCACCTCTCACGACATCCAAGTTTATCTTTTAATTACTAAGTCCAAAGTAGCACCTCTAAAAGTGTTGACGGTCAACCGCCTGGAACTTTGCAGTGCTGTCTTACTGTCCAAGGTGATAAATCACATTCACTCCTTGCTTAGTTCAAAAATCATTTTGAATCAATCTATCTTGTTCACAGATAGCTCGACTGTACTGTCATGGTTGAATACTGAGCCACACAAGCTTAAGACCTTCGTTGCCCACAGAGTGGTTCTAATTAACGACAGTCCTGTGTCAACTGAATGGCGACATGTGTCCACCCATGACAACCCAGCCGACATCTGTAGCCGTGGCTTATCATGCTTATCTTTATCTTCTTCTCACATCTGGTGGTCTGGTCCTAAGTGGTTGTCCAAGGAACCATGCGACTGGCCTGTGTCAGCAGTCGAAGCGTCCGATAATGTGCCGGAGCTTAAGCCCGCCTCACGCGCGTGTCATACTACTGTGACACGTGAAGCTGATTTGCTTAATTCCATCATGGAACGCCACTCCTCTCTTTCCCGAGTGGAACGAGTGGTTGCGTGGATCTACCGATTCATCAACAACGCGAAAGCTAAACGTACTGAGCGTAACATATTACCTTACCTGACAGCCGATGAGTTACTCCAGTCTTTGGATCGATTAACGGGATATGTTCAACAACAAGGTTTGAATGATGTCATATCCTTAATAGCATCTGGGAAACCTTTACCTAAACACTTATCTAAACTCTCTCCTTTTCTTGACTCTCGCGGAATCTTGCGAGTAGGGGGACGACTCAAGCACGCGTCATTACCAGGTCGCGTCAAACATCCATACCTCTTACCTAAGAGTTCTCATTTGAGTACTCTTCTTATTGACCACTATCATAAAACTTATCTTCATTGTGGGCCTCGCCTACTTCAATTTTTAATTCTGCGTCGATTTTGGATACCCGGCCTTAGAAATCTTATCAGATCGCGGTTATCAAAATGCGTGACCTGCTTTAAAGTCAAACCTATTCCACTTCAACCTTTACAGGGTGATCTCCCTTCTTCCCGACTACAACCGGGTCATTATTTTCAAACAGTTGGCATCGACTTCGGAGGTCCTTTTATGATAAAAGAAAGTAGCCGTCGTAACGCTAAAACTTACAAGGCGTATCTTTGCCTCATAGTTTGCCATGCGATCAAGGCCGTTCATCTCGAGCTGGTTACTGAGCTCACATCTGAGGCATTCATTGCGGCCTTAGATCGTTTTGTATCGCGGAGAGGCCTTTGTCACTCCATTATCACAGATGGTGGTACTAACTTCGTGGGTGCCAGACGTTACTTGTCGGAAGTTAGCGAAATGCTTAACCGCGACAGCGATAGTATTTCCAGTCACCTCGCTTCTCGAGGAATCACGTGGAAGCTCAATCCTCCTTCCGGTCCTCATTTCGGAGGCATTTTCGAGAGCGGGATAAAATCGACAAAATACCATCTCAAACGTATTATCGGATCCCAAATTCTTACCTTTGAGGAATTTTATACTATTTTAACGAAGGTGGAAGCCATGTTAAACTCTAGACCCTTACTCGAACTATCTTCGGATCCCGGCGAGGTGGACGCTCTTACAGCTGGTCATTTTCTCGTCGGTCGACCTTTAGTATCTCTGCCTGAACCGGTGTATGCCGGAAACGAGACCTTACGTACTCGTTGGAAGCTATTACAGCGCCTGTCTCAGAGCTTCTGGCACACCTGGCACAGGGACTATTTGCACACTTTGCAACAGCGAATGAAGTGGTTAAAACCTGGCAACCGTCAGCCAAAACTGAACGATCTTGTAATCCTTTATGAACCCAACCTACCTGCTAACGAATGGAGGTTGGGTCGCGTTCTACAGCTCCATCCGGGTAAAGACGACATTACTCGGGTGGTGACAGTCAAAACAGCTAAAGGCTTATTTGTAAGACCTGCTGTCAAAATTTGTCCTCTTCTTATTGAACAAAATGATTAATTTATCTCCATATCTTACCGTATCTATAACTCATAACACTTAAGCATTTTCAACTATTTACTAATATTTAACTGTAATTGTATGCATTTAATCTTGTTTTGTTCTTGTTATCTCAGCTTTAAACTTAATCTTATTATAATCTATTAAAGATTTGAACTCATGATGACCACTGATTCTGCATAGGCCGTAACTCACGAACTTCATCGATCTTATCTTATGAAATCCCTGGTTGATTTCAAGTGGGGGGATATGAACAGGCTTTGGGATGCGTTCTCCCTTCCTTCATCCCTTTCCTTTTGAATCTCTCGCCACTGGCAAGTGACAGTGCCATCTGACGGCGGAAGAATAAAACAAACAGTTCGAACGAAAACTCAATGGCCGCTAGCAGCAAAAATATACACGCGTGTGAAACAAATTCAAAAATATGGTGAAATCCGAATGCAGTGATGCTGTGTGGTGATCCCTGGTCTCCCACCATCCAGTGAGTATCCTTGACCACCCATTTTAATACATTCCAAAGCTTCATACTTTAAATTTCAACTTAGATTCAAATCTTGTTAACTATACATTAACCCGGTCATTCGAATCGGTAACACAGACATCGTTTTATTGGTTTCGTTCGCAATCAAGAAAATCATATGACAGCACCATCTACCAAAGATACACTCAACTGCGAAGTAACAGGCCAGCTAGGCATAATAACTTCGGAAGATCCTGCCTTTGTGTTTGTGGGAGATGACACGCCTGGCCCCTACAATGGTAACCCTGACGTGATCTGAAAGTAGCCTTCGTTGGAGCTGATCCATATCAGCAGCAGCGCCACTATCATGTTCACTCCCACAGCAAGTCTCAGCCAGCCAATAACCTCGGCCTCAACAGGGATACACCACACGCAGGGAGCGACCGCTCCAGCCTTTTTTTTTTTTGACGTGTGGAAACCCCTCGGGCCGTCACCATAAACTCTCTAAATAGGCGACGTACGGCACACGCGTAACGTCGCCCCCTCGCGGGTGGCCACTAAAGCGGATGGTGGGGAAAACCCATCCCGACCATCCGCGGCCACACTCAGGGCGGCATGAGGCGCTGATAGGCGCGCCTCCGCTGCCCGGTTCGCCGGCGGCGGATCGGGTCCGAGTGGATGTCATCCTCTCTGGCCTTCTCCGCCGCCTCCTTCTGCGAGATTACATCTTCACAGAAGGTTACGACCGCGGTAAAACTACTGTCGCTACCGGCCATGGAGCGTATGACGGCTGGTAGCGACAGATCTCCTCCGATGACTGCAGTGAGGGCCCGGCGCTGCTATGCCCATGCGGGGCAGGTCGCCAGCGTGTGCTGGGCCGAGTCCTCAGTGCAGTCACAGTGGTGGCAGGCGGGACTCAATTCCCTCCTTACGACCGAGTGCAGGTACTTCCCGAAGCAACTATGCCCGGAAAGCACCTGCGTCAGTCGGAAGGAAAGAGTCCCGTGCTGCCACCCTGCCCACTCGAGTATGACCGGCTGGAGAGCCTCCTCCACGCAAAACCAGCGCGTGGAGTCTCCAGCCGGAACGACTATCTAGCCATCGTGGCTCGACGGGCGGCTTCACGCCACTCACGCACCTCTTCGGGCGGAGGTCGAATGCCTCTCTCCGCCCGGAATTCAGCCACCCGTCGATAAACTTCGGCGAGCACTTCCGCCTCCAAATCCCACGGAGGTGTTCCACACCGCCTCGGTGGACACCGTGTGGTATCCGCGTATGGCTCTGACCGCCAATACCCTCTGAGGCCGCCAGAGGCGGGCCTTATTGAGGGCAGTCAGAGCCGCCACCCACACCGGTGCCCCATACAGCGCCATCGACTGGACCACCCCCGTGTAGAGGTGTCGCGTTGCGACGCTGGCTCCGCCCAAATTGGGCAAAAGTCGCCCAAGGGCAGAGGCAGCGTCGACCAGCTTGGGACCAAGCTGTCGGAAGTGCTCGTCAAAGAGCCACCTACCGTCGAGGATCAGGCCCAGATACCTCATCTGGGTCCGAACCGGTACGAGGACCGAGTTGACCACTATGGAGGCGCCGGGGGGCGGCCCACGATGGGGCCCATGGAATAGACCACTCCAGCCTGGTTTAACCCTAAGGCCTCATCAACGTCCAGGCAAAGCATACTGCATCTACGGTTTATGTAAGCAGAGTATCTCTCTCCGGTCTACGCAGCAGTCAGCTATTACGCAGCAATCGCCCCGACTCACTAGGGACCTCACCGTAGCACCGCAGCACCGCGCACCGCACGCGATCCCGATTCACTCAGATCAGTGGACTACAGTCCCGACTCCCTAGGGCTTGCGGAACATAGTTCCGACTCACTGGAACTACTTACTACTGGCACTTGCAAACTCCGCAAACAGAGCACGGATAGCTGACTCATTATTATCGACTTCTGGTCTTGGAGGGGAGTGATGTGGTGACTTCCACATACAGCGCAATCAAGAAAATCATATGTCAGCGACATCTACCGAAGACTTACTCCCTGGATCATCAGCTACCTGCCAGTGAAAGTCCCTTCAAAATCCGTCCAGCCGTTCCAGAGATTACCCAGAACAAACAGACAGACAGACAGACGGACAGACCGACAGACAGACAGACAGACAGACAAAAAAAATTTTAACTACATTTTTGGCATATGTACCGTATATACATACATATGCGTTTAGTAAAAACCGGTTATTTTAATATTACAAACAGACACTCCAATTTTATTTATTTGTATAGATATAAGAACGAATCACCGAAATGTATTTACGCGCATAGCTTCCGATCGGCTGCACCAAATTAAATAAAAAATTTTAAATGCCTTTGTAAGGAAGGACAAGGTTTGTGTACAAAAGAAAAATAAAAGAAACGAGAAAAGTCAATTTTTTACACTACCTGTAGGAAGCTTAGACAGTTATATGATTATGGTGGTATGGGGTTCACCGGATCAGCTAGTTTTTAATAACAAAAACATGCTTACCACCGACATTACTGCAGAACTTCTTTGCGTTGAGGTCCACTCAAGTTTCACTTGTCCTTGAATCTGCATTACTCATCACCGTGTTGAATCTGAAACGTAGTAAATGAAACTTACATAAACAATTGATTTACTAATCATTTCCAACGTTAGTTAGTCCACTGTTGCTCAGTACCGGCGTTAGGGTAGGGCGCGGGTGGGCGATCGCCCAGGGCGCCAGATAAAAAGGGGCGCCGCAGGCGCCCCTTAAAAACCCATCGCTACGTTCGAGGTCTACTTACTCGTAAATTCCTTAAATTAAGCGAAAAAATCTTTGTTTGCAACACTTGAATCACAACACAATCAAACACAATCAAACACTTCGAACTGAATCCCCAATCATAGAGAAACACATTGCCTTTCTCTTTTTAATATTTAAATTAATAAAATTTAACAAAAATAAAACCGACTTCAAGGTTCGATTCTCTTGGATGCCATCATCAGATCTTAGTGTCCTTATCATGATTGCAGCCAAGTTATGTTTGCGAAGGTGACGGCGAAGCGGGGCTGGGAGAGGTTTAGAACTTTCTCGGTTCTCCAGGCCCGGGCCAGGTACCGCAGACAACTCAGGCGCTGGAGATCGTAAAACGATCTCCGTCCTCCATAAGCGCAAGCTTGGGAGTGACAGGTGAGGCCAACTGTCACACTAGCAGAAGCAGGCCGGGTTGAGTACCTTTTGGGGACAGCAACGGTAACATCGGAGTTCCCACACAGGAGGGGGCCATCTACATACCGTAGGTGGCCCGAGGTACATCGGGGTTCCAGAGTTTTTCTTTCTAGAGTGCACCTGGTTCCCCGGGTTCCAGTAGCCGAGACAGCGTGCGGTTTTAGCCGGTTCGAGTCCGACATGCCACCAGCAAGTCGGTATCCAGAGGGATTTCCGCAAAGGAAAAATATACAAGGATGACTCCATTGATGATGTAAAACAAATACAATGTTCGTCCATGGAAAATTCTAACTGATTACTTGGGGCTATAAACTATAAAAAAACTCAATGACCACGTTGGGAAGCAATAATAAGCAGTGTTAAAGCCTCAAGGTTAAAGCAGTCCGTTACCAAATTACTGCCATCCATGATGCTTACATAACTTTACTATTGAAATCCAGAGAACTGATGTTCAAGTGTCTCATGAGACTATTACTCTAGCTGAACATCTAAAAGATTTCAGAATTTGAATTTTTCAACTGTCTTCTGGACACTATATTAATTTCAGTCAATGAAAGGTTCGGACAGTTAACTTAGTACGAAATCTTGGTCTTTTTTGTAAAATATGAAACAGATTCAGGAAAAAAAAAGTTAAAACTAAAACCCAACTACGACAAAAAACGACGCTGAAAAAAACTTTTTCAGCGTCGCTTTTATTTAAAATGTTTTGGTGCCTTTATAATACTAATTTCTTTGCAAAGTATATTTCAAATAGATACCACAGAAATATCACAATTATCCAATAAATACGGACAAAGTCACGAGAAAATGCCAATCTAATATATAAAATTCTCGTGTCACAGTTTTAGTTGCCAAACTCCTCCGAAACGGCTTGACCAATTCTCATGAAATTTTGTGAGCATATTGAGTAGATATGAGAATCGAACAACATCTATTTTTCATCCCCCTAAATGGTAAGGGTCACCCATCCTTAAATTTTTTTCATGGCAAAACGACGTTTGCCGGGGCAGCTAGTAATATATATATATTTGAAATGTTCAAGTAACGCCCTTTTGTATGATACCAAACACGGCATATTTCTCTCATATTTATTTTTTAATACACTACTTTGCGTCGGCTTGAGGGAGCCACATTAGATTTAGTGACACGTCATATAGCCTATTATCAGCGGGCAATCAAGACGCTTCTAACGATACCTCATTTGTCTTATTCTGACTAGTATTTTCAGAAATAAGGATGGAACAAACAAACATACCATAGAAATACCACATTTATCCAATAAATACGGACAAAGTCACAAGAAAATGCTAATAATATATGTATTTTTGAAATGTACAAGTAACGCCCTTTCCAATGATACCAAACACGACATATTTATCTAAAATTTATTTTTTAATACAGTACTTTATGTCGGCTAGAGGGCGCCACATTAGATTCAGTGACACGTCATATAGCCTATAACCAGAAGACGATCATGACGCTCCTAGGGACACCTCATTTGTCCAGTTCTAATGAGTAGTTAAGGAGCTAAAAGGGAACAAATGAACATACATACATACATACATAGCCTATCAAAATCATAACCCTTCTTTGGCTTTGCCATAGTCGGGTAAAAATCCGACTTTGTCAAAGTCTGTGGGGATCTCCAATTAAAATTGACTCTAAATCAGACATAGATGGTTATATGTTATGTACTAAACTCATAAGTCTGAAATATTTTTTGCCTGATCAAAACGTTTCCTATTTTTGTTTTAAATTTTATCAAAAATCACAACCTACAAGAAAATATCCAAATGTGTGGATAGCATTTCGCATATTTTTGACTATACCTTAATAGTTGCTAGTGGGGAGAGGAGTTTTTATACAAAACCTATCTTCGATCAATAATATCTCAACCCAGATTGACAAACTTAGCAACTAAGTCAATTGAAAAATAAATTGCTGAAAACATCGACTTTGATAACCTTATAAAAGAGTTCACTTATGGAAAGGCCAGAAAGGTATTTTTTATAATAAATAATTGTTTTTTTGATAAATGCATATTGAATTTTATTATTTCCCTTTTTTCGTATGGGTTTTAATTGCAGTTGGAGGGCGCCGTAGAAATCTCGCCCAGGGCGCTGGTAGTGTTAAAACCGGCACTGCTGTTGCTCATAGGCGTCTCCTTAGGAGTGAGGTTTTAATTTACTATATTACTCTGGTCAAACGTTTCTGTATGTGGTAAGTTTGCAGTTTTCTTTCTCTTTCAAGTGTTTTTTTGCATAGTTTGTTTTCCCAAGATTTCATTTTTGTTGTTAGCGATGAAGTATCGATAAGTAAGTTAAGTTAAATACCAAAGACTACCATAAGCACCTTGTTAGATAGTCCATCGATGCCGATGATGTGGCGAATCTGATCTATTATCAGCTGTGCGCCGCAGACTGTCAGTGGCACAGCCTACGTGTTCTCGAACGACTACTCTCAAAACCCGTTGTCTCGAATTAAATTCTGATATGATCAAACGTGCAAGGCAATACCAAACAATGATGTATTATCATCATAGATAACAACTATTTATATAAGAATGAATCGCTGAAATGTATGTACGCACATAGCTTCCGATCGGATGCACCAAATTAAATAATTATTTTTATATGCGTTCGTTATTGTTAGGACAAGGTTTGTATACAAGAAAAAATAAAAGTAACGGGAAAACTCAATTTTTTACACTGTCTGTAGGAAGCTTAGACAGTTATATGAATATGGTGGTATGGAGTTCGCCGGATCAGCTAGTTTTTAATAACAAAAACATTCTTACCACCGACATTACTGCAGAACTTCTTTGCGTTGAGGTTCACTCAAGTTTCACTTGTCCTTGAATCTGCATTACTCATCACCGTGTTGAATCTGAAACGTAGTCAATGAAATTTACATAAACAATTGGCTTACTAATCATTTCCAACGTTAGTTAGTCCACTGTTGCTCATAGGCTTCTCCTTAGGAATAAGGTTTTGGTTTACTTATAGTAATAATATATTACTCTGGTCAAATGTTTCTTGTGGTAAGTTTGCAGTTCGCTTTCTCTTTAAGTGTTTTTTTGCATAGTTTGTTTTCCCAAGATATCATTTTTGTTGTTAGCGATGAAGTATCAATAAGTAAGTTAAGTTAAATACCAAAGACTACGATAAGCACCTTGTTAGATAGTCCATCGATGCCGATGATATGGCGAATCTGATCTATTATCAGCTGTGCACCGCAGCCTGTCAGTGGCACAGCCTGCGTGTTCTCCAACGACTACTCTGAAAACCCGTTGTCGCGACTTAAATTCTGATAGAAACAAGCGTGCAAGGCAATACCAACTAATGATGTATTATCATCATAGATAAAATAAATAAATAAATATTTCGGACATCTAACACACAACGCCATCTAGTCCCAAGCTAAGCAGTGCTTGTGTTATGGGTACTAGATAACTGATACAAATACATATATACTTTTTTTTTTGTAAATACATACATATTATACATAGAAAACACTCAAACTCCGTAACAAATATTTGTAGATCATACAAACATTTGATCCGACCCGGGAATTGAACCCGAGACCTCATGATCAGCAGTCGCACACGCCAACCGCGAGACTAACGAGGCAGTCAAGATAACATCTATTTATATAAGAATGAATCGCTGAAATGTATGTACGTATATAGCTTCCGATCGGATGCACCAAAATGAATAATTATTTTTATATGCGTTCGTTATTGTTAGGACAAGGTTTGTATACAAGAAAAAATAAAAGTAACGGGAAAAGTCAATTTTTTACACTGTCTGTAGGAAGCTTAGAGCGTACCACCATATTCATATAACTGATATGAATATGGTGGTATGGAGTTCGCCGCAGCAGCTAGTTTTTACCAACAAAAACATTCTTACCACCGACATTACTGCAGATCTTCTTTGCGTTGAGGTCCACTCAAGTTTCACTTGTCCTTGTGCATTACTCATCACCGTGTTGAATCTGAAACGTAGTAAATGAAACTTACAAAAATAATTGGTTTACTAATAATTTCCAATGTTAGTTAGTCCACTGTTCGTCATAGGCGTCTCCTTAGGAGTGAAGTTTTAGTTTACTATATTACTCTGGTTAAACGTTTCTGTATTTCGTAAGTTTGCAGCTTTCTTTCTCTTTGAAGTGTTTTTTTGCGTAGTTTGTTTTCCCAAGATTTCATTTTTGTTGTTAGCGATGAAGTATCAATAAATAAGTTAAGTTAAATACCAAAGACTACGATAAGTACCTTGTTAAATAGCCCATCGATGCCGATGATGTGGTGAATCTGATCTATTATCAGCTGTGCGCCGCAGCCTGGCAGTGGCACAGCCTACGTGTTCTCGAAGGACTACTCTGAAAACCCGTTGTCTCGAATTAAATTCTGATAGCAACAAGCGTACAAGGCAATACAAAATAACTGAGGAGCATATACTTGCCAAATTGACAGTACCTTAACAGTGCTAAGAATTGAAATGTGCTGCAAACTGAATTACGAATGGGTTAATTGTTTTGATAAACTGGTAGCTATGTGATTTTTTATTACACAATGCTTATTGAATTTTGAAAATAACATTGAATCTGGGACAAAATATAGTAGTATGATTAATTAAGTGCTTTCATTGATTAAAATTAACTAGAATGTCAATTAAATATTTAAGAAAATATACGGGCGAATAATCAGCAATTGTTACTAATAATAAAAGAAAATAAAATATAGGACATAAGCAGAAACGAGCTCACGTTTAGTATGAGAAGCAGGCAAGTCCATTTTGAAGAGCACATCTCTGTGATTCAGCCAGATTGTTGTTGATTTTGTCGTATAAAACCTCTTCAGGAAGTTGAATGCTTCATGGGGCTGGTTTTAGTTGCTTATTGCATTAGGAAGGCACCTCGTCACAACGACTCTATATGAAACAATGTACATATATCCAAATCTAAATTTATATGTCAAGAAATTTTTACACATTTATAATAAGATGTAAACACAAATATTAACTGTGTTAAGCTATGTAAACTACAATCACGTACAATTTTTAATACGTCTTTTTCTTAGTCTCGTGGTATGATTAATAAGAAAAAAGTTTCAGAACGTTGTGCACACCTGTCTTCGGCACATAGTTACCACACTCTGGCATCACTCTCGAGGCCGGTGACAAGCCCCAAGCCTACGCATGCGCGTGGCAACAGACACGTTCCCCCTTCATTTAAATGTCTGTTTACACCACGGAGCACATACAATGAGGAAAGGGCATAATTGGGGATAGGCCCCGTGACAAATACAGGTTTCAACGTCATAGCGCTTGACTTGGCTCATGATTGTAGACTGTCAACGTTAATCTTCTAGAATTGTATTTAACTATAGCAAACCTTTTTTTTTCCAGGTATAAAAAAGTTAAAGTTAAAGTGTTTTCTTCATCATGTAGAAACTACTCAGATAAATATTCTGATACCTTGAATGGCATCACATTTCATATATAAGTAATTTTATAGGCAAATTCTTAAAAAGTTCTAAAAAAATCTCTCAGTATTTTATTGAAATATAATTCAATTGATTCGTCACTAGATGGCAAAACTTTCTGTTATTTAAATTAAATTACAAAGGTTTAAAGAATTGAGTATAGATAATATATATTATAAGTAGATACGGACATATATTATGTTCCACATTCTTACCTAATCAATTTATATTATTCATCGAAGTATTTTTTTTGTATTTTTCATAATCATTTTGTGAACAGACTGACATTTATCGTCATCTATACTAGATCAAAAAGACATGGTCCTAATTTGAATTCAAATATTTTATCTAAATTAAATGAAAATTTAAATTAATAAAATTACAAATATACTTAGAAAGTATAAATGTCTACTCCGCTCAAAGCTCACTAGCATGTAGGTGCTCATATGTCAATTTATTGCAATTCAATTAATATTATTTTATTTGAATTGCAATAAATTGGCATATGATTTTTCTCATTAATCAATTACATTACATATTTTAAGTTTGTCAAGTTGTTTGTTAAAGTGTCAATTTATTAACATTATTTACTCTATTTTTTTTTGTATTACTATTTTATTTTTGTATGAACTATCTTGTGCATGATGTGGTTTTCTATAAATGCGAAAGTACATAACTTGTTAGTCTGTAATTAACAAGTTTTGTTTTTGTGTATTCCTCATTGTGAGATCCTTATGTTTATAAATAAGTATGACGTTATGTTCTGTTCATTAGTAAACCGATATTAAAAGTTCCATCTTTCCCTTTAATAGCGTTCAAAACACTTGGTTCAGGGATTTAAATGTGAAAATATTCGAAATGAATAAAATGTAATGGACCAAGTGCACCAACTCTAACAACAACGTAACTTTCAAATAAACAGAGATGGCAACCTGAGTTCACTTTCACAAATATTCTCAATTTATTGGCAGTATATAGGATTTTGTGATTGGCAATAAACTTTTAAGTTCATGATAATTAAGATTCCATTACATACACAGAGTATGACAAAGTTTTACGATAACATTTTTTGTTAACTTATTTTTATTTGGCAATTATAGTAGTCGTTTCATAACAATGTAACTTATCTAATACATACACAATTTAGTGCAATCACTTCTCGTTAAATTTCAATTTAGTACAAATACTCAGGTATCTTTTTTAAATAGGAACCTACAACTAATAAAATGTACATAGTAAATTGTATTTCGTAGTGCTTCTATTATCCGAAAGGTAAGAAACTTATTATGAATTAACAAAATGCTACCTAGGAGCAAAGACAGAGTGAATACTCTGTCTTTGCTCCTAGGTAGCATTTACACCTATTCAGGTGTCGCTACTGTAGACACAAGTACAATAAATAAACAGACATACAAACAAAATAGGAAAAGAAACATTAAAATTTTTTTTAAGTAATGTTTGTTGTGTGGGAACTCAATCGATTAAAATAATTGTGAATTTAATTTAACAGTGTTGGTATTTTGATTATCATATTATATACGGCAAAAAAAAATACGAATGCTTCAACCATAGCACTTCGTTAATAAGTAATTAACTATCAAAATTGTGTAAATAAGCATGATTATTCTATTAGGCTACAATATATCTTATCAAAAAGATTAAAATTGCAACAGTAATACTGCTTGATCACAGAGAAACAGCTCTATGCAAAGTTCACCAAGCTTTCGTTAGATGGCCCCGTGCGATAAAAATACAGACTATGGTTTCGTTACATTAAGGGCTATATATAGCCCCAATTTTTAAAGATCTCTACCGGTAAGTAAGTTAGCATTTAAAAGTGCTACATAATTGATGGTTAATTTTTGGAAAGCTACCGGAATGATGGTGCCCCAGTAGCTTTATTAAGATTAGAATAGATATTTGAAGATTAGATTAGATATTAGATATAAACGTTGGTCAAAACATGTTTTTAATGAAAATAAGATTATTGTAATGTTCTTCTCGTGTGGTGCCACTCAGTTATTTGCAAAATAATATAACAAATATCTAAAAGTATTTTTTTTCTATGATGTTTTTTGTACCAGTTACTTCTAGAAATACTTGCCATACGTAACATTTTTCATTGCTATCGTACTTCATACCAGGTACTTAATCACACTTCCTTAACAATTTTTTTTCTCCGATGTGAGAAATGAGGTGTCCGATGTTGGAAATAGAAATTTTAAAATTTATTTTATGAGGATTATATATTACTAGCTGATTGGGCGAACTTCGTATTGCCATATTTACATATATGTCTTAGCTTTCAGGTGCGGACCTTACTAACGACTTAACTTTTATTTTTTCTTGTACACAAACCTTGTCCTTAAATGTGTTTTTATTCTTGTATGTAATTATGTTTTTAGTTTTTTATGATTTATTTTTTATTAGTTTAGTTTAGCAGATTATGAGTACTGCCAGGTTCTTACAGTGCGAGAACTTTTATCATCAATCTTTTAATAAAACAGCATGCTTTATTACAATATGATTCTAAATCTAAATCAAACAAAAATGCAGAAGCAACGCAGTTTATGAGGGATTATTTTGGCCAAAGACATCAGTTATGCGTAGGATTTTCCCATTCTTAGAGTCTTATTTATATGATAAAATAAATAAAGCCATTTGTATTTACTGCCTAAATAAGCAAAACCTTAAATCAGCCGCATCACAGTGGTTGGAAAGCCTGTTTTAGCCTGTATAGTGAAAGACAAAACAGTCACTATTAAATAGTCAGGTTCTAACAGGTTTTTGCACAATTCCACTTTCTCACTACACATACAACTAACCTTTATTCACCCTCTGACACACACACATTCATTCCTGCAGTTAACACACCCAGAGGACCACTACATTACCTTAGTTTCAAGTAATTGTCTTGTGTTGTTTCTTTCTCATTTTTCAAAATTAATTCAAACTTAAAGTTAACATGAATAAATAGGATTATAGACTGGAACTATATTATAAGCTGTAGTTAATGTACATGGCTGATAGGAATAGGCGCCGTATGATGAAGCACAGGTTTTCAATTTAGTTCAGCAGCAGAGGCTAATAAGACACAATTGGTACATTGTAATCATGCATTTTTAAAACTTGTGAAATTGTTAACACTTTTATGGGTCAATAATTATTATTATTAATACTATGTTATTCTTTAAGTATATAAAAAAATTACAAAAATACACTTCAATTTTAATTCTTTCTATAGAAGATGTACAAACAAATTAAAAATGTTTTCGCCTTGTTTATCATAAAACCATTGTGTTATTTTTGCAACCGCAGTTCTCTAATTGCGCAATTGAACTTTTATGTTAAAATTTTAATAAACCTAGCTAAACCAAATAGTTAGAAAAAAAGAAGGAAATCCTACAGAATGTATCATACACTACTTATATATTTTACATTCAAGAGCGCCAACATATTGTAGCAGATCTGCGTAGCGGTGTACAACATAAGATATTGTTCCGAAATATGTCTCTTCAGGCTTCACTGAAACCCTAAGATTCATCTAGTAACACATTATAGTGCGCTGTGTTCATATCACAATATGAATACCCACTCAATTTATAAAGCTACTTCAACACCTGCGTGTTGGTAGGCTTCCAAAAATAGTAAAAATAAAAAACAAGGGAACTGACGAAGTAAGAGAATTTACGGCTTATATACTCCTCGACGTACGGAAACTAGAGCGTGAGTTAAATTATCGAACAGAGCCATCTAGGGAAAGACTAGTAAACGGGGTCTCATTATTAAATTAAATGTTAAGACTACTTCTTTGTAACATAGTTATACTTTGCTATAATTTATTGCATTCCAATTATTTGTTTGTTTATAGAATATAACTGCATCGTCTCTTTACGGAACATAATAAAATTATTGTTTTTAAATTAGAGAGGTTGACACATTTCTAGTAATTCAATTAAACAGGTTGATTTACAAAATGTGTGGATCTGAATCTGAACGCTGTAGGTATTCATGGCATTCCAGAATAACAAGAAATCCTTGTTTAAGCATTATTGAGAAGAATTTTCAAGTTTCTTTACAAATAACTGAAGAAAAACAAGCAACATTCTAATATCATTTTTTCTAACAAAAGCTTACTGTTACTTTTTCAAACTTTTTTTGAAACTGTTACTTGTTAAACAAAGTTAAACATTCATCATTCACCGTTCATTTGGTTAGTAAATCTAACTACATGAATCACTTTGACATACTATATAAATTGGATACATTACAATAACTGTACGTTTGAGTTCGTATCGTGGGGCTTTATTTTGAATGAAAAAACAAACCGAATGAGTAAGAATGAAATAATAAATATAAACAAACGCAAATAAACGAACACATTCTTGGAACAAACGTGAGTTGGAGAGACTATTTTAGTAAAAATATATAATTTGACAACAATAATTACGATGAATTTGTGATGTCACGGTCGGAGGATGTCTTAAAGCACTTGTTCAAATTTTTTTGAAACCTACCCACACGCAAGTGTTGAAACTATACTAATATATAAAGCTGAAGAGTTTGTTTGTTTGTTTGTTTGAACACGCTAATCTCAGGAACCACTAGTCCGATTTGAAAAATTCTTTCGGTGTTGGATAGTCCATTTATTGAGGAAGGCTATAGGGTATATATTATCACGCTACTACTAATAGGAGCGGAGCAACAATAAAGAATGTTTCAAAAACGGGGGAAATTTTCACGCTACGGGCAATATAAGGCGCAAACGAAGTTGCGTGGGTCAGCTAGTTAGCTACATAATTACTAATATACTTTATTAATTTGTTAATTTATTTGTTAAAAAATACATGTTACTTACAAAAAGAAATGAATAAAGATCAGTACGATAGAAATGAGTATTCAAAGAATTAATTTGTTTAAATGCAACAGTAGGGAATAAGATAAAATGTTGTTTACTTCCATATTAGAGACTCTTTAAACTTAATATCTTATAATGTATATTTATTATACACACTATCTCGCATTTCACAGTTCTCTTCTCGTAGTTTGATTTACCCTTTATTACAAGAACAATCTCGCCTTTTTATAAACAATACTTGAATTTGGCATATCATCAAACCAGATTGATAATCTTAAGCAACTAAGTATTTTTGTTACCGGTTTTAAATAATATCTTTGTTTTTTTGGTGATACATCTTATTTTTATGAGATACTCCAGATATGGGCTTACCAGCGAGTTATAGGAATAATAAATTGTATTTCGTACTTTCAAAGGGAGGCGTTCCATAATTCTGCTATATATATATAATGTTACTTCATTTTTTTTGAGTACCAGCGAAGCTGTATGTAAATAGTTGAAAGAAATATCTCATGCTGGTCGCTAAGCAATCTGTTACAATCTGTTTACGCTGCAAAATCTCCGAACTCTCACCTTCTAGCTGTAAAGTCTGACGTGTGAAATAACAGCAGAAATAGCGCTACGGACAATAGGAGACGCAAACGAGGTAACGTGGGTCAGCTAGTTTAATTATTAAAGCTACTGAGGCACCATCATGCCGGTAGCTTTCCAAAAATTTTATAGTTGAAAAGTAGGCGTGTCAGCCTACTTTTCAATCTATCAGCAGTGACGAGCTAAGGGAGCGAGACTATATATAGCACTCGTTGTAACGAAACCATAGTCTGTATTTTTTTCGCACGGGGCCATCTAGCGAAAGCGTGGTAAACTTTGCAATTTCCTGTATTTCATTAATTTTTCAAATGGTTTCTTAATAATAGAGTAGTATTTTTGTCTCATTTTCTTTTTTTTATCTCTTTATTATTGTACTAATAGCGAACCAAGTATATTATTGAATAATCATTAAAATATATTTTTTTATTTATATTTAATCACTCACACGTTCTGTGAGTGACTAAAATATTTCCAATGACTTTGTTAAGTTTAATAAAAAAAGGGAAAACCTTTACAGTAATAGGAGGTCTACATTGTTTAATTTTTCTTATTAAATACACACTATTGTTTAGTTTTAATGTGTTTATTTTATTTGTGTACAGCAGCGCCACCTGCGCTCTGTACGGCTTTACTCTGCCGTAACATTCCTGTTAAATCACAATTAGTTTCTTATTAGTCCATTGAAAAGTTACAATTAAAGTTGCGTTTCTCATAGAACGTAATTTTAGTTTTTAGACATGAAGTAAGTGTTAATGTAAAGTTAAATTCAAGGTTGTGGGGTTGCAAATTGCGTCCTCTGAGAAATGCAAAGAGAGTACGTACATTTCATTCAATGCAGATTTTTATTTCCAAAGTGTACTTAAGATTGAGAATCAAACCAAAACTGTCTATTTGAGCCAGGTGACCCATGGGATGAGATTGTACTAAATTATGTATTGAATGCTATACTACTGCTGTGATAATAGTACTACTTCATTAATGTTATAATTGTATCTCTTTATCACTAATACTGTGTCTGTAAAATTTGTTCACGAAAGTATGTGATGTACCATAGCTAATATAATATTCACAACAAGTAGCTACTAAATTTAATTCGATGTAAGTCTCTAACTCACACTTAGCCAGGGTGGAGATGGTATTTACCCTCTCATGAGAGGAGAACCGAGCCCATTATTATGGGTAGTCGATGAAATTATGATGAAAACGACGTAGTGAAAGAACCCAGGCGCAAATGTACGTGACCTGTTTATATCTGTCCGAGTATCACTACCCGTCATGGGTTTGCATGACTTAGTCCTACTAATATTATAAATGCGAAAGTTTGTAAGGATGGATGGATGTTTGGATGTTTGTTACTCTTTCACGCAAAAACTACTGAACGGATTTGGATGAAACTTTACAGTAATATAGCTTATACATCAGAATAGCACATAGGCTACTATTTGCCGCGATAACCGACATATACGCGGGTGGAGCCGCGGGCAACAACTAGTACTATATAAATGCGAAAGTTTGTAAGGATGGATGGATGTTTGGATGGATGTTTGTTACTCTTTCACGCACAAACTACTGAACGGATTTGGATGAAACTTTACAGTAATATAGCTTATACATCAGAACAACACATAGGCTACTATTTGCCGCGATAACCGACATATACGCGGGCGGAGCTGCGGGCAACAACTAGTTATAAATAAATTACCAACTATTAATAACTACTTCACGGAATGTATAAGTACTTTGCACTAACTTGAAAAGAGTTTTAAAAAGATAAATAAAACGATAATCTGTATTCATGCATTGATGAGGGAAAAACATTAACTATTGTTTAACAGATTTAGAGCGGTTTCATACTACGTCTGTTCATAATGCGAGACATTTAAGTTTAATTGGGAGTTTAATTTCTTTGTTATATTTAGAGGCTTGGTGTTTTGTGTCCTTCCACGGCACTAAACAGCAAACCTCTGCCGTGCGACGAGATTTCGCTAAGAAACCGTCTGACGCACAACGTACTCACGCATGCGCACTACTACTAGAAATTTCCCGTCTGTCCCTACAAGCGTATAATAATACAGGTTATAAATAATCATATATTTTAGTATTATTTTACAAATAAAAATATTTATAGATAATATGCTATGTACCTAAAATGCATTGAGATTGTTTGTAACTCAATTTTAAGTTTTATTTTATTAAGTAAATATTTTGTTTGATTTGTTAGTTATCGTTGGGAGTAGAGTCTCATCTGTAAATACGATAAAACATCAAAATATCCTAACTTCTACCTTATGTTTTAATATTAAAATTAATGTATTGACAAGATTTGCATTAAAACTCTTTTAAAAAGTATAAAAAAAATGCTCTACGCCCTTGGTGGGATTCGAACCCACGATCCCCGGCGTCGCCACGCCGATGCCTTGTCCACTAGGCCACAAGGGGTACTTATAAAAATAGCGTATTCGGCCATTGCTATCTAGCAGCAAATAAACAAAACCTCCAATAAATTCATCCCAGGTGGTGATGCTCACTACATTCCTAAAAGTATCATCGAGTTCCACTACTACTACAGTTACCAGTTAAAACTGCATCCCGAAAAGTATACATACATATTTTTTTAAGAAAATACTTTGGAACTCCATATGTTATACCTGTAAGAAGGCTTTGAATCTGCTTTAAAAGTCTTGCTAATTTCGAAAAAGTTAGGTTCTTATGATACATTAAGTAAATAGAGCGTTTGTACCACAAAAACGACAGTTTCAGAATGTTTCTCCTGGTATTTTCATTTCCACAAGTAATTTTTATCTCCTTCATTTCTTTTATCTTGTCTGTCAATAGTTCACTGGTAAAATACGTTTATAAAGTACTGGCCAATTTAATCAAGAAAAATATCTATTATTAACATTATCTTAATAGTACTGCTATATTAACATATATGTCTCAGTTTCCCGTCACAAACAAAAAACAAGACTATTCCCGTTATTTTTTAATTTACATTTTTCTTTTTTTTTCTTTACTTTTACACAAACTTTGTCCTAACAATAACGAAAACATAAAAAATAATTATTTAATTCTGTGCAGCCGATCATAGGTCATCATCACCCTATCGCAGTCCACTGCTAGACATAGGCCTCTCCAATTGCGCGCCACTTGGTTCGATCCTCGGCTTCTCGCATCCAGCTCCCGCTAGCCGTATTGCGCAGATCATCACTCCACCTGGCCTGTGGACGTCCCTCACTACTCTTGCCGAGACGCGGTCTCCACTCAAGAACCCGTCTACCTCAAAGGTAATTAGTTCTGCGGCTAATATGGCCAGCCCACTGTCACTTCAGCTTGCTTGGGATCGACGACGAAAAGACCCGACGTAGTTTCCCAAACGCTGCCCAACCCAGCTGATTTCTCCTATTCACCTCGTCCTCGAAGTTGTTGATCAGTAGTTATGCGCGTACATACATTTCGGTGATTCATTTTATATATATAGAAGATGTAATGCGGATGCTGATAAGGTCGTATTAATCTATACAAATAAATAAAATTGGAGTGTCTGTTTGTAATATTAAAATAACCACTTTTCACTGAATGCATATGTATGTATACACGGTAAATATACCAAAAATGTAGTTATTTTTTTTTTGTCTGGCTGTTTGTCCATCTGTTTGTCTGTCAGTCTGTCAGTCTGTCAGTCTGTCTGTCTGTCCGTCTGTCTGTCTGTCTGTTCCGGGTAATGTCTGAAACAGTTGGATGGACTTTCACTGGCAGGTAACTGATGATCCAGATTTTATTAGACTAACTTTGTTCCGCGGCGTTACTCGCAGTACAACAAAAAACAACAACAACAAAAAAAAATAAAAAAGAAAATCAGTTTAGTTAACTAAATAACTAATGTTTAAATTTTGCCTTCATTCGTAGCTTGAGTCTACGAAATAGTCTACAGATCTACAGTCGATCTACGGTTTGCGTAGCAGTCTACGACATTTATTCAATTATGTCAAAATAGTCAATTTTTATTTATTTATTGTATGAAAAACACCTTGTAGTTTCTTTAAATTTCTGAAATCTAGATTTAATTAATCGCTTCCGTAAACGCGTGGGTAACTCCAAAAAACTAGCGACTTCCAGACAAACATCGGGACAGGTGAATCTAAATAAAAGTTTGTAATATATTAAATAATATAAAATCACTGGGCATAGCGTAAACTAGGATGACTGGATAGAAACACGGGCCAATTATTTTTATTTTCAAGTTTTTAATTGCCTTACATAGTGCTTCTCATCTGTATTTTAGTATTCAAATCCTTTCATTTGATACCCATACCCATATAGTGGTAGTCTTTGAGAAAATGTGTAAACCACCGTTTTGTTGCGGCAGCCATCTTGCATTTTCATTTTTTATAGTGAACTGTGTTCTACTAGTCAAGTGCTTTTATTTGAGAGTCATATTGAGGTAGTCGTGATAAAATTTTGTAAACCACTATTTTGTAGCGGCGGTCATCTTAGATTTGCAATAAAACAGAATTCATTTAATACATTCAACGCCATGTCGGATAATGCTAGTCGACACTTAATCTTCCCGATGAGCCACAAAAAATATTTTAAAATGATAACAAATAAATAAACAGCCAGGTCAAGCTAAATAAATCCGATTAAAACATTTGTAGTGTCTTTTTTTGCTTTGTTTTATTAAATATTAAATTAACTTACAAATAGTTGTACACCTTGTGATAAAATTAAAAATAACTTCAAGATTCCAGATTTTTATGAAAAAGGTTATTGATGTTTTGTGAGTTACGTCTATACAAAATTGTTTCATTTTTAAAAGTAATGAACGTCATACGGTATCTCTCAGATTAGACGAACTTAGATGTTATATTTATCTATAATGCCTTTAAATCATAGCTAATGATGTATTCTGTATGTGATTCTATGATGATGACCGATTTTATAATAAGAACGTGGTGTAGGAATCAAACACAGATACAATTCCTACCTTAGTAGCACAACAGAAGATACGGTGGTGGTAATAAGTTCATCAGTACAACAGGTGAAAACAACAGCTTCCAACGAACTAGTTCCATTGTAAGTTTTTCAATTTAACTTTAGCCGATTTTTTTACATAATTTCACAATCTCAATAAGATGCTTTTAACTTTTTAAAAGTAATCAATAATATTTTTGTTTACAGTACTAACAAAATAACAATTCACTTAGCAACTCGACTCATAGACATTGATTACAAGCTGGTTGACGTTTAAACCTATGTATTAAACGCGTAAAGCAAAAACTTTATACCCGTTTGACGAAAATAAAGTATGAAATTAGTCGCAGTTTAAATCTATATGGAGAAGGAGTGCATTAATCATGATTTCATGATGTGAGTACTGTAATGTTTCACCCACATATAAACAGACACCAGGTAATATTTTTGCTTGTTTTTTTTCAAATAGTTTAATTCGCACTAATAAACCACTGTTCAATTTTCTATTTAAAAAAAAACATTAATGGTATTATTTGATTTATGGTTAATATGATGGTGCTGACTGCCTCGTTGGTCTAGCGGTTGGCGTGTGCGACTGCTGATCGTGAGGTCTCGGGTTCGATTCCCGGGTCGGACCAAATGTTTGTATGATCTACAAATATTTGTTTCGAAGTTTGGGTGTTTTCTATGTATAATATGTATGTATTTACAAAAAAAAAAAAGTATATATGTATTTGTATCAGTTATCTAGTACCCATAACACAAGCTCTGCTTAGCTTGGGACTAGATGGCGTTGTGTGTTAGATGTCCGAAATATTTATTTATTTATTTATTATTATTATTAACACATTTATTTATTTTACCTTTTAGCAAATTTATTGTAAGATAAACTCATGAAAAGCGCAGTAAAGAGAATAATCAAATCAATTAATAGCTTTGCTTAGCATAATTTTATATATGTTATGACATACATATTACAATATATATACAATACATAATACAAGCATTCAAAATTTTGTATGCTTGTAAGTATCATTTGCGAGTTTAAGATTTTATAAAACTTGTCAAACAAAAAAGGCCTTATCACGAAATGTACGCAACTAGCTGTTACCCGCTCGAGTACCAGGAGAACATATCTAACTAAGAGGTTCTCACGTCAATCGTAGAAGGCAGGCAAAAGACTCGTAGTACTGAAGTTACTCGTAGTAGAGAAACATACAACGATACTTCTGGTGTTAAAAGGACCAATGAACATCCTTTAAATGGTTGTTTCAAAACAATAATAAACTCGCAGTGTCTTACTTTTTCAAGATTTTATTACATAAATTAATAGTTAAAGTTAAAGATTAAACATTTCAAAAATGATATAAAAAACATTAAACAAATGTTATAAATTTTTTTCACAATTTAATTTTATATTTCCTTTCGTCTAAATAATTTCTTATTATGGTTATTTATGTTCCACCCGTGTCTCCGCCCGTGTGCATGTTGGTTATCGCGGTAAAGAGCGGCCAATGTCCTTTCTCTAAGAGTCAAAAACTTCAAATGACCACGACAAAGGTCATTGAAATCAGTGCAGCGTTTAAATCGTGACAGACACACGTGTACAGAGTTCCTTTCGTATTTATTAATTTAATTATACGAAGATTTTAATCACTTTTTGATGATTAACACGATTGATGATGGTAAAGATTTGATCATTAGTTGTTTTATTTTTATACTAGCTGACCCGGCAAACCTTGTACTGCCAAATTTACATACTTATCTCAGTTTCCCACAGGCAGTGTTCAGTCGTGGACAAAAAAAAAGGTTTTTTCCATTATCTTTTAATTTTTCTTGTACACAAACCTTAGGTTCATTCTCAGTAAATCCATTGGCCGGATCTATGATGGATCTAGTGTGATTTTTTTTCTCATTAGTTCTTGATTTCAACGTTTCAAAATATGAATGTACCGTACTTACATGCGTAACACAAATGCACACGAATATTTTACTAAAGGAAAGGAATAGCAAAAAGACCAAAATCTCTCCGGCGGGGAATCGAACCCCGGTCTCCCGCGTGACAGGCGGGGATACTGACCACTATACTACCGAAGACTTGCTTCTATAGAGCAAAATTATTATTCTTATGTCAATCATGTAGCATGTGAAGTTAATTGATCAGGTCAAATAAGGTTAGTTTTAAAGCTTATTTTATAAATAAATAATGGTTATTTATGTTTAATTATAAATAAAAGTAACAATAACCACGTTTAACGAAAAATTGAAAAAAAAATCTACATACGCTACGGACTTCGTAGCTCTGAGAAATTAACATTACGTAGGCTTCGTAGCATCAAGCCTTGTGAAAACCACAAACACATTATAAAGTCAAATGTGGTTTTTTTAGTCACTGACATAAATTGTAGCTAGAAACAATATCGCTCTCATGTTATTATATTTACAGACTGCATAATGTTTCTCATAATCAAACCAACAAAGATATTTCTTAATTAGTAAGTATATATTAACTATTAATAAAACTATAAAAACCATCATAAGTATCTCTGCCAAAATCAGGAACAGAGGAAACGAGATTATTGGTACTAATTTTATGCTTCTGCGATAGATAATAAATTTTAGGTACCAGTTGTAAATAATGTTTCACTCTTTGCCGAAAAAAAAAACAATTAAAACAATATTTAAAAAAAAGAGTGAATTTGAGTAGAGAGAGTAGAGATACTATTGGTTTCACTTTATTGAAACTGATAATATAGATAAAAAAAGCCTTTCTATATTCTAATACACTATCAGAGTTAAACTTTAACAGCCTGCCATCTGTTGGGTGGAAATAAGACCAACTCAGCGTTTCAGGGCCAAGTTTGTTGATATGTTGATACTAAGCACCGTGTTATAGTTCGTACAATATCCGAATGAGGGCATTTTTAAGGTTTGAGAATAATACAGTATCTTCTGTACTTTTTATATTTTAAATACAAATAGTTATTTTATTTTCATGTATGGGCCAACATGACTCTACTTTGCTTGATAGAAAGCATAAGCAAAATCCAAGAGTAGTGGGCATCCATAGTTTATACTCTAACAAATTTCAAAATTATAATATTACATTAGTATGAATGAAATGGTTTTTCTTTTCATAAATATAAGTACTTCAAAGTAAAAAAATCTGTATATATAAACTTCAATGAACTTTATTACAAAAAGAGTTTCCAAAACGTTTCATGTCAATGGCCAGTGTTGATAAGAATCCTTTGTTGATATTTATATCATAAACTAGCTGTGCTCGCTACTTCGTTTACTTGACATTTGGATTTTCAAGTTATTTAAAATTTTTCACTTCAAACTTTCCCTGGACTACGACAAACATTTCAAAGCCAAAAAGTCAGGTAAATCGACCCAGCCGTTCTCGAGGTTTAGAGAGACAAACGAATAGCAATTGACTTTATATATTAAGAAGAACAAGATGAACATTGTCAATCACTATTACACTCTTTGTAATCGCCTGACAACAATTGTAAATTTTAAAATTAAAAATCAGCTTAACTTACTTGAAACCTGGCACCAATTTGTTGGCAGCCTTTGCCATCACCTGTGCTGTTTCGGTAAACATGTTATCAACGTTATCTTCTTTTATCTTCTTTTTTGATCATATATTTCTATGGTAGTTCTAATTGGATTGTGTCTTTATTTGTTGATTCAAGTTTCAACTATTGAATCAATAGTTACTTAAAATACGTAGACATAGGAGTCGATATAAATATATGAAAAAACAACAGCGTAGGTAGGTGAGATACAGTATGAAGTTAGTATGCCACCGTATTATTGTTTTTAGTTAATGGTATAAACATATTAAAACACAAAGGATTTTTAATGACGTGTTGTAAAAAATATTGTATTGCTCATTAGGAATATTTGTAATGAGGAAAACAAGACCTTATGTATATTAAAGTGTTTCGTTGTAGGAGACGAAGTAACGTGAGACATCAAACAGCAATTCTGTTAAGGTGTGGACAGCCTCGGGCAACTCTAGATGCTTTGAAGAACTTGAAATAACCCCCTTTAGTGAATATGAGGGAACAGTATCTCTGGAGGACATGCCACTGTACTAGTGGTAAGAGAATATCAACTAGAGTAATGTTGTGAATAGATACATAAACAAAATGAACAAAACCTAGTTTATGTGGGACAATATTAATGAGCACAAATCTCTGCAATGTATGCAAAATTGAAAAACATTATAATGTTTGTAGATAGTACCTGTCAAATTTAAATTTATTACATCGAGCCCTTGTGGCCTAATGGATAAGGCATCAGCCTCCTAAGCTGAGGATTGTGGGTTCGAGTCCCACCAAGGGTGTTCTCTTTTGCTTTACATTTTTAATAATTTGATGTTTTTAGCAAGATTATTTTATATGCATGTGTATTAGCATGTAAAAATACGACAACTTAAATAAAATTGGTCTTAAAAAACTAAAGAGTGCTTAAATGAGCTTTAGATTTTGTTAGAACATGGCCCTGTTACAGACCGATGACGGTTTCAGATAAGTTCCGAATAGTTTATCTGAAAAATTATTTGTGACAATTTATGTGGTAACAGGTAAAATTATCTGTCCGATAAGCTACCCAAAACAGATCTGTCTTCGGTGAAACAGGACCTAAGAGTTTTATCTTCTTCAAGATTGTGATGCAGTTTAGCACCTTTTCTCTACAGGACTATCTTATGTAGATAATGTGGCTTTAAAAATGAAAAACACGAATGAAATTTAATACAAGTAGGTATTTTTTTGTAAGTCATGCCGACGTCTATAGGACTATCCTGTTAACTTCTCGTAAGGTGGAGATAACCCCCTGTATCACATAGTGTGTGAGAATAAGTAGGGAGGTAATGTGTTTTCCTATGTTTTACTCGTCCGGACTAAGCGTCAATGTTGTTATGTGTATCATGGTAAGCTAGTGAGAGTCGAAATACTTCTAGAATAGGCATATTGATTTTTCAATTGCAGTGGTTTACAACGAATGTATCAGTTTTATTTACTTTGTAAAATATAAACAACCCAGTACATTATAAATTATGTACACTGTGTTGCCTACCTACATAAACAAAGAAACTAAAAACTATGCAAATTTGGACTAAAATCTAATTTAATCTAATCATATTATATAATTTAAAATACAAACTGCATCGTACCTATTTACTTTGAGGATGGTGACCACCACTCCTGGATTCTGCTCGTGATTTCCACCAGGCAGAGCACAGTCATTTTGACAGCTAAAATATTTTAAAAATTACAAAATTAAAGTAAAATTTATCCATAGTATGCATGTGTATATTTCAGAAAATCTTGTAAATTATACATATTTCGCGTTCATTTGACGGCAATAAGCTTCGCACTCTAACTGCGATCGGTAAAATATGGGCGTTTTTATCCGCACCTGTACCAGGAACTCATCAACAAATGGAGTTAATATCAGTATCTGATTCACGTGTAGAAGCAGGATGACGCCAAAGAGTGAATAGGAGCATGTGTATTTTACATTTGATTGGTGCATTAACGAAGTCTCGTACCCTCCCTGATGAGTGTATTGATGTACACCCTACTTTTCACAATATCACCTTTCTGTACCGTTTCTCAACTAGTCGAGAACCAAGACAAAAATAATTTCGTAGACATAAATAAATTTTCAATATTATATTTCTAGTTACTTTCGCTGTGTTACATTATGGTTTTCATTATTTTTATAGAATGAAGTCAAGGCAATATTTTCACAATCAAACTTATATTCTACATTGGCTACCATAACTGAAACAACTAGCTTGTTAGTAATTATTGTCAATTACATTACCTTGTCCAACAAAACCGAAATTTAAGAAATATCACGGCTAACCGACCTTATACTTAATACTTACGTATACTTATACTTATGTTTATATATTACATATATAAGAGACTGAACTATTACTATAGCCTTTACTCCTACATTATCAAAAACTGGTTCACTTCTACTTAGCAACTAGGATTAAAATGTTAGACCACAAAATGTGGGTATTCGATACAATCGAAGCGGTCGCTTACGTCTAATTCACGTAACGTCTAGTAGGTTCAGTTGGTCTAATTCCTTTAACGTCTGATTCCCCGACTACGATTTAAAGAAATTTATGTATTTATAGGAAGAGGCATTTTTAAATTAAACTCGTTATGTTTAATGATTTCATAGATAGGTTAAATAAACTATTGATATGAAAAGTTAGTGAGAAAAAATATGCGCTATAATTTACTATCATTGTAAATCACACCATAAGACACGGAGATAAAAGTGACTGATGTGCAGGGTCTATAACGTGAACAAACTTGTAGATCCAGTGTAACCTTTTGACATTTTATGGTATCCTAATCATGCTAAAGACTCCTGACTCCTGACAAGCTGGTGAAAAAGAACTATGCTGTATCTCCCACTGTCTTTGCAAATCAATAACTTTAAGTCAACGGATGTAGGCATCCCCCACGTGCTACGATGTACACAAACCTGTTGATTCAGTACCAATTCCTTGTGTTTTATGATCTCCCAATAACAAAGACACTGGTTGCTTGATCTGTGCACTCATAAAACATCCATTCTTAAAAGTTATTAACCGACTTCAAAAAGGAGGTGGTTTCTCAATTCGACCGTATATATATATATATATTTATATGTTCTCATTTGATTGTGGTTCTAATTACCAATTAGCGTCTCAGCCGTGCAATGCCACCGGATGAAACTAGTCTTAACAAGTACAATTTTAACAAAAATGAAACCGACTTCAAGGTTCGACTCGATTTCTCTAAGATGCCATCATCAGATATTAATGTCTATCATGGTACCACCGTTGGGACATCTCCTTTCTATTAAAAAAAGAATTATCGAAATCGGTTCATAAACGACGAAGTTATGCCCGAACACATAAATTGTGCAATAGTGGAATACAAGAGTGGTTACCATCTGCATGGTCGCACACACTATAACAGCATGAACTTCAATAATCGACGTCACAGCATCGTGAGGTCATGTATTGTGACGTCAGAAAACGCATAGACTAACTCTTTCGGTCTATGATATCCGAATCGCCATTTCCTTGCAACACATAACTATTGATCTATAACTGCATCAACTGTGTGTGAGTAGACCCGAGACATGTCCTCTCTTTCTAACCTAGTGTGTCTGACTGCATATCCTTAAAGTCATGGTCCTTTAGTGACTGCAAGCTATTAATAGTGCACATATTTTCAATCATATTCAGGCTACTTCGTTATATAATGTAGTAGATAGTTCATTCTCGATAATAGATTTAGCTAAACACGTATATTAGAGTGGGTCAAAAAACTTTTTTTTTAAATTTTGGATTCTAATAGCTGTAATTCAGTGCCAGTTAGTGTTGATAAACTATGTGTAAAATATTATTTAAATCTGATCAGAGTAATGTAAACTGCCTTCGGATTATGTTCAAAATTTCAAAAATGTTCATAAGTAAGCTCATTTTTCAATTAATTGCTAAGATTCTTGAACATTACTATCACCTTGAAAACTGCTTATATTAGGATATATAACGTACAAATAACATCGAAAACGTAAACAAAGTACCTACTTGAGTGTAAATGTTAATACTTTAAGTTTCTTGTTTTAGTTGTTTAGTTGCACTACACTTAGAAGAAACGTGTGCGTACTGTGATATTTTAAACTAGCTGACCCGGTGAACTTTGTACCGCCATATTTACTTTTCAGTCTCAGCTTCCCATAGGCAGCGTACAGCCAAAGATATTACGGAAATAATAAAACACTATCTTAAAAGAATAATAGTTTACAATGCAACATAAGAATACTAATTTTGCTGTATAGAAGCAAGTCTTCGGTAGTATAGTGGTCAGTATCCCCGCCTGTCACGCGGGAGACCGGGGTTCGATTCCCCGCCGGAGAGATTTTGGTCTTTTTGCTATTCTTTTCCTTTACGAAATTATTCGTATGCATTTGTGTTACGCATGTAAGTACGGTACATTCATATTTTGAATCAAGAACTAATGAGAAAAATTAATGTCACTAGATCCATCATGGATTTGGCCAATGGATCTACTGAGAATGAACCCAAGGTTTGTGTACAAGAAAAATTAAAAGATAACAGGAAAAGTCTTTTTTTTTTGTCCGCGACTATACACTGCCTGTGGGAAACTGAGACAGATACTTAAATTTGGCGGTACGAAGTTTGTCGGGTCAGCTAGTATAAAAATAAAACAACTAATGATCAAATCTTTACCATCATCAAAAACGTGATTAAAACCTTCGTATAATTAAATTAATAAATACAAAACTAACTTTGTGCTCGTGTCTGTCACGCTTTCACGATTACAACGCTGCACTGATTTCAATGACATTTGTCGTGGACATTTAAAGTCCTCGATTATTAGAGAAAGGACATTGGCTCCTTTTTACCGCGATAACCAACATGCACACGGGCGGAGCCACGGGAGAAAGATAATAATAATAAGAAATTATTTTGACGAAAGAAAATTAAAAATAAATTGTGATGAAAAAAATATTTGTTAATTACAAAGTTTAGTGAAACATTTTATTGAAAAAGCGCTCACTTTTAAAAAGTTATTTTGGTTGTATTTCCTTGAACTATTATTAAATTTAATAAAATCTTGAAAAGTAAAATAGCCAATAGTAAAGTTTTATTTTGTAAAACCTCCTTGAAGTAGTTCAAGGAGGTTTTACAAAATAAAACTTACGTAGTTATTGGTTGTTTTTGATGTTTTTAGTTTTCTAATACACTAGTACGTAATAATAATAATACAAAAAAGAACCAAACTGTCGTACAGTTTGTGAATAATGACTAAACAAATAAAAAAAAACCTGTTTTTATGACATATTGCAAGTTTAAATTTGCCTGTTAGTTGGATTGGTAGGGGAGGACCTATTCTATGATCAGCAAGGTATCCTGATCTTACCCTGATGGATTATTACGTGTATGTGAGCCTGGTTTATGATGTTTTGCCTGTACCAAACATTCTAGGTTTAAGGATCCGCATTCTTAACGCCACAAGTGAAGTCAAAAACTCTTTGTCTAGTGGTGTTATAAAAACATAATTAAGAACAAGAATGCCTGCTTACATTAGAAATAGGGGCACACCCTCTGAAAATCGACTGTAAATTTTAGTTACCGGAAATAAATAAATTATTCCCGATCAAGTATTCATTAAGACATTTTTTAAGTTATTTAATTCTTTTGTGTCGCGTTGGATAGCTAATAAAACAAACTTAAACTATCACGCCAACAAATTTGGTAGGTAATTTTTTGGGTTGTTTGTTACGTATTCATCCCACTCAATCTGATCCCATTCTTATATCATCCCATATGCTTATTTCGTACTCGTCTACTACTACTATCACCCTCTAAAGGGATGGTTACCTATTACCAGTAATCCTGTTATCTAATAGACCATCAGATGTTCCAATCTACGTCATAGCCATAGCGAGTAGTAACTCATCATTATCATCTGTACAATAGAAGTGTAGACTACACTGAAACTTAGACTCGCTCATTGTGACTACTAAAACTGCTGCTGATATGATTTGAGCTGTCTGTGGCTTTTTTTTATTGGCCGTGATAAATAACCATCTAGTTATGGTTTTATTTATTATAGTGTCTATGAACTTATATTGAAATGTTTTTATTTTCTTCTTTCAACACTTAGCTTCATTGTAATAAACTTGAATTATTATAGTTGTACTTCAAACGCTAGGTCGGCCTCAAAACCAGCAGTTACATTAAATATACAAGAAACGGTGTGGAATAAGTTAACTTATGCAAGAAATTTTCTTACTATTACATTTGTTATGGTAAAATATTCATCATTCTATATTGTGTTATTGGAAGTAATCATATCTTGAATACACTAACTGATACGTGAAATTTAATATTTTTTGTTAACTAAGTAATAAATTTCACGTATCATCGTAAATTGTGGTTCAGAATAGGCTCCGTTACCGGCACCTGTACTAGGCTGTCATAAATACGGTGAAGTTAATATCAGTTACTCATTCTTCACGTGTCGAAGCAGGATGACCCGATTCACCCGAAGAATGAATAGGAAAATGTGCATTTCGATTGGTGCACGAACAAAGTCCCCAGACCCCTCTGCAAGGTACATGTGTATGTGTGTGCTCGGCGGATACACACACTAATTCGCAACAATAATAATCAGTCTTGTGCTGCCTGATACTAATTATTATTATATTTTAAAGCAACAGTCTAGTGCATGCTGCATGTATATCTTCCCGCTTCCTTCACTAAATCGTCTGACCACCTATATATTTGAGCTATAATGGTACATAATTTATAAAAAAATATTCAAAATATATCTAAAATACGGAAATATGTTTTATATATATATATATATGTGGGGTTGTGAACAAAGAAATGTCTTGAAAGTATTGTTTAATCTTTAATTAATTTAGCAGCGTCGTATAAATCGTCTTTGAGTCTTTTACTGTCAACTCACTCTGTCATCCGTGAGTTGCCACTCTAAATATTATATAAAATTTAAACTAATACCACACGGTCATCCTGCTTCTTCATCTGACCCAGATGAATCAGAATTATAGTTCGTCCATGGCTTCATAAGATCAGCAGAGCTAGTAGTGTTAATCGGACCTTCTCCCTGACCAACTTTCTTCACTGAATATCTGTCATTTCTCTTTTTCTGAACCACTTCATAAGGTCCCAAAAATTTAGAATGTAACTTACTCCCTTGAGTAAATTGCGTCTTTTTAATAGCTACTAGATCACCAATTTTGTATTGATTAGCTTCCTTTCGTTTTTTGTTATAACTTTTCAAATTCTCGTTCTGTATCTTTTGAATAGACCCCTTTGCTTTAGTTCTGAGTTCTAATCTACTTTCATTGTAATGTGCTATCCTTTCTTCCTCTATTAGTTTCCATATCTCATCTTCTTTGTTTCGCATAGGAACTCCAATTAATAATTCGAAAGGCGTCATGCCAATACTTCTCTGAAAAGTACCATTTAGAGCACATTGTACCTTTGTAACATGGCGATACCACTTCGTAGGATCATTAATACTGAGTTTACTTAGGACGTCTATGATTATCTGGTGAATTCGTTCAACCTGCCCATTTCCGCGAGGTTGTCCAGTCGTAATAGTGTAGTGAGCAATATTCTCTTCTTTACAGTAATTCTGGAACTCATTCGATGTGAAGGCGGCATTTCTGTCGGATATAATTCTTTGTGGTGTTCCGAACGTCTGTTGTTGTAATAGCAACTTACTCAGAGTCTCTTCAGTCGTTAGAGTCTTTACAGGGTAAATCCACGTAAATTTGGTGAATCCATCAACAACAGTCAGTATGTACTTGTAATTTTTATTTGTTGATGTAAGTGGGCCAAGATGGTCAATATGGAATGTGGACAGTGGCGTTTCTCCTTTATCTAATGGGTGTAAGTATCCTTCTTTCTTTCCTCTTTTATGTGATATCAATATGCATTCTACACAGTTATCTACTACTTTCTTAATTTTTCTTTTCAGATCTTGAACAAAATATTCTCGGTTAATCAATTCTTCAGTCTTACTCACACAAAAATGTCCTTTCTCGTGATTCTTTCGGATTATTTCATATTGCATCTTCTTTGGTACTACAACAAGCTTTCTTCCGTCTTTCTGCTTGATAAGTATACCGTTTTCTAGTGCATAATCTTCGTAAGGTTCTCTTTCCAGGATTCTTTTTATAATGTTAATTTGTGCATCTTGCTCTTGAGCTTTCTTGATACGGGCAGTAGTTTCGGTAAGTAGGAGACAAATTGGGTTTCGACTTAATGCGTCTGCGTGTTTCATCCGTAAGCCTGGTCTGTGTTCAATTTTATAGTCGTATTCTTCTAGCAGAAGGGCCCATCGAGCAACACGTGGCGGCAAATCCTTCTTTTGTAAAGTCATAGTCAGTGCGGCACAATCGGTTACAATCTTAAAGTGGATTCCGAGTAGATAGACTCGGAATTTCTTTACAGCTTCTGCAATGGCCAAGATTTCAAGGTAATAACTGTGATATTTCTCTTCAGTTGGCGACGTTTTTTTGCTCATAAAGTGAGTTGGATGCATCTGGTTGTCTTCGGGATCTCTCTGCAGTAGTATAGCTCCAAAACCTCTTGCACTCGCATCTGTGTGTAACTCTGTCTCATAATTGGAATTGTAGATGCGAAGCACAGGTGAACTACATAATACAGTCTTCAATGTCACAAAGGCTTCTTTACATCTTTCGTCAAAACAAAACTCATTATTCTTTTTGAGTAAATCTGTAAGAGGTCTGGCGATTAATGCGTAATTCTTAACAAACTTTCTAAAGTAACCAGTAAGTCCAAGAAAAGATTGTAATGCTTTTACATCTTTAGGTGTTTTGAATTTAGATACGGCCAAGATTTTCCCTTCTGATGGTCGAATTTTCTTTTCTTCAATGATATAACCCAAATATTCTATTTTCTTCTTCATGAAATGACATTTGTTCCAATTGAATTCTAATCCATATTCTTCAGCTCTTTTTAACACTTTTGCTAGTTTCGTCAATCCTTCGGATTCATCTTTCAGAGGCAGAATTATGTCATCAAGATACGCCAGAACAATGCCTTCAGATATAAGATCTTGGAAAATGTTATTAACAAATCTTTGAAATACTGATGGTGCGGTGCAGAGTCCAAAGGGCATTTTTAAGAATTCATATTGTCCGCGAGGTGTTACGAATGAAGTGTACTTCTGACAATCTTTATGTACATCTACATGTAGAAATCCGTTTTTTAAATCGAGTGATGTAAATAGTTTAGCCTCCTTTAGTTGATCCACTTGGTCCTCTATTAACGGTAACGGAAATCTCTCTTTTATTATCTTTTTATTCAATCTTCTGTAATCAATGCATAACCTATATTGACCGTTTTTTTTCTTTGCTAGCACGATCGGACTTGCGAAATCTGATTTACTAGGTTGAATAATCTTCTGTTGCATCCATTCTTCTATCTGCTGGTCAACAATATTCTTTTCCAAGGGCGACAGTCGACGAGGGCTTTGGTAAATCGGATTTTCGTCGGTAAGTATTATTTTAAGTTCAACATTACTTTTTTTCTTAGCTTCAGTAGTTTTATAGTCTTTAATCATCATCTTTATATTCTCAGAAGATCTTGTTTCTCCTATATCAAGATCATCGTGAGGATTCTTCTCTTCTGTGAGCAGCGTGAGGTGTGTTAGTTTTTCGACAGCTATGCCATCTGACGTGAAGTTGATGCTAAGATCATGTAAAATTGGATTACCTAAAATCATGTTGACAGGTATGGCTTCATCTTTCACAACATGGATAACTGTATCGAAAAAACAATCATCGATTTGCAATTTAGCAACAAAACTCCCTTCCGTGTTTATCTCTTTTTCTCCAATACCAGTTAGACATATTTTAGGATTTTTCTCGTATTCAGGGTTCTCTTGTGTAAGTTCTGTCAATTTACTAGTCTTTATCAGGTTCACATCGCTTCCAGTATCTATCAATGCCATCATGTCAACTCCATTAACCTTAATATTCTTATAGGGAACTTTCCTTGCTTCTTTCCTGGTGTGGATGTTTAAAGATTTCTTAAGGTGTGTTGGACATTCGGTTCCCTTATGGCCATATTCGTTACATCGAAAACATTTGATGCCTTTTGTACAAGCGAGTGCCATGTGGTCAGTGTCGCCACAATTGTAACATCTCTTCTTTACAAATTTACGACCAGCACCTGACAAGCTTACAGTCGTAGGATTGTTTGGTCGAACATGAGTCTTGCTGTCAATTCTTTTTCTTAACTGGCTATACGATTCTAACTTGGCACGAAATTCTCTTATATCTCTGGCACCATACAATATAGCTTTATTCGTTTCACTGTCGCGAATACCATCGATCACATACTCCATTAGAGCTTCGTCTTCTACGGAGGCATGTAAGGCCAACTCCTTCATATGCAAAAAGTATTGTTGAAATGTTTCGTCATTTTTCATCTTACGTGAAGCTAACTGCTTGTGGACTATAGCGCTATTCAGTTTTGGTCCAAATTCTTCGTTAAGGCTTTTCTTTAGATTTTCCCAATTAGTAACACTGCCCAACGATCGTAGAAATAATTTGGCTGTTCCACCAAGTAATCTTTTCCCATAAATAAGCTTTTCAATCTTTGACCACTCCATAATACTGGCAGTATCTTCAAACTCTTGGATCCAGGTAGAAATTGGATATGTATCATCGCCGGTAAAAGTTATCATTGATTTTTCTAAATCACTAAAAGATATCTTCGATCCAGACTTGATCTCTTTGTCTTCTTCTTCTTTTTCTTCTTTATCTTTTTTAGGAGGCATCTTTCGTCTTTATTATGCTAACACTCAATATTTTAGTCTTTAAAAGAAATCTTATTTAATCTTAATTCGTTAAAATATTGATCTAAGCTTCTTTAAATCTTCATATCAAAAATAAATCTCAAAGAAATTCATCAAAGTCTTATTTCAATAGAAATATATCATGACGTCACTTTCTACGTTCCGTAGCATTCGGTTTATGAAGCGCAGCTGTATTCATTCGGTCTGCGATACAACGTCTCGAAGCATTCGTTGTTTACATTAAAAAGATGGCGGCTCACTTACTTGCCGATAGATAAGCTTCTTGGTGATATTTTCGTAGAAAATCTTCGTCGTAATTCACTTCCAAAACAATGTATTCACATCCCGGACGAGCCCCCAAAAGTTGTGGGGTTGTGAACAAAGAAATGTCTTGAAAGTATTGTTTAATCTTTAATTAATTTAGCAGCGTCGTATAAATCGTCTTTGAGTCTTTTACTGTCAACTCACTCTGTCATCCGTGAGTTGCCACTCTAAATATTATATAAAATTTAAACTAATACCACATATATATATATATAAACTATGTTCGACATACATCTGACTACATCTTCAGGAATAAAATACATTAGTGAATATGTATTAAATTTACTTGTGATAATCACGCGTTTCTATTACCAGGAACTCATGAGGTCCGAAGAGCTTTCTATTTCAACTAGACTAGCAATTGAACATTCATATTTCAACTGTATCTCTAAATAATAAAGTACGAATTCGCAAGCAAAAGTACAGAGATATAGGCTTTTTAATATTAGGTATGAATCTGTTGAAACAGCTACCTTTTAGAATATTTCGTAAAATTCTACCAAATAATGACAGAATAGAGTAAAGTGTTTTTAATCAGTTAATCTGCATAAAATGTGCTTTTTGTTTATTACAAAATCATACGAGGACACAACAAGTTTATGTTATGAAATAGAGATTAAAGTAACAAATATCAACGCGGTCCAAGTAAGGGGCGTGTCATGATATAGTTCTATATTTATGTAAGGGAGTTGTGGAAAGAGAAGGATATACTCGTAGTAAGTTTCCGTTCTGTTTCTCCTCTCTCTTTCTGTTATACTAAATTAAGTAAAAAAAAAATTTAAAATGTATCTTTTGTCCAAAATATGCATAAATAATTAAAGAAAAATGTATAAAAAAATAAGATAGCACTGCTTTATTTTTTAAATCAAATTTATTTCAAAATTCTTAGACTTAGACGTCTTTCAGAAACGTTTCAAAAGTGAAATCCTACTAATATTATAAACGCGAAAGTTTTAAGTATGGATGTTTGCTATTCTTTCAAGCAAAAAATGAAATTTTACAGGAATATATCTTATACATGAGAATAACACATAGGCTACCATTTGCCGCGATAACCGACATACACGCGGGCGGAGCCGCGTGCAACAACCAGTAAAGATATTTTTTTTTTTATTATGCAGATTGATAGTTTGCCTTGATCTTATGAACTAATATTGTTTATGTACCAGGCCAGTCTCACCCTCTCACTACGAAGTGTGAGTGTGCCACCACACAAGAATACAATCCAGTGTTTGTTGGTTCTTCATTTCGTTCTATTCAATGGAAAAGAAAGATAGTGGAAATTAAATAAAACGCTGACTAAACAAACACATGAATGAAATGAGAATCGAGACGCGCCTCTTTTCCAGAACAGTATATTTATTATTTTCATAAAATCGTAATTCATGACATAAACTTGAAATATTCATATAAAATTCAGTGATTAATATAAAGAATATTTTATGTGTATTAATTGGTTTAAAACACGCCACTCTTTTGTGTTATAATTAATTAGAAAATGACGAAAGATTGCAAAGGTAGCTGTTTTAACAGATCTATACTGAATTATTAAAAGCCTAAGTCCATATTTGCTTGCTTATTAATTTATACTTTAGACTTTGGAGATACGGCTGAAATACGATTGATGGAAAATAAGTATTTGGAGGTTTGCTGCTGAAATGGAAACCTCTTCATAACTTATCAGTTCCTAGTGATAGTAACGCGTAATTTCGTTGTTATATATATACTTTAGGTTGTTTATAATGTTTTCTTGTGGACGTTTTCAGAAATAGAAAGATACTCTGAATTTAGAAAATTTTTAATCCGTTGTACCTGGTTCCTTAGTTGAAATGCTTATCAATTGTCGAACCACCTTCAATGCTTCAATAAACTGAAACTTTTTGAAAAGCTTCTTTAACAAACCAGAGACTGAATTGACAATCGTTGAAATTCTTTGACTAACGCTAGAACTATACAAGAATTGTGGTGTCTGCACTAGTTGAACTCACTTTCTGCATGTTTGTTCTTATTATACAGTGAACGAGAAAGGTTGACTGGTAAATTTGTTTAATAAAAATTTTATTAAAAGTAGTAATTTATAGCAGTTGTAAATTTTATTTGGTTTATAAGACATGCCTTGATTGACCGATGGTTGTAACCCTTTAGTGACATTTACAAACTAAAAGCTAAACTTAGGTTGTTGTAATCAAAAACTCATAATTTCAATACGGTGCCTTAATGGAAAGACAGACCTTGAAATATTCTTAACCTTTCCTTACCCGCATTAATACTTTTTGTAAAAATTGTTTCTAGTGGAACAGAAGTTTTTAAAGGTGTCGAATTTCCACTAATACAATATGCATGTATCATTCTAACTTATTCTTAAATCACTACCTATATCTATAACTGCATTAAAAACTGTTGAGTGGTTTAAAAGAACTAAGCAAAGAGACAGCAACTTCATTTTATACTATGTAAGGATTTACAAAATATGTATTTTACTAATAAATTTTTCTTTTGTTATTGGGAAGTCAGTGCCCTCAAATTTACTGACAACGAGTTTAACCTTTCCTGATGCGATCCCTGAGGAATGAGGTAGTCCGGCAGAGAACCAAAGTCATCGAAGTTAAAATGGCAGTGAGCTGGCCATATTTGCTTACTGATACGATTGCGAAAAATTGTTGAAATTGTAATTCTTATTAAGGTAACAAGCACCGAGCGGAGGCGCCCTTTAATGTTCTTTCTCCAAATAACTAGCACTGCAGTAGAATATTCATAGATGTCAACCATACAGAGAGAATAAATGCACTGCCTTGTTCTACGGTTGACACTCCAATGATCATACAACTTGGTTTTTTAAATGCAATCAAATACACTAATAATAATTAGCGCATTTTTTTTTTTTTATAAATTTATAAATTAGAGTGTCAAACAATCAAATTAGTCTTACGTTGTTGTGTTAGAACAGAACAGCAGCTTTTAGATAGAGAGAAACATTCATTCATTTTTGTAGTTGGAGCTAAAGAGCTCTTATTATATTACCTGTTTTTTAAGTGTAGAAACCCCCAGGGGCCGTCACCCCTCCAAGATTTGCGGCGGGATGATGTATCGTAATCGAACCGACTAAAACCACACGGTGTTCTTTTGAGTTAACAGGAATTACACTGTAGGTTTTGATTTCCTTGCGAGTGTCGAAAATTTGCAGCATAAAAGGCTGTATCTTTTGATTGCACTTGTAAGCCTATACTAAAGTATTTAATATGAATATTAGCTTGAGACCTCCCCGCGTTCCTGAGAAAAAGTGTCTTAGGGATGACAGACTCACAACAAAGTGATCCTATAAGGGTTCCGTTTTATACACTGTAGGTTTTGATTTCCTTGCGAGTGTCGAAAATTTGCAGCATAAAAGGCTGTATCTTTTGATTGCACTTGTAAGCCTATACTAAAGTATTTAATATGAATATTAGCTTGAGACCTCCCCGCGTTCCTGAGAAAAAGTGTCTTAGGGATGACAGACTCACAACAAAGTGATCCTATAAGGGTTCCGTTTTACAGTTTTATAACCACAATATTGCACATAATGAACTGAAAATTAGTCCATAGTAACACTCCATTGGAATACTTGATGATGCAATATAGTTAGCAAAAAGTACCTTAACAACTTTATCTACACCCATGCTATAAATCCTCTATAAATTTTCTGAAACAGTTAGCTTATTGCCAACATTAAAGCATCTGGTGCCATAACAACCATAATTTCATCCGACCGAGTGTTATATTCCATTATGCAACTCCTTTTTAAAAAAAAATAACATTGTCAGGTACGCGCTTTTCCCTACCACAGCGCCGTGTTTAAAATAAGAACTGATTCGAATTCACCTGGTATCCCGCCATGTTTTTTCAGAACTTTTTATAGAGGATTAACATCATGGATGTAGATAAAATCTTGTATGTAACTGTACATAATTAGGTATTAAAACACTCATATCATACTATTATCACACTCGTCTTCGCTTACATTCGTGTTTTATTAATACAAGGAATTATTACGTGCATGGTCCACGCACTACAACGCGATATAAATGCATGTTATGTTGATTCAAACAAACAAACTCCTCACGTTTTATGATATCCGTATCCATTGAACCTTGTAGGTTTTACTATTGGTTTGCAAATGGAGTAGAATTAAACTCTGTCTCTTTCTGTCTTATACACCATAGACTTGTTGATTCAATGCGAACTCTTTACATTTCATGGTATCCTAATCCTTTGAATCTAGTAGGTTTAACTATTGACCTGCATCTGTACAAACTTGGTGGTTTTTTATGTAACTCTTTGTGTTTCATGATATCCTAATAATCTTGAATCCAGTAAGTTCAACTATTGATTTGTATGCACTACTGTGAGAATAAAGCACCACACGCTGTCTCTTTCTCATTATACACGTCATCGACAAGCACGTTGAGGGAAGGTTAGCCCACGTGTTACTACGACGTAATGAAACCCGTTTCAACTCTTTGTATTTCATGATCTCCTAATAACGTTGAAACTAACGGGTTCCACTATCGATTGGCAAACTACATTAGGATGGTGAGTAAACCACGCGCTGTCTCTTACAATCTTTTTATTTCAATTCTACAAACACATAAAGGGGCAATCACAAGAAGGGAGCGTGACCCACGTTTTATGGTAAAAACATACTTTATATCGTTGACCACTACTAAGGTAACTGCCGAGAAGATCTCTTTATGTTTCATGATTTTTCAATCATCATAACCTGCTTGAGTCAACTACAATTAGTCACTGAATCAATTAGTTCAGATCTACAGATCTGAACTAATTGATTGCGTCTAATCTGCCAGAATTTTCATCCTAGTACGCTTGTCACTCCGTAGAAAACTAATGTAATGTTTGATGCCTTTAAGTATTTCTCTTAATAAATAACGACATTCAAAATTTTCCATAACGTTATTCCATGTTAACATAACATAAATAAAATGCTAATTTCTGTAACTTATTTTATCACTTTTTGGAGAAATCTTAAATAATTGAATAAAAGTACTTATGAGATATAAAAACCTGTAGTCTCAACCATTAGAATTATTACTATAATTACCGATAATATGTTATTCTTGGATTACATCGTAAACAAAGCTACAGAAGCAAAATTTTCTTGTCAATAGAAGTTATTCTAATAATAAATTGTTATTTGTGTCATTTTTGTGAATCTTTTTAACAAAGTTGTAATATAAAACAGCATATCTGTTTCTTCACTCACACGTAACGTGAGGATGTGCCCAAGATTTGGGATTGGTTATATTTATTCATAAACGTATTATATCGTTTTGGTTTTGAGTTTTAAAAAAAACGACATCTTTTAAATAGAGACAAGAACATGCATTCATATTTGTAGGTAGACCTCTAACATGCCGATCCCGAGCGAAGAAGACGTGGGCTATAAAATCGTCGACGTGACCGCGAGCCGCCGGAGGATGGGGACCTCCGGAGGCAGATTGATTGCTGCAGTTGGGATCAGCCTACACTGCTGGGTTCGAGGGGGAAATAACTTTCCCCCGGGCAGGGAATGGTAAGGCACGGCGGAGGAGGACCTGAAATAATATGGGTCCTCCAGAGTAGGGTGCCAGAGGCTGGTCGTGGGTGGAAACTGGATGTTCCGAAGTTTTTACGAAAGTCGTAAAAGTAGAAAAGAGGTCTAGCCTACACGCCACGCTTTTGTCTGTACTATCATTTTTAAGGAAAATAACTAAAGTTTTAAGGTCCAGCGATTGCTTTACTTAGCATTAGTTTCCTTATGCTCGTAGAACTATGGGATTCCTTAACATGCGAGTTTTTACTTTTATAATTACCTTACAAATACGGTACATTTATTTATACAAATCTATAATAATAGAAAATCATTTTTCCTCTTCTTATTTAATCGAGTCCAGTAAAACTGAACTGTTTTGTACTAAACGCTAAAAAACCTATGTCTCGGTGTGTTTTCATAAAAACGTATGCTTTATTCTTTAGATGTATGGTTTAATTTTGCTTTACGGAGTGTCTGTAGTTGAAAAACTTTTACCTAAATTAAATCCTCTTGGTAACTCATGAGTTCCTAGTAGTTGAATCGCGTCATAACCTCATCTATCTGTCTATGATACCTACACGTCTCGGTGAAGTAACTAATCATTCAGATATTATATTTGTACTATGAATATAGTAGTTAAGGTATTCAACTACTGATCAAGATGTCACGGGGTCGATTTTGGGCTTGGAAAAAAATGTTTTTTAATTACTTTAATTTACTCTTTAGTAAGGAAAAGCTTTATAACAGCCCGGAGTTTGGCAGTTGGATCTGAGCTCCCAGAAAACATTCAAAGCTGCCTGTTCTTTCACTGCCGCTCTTATGTTGGATAGCCGCCCCATCGAATTGTGAGAGTGAGGAATCAGAGAGTGCACCTGTATTTACGTAAACACTTGTGCATGTCCTCCTGTCCTGTCCTGTCAATCAATCAGTTCAGCAGATGGATGTAGTGTCAAGTTGTGCTCACGATAAACTGCGAAACTATCTAACCGTTACAGTTCATTTTTTACCCGACTACAGCCAAGTCAAAGGAGGGTTATGATTTTGACAGAATGTGTATGTAGGTTTTATAAAAGTTCATCTGTTCCCCAATTGAGGATCTATGGGTCGTCAATTACTTGACAAATGAGGTATCGTTAGAAGCGTCTTGATCGTCCGCTGGTTATAGGCTATACGACATCTCATTGAATGTAATGTAGTGCCCTCTAGCCGACGTAAGTACTTTGTCAAAAAATAAATGTGAGATAAGTTTATATGCAATGTTTGGTATAATTGGCAGGGTGTACATTTTAAAAAAAAATTGCAAGTTTTCGTGATTTCTGTCTGTATTTTTTCGATAATAAAACTAAGATTAAAATACATAAAGAAAAGCATGTCGTGTTTGGTATCATTAGAAAGGGATTCACTAGTACACTTCAAATATAACGCAATTACTTGAGACTTGCTACAATTGATGTGTACAATACTGATATATTAATGACATAAGCTGAGAGTACATCCACGCGGTGAAGGAGAAAACAGTTTAATATCTGGCCAATACTCACTGTCTTTATCTCTGTCCTACAAGCGATTTAGGATAGTCACGATTTGCTTAAGGATAGGCCTATATCGCTCTCAGCAGAGTCAAAAGCATAGAGGAATTGTTTAAAAGTGCCTTCGATTATAACAAATGATAAGCAGTCATCATCGACCGGTTGTTAATGCAATACGTTTTTGCTTACGCGCTCAATTTATTTTTGAACTACCCAAAATGTCAAAAAAGTTATGTGATAATTGTGAAAAGAATATTACGAAGTCTATGCCAGGAGTGGAATGCAGTAAATGCGAGCGTTTGGTTCACCTGAACACCAAGTGTACAGGTCTGACGAATAAACAAATCGCAGCAGTCAAAGCTGCACCCAGCCTGGAATGGACTTGTCTTCATTGCCAAAGTGAAATGCCAAGAAGGACTTCATCAGTCATAGTACCGAGTGACGACGATGACAGGGATGAAGATAACTTGGTGGAAGTTAACTCAAAAAAGTTACTTGGCGACATAGCTAAGGAGGTTGAGAGAGCGATAAGAAAAGAGATGAGGGAGTTGAACCAGGCCCTAGAGTTTCAGAGTTTGAAAATGGATGAAGTAATGGAGTGCATTGAGGTGTTCAAGAGTACCATCAAGGACCTGGAACGGAAAAACGAAGCACTTACCAACAAAAATGCCAACCTAGAAGTCCGTATAGGAGCCATGGAACAACGTATGCAAGAGTTTGAGCAGGAAAAGTTGCAGAAATTCATAGAAATATCGAACGTGCCTACCGAAACAAATGAAGAGATGAACAAGATCGTTGAAAACCTAGCAACAGCAATTAATCAACCAAAGGAAGGAATCAAAAATACCAAAAGGCTGCAAAGTCGCAAAGATTTACCATCCAAAATAATAGTAGAACTACGCGATGGAGACACACAAGAAAAATGGATCATGGAGTCAAAAAAGATCAAACTCTGTGTAGCAGATATACATCCCACCCGCAAAAATATCAAAGATCCGGTTTACGTTAGAGAAGCTATGACGCAGATAAATAAGCAACTGCTATGGAATGCCAAACAAGAACTAAAATTTAAACAAAATTTCAAATACGTATGGTTTAAAAAGGGATATGTTAAGGTGAGAAAAGAAGACAATGAGAAGATATATACTATCCGAAACATCGAAGATATTCAAGCATTAATCAACATAAAAAAATCGTAATAGCCTAATCTATTATTTCTTATATATTTTTTATCCTCTAAATTAATGAATATGGTTATTAATCTTAATACAAATGATATCACTGAATTGACCAACTGCGTAAACCTTAATAATTTTCTGAATCAAATACCTAACTCTCATGTCAGCCTATTGTGTATGCATATAAACATAAGATCTACTATTAAAAACTTTCACTCCCTCGAACACTGCATATATACCTCGAAAAAAGATGTGGATGTTATTATACTATCGGAAGCTAACATTTCTGAGTCTTTAAGCTACCTTTATAACTTGAAGGGCTATCAAATGTTTACAAGCTTGAGAAGTGGACGAAAGGGTGGTGGTATACTATTGTACGTAAAAAACACACACAAAATCACTCTAAAAAAACACAAAACCCATTATTTTGAAAGCATATTTTGTACCATCACCACCCGGTCGAAGTACACCGCAGGTTTGGGTGCTATTTATCGGCCACCGAGTCAGAGTAAACATCTTTTTATCGATGAACTAAAATCTACACTCAAACTCTTTTCAAATAATTGCGACTTATATCTATTGGGGGATATCAATATAGATTTAAAACACTGTAATCCTGTAATGCATTCATATAACACCGCTATGCACAGTGCAGGTCTTTTGTGTGGGATCACGGCACACACAAGAATAGAAATTTGTAAAGGTAAACTAAGTAAAACATGTATAGACCATATATTTGCACGGTCCCGCACAAAAGAACTATACACATCGGCAATCGGTACAACACTGGCCGACCACCGCGCAGTAATACTTGCTTGCGTCGGCGCACCAATACAGGGTGTACCAATTTATAAAAAATGTATTGATAATAAAAAGGTTATTGAACTGCTTACAAAAGTCAACTGGGACGAGGGATGCAAGTTTTCATGCCCGGTAAGGATAAATAGTTTTATTGAAAACAATTTTACCGATTGCTATTCAAAATCAACATATAAAATAAAACTCAAAAATAATATAACACGAAATAACACTTGGATAAATAAAAATGTAATTAATTCTTGTCAGTATAGGGACGAAATATTTGTGAAATGGATTAAAGATCCCAATAACCTGAACCTTCGGAACGACTATAAAAAAGCCAGAAATTTTGCAAATAAAATATTACAAAAGACCAAAAATCAAAATCTTAAAACAGAAATAACCCAGAACAGGCACAACCCACGTCATCTATGGCAAATTCTCAATGGTATCACAGGTAGGATAAAGCAGTCGATTGATACCGTAATAACAAATGCCTTAATAAATAATAATACAAATAAGCAAGATGCTGCCAATCACTTCGCACAAACGTTTACTGACAATGTTAAGAAAATAGCATCCAAATGTTCTTGCCCGCTTCTGGACAAATCCACTTATATAAAAGCAGCCAATGTCTCAATGAGATATAGACCTGCGACACGTAAATGTATAGCTGCAATCATAAAAACAACCAACGCTAAAAAATCACCAGGTTTGGACGGTATACGGGCACAGGACATTAAAAAACTTTGCAGTAAAATAACTGGCATAATTACCAACTTAATAAATAAAAGCGTATACAGCGGCAAGTACCCTGATGCACTAAAAACGGGAATAGTTAGACCCCTACATAAAAAAGGTAGCCGTGCTGAGTATTCGAACTACAGACCAATTACTATTCTACCAATCGTAGATAAATTGGTTGAAAAGTATATAAGCAAACAAATACACGAATTCTGCGGGCAAAACAGCATCCTCTTCTCAGATCAATACGGTTTTCAACCAGGAAAGAATACAACTCAACTCCTTAGTAAATTCACAGATAGCGTTTATAACCACCTTGACCATAAGCGACATGTGTTGGTGGTGTTTATAGACTACAGCAGTGCTTTTGATACGCTCAGTCATTCCATACTATTAAATAGTCTCGAACAATGTGGTGTCAGAGGCAACCTTCTGAGGTGGTGTGGTGATTATCTCAAAAATCGAAATTTCGTGGTTAGGGTAGATGGTGTTGATAGCGACCTAACTGAAGTGACAAGTGGCACGGCCCAGGGATCAGTGTTGGGACCGCTTCATTTTCTTACATACGTCAATAACTTACAAAACCTAATTACGAAATGTGAAATATATCAATTTGCTGATGATACTTGCCTTTTAGCATGTGGCGGCTCAGTGGAAGACGCATTAAACAAACTGCAATGCGACTTCGATTTAGTAGCAAAATGGTCTCATGACGTCGGGCTTGTTTTAAACGAAGAAAAAACCAAGGTGATGTACATAAGCTCGAGTCAAAATAGAGAATCCGCGAAACCAACTCTTATCGCACACAAGCACGAATGCTTTCATGAAAATAATAAAGGCAAACCTAGCAGATGTGCCTGTGGTTTTATTGATGTAGTAGATCAGCAAAAGTATCTTGGTCTGATAATAGATAGTCGAATGTCGTGGAAAAGTCATATAAACCTAGTTTGTGATAAACTGAGAGGCATTTTGGCTAAGTTTTCTCTAATAAAGAGAAAAATACCCTATCAGATACGACTACAACTTTATACAGCTCTGGTTGAATCGATAATCGGTTACGGTTTATCAAGCTATGGAAGAACGTACAAAACGCATCTTGATTTAATACATGCACTTCAATTGAGGTTGCTAAAAGAAATTGTACCCAAGAATATTAAAAAAAAATATGAAAATGATTACCATGCTTTGTTTGAGTTTTGTAAAGTATTACCAATCCATGTCAAAATTAAATACACGCTACTAAATGAAGAATTTTTTAATGAACATCTAAAAGAAAAAAGAAAGTACAACAATAATACGGTTCAAACGCGTCATATTTTAAAAAAATACCTAATTTTACCTAAATACACCAACAATTATGGTAAAAGAAAATTGGCATATGTCATTCCATCTCTGATTAATGAACTACAAATGGTACAGAAAGATCAACTAACTCCTAAAAACCTTAAAAGTAGATTGAAACTATATTTCTTGCAAAATATAAACAACCCATAATTCTGTCTTACGTTTATATACATACATACTTATACTTATAAATTGCATATATTTCGGAATTCTTAACTTTGTATTTACAATCGCATGGTCGTCTTCCTTGCTTAGTATGTTCGTAAGGTGAAAAAAAAAAAAAAAAAAAAAAAAAAAATTGCACTCATTGTTATTTTACTGTATAGTAATGTATCACTCTGTATAATAACGTGATAAATATCTCTGCTTATGAATATGTATTGTGATCGAATCATCGAGCGCCGATCGGCTATGATCGGTGTCGGAGATGAGCGCGACTTGGTAGGGTAGTAGATACATATAAATGTCAATGACTACCCTCTCTAATTTATATTTAATTGTTTAGTTCTATAATATTGTGTAAAGTATTTTGTTTCTTTCTGTTGAGGCCAAGCATGTGATTTGATGAAGTATTTGAGAAGGCTGTATCATTTTGTAGCCGTGGCTGTGTATGGGATTTGCAATGGTTGTGTGTGGTATGTGGATGGATTTGGATATGCTTTGGTGATGACGCTGATGCACGGAAAAACTCGAATGAGTTTATGTGGCATCTTCATATGGATTGAACTATGTACCTTTTTAATTTCAATAAATAAATAAATAAAAAATAAAGCGATCGCTTGAAGAATTAGATAGATTAAGAAATATTTCCAGGTCCACTTAATTTCTGAGACAGATAATTTGTTGCTCGGTTTGGTTCGTTAAAGTGTTATGGTATGTTTTTCTCTCTCTGTACACTAATAATAGTGTACTACAGTAACAGTCAGTACTACAGCAATGAAGGCACTTTGATAGAGTCTATGTGTTGTTTATCTTGCTTTTTCAGTAACGTTGTTTGATCCAGTGTCCTGAATATTTTGATTTATACTTTTTTGTCGTAGTTGGGTTTTGTAGTCCGGACAAATTTTACAAGTTATTGCCATCAAGCAATTTTTTTGCGAATGGCTTCATTTTGATGAGGGCCGCACCTTTCACCTTACAAAAATTTATGATTGTGGTAGCTAACAGGGATAGCAGGGAAAAAAAAGCATTTGAGCGTAGAACCGGGATAACGTGCCACGCAATTTGTAGAAGAATGTGGCTGTAAATAATATAAATATTAATAAAGTCACCGTCAAAAATCTGCTAGTTAGCATCGTGTTTCGTTGATGAGTGCTAGACCGGAGGCCCAATGACTTACAAACATCTCAATAGGCCACCATAGTGCGAGTCACTATGCTGCGTTGTTATATTGTCTGCATTCGCAATGATTATGGTGACTACTGCTCTTAAATTCTGCTCAAGCTTCCATTAAGCAGAGTTACTTTGACAGACTAATACATAAAAAAGAATTTTTTTGTGCTGACTGGATGTGGGACTGATTAACAGTTGCGCGCGCTAAAGTTTAAGTTGATAATGACACAAAACCCAGTTCGACATCTGACACTTTTTACAGATGTCTGAGTTTTGTCACCAAGTCAAAACCATATATTATATTACTAGCAGACCCACGCAACCCCGTTTGCGTCTCCTATTGCCCGTAGCGTGATAATTTTCCCCCGTTTTTGAAACATTTTTCATTGGTGCTCCGCTCCTATTGGTCTTAGCGTGATGATATATAGCCTATAGCCTTCCTCGATAAATGGACTATCTAATACTGAAGGAATTTTTCAAATCGGACCAGCGGTTCCTGAGATTAGCGTGTTCAAACAAACAAACAAACAAACAAACAAACTCTTCAGCTTTATATATTAAGTATAGATTTAGCTTACTTTACTTTCTATTCAAGCTAAAAGAGTAGATATTTTTCTTAAAAACCATCTCCTCTTTTCGTAATATCTATACTAATATATAAAGCTGAAGAGTTTGATTGTTTGTTTGTTTGTTTGTTTGAACACGCTAATCTCAGGAACTACTGGTCCGATTTGAAAAATTCTTTCAGTGTTGGATAGTACATTTATCGAGGAAGGCTATAGGCTATATATCATCACGCTAGGACCAATAGGAGCGGAGCACCAATGAAAAATGTTTCAAAAACGGGGAAAATTATCACGCGACGGGCAATAGAAGACGCAAACGAGGTTGCGTGGGTCGGCTAGTGTAGGTATATTTAGGTCTCGACTATCTAGACGTAAAAGTTCTATCTATGTCTAGATAGTCGAAACCATTTTAGGCTATAGTACCAGGCTCTCAGAAGCCATAGAATATACGTAATATTGTGTGATCAGATCAAGAATGTTTACAAGTACTTAAGTCTTATTTATTTTACTCGTTATGTGTGAGAGAGACTTTTAATGACAGAAATATTAAGAAATTTTAATTTTGGTCATTAGTTAAATTGAAATGTTACAACTTTTATAAAAATATGTATTTTCTTATTTTGCAGTCATGTCTGAACATAGCCACATACCTACTTAGGTGTTAAAAATCGTCAACTTTACAGGTTTCATTAACTGCTAAATACATTTTGATGGTTATCAAATAAGTCCTAATTTGACCGCCAAAAATGTGTATTCACACATTCACCAAGTAGTAATATACATTTTTCAAGCACTCGTCGAGAAAAAATTAAAATAAAAGCCATTTTTTTACCGTTTGTTCATATTTTCACAGCATATTTCAGTCATATTTTAATACGTCAAAGCTCTTGAAACTGAAACTTTTAAACCAGTCAGTAAGACTCAGTACTGTTACTCGTGCTAATTTTGCAATATTTATTAGGTCGGTTTCCAAGTCTTATCTGCATTCATTTTACTGATTAAGACAAGTTAAGTTGATGACCACATTCACAAGAAGCGTTGTCACCAGGCAAACAGGCGGTAGTAACAGAAAATAATGTATCTTATTATAATATTACAAGTTTGGGGATGTGTAAAGAAAATTAGTATAGGTAGAATACATGTGAATAGCCTTAATTATGTAACTTCATGTGCACTATATAACTGGTCAAGGCAAGATCAATTTTATCCTTTTAGCCGACGAACTACCTCGAGCAGATAAAGTCCCTTTGTTAACCAGGAAGGTGCTCAATAGACTAGGTGCAATAAGGTTTATTTTTTACATTTGTTCCCAGTTTCTGTAACTTCCTCTCAGAGTATTGAAAAAAATTTAAATAATGATGACTCAGCCAGCGTACGCATGCGTATTTCTATTCCTTTATTCATTATAAATACGCCTCCTTCTAACGGGTCAGAAAAGAACAAAGATACTCTGATAAAGATAGCAAATCGTGTAGGTTTGGTCCTAAGCGTGTTTTGACTACATGATCTCTTGTGCCTTACTAGTCGCCTGGTATACACAGTTCAAAGTTTCCTCGCCAACTTCACACATGTGTTATAGACACTTGTAGTTATAAAACTTTGTTTGTTTCCGCTAGAACTGCATGCCCAATTTTAATAATAATTCCCACAATTAAATAGAATATAGAAGTACTATTTCAAAGGTTTCTCTGATACTTTTTTATTGTCTTTTCAGAAACATAAATGTTGCTGTCAACTTCTAACTTCAGTACTTTTTTTTCCTTCCTTGAAACACTCCACAAATTTTGTCTTCGAGATAAAGTCCTAAAATTAGTCATTAATAGAGTGTTCAAATGACAGAGCAAAAAAAACAGAGCTATATTTTATTGGTCAACTGTTAGTAGTCCCTATCGAGCCCATGAGTACTAAAAAATGATTGAGGGTTAAAGGCTAAAATTTTAATATATTTAGACACTTAAAAACAAATTGGTAACATTATCGAGTACGCTTTTAATAGACGTTGTCATATTATAATGTCCAATATTTAATGTAATTTGGTAATGAAACGAGCCAATTTTAAAGTATCTGTGTCTTAAATATTTTGCTTAAAAAAGTTAACTTCTTGTAAATTTTGACTTTGAAAGCAATCCGCCCCACAAATACGCATGTGCACTATCATTCATTTCTCAAACCGAGGCAGTTATACCTAACTAATCAATACGTTTCGGACCAAGGCGACTAGGATATCATGACATACAAAGAGAGTTCATCGACTGTAGAGTACTCTCTTTAGCTACTCGATTAGAAGTTCAGGGTCAGAGATCGAACTAGTTACTATTCAAAGTTTGGAAGCTGTTTATTGTAAAGAAATCGTCAAAAGAGTCATTCATCAAACAATATTTCCTTATTTTTTGCATTTATTCAGTGACAGCTAAGCGAAATAATAAAGGCTACGAACACAGGCATACTATAATTTTTTGCAAACAATTGACGTAAATTATAGCTAAGATCACCGTCCTTGTTATCACTTATTATCATCTTTCATATGAGGAACATTTCAATAAACGTGGTGGTTTCGTTACCTCAAGGGGCATATCAAACTTCGTTACTCTCGGCATAATCATTGAGATGTGTTTCCGGTTTCAAACTGTATAATTTTTGAAGAGCTACTGGTACGTGTGTAATAGTAACTTGATTTATTAAGTTAAAGTTCTCGAGGTGATACGTTCGCAGTACATTGGCTTTTAGTTAAGCATTTCGTAGACTGTAGATGTTGTACTTTAAGACAAAATGGAAGAAAAAAAGAAAGAATAAAGAAAAGAAAATTAAGGATAGGAAAAAAAACAATTATAACTTTTACTTTAATAAAATATAATTAAAACATGCCTACACTGATGTATCTATACAAATAAATATAAATAGGAGTATATGTTTATAATATTAAAATGAGTAAAAAATTTGGATGGTATGAATAAAGCTTTTATTATTATTAAAATTTATCAACTTATATTGTTATTACATTATTTATATAATACAAAAACTTGTCGCGTGATTTCGGTACCTGTATACATCACTCTACATAAGCTATGCAGAGTGTTTATTTAGTTTGAACATTTTAAATATTGATATCAATGAAATCAAGTTAAATAACTTAACACCTCGTCTATACGGGTATACGGGTGAATCTCGCGACAAGCTTTTGTATTATTTTAATTATGTAATAACATATAAGTCAAAGTTTTCAGGGAATACTCTATATTATTGTTTTTAGAGCATTCCAATAAAAGCTTGTTATTAAAAAGTTTAATTTTTTACATTGAAATATTATAGAGAATAATTGTGATACTAATTTCGTAATTATTTAAATTTACTTGCAACTTTGCGTGGCAACAGCAATGCAAACACGCGGTTCAATCACTAGGAACTCATAAGTTTGAAAGATGTTTCGGTTTTGGTGAAAAACTCGCACCTGCAGATGCTCCACAAACATATTTTAACCCTATCTTCAAGAATTAAGGTTTAAATTTGTAATTAAATGTATACAGGTATAGGCTTTTCATAATAAAGTATGGATCTGTTGAAACCTCTACCCTGAGATTCTTTTACAAGATTCTACCAATTTATGACACAATAGAGTGGAGTTTTTTTATTCATTAAATCTACATAATATTTTCTTTCTGTTCATCAAAAGCTTTAAAGTGAATATTTGAAGTTTATGTCATGAATTGCAGTTTAAAGAAACAGATATAAACCTCGTCCTGAAATAGGGGGCGTGACCAGATATTTTCTGTGTGTGAGAGGGACTTGAGGAAAGGGTAGGAAACAGTCAACATTGATTCTGTTTGGCCTCTCTTTCTTTATTATTGAATTAATTGAAAGGGAAAATCAAGAACGTTTTGTCGGTAAACAGGTGTTTTAAAGGGATCCCATCCACTAAAAAAAATTGTAAACGATCAGATGTATCGCCCGATTGTAAGCGATTACCGCAGCCCTCGGACACTCGCAACACCAGACGGTAGAACGGTAGAAGGAGTACGTTATTTTCTTGAAGTTTTGAAGGTCGTATTGGTCCGGTATTACCGCAAACGATAGTTCATTCCACAATTTATATAATTAGATAAGCACATCTATGTTGTATTTATATTAAATTCTTGATTAACACTTAGTGCTGCTGAAGACAATTTGTTTTCGGTGAAATTAACGACCTTAAATCACTTACTTGAAAATAATAAGATTCAATAACGTTTTGAATAGGTAGATTAAATACTTTACAAGATATCAACAAAAACTAGGAAGGAACAAGTCTCTATGAAATTGATAGAAGATGAAACTGGAGAGCAACTAACTAATATAAGATATTGTAAGAAAATAGGAAAAAACGCTCTTGATATGTTAGTGCCAATTTCCATAATTATTGATTTGATGCAAATTAAGGCAGAACTATATGTGCTCAAAAACTGAGATTTAGACATGTTAGCATTTCTCTAAATTATACCTAGTTTGCATTTTTCTAAAATGAATACAATATTTTATCACTAAAATTAACACAAATATCCTCTGTCATTATTTTTTTTACCGAAAATAACGTATATACGTTGGATTTTTATCATCAACAACCCATAATGTCCCACTGCTAGGCTCGGGTCTCCTTTCAAGAGAGGGTTAAGGCCATACGTATTTTATTTGCACAAAATTATCAAATTATATTTAACGGAGTACAATATCTATATTCAGTTTATTGTACAGGTAGGTACGAGTGCTACGACTTTGTTTGCACCCTAGCCTGTGGACGCTGTGACGTCACTTAGATGACATTGATCTAGTTTAGGGGATGACCGATTGTCCGTGACCTCTTGTGAACTTAGGTCTTGGTTTGGCTGGTTTGGCCTTGCAGAACGCGGTAACGCAAAATGTTTGCGTGTGCGTATAGTGATCGTTAAAGAATTTAGTGACTCCAGTGATAATAGCTTATGTAGAGTAGTGTTAAATGGTGGTAAATGTTTGTATGATCTGCAAATATTTGTTTCGGAGTTTGGGTGTTTTCTATGTATAATATGTACGTATTTACAAAAAAAAAAAAAGTATATAAGTTTTTTTTTTTTTTACGTGTTGGAATGCATTTACGCACTTCGCTCGCCCCCCGTGGGGGCAGGGGGCTTGCTTCGTGTGGGACTCCTGACCATCGTTACCTGGCCAGACTACCCACTAAACCACCACGGTGTTCCTCCTTCACCCAATCCGAGCCACGGGATAGTTTGCTCACCGCGACTCGGCTGGGGATGCCCTGATGGTCGGGCTCACCTCTGTCGAGGCCCCACCCTCCGGGCCACGTGCCCAGATGGTGGGGCCTGTCCTCCTCGTATGAATGCACCGCGGGCAAACTGCGCTCGCCAGCGCCCCCCCGCCTCGTGGAGTACGCGGCTCGCGGGGCAGGAGGGCGTCCCCTCTCCCGCTCCCACAGAGCCTCTCCCCCGGCCGCCACCACCCCGTCGGCCGATCCCATCAGCGTACGAGGCGATGGCAGCCACTGCTTTTAACGACTTTGCTGTCGGGTTTTAAAGTCTTTTCCTTGACTCGACGGCACAAGAGCCCGTCAGCCCCTGGGTCAGCAAGGGCCGACCCGCCTCGGCAGCCTGATGTTAGGCTCCGTCTTTCGTTCCCTGGCACCGTCTCATCCCCTGTCCCCTCTGCCAAACAGAGGGATACTGGGAGCGACGGCGAGCCCTGAAAAGGGCTGGGATCTCCTCGGCAGCCTGGTGTTCGGCTGCGTGTTTCCCTTAGTCGCCTCTTACGATACCCACGGGATGAGATGGGGTGGGGCTATTCTATGCCGGCCCCACACGGCGTAGTATATAAGTATTTATATCAGTTGTCTAGTACCCATAATACAAGCTCTGCTTAGTTTGGGACTAGATGGCGTTGTGTGTTAGATGTCCGAAAATATTTATTTATTTATTTTATTATTTATTTACTAGGCCTATATCGTTTTGGTAAAAATATGTAAATTGTGAGATAAAATGGCAAATAAGATATAAAATGGTAATTAAATAAAAACCTTAAAACGAAACTCCGAAAATGTGACTTTTATTAATTACTAATAAAAACTACAACAGCAACACAAATAATCTATTAAAACTTTTACTATGTAACTATATTACCAAAAGCAGTCTTTACATACTTACACAAATATTGAAATTCCGTTGAATGATACTTTCTTCCTTTAAAAACTTCGTGGCTACTGTATGAGTGACGGAATATTTGAATTTTATTTTAATACACTAAGATTAGATAAATTTGAGTAACTCAGTTCAACAACAAAAACAAAAAAAGTAGACTGCAAGAAGTGGGCCAAATTGAAATGGGTCCATGCGGGAAGCATCAGCTTTCAAATAAAAAACAATTATTAAAATCGGTTAGCGTTGTATTGAGTTATTCATCGATTTGTCACGCACATACTTAATGCAAATTGAAGATTTATTATTTATCTCATACCTCCTCCTTTTCGAAGTCGGTTAAAAAGTACTGCTCCATTAAATCATTTTGCATAGTTTACCACGCTTTTGCCAGATGATCTCATGTGATCAAAATATAGACTATGAGGCCCGACACTGCTGACTGATCACGAGGTAGCGTAACTCAAAGGTACAGTAATCGATTGTAATTTTTTTGTAAAGATACCGGTACGATGATGCTCCAGTAACTTTGACCTATTTTTTTAGTAGTAAAGATAATAGAACCAATACATTAGTTAATCTAAATAGTTTAATCTTCATATGTAGGAAACAGTACAGCTATGAGTGCTACATATAATATTATATTTAATAATAACGCGAAAATATGAAAATTCAAAGTTAATCCCGTCTTAAAGTAGTGAATTAGAAATTATACCTTTTTGAGCCCAAATTTGTATGTAAGTAGCGAGATTAAGCTGAATTACGTAATCCGTATTATAAAGAAAACGATGTTATACTTGTTTAGGGAATAGAGGGATATACGCATTTCTCTTAATTTTATAAAATATACAAGTGTATACAATATATGTCTGACGAAATATGACATGATATAACTCTAGATTTAAGTTACTTCCTTAAGACAAATTAAATAGAGATAGAACACAAAACACGAGCAAAGACTTTAAATAAATAGTAGATGATACAACGAGCGAAAGTTTTTCCAAATTTTAATTGTTTCTAGAAATTTGATTGTGTTTTTTATAATTGTGTCTCCAGTAGCGCCATCTGTTTGGTCTTTTTTGTTCCGTCATAATTTTTTGATAACAATAATAATGAGTTTCGCACATTAAAGGTTGAAATATTGGTATGCGATATATTATCCGAACATTACATGTAAATACATGAACTATGTACACTTTGCAATGTGGGGTTACATAACAAGATATTACAAGACACACTAATCTCACAATAATATAAAAAGGTCCGTACATTGCTGACTGCATTCCGAATGCATCACCCAAGTTATGAGGATGTATATTCCGCGAAAGTTAAGTTAAGTTGAGTAAGCCTGATATTGTGTTGATAGATCGATTGGAGCGCCGCGCAATGGAGGTTCCTGGCTTTGGAGCCCTAAATCGTTTCTTGGTCCCTGTACCCGAAGTCGGTGGTCTACTATTTTTTATATATTTAAATGTATTTGTTTTTATATGTATATTTAAAATTGTAAATAATATGTTATAATAATGTTAATAAAGAGAATAATAATAAAGTCTTATTTATTCCTTAACAAAAATTACATATTTAAATATAAAATACATTTTTAAAAATTAAAATACATTTGAATTTAAAATACCAAAAAAACCAATACAAATTGAAATAAACTAGTTGAAAATTAATTATTACATGCAAAATTCAAATCACTATAATTTATGCTCTCCATTTATCTCTATCTATTGCTATTTCCATCCAGTCATTTCTCGCTGTTGCCAGTATTTCGTCGAGCCATCTCTCTATTGGTCCACCTCTTTTACTCTTTCCTGATGGCCCTTTCCGAGTGGTTATCTTTTTTGTCCATCTATCATTATTCATACATGCAACTTTCACAATATAATACTCGTAATAATTGCCTAAGCACCCAATACAGCATTGTTGTATATTGAATGAGTTATAGTTTATTAAACTACTACTGCTTTGAGAGTTTAACAATCAAATAATATAAAGTCATTTAAAATTTCTGTGAAGGACGCTAATGTTTAAGTATTGTATTTATAAAAAGTGTAAGTATGTGATGTGAGGTTTTGTAACTGGCACGTTTTTTAATGCTACGAAATACTCTACGCGCCTACGGTGTAGTAGTATGGTAAGATTGTTTGCATTGCCTACGACATTACATGAAAACGACCCAGGCCTCGTTCGTTGTTTACGACACAAAGACAAATCGGTTTCGGTTCTTTCTTCTTGTGCCGAGCGATTAAAACATGGAACTCACTGCCACCGCACGTGTTCCCATCCCATTATGATCCCGGGTCCTTCAAGCGGGGCGTGAAAAAGCATCTTACTAGGCCGCCATAGTGTGGGTCACGTTCGCATTGAGGATAGTGACCACCACTTTTGGATTCTACTTATGCTTTCCATCAGACAGAGTAGAGTCATTTTGGTAGCTTAACCATAAAAAAAAAATCGTACTCATAAGCTGAACTAGCTCCTGATAATCACACATTATCTACTGTTTATAAAATGTTTTGCAATAAACTATTAAAAAACCTTAAAGTCGGCAAAAAATTCAAGTTACTTTATGTATGGGTAATAAATAATATTTTAACCAGCTTTGCTCTCAGTCAGGTCACAAAATTCTACTGAAGTATGTATGAAATATCTATTAATTTCATGTATTTACTCCTATCGCTGTGTATTTATTCAATCCTCCACACTAAAACTGAAACAGTTGTGTCATTATTATATCAAATTACGATATATAATATATATGTTATATCTTTGATAGTTGTGTAAACGTCCATAAATAAGCTATATTGATGACGATCAATTCGCAGACTGGAGTAGTAGTGACGAAAATCAACGTAATTAACCTCCACAACCTATGAACTATCGTGGTAACGAGATTCTGTAGAAAGACTTGTATTATTTTTTTAAAGTTCCGATTAGTCATAGCGCTTACTACTAATGTTTGTATGGTTACCGTGATTTGTGATTTGCTGAACGTGTTTTTAAGCAAACTTACGTAATGCATTATCTATTTCTAACAATTGGGAACGGCGCTACGACTCACGTAAAATCTAAAACAGTCAATTTATCTATCTAATAACGTTAAATGAGTAATTCTTGTATACAAATATATTAACGATTTTCTTTGAAAACCTCATGAAAAATATTGTTACGAAGAAAAGTTATCTTCTATACTAATATATAAAGCTGAAGAGTTTGTTTGTTTGTTTGTTTGTTTGTTTGAACACGCTAATCTCAGGAACCGCTGGTCCGATTTGAAAAATTCTTTCGGTGTTGGAGAGTCCATTTATCGAGGAAGGCTATAGGGTATATATCATCACGCTACTACTAATAGGAGCGGAGCAATAATGAAAAATGATTCAAAAACGGGGGAAATTTTCACGCTACGGGCAATATAAGGCGCAAACGACGTTGCGTGGGTCAGCTAGTTGTAGTACAAAGCTCGAGACGAAGCCAAACGTCTAAAAGTTCACGTTGAACGGCAATGCATCGTCACGGAGTTGACTAGGATTTTCTTGTTACCGTGGCGTTAAATATAAAAAGCGCTTCGCCGACAGTAGTGCAGTTCAGTTTCAGCTACAGTGCGAGAAATATTGGAGTGATATCAGTGATTAACACAGCGACAATAAAGACTGTTATTCGAAGTGATATTGTGATTTGAAGAGAGTCTTTAATAAAGTCTCTTTAAACGTCAGTAGGTTTATTTCTCAAATTCATTGTACCTTTACACGTTACAATAACGAGCAAAGCTCGATCATCCAAGTACTGGATACTGATATATTCATCCATAAATATACAAAAGACATTCAATTTTAAATGAAGGAAAAGCAATCTGAAATGTTGCCGTCTCCTTGGCCTTGCTTTGTGAATCAAATCAAAAATTCTATTACAGATTGGAGTAGAGTGATACTCAAGCCACCCGATGCCTTGAAGCTGCTGCTTAAGGAACGTCTTACCGCATAAAATGAAGGCGCATTACTACTGACGTGCGCGTCACTGCTATAAAGATAAGGTGAGTGGCTTAGTATCATAAACAGTTTACAATAATAATAAAATTATTTGCACATTTGTATTTATATATTTTTTTGGTTTTTTTTTTATGATTGGCGCTGCCAAAATGACTCTACTCTGCCTGATGGAAAGCATAAGCAGAATCCAAGAGTGGTAGTCACCATACTGCGAATGCAGACAATGCAACAATGCAGCATGGTGAGGTGACCCACACCATGGTGGGCTAGTGATGCTTCTGCATCATTGGGCCTACGGTCTCGCACTCGCCAACGAAACACGACAGCATGGTCGCTGTCATTTTACGTTGATATTCTGTGCGAGGGTAGTATCGCCCCGGTTGAGCCGGCCCGTTCGTGCTGAAATCAGCGTGGCTCTACTACCTTGACTGATCTGATCCCAAATTAGTCTGTACCACAGTAACCAGATCGCTGATACATTCAAAAACTACTGTTGTTATAAATATGTACATATAATAGATATATAACATCCAGGTAGAAAAAAATGATTATCTAGTTGATCAGCAACGAATAGGTAAAAAGCTTCTTTCACACACCATGCAATTACATTGTAATTAAGTTTTGGCCGCCATAGTTTGGGTCACTATGCTGCAGTGTCCTTATTCGCACTAAGGGTGGTGACCACCACTCTTGAATTCTGCTCATGCTCTTTACCAAGCAGAGCAGAGTTATTTTGGCAGCTAACACATAAAAAAAACAATATAAATATGATTATATAACTAGCACTGCGTTACAGAGTAATGGAAAACTTTAAAATATCTGACCTACTAGTCGTACTGTTATCTTACACAGCCTATAGTCTTTACGATGTAAATATAAATATTTGGAATCCAACAGAGATTGTTAAAAAATATCAATTCAAAAAAACTCCTACAATACTGTAAAATACGATTGGTATTTGTATACTTAGTAATGTCTTTTTCTTAATTTGATACACCAGGGCGATGTACTGTTTGTGCCCTATTACTCTGATACGAATAGATGTTGCCTGAAAAGATTGATCATCGACCATGGGGAAGTTTGCACTTCTTTATATAAAAGATTTTAATATAAAATAAGAAGTTATGGATCGACACAAACAGACAATGGATTTTGGTGTTTTCACCTAATTCACCTTGATAATTAACCTTGAGGTGTCTGTTGTATCAATAAAAAGTTAGTGTAAGAAAAATTCCATCGAATGAAGGTAATTGCAGATTTAACTGAGTGATTTTTGCATTTTAGGTAACTATAGCTGGTATTGCCATTGACGCTCATAAGACGAGTAGTTGTAAAATTGTATGTTACGTGAGAAAACGACAAGAAAAGTAAAGGTCAAAATGAGATTTAGTCACTTTTATCATTTATTTTTTATTGCTTCTCAATACATTACTTCTAAAGATCTCTATATGGAACCGCACCGCCAGTAGTCTGCATCCTATATAGCTTATCAGATACTGAAACAAAAAAATAACACACTTTTGTAGAAAACACATAACATAATACATCACGAGAACAAGTGAACTTCAGTCAGCACCTAAGGACCATGATGCAAAGTTTATATTAAACACAATGGTAAAGGCCCAAACAAAGGATCGATAAAAATATTTCGGAATTAATATTGTAAACAATAAGATAAGAAACAAAATAAAAACTACATTGTATAAAATTTTCAATACCACATTAATTATTAAAATCAATAAAATGTTATAGTTGCAAGCACATATCTCTGACTTCATAGGTTAATTGGGACTAATCCCGCCCACACGCCTAATCCCTGTCAATCAATTTCATGTACGCTCTTAATAGTAAAAATCAATTGAAAATTACTAAAAACAGGCACAAGTTTGCTTTGACATATTATACAAGCATTATTAAAAAACCATCATTAATATAATCATGGTCTGACAGGGTACATTACGAATGGTACACAGTAATCTAAAATCTTCAAGTTTTCTAAGATCTTCGGGTATCGGTACAAGATATCATCGTGAGAGTATAAAATGCATTGAAAGAAACAGATATAAATATATATATATAATAATATAAGAACAATAAGCTCAATGAGCAAAAGTAGATCATTATGGTCGGTACATCAGTAACACGTAAGAAGACTTTACATTTCATTGATAGGCACGAAGGAGAATTAACCGTGTGAACTTTTTTATATCATAATAGTTCCATAGTTCGAGTGTCTAAGTTAGATAAAAATTGATCCAGGCCTTACCTCTACGTATTGTCGGTTGACATATTATCTGTTTAAACTATCATAACATTGTCAATTGTCAACAAAATTATTTCCGTTGTCTTTATTGCCAGACTTCATTTAGGGCTAGGTAACTATTTGACTTTATTTTATTATGACGAGTCCTTTGCTTTTGTATCCTAAAAAATAAATTATTTAATTATTACGAGCTTAATTTTTTTTCTTGCAAATCTTGCAGTTCAATTTGATCCACTTTCCGATTTCCGATTGCGCTGAAATTCGACATATAAGTTTAGTTTTGATGACAATTCAATTATTTATAATCGGTTTAATCTTAATCTAAAATAGACATCGTAACAAAAAGGCAGCGGACATATTTCTGAACAACCCACCCAGGTTGGTAGGTATCAAATGAAAGGGCTTAAAGTTTTTTTTTATTGACAAGTAGTAAAAGCTGTTTAAAAAATGATTTTAAATTAATCACTTTTTTGTATTATAATTCTTAAATATAACAATAATTACAAAAAAGTAAATACCCCCCATAGATAGGTACCCCTCCGCAATGGCCATAAGGAAATTCGTTGCGAAAATCTAAATTATATAGTATTTATTTTAAAAAAAACACAGTATGATTTCGCCATCGTGCTTTAAGATACTTAATTATTGCAAATGAAAAGAGTATTATAATAACATATCCAAGACACAAGAATGTAGTATGTGTCAATATGCTATCTTTAGTAAAAGATAGATCGTTATTCCCAATTTTCAGTGTCGTTTATTATAAATAATAAACGTAAACGTGTGCAGGACCGGTTGCTATAGAGAGCCTTGGAATGGCCGATGTCCAGTGGAGTTCCACCAAAAGATTTCGTCCGATGCCTATTCATTGTCTTAATTTTAGTTTCCATTTTTGTCAATAATTCTTTACTCTACGATTAAATTTTGTATAACTACCTATAGGTTAGTCCTTACTTTAGTTTAACTAAAATAAATATTTGCTTTAGACTTGTTGATTTGTCAAATTGGTTCAAATTATGGAATATGAAAGAATTTATCTGATACAACATGCGTTAAGAGTTTGAGTAAAGTTGACATAAGTTGTTAGTCTTTCGATTAAGATATTAATTTATATGTTACAATTATTTATTTATATTAATTTATTTGGTTTCAATAGTCAAGTCAATCAAGTTGCAATCAAATCGACTGATTTATATAAAACAATAACATGTATTGAAGATGTAAATTAATCTAAATATTGGGTATTCTAAAATACTTAAATCATCATTAATAAAAGTTTCGACAGCTTTTATCTGTAAAAAAATATATTTACATAAAAGTTTCTATCGAAACGAGATAATAATTCTTTTTTTTAGAAATCTTGAGTGATGACAAATTAGCGAGTTTCCCTGCCGTAAGATACCTGAATAGACCACCCACTCGATTCACGAACAACACGAATGTAATGGTCTGACAGGGTATATCACGATTGGCACACAATACTCTGAAATCTTCTAGTTTTTAGGAGTCTTGGAGCTTCAGTTGTAAAGGTTCGCAAAGTAAGCAAAGGAAGATCAAAAGCTGCAAAAATGTAGAAGAAATAAATAAATTCTAAAAAATAAATAAATATTTCGGACATCAAACACACAATGCCATCTAGTCCAAAGCTAAGTAGAGCTTGTGTTATGGGTACTAGACAACTGATATAAATACATATATACTTTTGTTTTTTGTAAATACATACATATCATACATAGAAAACACCAAACTCCGAAACAAATATTTGCAGATCATACAAACATTTGGTCCGACCCGGGAATCGAACCCGAGACCTCAAGCATAGCAGCGCATACGCTACCACTGCGCTACCGAGGCAGTTGAATGCACGAGGAGCACTAACCGATTATTATCAGTTGAACGCGGCTACTTATAAGACAAATTCTATCCCCGTTTAAGCCCAAGGCGTCTTTAGAACAATTGATAACGAAATATAATCAATGTGATCAAGGGCAGTATCCAGGAAATGAAGTATCAGGCCTTTTTATGGATGACGCACTTCATGGGACCCATTGCACACTATTTTTCTTGTACATAATATATAAGCGTCATTTAAAAAAACATCATTAGTAAATCTATGATAGATTATATGTAATGTATACATAAATATACATACATATAATATAAATTATATGTAATATTAAATATTGTATGTGAAAAAATAAGTTTTATATACAGGTATAAAATTTTCGTGCTAAAACGAGATCAGCTTTCTTCTTAATTGAAATCTTGAATGATGACAAAGTGGCGAGGTATTTCAGCCGTGAGATTCCTGTAGAGACGAGCTTCTGATTTCTTAACTACAAAAGCATGGTCTTACAGGGTATATCACGAATGGCCATTAATAAATGTGAAGTCTTCGAGATCTCAAGAGTCTTCGAGTTTCAGTGGTAGAGGTTCGCAAAGTTACCGCTGCAGCTGTTATCTTGGCCCTGGTAATAATGTCTGAACCTGAAAATATATTTTATCAAATTATTTTCTTTTCTTTAATGTTATTATGAATACGAATGTTAGTTAAGAAATGAATACAATACGCTCCTCGTTGCGTAGTCCACCAATGCCGACGAGATGAATCCGATCCTTATCAATTGTGCCCCGCTGTGTGTAGGTGGCGCTGCCGACACGTTCTCGATAGGTCACTCTGAAAATCCCGTTTTATTTCGATTAAAAAGCTGATTATGACAAGTGTGCAAAAGGCCACTTATTATATACGATAGGCATCGTAAGCATATACAAAGTTATTGTAGCTCTATGGTGCTATTAATTGAAATAAAGTGCAAATTGAAGAAGGAACGGGTTCATTTTTATTTTGTTTTTGCATAGTGCTTACTGTAACGTTAAAACTTAGACACTACCATCTTTGTCTTAATAGTGTGGTGAATTTATGGGATTTAACTGAAATATCACCTAAGTTCAAGGCAAGTAACCGGCGATTATCACAAATAGAAGAGGAAACATAAGAAATAAGCAGAAATGATCTCACGATTAGAATGAGAAGCAGGCAAATCCATCATGAAGAACGGCTATCTATGATTAGCTCTGTCGTATAAGTCCTCTCCACGACGTCTTTGACCGACTGACCTTGGTTCCTCTGTGCTACTCTTCAACGATAAATAAGGCTAAATCCCATGTGTTCAGCAATGAAAAGACATCTCGTCAGTAGGAACCTCTGAAAATATAAATGCATGAATTTATTTCTCGATTAGCGTTCCAGTCTTGTCACGGTAGCCATTTTGACGTGACTACGTCTAATAAATTGATGAACGCCAGTTACATGCACGCAAAAGGATGACTCATTGTCCTGTTACGTTCATTGTCCCGTTACGTTCATTGTACGTACAAAGCTCAATGATGCAGAAGCATCTCAGTAGGCTAACATAGTGTGTGTCACTATGCTACTGTTGCATTGTTTGCAATTGCAATGAGTATGATGCCCACCAGTCTTGAATTCTGCTCATGCTTTCCATCAGGCAGAGTATAGTGACCTTGGCTAGCTTATTCATAAATAAATACATGAAAAATGCCAAGTACGAGTCGAACTCATTTCAAGCGCTTATCTATTGCCAGTATTAATATGATCAAGAAACGGCAAAAAATTACATTCTTTGTTTGGATTCCTCACTTAAATATTTGTTTTATTCTCTTTTTATTATTTTTTATTTTAGTGGCAACCGAAATACATCATCTGTAAAAATATCAATGGTTTAGCTATCACGGTTCAGAAGATACAGCCTGGTGTCAGACAGACGGTCAGACGGTCGGACAGATAGACGGTCAGCAGAGTCTTAGTTAAAGGGCCCCGTTTTTACCCTTTGGGTACGGAACCCTGAAAAAAGGTGTTATGAATAATATTAAATAAATAATAAATAAATATTTCGGACATCAAACACACAACGCCATCTAGTCCCAATCTAAGCAGAGCTTGTGTTATGGGTACTAGACAACTGATATAATACTTATATACTTTTTTTTTTAAATACATCAATATTAAACATAGAAAACACCTAAACTCCGAAACAAATATATGTAGATCATACAAACATTTGGTCCGACCCGGGAATCGAACCCGAGGTCTCATGATAAGCAGCGCCCAATCAACATGGAGTTCTTAACATGTCACGTTTATTTTTAAATAGCATACTAAATATTATTTCAGAACAATGAAATCATCAGAATCGAACTTCAGCTTAACTTTGCAAAAAAACTAACCTTTAAATTTTTATGAACAGCGGTCATCTTGTTTACCGGTTAACGGATGGACCTTTCATGACTTCTGATGACTTCGTAATGGATGTTTGATAGTCACATATTATTTATTTACTGCTGATTGGAATTTTAAATTCTTAAATCACAGTAATGTTAACGACAAGTTACGTTTTAATAACTTGATTAATCTTTGTACATTGTGTACATCACAATTCTCATCCATATTATAATACTCATTTTTCGTTTTCTTATGGTTTCTTGGCAAAAAGTTTTTGACAGTTGTGCACACCTGTTCTCAGCACAGACCCATAAAACTCTGCCGTTCATCGCTAGTCCCGTAACAAGCACCGAGCTTACGCATGCGCGTCTCAACAGCCACGGTCCCCCTTTCCGTTGATATTGATTGCACGGATAGCATAGTGGTTTTAGCGATTGCCTTGCCACTTTCTACTGCTCTGAATGTTCTGGGTTCAAGCCCCACATGGGACACGCTGTGCAGTCCACAAATTGGCGTTCCGAGTCTGGGTGGTTTTGTGTTCGTTTCATGTTAGTTTGTATATTCCCATGCGATACAGAATTGGTTCCTAATGGGGGAGTTGATTTTACTAAAAAGAGGCTAGATATTGCTACGGGATAGTACTATACCAATATACGGTTAGATAGTTCCGGAGTTTATTGTGGGTAACAACTTGACACACGAATAATATTTAGAAGATCTTATCAATGGTCACAAGAAAAATTGATATTTTATATTTCATTGAATATCTAAAAATCTAAGAAGAATTTTCAAAGATAGTAAATAGAAGAAAAGTAGGTTATTTTAGGGACTATAAAAGAAGAAAGCGATTTGTGATTTTTTTGTTTTTAATTAAAAAGTTAACTGTTTTAATTGTTGTAGAAAATTGATACGAAAACAAATGTTATAGAATTTTTGTAACATTATTAATAATAATAAAATAATAAAAAATGTAATAAAATCTAATTATTAATGATCAGTATTGCCACCTTTTATATTAATTACACATCAACATCGATTGTTCATACTTAAAATTAAATAGTCAATGTCGTACTGCGGTTTGAGGACCCTAGTTCTTTGCAAGTGTCTGTATAGTTCTTGTTCCGTCTTCAAATTTGGCGGGAAATCTTGTAATGCTTTTCGTTATAACATGTCCCAGGCATGCTCGATGGGATTTAAGTCGGGCGACTGGTCAATCCAAAGCTTGAATGTCAAATTCTTGAAGAGCTGTCGATACCAGTCGCGCCGTATGAGAAGAAGCATTATCGTGCATGAATAGAAACTCTTGACCCATTTGGATTCTGTGTGGAATAATCACACTCTCTACTACATCTTCTTCATATATTATATTTTCGTGCAGTCATGCGCCTTGAATCCAAAACTGAACTGGGTTCGCCCACCAAGACGAATTCCTGCCCACACCATGATTGTCCCGCCTCGTTGAGAGTGGATCTGCTGAGGGTGCCGCAGACGGCTAACTCTGCCTGGAGTTCTCCAAACACGAGTTCTTCTTGAATCCAGATGAAATCCAAACCGGGACTCATCAGTGAACAGCACCGATGACCATTGATGATCACTCATGACATTGCCACGTCGCAGAGATGGAGCATGTAGCGGTCTTCGAGCATGAAAGTTGACTTCATGCAACCTCCTTTGCATGGTTTGGTTGCTTTACGTTCATTTGGCGGAATCGATCCTGTCTTTGCGTAGTAACCCATTGTCTACCACTGTGCCATTCAGCCACGTCCCCAGTACTGCGATAACATGACCACAATTTTGATATCACGTTTTGGCTGGTATGTAAGGTCTCAGCAACGACGCGTTGACTAGCACCATTTTCTAACATGCCCACGGCTCGTAACATTTCATCTCGACTCAAATGGCGACGTGACATGACTTTTGAAGCTAGCACAGCAAGTTCAATTAAAAAAAAGACAATCCAATTAATTTTAATTTATTGACAGCATAAAAACAATTTGAATTTTTCTTGTCATAATGGATTACCAACAATGTTGCCGCCGTATTTTGTTTTTTTTTATTTGTTTTGTAATTGATTGATTGTGTTATTCTTTTTATATGTATATTTTAATTTTAATAGGTATTTAACTATGAAATTGCTGTTTTGTATGCAATAAGTGAAAGTACTTATTTTTTCAAACTTTTTTATTTCTGTTATTCGAAGTAATCACCCATGCAATCGACGCATCTTTGCCAACGCATTGGCAGTTTATTAATAATAATAATAATATTCTTTATTGATATAAGTACATTCAATACATGGTGGGATTTCCTAACACCTGCGCTAGTAAATACTGTGTTGCAGGTGTTAGTATCTTCCCCATTGTTATAGTGACAATAGCGTTATATCAGTTTGAGTACATGGTATTAAAGGCAAAACAATAAACAGCAAAAGAAAATACAAAGTGATGCTGATGCCCTTCTTGTAAAAATCAGCTGGACGGGAGGCAACAAACTCTTCAAAGGCATTTTGTACTGCCTCAATGGGCAGAGGGATGGGGATGTATTGACGTATTTACATGGCAGATATGTATGTATCAACCAAACTTACTACCCTACTATTCGTGATAATGTCATTCTATAATGACGAGACGGGAACTAAAGTTACTTTTATGCAAGTTTTTTATTTACTAATTCATAGGTTGTACCTCGGTTTGTCTAAAAAAACTACATATAATTTATATTTTCTTAGATCTTTGACGAATTTCTACTGACTACCCTAATAACCTAATATTTAAAAGCACATGTCAGACTAAAAGGCCTGCCTCACGTGCACCTGTTGATTTAATACGAACTCTTTTTGTTTTATAAAATTCTAGTCAATGATTGAATAGACTGACAGGTTGTAAATTATTATTGGTAGATTAGTTAGCTGCACCTCTTCTTATTTTGAATATTTTCTCCTGGGTCAGGAGAAGTAGGTGCTGGACTACTATATACAGATATAGATCTATTATATAAATTCTATTTATAATACTTAAAACCGACATCACAGTGTATTTGCTTTTTAGAATTTACAGTGACTTAGTAGTTGCAAGTTTCTCACAGAAATAGAAATCTCTCTGTAATTTATTTGTTCCTAGTGTTAGATATGCCTCACTACGTCAATGTCTGTACGTCCCGCTAGTTTAGGAAACTTTGCAGACGCCATAGACTAGGTTAGTGGGTATTTTTCTTCCATTTTTTTTAAGTTTTGCAAATTCCCTATTCTATAACATTTTACCAAAATGATTCACAGTTCAATTTTAGTAGGTTATTATTCGCAGGTCCAGTTCAGGACCTGCGATTAATAACCAACAAGGTTAATCAGCGCCGGCATCTATGCCGCCGAAATTTTAAATTCGTTTCTAGTAGTAGCTGATAGTAATATACTTTTTTGATATTGGAAAATTCTACAGACTTTATTTTACCTCGTGCAATTGCAAACAAAAAATGTTATGTAGGACAAACTAACGATCACATTTCAGGATTATTGCGCTACTGATTTTGAATGGTTTCCTTATCTGCCTGTACTAGGAAAGCAAAACTACGCTGGAGATATAATTAGTTTCTTATCCACTCACACACTAGTACTATTTGATTGTTTGAAACTTATTCATGACATTGGATCTTTATTCTTAAGTTAAGTTCACAATATATTACATCAACATACTTTACTAGTATTAGTGGATATCAGCTTTAGAAATGAAATTTACTAACTATATTATAGCTTGCTTTACCAGGCTAGCCCGAAAAATTGGTATAGGGTTTCAAGTTTAGCTTCCCTTTGCTGTGATGTTATTGCGTGTACTTTGCTCCCTTAGTTGCATTTTACGACACCTACGAGACGAATGTAGGAAGTGATACAAACTCCGTATTTTAAATATAACATGAGGAAATTATATTTTTTAATGAGTTTAAATCATTATGAAAGTAACTTTATGTTTTGTATCTAGAACGTCACTTCTATTGTTTAAACCGATAATTAATATTTGGTTGTAACCTTAGGTTCCAATGTATGTACGGTGTTTTTATTTGATTCAAAATTATGAGGTAGTTTAAAATTCGTAGGTATATTGTTGTCAAAGGTTCCTTGAACTATGTTTAAAGACGAGCATTTGGCAGCATCCATGTGCTACAAAGTAAACAAAAACGTGAGCTTCAACTCTTTATGTTTTATGTTATCCGAATCACAATATCCTCAATATGTTCAACTATTGATCTGCACCTGCATCAACTGTGCGTGAGTAGCACTGACATGCGCTCTCTTTCTGCCGAACTGCATCTCTTTAAAGCCATGATCCCTCGGTAGTTGCAGGCTATTAAAAATTCAACTATGTCTAGTTTTCAAGAAACAACAAACAAAAACAAACAAAACAAGTTACCTTAATATTTTTAAAAGTGCGCGTGTCTGGAGGATTATTCCAATTTTATTTTATGTTAGAGTTATCGACGTTCAATTCTCAAGTGATGCATTTTACGAAAAGCGTTTCCCATACTATTGGAGCAGACACTTCATTAATACACCATAAAGATTCAATGGCAAAAATGTTCTAGGCATTAAACCCACCTTTTTCATTTTTTTCCTTGCGGAAATCCCCTCGGATACCTGGCATGTCAGACTCGAACCGACTAAAACCGCACGCCGTCTTGGATACTAGATACCGGAGAACCTAGTACACCCTAGAATATACCCCGCGCGTATCTAGGCCGTGTGTTATTGCGTATCCTACAACGGAACGTTCAACGGATTATGCAACTTCGTCGGCCACAAAACAGGCTCTCATGAAGGCTATTAAGCCCAGTGACGAAGGTTTTCAAATTGTAGGCGTTAAAAAAAACCGCAAGGGCAGGCGTCGTGTTGCGGGTTGCAAATGAAAGGCAGCTTAAAAAACTAGAATCAGTAAACGCCATTAAATCAGCAGGCTTACGCTTAGAAAAGCCGAAAGGCCGAAGGCCCCGTATAATTGTAAAAGACGTACCCAGTTCTATGGAGGATCGTACTTTCCTAACAGCTTTATATCGTCAGAATATCAAGGACGAATTAAAATTAACTGAAAGCGACTTTTTAAAATCAACCAAAATTGTCAGGCATCGTAAACTAGAACACGGACGCCAATGGATAGGCTTAGAATTAGAGACAGAAGTTAGGAAACACTTAGCTAGCACAAAAGATAAATTATACATAGACTGGGCCACTTGTAGGTTTATAGACGACTTAGAAGTAGTTCGTTGCTTAAACTGTCAACAATTCGGTCATGTTCAAAAGTTTTGCACTATTAAAACTCCTACCTGTGCCAATTGCGCCGGCAGCCACGATACAAGAGCTTGTTCGATTAAGGACACACCAGATTTTAAACCGAAATGCGCACAATGCAGCCGGTACAAAAAACCATGTGACCATCGATGTGGATCACAGGACTGCTCCACATATAAACTTAAATTAGAGCAGCTAATCCTAAACACTAATTACTGAATAGTTTTACAGCAGTAGTTTAGTAATTGTAGTACTTAATTAAAAATGGATAATATCTCAATAGGCCAGTTAAACCTTCATAATGACAAAATGGCTACGTCAGAATTAGACAATTTAGTTTTGGAACAAAAGTTAGACATTGTCCTTATACAAGAACAATATCAAAGCGCTCGCTTGCGGAACAATGTAGTACAACTAGATGGCCGGTCACGGGCTGGGATATATGTTGCAAGTTCTACTTTTACGGTAACATCTTTGCGTAACCTTATGACGTCACACTGCGCCGTTGCTGAGATTTCATCCTCCACCTGTAAGGTTTATGTAGTGAGCTGTTATTTTCAGTTTTCACATCCCATTGATCCTCATCTACATCATTTACGTTTCGTTTTGCGGTCCCTCGTGGGACACAAAATTATCATTGGCGCTGATGTCAATGCATCTTCTACTTTATGGTATGGCAAGCTGCGTTCAACTGACATGGCCCGGCGCTGTGCGGTTGAAGATTTTATTGCGGAAATGAATCTTACCATTCACAATACCCCTGATGCACCACCAACTTTTTGCAGCCCCATGGGTGAGTCTTCTATTGACGTGACGCTTACGCGCGGCGACGTCTCGATATCTGGATGGCGTGTCCTACCGGACGCATCCTGTAGTGATCACCGCTTAATCGTGTACGAATTCATACCAATTGTTGCACAACATCCACTAATAACTCCGTACAATTTTAGATATAAAACTAAAGGGGCAAATTGGGCTTTATTTGGTTCACTCTTTGCAGTACATGCCAAAGACTTCACTCGCAGTTGTCTATCAGCTGAGGAAAGCGCAGAAATATTGTCAGACACTTTCACATATTGTGCTGATGTTTGTATAGGCCGCGGATCTATCACTAGCACTCGTAGATGTGATTGGTGGAACTATAAATTGGTCGAATTACGTAGAATCCATCGGAAAGCTCGTAAAAAACTAAATGTCATTAAAAAGCGTAACGTAACAGGAGATATTTACAATAATGCTCTCATTGCTCTTAGAGTTGCTAGGTCTCACTACAGGGCAGCAGTGGAGAAATCAAAGGGAAATTTAATACGCAAACTTGTAGATAAACTCGATAGAGAGGGTCCGTGGTCACCTTTGTATCATGAATTTAAGGCAAATAGATCTATCGACCTTGCATACGTACAGAACATCAAAATTCATAACAGTTATACTACAGGAGTAGAAGAAACAGCAAAATATCTTTTAGAATCACTTGTGCCCGACGATCGGCCGGAGGATGACACTGATTATCACCGACAAATTAGGCAGTGGGCCATCGAACCACCATTGTCTCCAACGTCTGACTTACCATCTTCAGACGAATTTCTTGGTATTGTTAGGTCATTACCACTAAACAAGGCTTCGGGCGACGATAAAATATCAAATAAAATGATAAAAGAAGCTTGTAAACTCTCGGGTGATACGATTTTAACAGTTTTTAAACGTTGCATTGCGGAAGGAGTATTTCCTAGTGTTTGGCGGTGCGGTAATATTCGTATAATACCAAAACACGGCGATAAGCCGCCGGACGATCCTGGGTCCTATCGACCTATAACACTGTTGCCATCGCTAGGAAAGCTTTTAGAACGTCTTGTAGTGCCTCGACTTCTACCGGGTGGAGTTAAATTTCATGATAGACAATTCGGATTTACGTTGGGAAAATCAACAACAGATGCGGTCATATCTGTAAGGAAAACTGTCACCGAGTCAAGGTTTCAATACGTCTCAGGTATCTTCTTAGATATATCTGGCGCCTTCGACAAAGCGTGGTGGCCCATGTTATTGCTAAAATTAAAATCAAGAGGATGCTTTAAAATATTTATTCCCTAATCTCCTCATACTTCACACAAGGCACAACAAAATTAAGACTTGGGCATCATTCTGTGTCGAAGGCGCTTACGATGGGGTGTCCTCAGGGCTCGGTGCTAGGTCCATACTTGTGGAATATAGGCTTCGACGATTTTCTTACAATACCTATACCACCCGGATGTACTCTAAACGCGTATGCGGACGACGGTTTGTTACTGGTGGAATCTGATACTAGAGCGGGGCTTGAGAGTCTGGCTAATAGATGTTTGAACTTAGTATCTCTATGGGGTGTACGTAATCGCTTGACTTTTGCACCAAACAAAACCTTCCAGCTACTTCTGAAAAGTAACCTCAAATCACCACCGTGTATTAAATTTCAAAATGTTACTGTTAAAAATAAAACCTCGGTTTGCTATTTGGGATTAGTTTTAGAAAGAAATTTTTCATTTATCGAACATATTAGAACAGTTAATGAAAAGTCTAAAAAAAGTTTCTTTGCTCTGACGAGAATATCAACTGCCACATGGGGTCTTTCATTTAATACATTAAAAATTATATATGGAGCTACTTATTTGGGTGCTGTTTGCTATGGTGCTCCCGTATGGGCCGATAGAGCGACTGTAGGTGCTGTCCGTCGCAAACTGCTACAAGGCCAACGACTTGCATTAATCTTCTTATGCAAAGCATATAGGACGGTTAGTACTGAGGCTTTACCGGTATTGGCGGGTGTTCTTCCGGTCGATCTCGAGGTGCAAAGACGTGCAGCCATGTACTATTCTACAAAACAAAACATGGAATGCGATTTTTTGGGCGTACGAGACCGCGATAAAATCATAAGATTGTTTCAACATCAATCCAATGTCTATGACGACCTAATGGATGAATGGCAACAACGATGGGACGAATCATCTAAGGGGCGCCACCTCTACCAGTTCTTTCCATCTGTTCGCGAACGGATGTCGAGGACATGGCTCGAGGTAGATCACTGTGTCGCTCAATTTCTTACGGGCCACGGTAACTTTAAGAGCAAACTACACTCATTTAAATTAGTCGATTCACCATTGTGTCAATGCTCAACACCCGATACTAGCTGTGAACAATCGGCTCATCATGTTCTCTGGGAGTGTAGTCTTTGGTACAATGAACGTAACACAATGCTAAATAGCTTACAAATGACATCTGGGGCGGTATACTATGGGGATCTTGTGTCAACTGCGGTGAATTTCCGTGCGTTTAGGCGATTCTGCCATACATACTATAGTAATCAAATATAGCACTTAGGACCCCTAATACTTTATCCGTGGTGCTTCCCGGTTTAAAAAAAAAGGTGTCTGCCTATTTTGACTTCATTTTGTCTCCCGCTTTGCTAAGGAGGGAAGTGGACTTATCATATTTCCAACTCCTCCTGTTTTTCTTCTGATTAATTTCGTTGCGGGTTCCAAGACAGTTAATATTTTTTCCTGGGACTTCCCGAGTGTCATAACTCGGTGTGTTCGTGGGTCACTGCTGTTGATCCTGGTGTACAGGAGTTACAGCGGTGGGCGTGTGGGTGGGATTAGTCCCATTAAAAAAAAAAAAAAAAAAAAAAAAAAAAAAAAAAAAAAAACACCCTAGAAAGGAAAACCCTGGAACCCCGACGTACCTCGGGCCACCTACGGTTTGTGGATGGCCCCCGTCTAAGTAGGAACCCCAATGTTCCCCTGTCCCCCAGGGCGCGCACGCTCCGCCGCCCGAACCTGCTTCTGCTAGGGTGACAGATGACCTCTGTCATTTGTCACACTTGGTATGGTATGTTATGGACATACTTGGTATTCACTAATACCAGGTAATCATTAATACCGGGCCCGTATAGCATAAGGACTACTGCGACTACCGCAGGCGGCTATAGTGTTTGATTCTGTAGTATAGATCTCCTATAATAAAATAACATTACTCCACATGAATCTTGAGTGCACACTGAAAGAGAGTGAATGATAAGCACGAATCAATTGTAATATGTCTAATTGTCCGTAATTCTTCTCTTTGATCCGCGTGAGGCCTTTAAAGCTGGTGGAAGACTCTCGAGTCTGGAGCCGGATTCCACAGGGCATGCATGGTGGACGGGTGCGGTTCCAACCCACTCGTGGGGTTCACTGGTGGCGTTTTAAAGAAACACCGTGTTCTATAGACAATTATTTACTTTACTCAGGCTAGGAGGGCTAGGGCTCCAGAGGCATCATCACAACAGCATTACGATTGTTTAAGCGGATCTGTTGATTAGCTCAAAACTCTGCTGTTATCTCAGCATTTGAGCTCAGTATCTTTGAACTGACAATGTTTTATGTATAGATCTACCTCCACGCAATGATATAGCGATAAAATTTTCATTTTAATATCCCTTTCGAAAAATATTCTTTTCCCAAACATGCATGGAAATATATTCATTACTAGCTTTTGCACACGGCTTCACTCACGCAGACTTTCATCCCTGATTCACCTCCTAAGGGGTGGAATTTCAGAAATTCCTTTCTTAGTGCTCACTTACGTCATAAGAAGAACCTACAAGCAAAATTTCAGGATTCTAGGTTCAGCGTTTTTGGGCAGTGCGTTGATCTCGGGTATGTCAGTCAGTCACCTTTCTCTTTTATATATATAGATTTTCGGAAAAAGAACACTCGAAGTATCTAATTTACGGACAGCGAAAAATACATCCATTGCAGGAGCGTTTTTTGAATTTGGAACATTACAATGCTCCAGCAATCTTGAATGAAACGGAGTGCTGGGGTTATTATACTCTTTGATTGGATCTCTTTTATCATTCTTGGCATACCAAAATCTCTTTGCTTAGTACAAATTGCGTTCACTTGGCTTTATGCATAAATGTGTTTGCCTTTCGGAACAGATGATAAATAGAAAATCGGGGGCAAAGCTGAAATTTCGTCTTGATTTGTTATTTAAATATTTAATAAATATAAATTGAATAATTAAAATGAGTTCCAACAGTTCAGAGAGTGAAATCGAAAATGATTGTACTCCACCAGATTTAAGATCAGAAGTCAAAAAGGCAATGAAAAACCTGCTGCCAGCGAAGTCAAAAGAAAAATACATAAAATATATGAAAATTTTATGATTTGGAAAAACGATAAAAAAGTGAACATTTTCTCCGAAACAGTATCTTTGGCGTATTTTAATGAGATTGTAAAAACTAAAAAGCCATCTACATTATGGGCAATTTATTCCATGCTGAAATATACAGTTCATGTTAAAATGTTTTTTTTTGGAAATTCAACTACTTTTATTTCCCTGCATTCTTTTGAGAAATGCACTCTATATGCCTCGGTGGAAATGGCAATTGCCTGTCTCGTATTATAGAAGTCCTCGCTTACGGATCGGCCTTCAAACTCATACTCGACCTGCAATTGCCTATTTTCCGGCCTTCGCAATAATGTACTATATCATCCTTTCATTTGCTTACGAAAAGTCCTTCCAATCCTATTTCCTTCACTATATTTTAGTGGATCCTGGCAAATTAAACAATTTATTTCATTAGAAGCTATGGCTTCATAAACACAAACTACATTCTAAAACTTATGCTAATGGCTCATATTCTATAGAACTCTACTAGCATATATTTTGTAGAAGGTAACGAGAGGAACCTAACACAAAGGTGATACCTTCCCTTATACTTTCCAATGTTACCATTCTAGTAACTTTGATATCTTCAATGCAAAGTTTATTTCTTATGAATATACGAGTAAAAAAAAATGTTATTCTGTTTTATTGAAATAAAGATAGTAATGATGTAGTTAATGTACTAAAAGCTTAAAATATAATTTGGTAGGTCTCAGGAATCTCTCATCACACCATTCTCCTCAGCAATCCAAAGCCCAAAAACTAAAATTGGGAACATTTTCCAATAATAGCGAAAACTTTTTTAATATCAGAAAAACAGTTTCCAAAGTCAATGGTTGATTTTATTGTTCTAAAGTATTAAATATTCACAAAAGAAACTTATATTTTTAGCGATAGTGGGTAGACGACCAGACGGTCACCTTGAAGTCACGAGATCGCTGTCGTTGATCTCTCTCCCACCCACGCCTGTCTCAGGTACCTCGAGGTGGAATGGTTTGGTTAAGTATCTTTACTCCTACATTAAACATAATGTATAAATAAAACACTTTATTACAGGTATCAATTACAGCCCACATTAGATTCCAACTCAGGTCACATTCATTGATTACTGTTAAAATTTTAATATAATTTATATATGAGAATCATCAGAATATGGCTCACTCGAGTTTTTTAGTGCTATTATAAAAAAAGAACCAACATATTAAGTTTGTAGTTTGCGTTAAATAATTGCAGATGATTCATCAAAACATCTTTTGTATAGCTTAACTTTTCATGATATTTATTCGACCTGTGTGGTGCACTAACACGTTACAGAGAGGGAGGTAGAAAGGCGTTATTAATTCACTAATGTAATTTTCTGTGCAAACAATTTCATTTAATTTCAAGTTTTCCGAGAAAAAGACAAAAAATGAAAATTTACTAGTTTCTATTTTCTAAGTTTGATTAAAAATATAGTAATTTCTAAGTAGAATGTCCTTAAGTTAAAAATTATGTAGAAAGTGACTATTGTGTGACTTACCGTACCTACCTACCACACAGTGATATTTTTTTTTTCCTAGTAATGATAGAATATACAACGTGAAACACATTATTTTAAATTGGGAATGGTGTGCACTCTTTCTTCTTATTGTTTCGACGGCAAACGTTTCGTGTCAGTGTAGATATATCTTAGCAGACCAGAACGCGGCCACTCTGACTGCATTGTCACATGATGTTGAGCCTTCGGTCCGCCTGGTTGTTGCGAAGATGAAACGCGCAGGACTCAGTTTTTGCTGGATTTGGCTTAAGTGAGTTATCCCTGTAGTACCGACTCAAGGCGCAAAGAGTCGCAGTGAGGTTGACCTCTACTTCTTCGAAACTGGAAGCTTGGGATATCATCGCAAGATAAACTGCGTACATAAAGCGGAAGGTGTTCGGGCTGGACGGTTGGTCGTTCGTGTAGATGTTGAACAAGAGCGGGGCTAGGACACTGTCCTGTGGCAAACCGTTCCGCTGAGGTCACCAACGGCTTCGATCCGTTAGGAGATGAACCTGAAAGCAATGATTACGTAGAAGCTCTAGGAGCTATGTCTCTCTGTCAGAGACAGACAGATTCGTTGACGAGCTTCGGAGCAGCTCCGAGCGGTTGTGAAGTTTTCGTATCTTTTTTGTTTTGTCTGATTTTGTATTACTTATTTAATGAATACCTTTTACCACAATATCCAGGAAACATTCACAAAAAGACGACGACGCCCAGTTCAGATTTGAACTCGAGGCACCTTCGTCATAACTCATTACTACTAAATGTTAAAATTGTTGTTCTTATGCTATTTGACTACGGACATTTCGTATAGAAGTGCGTAATTTTTGAAGTTACATAAATGAAACTTTGTTTTTGGGCTCTTGCTCAAAAATGAATGGATGCATATTTAATTGTTTCTGGATATTCTACCCCTAAGTGGGTGAAATAGATGTAAAGTTTGTACGGAAGTCCGTCATTCAGTTTTGAAGTAAGAAACGAATACGACCTTCAAAAACCTTCAAGAAAAGAGCGTGTTCTTTCTTGAAAGGCCCTCATTTTTTAAATTAGAAACATAAAACTTTATTTATGGGCTACTTATTAAAAATGAGTAGATACGTATTTAAGCGTTTCTGAATATTCCACACCTAAGGGGGTGAAATAGGGGTTGAAAAATTATATGGAAGTCCGTCATTTTTTATGTTAGAAACATAAAATTTTATTTTTGGGCTACTTATTAAAAATAATAGATACGTATTTAAGCGCTTCTGGATATTTCTTCAGCCCTAAGGGGTTTAGGGTTTTTTATATTAGGGGTTGAAAGATTACGTGGAAGGCCGTCATTTTTACTCGACTACGGAAAAGCCGGCAAAGATTTTGACTGGCATGTATGTATGCATGTATACAGACAGATATGTATATGTATACTATATAGCCTAATAGCTCCTTAACTACTTATTAGAACTAGACAAATGAGGTGTCGTTTGAAGCGTCTTAATTGTCCGCTAGCTATAGGCTATCTCACGTGTCACTGAATCTAATGTGGTGCCCTCCTAGCCGACATAAAGCAATGTATTAAAAATAAATTGTTGATAAATATGCCGTATTTGGTATCATTGGAAAGGGTGTTACTGTTTACATTTTGAAAATACATATAATATTAGCCTTTGCTTGTGACTTTGTCCGTTTTAATTAGATAAGTATGATATTTCTATGATATGCTTGTTGTTCCCTCATTCTTTCTAAACTACTGGGATGAGGACTAGGTGGCGTTGTGTGTTTGATGTCCGAAATATTTATTTATTTATAAAGGTTAGTCTGGAGGTCTGTCATTTTTTTAGTTGAAGGGTCGCAAGTTTGTATGAAAGTCCTTTTTAATGGGATATTGATTAAGAATAAATAGATAGATACGTTTAAAAACGTGAATAAATTATTCATACATACTTACACAGTTTTAATTAAATACCTGTAATCAACTACTACTCGAGCAAAGCCGCAGGCAACAGCTACTATTAAAACTATATTATTATTATTGTAATCAGAACTAATTATATTAAATAACATGTGTGTAGGCTGACTTAGAGGTATTTTACAACGATATGATATTGTTGCCAATTATGTATCGTTATAGATAACTTGATTTAAAAACAACTTTTTACAGTTCTGGTTTTATACTTTTCATATTGTTTAATCATATAGTTTTAACATTATTTTTCAAATTACTGGAGTGAAAAGTTCACAAAATGCGATTCTGAATAGTTCGTTTATCCGCACCTGTACCAGGATATCATAACTAGAATGGAGGTATTATCACTATTTCATTTGTGTACATCGTAGGTTCGGGTTCGCGGGAAAATGTTAAATGTTATTGAATATTTTTTATTACATTTTATTTTTACATGTGAATATATCACTCAAGATAGTAAAATAATTGAATAAGAATGCCATCTATTATCTTTTTCTTGAGACTATTCAAGTATTTAATAAAAACGATATAGGTGAGAAATCCAGTATTTTATTTATCTTCTCATCATATATAAATATAACGCCATACCATATTAAATGTAAAGTAAAGAGTATTAATATTCCTTTATAATGTCAGTTAACACTAAAACATATTTACCATATTTTTAAATAGCTACATAGATATACATGAATAAAATCTCACGCTTACTCTTAAAAAACGCTTATGATAAAGAGAAAAACAATGTAAGAATAGTTTAATAGTCTAATTAGAAAAATCTAGATATTTTTCTGTCACTTTATTTATAGATAGAAAATGAAAACAAACATAATGGCTCACCATATTTTCCACCTTTTTCACCACGAGCTCACTCACACACACACACAAACACACCATACGATGTAGGATCACGCCCTCTATTTTGAACCGACGTTGGTGTTTGCTTCTTTAAATCATTATTCATGACATAAACTTGAATTGTTCATATAAAATTTTGTCGTAACTAGAAAGTTCATTTAATGTAGATTCAATTGATAGTAAAAATGTTTCTCTATTAAGTTACAATTTGTGTGAATTTGAAAAAATAACCTATGAGGTACCTGTTACAAGAGATTTATATTTGTACATAAAAGCCTATATCTCTGTATGTTTGATTGCAAATTTATACTCTAGGCTTTTGAGATAAAAGTGAAATACTTTTAACGTAGAGACGTGATTCGTAAGTTCATCTCTGAAATAGAAACCTCTTCGTGAGTTATCGGTTCCTAGTGATGGAAACGCGAGATTTCGTATTCGTATATGTATATACAAGAACGTTTTATTTGAGTTATTGAACTTGTAAATGTTAATGAAAATAAGGTATTTTAGAAAAATAATCACCAGAGTTACAAGCAATATTTATATTATATGTAGGTAAACCGAATACCTCTCTATCTGTATGCATGCATTTCTTTTTCAAATATAGTTTGATTTAATCGCTCGTCTTACTTGTCCAATTATACACCTACCAAAAAACCGATTTACAAAACCCAAAGATTTGTTTGGAAAATGTCTGTGATATAGTCCGCCTGGTGCATTTTGCACAAAGTTTTGAGTAAGTTTAATACACAAATTTTAATAAAAGAAAACTTAGGTTATTCGTTCTGTCAAATTTTATGATTTAATTTTACCTTTGGACAGTCTAATAATTATTTGCGTTGAAAACTTTAATATTCATATTTTTTTACAATATTTTGTCTGTTAGTTGGAGCTAGGAACTTTTTACTGTTTTCAGGTTGTGAATAATCTACCATAAGCAGCTCATTCAAAAAAATAGACTTTGTATTAAATTATAGTTTTATTAAATTTTCTTCATTTTTTGATACAACTAACATGAAGTGTCTATTAATCAAAATTTGTATACAAGTTAATTTGCTTATTCACGTAAGATATATTCTAGGTGCCATAGTGACCTATAATTCTATTAAAGTGGCCACGCACAGGACCGTAAATTTCTTAAGACAAAACCCAATATCCTTGTTGCTTTGCTAGTAAAATTCCTACGTATGAAATGTGAACTTACAGTATAAAATAACACCACAGTTTTGGATTTTATTCACGCTTTAAACAATACGGTAAACACAAATCAGAGACTTAACAGATATATACAGACTAGCTGCCCCGGAAACGTCGTTTTGCCATAAAAAAATTTTAAGGATGGGTGACTCTTACCATTTAGGGGGATGAAAAATAGATGTTGTTCGATTCTCAGACCTACTCAATATGCTCACAAAGTTTCATGAGAATCGGTCAAGCCGTTTCGGAGGAGTTTGGCAACTAAAACTGTGACACGAGAATTTTATATATTAGATACATATAATATGTATTATTCGTAGATGTTTGACATCAATTATTATATTAATAAATTGAAGAAATAAATTCAATGTATTTTCAAACAATATAACAATCAATAAATTAAAATATTAAACATAACTTATTATTATTGTAACATAAGTCGATACGCAATCCGTAGACTCCGTAGCATTAAGCTACGTGAGACCTACGAATATGTTCTTGTCACATTTTGTGCAGACCACTTTTCCTATCACAAAAATATGTACCTACCCTATCTATTTCAATTAGGTTAACATTGACTGTATTTTTATATAGAGAAGCAGTTGAGCGTTATTCATTGAACAATACACTGACGTGATGGTGGTGGCACAGTGGTAGCGTATGCAACTGTTTTGCTTGAATTCTCGGGTTCGATACCCGGGTCGGACTAAATGTTTGTATGATCTGCAAATATTTGTTTTGGAGTTTGGATGTTTTCTATACAAATATGTATATATTTACAAAAACAGTATATAAGTATTTATATCAGTTGCCTATTCCTAGTGTCCATAATCCAAACTGTTTAGTTTAGATTAAAATGGCGTGTGTTATATGATGTCCGAAATATTGATATATTACCTTACCCGCTGACTAGCTGACCCGGCGAACTTTGTACCGCCATATTCACATATATATCTCAGCTTTCTATAGAGAGTGGGAAGAAAAAAAAAATTACTCTTCCCGTTATCTTTTAAATTTTCTTGTACACAAACACTGTCCTAACAATAAAGAACAAATAAAAAAAGAATAATTTAATTAGGTGCAGCTGATCAGAAGTTATGTGCGTACATAAATTTCGGAAATTCATTTTTATACTCGTATATAAGAGGCTAGTGATGCTTCTGTATCATTGGGCCTCCGGTCTCGCGCTCACCAACGAGACACGACAGCATGGTCGCTGTCATTTTACGTTGATCTTCTGTGCGAGGGTAGTACCGCCCCGGTCGAACCGGCCCAACCATGCTGAAATCAGCGTGGCTCTACTACCTTGGTCGTTATTAAAAATTGGGTGTATCTTGATAAAATTTCATGTGTGAGATGGACTCAAGGAACGGTAGCTAATTTAGCCAGCTTTCAATATATTTCTCTAAAATTAAACCAAAATGATACTGATTGAGTAAAGGTTATTGATTAGTAGTTAGTTATTTATGATCGACCAATAAGCTCATGAAGGTCGTGGAAAGACATAGGATTAAGACATCACAGGACCAGTTATTGTAAAGAGCCTTGGGGGAGATTTACGTTCATAAGTGAACATTTACTGGCTGAGATCATAATGAAATCGTATTTATTAAGTAATAATCTACTGGTAGTAATAGTTTTTTTGGCAAAAAAAAAGAAGTTTCTTTGGCAAATTTTCTTGTCACTCTTACAGTAGGCGTCGGTACTAAGATCACGTCGGAACGAGAGACATCTACATAAAACCCAGACTGAGACTGATCCTAGATCACTCATGTGTTCCTGGTAATTCAGGAGTGAAACTGTGGCTATTGATTCGTTACTGGACGATGACACATGCGCGGTGCATCGCCAGCCGCAACTGCAAGAAGGAGCTAATAACAAAGTGGAATTGCATTGCAGTAAAAAAATTTAAGAGATGGCGTTATTATAAACTATCACTTAGAAATATTCAAACTGCATTGCAAACGTGTTAAGTTGAATTATGTCCTTTTATCTTTTGTATTATCCCAACTAGACCGAACCCTATTTTGCATAGTAATGTAGCTACTGATACATATATCCAGGCCACTAAAATTATATGAAATAGTTCGATTTACTAATAACCTTACGATTGTTCAAACCAAAAATGGAAAAATAACTTTTTATAAAAAAAAACCGACTTCCAAAAACATTCAACGAAAACTCCCTGAAAAAAACACTTAAAAGTATAGGCTCTTCATAAATTGCTAGATACCAATTCTTGTCTATACCTAATTCTTTGTTCATTTAAATAATAATATTATTATGTGTGCTAGGTACCTACAATCTGTTTGAAGTCGGTGCCAAGCCAAACTGTAATAGTGGATACCGCACCACACTTTCTTGAAGTCATGTATGAAGTAATAGAGAACAGTACTCCGCTATCCAGGATGTCGGCAGACTGCGGTAAACGATGTACCAATACAGATTGAGCGGGGCATATTTCAAGGTGACAGTCTGAGTCCCTTGTGGTTTTGCTTGGTTTTGAACCCTCTAAGTACTTTATTAGAGGGTTCAGGGTTAGGTTATAGGTTGTAGATTCTTTTAATGAAGTAAAGAGAATAATCTATACAAATAAATAAAATTGGAGTGTCTGTTTGTAATATCAAAATAACCGCTTTTTACTAAATGCATATATATGTATACACGGTACGTACACCGAAAGTCTAGTTGAAAAAATTTCTGTCTGTCTGTCTGTCTGTCGGTCTGTCTGTCTGTCTGTCTGTCTGTTTGTTCCGGGTAATCTCTGGAACGGCTGGACGGATTTTGACGGGACTTTCACTGGCAGATAGCTGATGATCCGGGGAGTAACTTAGGCTACTTTTTTTAGACTAACTTTGTCCCGCGGCGTTACTCGCGGTACAACAATAACCGTGGGTAACACCGCGGGGTTCAGCTAGTAATATATAACATTTTATTCCCATAAAACATTTTTTTACAAATTATATCGAGCTCCCTGATCTCTGAACCAGGTTCAATGACCTGTGTTACAGAGATCAGTGTTCTCTCTCGTGGTTAAATTACATAATTATCATTTTATGGAAAAAACAGAATGCAGGGGTAGTTCACAAAAAATCAAGTAATACCTATACGAGTACATAATACAATAAACATGATAGTTTTTTTATGTGTATGTGTAAGTTTATGTATGCGCTTTAAAAGGCTACACTTTGTTAATATTATTGACTCTTTTAAGAGCACCTCTTCTGCAAAAGTGCAGTGCTGGTACAATCTGTACCGATGAACACACCCTGTCTGTCTCCACTTCTTCTCGGGATACCCGGAAGTTTCTTCGTGTAAACGACATACCGAAAGTTAAGCTTCCCTCTTCTACTTTTTTTATTTGATTGATTTAGAAACCTAGTTACTAAAAATATGAAATAGATATTTTATCTTCCCCGATCGAAAAAAAAGCTACGGCTTTCTTTACATCTTACGTTGTCAGTTTGTGACGTCACTTACCCTGACTTTGACCGAGTTCAAAAAATCGATAATGTGTGACCTCTTCTGAACTTTAGCCTTGTAAAACGGGGTCGTTTGTGTGTCGTGCGGTTGTGCGTTTGACACGAGTATTTACAGTATGTTCTGCTATTTGTTTTCCTAACATAACAATTAGAATTAGTAATGAAATTTGTTCTGTTACACATACATTACAATAGAAATTGAATATAGAATAAAGTTCTAATAAAATGAGTTAAAACAATCACAAAGAACAAAAGAAAGAAATGTATGTTGATTCGCCAGCGATCGATTTGTGATGGTCACACTGTACAGCCTGTACACATACTGTAAATACGCTAATTACAAATATGTCAAATTAGGAGTTGGCTTTCTTGAAATTATAACGTACATTTTTCTGTATTCATTTAGTTTTGTATAAATAATTTAGTTTCGATTACACACATCATGCCGGATCTCTTTCATTTTTTATTTTCAAAAGTACTTACCTACCTACTAAAGTAAAGCTAAAGACTAAGTGCTTAAAACAGAGAAGTTTACAGAGAATAAACCTTAAAAGTTATTTGTTTTGTTAATTTATTTTAGTTTATTTTGAAAGTAGATTTAAAATTAAAATTATTTATGTGATAACTTTTACCTAACCTACTATATTTATTAAACACAATGACCGATGCTATATGAATCTATGCCTTGCTTTGCCTAGAATATTCCTTAAGAACCGATAACAACAGAAATATCTACCTACATTTTTTACCTACATGTGTGTTATGAGTCGCATAATCCGAATAATACATATCTTATATCACAGAAATCCGAAGCTGTGTTCCCATCTAGTGTAATAATATTTTAGATGAATTATTACACTAAGAGTGATCCCATGTGGTTTGAACCCATAACACTTTGCAAAGTAGATATTAACTTAAAAGCAAGCTTAGAACTCAATTGAGTTCTTTTTTTTAATACTTTTTGGCCATACACGAGAATCGAACCCGAGACCTCGCGTGCTCTGAACATGACACCAACGAGGCAGTTCGTAGTAGAACATAGTCGTTCTACGTAGAAATAGATTGCAGTCGGTACAGTTTATAAAGAGCAAAGTGTTATTGCACAACGCATGCGCGTTTGTCGACTTCCTCGCACCCCGTCGTCCCTCGGTTCAATGTTACTGTGTGTGGGAACAAGAGTGGACGTGTATCACCCCGGAGTGCTCACTACCAGGTTGTACTGCATTACATAAAGGAGAACGGCCTGTACATAAAGGAGAGCGGCCTGTAAGTATATGCTGGCAACCAAAGCCCCGCGAACATGCTCACCGTGATCTAATTTCCAGTGGATCAACGCCGTGCGAGCTACAGCGTGCTATGCGATATAATATTTAAACTATTTCATGTTGCTGTTTAATGTCATTCAATCAATAAAATGATAAATGTATGTGTTATACAATTGAAATATTTTGCTTGAAAAAACACGTTGTTATTGAAATGAACATCTTGAAATAAATGGTGATAAATATCAAACATTTGTTAATTACCTTACAACATAACACCGTTACATTCCTTATCGTTACTGTATCGATATCATATCATTCTGGCAGCATTTGGTTTTTTAAAAGTAATTTTTTTATGAAGTTATAACGCCTTTTAATTAATAAAATTGTCTCAACCAACAATAAAATGTAATCTCATGCAATTAGCAGATGATAATTTACTAAACCTACTCAAAGAAATACGTCACTTGTAATGTGTTGTGAAGGGTCAACGGAGCATTGACCTTAAATCATCCTAAGCTGTGGGGACGGGCTATAAAATTATTCATGACTGTAATCATATGCAATGTTATATTTCACCAAATAGCTTTCTTTACTAACAATTTTATGGGTACTCGCACTCTGACAAAAAAAATGTTGTGTAAAAAAGGCAGAAAAATATGTAAAACTTTCAAAAAAATGTTTTTCTTGTTTAATCTCACCCTGCATTCTCAACAATCTACCTTGACCATGACCTCGACCACTATTCTACCTTGACCATTTCTTATAGCTATGTATTTCTAGATTCCTATCCGAATTATTTTTTGTTTCATCGGTTTTAGAGCATTTTTCACGTAGTCGGGTAATATTTTAATATCTTCCTCGTAAATTTTCTAATACAAAAATAGGTGTATTGGTCTTATCATGTTACTTGTTTGCTACTAATAATTTTGTAAACATCAGTCGTCGACCATGTAATACAGTTTCTGTAAATAAACAAAACCAAAGATGAAAATGATACACGCTAAAAGTACATAATTTTGTCGATAGGAATGTCTTAATTATTTTATTACCAAAGATTAATGTTGTGAAATAATACACATTATATAAAATAAAACCATTTCACATTTCTTAAATTTATAATAACATACAAAGTTTTGTAGGTACACATCAGATGCGTTTCCCTTACGAAAATGGTTCCTAAATCCTCGTTAGTTAAAATCAGTAGCTCCATAAGTAGGGAAATGCTGCTACCAGCTTTTGCTTGCGGCTTTACCCGCGACGATATGTCGCTTATCACGGTAAAAAATAGCATGTGTCAGAACACAATATTCTACCTTATTCTTCAACAAAAGATTCTTCAAGATTTCTCTTCTTTTTCTTTAATATTTAAGAGGTTAAGTCGTGAAAGCATAACAGATAGAGAGACTAAGTTACTTCCTTTATACTATTAGTATGGATAGTAGTAGTCGAGTATTTCAAAACCGTCTTTCAAAGGGGAGACCAACATCCAGTATCCGACTATAAAGGACTGATCGTGTGACGTCTACTGTTTTTAATGGATTGACTTTAGACTAGGTGTACAAGTACGTCCCACTGTGTTAGCTACTACAATTCATATCAGTATTATGGATAACGATCCTGTAACATCTAGGCACCAACGCTTGGCGGACTACTTCTCTTGTATTTTGAAACATGTGTATTTACTTCATCAATTGTTGATCTGGTTTCAAAAAATATTTTTGTTTGCGCAAGGTTATACTCCCGAAGTAAGTCTAATACCACCATTTAGGTCAGGTTGCGGGTGCCATCGGAAGCACGGGTTTTTCTTCGCCTAGAATACCAAACAAAAACTACTTAGGTACCTCAACCATCAACAACCCATAACGTCCCACTGCTGGGCTCGAGTCTGCTCTCCAAAGAGGGTTAAGGCCATACGTCCCCACGCTAGTCGAGTGCGGGTTGGGGACTGGCACGATAACGTTATGGCTGCGTAATCTTGCCGTTGGATGTTTTCAAGCCACTCAAAGGCCTCAAACTAAGCTTCGCGACTATTATCATATGCCGGGACCGACTGCTTAACGTGACCTCCGAATCACAGAGACGCTTATGGCATCATGCCACCAGCGGTTACCCATCCAGGTACTGACCGCACCGCCGTTGATTTCCCTCGATGATTGTTTCTAATCACCGAATGCAACTGGGCTATGAGCGCCTCATTTCGCTCGATGTCTTTTCTTAATGTCATCGAGGATGAAATAGGTGAGACAATCAGAATTTGAAGGGTGGTTGGGTTGGATTACCTAATTATTTGCTAAAGTCCGCACGTCAAACAAACATTATATTACCCCATTAAAATTATATATTCATATATTAAGACACTAAGTGATATTTATGGACGTTAAATTTAAGCTACAGTTAAAAATCATAGATCGACACAAACAGAGGCCACAGCTTGTACTGGATTGTCAAGGTTATTGGGTAAAAACACCAAAATCTACTGCCTGCATGTGTCGATATATAACTTCCAGTATCTAAATTGCGTAAAGCCTTATGAGAAGAATACTAGTAAAGAAGCTCATGGCCACTTTTTTTAAAAGACAGTTCTTCGGGTAAAATAGTATTAGTATTACATGAAAGGTTAACAGTATGCAAGCTGTTAAACTAAAAGTCAGTTTATTGAAATGCTCCAAAAGCTAACGTACCAACGAAAAGAAGTTACTCAAGAAATAGAAATCATTCAAGGTGCACATCTACTTTACATTCAGCTGCTAAATCTACTGTTATAAATAATTCGGGACTGGATTAGGAGAGTTGCCTTTTTTTTATTTAACTATTTATAAACTAAGACTAATATATTTTTGACTTATTGTCGTCTCATATTTATCAAAATCGTTTAAGTTTATAAAAATAATTTATAAAAAAAGTTTATAAAAATTAAGAAATTAATTCTTTTTGTTATTTTTTTTTTCTAAGTGCCCACATTACGAATGATGAAAAGGGTTATATCAATTACAAATACTGTACTTTTGAGAGTACACTTAACTTACAAGTCTGTAAGTTATTCATCACATAAAGTTCACACAAAGTCGTACCCTCCTTTTTCCCTGTTAGATGGGGGGAAGGAGCTATTTACAAACAGTGCTGAGTCTCTCTCTTGAGAAACACACAAACACTTTCTAGATTAGATTCCCTCATTTGTTCGTTGATTTTCCGAAACTATTCACTCATGCTGTATTTGAACAATGATTAGCTCTGAGATTTCAGTAATAATAAATGATACATCCCTTAAACTGTTTTATTTTTGTGCATTCAAGTACAATGTACAAATGAAATGATGCTTTATTATTATTTAAACAGTAGTAGTAAACTACTGTTATAATGTCTACGAAATCCCAAGTGAGAGGAGAGATGGCGTTAATAGCAAAATCACAGCGTATTTATAAATATCAACGTATAACTAACTAGAATGTATATAAGAGACACGTGGAAAGCAATTACAACTCTTCAGTGGTCATGAGCTCCTAGTCATTCAGATGTAAAACAGTGGATATTGATTCGTTTCTGAATGTTAACACATGCGCATTATATTTCTCGTAAACTAATAAAAAATAACAAATTAGAAAAAAATATTTATGTCTATTATATACCACAAGTAACTATTTTTTTAAATAAACTATGTTTTCAATCAGTCCACGCACACGTAAAATTTGAGAATTCCCTTCGACTTATCTAATATCCCATCATTAGACACTGACATGGTGTTAACCGTAAGCGTAACCACCTCAGTTTGAAAAGTTCTACAAAAGTTAACTTTATAAATAGTTGTTATCATAACTACAATGTGCATTAGTATATTACCAAAGCCTCCTTCACGCTGTGAGGCGGAAGTGCACCACGCGAAGGTATATTTTTTAAACTTTTTCTGTACATTATATGTTCTGATCCAGCTCTAGAATTAGATGGGCAGCCTCCTGTCGGACACTTTATTAATCAGTAAAAAAATATCATAACGTTCTTAGTATAATCCTAGTTTTTATGAATGGGAAAGAAATTGAGAAGATTGGTAAATGAGAACGAAAAAAAAACAACCTATGATTCTCAATGATGAGAAAATAATATTATCACTTAGAGCTTTGGAGGGATAGGCTGTGAATCAAAAAAATACTTCATAACTTCAAACTCTTATTTTTTCACTTTTCTTATGATTCTGTACTAAGGTTATTATTAGTATACGAGTACATTTTTACTAAAAGGACGCTTGTTACAAGAACAAGAGTAGATATGAAATCCATTTAATTGTAAAGAACATATTTGGTTGATAGTTGAAACCTCATTCTCCTAGCAAAGTTCTAAGGACTTGAATATTTGCCTGATTACTTTGCATAAAGAGGTAAACTTTAACTGCACTTTTACACACAAGTAAATGTCCATAAAACGACCTGGCAACTCATTAATCGTGTGTTGGCATATAGAAATTATTCGAAACTCCTATGTACATATGTTATCTAACTATGCAAGTATTACTTCTTCTGTTGAAGCACTTTAAAACTAAAAATTTATTTAACTTTACATTTTCTTACGGGAATCGGAATAAAGTTCACAAAGTGTGTTTAACCATAGTTTCACTTATCCGCACCTGTACCAGGATGTCATAACTGCGATGGAGTTTACACCAGTCCTTCAGTAACTAGTAAGAGCAGGTTCATCGCGAAGAGTGAAAAGGTAAATGTGCATTTCGATTGGTGCACTAACAAAGCCTCCCGCTCTCAATGTGAGGTGTCGCGTATGTGTGTATTAAGCAAACGTAGCACACTACTTTTAGCCATGCCATGGTTTCGCGTTACTTTTACATAATTAGACGGGAACTAAACTAAACTTATTCTTATAGCTGTAGCCATGACAGTTTTCACACCTTGCTTATTCCCCTATAAAATATTACGGTTTTAAGTAATTAATAAAACTTGGACAATGTGTACAGCAAAATTTTTATTCAAGTTCTCCCTAAGTCATACACTGTACCTGAGTTAGTTGGCAACATTATTTTTTTTCGCAGATTTTTTTGCAGAATCAAAGTTCACAAGAGGTAACGACTAACTGACTTAGTTTCTGGATTGTGTTGATATATATGAGTTTCTTCATCTGGTAAACGTAAACGCACTGTAAACAGCTTTCATCAAACTATCACAGACAGCCAAGTGGTTTCAGCAGAGATATTTCTTCTATTCCTGGTTGTGAATTTGACTCTTATTTTCTCAAGTTCACCTATCTGCAAACATCCACAAGTGAAGTTACTTCGGCGTAACTAAGGTTGAAAGGAACGAAATAAAACGCGTTTTATTTTTCACGACGGCGAAAATTTATCACTAGGAACTCATTAATTACAAAGAGAAGGATTTATTTTATTTATTTATTTTACAATTTTAAGGAAACTTACAGCTAGGAATACAAGTTAGATTAGAAAGGAATAGCATGGTGATGGCCAATTACAAGTTTCCACAAATATCAAAATGACAACATTAAAAGAAAAATACCACCCCAAAGTAGTCAGCTATTACGCATGCGTAACTATCCGGCTATTCGCAAAAGTAGTAGTTACACAGTTTTGTTTTAAGTTGTGACACACCGGTGTAAAACAGAACCACATCAACTTCCCGACATGCAGCATTGTAAGCACGACAAGCCCGTATTCTATATGAATTTTGTCTGTAGGCAGTTCCAACCACAGGAATGTGCAATAGATTTGGCTTGCGTAGAAATACTGTGGACACACCTAGGCCTATTTTGGTGAGCAACTCCGGTACATCTACTAAACCGTTGAAAATTTTCCATAAAAAAGCTAAATCCGCAATTTTTCGTCGCTCTTTAAGTGGAAGAATGTGAAATTTTTTACATCGAGTGTTGTAATCAGGTAAATAACAATTGGAACGGAATTGAATGTACCTCAAGAATTTACGTTGAATGCCTTCTAGACGATCAATATAAGTATTATACATGGGATTCCATACTTGTGACGCATATTCGAGGTGACTTCGAACGAAAGAGCAATATAAGATTTTGATGGTTTTTATATTTTTGAAATCAGACGAGAGTCTTAAGATAAAGCCCAAGGCTTTTGTTGCCTTGTTAATTATAGAGTCTATATGTACGTCAAAGAGAAGCTTCGAATCAAAGGTAACTCCAAGGTCCCTAACAGAATTAACTCTAATCAACGGGGTATCATGCAGCTTATATATATAGTTGATAGCGTGTTTCTTGCGAGTGAAAGTACAAGTATAGCACTTATTAACGTTTAAGTCGAGCCTGTTCGATGTACAATAATTTTGAAAACGGTTCAGGTCCTCCTGTAGAGAGATAGCATCTGCGACGGTGTTAATCTGCTTCCTAACTTTCATATCATCAGCGTAAAGCAATATTTTCGAGTGTTGAAAACAGTGAGTTACGTCATTGATGAAAATGTTGAATAGCAGAGGTGCTAGCAGCGATCCCTGGGGAACACCCGAGGGAATACTTACAGCTCTCGATGTGTATCCATTTAACACCACTGTCTGGCATCTATTCTCCACGTAAGACCTGAACCATCTAAAGAGATCGCCCCGTATACCCATGCATGATAATTTATTCATAAGTACGTCATGATCAATCCTATCAAAACACTTACTATAATCCGTATATATAACATCTACCTGGGACCTCTGTGACATGGATTCTGATAAAAGATCACTACACAGAACTAGATTAGATGTAGTCGAACGACCCTTTAAGAAACCGTGCTGGTATTCACTAAAATTTAGTTTAAGTGCGCCATATACCTGTCTGTACACTATTTTCTCCAAGATCTTAGCGAACACACATAACTTAGAAATAGGTCTATAGTTTTCAATAATAGACCTAGGTCCCTTTTTTAAGATGGGTGTTACATATGCGGATTTCCAGATAGAGGGCATAACACCTGTATTAAATGAGTATTGGAATAGAATGGACAGCGGTGAAGTGAGACTATCGGCGCAGTTAAATATGAAGATCGGTGAAATATTATCTGGTCCCGCGGTTTTGTAAAGGTCTACTTGCTTCAATAGCCTATTAACTTCCCCTTTATTTATTTCCACGGCCCCAATATCCGTGTTGACTTCACCATCCTTTCCGTGAACGTCTATAGCTTTAGGTAGTTGTGTATTGTTACTGCTCTGGTTTATAAAGTTGGAATGAAAATAGTCGTTGAACATCTCGCATATTTCATCTCCGTCACCAGAAAAGCGGTTGCCATGTTGAAAAACAGGGGGGTAACAATTAGTCTGTTTTTTGGATTTGACATAGGCCCAAAACGCCCGTGGGTTTCGATTTATGTTGGATTCTATCTTTGTAATGTAATTTTCGAACAACTCCTTTTCATAGTCTTTAACCCTTTGTCGTAAGAGAACAAACGAGTGGTAATCAGAGAGATTGTTATATTTTTTATACTTAGAGTGAGATTTTGATTTTTCTTTTATAATCTTTATTAAAGACCTGCTGTACCAAACAGGATACTTAGTGTTTGTGGTGACAATTTTTTTTGGAATAAAGGAATTATGTAGATCATCGATGACAGCATAAAAATAGGCCACAGCTTCTTCTATGGATCTACAGCTAAGCTCATGATCCCAGTTCGTAGAATCTAATTTTTGTTTGATAGAACCATAGTCGGCGTTATTATAGAAGTATCTTACTTGAGGACGAACGGGCAGGCTATGCAATTGAACAAACTCGACTGCAACACAAAGTGCTTTGTGTTGGGGATCTTCACGCACCAGAGGATAATCACAACAAGTAACAGAAACATCATTGTTACATAGTACCAGATCTAGTATTCTATCGTTAATATTTTTGAAACAATTGTATTGCGACAGATTACAAATATTGAAGTTGTCTATAAGATTAGTTTGTACTTCACCCTGAAAGTTACTGGGGATAAGGGAGGGATTGTTGTTTGATAGGCACCACAATATATTAGGTTGATTAAAATCACCTAGGATTATAAATAAATCACTCGGGTATTTAAGGATTATATCAACTAAGCTATTAGAGAAGTTACTTAACTGAACTGCTAATGTATTACCTAGATTTTCATTACAAATGTAAACAACACAAATATGTATCTTGTAGGAAATTTTAGGCTTCCTATAATTTAACGTCAGCGTAACCCACAAGTCCTCGGCAGATGAACACCATTCGCTACAATCATTAGTGATTATTTCCCGTTTAACAGCTATTAAAACACCTCCTCCCTTTCCTTGACCGGTGACAGTATAATTACGATCCCTTCTCCATACAATATAACGATCATCAAATAATTCAGAGTTCAAAATACCCTCAGTAAGCCACGTTTCCGTGAGACAAATTATATCGAAGTTATTTAAACGCACGTTTCTATAAAACACACTCGATTTCGTTCGAAGCCCTCTCACATTTTGATAAAAAATGTTAAGAGATGCCATTGTAAAAGATATAAAACCCAACAGAATAATAACAAAAATGTAAGGTACACTCAAAACAAAGCGAAAAAATACTCTGTAGTAATGATATGCAATAAACAATTTTACTACTGTATAGATTAGGACTACTATCGTAAATGTAAATGTTACGGTAATAATATGTAGAATTATTAAATAGTTGGTGTATTTGCTTATATGAGCAAAATGCGTTTCTGTTAGCAAACAAATAAGATACAGTATCATAAATAACTAATTCGTTAGTATTGAGAGATAAGAATACAAAAGGCCGGTGATGTCGGAATGAATAGCGAAAATATGCACCTGTGGTTCTCAATCTTAGATGGCGAATGTAACAATAAAGCATGTCGGAATGTTGCGTAGATATATTTATGGTAAGTTTTTTTTCAAGTCTTGTTCGGTGTTGATCTGGTGTTTGGGCGAAGAAGAGTTTTTTCTTATAAAAATTTTGCATTCCTTAACCCACACAAATTCAACTCCACGTTCTTTAGCTCGCGCTTTTGTTTTATTCAATAGAATCTTGTTCTCTAGGGTCAGGTGATCATTTATGTAGATCTTACTATCGCCATGCAGTCCTAGGTCCGTAGCTTTAAGGGTCTTATGTTTTTTTGCTGCAGCTACAAAATCATGTCTCAGGTAACCGTTGTGAACAGAACATATTATGTTCTTATTATTCTTATCATTACGCGTCGGCACCCTAGCCACGTAGTTAACCTGGTCCCTCGGGATTCTACAATTTATTTTTTCACCTATCTTATCCAGAACATCAAACAAATTTTCAGAACTAGACATAGGCACTCCTTTAATCTCAATATTGTTCATACGAGACCTTTGTTCACTTTCGCGCTGTAGTTCTTCCAATTTGCGGACCCGCTCTTGAAGGTTTAACACATCTTCCTCTGTCTTCTTCATGGCTGCGACGTCCCGTTCTAAAATTAATAGTTTATCCGTCAATGACTCGATCTTGTTGTGTACAAATTCAATTGAAGCTTTTACATCGGAAAGGTCGTCTCTAAGGGTTTTTAAAGTGACCAACTCCGCCTGCATAGCCCTTACGCTGTCGATCAAAGCTGGCATAGCTTCCATTTGGGATGATAGTCGCTTTAACTCTGCGAGGATTGTTTCAGAGTCTGTCATCTTTGTAGTTCTTGGACTGGCTACTGCTGTAGATTTGCAACTAGCGCACTTCCAGGTAGTTTTACGGTCTCCCAGTTTTCTCCACCCGCCTTCTGTTATTCCCGCACAAGGAAAGTCGAACCGACCTGCGCAGACAGAGCAAGTGACACCGTCCCTACCTTCGACCTCACAACGTTTGCAAGTGAACATATTAGGGAAAAGTTTGAGAACCTCAGTAAGCCTAATAAGTAGCAACTAAGGTGAACGCGCGCGGTTAGAACAGCGTCTACCGACTGACAACGCGGCGGTACATGGTCTATTACAGACACTCCCCAAAGTATATTTCAACCCAATCTTCAAGGGTTAAAGTATAACTTTTGTAGGCAAATGTATAGAGACATAGGCTTTTTAGTATTATATTAGACCAATGCTACTGCTATCTCTGAGACTATTTTATAAACTATTGATGAATAATGACACAATACAATAAACTGGTCTCAACCAATGAGACTACATTAGATATACTTCTTTTTGTCACAAAATTTTACTTGAACATATTAAGTTTGTGGCATAAATCAACATTTAGGAAAACAAAAACCAACGCCGTTCTAGGATAGAGGACGTGTCATGCTGGCGTTTTACGAGTGAAAAGTACTTGTGGAAAGGGTAGGGAATACAGTCAGTAGTACTATATTATGTATCTTTAATGAATTACTTTTTTTTTACATTATGCTCTCTATATACATATACGTACTGCGTTATCTGATTATATTTTGAAATGAAGTTTTTTTTTTATATGAAAAGGATATAAAAATTCGTTTACAAAGAAAATCACGAAAATTTACCATTAAATTCCCGTTACGAAGGGTACGTTCTTAGTAAAAATGTACTTCAGCGTAACGCATAAGTATGCGGTAACGAAATCACGCGGTTCTATTACTGGGAACTCAGAAGTTACCAAGGGGTTTCAAGCTTAGCGAAAAACTTTTTACATACACTAAGCAAAGTATATTTTAACGGTATCTTCGTGGGAAAAATAATAGTTATTTGTTATACAAGAGTGCAAATGTGCTTTTTAACCGCGTCCTCAATTTTCATGACTGAGCAAGGGAAGGATTCAAAAATTAAAATCCTGTGCTTTAGCGAGGGAATCAAAAGAGCACTAGATGAAAAATCTTTGCACTCGAGTGCAACATGTAACTTTCCTTCCCACCTCAGCGAAGAAATTACTAAAAGCAAAAAGAAAATGGCGAGGGCAAAGCAATTAGAAAAAGTACACCAAAAAGGTTCCGAGTCTGAATTTTTAACAAATTAAAAAAGGTTGTATAATAAATTCAGCACCATGAAGGTAGAAATAAATAAGTGTAATGATGTTTTGAATTCACAAACTTAGTAATAGTAGTACTTAGTAGTAGTAGTAACTTAGTAGTGGTAGTAACCATTAGTAGTAAACCATTTGTGTACACGATGTTATACATTCAATTTACTTTATGCTCAAGCGGATACAAACGGCTTTTGCACTCAGAGATCGAAGGGCAAAATACTCTTTTGCCGTTTCCCCTTATCTTTTGATTTTTCTTATACACAAGCCTTGTTCTAACAACAACGAACACATAAAAAAAGAGTTTTTTTAATTTGGTGCGACCGATCAGAAATTATGCGCTTACATATATTTCAACGCTGTATTTTTATATATATAATATTTGCTGATATCAATAAAAAAAACCTTATTGAATGTTTTTTACTACGGTTCTTTTAGCACTTTTTTTCTTCCTGGCCTTATCCCAAGATTATTTGTGGTCGGCTACTAGTTCCACCCAGTTCACGGAGCAACTGGCATCGGACCACCGTAACCCTGAGGGTACAAACTGAATTCGTAGGTTGAAACTAGTGTCAGTATATTTGAGCACTGACTTTTCAATAATTAGGATTTACAAGGACAAGGATTACCTCAACCTCGTTTGCGTCTTCTAATGCCCGTAGCGTGATAATTTTCCCCCGTTTTCGAAACATTTTTCATTGGTACTACGCTCGTATTGGTCCTAGCGTGATGATATATAGCCTATAGCCTTCCTCGATAAATGGGCCATCTAACACTGAAAGAATTTTTCAAATCGGATCAGCTGTTCCTGAGATTAGCGTGTTCAAACAAACAAACAAACTCTTCAGCTTTATATATTAGTATAGATTTAGCATTTCCGCTTTCGTCATAAAAAATGGTGAAAACACGGAAATGATTTTTTAACTTAACATTTTCCTCTACTGAAAAAGTTCATAAAGTGCGTTTAACTATAGTCCAGTCTATTCGAACTCATACCAGGATATTATAACTACATTGAAATATTAGCAGGATATTATAACTACATTGGAATGTAAGCAGTATCTCATTCACAAGTAGAAGCAGGATGGTCGCGTAGAGGCGTAGAAAAGTGTCGTGGGGCATTTCGATTAATGCACTAATCAAGCCTCACACCCCCTCTACAAGCTGTGTGTGTTTGCATACATGTGACACAGTATTTACTACCGAGTGTAATATTTTGTACCTAGAGCATGAGTGAATTAACTCACTGTCAATGTTAATGAAAACCTCGTTTTGTAAAAACTATACTATTGTTTTAAATAAAGATCTAATTCTAATGTTTAACCCACCCACACATATACATACATATAGGACACTCTTAATACATCGTAACGCTTGAGCGTTAACATATCGATATCCTAGGGTTTATAAGAGCCTGGTACTTGGTTCCTATGTTGGTCGCATAGCATAGTTTCATTACACAAAATTATAAATAAAGTGAGTCTTATGGTCATTTTCTAATTAGAATATATACGGGACAAGCGATCCAAAATCTTTCTTGATCATAAAGTTGGAATTTGATACTTAGCTGACAATAATTTATGGTAATTGATAACTATTCAACATAATATTTTCTTAAAAAATTGTAACAAATATAATCAAAATTTTAGTATTTAAATAGCACTTGAAGTCAGTTAAATACGCTAAGGGTGCAAGTCTCATTTCCTATTATTTAAAATACTTTGTGTATTTTATTCTCTCTTAATATTGTAATGCGAAATAAGAGTTGATTTCTGAACTTTTCTGTTTCAAGTTTTTTTAAAGCATTTCATATATAACACACACAGACTTCAATGTGCATGGCATTTGGTATGTTCTTTCAAAGTTAATGCAAATAACTAATCGTTTATTTAAGTTATTTCTTTTGAGATACAGGGATTCGTCATAATTTTTTTTTGTGGTAATGGAAATATTTTATAGAACAACTGCATAATTTAAAAGTGTGTGTAATACGATAGTTGAATTATAATGAACAAACTTATCTGATCGTGGAAGATGATTAATAATCAACAGCTTTTTCTTTCTTTTTGTGTTACATACTTATTTGATTATAACTAAACTTGTCGGTGGTGATGGGCGGATGGTTGGTGTAACATCACGTCCCGTGACATTGACTGAGTTCAGAGGAACGACTGTCTGTGACCTCTTCTGAACGTGGGATAGGATTATTCAAAATTAGTGATCGCTCCACGCGTTATTGATAACAGTAATGATGGACGATGTAAAGTGAAATATTTGTAAACCTAACCTGATTCGTTTCCTCAAAAAATAGTTTTTAAAAATTGCTGGATACACCTGTGTCTTATGTAAAAACAAAGAAAAGTGCAACAACATATAATTTTAAATTTTAAAATTGTGTTAGTCGTCGAGGAGTTAGTTTGCAAATTGCAATCCTGAATAGGTTTCGCTATCCGCACATGTACCAGGATATCATAATCACGGTGGAGTAAATATCAGTCTCTCGTTCATGTGTGAAGAAGGGGTTATCTGGAGAATGCATTTTGATTGGTGCATCAACAAAGTCTGTCGCCCTTTCTTTTGGGTGTGTGTATCAATGATATCTTCTTATGATGTGTGTGTATCAATGATATCTTCTTATGATGTGTGTGTATCAATGATATCTTCTTATGATGTGTGTGTATTAAACAAACTCCTAACTCCACTATTCGCGATTCTATATCGTTGTTTTAACGAGTCGAGTACTAAACTGAAACGTTTTTGTTTCTTTTTTTTTTAAGTTTTTCTCTAGTTAAACGTTGCACCTCCGTTAGTTAATAAACCAGAAGCAGTTTGTATTTTTCTACTTTTTATCTCATGATCTCGTTAACATCGTGGTTTTAAATATTTTATAGAAATGATTCAGGCGATGTTTATTTATATTTTAGTTATATTATCGTATTCCGTGTTCGTCAGCTACCATATCATGATCAACTTTCAATTCAACGGTAGCTGTTATATTACCAGTATTTGCATTAGTTTTCTATCGAAATTAAAGTTAAGAAAATGTTATATATTATTAACTAACTCCCTAAACTTAATATAAAAATCAATCATGTATTTTAAACATATAATTACATAATATAATAAGTTTATCTCCTATTACGATGGATTTTTCTTACACCTCTATCTATCTGTCTCCAGATAAAAAACTAAATTTAATGGATGTTTGAACTTTACTTAAATGTTATTAAATGACGTCATAGAGTTCACGTGCTATATTTGTTCGACAAATTTAAACTTTAGACTTTGAAGACAAAATTGAAAAACATTTTCCACAGTCTCTATAGTGACACTTTTTCACGTAACGCAACGTAAACGTACACCTTTTTGTAACTTATCAGTTCTTAGTAATAGAAACGTGTTATTCCATTGTTGTCTATATGCCACGTTAAAATGTATTACCTAGTTAACGACACGAACTAGGATTGGCTCAGTCTCATAGACTAGATAGGTAATCTACTTATCTACTATCTTATCACTAAATCTCAAAATTATTATCACGAATATGCCTAAATACCACTTTTCCATAACACTTTACAAATAGTACATAATTCACTACAGAAAGTACCTTGGAACCTTCGGAGCTCAACTCGTACAACTAATATATATTTATTCAAGTAGCCGACTATTGCGAACAAAGAAAAAATGTTACTACCAAAATTAATAACATTTACATATACACATCATTGTTAAAGCAGTGTTGATTTAACTTCTTGTAAGTGTGGTGTTAAACTCTTAACGTGCTATGATATCCGAATCACTATTTCGTCGGTACTTTCAACTATTGATCTGCAAATGCACCAACTTGGTGAATAGAATCGAAACATGCGCTCTCTTTCTATCTTTATCTCTCAGACTGCATCTCCTTAAAATCATCATCTCCTGGTGGCTGCAGGCTATAAATACGTCGTAGAGCCACCCTTCAGTGAAGTTCTTGCCTCTAATAATACCTGCGAACTATAATTGGTGACAGTTTTAGTTGTAGTTAACAACATACAGCTTAGCAGTTAGAGTAACTAACGATTAAACCAACAATCTCTTTTAAATATGCGAATATTTACTAAGGCTTGTTATTATTTAAGGCTCGGAGGTTTTTACCCGACTGTGCCAAAAGGAGGCACGTTGTGTTTGTTTGTTTTTTTAATACACTTTGTGGCCCAAACGGCTTGAAAGGTTTTGACGTGATGGGTCATATAGTTAGATTAGTCATAAGTATGTAAGTGAAACTGCTTTGATAAATGCTATACAATTTAAATTCAGCCGTTTCAACGAATCAATAATGCATTTATGCGCAGTGCTGAAATTTAACCAGTCTATATATATGAAGCTCCGCCTACCTTTCCCGTAAACACTTTAATCAATAAACTGACGATACAAAATGGCGTCCCTGCTGCACTTCATGTCTCGTGGTTTAATAATAAAAATTACTTTATTATACACCAGATTACTTACAAAGATAACTTAATGCTATGAGGTTCAACTGGCGGTCTTATTACCCGAAGAAAATATCTTACAGGCAACCATGATATATCATACTAGTTGCTTACTGAAACTATCAAACACATACGCTGTACTGACTGCGGTAGATAGGTAGGTAGGTCCCAATTTGTGAACTGACTTCCAAAATACAGGCTCAAGCCTAGTTTGGGTACCAGTGCTAGTACCCTTATGTAAAACTCAGTGCATATATTTAGCTTAAGAACATGCTTGTTAATTATTTTCTAAGACTAATAAACGTTATTATTATTAGCTTATATTTCAATAATAATTTTATTTATCTTTTCGGCGTAGGCAGAGAACAGATTTTATTGATCGGTTGATGGCTAACCAACGGTACCTAAATATATTATGACAACCAACATAAATGATTTATTCAATCTACGCCAGACAGGGTCGCCTCGCCTAAGCGCCTGTCTGAGAAACTTTCCTTTGTGTTGGAGGAATTTAACATCTGTTCGTTTGTTATAAAAATGAACCCTTGTGAATAGACTAGCTTACAGTACCAATTCAGTACTATGAAATCTAGTTTCTATAGACTATTGTAATGGTATAGCTTAACAATAGTACTTGGACACGTCTTAGACTCGGCAATTTGATCTCTAACCAGACAAAGACTGTATTGTAACAATATGGATGGTAAATATACAAATATATTTCTATCTACTAAAACCCTACAAAGAGAAGTGGGGACGAGAACGAACACCACTCTGTGGAATAAGAAACGGCGCGGCGTTGTGGCGACTATTTAAAACATTATGCCATCCGAACAGGCAATGTACATTACATCATATTATGTGCTATAAACAAATGACACCCAGACATAGAACAAATATTTGTGCTTTCATCACACAATTATTCGTCCTCGGGGGGATTCGAACACAATGTCCAACTTTCGATTTAGCGTTACTAGCTTATGAGACCAACAAACCCGTCAAAAGTGTTTTTAAGTATGCATGCATATCACTTTAGCAGGCTTTATAGCCGAATCAGCTTGAAGGTTTTTTTTAAGTATGACCCTGCCAAAATGACTCTCGAGTAGAGTTTACCTGATGAAAAGCATAAGCAGAATCCAAGAGTGATGGTCACCATACTCATTGCGAATGCAGACAACGCAACATGATGATCCACACCATAACGGTCTAGTGATAGATCTCACACTCACCAACACACGACAGCACGATTTTTTTAAAATTCAACGTATTGAGTAACTATTTCTTTTTGTTATATTCATTTGAATTGCACCAGACAATAATGTAACTATGTTACTATAATGTAATTATTTCTCGTTTCGTATCTAGAACGTACTGTAATCTTCAATGATGTCATGAGATATGACACATTTAATGCCTTTTTATAATTGGAACTTCAGTTTCGTGACTTTTATGACACATTACGTAGGGGAGCCAGGCTTCGGCATGAATGGGCCGGCTCGAGGGAGTGATACCACGGCTTTACAGGAAACCGCTGTGTTTCACCGAGTGAGTGAGGAAACCGGAGGCCCATACCCCAACCCCTCCCTCCATCTCTTTCCCTATACCCAAAGGGTGGCAATGCACTTGTGACGCCTCTGGTGTTGCGGGCGTTCATGGGCGGCGGTAATCACTAACCATTAGGTGATACGTCTGCCCGTTTGTACCCTGTTCCATAAAAAAATCTTTAATCTATTATCAACAGATTAACCATGTGAGACTGATGAAGTTAACTAAACTATCAATATTAATGTTATGACAATGTTAACACCTTCACACAGGTAACCGCTTAACCTCAGGTGTGTGCTAGACTAACTAGTTGTACTAGAAAAAATAGATTTATTACATTATTTTTATTTATTTTTTTTATTAAATTCGATAGATTGTTTACTAGATTCAAAATACATTTCATAATTATTTAAAAATCTCATAATTTGAGGAATATGTATTCACTTGTATTGAAATGAAGCGCGTATTATTAGATCTGGACAGAGATCTATTGATTTCTTTGTCAGTATCTATAGAGACGCCGCTGAGAGACGCCTACACCACCAGACGCTATATTCAGCAGCTTGGTTCACAATAATTCTTTGTTCGTCTACCTATTTAAGTACGTAGGTAGTGTTATTTTTTCTAAGGAAAGTTATAATTAATATTCCTTTTGTACGTTATACATAGGTATCTGCAATTATAAGAAACGCGTTTTTGCTTGAAGGTTTTTTTTATATATGAGCCTGTCAGAATGACTCTACTCTGTCTGATGACAAGCATAAGCAGAATTCATTCACCATACTCATTGGGAATGCAAACAATGCAACACTGCAGCATGATGGCCCACGCTATGGTGGCCTAGTGAGATGGTTCTGCATGATTTGGCCTTCGGTCTCGCACTCCCCAACGAAACACGACAGCACGCATGCTGTCATTTTACGTTAATCTTCTGTGTGAGAGTACTACCGCCCTGGTCGAGCCGGCCCATTAGAACTGAGATCAGCGTGGCACTACTACCTTTAAGAGTTTTGCGTTGATTGAATTTGCGCTTACTTATTGTTATCAAACGACTCTTATAAACTGTTGATTTAAAGTCAAAATATAATATTACTTAATCTATATATATATAAAAGAGGAAGGTGACTGAATGACATACCCAGAGATCAATGCACAGCCTAAAACACTGAACCTAGAATCCTGAAATTTTGCATGTAGATTCTTTATTCTACGTAAATGAGCACCGAGAAAGGAATTTTTGAAATTCCACTCCAAAGGGGACAAATCAGGGGATAAAAATATGCGTTAGCGAAACTGCGTGCAAAAGCTGTCATATATACAATCATACAAATATAGCCATAGTCTATCTTATACGTACTGCGGTAACCGTACTTTTACTAGTACGACGCCTAGGGGTTATGTAGTCAGGGGATTAATGTACCTGAAATTTAGGAAATAACATGACCTGACTGTACGACCCCTGCAGCGAATCTCCTCTTTAGCATTTCCAAAATCTAGCTTTCAAATTATATAAATTATATTTAAGAATCATTGCTTTAAACAGGAGATTTCATCTGCCAGTTGTATGTTTTTAAACAGCAGGTTGTATGCCTCTTCACCATGAACGCCTCGGTCGTCACAGTACGATATGACTGTTTTCTGTTTATATTCTACATTAGGTATATATTACCGAATCATAGGACGTTAATTAGTTTTGTGTCAACATTTCTTTTACAAGTGAATAGGAATAACGCCTAGAGCAAAATCTGCAATTCTCCCTACAAAGCTTAGTGTATGACATAGACGTTACATTGACAGATATTTTGATAATTGGGCTGCCATCAATTCATATTTGTGGATTGGTGGTTTGAATGTAACCTTATTATTTTACCTATTTTGTTAATTAAAGGTTGCAATAAATGCGCTACTTAGAATTGGTTGTATAATTAAATAGAAAGAAAATTTTATTAAGGTACTGCGAAAATCTTTGGAGATGATCATTACTATTATTATTTAATTTGCCAAATAATAAAATTCACGGCAAAAATTGAAAGTGACACTTTAATTTTTTTTATTTATTATAATATTATTTAAAAAAATCAAACTTTTTAAGAATATAGGCGTGTAATAAAAAATGAATGACAAGAAAGGTATTTAGTGATAAGAACTGAGAGGTCTATCTTATTACGCACCGCAACAGAAGTAAGAAGACCTGTAATAGAAGTGTAGTAACATCATTGTTTCTTATACCTAAGTTAGTTATACGGTGATTATACATTATACAGTTTTTATTTTGACGTATAAACCCATAGGAAAATTAAATGCTTTTTATTTTTAGAGTTATAAAAATCTTATGCACAATCTCTTCCATTTTTTGGCTGATTCCGATATACCATCTATTATAGCGTCACGTGGTTGTTACCGATGAACTCTTTAAGTATCCAAGCGATATACACATTTTTTAAATGTGTTTTACTGGCGTGCCTAAGATAGTATAGAGGATAGTTATCACGCTTAGAACAACAGGACTAACCGAGCTTGATTAAAAAGAAACGCAGACGAAGTTGCGTGGGTCAGCTAGTGTTGTTAGTTTAGAAGGTCGATGAACGCTGGTTTATCATCAGTGACTGTGTGCCTCAAGGTTACTTTTACCTTCTATTTTATAAATTGTTATGTTGTCTTGCTCAACCATCTCACATAGTCTAATCCCAAGCTAATATTTAGAACTTTTTTAATTTACAAATGTATTGCAAGTGCGGGGTGTGAGGGGGTCGCTATGCATTTACCACCGCCCTCCGTCTAGACGTCCCTAGATCGATAGAGCTCCCGATTTGCATGGTCTACCCTTGCCCGCTCCCCGGGCTGCAGCTAATTGAGTAGGTAGTTCTGATGTAGAAAGGTGAGTTGTTTTCAAACAGTTTGTACTGTGCATGCGCGTTTATGTATGTGTATGATGTGGCGGTTGCATTCGGAGCAAGTACCACCCTCCGGTGAGATGCCAGATAAATCGATACAGTTACCTTGTTGCAAAATACCTAGCGTCCGGATATCCAGACTCCGAGCTAATGATGTAGGCAATCCCGTTATTGTATTTCAAGGAAAATACGTTTTAGTCAAGGTTGATGGCCTTCTGTGAGGAACGGTCTGTCGGGTTTTTCCGAGAATGTCATCTCAGGGTGTACCCGAGAGACATGATTGATAGATTTCCGTATGGTTTATTTGGTTCGGTTTCGACATTACACTGCACCGTGAGTCGCGATTAGATTTCAATACTATAATATACAGTTTAAAGTTTTTTATGATATATCTAGGATAACACTTTGTTTGAGTATAATATAATCAATGGTTCTCTGAATTAATATTTAACTAATACGCATTAATGTCTCAAAAAAAAACATGTACTATTTATTATACTTATTATCATCGTCACTCACTTTGAAGTGAAGCGGTATTTTAACAATTAGTTTGCAAAGTCTTGCAACTTTCATTTCTTTAATTTTCTGACATATATCGCAAGATAACAAGCAGGACCAAAATGCTACTTACTATTCTTAGCAGATTGATTTGGTTTGAAAAACGAAAATCCAAAAAAAAAACGAAATGTGTGAGTGTGCTTAAGTTATTGATTATAAATTTGCACTCATCCGTCATTATATTCGTCAGCTGAAATTATAAAGCTACCTGAAGGGGGACTCTAAATTATGTATCACCAGGTCGTAAATAAAAAGCCATAGCTAACAATGTTTCCATATGGTACTAATATAAGTACCCGTACTAAAGAGTGTTAAACATATTTCACGTTACCCATCAAATATTTGAATAAACACTGTACCTCTCCAGGAGAATTTATAAGAAATGAAATGAAAGAATGTTCAAATATTTTATAAATTTCCCCAATATCTCAATAATAAAGTATTTGTTCTGATTAAACTGTAAATTGTAACTTAAAATGATGTCGTGCATGTTTCTCTCGTAAATAAACTCCTTAATATAGTACTGAACTATTAATCTAATACTCGTGAACAAAGGACCATTGTTTGGATTGTTCACTAATTAAAATTTAACACAAAATACATCGTTATGAAATTAAATATTTATTCACTAAATCAAAGGTTTGACTATTTTGACATAAGACTTTCGTTCCATCGACTACTATGTATAATCTCTATCTCGTCTCTGGTGTGATCTATAGGTGCTAATCTAAACTACGAGATCAATTTTAATGAATGCATCGTCAATAGATTCATAATAATGCCTAAAGTGACATAGTATTTTAGACATCATTTTATTAAAAGTGTTTACGTAGTCGGCTTGGTTTTCAACCTAAGTTTGGTGTGTGTTTAAGTAGATTTACTACTTTTAATCAAGTATTACATGTTGAGGGTTACCAGGTTTTCGATAATTTATCTTTTTCTTTTTCGTCTGCTCCTTTGTCCTCATATTATGTCTTAAAAAAGCACTTAGCTCGACTACACTTGAATTAGTTTACGTTCTGTTTGCGACCTGAGTGATACCACATCCTAACAGAGAACGATTTTAAATCAATTATTTCTTTTACACATTAGTTGAGTGAGGTTAAAGATGGTTACTAATTTTAGGAGGCGGGCGGCACTTAAACAGCGGAAATGTGAGTCTGTCTCTTGAGTTTTTAAAGTCCATGAGCGACGGTAGGTAGGTAAACTCTGTCTTTCAAATTGGTAAAATGTAGTAAGTATTGCAGTTTACTGCAATAATAATGACTGAGTACATAAAAGGACTGCAAAGATACAATTGTCTAAGAGGTCAATCGCCTCTTTCTCGCTGATGTTGTGAGCTTGATTCTTACATGTGGGACAACGCTTCATGTGATCCGCAAATTGTATGTCATGTCATGTATGATTGTAAAGTGTCTTGCGGCACAGAGTGTATTTCTATATAAGAGTTGATTCTTTACGAAAAAAACAATTATGACTCTCTAAAGTGCTTCGTTTAAATGTGCCTTAACAATACGTTAACTGTCTAACTGCGCTTTTAAAATGTTTATTTTTCTGGCCTACCAAGATAGACAGGTAACATCACATTTAGACCGATAGGAGCCTATTAGTTAGTTAATATATAAATAATAACAAGCCAATTGCAGAGAATGACGCTATTTTGTACAGTCCATTGATTGATTTAATGTTTACAAGGGGGCTATCACCCTTGGATAGGAATTGGGAGACGCGTCTACCCCCCTCTAAAGGGGAGTAGACGCGTCTCCCTAGACAGACAGGTTAAATTTACGCATGCGTGTCTGTATACGCCGTTAGCATCATTTTCAGAGGGGTGCATCTGTGTCATCTACATTGTGATAATATCGGCCAACTCCACCAAAGTTGTTCGCTTTTTTAAATTGTGACAACAGTTTAAACTCAAAGACTGCACGTGCAGATGATTCAAAATCTTCTAGAAGAAAAAACGGCCAAGTGCAAATCGGACTTACACATGAAGGGTTCCGTAGCAGTAAGTAACATAATATAACTAACAATTTCAGCTTGCCTAAAGAACCTTCTCAAAATTCACTATCCTCTCCGTCTATAGACAGTGCCTACCTCTCGGCTTGAAATTTATTACATCCCAGCCCAGTGGCCTAATAGATAAGGCGTCAGCCTCCTAAGCTGAGGATCGTGGATTGCAGTCCGGCCCAGGGTGGTTCCTCTTTCAAGTTATACTTAAAAATGTTAGGAAATAGTCAGAAGATTTTACTCGTAGTAAGATTCTTCAACATGTAAAAATACGACTTAATAGTCGTATTTTTACATGTTGTTAGATGTAACATGTAAATATAATTCGTCTGAAAGTTTAAGTATTTGAAATTGATATTAGAATGATAGTCATAAATGTATTAATTTTTTAAAGTAAGAATTTCTTACAAATACACTGGTGATTCTAAAGGATCATGCAAAGCCATTGCCATGGATGCTTGGCGGATAGCTTGTCCCATTACTGCATTACCTGATAACCCTTTTTCTCAGCGACAATGGGAGTCACTGTTATGTATTTTAATGCAAAAGACACTTTTAGATACATCAACCAGTCTTGCTGAGCGAGCTCGTTTGTTAGCTGTGGGAGAGTGGAAATCAGGTTTATGGATTCAGGCACTTCCATCACCCAACATAGGTACCTTGTTGGACAATACTACTTTCTGCTTTGCCACTTGCCTCCGTCCTTGTATGTTTCTCCACATTTTTGTCACTGTGGAGAGCTCCGGTTGACAGTTTCGGACATCATGGCCTTTCTTGTAGCAGAAGCACTGGCCGAATATATCGACATGCCATTATTAACGACATTATCCATCGTGCTCTTGTTACCGTTGACGTTCCAGTTTGTATAAAAACTGTGTGTCTTACAGATTAACCATAATATTAATATATTTTACACAAAATCTTTAGAGTACCGGTAGCACACATTACTATATCACAAAACTCTCATCCTTCTGGTTCTTAGGGTGGAACTCAAAGTAACGTATTTATTTGTGATGCTTGCTTTGTGTTACGAACAGTACGTAGCTCATCATCATCATCTACGGATCTACGAAAGTCGTAGCGCTAGTGGGCAGTACTAACATTCTGCGTGGTGTCTACGACATTAGATTTTATCCAACTTATCATAGAAGCGTTTTGAAGCTTTTAATAATAGGTCTTTACCTATGAAATTGCCGTTTTGTATGCAATAAGTGAAAGTACTTATTTTTTTCAAACTTTATTATTTCTGTTATTCGAAGTAATCACCCATGCAGTTTATTGATGCCCTTCTTGTAAAAATCAGCTAGACGGGAGGCAACAAACTCTTCAAAGGCATTTGTACTGCCTCTCGGGAATTGAATTTTTTACCCACTGAAAAGTTGTCTTAATTTTGGAAAAAATAATAGTCGGTAGGTGCAAGGTCTGGTGAGTATAGCAAGTTCATCAGCAAGTTGGTTAGACCCTGGTTCAGCACCAAAACAATGCCCTAAACCAAACCAAGACCTATTAAAATATGCACATTTTATTCTGCTGAAAGTTTTAAAATATTTGTAGAAGAAACTGGATCGAAATCAGTCTAGTCAAGCCGGTAATGAGGGTTTATTCTGTTTAGTGATTCAACATCATTTATGTTATTATATACTACTTACTTGCTGCCAGCGGCTCCGACAATAAAAAAACAGAATTCTATAAAAGGTTTATTTTCTACTAAATAAAAGATTATTTAAAAAACAGTTTTGTGTTCCGCGAATTATATTAATCAGATTCGTAAACTGTAATTCTGAACAAGTTATTTAATCCGCACCTGTACCAGTACAATAATGATCTACGATGGAGATAATATCAGTATCTTATTCACGTGTAGAAGCAGGCCAGTATTGATTATTATTGATAAATGTATATTCCTATTCTCTTACTTAATATTTTGTGATTGTTGCATTAACTCAACAAGTTAATACTTATAATACAAATACAATACAACAAAAAAACAATAAGCAAAAACAAGCGTGTGTTTCTGATCAATGTGCATTTGGTACAAAACTAAACACAGTGACAGCTGAGATGTGAGATATGGAAAAATGGACTGTAAGCGTATAAAACTAGAGTGTACAATCTAACAATTTTTTTATGAATTTTAGTTTAGTGATGACAACAAGAGAATCATCAGAATTTTACAAAAGAACATCTGAAAAGTATTGAATTACATTTATTTTTAATATTAAAAGGCTTATATTTCTATGTTTTGTTACAAATATACGGATAAAATACGTTTCACACAGAATCAGACAGTTATTCGCAAAGTTATTGCTAAAATTGAAACCTCCTTGTAACTTATCAGTGCCTGGTATTAGGAACAAGTGATTTCATTGTTGTATACTTTTACGTTGCAGTTGTGTTTACTCGTGACATCATTAAATACAAGTTGGCCTAGAAAAAAAAGTTAGGTATTTGGTCCAGTTTTTAAATATTGCGGCATAGTACTTGGTTTACGTTTAAAGCAAAACACGCTGTGAGCAATCCATGTTTGTACGCCAACAGTAGGTAATCCGCAAACGGTATCACCAAATTCAAAGTTAAAAGGTTTTTATTCAAATAGGCGCGTATTTTACAGACATTTATGAACACTCAGTATTTAAAAAAATAGTGATTTTAGTCGCCAGTTCCAAGTGCAGCCTTCACGGAGAAGAATCAGGCAAAAAAATCCATTGTAGCTCCTTTAAAAAAATAACGTTTACAATATATTTTTTTTCACTATGAGACTTAATTGAGAACGAAGTCGATCAAAGAAAACAAAACAAAAAGTTTGGAGTCATTGCTGCACCGCCATGAGCTAACCAATCATGCGCCGTTATTACTTAACCCACACAAATACCAGGAGAACATAGCACAACAGAAGGTTAGGAGTCTTCATAGCCTGAAATAAAATATTCTTCTTCTTCTTTTGATGAAATGGCAACCAGCCGGATCTCTTGGATCAGCTATTTCTGCCAATTTCAAGTGTACATAGTCTTCAAATCATAAGTCTTCAAATCTTTAAGCCTTCGTCGTGATGAAATTAATGTTAAAGAATATATAAAACTAGCTGTCCCGGCAAACGTCGTTTTGCCATAACTACTAATAAATTAAAAATTATTTAAAAAAACATTGTCCAGCGGACAAAATTGTGAATCTAAACCATTCCCAGATCCCCTTGAACACACACAAAAAATTTCACCAAAATCGGTCCAGTCGTTTGAGAGTAGTTCAGTGACATACACACTCACAGAAGAATTATATATATAAAGATATGGATGAGATGAAATGGGGACCGTCTCTCGAAAAAACAAAAAACGATCTCAAATAAAATATTATTTCAGACTATAATTTTTGAAGTGAAAAGTTCTTTATCGGAGTTGTGCAACTTTTTGGGCTGGGTCGTTACTTGTACATTTCAAAAATATATATGAACTATTAATATTCTCTCGTAACTTTGTCCGTATTTCTACATTTATATTATTTATATTTAAATAAAGAACACACTTACACACAACTTACTTGTTTATTTATTTTTTTGGCAGATTTTTTTTTCAACTTTTCCAAGTGTAGGCGAACTTTTTTGATTTAATAATAATAATAATAATAATAATAATAATAATAAATCGCTTTATTGTACACCAGATAACTTAGTACATAACTAAAAACTAGGTAGGTCGGTAGTACAACTGGCGGCCTTATTGCTCAACGGCAATCTCTTCCAGGCAACCGTGGGATGGAAATAATTTATGTTATTGGGCAGACGTAGAGTGTAGTGTCTGGTGCATTACACAGTTAAACTAGTGGACTTGAAAAAGGAAAATAAAGCAGTATAAATATACTATATTAATGACAATATTATATGAAATTCAGGTGACACAGATACATATTACATAATAAGCGAGATTTATAGATATAATACACAACCTGGTATTCAAGACTGTGACCCAATTGATTGATTGTTGTCTCCTAGGTAATATTCCTTTACCAATCGCTTAAAAGCAGTTAGAGTTTGTGCACGCCTAATTGCGACTGGTAGGGCATTCCACAATCGTACCGCTTGTACAGAGAAGGACTGGTCGAGGAATTTGGTTGAGTGTGCAGGCATTTTTAATTTCAGATTTTCTGACGATCTCAACAGTTTGGAATGTGAGTCATGAAGAAAGGTAAAACGCAATTTAAGGTAACGTGGAGTAATAGGATTGAACAGAATGTTATATAGAATAGAAAGAATATGAGCATTCCGGCGAAGGCGGATGGGTAACCACTTAAGCTGTTTACGATATTCGGAAACGTGATCATATTTGCGTAATCCAAATATGAATCTTATACATAGGTTTTGGAGTCTTTCAAGCTTATTCAGTTGGTCTTCGGTGAGATCTAGATAGCTGACATCAGCATAATCGAGGATGGGGAAAAGAAGGGATTGTGTAAGAGCAATCTTGGTTGACGTAGGAAGAAGATTGCGTAGTAGATAATTTACATCATCAACCCTTTGACTGTCCACTGCTAAACATAGAGCTATCCTAGGAAGTAAGACCTACTAAACCACGCCGTTTGTTTCAACTTTTCCTACTCTTTGTCTATTTTACATGCATAATTCAATGTTATTATTGGTATATCTGCAGATTATGCAAATTATTTTTACCATTTCAGGTATTTTCGACGTGGACAAACAATCTTGGGGCATCCACATCAACTAATCGAAGAGCTCGGAACCGCCGATCGCATTCTGCTCGCCGCACTACTGAATACTGCGTTTATCATTAGCAGTATTTGTAGTTCATTATAAATATTGTTAAAATCATACATACGTCGGAATGTGTATCTATATGAGGTAGTTAGCTTATTGAGATCAATGTTAAGATAAGTAATATTTTATAGCTAAAACTAGGACTGTAATCAGTATAATGATTATTTCTACAAATACTTAATTCATGATTAATATTTCGTATAGCTGTAATTGGCATGCATGTAAAGTATAATTTTTGGAGGTAATGTTGACAAAAAGTATGTATACACATTTACATAAATAAATATGGTCTATCTGTTATGTGTCAATTATTTGTAGCACTTAAGTAGTTGTTCATAAAATGACCAATCTGGGTGTAACGAAGTCGTTACTTTAGCATAACTATCAGATAGTCAAACGCTTTAGTCACCATAAGCTGATAATCATAAGGGTGTCCTTGCAGAGCACTATTTTTGTCAGGTTGCCAAGTAAACTGGCAATACATACAAGTGCTTCGATGTCTTTACGAAGCCGCTACCATGCCCGTCCAAGTACAGAATCAGCAAACAAGGGTCATACCATTGCATCGAGGAGTGAGACAAAGAGTGCTGGGTTGGGCAGCGTTTGAAAAACTCCGTCGGTCTTTTCATAGTCGATCTCACAGTGCCTGAAGGCAAAAGTCTTTAGTCAGTGCGTCATACCTGTCATGACTTAGGGAGCCATAACGTGGAGACTTACGGCACGACTGGTACATAAGTTTAAAATCGCTCAACGTGCCGCCGCATCAGGAATAAGGTGATCATGCAGAGAAACTAGCTTAGCCAAACTAACTAAATTAGCAAGCTGAAGTGGCAGTGGGCTGGCCATATTAACCGTAGAACTGATTGCCGTTGGGGTAAACGGGTTTTTGAGTGGAGACCGCAACTCGGGAAACGTAGTGTGGGACGTCCACAAGCCAGGTAGAGTGATGATCTCCGCAAGACGGCTGGCAGGAGCTGGATACGTGAAGCCGAGGATCGAACCAAGTGGCGTGAAATTGGAGAAGCCTATTCCAGACCAGCAGTGGACTACGATAGGCTGATGGTGATGATGATATACTTTAATGTTCACGTCAAGATAGTAGAGCCACGCTGATTTCAGTACGAATGGGCTGGTACTGTCCTCCAGTACTATCCTCGCACAGAAGATCACCGTGTGATCATTGATAACAGTGTGAACGTCCATGGAACTAATTCTAGGGATGAGACGTAACTTGCGATAAAGAAGTATTGCATCACTTTATCGATATAAATACGTGTAATTGCCTCCTTTATACGTATACTAGGCATAAAAAGAAATTCACCCAGTTATTAATAATTTGTGAGAAATCAACTCTAGTAACAATAATTTTTAGTTTCATTAAAATGTAACCCTACCTATCCTAATTATCATCGAACAAATAAACATACATAGACGATACATACAAACTCCAATTTTCCGCTCATAATACGGAGATCTTCGTTAAGAAATCTCACTCGATTTTTGTGTTGATAGGGTAAATTTATAGGGTACTAAAAGAAAAATAAAACATGAAATGAATAAAAAAATACATATATTTGTCGTCACTGATGAGCCCAAACTCTTTGCGAGACAAAACTCCAATTTTCCTTTATCATGTTTATCACCCATAACTGCTTAGTGAGTGTATACGTCGGAAATCTGAAAGCATAAAGCAAACAAGGAAAATTGTAGAATATCGTTGTTAATAGCAAGCTGTGATGCTAGAGTTTATTTTTATGATTTAGAAAGCCTTAAATGATAATAACTAAGCAATGTCTAAGCAAGTGGTATAGTGTTAACTATGTTGTAAAAAAAAAGTTAATAGCAAGTTGAAGCGAGGTTGTCAACAAGTACAATTTTAACAAAAATAAAACCGACTTCAAGGTTCGGCTCGATTTCTTTTGGATGTCATCATCAGATATTAATGTCCTTATCATGGTACCACCGTTGGGACATCTCCTTTCCTTTAAAACAGAATCATCAAAATCGGTTCATAAACGACGTAGTTATACACATAAAAAAAATGTATATACGGTCGAATTGAGAAACCTCCTCCTTTTTTTGAAGTCGGTTAAAAAGAACAATCATCGTTTGTATAGGTAGTTACATCTGCACGACGTTAACTAAAATACTGTTTGTCCTCTCCTTGATTTGAAAGGAGCATAGTTTAGTTGACGAAGGTTTTTTTTTTATTTTAATATATTCAATAAAGAAACTCAGTGAAGAAGTTTATCAACATATTGTCGATATGCATTGTGCTTATTCGCACTAAGCATGGTGGCCACCACTCTTGGATTCTGCTCATGCTTGACATTCTCACTTCGACATAGAATTTATTAATGACTTGTTAATAAGAAGCTGTTAACATAAGAAATACTTTTCAATAAAGTGTTTACCTAATGTGCTGAAACCTGAAACCGACAACCTATAACCAATTTGTTCGTTTTACCCAGATGTCGTACAAATCTTGGGAGAAATTCGCCAATGGTAAGAATGTGCAACACGTATAATCATCTTAACGCAAAGAATTTTAGTAGCATAGATTTATTTTGTAGAAGGAAAGCAGGTTTTAAGACAATGATTAGTAAATTTTTGTAAATTTTTAGTTTATTTTATTTTTTCTTTATTTTTCTTTTTCGTTATAAATTGTTATATCTCTCAAGGTAGTTAATAAGTAATGGCAGAACCTGTGGACACATATTATTTATGTATGTACTAGGTCAAAACATAATGTATTTTAGATTTTAAGATATTATTGTACGATACAATGTTTGCGTTCCTTAAAATAAATAAATAAATAAATAAATAAAAATATGACTTGTGGGATAATATTAACAAACCACAATTTTACATTACTTGTAAAACAGCAGAATCCAAGAGTGGTGGCCACCATGCTTAGTACGAATAAGGACAATGGCAGGAGGACCTGTGAGATGTTTTTATACAATAAAACGGACACGTGTTCTTTGTATCACACAAAGTATTACCCCAAGTAGTAACCACACAACACACGCACGAACCAAGCGGCCTGAGTAGCGCTCAAACCGCTATTACGCCACTACTTTCCATCTTTTAAAGAATGTAGATCGTTTCTCTTCTAAATGTAACCTTTTCAATTTTCCTCACCTTCAATATTCCTGTATATATAATAAATAAATAAATAAATATTTCGGACATCTAACACACAACGCCATCTAGTCCCAAACTAAGCAGAGCTTGTATTATGGGTACCAGACAACTGATACGAATACTTATATACTTTTTTTTTGTAAATACATACATATATACATCAAGAATCTCTTCTAGACTAGAGAGACTCTTAATCCCAAATAGAAGGTAAGTATGTACGAGTATGTGGAGCCTGAAGCATATATTTTGAGTGCAAGAAAAGAAAACATCATAAAGGATTTGGAGTTTCTTAGTGGCTTACCTTTTATGAGCTACAGGGCTCAGAATGGTTTGTGTTACTCTTATCAGGTTTAGCACCCCGCGACGTTGACGGTGTCAGCTCGTGGATGGTGTAGAAAAGAGAACAGAGTACATTATGTTTTACACACATTAGAACCTATCAGACAGGCCCCTGTCCTGGAACTCCTATTCAGTGAACCAAACTCTGATATTCGAAAAGTTTCAATAAAGCCATCCTCGGATACCGATTCAAAAGGTGTTATCAATACTTCCCCTTAATGTAGCTAACCAATTACCTTCTAATGTGGTACCCTAAAACGATGTACATACCTACGATAAAATTGATATTTGTGTTGTATTCCTATCCAGAAATACTTGTTTTGTAAGCACATGTTTAAAACAATCAATAATATGCTGTCTGGTCACCATTATACTACTATTTATAGTGAAACTATCGCGAGTTTAGCCCACGCCACCTGGCGGTTCAGTGGGAGGGGGTAGGCGATGCGCTTGGCTGTATAGCTGTATATGTCGTGTATACGACACGATGATATCAACTCGATATCTTCAGATTATTTGTTTGAAATGTATCTGCATACGATTCAACACAAAAAAACAAACAAGATCTGTACCTGCATATTTCATAAATAATAGTTACAGTACTTAATTGCTTTAAATATTTGTCAAAATAATTTTCACTTGTCTATTTTTATGACGCGGCGTCGGATCTATCCACGAAGCATGCATGACAATAATAGACTGAGATCCCAGTTATCCCCAGACTTACGTCATTTAAGGAAAGATGAAAGTTGTGGGATCGGTAGTCAAACATAAACTCAGAAAGGAATGGATACTTGCTAAGGTAAAAGCGGGGCGGTTTACAGTTAGCAGATTTCAAAAGTTGAAAAAAATCATGCTAATTTACGTCATTTATTATAAAAATTATATATTTCATTAAGTATAATATTTTAAAATATTTTCCAATGAAATTGAGAAGGCGAGATGAACTATAATACGTGAATTTCTATCTCTTACAACTCCTGGCCACTCTGAGTTAGTGTGCTGTTAGTTTTTCTATATCGTTGAGAAGTATGAACGCCTAATCTAACTTATACAGCAATCAATACAGATATTGCCGTAAATATAGTAGAGGCGTTAGTCCCTATAAACTTTAAACGAGTCTGGGACGGTTTTAGGTCTAGCAGATTGGTCTGGCTCATTGGAAAATATTTTAAAATATTATACTTAATGATATATATATATAAATTCTGGCATCCTAAAATGACGTAAGTTAGCATAGTCATTTTCCACCTTTGAAACCTGCTAACTGTAAAACGGCTCCGCTTTCAGCTTAGCGAGTATGCATTCCTTTCTGAGTATATGTTAGATTACCGATCCTAAAACTTTCATCTCTCTTAAAATGACTTAAGTCTGGGCTGACTGGGATCTTGGATTATAATGTATGTAACAGTCTTAAGAAAAATTGCGTTGCGTAGCAACTTTTAGCAACTTTACACGCAGTCACTATCGGAGGAGGACAGCTAGCTAATTGGTGGAACGTGCCGCAAACCATCGAGAAGGCCATGCTTACGGCGGTTTAATCTTACGTCGGGAGCATACTGCCGTATTGTAACAGATGTTCCACTACTACTGAACCCTATTATGCAGGTTTCAAGTCAGGAGCGTGGTTCATGTCGTTTCTTGATGGTAACTCTCCTGCACCTGTTCTTCGGTCGCAAGGTGCGCTCCAGGTATAATGTCACTTACGTTTTGACATGTTTATTTCACTCGGAATATTTAGCCATGTTAAATGAATGTTTCGGTTGTTTCTTAGCAGATTTCGTTATTCAACAAGCAATTTTATCATTGTTACTTTGCATTCAACATGGCACGATGGCGAGGCGTGTGAAATGAAATAGTTGAATAATAAAAAATAATTCTTTAAAACTTTTTTTACATATTTCATAAGATAATAGATGTTATTTTCACTACACTTGGAAATCTGTTATGTATCTTTGCATCGTACAACTTATCATTGAACCCCTTCTGCGGCCGATGCAAACGCGACTCGGAGAATGCACCCTCACCTCCTCTAGTGGGGACCGGAGGGAGCGTGGGTGCATTCTCCCAGTCCCACTCGCGAAGGTGGGTGCAATCTCCCACTCGCGCGGGGGTAGACCCTAATTATAGTGTCTGTGAGTGAAAGAGAATGAAGCCAGTGCACGTGCGCTCGCAAAGCAGTCTAGTCAACTGAGAGCGGCGCGAGTGAGTGCATGCGTGTGTCCAAGAGCCGATAATATAGAAAAACATCCTACATTTTAGTGACGAAGTCCCCTGCAGACTACTGTGTAAAATTAAAATAAATTAAAAAAAAACTAAAAATAAAGATGTGCGCTATTTTTTAGGAGAAGGTTGTGTGAAGTAAACGTTGAATTTGTTTGGTTCATATTTCATATTCATCTATGATGTAAGACTATCGTATTATTTAACGGGCGTAAAGATTATTTATTATCAAGTGGGACTATTACTTATTCGTCATTTAAAAAAATGTTTAATAAGGAATATGCATATTTTTTCTGTCATAAACTAATCATTTACATATTTATAACGCAGAAAGAAAATATAAAACAGGCTTGACAATATTCCAATTATTTTTGAAAATCAATTAAAACACGATATAAATTCGCAAAAACAATATTAGGAGTAGGTGTTGAGTGTTATTTCATATTCCGAGTGATATGAAACAAGGTAAACTGTGGTGCAAAATGATGAGAAGAGACATATCTCTATCTCTCTGTCTCTATATTGTTGCGAAGATCATTTTAACGTGAGTATGCTATATGAATAATATTCAGCTTATTGTCAATTTCTTGGATCAAAATTCAGATGAAAACTAATCTAACCTAATTTCGATTCGATTTTATATTTCGATATTATATATTCATCATATATTTATTTATATTTTATCATACATGACTGCACTTTGATTAAATCATAAATGACTTATCTATTTCACGCAACATACTATCTTCCAGCTTTCACACCTTCTGCTGATGAAACAGTTCTCAATGTAAACACCGTCATCATGAAAGCGTCTATTTTAGGTAGATTGTCTTATTGTGTTTTTACAAAACCGGCTTCAATAGTTGTTCTAAATTATCTACAAATTTAAATTTACTAAAAACCAACACAAGCGCAGAGTTTCAACTTTTTTGCTCACAAACACTAATAACATAGGGATCATCATCAGCCTATCGCAGTCCACTGCTAGACATAGGCCTCTCCTATTGCACGCCACTTAGTTCGATTTTGGGCTTCTCGCATCCAACATATGTATATCGCCGATAAATCTAATTACTACTAGTAGTGTAAAATGAAGTCACTTCAGCTGTCTGTTCGGTCAGATCAAAATAAAAAAAGCTTTCAAGTATAGCTTTTTCAAACAGCTGCTGGTTTTTTTAACTACTTGACAGATTTCAATGCAATTTTTAGCAATAGATAGAGTAATTCAAGTAGAAGGTATAAGTGTGTAATACATGCATATTATACAGGACATCCGAGAATTACGAATTATTTCGTGTAGCTTGTAATTTTATGGATAAAATTTAATTTAAATGGCCTTTTGTATCAGCACTGCGATGTTTAATTAGCTTAATTGATTATGACACAAAAAACAGAGTTAATGATATAGATTGTAAAGTAAACATCTACAGTGGTAGGAAATAAAATATGGTAAAAGAAACAATAAAAGCGAAATAATAAAGGCGATTTAAGTGTTGAGATTTGTATTGTACCTAAATAAGGTAATATATTTTCTAAATATTTTGGACATCTAACACATAGGGTACATACAACAAAGACACAATACATGCAATATTTTTTTGTTATGTGGTGTAGAAAACTTTAAACTTTGCGAACCTCTACTACAGAAACTCGAAGAAGAAGAAGACTCGAAAGTTTAGATTACTATGGCACATTCGTGATATACCCTGTAGATCCGGGCTCTAGTAGTTTAGTTAAATCTAGAGCTCGACGCTACAGGTATCTCATGGTTGACCACTAGCTACTATAAAGTAATTTAATTTAAAAAAAATCTAATTTTGATCACATAAAAAATGTAAACAAAGGTTCTTGTTTACATTTTTTATGTGTATTAGGAATGTAAATCTTTACATTATTTTGTATATTGAACGTGTTCTAACAATTATGATACTGATACTGCTTTTGGGAAACAAATATAGAATCATCTGTCTTCATAAAGTGTTGCACATAATACCTATTCCAATAATTTAAAATAAAAACTTAAAGTATCATACTTTTTTTAATAAAATGGACCTCTACTTAGTTAACCCCTTCGTAAAAACACTTCAAAATTTCACCTATAAACAAAGTTTTATTCATAACTAGCTGCCTTTCGTAACTTGTTTCAGACATTATGGCCGGGGCGAAAGTAACAGCTGCATCGGTAACTTTGCAAACATATGCATCGGAAACTCAAAGACTCTTGAAGACTCGAGGGCTACAGATTATAATGGCACATTCGTGATAAACCCTGTAGGTCCGGGCTCTTGTAGTTTAGTTAAATCAAAAGCTCGACTCTACAGACATCTCACGGTTATCCATTTGCTACTTTGTCATCATTCAAGATTTCAATAAAGAAGAACACTGATTTCCTTTTTGGCAGAAACATTTTGTATCTTTTTTTCACAGATAAGAAGCTATCGGAGATTTTATTTGTGATGTAAATGACGTTTGTAGTTGTTGTAAAGCAGGTATGTAATAGGCCTCATGAAGTACATCATACATACAAAAAACTAATACTCGGCAATTACTTATTGGCTTTTTACGGTTCCGTATTTCACGTGTCGGAACCCTTACAGTTTCGACATGTCCGTTCGATCCATCCATCCTTCGTCAGATTTCCGGGTCCTCGGGGATGCAGAAGTATGTGGTATGACCACTAAAAACCATCCCCTACGGCCGACTTCTAGCACCGTGCTCTGAGAGTATCAAGTCCACGTGATTTCAGGTCCTCCCCAAATCAACCCCATGCCTTATAGGGCCTTGTCCCGAGGGAAAAATATTTCTTTCCTCAATTCTTGCGTGGCAGTCGCCCCTTATAGTGACAGCATGCCGCTATGCTTTCCCCTATCACAGCAATCAATCGTTCTCCAGAGGTCTTCACATTTTGTCGGACAACGGCCCCGTCGACGGTTCATACCGTCCACTTCTTCTCCGCTCGGGATTGACCCTCCCTCGATTGGTAACCTTTCATCAACCTAAGTTTTGATTTAAGGCAGAATTTCCTGGAATCCGATTTGCCGTGTAACAGACGATAACTTTGTAACGCAGAAAAGGAAAATAAAACATAACTATATTTTCAGTTTCAGATATTATTAAGATAAAAGCCACAGCGGTAACTTTGCGAACCTCTATTACTGAAACTCGAAGAAGAAGAAGACTCTTCAAGACTTGAAGACTTCAGATTATATTGCACATTCGTGATATACCCTGTAGATCCGGGCTCTAGTAGGTTAGTTAAAACTAGAGCTGGACGCTACAGGTATCTCACGGTTGGTACATTTTCATCATTCAACATTTCAAGACGCCTTCGTGTCCGAAATCCGAAAAGCGATTTTACTAAGTCACTTTCTTCCGGAGTGGTTCTCAGGCTGTAAAGGTCAGCTATTTATATCGCCGGTACATAAAAGGGGTCTAAAAGTGATGTTCTAAATTATAGACCTATATCTAAACCTTGCATCATAGCCAAGATATTTTAAAGAATAATTTATAACCAGCTATTCCCAGCTATTGTTAATTCACCTAGGCCATTTCAAAATGGATATTTAAAAGGGCGCTCAACTGTAATCAATCTGATACTGTTCAACGAATATTCAACTCAAAGATTACGACATCGATCCCTTTGTTATTAGTATGGCAACGGCTAGAAATCGCTTAACCAAGACTTTTTTAAGCAAAGTTAAAGGTGAGGCGACTCATTGTTTTTTTTCTTGTCTTTTTTTTATGTTTTCTTCTTTTTTAAACTCATAAATTGTAATGCTGCGATGTGGCGTAGGATAAGATATAGTGATTAAATGTGTTCGATCACACTCACATACTCTATCATCATTCCACCAGCGGTCACCCATCCAGGTAATGACCGTGCTGTCGTTGCTTACCCTCGGTGATTGTTTCCAATTACCTAGTGCAACTGGGCTATGAGCGTCTCAACATCTATATGTGAAGACTTCTGATTGGCTTTCTAGTAACTGTTAAAAAACAATAAATAATGTTGTGAATTGCTGTTAATCTTCCATGTACTTATTAAATAAATTAATTAAATACACTCTGGAACTATTCGCTTGATATCGCTTCTTCAAAATAGATACAGTCAGTGGGTTTTATTGGTTAGTAGTTAGCATCCCTATATTTTGTGGTGAAATTTCTGCAAGAATTCTTCTCAAGATTTTGTTTAAAACCGACAGAATTTTATGTTCATTTTCAATTTGTATTAGGAATGTAACATCTTCACATTATGTTGCATATTGTTCTAACAATTATGTTACTAATACTGGTTTTGGTAAAAAAATATATTAGAATCATGTGTCATCATGAAGTATTGTACATTAACTGCCTCGGTGACGCAGCGGTAGAGTATGCGACTGCTGTGCTTGAGCTCTCGGATTCGATTCCCGGTCGGACCAAATGTTTGTATGATCTGCAAATATTTGTTTCGAAGTTTGGGTGTTTTCTATGTATGATATGTATGTATTTACAAAAAAAAAGTATATAAGTATTTATATCAGTTGTCTAGTACCCATAATACAAGCTCTGCTTAGTTTGGAACTGGATGGCGTTGTGTGTTAGATGTCCGAAATGATTATTTATTTATTCATTATACCTATTCTAATAATTTAAAAAGTCCCTAAAAATTTAAAGCATGATACTATTTGTAATAAAATGGACCTCTCTATTTTGTTAACCCTTTCGTAAAAACAATTTAAAAATTTCAAAACGTTCGTAACAGTTCGTAACTTGTTTCAGACATTATTCCCGGGGCGAAAATAACAGCTGCATCTGTAACTTTGCGAACTTCTACTTCTGAAATCCGAAGAATCTTGAACACTCGAAGACTTCAGATTATTATGGCACTTTCGTGATATACCCTGTAGTTCCGGGCGCTTGTAGTTCAGTTAAATCAAGTGCTCGACCCTACAGGTATATCACGGTTGACCAATTACTACTTTGTCATCATTCAACATTTCAAGAAAAAACAACGCTGATATCGTTTTGGCAGAAACATAGTCAAAAGGGCCATGACTGCCGCGGAACCCGATTCGGGTCGTGTGTAATTTTATTAAACTCAAATCGAGTGCGGTGCCGGCGAAGGGGAATCAAACAAGTTTTTTCACAGAGATTTTATTAATGATCATTTTTTTAATGTGCTTGTAGAATATTTAAAAGAAGAAAGGTATGCAATGGGCCCCTTGAAGTCAATTTTTTACATCTAATAAACGAATATCCGGCAACTATTGGGTATTTGGTTATTTGGCCATGCTTTTTAGGGTTACCTAGTTTCGTCATGTCCGTTTGCCTGTCCATCCACCGTCAGATCTCCGGGTCCTCCAAAAACCATCCCCTACGGCCGACCTCTAGCGCCCTGCTCTGAGGTAAGAGTCAAAATGGCGGGTCAAACAGAGAGGACCGAGTCCATGTGATTTAAGGTCCTCTGCAAAAGCAATCCTCATGCCTTATCGTGGCCGCTATCCTTTCCCTTACTATAGCAATCAATCTTTCACCAGGCATTTTTATATTCTGACCGGCCCGCGGTCCCATTGACGGTTCATAATTCCGACGTCTCCTTCGCTCGCAATTAAGGCAGAACCTCCTGGAAGTCGCATCGTCCGTGTAACAGACTACACTCACTTCAGGGGTCAAACTGGTCCTCAGGACAGTATCATACGCAAGATTCCACAGAAGGGGTCCTAAAACCAATCCCTGGAGGACCCCGCAGGTAACTTTCCTTCTAGACTAATATAAGATACTAGCTGTCCCGGCAAACGTCGTTTTGCCGTAACTACTGATAAATTAAAAATTAATTAAAAAAACATTGACATACACACTCACAGAAGAATTATATATATAAAGATTGACTTATTGCGAAAATAGCAGGTAGTGGGGCAACTGGTAATTCACCAGTGTCTCTCTAATCACCTACCGCGGGAGGGAATTAAAGGCGTTGACCTTGTCAAGATTGACGGCCAATGCCTCTACTCCCAACAGACAATTGCTTCCGATAAGAAGCGGACGCGTTCGATCGCGTCCAGCGTTGAGCGACCTTGTCGGAAGTGGAACTGGTTGTCTGGTAAGTCCGGGATTACTCGCGATAGATTCGGATTGATACAATTAGGCGGCAATACCATACCCTCGTCATTACAATCCGTCTCCAGCATCCGTAATGTCAGTCTGCAACGCGTTACGATTAAATCCACTCATCCTGAGTATTCCAGATTTTTTTTTTTTTTTGTCGAATTTCTATTAATTTTTATTAAAGGAATACTAATACCTGCTGCCTTATATATATAGTCATATATTTCTTGTTTATTTATAACAAATACGTTACATAAAATGAGAAGATAAGATCCACGGAGCAATATTTGCTCCGTGATAAGATCAAGTTTGAGAATCTCAACTACTGAAACTCCAAGACTTGAAAACTTGAAGACTTCAGATTGTTATGTTCTATTCGTGAAATACCCTGTCAGACCATAGCATTCGTGTTTTAATTGAATCGAATCGATGGTCTATATAGGTATCTTACGGTAGAAAAAATCGCTCATTTGACATCATTCAAGATTTCAAGAAAGAAGAAGGCTGATCTCGTTTTGGCAGAAACATTTTATATAAACATATTTTTTCTTAGATAAGAATATCAAAGATTTTATTAATGACTATCTGACCCGGCAAACTTCGTACTGCCATATTTTTCTGTAGTAAGTATTTTCTAAATTTCTGAAAAACCTATTTGAGTAATTATTCGTTCAGGTAATGAAAAAAAACTTTTAAGGTATCCTTTAATTTTCTTCTATATAACCCTTGTTCTTATAATAAGGAACACATAGAAAAAAGAAATATCCAATTTGGTGCAGCTAATCGGAAGTTATTTCATTTACAAGTTATTACATTTGTACATATTCGGTGATTCATTTTTATTATTTTCAAAAAAATAAACAAATTATATACAAATGAAATATAAGCGGCTCTCGGCGTGCTTGATATACCCGCGTAAGAGTAAACAATCTACAAACGTCTAGCCACATGATTTTTTAACTTGGCATAACTTTTTTATTTATTAACCAATTGACATGAAACAAATACTAAATGTTAAGTAAAGCTTACCACAATACATTAGTGAAAACCACATCTAAATCGGATAAGCCGTTTCGGAGATTAGCGTGCATAAACGCACAGACAAACAGATAAACAGACAAACAGACAGACAGACGAAAATTCAAAAAATCATTGTTTTGGGTTCTATTGCGTTCACAAAACCCCCCTATAACAGTTTTTTTTTACAAATCCTCTTTGTACAGGCAGCGATCAGTTCCGATTTTATTATATGTATTGATTGATGAGTTTTTTGGTAACATTTGGAATATGTTAGAAAAGTTGTGGTTTTAGCAGTGTATAATTAAACTATCAGGATTGAAACCAATAGTTTAACTTAATATATTTTACTTTTCTTGTACACAGCACTTTTAGAAAATAATTTTGGGATATTATACAGGAACCTTGATTGAGACTCCGAACGGGAGTAATTAAACATCGCTATATTTGTTTTTGAGTTGGTATCAAGTTTATTATTTAAAACAATTAATTATTCTTCATGGATGATTCGCATAATACTCTTTTTTTTATTATTATATTTGCCCCTGCCAAAATGAATCTACTCTGCCCAATGGAAAGCATAAGCAGAATCCAAGAGTGGTGGTCACCATACAGCGAATGCAGACAATGCAACAATGCAGCATGGCGACCCACACCATTGCGGGCTAGTGTTCTCTGCATCATTGGGCCTCCGGTCTCGCACTCATCAACGAAACACGACAGCACGATCGCTGTCAATTTCCGTTGATCTGTGCAAGGGTAGTACCGCCCTGGTCGAGCCGGCCCAACCGTGCTGAAATCAGCGTGGCTCTACTATCTTGAGATCTATTACGTTGTGGTGATTCATAGACAACTTAATACTCTAATAACTTTTTTTTTTATTGAATAGAGTGCAAACGAGCTTTCGAATCGCCTGACCGTGAGCAATTACCGCATGGACACCCGCAACACCAGAGGCATCAAAGTGCGTTGCAGTATGTTCAGTTCTATTGTATTATTGTCGTATTAAAAAATGTTACACAATTTATTCAGCGGTTATGAAGGATATTGTACTTTATTTTCTTATTGTTTTCGGTATTACTTTCGTGATATGTTTATATTATTTGAGGTCTAGATTCAATTTGAAATTGTCTAGAGTTCATTAAAATAATTCAATTCAGCCAGTTTTCATTTAATATAATCAATTTGTTTGTTGCAGAATCTGATCACTCACAACGGATGCAGACGACGGGTGGCGCGGTTCTAGTTAGAGATCTTTAGAATTTATGTCATCATCAGCCTATTGCAGTCCACTGCTCGACATAGGCCTCTCCAATTGCACGTCACTTAGTTCGATCCTCGACTTCTCGCATCCAGCTCCTGCCAGCCGTCTTACGCAGATCATCAGTCTACCTGGCCTGTGGACGTCACGTCACGACTGTGTGACTTGCACGTCAACGTCCATTGATATAGAATTGATGTATTAGGAATAGAAAAATAAATGTTTAAAATTACTTACTCTCAAATTGGCCTTTTCTTTTTATGTCGTCATCTTACGTAACATACAATTTTACACCACGTTTGAAATGACTTTTTTTATTTGCATAGAACATAGGTTAGTACCAGGTATAACATTGGTGGTTTTTGATCATACCATATTCTGCCTTGTTTTGGCATGCAAATATTTATAAAGTGGCATTATGACCTATAAAATAAAAATATTAAATAAAACCAAAAATTATAGTCTATTACATTGTTCAGCACCATATAAAATTGGTTTTGGTATTGGTACACTTATTTTTTCGTGTTGGTAGAGTAATGTGTATAGATAAGTTATTACTATATAAAATATTTTTCAGCATAAGCGAATTTTTACTATCTACTAAAACATTAATATTAAAATCTCCAGCAACTATATTTTTTTCACTTTTATCATATTAATGTAACAATTCATGCAATAATAATTCTAATTTATTAAACAATGAATGCAATTTTAGACAAAGATGTTCTATAAATACAAATTACTATGCAATTAAAATTAGGCAGTTCTACGCTACAGCACTCAAATATATTTTAATTTGAAAATTCTTTGCATATATCGCTTTTGTTTTTTCCTGGACTTACAACTGCCAACCTTATACCCTTTTATAAGAATACTCGCTTCGTCTTCTTATTTTACAAAAGTTTCACTAATATATAAGATCTGTGTAGGAAATAAAAGTGCCGTTAAACATATTTCGATTGGATCGATTTTGTTTAACTAGCCTGCTATATTTTGATGAAGAAGCCTTATTTATCCTTTCTCTTTGTCATATGACTTAAGGTAAAAAAATATTTATTATTTGCAGCTGATGTTTGAGATATAATGTCCATTTTTACAGTAGAGAAATAATAGGAAATAGTACCTTTTTTAAGCAAGATATTATTTAAGCCAACCTCACCTGCACGCGGTACATCCTGCTGAACGACGAACAAGGCTCTGGCAACCGAACGATGGCGGTATACCACCCCAACAGGCGTAGTTAAATGTAATAGGTCGGTGACGGGGAATACGTTACGGCTTAACTCGCATCTGGAGGTGAAACTTGAGAAAATTTGATGGCATATTTAGGCGTTATATGACGTCCGAAGAGAGGGAGAGGACACCATAACCCTTGACTCCGGCCATCTCTTGTACTTCCATGCGGGAGACCAACAATCTCAAGATGGCGTTGGGTTTCTGGTAAACAAGTCCCTTTCTAGCTCTACGTTGCTAGTCCCTTTCTAGCTAACGTTGTCGAAATGTGTCTAAAGACTAAATGGCTAATATAATAACATTTTATAAATTACTAGCAGACCCACGCAACCTCGTTTGCGTCTTCTATTGCCCGTAGCGTGATAATTTTCCCCCGTTTTCGAAACATTTTTCATTGGTGCTCCGCTCCTATTGGTCCTAGCGTGATGATATACAGCCTGTAGCCTTCCTCGATAAATGTGCTATCCAACAATAAAAGAATTTTTCAAATCGGACCAGTAGTTCCTGAGATTAGCGCGTTCAAACAAGCAAACAAACTCTTCAGCTTTATATGTATACTAGCTGTCCCGGCAAACGTCGTTTTGCCATAACTACTAATAAATTAAAAATTAATTAAAAAAACATTGTCCAGCGGACAAAATTGTGAATCTAAACCATTCCCAGATCCCCTTGAACACACACAAAAAATTTCATCAAAATCGGTCCAGTCGTTTGAGAGAAGTTCAGTGACATACACACTCACAGAAGAATTATATATATAAAGATTAGTACAGATATCGTCGAATTTTGAAAAATGATACTTAAATACTTTGAAAATAACGATGAATATTTTTATATATATAAATAATTATCGTTATTTTGTCCTGTGACACATACTATATACACATAATTTAAACGAATCTATTTTTATTTGTTTTTTATTATATTATTATTATGTTGGAGGAGGACAGCTACTGTTAAATTGTTGTTATTATGTTGGAGGAGGACAGCTACTGTTAAAATCTTGTTGCTATTCCGTAAAATTAGCACAAACTAATTTTACGGAATAATCTCTTTGTGACTCTAGCCCAAAAAAAAATATGAGTGAAGAAAGTTCAAGAATTAGATTTTGGAAAAAAAAAAGTACTTTTCCTTGATATTACAGTAACATCAAGTACGTTTTGACATGTTTACTTCACTGGGAATATTTAGTCATGTTAAATGTATATCACGGTTGTTTCTTAGCAGATTTCGTTACTCAACAAGCAATTTATCATTGCTACGTTGCATTCAACATGGCACGATGGCGAGGCTTATGAAATGAAAGAGTTGTGTTAAAGAAATTCTTTTATTTCCATTACACTTGGACATCTGTTATGTATCTTTGGATTGTATTACTTATCATAGAGGGGCCCGGAGCGAGCGAGGGTGCGCTCGCGGGTCGACTCATACAAAACCCTTGCGATACAATGGCCACTAAACAGCTTGAAGGTGGTACGCGAACCTATTTTAGACAACTTACGTATGTATTTAATTATAATAATAATAATAAAGACTAGCATACACATGTTAGAGTCGGCCTTGGCCAACTTTACGTAAACGATTCTATACCGATTCACTTGTCACCGATCGCAATAGCATATAATAATCATTGTAATAAAATACCTTACAATTTCGATTCATACAAATAATAATAAAAGAACATTGAGCATAATTATTACTATATTATAAGCCGTATCACAGTACGCTAACTTAAGGTAGTTGATGTTCGACAACTTCATTTGTTCGCTATATAATTAAATAATATATATATTTTCCAATACGCAAAAATACAAGTACAATACATGAAATAGAGCGATGCTCGTACATACACGTCCGCGATACAATAAATAGGCCCGTACAAATCAATATTTTAGACAGTCTTAGATGCGAACTGTGGGCGTGCCAGACGAGCGAGCATCGCGCCTCGCTATTGGTCCGAGTCGAGTCTCCTAACGAGCGTACTAACTAACTATTTATCTCGCTAATGCTACGCAGAACAGTACAGACAGTAAATATATATATATATATATAGCGCACAGTGTGAGACGCGTGCGGGTGGCGCGTTCTTCACTTACAAACATACATTTGGCACTGATAAATAAATTTCAAACTCAAGTGGGGAAGTAGGTACTGGAGAGTCCGAGGGGCCGCCTAGTCAGTACGCATACATAATACTTGTACATGCCAACTACCGGCTAACACTTAACACTACGAACAGAGAGTATTCGTCGGACCCTGCTCTGTACGCTCTTGCACGGCGGGGGTAAGTACTGCGGTGTGCACGACGTATGTACAGGTGCGGTGAGATCGTGCTCTGCTCCACTCGCACTTATCTGCAACCACAACGACACACTTTAACTTCCTCTCTTCCCCGTCTACTGCCTCTCACCTAAATCCACTTCATCATCTCTTCAATATAAACACAATTTATTTACTTGCACTATCATTATTTAATGTAAATTACAATTCTGTTTGTAAAAAGATAAATATTAAATGTTATATATCTCATACTATAACTACACTTCTATACTTAATACTTCTATCTGTGGACCAAACTAATTATTAAATCTGTATGAATAGTCTAGTAATTACATATTGGTGTATAGATATAATAATATCTTCACAATTGTAACATATGCCCGTCTATCCAAAACTAAGTAAAGTTTGTGGTAACTACACCGCCAATGAACATACTTTTATTTTTAATAGTAACCTTTTAATACACGGCGGTGATTTGAAGTTACCACGTTCAGAAGTAGCTGTAAGGTTTTGTTTGTTACAAAAGTTAAGCGATTACGTACACCCCAAAGAGACATTAAGCTCAAGCTTCTAAGCAGACATTAGCTAGTTTCTCAAGCCCTGAGTGATTGCATTGTGATTGTTATGTGTTTAGTGTTTTCGAGGCGTAAGAGGTGTCAAATATCAAGTTATTTACATTTCAACTGGTTTCGATAATTGATCTAAATCGTGGTGATTCAATCACGTTACAAAGTCAACACTGCTGAGTGCTTCAAGAGCGGGTTTATGTCTGACACTTACTTGGTTGCTAATCAAACCATAATGTTCTGGGAAGATAATATTTTGACACCTCGCAAATGGGGTTTCAACCTATAACTATATATAAAACTAGCTGAACCCCGCGCTGTTACCCGCGGCTATTGTTGTACCGCGAGTAACGCCGTGGGACAAAGTTAGTCTAAAAAAAAGTAACCTAAGTTACTCCCCGGATTATCAGCTACCTGCCAGTGAAAGTCCAGTCAAAATCCGTCCAGCCGTTCCAGAGATTACCCGGAACAAACAGACAGACAGACAGACAAAAAAATTTTTAACTACATTTTTGCTATATGTATCGTGTATAGATATACATGCATTGATTAAAAAGCTGTTATTTTAATATTACAAACAGACACTCCAATTTTATTTATTTGTATAGATGTATAGATAAAACTTTCATCTCTCCTAAAATGCGGTAAGTCTGGTCAGACTGGAATTTTAAAAATTGTTTTTTGCTACCTTAGAATAATTCGCAATTTGTTAGCTGCATCACCATTTGGGATGTTTAGCCGTTCGATTCTGTTTTGTTAAAGACTATTATTTAATATAATTATAAAAAGAAAGAAAAAGTAAAAGATGATGTAGGTTGAGAGGGAACGGCGTGGTGAATCTGTATGAGAGGGTGAGGCGGTACCTGTGCACGATGTCGGCGAGGTCCCGAAGTGCGCGCTCCACGCCATCGGCGAGGTGGTGCGAGTGCGGCGCGGGTGAGGCGAGCGCGCGCGCCTCCGCCTCAAGGCGCGCGGCCGCGGCGCGCAGCTGCACGCGGAGCTGCGGAGGGGCCGAGCGCGCGTCCGCCGCGCCCGCACACGCCGCGCCTAACCGCGCCAGCCGCTCCGACGTCTGCAGCCGCCACAGCGAGCCGCGCCCTCCGCCCGCGCGCCGCACCTGCAACAGACACACCACACCACGCGTCAGCACACGCCTCCACACCTCCACACCCATTTAGATATTATATACCACCAGTACCTCGCTGGTGCACCATTCGAGGGTAGTCCGCAGCGCGCCCAGCAGGTCGGGGTCCTCCTCGTCGGTCGAGTGCAGCGGCGTCGCATATATTCCACTCTGCAACATATACAACACACTTTTCATCAAGCACACACGACACACTGTTTCGACACTTAATTTACTTCCTTATCTCGAGTAATACAACATAATAACAAGTTTGCACATTCATACCTGACAACAAAGCATTTATTTCTGAAATTAGTTGCTTACAAACTTACATCTTATATACCATCAATAAAGTTTATAAACAGATGATTAATTAGTTCGAATATCCAACACACACGCGTGCGCAGTCACGGGCACAAACTAGTTCATTAAAATTTATTAAATTAAACTAGTTACCTGGCTGTTGCATTGAAATTTCTAAGCAGATCTCAGCAAGACTAAGAACTCTTTAGCATTTCTAAGCACACCTCAGTATGTATGAGAATTCTTGGATACTCCCAAGCACGCTTCAGTATGTTTGCAATAATTGCCTGCAGTATGCGTGTATACGCAAATATGTGGAACTTGGGGGCGAACCTAAATCGTTTTGAGTCTGACATAATTCGGTCTAGATGGAGAAGCGTGCAGTCTAGTGTTGCACAAGCAAAAAAAACTAGAATGACCTTATTAGGCTTGGTCTTGACGTTCGGCTTGCTGGGCACGGCTGGCTTGAGCGAGGCGTGCGCGCGAATCCCCGAGCCGCGCTCTTCGGGCGACGCCTCCTCGTCCGCCTCGCCCCGCGCGCGCGCCATAGGGCTCAGCCGCTCGTCCGATTCCTGCCATTACACCCTTCACTTATAGCATTCACTCTACATCTAACTAACATTCATATTGTTACAACATATACATTTATTACTACACTAAGTCTCTCCAAAATTATCTTCATTGCCCTAAGCGTTACACAATCCATTTGTTTGTAGACAGAAAATCGACTGAAACGTCCGTCTGTCTGTCGATTAGTAATCATTAGAATTACTTACTTTTATTATTAATTTTGAATTTGAGGTTTTAGTTATATTTGTAGACTAGCCGACCCACGCAACCTCGTTTGCGTCTCCTATTGCCCGTAGCGTGATATATTCAATAGATAAGCCATGTGTGTGCGATGTGTAAACTGAATCGATTGTTCTGACTGTCGATTTGTAACATAAAGTGTTGCAGAAAGGGCTCTGTTAATGTGTACAAAGGTTGACGTTGACACTCACCTTGCTCTCCCAGAGTTTCTTGAGGCTGGTGATGCTGCCGGTGCTGCGACGTTTGTCGTCGTCGTCCTCGTGCGAGCCACTCTCGCAGCGTGCGCGCTCCTCCGTCTCCTTAGCTTTGGCCTCGCCGTCCTCGGGAGAACTGCGCTCTGTTTTCTTACTCGAAGTACCGTTCGTCGCACTGTTTCCGCTCTCCACTTTTCGAAGACGCGATTTAAAATCTATGAAAGATCGTGACTCGACAGCATCTTTTGTAGTATTCGCAATTTTTTTGTTCGTTTCCACCTTCTTCAGTTGCGATTTAAAATCGGTACTATTTTTGGTGTCACCGTCGGGTTTCTTACTGTCGACGCTGTTTCCGTAAGCAGTTTTCCGCAAGCTCACCTTGTGTTCCCCCGGCGAGCCGGCGTCCTTGTCGTCGGAGGGGCGCGGCGCGTCGCCCTTGCGCCGCAACGCCTCCATGTTCAAGCTCTCCGACAGCTCGGATACGAGTCGCGTCACCGGGTCGCCGAACGACGTGTGCATCTCCATCGGCTCGTAGGGCGGCGAGGACTCTTTCACCTTGTGTTTCTTCTTGTCCGCTCGCTCTTTGATCTCCGCGACCAACTTCAACTCGAGCATTTCCTTCATGTTCTTCTTAGTGATTCGGTCGTCGGTATCGTGCGAGAGCGGCGGTGGCAGCGGCAGCGCGTCCGCGGCCGGCTCGCGCGTGTCCGTGGAGACGTCCCGGGTGGAGTCGGGCGGCGGCGGTGGTGGCGGCGGCTGCGGCTGCGCGTCCTCCGGCGGCGGGGGCAGGTCTGGCGGCGGCGGCGGGAACTCGAGGTCGGGCAGGCGCGGGCGCGGCTTGGCCGGGCTGTCGGCGAAGGAGCGCAACGGGCGCGGCGAGGCGGGCGGCGCGGTCACCCCGCCCGACGAGTTGGAGCGGATCATGTGCGGCTGCGCGCGCGCCGTGCGCGGCGACAGCGAGCGCGCCTCGGGCTCGCTCTGGCGCATGGACTCGAGGTAGGCGCCGATGCGCGCACCCGTCGGCAGAGTGCCGTACCGGTTGATGGCACGCTTCACGTTCTGCACCTCGAGCGCCGCCACCTGCACTCCTTGCTGTAAACAGAACAGCGCACTGTCTTCACTTCTATTTGTACTATCAACCAATTTGAATCAAGCCTCGCCATAAGTTTACATTCTTAAAGTCACTCAAATACAATTAGATCGACATTGACAACGTGAATTGAAAGAGATGTGCGTTACCCGTGGCTGGTCGCGCTCGTGCGGCTGGTGAGACGCGGGTGCGTGGTGCTGGTGGCGGCGCTTGGCCCGGCGCGGCTCGGCGCCTCCCGACTCGTCCGTGTCGGGCGTCGCCTCCGCAAGCGAGCCCTCCGAGGACGCCTCGCGCCCCCGCCCGCCCCCTGCACACGCACACACACACTCACACCGGTGACACAACACCAAACCATCAGTGCATCAGCGCACAGTCACTAAGCCCACACTGATGGTCCAGTGTACAAATATCAACATACAGATCGTCCACATTAATATGTCATTAATATTTAAAGAAATCAGTAAGAATCGCTTGAAACGATTGCTTTTCGGAGTCGATCTTGTTTGTTATGATTGTAACACTATATAAGTAAGTCAATGTCGAACTGCAAATTTCACTAACCAAAAACAGTAATGGAACTACGAGGTGGTAAGATTATAAAGAAACACAACATGTCGGGTACTGAGCTTGCGCGGAGAACGTGATTCTGTATCAAGGCGACGGGATTCGTACGCGGCAAAACAATATAATATAAAATATGTAGGTACTGTATTGCAATAGTAGTAAACGCAAACTACATAATGGTGCACGGGATCTAAGCTTGAAACTATTACATATAATACAAAGAGCGGGCACAGCTAGTCTAGTAGCGCTGCGTGGCGCAGGCAAAGCACACGCAGCTCGTGCCGCCCGCATGCAGGCCCGCACTGCTCAGCGGCGCGCGGTGGCACGCAGCAAACGCCTCTACGCTCGCTCTAGCAGTTTCCTGTGTGCCACTCGCGGAATATACTTCGTAACAAGGGAAACATAAATATATTTACTACAATATATATAGGTAAAACGACAAGGAGCCGATCGCAAACACGCTCACGCGGATGCGGGCGCTCGAGACCGATTCCACTTTCATTCGTCCTCTGATTTTAAAACAAACTTAATACACATTATTCCACTGTATAATTATATTTACTGAAAGTTTAAAACATAACATTAAAAATACATACAGTTGTAGTAGATAAACTGTCTATCCGAAACGCATCATATACTTACAACGTGAACCCTATTGCTATACACCTGAGCGAGCGGACAAACAAACAGAAAAAGCTATTTTAACTTATGCATCTCAATCACATATCACTAGCACCATGGTATGTAGTGTGTGTCTGTGTTCACCTCTAGTTAGATATAGCATACCGTACATACGGTTTGTGCATATATATACAATTTATCATAAACGTACCTAACATACCTATGTACGTGGGAGGCGGACGGCGCGGGCTTAGCCTCTATGAGAATTATTCATAACTAGCTGACCCACGTAACCTCGTTTGCGTTCCCCCTAGCGTAAAATTTTTTCCCCGTTTTTTAAAACATTGTTCATTGGTGCTTCGCTCCTATTGGCCTTAGCGTGATGGTAGCCTATAGCCTTCCTCGATAAATGGGCTATCTAACACTGAAAAAATTTTTAGTGACTGACATTAGCGCGTTCAAACAAACAAACAAACTCTTCAGCTTTATAATGTTAGCATAGATGCATTATCATTTGTAAGTTAAACCACCTTGTAATTTAAATACATAGTATAAGCAACACCCTACTATTATTACTAAGTAAAACAATGTTTATCAACCCACCGATTTGTTGGTATTCTAAAGAGTGTGAAGTGTTTTATATGAATTTCGCGACGGCGATTATTGCCAAGCGCCTTTCAGTTTTATTTTTATTTCATAAAACTATTTTCAATATCTGTTTTTACAGACAAATTAATTAAGTGCCAAGTTAGTGTTACTAATAACTTCAGTCAAATAGTTGAGATCACATAACATTGATTTATTCAAGCTACCTTTTAACGTATTTAAAGAGTAAGTTGTGTTTCTTTACTTGGGACGGTATCTGTCATGACAAAATGGCCAGTAGGATGCTTAGATGCAGGCAGGTTCAATCTATTTTTCCCGCGGCTTCGCTCGAATTTTATAAAAAAGTATCCTGTGTTACTTCTAACACCTCCAAGAATTTGTGTACAAAGTTTCATGATGATCGGTTAAATAGTTTTCGCGTTAAAGCGTAACAAAGAAACTTACATTTACAATAATATATAGATAAGATGAACTTACGAAATTTCACAATATTTCCCAAAATCATGTTCCCAGGACAACTCTAATTTTACTGAACCGAAATTTTCAATTTAAAACGCGAAATAGTAATGGTGATATAAGAAAATTCCTCTAGCCACTTGTTTTGTATTGAGTTATTGCATTTCCTAATTATTATTTTTTTTAATTTAAAAGTAAAATAAACAATGATAAGTGTTTTTCAACATAGTTATCCCATTGACATATCTGAGTGTTTTTCAACTTAGTTATCCCATAGACATATCTGAGTGTTTTTCAACTTAGTTATCCCATAGACATATCTGGTTGCTCATGGAAATATTACAACCAAAACACTTAAAAAAGTATAATTTAAATAAAAAAATTGAAAGAAACAGAAAGCAGTTTAATAATTCACACATTAGAGTTTTTGTCTTATAGAAATGAATCGCCAAATAATGTTGATTTGATTGATTAGCACAAATCTTGACAACTGCTCTACCAATTCGTTTTTTTTATGGCACAACGAAGGTTCTTATTGAAGTGATGACCTTATTGAAACTAAGGTTATTCGTAGAAAGAAGCCTCGAGACTGAGGGTACCTTCACTCTAATTATTTGGCAAAGTTATTAAATAGTTTAATTCAAGGTAAAATGTGCTCCGCGTGGGAGTACTTACATCATGTAATATTATTGTAGCATTTAGAAGTGTGATTGTGCCTCAACATATTTTTTTTCATTGCTGGCACTTAGATGGGAGAAGTATTTGTATGTAACGTATATCAAAATTAGCGTGTAAACAAGTTTTTATGTATTAGTGTGGGGTAGGGTTTGTCGTGTGTCGTGTGGCGACTGACCGTTGAGTGAGGCGAGCGCGTCGTCGACGGTGGGCTGGTCGTCGGGCGCGTACTGAGACTCGCGGAACGAGCTGCACGACGACAGCAGGCTGCAACACGACAGTGAGCATGATATGACGAGAGTGGGGGGTGGTGGGGGTGGGATATCGTGGCGAATACCTGGTGCGCTTGGGCGGCGTGGGCGCTTGCTTGCCGCGCCGGTTGGTGGAGCGACGCAGCTGCACGGCCGCGCTCTTCTTCAGCGACATCTGCGGGGTGCCACCGCACGACCCGCCCTCCTGCAGCTGCTTCTCCACCTCTGTACACACCACACCACAATATAACTACATATATACTTAATTGAACAACAAACACTCAATACTTCCCTTAATATAACTTCTAGATCGGGTTTACTAATTAAAATACTATAACGATCTAGAACATATGACCGGCTCGACCGGAATGATACCACGGCCTCACAGAAAACCGGTGTGAAATAGCGCTTGCGCTGTGTCTCACCGAGTGAGTGAGGATACCGGAGGCCCATACTCTAACCACTCCCCACCTCCCTTTCCCCATCTCTCAAAGGTCGGCAACGCACTTGTGACGCCTCTGGTGTTGCGTCTGCTCGTTTGCTCACTATACCATAAAAAAGATAGATTTTTACTAACACGTCAGAAGTATTCATTGAAATAGATAATTTAAGAAATAGTTAAAAATAAATCGTGAGGCAATAAAATCCTTGTTTATTTTGTGTATAGTCCTACCAATGTGACTCTGCTCTACATAGTAAAAGACATTGTTTCTTGTTAAAGAGATGACGAAAAATATAAAAAAACACGAAAAATCTATACTAATATATAAAGCCGAAGAGTTTGTTTGTTTGTTTGAACACGATAATCTCAGGAACCGCTGGTCCGATTTGAAAAATTATTTCAGTGTTAGATAGCCCATTTATCGAGGAAGGCTATATATGAATGAAAAATGTTTATGTGGGAAAATTACACGCTACGGGCAATAGGACGCAAACGATGTTGCGTGGGTCGGCTAGTATAAAATATAAATACAACGATCTTCGTACAAACGGCTGACTCGATTAATCAAACTATCACTCTCGCAGCAGGTGCTTCCCGACTGACAGTAGCTTCTTTTTACGACAACGTCTCTCATCTACTCGAAAGTCAAAAAATCATTTTTTGTAACAAAAAAATAACCTACATAGTTATTTAATACCTAATGTATAAAATTCTCGTGTCGCGGTGTTTGTAGTTAAACTCCTCCGAAAACACATGATTCTTATTTAAGTTTGTGAGCATATTGGGTATACCTGAGAATCGGACAACATCTATTTTTTTATACCCCAATTTTTTTTATGGCAAAACAACGTTTGCCGGATCAGCTAATCTAATATATAAAATTCTCGTGTCACACTTTTCGTTGCCATACTCCTCCGAAACGGCTTGACCGATTCTCATGAAACTTTGTGAGCATATTGGGTATACCTGAGAATCGGACAACATCTATTTTTTTATACCCCAATTTTTTTTTATGGCAAAACAACGTTTGCCGGATCAGCTAATCTAATATATAAAATTCTCGTGTCACACTTTTGGTTGCCATACTCCTCCGAAACGGCTTGACCGATTCTCATGAAACTTTGTGAGCATATTGGGTATACCTGAGAATCGGACAACATCTATTTTTTTATACCCCAATTTTTTTTTATGGCAAAACAACGTTTGCCGGATCAGCTAATCTAATATATAAAATTCTCGTGTCACACTTTTCGTTGCCATACTCCTCCGAAACGGCTTGACCGATTCTCATGAAACTTTATGAGCATATTGAGTAGGTCTGAGAATCGGCCAACATCTATTTTTCATCCCCCTAAATGGTAAGGGTCACCCATCCTTAAAAAAAATTATGGCAAAACGACGTTTGCCGGGGCAGCTAGTTTTATATAAAAAAGTAATAATAATTAATAAGTAGAGAGCTTTCACAAAACGCTGAATCCTTTCAACGTTACACTTGACTAGATGAATATATTGGAGCGATGAGATGATAGCAAAGCATATTGACCCTCGGTGATGGAGTTGTCTTGGAACATGTGCTCGAGCGCGTGGTGGATGTCCCGGAAGGTGGGCCGCTCGGCGGGGTTCCACTGCCAGCAGCCGCGCATCAGCTCGTACACGGCGCCCGGACACCCCGGCGGACACTCCATGCGGTAGCCCTGCAACGTCACACAATACTAATCAACTACACCCTGCGAATCTCTCTATTTTGGAAATGCAAACAAACTAGGACCCTCTGTGAAAACAGTATATGCGATCTATCAGAGTTAGCCAAATTTATCAATTTAGTTCGTCACCCACCGCGTGTTACGTACAAACTCTGTATCAGTGTGTACCAATCAAATAAGTTTTTTTTATGCAAGCGGAACATAACAGCCAGTTACACTGTCATACAACAAGCCTATATACTACCTATATACATGGCTTCTTCTCCACACAAACTACTAGAATATCTCCTAATAGCGGAAGAAAAAACAACGCCATCGGCATCATCGGCAACGTTACCAAGGTGCACCACGCGGATTTTCAGCCGAGCACCCCAAGTGTGGTTACGCAAGCGCAGGCCCTGAGGCCCCGCATCGCATCACATGTTTAACATTTGCTTAGCTAAACGTTTGCAACAAGGACGTGTCGCGCCCGGTGGCGGAGGGACAAGAGCCCACCGACTGCTACAGCGACCGAGGACCGCCTTGTACTCATTAAACACATTTTATAACGAGCTAAATACTCTGAGCGATCGTTAATAAATAAACATGAATGTGCATTCCTATTTACTTACACAGTACAATAAACAATCGCACAATATCAATACAATAAACATCAAGCATCAACATTGTTTATTGCTTATATCCAATTGAAAATAAACCAAGGAAATAAGATATTGCCCATCCGGAGGAGCAACATTTGGTAAAACCTCAAGGCAATGCTTCGATCGACAGCTGGCTCAGTTTACAGAACTTGCACAGTAAGCAATAGGGTCAACGTAAAGAATAAAGTATGCATTCATTGCACAAACAAGTGCTAATGATGATGAACTCCTAACAGATTTCTGTCACGGCAGCCAATCTCAAGGGAGACTACGGACGAGATGTTATAGTGCACGAGTGTGTGCGTAGGTTTCTTTTTTTATGTATGGACCACCGAAAATGTCTCTACTCTGCCTAATGGAAAGCATGAGCAGAATCCAAGAGTGATAGTCACCATACTCATTGCGAATGCAACAATGCAGCATGGTGACCCACACTATGAAGGCCTGGTGATGCTTCTGCATCATTGAGCCTCCGGTCTGGCAGTCACCAACGAAACACGAAAACACGAATGCTGTCATTTAACGTTGATCTTCTGTGCATGGTTAGTACCTCCTCGGTCGAGCCGGCCCGTATTGGCTGAAATCAGCGTGACTCTACTACCTTCACTCCGTTCTTTCACTCTCATAGTCCACTATATAGTAGGAGTTTGGTACGAGAGGTGGGAGATCAGGCACGGGATTGCTCAAACAAGTATCGTCTAAACGAGGGGCGATACAAACCGATGTTTACCATGATTACACAAGACACGAAACTCTCAAACGTCTCTGCTCGTGTTGGGACTGTATGATATGCACCTGCGTCCCCGACACACGAGAATGTACGCATCTTATAATATTTTTATTCAATGTATGTATTAAAAGAGAAATGTATAGGTAGTCGTAATGATTGTCGCGTTTGCCGCTATCATAACAAGTGTAGGTATGCGTCCACATCGTTGAGCGTGTATATGTTAAACAAACAATAACAAATATTGTGTAGTATGTTGTGGGGAGTGACGCGTACTCCCGAGCGCCGTCACTCACTCGTTCCTTCTTCGCACCCATCACTACCCACAACATACCCACCACCTTGTAAAGATGAACAGTCGCGTGTCGGTAATGGCCCTACGAGAAAGGGCTGACCTCATGTTTCACCTTACATTCATTCCAGGCGCAAGAACATCTGATCATCATATATGTAATCTATTCCGAACTGACTCGAAATCTATACATATATGTAATCTATTCCGTTCGGTTATCTATACATATATGTAATCTATTCCGAACTGACTCGAAAGCTAACGTTACATGCAGATTCTAAAGCACAGGAAATACAGCTAACTTGTTTATTATCCAAAAGTATTTTTCAAATGGCATTTTATCGAAATTAATATGATACGTACTTAGTGGTGTATGTATTGTGATATGGGCAATGGCCACCAGATGAGAAGTATGTCTTTTGCTGTTCGTTTGTCTCGCTAAAACTCGTGATCGGCAGGCCGATTTAGCTGATTTTGCTTTTGAATTGATTGTCGTAGTCCGGAGAAGGTTTAAACGGTGTCAAATTAAAAATAACTTAAAAATCCAAATGTCACGTGTACAAAGTAGCGGGCCTGAACCTTGTATGTTTATGAAAATTAGTTCAAAATATTCACGTTGAAATGGTATTACAAACATACATAATATATACAGACTATATCTATATATCTCTAGTACCCCTTTTTTAACATCGGTTGTTTAACAAAACAAACTCACGCTAGCCCCTTTACAAAAATACGTATCAGCGATGTGTCTACGGCATTATCAGTAACGAGTCTGTTATTTATAATATGCGTGTCGCGGATGTTTAGAGTTATTCGTAGTTATTGGCCGAACAAAATTTTACCATTTGCGATATCTTCATCATCATCATCACCATCATCAACCTACCGTAGTCCACTGCTGGACATAGACCCCTTCAATTGCGCGCCACTTAGTTCGATCCTCGACTCCTCGCATCTAGCTCCTGCCAGCCGTCTTGCGCAAATCATTACTCTACCAGGTCTGTGGACGTCCAACACTAAAACGTTTGCCGAGACGCGGTCTCTACTCAAGAATCCGTTTACCCCAACGGTTATCAGTTCTGCGGCTAATATGTCCAGCCCACTGGCATTTCAGCTTGCTAATCCTTTGGGCTATGTCGATGACCTTTGTTCTCTGCCGGATCATCTCATTCCAATATCAATATCTTAACTATGTTATAAAAGAGAAAGTTTGCGTACATGTTTATTGGTCTCTCATAAAAAAACGTACAAATGAAATTTGTCAGAGATCGATTATAGTTTAGAATGGCACGTAGAGGTTTTTTTTTATCGCTAGAAATAGTAGTGAGCCCTTGGATTGAGCACGGTATAACAGCAACCGCGGATAGCATCGCGCGTGGGGCCCACTAGATACATCTATATACATTCATTGGTGGATATACGTACATAGGGTGTTAACACGACGTACTAGCTACCGCGCTCTATCCCCAATTACCTGATAGATATGTACATCTATCCATTGGCGGCCATCCATCTCCCGCACTTGTTCTTAACTAACATAGGTAGATAGCTATAACTACTACAGAAAACAATAACTAGGTACATAACGTACCATACGAACATCGTGCATTCGCATTGAGTTTATTTGTTTCTTGCTCAGCCGTGGCTGCTGCAGTAGAACACCAGTCATTTAACGTTTATGAATATTGTGTGTTACGGCCTACATGGTGGAGGGGCTCCATTTGCGATGCAATGCGTGGAAGAATCGATTGTGTGGAGTATGTATTTGTTTATAGGTTTTATTAATGTTTTAAAATATTCCCAATCTAGTGACGATCTGGTATCTAGGTTTGTGTTTCATACCTACGACTTACCGTCACGGATGCTAAAAGTATCACACAAAGAAAATATTTCGAAAAACTAGTACATGTAAGCTTCACGCGTGTGTGCCGTACACGATAGGCAAAAGTTTCAAACAGACAGCTGATGTGGTATCGTCGTGGTTGACCCATATTATCTGATAGTTTTACAGTTTTGTGTAAAGAATGTCGCTGGTATTACCTCTATGCATTTTGTCATAAGCATTACTATAAAATTTTACAAAGATCGTGGTAAGGTGATGTATGTGGCATGTAACACAGTTGGTATAGAGGAGGCAGGTGGAGCCGCGCCGGTGCGGCCGCGCGCTACGAACAGCGCTGGTGAGTGACGCTCGCCTCGCGCCGATACCTTGTTACTCGTAAACAATTGTATACAAGTAAATATACACAACGATACACAAACAATACTCTCATCAGACGGGCCGTATCATCCTACATACAGTGTGATACCAAATTGTAGGTTGTTTTAGTTTGTTTAATAGTTCTTTACATAGATACGTGTATACACGAAAAACATGTAACGGTATGTGCGCACAGGTGGACATGGCGGTCGGCGGCACTCTCGGGCCTCGATGTCCAAGGGCAAGTAGGAGTAAGATCGTAATGGCAAAGTTGTCAGCAGTGCGCCGGTGTTTAGTAAACATCGGCGGCGGCCTCAGCGGCGGCCAGGCGATTAGATAAGTGCGGGCGGTTAGCTCACAATGGCGCACCCTGTAGCCGCTATCGGCGCGCGCTGCAACCAAAACACGCGCGTCACCGGGCGCGGGTATAAACGAGGCGCGCGCGCCCGCTGCAGCCAGTCGAGCCGCGCCGCGCCACACACAACATGACCAGCATCAAGAACTCTCTCGTCTACTTCCTGCTCATCACCGTCGCCGTGTTCGGTACGCGCTGCCCGCTCCACCGCCGCACCAAGCTTTCACATATAGCGCTATAAACATTACCGGTATCTGTTACAGGCAAACACAAGAAGATGAAGCCCAAGAAATTCGTGTCACCGACCACGAAAGGCATCCAGTGCTACAACTGCTTATCGTTCGACCATCCCGGTTGCTGGGACCCCGACCACCCGGACTACGCTAACATAACGGTGAGTGCTCCCCGACCGAGGCTGAGAGTTCGGGTATGTCGCTGCGTATCTAAAGTATCGTTGTGTGTATGCAGGTGCCTAACATCGACTGCTACATCCCCGGCATGGCGTTCCTGTGCATCGTCATCACGTCCGAGTCGGCCAAGCTAGGTGAGCACCGCGGCCGCGTAGGGTACTCGGGCGAGAGGTGGTGTGCTAACTAACGCTTGCGTGTCTGTTTCAGTGGAGACGGGGCAGGAGATCGGGCCGGTGCGCGCGCGGACCTGCGTGCCCGCCAAGGACTTCTCCAAGAAGACGGTGTCCTACTCCATGTGCAGCAAGCTTAGCAAGGAGCTGTCGGCGTCGGAGATCTTCTCGCGGATAGCCGTGAGCCGGCCGCAGTGCACGCTGTGCAAGAAGCACCTGTGCACCGACGCCTCGCACTGCTAGTACCGACCCGGCCGGTGGCACGCCACAATGGGAGCGAGTTACGCAACGTGTTTATTCAACTACCGAACCACTCTCAATTCTAAGAAATGCAAAAAACGTTAGGTATAGTACTCGGTTGTTTACAAACTAACACACTTTGTTGATCTAACTACAGTTGTTAGGGGGCGCTCCGCTTCCAAGAATACTTTTTTTTTATATTTCAATGATATTATAATAAACATATAAAAGTATGTTGCGCGTTTGATTGCGAGCGCGAGCGCATTGCGCACCTTCTCCAGCATGTGGTAGACGTCGGCGAGGTCGACGCCGGGATAGGGCGACATGCCGTAGGTGGCGATCTCCCACAGCAGGATGCCGAAGGCCCACACGTCCGATTTGGTGCTGAAGGTGTTGTAGGCGAGCCCCTCGGGCGCGGTCCACTTGATGGGGAACTTGGCGCCGGCGTGCGCCGTGTACGTGTCGTCGCGCATCAGCCGCGCCAGCCCGAAGTCCGCCACCTTCACCAGGTGGTTCTCGCCCACCAGGCAGTTGCGCGCCGCCAAGTCTCTGACAACACATAACCACTAGTTCAATACACGCGCTACAATACAGATACACAACTTCGTGTATCCTACCAGCGGTCTAACATTCATCATTCAAAACTCCTTTGAAAAATCGGCCAAGTTGTAGCGCCTTGTGGTTAAAGAAATTAAAAATGATATCCTAACTTTAAAGGTACTAGAGATACAGTCAATAATTATCTTTCAAGATTTTCTTTTTAATACAGTGCCGTAAGATTTATACCTTGGAATCCAATCTTTATCTTTTATCTTTATCTTCAAAACTTTTGGAATGTGTTTTAACGATATATAAAAAAAATCACGTTCAGATTTTTTTATATTATTCAAATAAAATTATTGTTAATTATTCAGAGTTTTCTTTTGTTTTTTCATTTTAAAGTCATATTTTGTGAAGGAGAACAATTACAGACGGCAGGTATAATGGTAAGAGGTGTGTGGGGACAACAGCAACTGTTGACGTGGTCCCTAACTATTTTAGATAACTATATAACTAATTTGTGCGTTTTGGTATAAATATTTCAAATTTTTATTTAGTTATATTTATTATTGTATAGAGTTAGTGCGACAGTTACTTAGTGAAAATTTACATGTTTATGTGCTTTTGAAACTTTCAAAATAAATAGTATTTGTTTTTTTATTTATATTGCAGGCTGTAAATACTGAATCGTATACTTATTTTATTTAAAAAAAAAATGATGATAGAAGTTAAAATATCATAGTAAGATTCGATAATATAAATTTTTCATCTAAACTTTTTCTATACTATTATATAAAGAGGTAAAGTTTGTGAGTTTGTGGCGTTGTAGGAGGTAATCTCTGGATCTACTGAACGACTGATTTTGATAATTATTTTACCAATAGAAGGCTACGTCTCTTGTGTGTAACACAGGATTTATAATAACCCGAAAGGTGGAAGACTTTTTTGAGGCAGCCGGATTTGCAATGTAAGTCGGAGAAAATAAAATTTACCGTCCAACGAAGTGGGCACCGGTCAGTTAGTATTATATAAAGAGGTAAAGTTTGTGGGTTTGTGAGTTTGTGACGTTCTAGGGGATAATCTCTAGACCTTCGGAATCGGTTTTGAAAATTCTTTTACCAATAGAAGGATAAGTTATTTGTGAGTGAAATAGGCCATTTAATAACCCGAAAAATGGAAAGACTTTTTCATGGTAGCTGAATTTGCAAAGTAAGTCGGAAAAATAAATGTTTACCGCCAAACGAAGTGGGCACGAGTCAGCTAATTATGATATATGAACGTTAGTTGTTTATATAACTAATACTTGTTGTTACAACCTCGTATCAAAACGAGTGTTCGATACCAAATACGCACGGCACCAGTTGACCAGTTACTGAGATGACTTCAACTCCACACGATATTATGATCACTTTTAATTACTCCTTTGATGCAGATCAAAAGAATTAAATTGTAACGTATGAATCGTCTAATTAGAATAACAATGTATGTACGTGTGCACGTATGTATATGTAAACATTGTTCTACAATGAATGACACAAGTGATTTGTAGAGACTGCAGACATGAGCCACACTGACATTTAACCATAATAATAACATAATCCTAGGCGTCTGGCGTCGCTCTAGCGCTAAACATCTCACACACATTTGTAAATAGTTATTGTACGCGGGGTGCGAGCCGCTACAGTCCAACGCAATTCAATTGTAGCGGCTCTCATTGCTGCGTTCTCAACGAGCCAGTGTTATTGTGTGATGTGGCACAGGTGACCACGACACATCTCTTCTTTTACATTTAGGATTTTAACTTGCCGCTAAATAACAACATATGCCTATACTGCATAATCTAAATCCAAATTTGAAAAGCCAAAACGTTGCCAATAGAGAATATGCAATTTTTTTTATTCTTTATCGTGTTTATCCAGGTATTCTTTTTTATTTTTACCGAAAAAATATTAAATAAGAAATGAAAATTAAGGGAGGGAAATTTAAACTTGTAAAATGCATCACTACTGGTCGAAACGAAATATGACGTCGATGATGATGAAATTATCGGGTCGAATTCGGGTCGAAACGTCATTATTGCGTCGAAATTCATACTGTGTTAGTACCTAGTGTTTGTGAAAAAAATTAACTTCTTTCAAGATTTTTATAGGAATTAAAACTCTTTATAAGTATAAAGTAACTGAAACACTCAATATTAAACAAACACGAAATAACAATGACGTCATTGGGGATCAAAGTTAATCAGTGTTTTATATCTCACTTTTACAATTAGTTTGACTATTTTCAATTCTATTTAGATTTTTATATGTTGTAAGGACGTGAATGATCAGATTAAGAAATAAAAAAACATGCATATTCCCTATTGAAGTGAAGTGAAAAATAATCTAAAAATATATTTGTATGTTGGGATTAATTAAAAATATAGAGCGCCACCCTTCGCGTGGAGTACTGTTCACTTTCAACTTAGCTCTACTAGTACTTGAGACTCGATTTTGACTGTTGACCGCTACTAACTGTTACTCTGACGCTACACAGTACCCAAGCACGCGAGCCCCGCGGCACCCGATCAACTCGGAACAGAAGGCTGCCGGTGATTTAGCCTTAAGAGCATTACTTGCAATTCACTGCGATTGTAAATGACATCCGTGTATGAAACACATCATGCCTATTTGCGTCAGTCTACGAATCGTTCTTTCAAGAAAACTATCACCATATTTTGAAGAAAATACGTCTAATTTTTTAACTATACTCGTGTGATTTGTTACGAATAGTCAGTAAGATTTCGTGAGACTTGTTTGTGTCAAAACTAAAAAGGTCTAAATTTAACTAACAATGACGGCGAGCAAGTCGAGCGTGTAACATATCACGTTCAGCCTGTTTCCGTCCCCTGCTGAACGAGGGCTTCCCCTAACGGAATATTTTATTATATTTTATTTTACATTTTTTGGAATACCAACAGCATATAAACACACTTTCTAGATCCTAAAAATTTACAGGCATTCGCAAATAGGTTTCGAACATGAAGAAAAATATAAAAGAGAAAATATAAAGAGGATAAATGACACGATATAAAAGAAAAAAAAGATACACACACCATTAAACCTATTCTATTATATATATAATGAAACAACTTTTCAAATAGTATGTCCGTGTAATAAAGTAAAACATTGTGTTGTAAGTTAGTATGCGGTCGGCTGTATGTGGTATGTGGCATTTGGTGTACCTGTGTATGAAGGAGCGGCTCTCGAGGTAGCTCATGCCGGAGGCGATCTGCGTGGCCATGTACATGAGCACGACGGCGCCGGGCACGCAATCGCCGCGCCCGGTGCGCAGGTAGTCGAGCAGGTTGCCGCGCGACATGAACTCCGTGATGATGTAGAAGGGCGGCTCGCGCGTGCACACGCCCAGCAGCTGCACCAGGTTCGGGTGCCGCATCTCCTTCATGATGGCCGCCTCCTCCAGGAAGTCCTTCAGCGCCATCGTATCGTCCTTTAGCGTTTTCACGGCCACCTGCACACGCACTCCACGCATTTACACACATACGTATAGTGCTCGTCTAACTAACTATTCGTTTTTATTATAAATACATACATTACAATTGTACAAATTAACACAAACAGTCCGCTTAGAAATGCAGGAGTTGCTCCGCTCAAAATACTGCAGCGATACACCACTGGGACAGCGTTCATACCAAATGATGTATGTATGTATTAACATTACACCGAGCGCATATCTTAAATGTTATTTCTAGAACAGTATGTATCTATGTTCTCTTTAGACAACTATCACACTAGGAATGTCTGAAAAAGAAGCAAAGAATGCGAGTATAGAAGGTAGAGCACGCACGGTAATGTTGCCTCTCTTCCAGGCGGCCTCGTACACGTCGCCGTACTGGCCGCCACCCAGCTTGTGTTTCATGACGATGTCGGTGCGATCGATCTCCCAATGGTCGGGCGGCGCCAGCGGGAACACCGTAGGCTTGTTGCGCTTCGGCGCCGGGTACAGCAGCTGCGTGATCAGCCCGTCCCCCACCACCGAGTGGTGGTGCACCAGCTCCGCCAGCGTACCGAACTTGGATTCCGATGTCACGTACACCTGCCATACGTACGTATGTCATATTAACAACAAATATGATGCCTATATTTTCCCTATATCACAACCTCACACTAGCATATGTCAGCGCAGTTTTCGTTGTGCTGAGTGTTACCAGCTGTTACCCGCAGCTACGCCCGTGTGTATATCGGCTAACGCGGCAAATAGTATCATATGTGTTTTTCTGATGTATAAGCTATATTACTATAAAGTTTCATCCAAATCCGTCCAATAGTTTCATTTCATTTATTTATTACTATTAAAACATTTTAATCATCTTTACTACTTGTAATTTTGTTCGCTTGGTTGATGTTATTTTTTTATAGTACTTAGTTATAGTAGTAACCTAATACCCCTACCCCTACCCTAATAAATTTGTCAATTGTAGTAAATTATTGTGTTTACAATTACGACAAATCAAGATTTTTTAAAGTTATAAGGTTTGGGCTGTACCATTTTATAAAAACAAATTTAAAAAGTAAAAACTAAAACCCAACTACGACAAAAACGACGCTGAAAAAGCATGAAACAAGTTTCAAAAGCCGTAGTCACGCGTTAAATTCTTATGGACTATGGTACATTACCAAGTTTCAAAAGCCGACTTCTGAAACATGTTTCATGCTTTTTCACCGTCGTTTTTTGTCGTAGTTGGGTTTTAGTTTTTACTTTTTTTATTTAAAATGTTTTCGTGCCTCTATAATATTAATTTCTTTAAAAAGAATATTTTAAATAGGTACCATAGAAATATCACAATTATCGAATAAATACGGAAAAAGTCACGAAAAAATACTAATAATAAACATATTTTTTAAATTTACAAATGACGCCCTCAAGTTATTTTTTTAGTACAGTACTTTATGTCGGCTAGAGGGCCACATTTGATTCAGTGACTCGTCATATAGCCAGCGGACGATTAAGACGCTTCTAACGATACCTCATTTGTCTCATTCCAATGAATGGTTAAGGAGCTGTGAGGGAACAAAGGAACATACATACATACCTACATGGCCTGTCAAAACCATAACCCTTCTTTAGCTTTGCCGTAGTCGGGTGATAAAATACTTATTTATGACGCTATTGCATAAATAGATATCTTAATTAAACAAAATATTATTAAATATTGATTTTACTAATTATCTGAAATCACTAATCATTTTTTAAGAAATCTATCATCCGTATTAAGCTATATTTTACGAGATATTGTTTCTTATAACCAGTCGCTGGTTTCGAAAACGCTGCCCGCGGCCGCCCCGCTCCCCGCAGACTTCGAAAACGCGGCCTTATTGTTGACACAGGTGACGACACAGGTGATTACCGTGGAAACTAATACTGTAAGGCTTTCGAAATTATTGACAATAAAGGAGCTAATAATATCTTAGCGGTCTGATTTTTCCAACATGTCACAATTGAAATGACTGGGTTGTACAATCAGTAGCTAAATTATTATTTTTTGCCACAAAAAAAATAAATTTAGTTAGAACTTTTTAGGGTTTTACACATAGAGTTACTATAGATAGAGCAGGGGACCCAGGCCTCCAGTCGTACCTCGGTTAGAAAGAGAGAGACGATCGCGGTACCTATCTGTTTCTACACGGTTTCTCTACTGACGCACGCGCAGTTAGCGCGTAAAAGCAGCATAGCAGAACGATTCGACGGGTGATTGTTGTGATTGGAATACCATTATTAGTTTTTCACTGCGCATGCGTCAGTAGAGAAAGACAGACGGGGTACCGCGATCTTCTCTCTTTTTTTAACCGTTGTACGTTTCCGCTTACAGGCAGCCGTACGTCTTCTCCACTATCTATAATAGCTCTATGGTTTCACACCCCTTGAAATGACATTCAGTAATACAGAAATGTATGTGTGCAGTGGTCATCATACTCATTGCGAATGCAGTTAATACAATGCAGCATGGTGACCCACACCACGCCGGCCTAGTGATGCTTCTCCATCATAGGGCATCCGGTCTCGCACTCACCAACGAAACACGACAACACGAATGTTGTAATACAATCTAGAATCAAACTCATTTGTACTTATTCCACTATTTTAATTACATTTACACCGAACCGATTCCGCCTTATTGCATCCTCAAAGGTTAATGGTTATAATATAAAACATTGCAATTGTATTTTGTATCTGGCGTCTACACACATTTATTTGTAAAATTGGAAACTTATAACATTATACAAAGTTAAAGTAATAACATAAAATTACAAAATATAATTTTAAAATATTATTTTAATGATTAAAATCGATACATCGAATGTCATGAAAAATTTGAAACAAAATGATTATCCTATATTCTATTTATATTTAACTAGCCGACCCACGCAATCTCGTTTGCGCCTCTTATTGCCCGTATCATTGATTGCAACAGTGATCGTAATTATTATTACATTACAAATGATAAATGTATTAAATTCTTGAAATCATCTTAAAGAAAAGCAACTTTAGTCTTAAATGTTTCCCATGGCAGTCATAGATAAGTAACATACATGACATTTGGCAAAAAACATCCAATCTTAGAATTGAGCCCTAATAATACTGTTATTGAATTTCTATGTCCCAACCATGTTGGTGCACTTCAATTCATGTAAATAATTACTCAAAACATAATAGATAAGAATAATGTTAGGACTTTATATTTAATTAGGTATAAAAATATTAGGAATATTGAAAACTAGTCAGTGTAGTGATGATATGATAGAATATTATTATTGTATTAAATCTATTGGTAATAATTACAGTTCGGACTATTACTTACTTCATATGAAGGGCCAAAATTATGGTACTGAAAAGGGATCCCCATTAAATTTTTCAAAACCAGCATTTTAATTTCATTTTTTAGGTTAAAGTTAATAATAATAACATGATTATATGCGAATTATGGTTCATATATTTTTTGCAGATCAAAGCAGTTAACTTTTTATATCATGCTTATTAGATGAAAGCTAGCAGAGCAATAACATGAAGAAATATGGTATAAAATATATTATGTAAAACGATATGAACATGATCAAGTCATGAGATATATAATATTCTTCCATCATCGGCATTTCTAAAGAGTATTCTGATAATTTTCAATTATTAAATATGCATATTAATAATTTATTTATTTTAATTTCGTAATAACCTAAGTAAGTAAACAAAACTAAGTAAAGCAACTAACGCTGTACATATTTCTTGTGTGAAGATAGCTAAAACTTTGGAGGATAACATAATCTAATTTTCAAAGACTTTCCACACGAGTGCAGCCATGGAAATAACCTAGTAGTATATATTTTTGACACGAGTATACATATAAACTCTTTACACTAGACTTGACATAATAACTATTACATTATGAAAAAAATATGTTGCCGGAGTGATATAAATAATTTTTAAAACTTCATAACTTTTTTTTCAATCTGCTATGCTTCAAGAACCTCTTTCATTCTTTAATTGGAAGGTCTATGCTATAAAATACCACTTACTTGATCTCTGGTCATTCTGGGGCACAAGACCATTTTTTTGTAATATGTATACCTTTGTAAAAAAAATGTGACTTGTGCACTACCTCATAGGTGGCGTGTGCGTTTTATGGAGCATACTTTTTCTCAGAAATTGTAAATCTAAGAAAAAAAAAGTAAAAGGACAATTTCAGTAGATAATTATCTGGTCTACAATTTTATTTCAGCTATTTTTATCGTAAAACTAACCGATTGGGCAAAAATCATATTCAATTTTTTGCGACCTTTGACCATGAATAACATTTTTTGCACATACAGGATCAATGGGGACTTCACAGGATTTCATTACAGTGGTGTCACTTACGTGCCTGTAAATTTGCAGCTTCTTGGGAATTAATGCAAGGGCACCCCTATTTCTTAGGCTAATTTGACTGGACTAAATCCTAATGCTGCATGCATAATATGCAAATAGTATTTGACTAAAAAATAAGTGACTAATTACAAGTGAACAGAGTGTCTGTCACCACACCTATATTCATCTTATGGGTGTCGTGAAAGACAAAAAGTAAAAGTAAAGTAGGTACGCAGGACAACGTCTCTGCAAGGAGAAATTGTCCTTAACAGCTCTATGTTCAGCAGTGGACAGTTAGAGGATCTTGACGCTGAGAAATTAAGCGATAACCCTAAGCGCCATCGCAAGAATATGTAGCCTAACAACTCGTCGAATGGCTTTAAGTAAAGTAGTCGGTGTACTATGGTAGTACTAAATTGACTCACGACCTCATTTTGATACAAAATAAAAGTAACTATAACCTTGGGCATAATAATTGAATTTTGTTTGAATTAAAGGCCAAATAAAGAAATAACAAGTTTTTGTAATTAAAAAGTTGCGTGTTGTTGGATTTCTCGATCCAGCTTAATTATTTCGCAGTGATGAAGCGATTATAACGCCTTTTGTAATTTCAGGTATTATGTTCATCTATGTCTGTTCAAAATCATACTTATTTATCTGTTGTTTTGTCAAATAAGCGATGGTTAAGCTGCTTTGTCAAAATTAACCGCGTGCGACTCATTTGACAATAAAAACTACTTAGCGACTGATGATAAGATACTGTTTTATAACTTGAACGACACCAATTTGAACGAGCACAACATTTATTAAACTGATAACTAACTTTAATGCAAAAAAATCCAAAACGACCTTTCGTGTTATTCATTCTGGATATTATAAAGTTAAATTTAGCACCGTTTGTTAACTGCGTAACGGTTAATCGTCGCTAAGTGAACGGGGACAGAGCGACGAATCGGTGCATTCGCAACAAAAGTTAGCGTGGCCCTCCCTAAGTCCAACATATTTACCAGAGACGATGAGCTCCTCGCATATATTTCATAAGTATATCAATTTATTTTTAAAATATTTGTTTTTTATTGTAAGCGTTTTTACGGCTGACGGAAGTGGCGTATTTGGTTATTTTTACATTCGTCACTTCAAAACGCTTGACTTTAGAAATAATAAAATTCATTGTACTGCAGACTGGTCACCATACATTATAAATTAATGACAAATGATCGCTACCAAGCAATTTCTTACAGGCAGCCTCTGAATGGCCAAATTGACTGTAGATAAGCAAATTCATGGGCAGTGTTGGTGCAGAAAAAATTATTTAACCTTTCTTGAAATAGTTATACAGCAAACAGCATTACATTTCCATGAGAAGTGAATCATAAAAGTAGTTGGTTACAATGCGATCAGTCAACAATAATAACGCATTAATACATATAAACTGTGAAACAAACTCACATGAGGATGTGCACATTTAATTTTATTAAATGTGCACATAACATGTATATAATATCTACATGTCATCAGAGAGGCTCACACCTTCGATCATTTTCTTAAAAGTAGACAAAGGTTTGGCACATTTTATAGCTATCGGCAAAGCATTCCATAGTCAGGAAACTGATGCAGTACATCGCACAACCGGTACAGTGACTAATAAGTTATTCAAAAAAATTAATTTAAAAACAATGTAAGCCCATTTACTTGGCTCATACCTAGGTATAGCATTATTAAATGGTGGTGGAAACACATCTATAACATATAAATTATTTGCCATTTCATGAACGAAATTCAGGACGTAACAAATTGTCGTTCAAATATTAATATGCTTCCATGTTATTAAAAATAACTCAAATGAACATTTGTAACATCGTGTCATCACACGCTTACTTCAAAATTGTTGTATCCCAAATTCACGAATGCTCTCACTTTAATTCAAATTGAGTCACTCGTTTAACATTATTTGTGCTCAGTATTGTATATGACTGTATATGCCATGCATATGTTTATATGTAGGTATTTATTTTAGTTATACAGGAATGTATTACATTAGTTTAGTCTTAATTAATGTCAATTGCATCTTGTTCTGGACTACTTCAATCTTGACGACCTACCTTACTAAATCCCTACACTCATCAACGGTTGGCTGTTAGACAATGCCTAAGATATTAAGTCCACCGATGTACATAAATGAATGAAGTTGTAAATAAATAAATATCGAGATCATATCTGTTTAAGTAAGTACAAACATTGGTGTTTTTTATTCCTAAATATTGATTATACCATTTGTTTATGTTACAGATAACAACAAAACAGCGTGTTCCAGTGTTATAGTGCGGAGCTATTAGAAGGCAAGTATGAACACCACATCAAGAGCCTTTAAACGTCCACAGCCGAACATAGGCCTCATCTTGGAACACAGCTGTACAGGTACTATTAATGTTAATTTAAATTATACAAAGAAATGTACAGATGTTTAATATTCGCCATATTTGAAGCTGTAACACCAACAATGACTACTCTTAACGAGTCATTATCAGCTTCACTTGTTATAAACCAACAATGAAAACAAAGCTGAAGTGAACAGTGGAAGTACGGATATCGGTTACTGGTTGTGTTGTGAGACTGAGCAAGTAAAAGATAGGTGATAGAGCCAGTGCAGCAGTACCTTGCCGTCGGAGTCCTCGTTGATGCGATAGTGGTACACGCGGCCCTCGTACCGCAGCGAGATGCTGCGCTGGCCGGGGCTCGACTCCGACTCGCGCACCTGAAACACGCGCCCGCCATTAACGCACAGTCAGCGCCGGCCTCAGCCTGCCAGCCGGCATTACTGCCTCCGAACAAACTGTACCCTTCCAAATGTTTCACTCTAAACGTACATGAAAATTATCTTCAACTTTAAAGCGTTACTTTTATTTGAATACTAGTTGACCCGGTGATCTTCGTTCTTTCGCAGACAAAAAAATGAATTTTCCCGTTATCTTTTAACTTTTTTTTTGTACACAAACCTTGTCTTTATATAACAAACACATAAAAAAAGGATTATTTAATTTGGTGCACCCGATCGGAAGTTATGAGCTTACATACATTTCGGCTATTCGTTTTTATATATTTGAAAATATATAATCATATATTCCTTAGTAACAGCTGCATCACATTCCAGAATAAAAGTGAAGTTAGGCTCTCAAAAAGCTTTTACGTAATGCTCATTCTATACTTGTACGTATTATGGTAACTATTGCATTGATACTCGTGCTATGTATATGTATGTAACATATGGGGTGGCTGGGTGACTTGTAGATGTAGTATATGTAAATGTATGTCTAGAGTAATCGTGTGTAAGTGTGTACTGACCAGGAAGCTGCCGTTGATGCCGGACGAGAGCAGGTATTCGGCGGCGTTGCGCGAGATGGGTCCGTGGTACCACGAGTGCTTCTCGAGCGAGTTGACCGGCGTCACGTAGTTGCTGGGCACCCAGCCCACGCCGCCGCCCAGCGTGTGCGCCTCGCACCACTCGCCGCTCTTGTTGTAGCTCTTGATGCGCACCTGCTCGCCTGCCCGACAACAATGCACCGCTCACTACTGCGCTACCTTACCACGTAATGTTAACTTCGCCCGAACCAAACGATCACTCACAACGATGGAATTTATTTTAATGTGTTTTAGTGGTGTATGCTAAAGTAGTATGCGTAGCCATGCTGAAGCCGACTGTATGAGTTGACAAACGATAGTTAATATGATGGCTGATTCCGATTTAGAAAAGGTCACCGTTGAGGTTGATGTTATGTGAGTGAACTTGTATTTACATTAGTTCGAGTTAGTTACGATTTCAGTCACAATATGCTAGGTACCTATTGCTTGTAAATCGTTGGAAATGACAACTTCTTCGTTCTTCATCTTTCATATCGTAATAAAGTCGATGCTTTGCCGATGTGTATTTCACACATGATCAGTCCCTCTCATTGAACACACTGCGCGCGCGCGTCACGTTCTAGTCCAAATGATAAATAGTTTTATATACATAGGTAGCTACAAACAGGTGTCTCAAGCATTCTTATTTCTGTAGTTCCTTGTATATGAAAAAAGAAACTTTATAGAAATAAATTATTTTCTTGATCTTCTTTGTTTTTGTGTATTTCATAACAGCATACCTTTTTCTTTGTTGACGTTTGAAGTTCCACTACATTTAGTTGGTAATCTGTAAGTCGCGGAGCCGGGAGACGCCAACGTCCCTTCTCGTTAGCTTATTATAAAATGTAAAGTTGCACGCAACTCTGTAGAACTAGTTAATTATCGCTATATCTATATCTATATATTGCATAATATACGCATAATTACGTGTAGGTACTTGTAAAACTATTTTGAAATCAAATTAAATATTCAAACCATTTTAAGAAGTTATAATAAGTTTTTGTTTACATTTATTTATCCAAGAATACCACGATGTCTAGTGTTTATTTGTGCGATTAATACGAATTTAAGTATTTTTGTGTTCGATAACGCTGTGAGAGAGTATAGAATGTAAGCAGTCTGTATGTAACTATCGCGGCTTATCTGACGTTACCGCTCGGAACTAGTTCTTCGGAGTTAATCAAAAGAGCGGTCTGCTGCCAACACATGGCGGCACTAAGTACATAAACATTTACATGAGACGCAATAGGTTTCACGATTTCGTTGCTCCACTATATATACCTACTCCAGTTTTTATATTCACCCTTTTACCCGTTATATTATCAGAGATAACCGAAAGGGCAGTTGTTATTTGAAAGCCACAGTAGTGGAAATAACGTGCTTTGTTGAGAGAGTTTTTGTGTTTTATACTTAACTAGTGACCCGCCCCAGCTTCGCACGGGTGGATTTCAGATGCACTCACCGACGCGATTTGTATTTTAAATCTGTAATATCTTCGAATATTTTCATTTAAACTACATACTGTATAGAGCCATACTGATTAATACATATTAAATGCGCAATGTATTTAAGGTACTTAATTGAATAAGGATTAACGCTGTTTTGTTTAAAATCGGTTTTTTTCTCGTAAAAAGAAAGGAATCAAAATGGTTATTGTGGGTTATCTCTAAGAGATAGACATATACCATCGCGGACTTATTTGAAGATCGTTTTAAGGTGTGCAATACTGTAGTATATTATTTTTATCAATCTCGTAGGTGTGCAATACTGTAGTATATTATTTTCATCAATCTCGTTGGTTTCAGCCAGACAAAAAAATATTTCGACAAGACATCACATTAGAAACCTCAGAACAACACCTTTGTCATGTCCGTATATCCAGTAGGATCAATAATAGACGATGTATGGGAACATATTATGTAAACTGAGCGCGCCGAGAGATCCTTTTGGTATAGTCACTGACACAACTGCAAATACTTTGTTCATTTTGTGCGAATCAGCGAATGAACGATACACAATTCAAAAAGATCAGAAACGAAACTGTGAGACTCTCCTCTTTACATCATAGTGTGGTCTAGGTGACACGTGTTGTTGAAGGTTAAATCCTTCTCTCACTGGTTCCTTCTCCAGGCTCGTGTAGATATATTCACCAGCTATTGTTACCTTTCTTAAGGCTAAGCTGGTTTTCGCCGCCAGCTTGGAAGTCGTAGAGCGCTACGAAGAGCTGCGGATCGTCCTCCTCGTGGTGCGCCAGTAGATTCTCTTTGGACGTCCATCTGGAAAACAAAATCATTAATCAATTTTCAAAAGAAAGCAACGAGGTACGTATTGTTATGAGAGACTAATATGATTTTGCAAATATGTGACACGTGAAAAAAAAACATTCTCGTGCATATTCCATTTCAGTATTTATATAAGAGGCAAGGCATCGCGCGTGCACGATACTAGGGGTACTAGTGCCATTGACAATGTCGTAACTGTTGCTACTAAAAGCTATGAAGTGGGTGAGGGAGAAGTGTGCGAGCTGTGACCTGTTAGCGGTGTCGAGCGGCTGCGGCGTGGGGGGCGCGGGGGGTGCGGGCTCAGCGTCGGGCAGGTCCGGGATGTGCGGCAGCGGCCGGCTCTGCAGTAACGCTTCTGCAACAATCAAATAATACCACTTATCAACATTATATTCATTTTCATATAATTAAAAAGATGTCCTATTTTCATTATAATAAATGAATTTGTAATACCACAATGCATACTGTTCCTCACACAAAAAACTTACTTAAAAAATAACTTCCAAAACTTCCTGGCCCGATTTTAATGGGACTTTCACTGGCATATAGCTAATGTTATATGGAGTAACTTAGGCTACATTTATTTTAGAAATACCAAATGGCAAAAAACGGAATCCTTATAGATTCGTCATGGTTGTCTGTCTCTCTGTCCGTCCGTATGTCACAGCCACTTTTTTCCGAAACTATAAGAACTATACTGTTGAATCTTGGTAAGTAGATGTATTCTATGAACCGCATTAAGATTTTCACACAAAAATTAAAAAAAAATAAAAAGTTTGGGGCTCCCCATACTTAGAACTGAAACTCGAAATTTTTTTGTGTGTGGTATCTATGAATATGTTTTCAAAAATGATATTGAGGTTTCTAATATATTTTTTCTAAATTGAATTCTCGCGCGAGAGACTTCCTAAGTGGTCAAATGTGTGTCGTCGTCATCGTCCCTCCCCTGTAACTTCTAAGATAAGAAAATGATGGAACTAAAAAAAATATGATGTACATTAGCATGCAAACATCCACCGAAAATTGGTTTGAATGTGATCTAGTGAGTAGTATTTGTTTAATACGTCATAAATCGTAAATAGCAAAAAAAACTAAAGAAATAAATATTTCGGACATCTAACACACAACGCCATCTAGTCCCAAGCTAAGCAGAGCTTGCGTCGTGGGCACTAGACAACTGTTATAAATACATATATACTTTTTTAAAACACACACGCACACTATTATTAAAACATCGATCAAAGTTACAACGAACTACAAGAACTTTTATATTATGTTACTCGCTGCTTCGGAACCCTTCATGGGCGAGTCCGACTCGCACTTGGCCGCTTTTTTCATGTAAGTACCGTATATACATTATACCTTCATATGCATTTAGTGAAATTAAGCTGTTATTTTGAAATTCCAAACAGCCATCCATTTAAAGTTAATTAATTTGAATGTAGCTATAGAAATAGGAGTGTAAAATTGACGAAACTTCAGCTTGATGGTACCCATTTAGTTTCGGACAAATGTTTAATTAGTTTAAAATGATTGTGATCATGTCGTAAACAAGGGACGTCGCAACCTTGCGAAGTGGCATGACCTTATTGAAGTACACAAATTTTGGATGGGCTACTCGTATATCTGCCGACAATATGAAATGCTCGCGCCTCAGACGCATCGGCGACCGGCGGAAACAAAACGTCGGGCGACCCCGATTACTCATTCATTCCATTTACAACATTGTTTTTAAAGTATAACTTACATAAATCCGTTCTCATATTTTGGACTGTAATAAACTACTCTTTTTAATTTCTGATTCACTACCGTTAGGCATAGTATTTCTTTTCTTCAATTTTCTGTTAAATATTATAAGATAGGAACGCCTGCGTATGGCTACTCCAAACTTTGGATACATTATTATGGACATCATTCCTGTTGATGTACGTTTATAACGCCAACTGCGGGCTACGGGTAACACCGCAGTGCGCAGTTAACATTTCTATAAATGTTAAATTGAAGCTATAGCTGAATGGTTAATGATCTGGAGGTGTATCTATTACTCTGATTTAATTATAATTCATTACTTTTCTAGTCTATCCCTATTCTATATTCCAGACTGCCTCGGTGGCGTAATGGTAACGTATGCGACTGCTGGGCTTAAGGTCTCGGATTTGATCTCGGGTAGGACCAAAATTTTTATGTTTGTATAATCTGCAAATTTATATTTGTTACGGAATTTGGGTGTTTTCTATGTATAGTGTACGAATTAAAAAAAAGTATTTATCATTTTATCTTAGTTAGGGACTAGATGGCGTTGTGTGTTAGATGTCCGAAATATTTATTTGATTAGTGTAGTTCAAGATTATCTGTCACTCTTCTTTTGTTTCCCACATGGACGTCTCGCGGGAAGCTTTTCGTGCTATGATTTTCTATGTACTGTTCACTTCAGAAAAAATGTCGAGCCAAATGCCGTATATGTTCACTTCACTGTGCTGCTCATAACTTAAATCTAGTACTCAATGATGCAGTAAAAGAGGTTATTGATATGTTTCGCAGTCAGATAAAACTAGAATAGGAACACATCGGTTTGTTTACAGAATAGGAACACTGTTAGTGTGGTATGTGACGGTACATGGCGGAACAAAAATATCAATAATATCGAAAATGTGCGGGTGGATGAAGAACCTTCTACTTCACGGATTCAACTGCGGAAGGCGTGACCCCGGCCAGTGCAACCTGGTTGAAACGTCAGGCAAATCAGAGGTATGTAATACCTTTAAATAAGTGATTGGGTTAATTCTCGTAAAAATAATAATTATTTTTTATTATTTTTGCTATTCTTCATATCACTAACTATTTTTGTAATAGCCCACGTATGTATATGTATATATGTCGGTTTTTATGCGCGAGGTGGAAATTTGCTTTATTGTACAGAAAATTGTCACGACATATATTATCGACATATTTGTAGAACTGTTTGAGAATTCTGTGGAGGACATTTAGGAAATGTGAAAAAGAAAAGAAAAAGAAAAGTGGATAAGTGGAAATGAAAAGAAAAAGATCGAGAACTAAGAGTTTTTTTTTTATCATGGCTCAACTGTTCACTAAACTTAATAGAAATGCACTCTTCACTCTTCGGGAAAGATATAGATTTTTTATATAATTTTTTTCAATGTTAGGTACATACGATCAAAACAAACAATCGAAGTTGCACTTGTGATAAATTTACATATACTATAGGTTTTTTTGTATTTAAGCGTCATTTAGCTTTATCTATACTAATATTATAAAGCTGAAGAGTTTGTTTGTTTGTTTGTTTGAACGCGCTAATCTCAAGAACCGCCAGTCCGCTTTGAAAAATTCTTTCAGTTTTGGATAGTACATTTATTGAGGAAGGCTACAGGCTATATATCATCACACTAAGACCAATAGGAGCGGAACACTAATGGAGAATGTTTCAAAAACGGGGAAAATTATTCCGCTACAGGCAATAGGAGACGCAAATGAGGTTGCGTGTGTCAGCTAGTATAATTATATTTGTAAATGGTTATCTATAGGTTATGTATTACGTCTTATATTTTTATAAAGTTGGCTGTGAAAATTCCGAATAGAGAAAAATTGATGTAAAAATCCATAAGGTAGCAAATGTTTTGTCACATGACGTTTGATAAGCAAAAGTTGGCAGAGGTGTGCTGCCAACCTAAGGAAGTGTGAACTGTAACAGGTAAATGATCATTATAATGTTTTAAATATAATTGTGGTTAAAGATTCTTGGTCATTTATTGACAAATATGCTTACTTTTAGGTGAAACGTTAACTAATAAAAAAGGCCTCACAGAACCAAACCTGAGAGACATGAATCATTGGAGTAATGTATTGTTCACAGATGAATGTAAAGTTATTTTTTTCGTGACAACGGTCACATTAAAGTTTGGAGAAGAGAAGGAGAGCGATTTTCCGATGCTTGCATCCATGAGAGTAACAGATTCGGGGATCCCAACGTAATGGTGTGGGGCGGAATTTCACTATCGGATCGAACCGAGCTCGTCATTCTCAATGAAGGCACGGTAAGGGCTCAACGAAAGATTGAGCAGGTCATAAGACCCCACGTAGTGCCATTTGCACAGAGAATAGATGCAGGATTCCGATTAATGCACGACAATGCGCGCGCTCATAGAAGCTCTAGAAGAAGCGGAATTAGAAGTGTTACCGTGGCCCGCCAATAGCCCGGACCTTAACCCCATTGAGCACTTGCGGGATTTCTGAAAAAAGCGTCCAAGACACAAATCAACCCGTCAATAACGAACGACAGCTCATCAACGTGCTCAAGACTAGTTGGGAACGAATTCCACAGGAGACAGTCCGACACCTGGTGGAAACCAGGCCTGATGAATGGATTCGAAAAAGGAGAGGGCACACACGTGATTGAAAAAAAAAACTGAAAAACGTTAGTTTTTTTTTTTTTAATTTAGACTCAATTTTTCACATTGTTAATTTTCACGAAAAAGTCGGTTTTTACAAAAGTTCGTTTTTACCAAAGAAATAATAAGCTATGTTAATTTTACTGTAAAATCGTGTATATGCTGGTCTTTCAATTAAAAATGGTTTAATTAATTTAAACTAATTATTTATATACCCTTAAATCCAATGTTTTTTAAGATAATCAGAAAAACATGGTGGCCCTTATTTTGTTTTGACTAGTATATAATATGTTATGTCCTCATGAGGCGCTATTACCGACACATCGTCGCTTTGATAACCTGTATAATTAGCTAAATAATTTATGTATAACAAAAACAAAAGGGGCCTTCTTTTAGTTCCGTTTAGGCATGTTATTCTAGTAGAGGAATTTGACGATAGATGCCAGTCTGTTCACTAAATGATTATGAAAAATACAAAAAACATTAGTTTGGGGACAAAAAATTCTTCAGGAAAGAATACAGAACACATTTCAGTATCTTGGTATGATTTATTTTACCAATACTTGTATTTTTATTTTCCAATACACAAACTTTAGCCATCTAGTGGCGAATATATTTCATTAGGTACATATATGAATTTAAGTAGTTAATTTTAAACGAGTATATCTTAATTTTGTTTTGAGTCAGGTCAATAAAGTACTCAACACTTCAAATAAACAAAGGTTTGTATGCAACTCTTAACTCGGTATACCGATGTTAGGAAACTACGAGTATATAAACAGCATTTTATGTAGTTGACAGAAAAATAGAGCACGAGTAAATAGATAGTCAACACCGCTTCAGTAAATAGCCGTTGCTGACACGCGCCGCGACGCAATGAGGAAAATCTTACATACCTACTTCTGTATTAATCAAATTGTGCAAAGGAACGTTTCATCATTATTTCAAAGATTTTTACAACTTCGTAGAAACATAAATACACACACATACATAAATTTACTCACATAATAATATAATATTTTAGGATTTGTGTTTGTTATAGTAAGTTCTTTATTTTTAAGTTCATTTACCTACAATAATTTATTCACCAACCCATCATTCACCCAAACTTGGTCAAGTCAGAGAAAAAAAATGTGTACCGCCCAACGAAGTGGGCACGGGTCAGCTAGTCTGTACTATTATATAAAGAGGTAAAGTTTGTGAGTTTGCGGCGTTGTAGGGGTAATCTCTGGATCTATGGAATCAATTTTTTAAATTATTTTACAAATAGAAGTCTACATTATTTGTGAGTGACTTATATATTCAAAGTAAGTCGGAGAAAAAAATGTTTACTGCCCAAGGATGTGGGCACGGGTCAGCGGTCAGCAGTGTTCGTTAAATGATATGACAAGTGGAATTGCATTTTGCGGGTAATAATTAGCGATATAGGAAAATATTATTTACTTAATTGATGGTTGACCAAGAAACACATTTGAAATCACAATTCACTGTTATTGAGTCCAAATGGTATGTTGGAGCGCGCACGTGGGTATCGTGTCAGAGATTAAATGTAGACTGCTTGGCGACATGACATGGCGTCGCGCGCGCGATTTTCCCACGGGGAAAGCTAGAGTTTTCACCGCGGGCTGGTAGCGGGGCGAGACATTGAAGATTGTTTAGTTGCACAAAGTGTGTTAGAACAGATAGTAGTATTATGCATACTTGTCTATTAATAATTCTCGTGTCACGTCGTTGCGCATGATGAACTCGGAAACTATCTACTTATTTCGAGTAATACCGCGGGGTACAATCGAAATGCAAGCCAAGATCTTTAACAAATTAGCAAAAAGGTATATTAGTAATAATAATAATCTTTATTTAGTACACAATTTCTATTAACCTATGTTAACATTTTAAAATGTTAGTTTTAATTGAATTTGAATTATATTTAGGTACACGAGTAGTAATCCCATTAAAAATTATAGCCGAGTCTCGGTGTTTATCCTGCTCATGAATCAATGACCTTCAACTTGTTGGCGAACCTCTTGTCACCGTACCAGATCATAATTACGAAACTTCAAACGTTTCTTCTATAAAACGATGGCAGCTAGTTCAAAAAATGACTCAGGAATTTTGGCATAGGTGGTCAAATGAATATTTAACTACATATCTGCATAGATATAAATGGGTAAACAGATTCCTGAGCCTGTTATAGGCGATATTATGTTAGTAAAGGAGGACAATTTGCCTCCTTGCAAGTGGTTGCTTGGTTGAGTGATTGAAAAACACCCAGGTCAGGACAATCTTACGCGTGTTGTAACGCTTAGAACTGGTTCTTCCACGATCAAAAGGCCAACGTCGAAGTTGTGTGTTTTACCTATAGGTTAATTTATATCTATTAACTGTATACTTTTTTTTCATTTGTTAATGGTATTCATCCAAGGGGTATTTTAGCTTTGTTTTACTTTAATTTAATACTTTTTTTGACTACGTTGTATCGAAACTGTATTGTTAGTCTTTGCTATAGCAAAGACTAACAATACAGTTTACACTCTACTTCACTAAGTATATAGTGAAGTAGAGTGTTGGATTGTAAACAAAAACCTGGTTGAATATTGCACTATTCAACTTACCAATTGCTAAGGACATACTGTTTTTATATGTCCTTGGTGGGCGGAATGTCGGATGACAAATTAAATACTTATCGTAATAATGTAACTTGTTACGCCATCTACTATGATTGTCTAATGTTATGATGTTATGATTGTCTACTGTTATGAATGTTGTTGCATTATGGTGCCATATTTGATCAAAAGATGGCGTGGTATAAATGACTCATTTTGTACATGGCGATGTTAAGATCGACAACAAGTGAATGACTACCACATTATGTTTTGTTCTTTTATCTTGAGACTTGGAGCGTACCTCCTAGTGGGAAACCTGATTATTTTTGATTTATAAATCCCCCTAACCACTTAGTTTCTCGGAGGTTAAACACGCACCTTTCGGTTCGCCTGGATGGTGCTTGTGCTCATCAGAAACGCCTGTCATTTTGTTTTTGAACTTCTCAATGAATGAACTAAATCCTATAAAAATTTCAGGCTTTACAGAAACTAGTTTTTTGACGTCTTATAAATTGATGAGCGCCGGTTGCATGCCCGAAAAAGAATGACTCCTTGACCTGTTACGCTCATTGTCCCGTTACGTTCATTGTACATCATTTCATCAACGTTTTGTTATGACGTTGTGACATTAAAATATCGTCCGTAAACCGACTTAACACACAACCAATTCTTTTTTCTAATTAGTTCTACACTTTCAAAACTATATTGGTTGATGACGTACGGGGCCGTGGCCAGCCAGGTCATGGTTCCCGTACTTAGCATGCTATGACACACCGTTACTCAGGGAGGGTTCAGAAGCTCTCTTTACTAAGCTGATAATGATGAAGAGTATTTATTTGAATTTATTATAAACTAGCTGAACCCCGCGGTGTTACTCATGATAGATACGACAGCAACCGCGAGTAACACCGCAGCGCAAAGCTAGTCTAAAAAAATACATATCATTAGCAAAGCCCGGTGTGTTATCTGCCAGTCGTTCCAGAGAATAGGCGGAACAAAAAAACAGACACTCCAATTTTATTTATATGTATAGATGTATAAGTATTTATTTTAGACAACTCCCGCATTTGGAATATACATTCCGTGTCGTGGGGGACTTTACAAACATACATGAAACGGACACCAAGGACACACAGACTCAAAACAACAATTTGTGGATCATACAAAGTGTTGTCCCTTGTGGGATTTGAACCCACAACAATTGGCGCCGTGGCGTAGCAACCACTTAAACCACTTTTTTTTTTTTTTTAACGTTTGGAAACCCCCTCGGGCCGTCACCCCGCCGGGGTTTGCGGCGGGGCGGTGTGTCGGAATCGAACCGACTAAAACCACACGGTGTGCCACTCTGCGCCCGAGACGGGAGGGATCCGGGAACTGCTGTTATTAACACATCCGGACCTGCCACTTAATTTATTTGTATTTTTATTTATTTATTTATTTATTTTATTTATTTATTTATTTAATAATAAAACTCAAGCATTACAATTTACACCAAATCACTTATACATAAATTGTTTAATAATAATTATGTAGATATTAACACAACACAATAACAACAATCTAAAATAAATGTATCAGATATTTTTTATGACAAATGTTAGAATTCTGTTTCAATTGTTGCCAGATTCGAAAAAGGTATTTTTTTTTTTTTGATTCTGTAGCACGATTCATGATAAATTGTAACATTTCTGTTAGTTATGACCACTAGCACTCAAACTAAGATTCAACTTGTGTTATGAGTGCTGGGGCTCCCTCTAATTGTCACAAAAATGCATTATTTAAACTTAAACCACTAGGCCAACCGTGCAGTCACAAATTTACTGAACTATTTTTTTAATTGCTTTATTTCTTTTTAGAAGTTTTCAGTATATTACAATGAACGTTCGTAGAACACAAATCAAGAAGCAAGTGCATATATTATCCTTGCCTTGTTGACAACTTTTTAGTGGGTAAAAAACTCAATTCCCGAGAGGCAGTACAAAATGCCTTTGAAGAGTTCGTTGCCTCCCGTCCAGCTGATTTTTACAAGAAGGGCATCAATAAACTGCCAATGCGTTGGTAAAGATGCGTCGATTGCATGGGTGATTACTTCGAATAACAGAAATAAAAAAGATTGAAAAAATAAGTACTTTCACTTATTGCATACAAAACGGCAATTTAATAGGTAGGTAAAGACCTATTATCAGAAGGTTTTTTTTATCTAAACCTGCATTACATTGGGTTCAGTCAAGGTTGTGAAAAACTTCCTTTACCTCGGGATTACATGAGCTGCTTTAGTAAGTTGATAACAATATCAGTTTCCTGAAGACACAGAAATCTACTGATAAGAAACTGCGATATTCGACATCCAACTCATTTTATAACTGTAAGACCAAGATATTCTGTAAGCCCATATAGTGCCCTTTGTGCAAGGTGATAAATTAAAGATGTAGTCCGTTCACTCTGATTTATTCACACGGCAAATATATACTGATTACAATAAGGTTAACATTACACGAAAAAGTACCGGGAACGACTTTCGTACAACAGTTGACTCGGAGCGACTAAATCCTACAACTCGCGTTTCGCTCGGCTCATATAAATATGATGATATCAGCAATACATAGGTACATACATGTCCCGACATAACCATATTATATCGAACACTAGAGTAACTTATTTAACACGCATTTTTTATGCACTACATCCACCTGTCTCAGTATCGAACTATTGAAGCGAATCAGAAAACTCACATATGCAACTATACGTAATAGATAGATAAAATAATATTTTGTATAGTAGACGACCGCGGGGACCGTGGGTCAGTGCCAAGGTATACATTGCAAAGTTAAGCAATCCTAGCAAGCTCAGTTTGTGATGGGGTATCACTCTTTACATTGTGAGACCCCACCGACGGTTCCGATGCCGTCTGTACCTGTGGCCTTGCGAATATCTTAGGCAATCATTACGGGTGTGAAAAGTACGGCAACAATAGTTTTACCGAATTTCGATATCGCCTAGTAGGTACTTAGGTTGTAGAGGTATGATGGCTGTTGCTCCGCATGATAAATCTAAGTAAAGCCGTATCGTGTAGTACACTTAAAGCCAACTTTAAAAAAAAGGCTCGAGGAATAAACATCGTAAAGGACTTCTAACATACAATATGAGATATTGTATGTTAGAAGTCCTAGAACTATTTTTTTAATTGCTTTATTTCTTTTTAGAAGTTTTCAGTATATTACAATGAACGTTCGTAGAACACAAATCAAGAAGCAAGTGCATATATTATCCTTGCCTTGTTGACAACTTTTTAGTGGGTAAAAAACTCAATTCCCGAGAGGCAGTACAAAATGCCTTTGAAGAGTTCGTTGCCTCCCGTCCAGCTGATTTTTACAAGAAGGGCATCAATAAACTGCCAATGCGTTGGTAAAGATGCGTCGATTGCATGGGTGATTACTTCGAATAACAGAAATAAAAAAGATTGAAAAAATAAGTACTTTCACTTATTGCATACAAAACGGCAATTTAATAGGTAGGTAAAGACCTATTATCAGAAGGTTTTTTTTATCTAAACCTGCATTACATTGGGTTCAGTCAAGGTTGTGAAAAACTTCCTTTACCTCGGGATTACATGAGCTGCTTTAGTAAGTTGATAACAATATCAGTTTCCTGAAGACACAGAAATCTACTGATAAGAAACTGCGATATTCGACATCCAACTCATTTTATAACTGTAAGACCAAGATATTCTGTAAGCCCATATAGTGCCCTTTGTGCAAGGTGATAAATTAAAGATGTAGTCCGTTCACTCTGATTTATTCACACGGCAAATATATACTGATTACAATAAGGTTAACATTACACGAAAAAGTACCGGGAACGACTTTCGTACAACAGTTGACTCGGAGCGACTAAATCCTACAACTCGCGTTTCGCTCGGCTCATATAAATATGATGATATCAGCAATACATAGGTACATACATGTCCCGACATAACCATATTATATCGAACACTAGAGTAACTTATTTAACACGCATTTTTTATGCACTACATCCACCTGTCTCAGTATCGAACTATTGAAGCGAATCAGAAAACTCACATATGCAACTATACGTAATAGATAGATAAAATAATATTTTGTATAGTAGACGACCGCGGGGACCGTGGGTCAGTGCCAAGGTATACATTGCAAAGTTAAGCAATCCTAGCAAGCTCAGTTTGTGATGGGGTATCACTCTTTACATTGTGAGACCCCACCGACGGTTCCGATGCCGTCTGTACCTGTGGCCTTGCGAATATCTTAGGCAATCATTACGGGTGTGAAAAGTACGGCAACAATAGTTTTACCGAATTTCGATATCGCCTAGTAGGTACTTAGGTTGTAGAGGTATGATGGCTGTTGCTCCGCATGATAAATCTAAGTAAAGCCGTATCGTGTAGTACACTTAAAGCCAACTTTAAAAAAAAGGCTCGAGGAATAAACATCGTAAAGGACTTCTAACATACAATATCTCACGACTTAAACAAATCTTATCTTAGAAATTACGAGTACAATGGGCGGCCTTATCACGACTAGCAATCTCTACCGGACAACCTTCACATGGAGATATTACAGAAATATTAAATAAATACTTATTAGCTGATAGCGTACCACTGAGAATACAGAAGAATTAAAAATCATTTCGCTAGACAATTTCTACATACGCATGCAGTCAACTCATCATCATCAAACAGTTCATTGCGGGACATATGCTCATCTTAAGAAGGAGTTTATGACCTAATATGCCATGCTAGTGATAGTCGAACGTTTTGGTATTGGGCTTGTATCACCTTTTTCTTCTTTGGCAATTCGGTTGTCCGGTGTATTTTGTTTCCCTACTTAGATAATGACCTCGAACTGTCAAATATCCCTTGAAAAGTACGGTCTTCAACGAAACCTTATTTACGTATAAAATGGTTTTGTTTTACCGAGTATCAGTTATTCAAAGTGAAAAAAACGCCTTAAACTAATTATTTGCAAAGAGAAATATTTGGAGACGACGATAACTTTAGTATCATTATAAATACAGGTAATGGGTAACAGGTAAGTTCTATTTTAAGTAGCAATGCTGAATTGAAATATTAAATCGTCTGCTGCAATGCTGCATTGGTGACGATGACGACGACGATGTCTACACAGAGACTGATTCCGAGATGAGTGAAATGGAGCGGCTAGATTCTGAATAATTTTGTCATAAATACAGGTACCAATACCTTATTTTATTTTAAACAACATGTGGCGACTTCCACATACAGCGCATCAAGAAAATATATGACAACGCCGTCTACCGCTACTACTACTACGGAGTATCATACAATACGAAGAATCTACCAATCATACATCGCGCAATAAGAGTTCTTGCGCCGATTAGGATATATACAACATCCCAACATCAATCGTCGGGCAGTGGCCCGCCAGACATGATCACCTCACCTGGTCGGAGGATCCTTCCTTTGTGTTGGAGGGACATGACACTCGTTCCTCCACAACAGTAGGTGAAATAAATATGAAAAATCTACATTAATCCGTGTTTTATTTTATGTGGGAAAGCAACAGTGATGAAGATAGCAATGATGAAGACAGTGACTACTCAGTCAGTGATGCAGAGATGAGCGAAATTGAAGAGCTCAATTCTGATAAAAAAATATTCGTTCATGATTCGTAAATAAATTGTATAATAATATCTTGTTTTGCCGACCCTACCCAATTGATTCGAATTGAAAGCTATGACGTCACAACATGGCGAAAAGTCGATCCTATTCTTATTTGACACCTTGATTATATTTAATAGGATAGGACACTATAGAAAAAACCACCAGCAACAAAATTTTAGTTGTTTGCTGCAATTGATATTAGTAATGAACCGGCGATGTTAATGATGTTAGATAAAATGAGATAGTCAATACCATTGAAGTGTGTGATGCGGACAAGTGTGAAAACTAGGCACAAATCGGCACAATGCAAGTGACATAAGTTATTTACTGCACGCACCAACACATTGACAGCAGTGAGGATCGAATAAATATAATTTAACCATATAATTGGAATACACGTCTATAACTTTTTTAGTTAATACTAATTAGATTAAATCGTGCGCAATTGTCATTGAACTGAATGTTGGTCGCCTTCCCGCCCTTGACCTTGATACGGGGGCCATTACCAGCGAAGATCGATAGTTCGTTTGTGCAAACCGGATTATCTGTAAAGCCGCTCTTGTGGCCAGGCATACTGCACTTTTCCGATATCCAATTCTGCCAATGGGATACAGTAACAAACCTTGCAGTGAATTAATTTTAAAAAACTATAAGCAATACTCGTAGAATATATTCCAGTGAAACAGAACCCAGACAAGTCATTATCAGTGTACTTCAACCTTCATTTAATGGTTTTATTTTATAATGAAATCACTATTTAGCTAATGTTATACATTTGAAACAAAAAATGTCAAAGGATTTTATGTAGAGCTGTGGCAAAGACAAAAAATATGTAAATAAAATACTAGTTAAAAATAGATTTATATATACGTATGTAAAACCCGTCACCTTTCCAGGTTTGCGACAGGGAGGTGTGTCGGACTCGGACCGACTAAAACTGCACGGTGTGTAGCATTGCGGATATCGCTTTCTCAATATATACCCGCAACAGCGGAAAACCGTCCCGTCCAAATGCGACCACATTCGGGGGTGGCGCATGTCTCAGCTGAATTGGGTCCAGGTCTGTCTACCTCCAAAACCGGCAGCTGCACCATGCCTTGGTTAGTCAGCCATATACATGTCACATTTATGTCTGCTTTTTTTATCGCATTTATTTACAAACTTTATTAACGTCTGAGAACTGTTTATAACCGGCAAAATCGTTTGGAGATTTGCAGACTTAATAAATTTCAGATTGCCTGAAGAATATTTTTTGGGTATTAAAAAATTACTTTTGAAGTCGTCTGGCTATACTTAATAACCGACAAAAATGTTTTCGATATATTTTTTAATTCTAGAAAACATATTGTTTTGAAGTTTTTCTTTACAAATGATATATGCTGCGCAGTAGCGAAATAACCGCTAACTCGCTAAAAGACTCCCAGGACTGGATTCGCCAATTCACGAATTTGAAATTGTTCTCAATTTCAGCTTGCTTAAAGAACCTTCTCAAAATTCGTTATCAGCTCTTGGATCATATCAAAATATTGTGTTAACAAGGAAGATGGTTGAAAATAGAAAAATGAAAAAAGTATATTTTTTTGTTTTTGGAATATTTATAAAAAAAACTATGGCAGTTAAGTTGCAGATATGTTTGAAAATATGTATGTATTGATAGCTATCTAATAAGGTATCCTCTAAGTAGGACGTGAAAAGCCATCTCAAAAGGCCACCATAGTGTGTCGTGTGTAAAGCATAGCCGTAGCTATGGTATGGTATAAGCAGCATTGTCCACGTTCGCAATGAAGACGGTTACCACCACTCTTGGCTTCTACCATGCATTCCATCAGGCAAGGTAGTCATTTTTGCAGCTAATAATAAAAGGAACAGATGACGTATACGAAAAGAAATATGTTACATATATAGCAAATGCGTGTAAGCAAGCACTTGCACGTACAATACAAATAAAAAAGATGAAGATACACACTACACAGCACTACAATAATTCATATTAATGTATTTTTTATGTATGGGCCTGACAAAATGACTCTACTCCGCCTGGTGAAAAGCAAAAAAGAGTGGTGGTCACAATACTCATTGCGAATGCAGACAATGGAGCATAGTGACCTACACCATGGCGGCCTTGTGATGCTTTCGCTACCTTGGGCCTTCGGTCTCGCACTCACCAACGAAACACGACAGCATGAACGCTGTCATTTTACGTTGATCTTCTGTGCGAGGGTAGACCGTCCCGGGCGAGCCGGCCCGTTCGTGCTGAAATCAGCGTGGCTCTACTACCTTGAAATATTAATTTATTTCAACTTAATGCACATGTTGCACATAGGCAGACTTAATGCCATGGGGTATTCTCTACCAATCAACCTTTGTTTGATGTAAAAATATGATGTGGATAATACTTATTATAATTGCGAAAGTGTATCAGCTGTCTGCTTGTTAACTCTTCACACCTAAACCTTACATGAAATTTGATACAGAGATAGTTTCATTACCGGGAAAGAACTTTCATCGCAGAAAGCACGTATCGCGGAAAGAGGGGTAGAAGTTTGAATGGAGAATCATTATCCACTAAACTAAATTCGAGGTAAACAACAAGTTCTTTCTTTACTATTATTTTAAACATTAGTGTTGCGACTATAGTGTTTTATTGAAAAATAAGCAAACAAACTGATTTACTAAGAGACTAAAAGAATTTTAGTTTAGTGAGGTCAACAACAGAATTAGCACCATTGTACGTTATTAATACATAGATTATACAGTCCTCTTCTATTTTATACTAATATATAAAGCTGAAGAATTTCGCTAATCTCAGGAACTACTGGTCCGATTTGAAAAAATATTTCAGTGTTAGGTAGCCCATTTATCGAGGAAGGCCATAGGCTATATATCATCACGCTTAGACCAATAGGAGCGGAACACCAATGAAAAATGTTACGAAAACGGGGTAAATTATTACGCTACGGGCATTAGGAGACGTAAACGGAGTTACGTGGGTCAGCTACTTCATCATAAGAGACAACTAAGGGAGAAACTATACAGGACTATACTGCAAAAAGAAAGAAAAACTTAAAAAAATATTTGCCAACCTGTCTGGTAATATATAGTTGGCCAAAGCATCCTGTGTGGACAGGCCTATGTTCAGCAGTCAACCGTTAAAGGCTGTTGATGTGTTATGATTCATAACACAATATAACTTATGAATATACATTCTAATATAGATAATTGTTTTATTCTTGTGTTTATTTTTAAACCATTGTGTCTAACATAAATAGTTAGTGATACCCATAAAAATCATTTTTGTATAATTATCCTTGTAGCACATAGATACTACATAGACTACTTTGAAGTAAAATCAAAAACATAAAGTACAATGGCAGATCCTGTATGCCTAGTAATGCATGGAGTATTTCAAAGTCAGTCAAAGTCAACGTCAAAAAGATTTTATTCAAATAGACACTTATTTTACATTTATCGAGTGACTAGCTGACCCACGCAACTTCGTTTACGTCTCTTAATGCCCGTAGCGTGATAATTTTCCCCCGTTTTTGAAACATTTTTCATTGGTGCTCCGCTCATATTCGTCTTAGCGTGATGATATATAGCCTATAGCCTTCCTCGATAAATGGGCTATCTAATACTGAAATAATTTTTTAAATCGGACTAGCGGTTCCTGAGATTAGCGTGTTCAAACAAACAAACAAACAAACAAACTCTTCAGCTTTATATATTACTAGCTGACCCACGCAACTTCGTTTACGTCTCTTATTGCCCGTAGCGTGATAATTTTCCCCCGTTTTTGAAACATTTTTCATTGGTGCTCCGCTCCTATTAGTAGTAGCGTGATGATATATAGCCTATAGTCTTCCTCGATAAATGGGCTATCTAACAGTGAAAGAATTTTTCAAATCGGACCAGCGGTTCCTGAGATTAGCGTGTTCAAACAAACAAACAAACAAACAAACAAACAAACTCTTCAGCTTTATATATTAGTATAGATATCGAGTGATTCTAGTCGCCAGTACCAAGTGCAGACTACCCTTCATGGAGAAGAATCTGGCAAGAAACTCCATTTCTGCTCAAAATTAAGTCAAATTAATCAGTCTGGCTGAACTTTAAAAGTATTAGACGACAAATTAAAAGATTTGAAATCTACATATATAAAATGAATCCCTATTTGCCTTGGTCATGACATCACGCGTGAACGGCTGAACCGATTTTGCTAATTCATTTTTTTGTTGGATAGTCCATTTAGCGAGGAAGTTTTTAAGCTATATAACATCACTTTACGGTCAATAGTAGCCGGGTATTGACCAAAGATGATGGGAAAATGGGAAAAAAATATTTATTATGCCGAAATTGAGCGGGGCAGCTGGTCATAATAATCAAATTGTTTATATATATATATATATATATATATATATATATATATATAATATAATGCAGGTGATTTCCATCCGATTTGAGTTTGTAAAGTGATCTAACTTCTACACAACACGGTTCGTATGTACTTGAAATCATTAACACAAATGTTATCAGACATTTAAATGTGTTTCTATAATCTGCCTTAGGGTTCCCAGACAGAAACTTATCAAATCCGGGACAATTCTAAAAAAAAAAGGGCAAAGGTGTCGGGTGGCTCGGTCGTGACCATAGTAAAAATATTTTGTTTATCACTGAATTTTGCTATTTTTATTAGGTTTTCTTAGTCAAAGCTTTGCAAAACTAATAAAATTTCGGAGCAAGTCATGCCAAAATAAATAGGAAGTTGCAGTTCGATCTTGATTAAATTCATGTTTGACATTCGGGTTTGCTCTTTAGTCCACTATTCACTTTGCTAAATACTTTGCGCAAAAGGCATTGCTTATAAGAATTTACAGAATAAAAAAACTCATTTTTTTAAATTAGTAAAATTTATGGACGTCTTATTTCGGAAGCGCCTTACATACAGTTTTCCGACATGCGAATTAAATGTTCAATATGATGGGAAATTCGGGAAGCCTTTACCTCTCACTCACAGGTAAGCCAGTCATGTCATTCGTTGTTACTTTATTGTTGTAGTTATTGCTTAGCTTATAGGTTTTCGGAATCCGGGACAATACGGTCTTATTACGGGACACGGGACAATCCCGAATTTCCCAGTCATCTGGCAACCCTAATCTGTCTACATTGTTATCTTACGTAGTTTCGTCTATTTTAAAATGGGATGATAATGAAGCATCACAGTTTTTGTGTAATTATTTGAGAGATGGAATATGCTGTGATTAATGTGAATGCTGCACTTGTGATGCGTGGTCGATCAGTTTTCTTCAAACAAGGAGTCGTTCTATTCTTTTTATAGTGCTGAGTGATAGATTGGACTGTAGACCTGGGAAGTATCAAGTCTTTAGATATTTGGTAACTTGATTTGCCAGCATCGACCACACAAACTATTCGCTTTCGAAGCTCTTCACACACGGGTGTGTATGCAACATTGTACAAAGAAGGAATAATCTTATTTAACTCACCGATAGACGAATTCTTTTGCATCGATTAACAATTAGACGAACTGTTTTGCTTATAACTTCTTCGAATTTAAAACAGGATACCTATAGTTTTTTTATAGTTTATTGGTTCATAAATAAAAAATGGCATAAGTAACGCGACATGCGATAGTAGAACAGCTTAACATTTTGTATAGATATACAAAAATAATGCAATTAGAAAAAAATCTCACAGAGAAAATTTACACTAGACGAACTATTTTACATCGGGGCTCGTATAAACAATACATACTAGAGTACCAACATGTTAAATTTTAATACATGATTCAATTCAAAATAAAAATACTTAGCTCAAATTTAAGACGAAGAAGTTAGTGTATATACAATAACACCTTAAGCTCATGACTGTTTGTCGTTCAGATAATCGCCGATCGTATAGTAGGCTTTCCTAATAAGGTGACTTTTTACAGTATGCTTGAATTTATCTATAGAAAGGTCAATCACATCTGTAGGAATTTTATTATAAAAACGTATACCAAGACCTACGAACGAGTTGTGTACCTTATGTAAACGATGATAGGTACCAACGAGTTTAGACTTGTTTCTTGTATTAATATTGAGTACATCACAATTTTTCTTATAGTCAGTCATTAATGTTGTGTCTTACAAACATGATATTCGCAAATATATAAGGTGATGCAACAATTAAAATACCTATAACTTTAAACAACTCTCGAAGAGAGACTCTAGCACCTAAATTGTATATTGAGGATGGCTCGTTTTTGTGGAATAAAAATCGTTTCAATATCAGCTGCCTTGCCCCAAATTAGTATATCACTGCCTCTTTGGTCTTGCGGTTGGCGTGTGCGACTGCTGATCATGAGGTCTCGGGTTCGATTCCCGGGTCGGACCAAATGTTTGTATGATCTACAAATATTTGTTTCGGAGTTTGGGTGTTTTCTATGCATAATATGTATGTATTTACAAAAAAAAAGGTATATGTTTATTTGTATCAGTTATCTAGTACCCATAACACAAGCGCTGCTTAGCTTGGGAATAGATGGCGTTGTGTGTTAGATGTCCGAAATATTTATTTATTATTTATCATAGGACATGACGCTGTGGAAGTAGCTAAAACAAACTAGCCTAGCTGTGTCCGTATCAGTGAGCTGACGTACCTTCCGTACTACATAAGCTGCCAAACTAAGTCTACATGCAAGGCTGTCTATCTGAGCTCCCCATTGCAGTGTGCTGTCTAATGTTATTCCTAAGAATACTGTTCGAGTTTACAATACTTATGATTGCATTATTTAGAGGTAGATTAGTGTCTAGCTGTTTTACATTTGGCATAGTAAATCTCAGAAACTTTGTTGTATTTGAATTCAGTAGGTGATTATTTCGTGTAAACCAATTCAATACATCATTTAGTGTCCTATTCACATAGGCAAAAACTGTTTGCTTACAATCAACTTTAAAAATAAGTGACATATCGTTTGCAAATCGAACTATATCACAGACATCTTTTAAATAAAATGGTAAATCATTTATATGAGAAAAAGTAGAGCACCCAGCGTGGAGCCCTGCGGTACGCCCATAGTAACGGGTAATCCAGAAGATCTCACACCATTGACATCTATGTGTTGAATTCTATCTATCTTTCAAGTAGAAAAGTAATTAGTTTCAAAGCAATACCATTAACACCATAATACCTAAGTTTAAGAAAAAGCGTGTTATATTATACACACTCAAAAGATGAAGAGATCGCAAAATGCACCTGTCGCATCCTGTGAATTCTCCCATGCATTAAATATATGTCTGAAAAGAGTTGCACCAGCATCTGTTGTTGAACGACCCTTTGTAAAGCCATATTGTTCTTTGTGAAATAAATTGTTTACATTAAATAGCTTTCTAGTTGTTGCAAAATGCTTTTTCATAATTTTTTCTAATAGCCAATAAGAATAAGATTGCCCTTAAGTCACTTGGTTCAGTTGTACAACCTTTCTTGAATAAAGGTATTTCTTTGCTATACTTGATCAGGTTAGGAAAAACGCCAGAATCAACACATCGACTGGGGAACAGATCCGTACTTCACTTTGGATCTCCACCTAGATGAAGCACTGAAACTATATAGGGTTTTATGCTGCAACTGATGACTTTCTTGCACAATGATGCACCTAAATTGTTAATCCTGTTGGTATGATTTAAAAGATTTGTTCAATTATTATTTTTACTTGATGCAATATCATTTTTTTTTTTTTTTAATTATATACAAATAAATAAAATTAAAGTGTGTATTTGTAATATGAAAATAACTGCTTTTTAATAAATGCATATATATGTATGTTTACATGGTACATGTACCGATATAACATTTTTTAAATTTTTGTCTGTCTGTTTGTTCAGGGTAATCTCTGGAATGGCTGTTATATATTTTGACGAGACTTTCACCGCCAGATAGCTGATTATGGATTTAGGAATACATAGTGAGTAAACTCTGTAACAACCCATCCTAGCACACAAAAAGCATAACGCAATATCAAAATGGGTTTTGAATAGTAACATAATATACAATATAATCAACAACCCATAATGTACCACTGCTGGGCTCGGGTCTCCTCTCAGGAGAGGGAAAAAATAAAAATAGAAAGGGAAATAGTACTTAAGTACATATTTTAGGATTAATTTAGAATATTAATTCAATAACACATGCAAGTGAGTGTACCTAAACAAACGATGAACAAAATTCATGTTAAGTTTTATTTAAACAGTTTTGAAATGGTTGTGTATCAATAAATGAAAGTTATAACTTGTACAATTAATAGAATGGTGGATAAAGTCGCTTTGCACACACAGCATCATACAAGAGTTAGCACAACTTTGACATACTTCTGACCAACTGTAACCCTTTAGTACAACTAAGTAATGGCTTTTCTTTATTATCAGTCAGAATTAATGTACATAAATAAAGATTATCTTTATTTCTACACATCAATTCTAATACATATACATGTAATCCATACAGGAAGTAGAAGGAGATAAAATATACTACATGAATGTATTTAATATGAATTAACTATATTTAATATATTGCATATCAAGTAAAATGACCTACTTGGAAGTATTCTCATGAAATTGTAATCTATATAAAAATAAATAAAATTGGAGTGTCTGTTTGTAACATCAAAAGAACTGCTTTTTACTAAATGCATATGTATGAATACATCCTACTAATATTATAAACGTGAAAGTTTGTAAGTATGGATGGATGGATGTTTGTTACTCTTTCACCCAAAAACTACTGAATGGATTTGGATGAAACTTTATAGTAATATAGCTTATACATCAGAATAACACAGAGGCAACTATTTGCTGTGATAACCGACATATATGTAAGCAGAGCCGCAGGCAACAACTAGTAGTACATAAACTCTGTCTGATTTAATACTTGTTTTATAAATGTTGCTGATCTAATGGAGTGGCATAGTCCCGAGGGACTAAAACTCCTTAAATAAAGAAAAAAAACTTTCTGTTTGTCTGTTTGTTCCAGCTAATCTCTGGAATGGCTGGCCGATTTCAATGGGACTTTCACTGGGAGATAGCTTATGATATAAGGATTAACTTAGGCTTCTTTTTTTGGACTAGCTTCGCCCTATGGCGTTACTGACGAATGTTGTTGTACAGCGGATAACACCGTAGGGCTCAGATAGTCAATAAATATTTTTAAGCCTTGCAATAGTACAGGTTGACAATGACATGTATATTTGTCATTAATCTTTTATACTGCAAGTCTAAGTGCTTGGTACTAAAAATAGTGACCAGTGCACAGAAATAATGGAAGAATGACAATCAAATGTCACCTAATGTAAGTTTATGCAACTTTTTTAGGTTTTAGCTGCCAAAATAACTTATTCTGCCAGATGAATATCATGAGTAGAACTCAAGAGTGGTGATCGCCATCCTCCATGCGCAAGTGGACAATTCAGTATGGTGACCCGCACTGTGGCAGCCTAGTTAGATGCTTTATTACACTATGCAAAAAGGGATCCGGAATCATAGTTGGAGTGTGTGACATTGAGCTACATATACATTAGGTAATTTGTGGTGTCTAATAAGAAATTTCTTATTAGTACATTTATAATTATTCATTTTCTTATTTGTTATTAAGTATATCAGAAATAAGTCCAAGTTACAGAAACCAATAAATACTTCTCTAGTGTTGAGGTGATTGGAACAAATAAATAAGCTATGAGTATTGAAGCTTATGTGTTTTCTGTCCTGAAGTGCTTTGGCCAGTCTCCCTTCAATTAGTAGCAGTAGACCCTTTTACCATTCAATTATGTAATTATTTAATAGTCAAACAATGAGAACAACTGTTACATTAAAGAACCAACATTCAGTAGACAATTATATTGAACAAGCACAAGTGAAACCACTTATGGAGGCAGGATGACCTGTGCACACCATATATGTCAAGTCCATTGTCTAATATCATATATATACCTCTGAGCACCTTAGCTCCAGTGTTACTTGTCTGAACAGAGTCCGTATGCTCTATTATAAACAAGTATGACAGAACATGCTTACATAAAACACAAGGCTCACATACATTGTACACTACAGAGTTCATTAAAGATAGTGGATGCAAGTGCAACAGTCGCATAGCAAGCTTACACATTTCTTCATTTTACTCAGAAAGGTCAGAAGACCGACTTACTGTGATAATATACAACATAAACTGAGTTAAGCAAATATTCGTACGTACTTTACATCTGCCTAGACCCAGCTCAAAGACTTGTACCTAACGGCGCTTCAGCACGCGCTATGCACTGGCTCATAGTCGCTTTACTGTCCAACTTAACCGCAAGACTCGACCATAGTAAAAATTGTCATAGCGATATATACCAATAAGAGAAATACTCACCGCTATGTTCAGTGAATATGTTCGAGCCGAGTATGCGGGGGTCTTTCGGCACCCGCGGCTTGCTACGTGCCGAGCGCATGGACGCACCGCTGGCAGTTCCTCGTTCCTTCGCCTGCTGTGCCCCCATGCTGAGATTATGAACGTCTGGTGATGAGAGCCCCGTGCAGGAACACCGTCACACGCTTTATTTCAATAACACCGCGGACACAAATACGTGATCGCCATACTCCTCTCAGAAATCACTTCACCTTTATGTCTTAAGCCTGATCAAATAATATTCACGGTTTAAGCGACGAGCATGCTGACGAATTCAGACTTTCTCAAATACACTTTATTGAATTAGCCATTCACAAAAAATAATACATCCACCGCCATTATGCGTGTGACTGACATGTTTGTTTGACGTCGATTTTTTAGTTTCAATAATTCGCCAGCAGAGGGCACAACTAAATGCATCACAGAATATAAAACGATAAGTTTGGACGTTTTCAGCCTTTTTCAGCTCAAGCAAACATATCTTAAAAAGATACTAGCTGTCCCGGCAAACGTCGTTTTGCCATAAATACTAATAAATTAAAAATTAATTAAAAAAACATTGTCCAGCGGACAAAATTGTGAATCTAAACCATTCCCAGATCCCCTTGAACACACACAAAAAATTTCATCAAAATCGGTCCAGTCGTTTGAGAGTAGTGCAGTGACATACACGCTCACAGAAGAATTATATATATAAAGATAATTGACTTTTGACATTGCTTTGTCTTTGGCTACTCTCAGAAATGGACTCCCGTTGTAAACCGTAGGTAAGTACATACATAGTGTCACGCTTTTTTCTCAGAGGGGTAGACAGATACAATTGATCTCCATTTACTACGGTCCTGACACTCCTGACACACCTCTTTTTACCCGACTACGGCAAAGCCAAAGGAGGGTTATGATTTTGACAGGCTATGTATGTATGGACGTATGTATATATGTTCATTTGTTCCCTCATAGCTCTTCAACTACTTATTAGAACTGGGCAAATGAGGTATCGTTATAAGCGTATCGATCGTCCGCTGGTTTTAGGCTATTAGCTGACCCTCGCAACCCTGTTTGCGTCTCCTGTTGCCCGTACCCGTGACAATTTTACCCCTTTTTGAAACTTTCCCCATTGGTGCTCCGCTCCTATTGGGGAAAGTTCTCTTAACATGATGATATATAGCCTATAACCTTTCAAACAAACAAACTCTTCAGCTTTATATATTAGTGTACTGTACAGATATGACGTGTCACGTGTGGCGCCCTCTAGCGGGCATGAAGTATTGTTCATCATCGAAAAGGGCGTTACTTGTTGTAGTGTATGTGTCTATTATCAGTCACTTCACTAGTGACAATTCATTCATTCACTTACTCACTGTACTGTGAATGAATGCGAAGGGTCATCTCTAGTGCATGTGCGGTCGGACATTCCTACCTCTATGGATCGGACGTCGGACGTCGGACACAGTTTTTATATAAATTATGACTTGACTTAAAGGTCTTAGTTACCAGTTCATTAAATTAAAAAAAAAAAGAAAATCGGACACAGTTCAGTCGGCTGTGACTGTGAGCGACGGAGGTGAGCGGGCACATGCATCTCAGAGACGACAATCTACATATATAAAAGAGGAAGGTGACTGATTGACTGACATACCCAGAGATCAACGCACAGCCTAAACCGCTGAACCTAGAATCCTGAAATTTTTATTCTTTAAATAACGTAAGTAAGGACTACGAAAGGAATTTTGGAAATGATACCTCTAAGAGGGTAAATCAGGGGATGAAAGTCTGCGTGAGCGAAGCCGCATGCAAAAGCTAGTCTATATATATAAAAGAGTAAGGTGACTGACTGACATACCCATAGATCAACGCACAGCCCAAACCGCTGAACCTAGAATCCTGAAATTTTGCATGTAGGTTCTTTATATTACGTAAGTGAGCACTAAGAAAGGAATTTAATCAGGGGATGAGAGTTTGTGTGAAGCTTATTATTCCTATGATGAATTTGCTTAAAATTTTGTAAAAATATAGTAGGGTTAAAGTAATGAAATGCGTATTTTATTAGTTCTCAAAATATCGCCCCTAAAAGGGTAAATTAGGGGATGAAAGTTTGTATGAAACTTTTTATTCCTTTCATGAATTTGCTTAAAATTTTGTAAAAATATTGTGGGACTAAAGTAATAAAATGTATATTTCAGTATTTTTCAAAATATCGCCCCTAAGAGGGTAAATTAGTGGATGAAAGTTTGTATGAAACTTTTTATTCCTTTGATGAATTTGCTTAAAATTTAATAAAAATATACTTAGTGGGGTTAAAGTAATGAACTTCGTATTTTAGAAGTTTTCAAAGATCAGCCCCTTAAGTGTTATCTCGATATGAGAAAAATAATTTTTAATTTTGTGTATCGTCTCAGAATAACTAATCTAACTAGGGAGCAGAGTGTGCGACCCGAACGCGGGCAGACGCGTGAGGGCGACAATGTACTCTGTGGTGAGGGCAGACGTCCGAACCCCGCGGTGCTACCTGCGGTTATTGTCGTACCGCGAGTAACACCGCGGGACAAAGTTAGTCTAAAAAAAAGTAGCCTAAGTTACTCCCCGGATCATCAGCTACCTGCCAGTGAAAGTCCCGTCAAAATTCGTCCAGCCGTTCCAGAGATTACCCGGAACAAACAGACAGACAGACAGACAGACAGACAAAACATTTTTTAACTACATTTTTGGTATATGTATCGTGTATACATGCACATGCATTGATTAAAAAGCTGTTATTTTAATATTACAAACAGACACTCCAATTTTATTTATTTGTATAGATGTATACATACCCAACGACCATTACCATTCGAATATAAAAGACTTCAAATTCAATGACAATAAATAAATCACGGGGCCAGACTAAAATTCCCTGAGGTGGATTTAAAAGAGGGGGGGAGGGTGTCTTACCCATGGCCAATTTTATGTGGCTTGCTCTCGTGTCAGTGCTCCAACTAGCCTGGTTTTACTGGCGCCGACCACGAACTTAGTAAAAAAATATAGTTTACTAGCTGAACCCCGCAGTGTTACCTGCGGTTATTGTTGTACCGCGAGTAACGCCGCGGGACAAAGTTAGTCTAAAAAAAGTAGCCTAAGTTACTCCTCGGATCATCAGCTACCTGCCAGTGAAAGTCCCGTCAAAATCCGTCCAGCCGTTCCAGAGATTACCCGGAACAAACAGACAGACAGACAGACAAAATTTTTTTTAACTACATTTTTGGTATATGTATCGTGTATACATACATATGCATTAAGTAAAAAGCGGTTATTTTAATATTACAAACAGACACTCCAATTTTATTTAGTTGTATAGAGTATAGATAACTTAAGAATACGAAACAGAAGTACTTAAGGTACCTATATCAATATTACCGCATTACAAAAAAATGTTTATATTTTTCTTATTTTATGGAATAGGGGGCAAATGAGCAGACTGCTGCGGCTGAATCGCGAATGCGCCGTAAGCGATTGCCTTCATCCATGGACTACCGCAACACCAGAGGCGTCACAAGTGCGTTGCAGTCCGGGGGAGGAGGGGGGGGGAATATGGGGTTAGTGCTTCCGGTTTCCTCAATCACTCGGTGAAACAATTCGGTGAGACCGTTGTATATTTAAAAATTCAAACACTAAGCAGATAAAATACAAAATGAATTAGTGATTTCTTGTGGATTTGCTTCAAATATACATATTGACTCAAAATAAAGTTACACTGTTTATTGGAATGCATTGTAATCTCTACTTCTGCGCGAGCAAAGCCGCGGGAAAAAGCTAGTATAGTATATGGATATACTACATTTTGGCGACGAGGAAAAAATACTATTGTGAATAATTATTTTAGAAAAACAAATGTGTGTGGTGTTTTGTATAATCTACTAAAACTAGAAAATGCTACTGTGACGTGATTATTTTTGAAAAAAAATAATATTAAGATGTGCGGGGTATTGTACAAATTACGAGAGGTTCGGTAAAATACCTAGTACCTAGGTACTTGTTCGTCGATTTTACATGGTTTAATTGTAGGAGGGTGTCGTGCGATTTACGAATACAATTCATTTTTATTTTACATGACATGTGTATTGTGAACTAATAAAGAAATAAACACAATGTAACCGGGTAAAATACACATATTACAAAATAATCAGTGAGTGCTGCACCTTTGCAACCTGGTGTCTGTGTTAAGTGTAATGGTGAGTAAAGTTACATTAATTAAATCTTAACCCTTAATTCGACAGATTATTATTTTTTATTTAATTTTCAAAATCGTTCCAGATCTTGATTCTTAGCTTGCAAGAGACCCTAAAAAAATACCTGAAAAATTATACCTTTTTCAGTTGCCTGAAAATGTACGTCCATTGTACTGGACGTTATCAATTTTATAAGAAACTGCTGCACTCCTACCATGTTCAGTATAGTTCCCACTGTCAAAAGAAAATAATTATAGTAACAAATAATTCTGTCATAACATATTGATTTTACTTAAAAAAATTGTCTCCTTAGGAACATTATTATTAGGAACAAGTCACTTATATTCTGAACATAGTGATCAATGTATCATAATCAACACGAATCTATATAAAAACAATCAGTCTTCTGGTTTCCAAAAGTATCAATACAAATTAATGACCCAACAAAAGTTATGTCCAAGTATAGGTGCCGGCATCTAACTTGGCCAAACTTCGGCGTCGTGGGGGTAAGCTTGTGCATAGCTCTCTAATGCAACAAATCAAAACCAAGGAAATCGAAGTATAGTCGACTTACGCACCAATCGCTTGCTCGAAACCTCCAATTGCTTGCTCGGAATGATGCTACTACAATCCCCGCGTCTCTCTATCACCAAAGAGACCTAAAAAAACGACTTTCTGCGCATGGTCAAGTAAGCTGCCGGCATCTATGGGCGGTGCTTAAAAGTTGTGTCGCCATTAGTCGGATATTGTTCTTGCAAGCGACTACACGTCATATTTCGATTTATTATTGTGTTGTCAATAATCATGTCAGTGTGTGTTCTGAAGTGGCGCAGGAGCCATATAAGGCTAAAATGCCCAGGGATCACTTTTCACTGGTAAGTAGTAGCAAATTTATAGTTATATTTAATGATTTGCAAATATGTTATCAAACTGAGATGGTTAACACTATGCAACATGAAGTCAGTAAATTTTTTATTGAATTTTTTTTTCTTTTTGGTGAAATATTGAAAAGTATATCGATAAAATAATTTTATTATAAAACAGGTAGGTATATTTATTTTAATAATTTTATAACGATAATGTGTTTTGCATGATTGGTTTTCTATTAGTTTTCCTGCAGATGCAATTCGGTAAAAAAATGGATAGCTGCAGTTAAGTTCGAAAGACATGACAGAATGCCTGTGAATACCAGCAGAGTATGATCTATTCATTTAGATGGCAAATATTTTTACAAAACATTAAAAGGTTAACAATGTTACACAAAACTGCAGTACCAGTTTGTACAGTAAGTACCTACTGTTTTATTATTAAAATAATTATGTTTATTATCTAATCTGAAATAAAACTGTTTTTTTACTCAGATAATTCGTATTGAAGAAACTTCAAGGAATATTACAGAACATGAAGACAACACTTATGGCAGATTTCAATCGGTATGTAATGCCGGTCCGGCTTTTAAGAGTTGTGAGAATTACTATAGCATTGAAAATAATAAGTTCATTGTTAAGTCGAATTAAAAAAGCACGTTTGATTTTTCACGTTGATGAAAATTCACTTTCTGCAAATTTCATAGTGTGTGATTTACCTGAGCAGTTAACAAAAACAAATACTGCAAAACCTCAAGCGCATAAGGCACAAAAACGTAAATTGGTGAGGTTTGACTGTTATTTTTTACACCTAATCTTTGGGTTTGATATTTTTATTTTAGCTGCATATACGTATCTATTTTAAATTAAGACCGTCTTTCCAGATTTGAAATTGATCATCTATGTTATTTTCAGGATAATAAAATCATCACTGAATATAACGACGGTGTTGCAGAAGAACCAAGAAAACAAATTTGCGAATAATCTTCTTTCAGACGAAGTCAATACTTTTGAAGAAAGACGATCATGCGTTACGTCGATAAATATACCATCATCAGATATTAATTTTTTCAAATAGCCTATTTCGCCGCACACGTTCCATAATTTGGAATCGGAACTGCTCCACACAGTGTGCATATTGGATATGTAAGATATGTTGTCCGACTCATCACGAGTGCATGCATAGCACAATGTGTGAAGCAGAAGCAATAATATTCGCTGCCATAAAACATCCCTTGGTTCTCGATGGAGGCTGATGTTGACCAGAGCCTCTCAATTACTGATGATATACATTTGTTTCGGAGTTTGGGTGTTTTCTATGTATTATATGTATTAACAAAAAAAAAGCGCCATCACTATAAATCAAACAAAATTTTGTCTGCGACATGAACGCCTTGTGATTGGTTTATGTTTTCGAAGTGGTAATAATCGATCTGTGAGCTATTTCTGAAGTACTTTTTTGATAAACTATTAGATAAGTGGTTTGAAACTAAAAATTGTACGACAACTTTCAGAAAACTATACTTAATAAAGAGGTAAACATGAAAATACGTTTTTTAGTAACTTCATTTATTAAAATAACATCATCAACAACAGAAAAAATAACATTAAATAATAATAAATAATAATTAAACTTAAAATAATACCCAAGCAGCCCTACTCTTAACGTGGAACAGTAAATATCCTAATGTAGCTACGTATGATTGCAGTGAGCGTGTATTGTGCCAAGTCAAGTAGCGACTGGTGGTCTTCCTGTGCTCTGTCCACAGCATTCCTACGCTATTGCTCTAAACACCCGTCGAGATGGGCGAGCAACTATTACAGTGACGTCTCACCTCCCACTATTGCATCCGACCCATGGCCTCGCCACACGTACCACGTGCGTTTCAAACTTTCTAATGTATATATACAAATTCTTCTATTATAACAAACATTTAACGTGTATCATTAAGTACTTACTACTTACATAGTTTAATCTCTTAGCTACTTATTTAGGTTTGCAACTCATTGAATATTTAGGCATAAGTACGCGTGTGTACGGTAAAAGTGCTTTCGAGGTCTCCCTACATGTTATGCAACGGCACCAATGGCGAACAAGTTGGCACTGTGTGAGGACAATCGAAGGCCATACTCGTACTCGAATGTCAGCCTACACATTCGTGCCAGGAATACTTAGCTATATTGGCTAAAACTCAGCAAACTCGATAAAGCGACATTCACTTCCGAATAATACACAATTGTTACTTGTAGGTACATATACAAAAATAAATTATGTCTAATGCTATTAAATCAAAAAACATTGCAATAAAGTACTTATCATCGATTACTCTTATAATGTGTAGAGTGCGGCTCCACTTCTCACACGCCCTGTTTTTTTTTCTCTCCCAATTACGCAGGAGAACTTGGCTCGCACTTCTTTACACGTTGTTTGCAACACCGATATCGGCTCATATCGGCTGTGGCACTCGCGAAGAGTTGCTGCGCTAGCAATATGGAGAGTGTTCTGTATCACATGCAATATCACAAAATTTAAAGCTAACGTAAAAGACCTAACCGATGCATCAGGGGTTTATATAAACAACGGGTGAACTTACAAAGCCCCAATCAGTACACGCAGGTACCTGGTATAACTAATACTTACGACTCATTAATATTGAGCAAATTGTATAACAAAGACCACTTCTTACAGTACGGTAAATAAATATGCGAACAACAACAACCGTCCCGACTGAAACTCTCCTTACGCTAAATATGTAATACATTTAAACTTTCAAAACAAATGATTTAAAAAAATAAGCGTCTGCGGACCATTACCAGGGGGTCACAAATGCATTGTCGGCCTCTGAGTAAGAAGTACATTCGTTTCTTGAAGGTCGTATCGGTCCGGAAACGCCGCAGACGATATTTTGTTCCACTGAACTTTTTCTTAAAGTTTGTTCACAATCATAAAACAAACAGATTAGGTCACATTGCATTACATTACCCTTAAATTGGGTGACCACTTTAAGTACTCGATATGGATATGATATGATAACTGTAAAAAGTAACAGCTCCTTTCACTCTCATAAGTCACTTGAACCAGAAAAGTTAAAACCATGACTGCCTCATTGATATAAGGTTTTCGTACAAATAAATAGGTACATTGAACTCTTATGTGTCTTTAAGCTATGAAATATTGTAAACAGTAAGTGAGGCAGTGACGATCGAAGGATGGCTCGATGCTACAATGTCCCAAATACGGTGGACACACTGTGTGACTCATCATACCGTCATTGTGAACAAATAAAGAAAGACATTTAATAAAGAAAATTGGCAGGGGGAGCAACCACTAGCACTCGCTCCGCTCCATCCGAACCGCGTCAGTCTAACCCGGGAGAGGCGCCTCTTCATAGAAGTCGGGTTCGTCGTCCTTGTCTATATCTTTCTGGGCACCATCCAACTGTGGGTGCGATACAATGAGTCATTAAAAATCCTACTAATATTATAAATGCGAAAGTTTGTAAGGATGGATGGATGTTTGGATGTTTGTTACTCTTTCACGCAAAAACTACTGAATGGATTTGGATGAAACTTTACAGTAATATAGCTTATACATCAGAATAACACACAGGCTACTATTTGCCGCGATAGCCGACATATACGCGGGCGGAGCCGCGGGCAACAACTAGTAGCTTCATATAGCGAATATGCAAAATCAGAATAAATAAAGATTTTTATTACCGCTCTTAACTGCAGCGGTGTGAACAGGTAGACCAAGGACATCCGAAGCGGCACCATCATGACCAAGAAGAAAGGCATGGCGAGGGAGAAGCGGGACGATTTGACAGCGTAAAGAACGCTCAGCCCTGCCACCTGGATGAGCGTGTAGAGGTGCATCTTCAACGTCGGCACCTGCAAACCGAAATTTCACTCATTACCACATAATAAGTCTCGACGTTGTACCTGATAACTCTTAGTAACACGTTACAAAGTTCACGTCACTACCGGTTCAATTAGCCTTTTTCCAGGGAAGATTTAAAAAAAAAACGGCTAGATGTGGTGGGGTACGTACGTTTTGAATTCTCTATTGACAACAACGTCAAACGGAATTATAATGGAATTAACGGAAGATGGTGTATTTGAAGCGAATTTGAAAAAGGTTCTCATATATGTAGTAGGTATGTCATTGTTGTTGGAAAATTTTATATTTTAAATAAGGTATGTTGTTTTTTTTGTAGATATATTTAAGAATTGAAGAATGCATTGCCAACAGTGATAAAAAAAAAAACATTGGAATTTATGGTGCTATATGTTTAGCGGATAAATAGCAACGCATGAAATTCCTCAACCCAACTCTACCAAGTTTAATATTTTGCACTTTTCCTACTATAAACTGGGTAAATTTGGCATCCCGAGTTATCCCTCGTTCTTTTTGCTATGCTATACCTAATGTAAAATTATATTACTACCGTTCCTATTGATACTTTAGATTTGAATGCTAGGTTATCTGACGATAATGAACAACTTCTAAGAGGAAGACAATATAGTTTGAGTGACTTTGTGTTAAATATAGAAGGTAATGCGAATGACTTTGCATATTACTTAAGAGCAGATGTACAATCTTCTTTTCGAGTCACTGTGAAGTACAAAACAAGTATAGCTTAGATAAAAATAGTAGTAAAATTATTAATACTTAGTACCATTATCCAGTATCTTTTTCAAAGAACTGCTCTCACATTGTTGGTAAGCTTTACAAATTTGAGGATTACACTGTACGTTACGGTTTTGAGGCATTCATCAATCAAAATTAAAACGATGAAATAAAAGCAAAAAATTACGGTATTAATCCACACAATATTTTAACTGTATTATATTATCCTAAGTGGATCGAACTAAGTGGCGTGCAATTGGAGAGGCCTATGTCCAGCAGTGGACTGCGATAGGCTGATGATGAGATGATGATGATATTATCCTAATATTTTATCCTACATAACGCAAACACGTAAATAAATCAGCCACAAATTTTGTTAAAAACAAGCATGTATTTAAATGACAGCCATTGTTAAAATCAGTTCACGCTAAGATTTGTTAAAATTTTTCAAAGTAGTAGAGCCACGCTGATTTCAGCATGGTTGGGCCGGCTCGACCGGGGCGGTACTACCCTACTAGAAAATCAACGTAAAATGACAGCGTTCGTGCTGTCGTGTTTCCTTGGTGAGTGCGAGACCGCAGGCCCAATGATGCAGAAGCATCACTAGCCCACCATGGCGTGGGTCACCATACTGCATTATTGCATTGTCTGCATTCGCAGTATGGTGACCACCACTCTTGGATTTTGCTTATGCTTTCCATCAGGCAGAGTAGAGTCATTTTGGTAGGGCCAAACATAAAAAAAAATAAAAAGAATTGTTTAAAGCTAAAGTCACGTTAATTTAAGAACTAAAAGTTGAGCAAGTTCTAAGTCTAAAGACAGATCAGCATAAAATAAGTACCTCAAAACGTATGCCTATACCCTCCACTTTTACTCCACTACACCTCCCTTTTTAAATCTTTTCTAATCTTTTAAAAGGAAAAAGACTAATTATTATCTATGAGTTTTATTATTTTTGGATGGATTATAAACAAGATCACACGATGTTTTACTTACCCTTCTTACGTAAGGTATCTGTGGATGATGCTTTACAGGCTTGAACAGTAGAATGCAGCGGTCCCAGAACTGAATGCCACCGAGTGCAGAGATACCCATGTACAGAAATACACCGAACAGCACCGCCATAGGCACCAGGCGCAAGTAGGACGAGGCTAGCACGGAGATGCCTACCAGTACTGACACTAGCAGTGCCGTCAGACGTTGCTCTGTAAGCCAAATGACTTGGTCACTCCTCGGTTCATACTCGGTGAGCAGACGTGTGATGTTGGACTAGCTCGTACATACCTTTGACTTCAACTATGTGCGGCTTATCTCCGGGTGCGTGTGTGGTCGACATTATAGTAAGCGCTGACACGTGACTCACTGAGCGCACGGTGGCCACGCACTGCCACGGAGCGCCGAACAGACCGCACATAGCGTTCACCGTCGACATAATTACGATGTCCATATGAAACCCGCTGCCCTTCTTCAGCTTGCGCTCCGGCTTGTCGATGATCAACCTGCGGACCACAATCACCATCTAGAGCGCGGAAAACTCACTGATGACCACGGTCGCGCGCGCCTTTCGCAACAGCTATAGGATTTATTGAAGGTATCGTACATTCGCAAATGAGCACAGCTTCACAACATTACAGCACAGCCCAGCTTACATGTAGTCGTATTGATTGAACATCAAACATGGGAATAGATTTTTAGTAAATACTAGCTGAACTCCGCGGTGTTATCCGCGGTTATTGCTGTACCGCGAGTAACGCCGCGGGACTAAGTTAGTCTAAAAAAGTAAGCCTAAGTTACTCCCTAGATCATCAGCTATCTGCCAGTGAAAGTCCTGTCAAAATCGGTCCAGCCGTTCCAGAGATTACCCGGAACAAACAGACAGATTGACAGAAAAAACAAAAATTAACTACATTTTTGGTATATGTACGGTATATATATATATTGTATATGACTGCCTCGTTGGTCTAGCGGTTGGCGTGTGCGACTGCTGATCGTGAGGTCTCGGGTTCGATTCCCGGGTCGGACCAAATGTTTGTATGATCTACAAATATTTGTTTCGGAGTTTGGGTGTTTTCTATGTATAATATGTATGTATTTACAAAAAAAAAAAGTATATATGTATTTGTATCAGTTGTCTAGTACCCATAACACAAGCTCTGCTTAGCTTGGGACTAGATGGCGTTGTGTGTTAGATGTCCGAAATATTTATTATTTATTATTATTATTATTATACATATGCATTTATTAAAAAGCGGTTATTTCAATATTACAAACAGACACTCCAATTTTATTTATTTGTGTAGACAAGAGATCCACCCTCCGACATGTGGGAAAATTAGCTTACTCAGCGATGTGGGTTTCCATAAACACGATGATGTACACCATGAGCGCAGGAAGCGCCATGGCGAGCACAGCCCAGAACGGGATCGTCTCCAAGCCGGGGTTGAGCGGCACGAACCAGCTGCGGTCCGTGGTGGGACTGAGGCCGGCCGGCACCCGTAACGTTTCCGTCCACACAGGCACCAGGCAGGAGACGCCCACCATCAGAACGATTGCAATGGGTACACCGAAGTCTCCGAGGGCACGACGAGCCTGTAACGTATTGGTGTTAAATTGTTAGGTTCACCGAGTTCATGTTACTTCTAATATAATAATAGTATAAGCAATTATTCTCACATTTATTACAGACCTCTTTTTTATATATTTTTTTACGTTTGGAACCCCCCTCCAGCCGTCACCCCGCCGTGGTTTGCGGTGGGGCGGTGTGTCGGAATCGAACCGACTAAAACCACACGGTGTGCCACTCTGCGACTGAGACGGGAGGGATCCGGGAACTGCTGTTATTAACACATCCGGACCCTCCCAGCGCCTGCCCGCACTGAAGCGGACACCGTCTGCTGGTAACTCTTTAAATAGGTGACGTACGGCACACGCGTATCTTCGCCCTCTCACGGGTGGCTACTAAAGCGGATGGAAGGGAAAACCCGTCCCGACCATCCGCAGCCACACTCAGGGCGGCATGAGGCGCTGATAGACACACCTCCATGCGGGGCAAACCGCCAGCGTGGGCTGGGCTGAGTCCTCACTGCAGTCGCAGTGGCGGCAGGCGGGACCCAGTTCCCTCCTGGCGACCGAGTGCAGGTACTTTCCGAAACAACCGTGCCCGGAAAGGAGAAAGGTTCTGCCGCCCTGCCCACTCGAGGAGGACCGGCTGCAGAGCCTCCACGGCGGCAAAGCCAGCGCGTGGAGTCTCCAGCCACATTTATTACAGACTAACTGAACCCCGCGGTGTTACACGCGGTTATTGTTGTACCGCTAGTAACGCCGCGGGACAAAATTAGTCTTTAAAAAAGTAGCCTATGTTTCTCCCTGGATCATCAGCTATCCGCCAGTGAAAGTCTCGTCAAAATCGGTCCAGCCATTCCAGAGATTACCCGGTACAAACAGACAGACAGACGGACAAAAAAGAATACATTTTTGGTATATGTACCGTGTAACACATGCATGTGGTTATTTTGACATAACAAACAGATACTCCAATTTTATTTATTTGCATAGATGTATAGATATGAAAATAGCTGAATCCCACGCACATGGTGTTACTCCACGCACATGTTGTAACTTTTACACCTACCTGTGTTACTTACGTACGTAACTTACCGATGTTAACGTAACAACGTGTACGTCGTACCTTTTGTTACTTTAAGACCGCGGGGAGAAGCTAGTCTTAAAAACTACGGATTACAACTAATACAAAAAAAACGACAAAAAACGACGCTGAAAAAGTATGACACAAGATTTTCAGGACACTGGATTAAACAACATTACTGAAGAAACATACGATGCGATACTTATAGTACACAAATTATCAGTGTACAGAGATATACATACTTAAGTTTGAAAAGCCGTAGTCACACATTACGTAGAAACGTACCATAACTCTTTAACGACCTGGTAGTCATCATTTCATGATGATGAGCTGATGATAGAAGATACAACTCCTTAACGGTTAGGAGTTGGAATGTCTTGTATATGTATATTACCTTTAGTCATATTCTTTCAAGTTATTTAGGTGAACTGATGATGAAAGTTACAACTCCTTAACAGTTAGTTGGAGGGTAATTCTTTCAATTTCATACGTATCATAGTGCTATACTTTCAAGTTATTCAGGTGAGCTGATGATAGAAGGTAAAACTCCTTAATATTTAGGGATTAGAGGATGATTTCAATATCTACGCATCGACAATTTGTTTATCATTCAGTAATTCACATGAGCTGATGATAGAAAGTAAAATGATTAGGGGTGAGAGGATGATTCTTTAAATACCAAATACACGAAGGGCCTTAGTTGTATTCTTTCAAGTTGGTGATCTGAAAGATAAGGTTAGGAGATAGATGAAACTTTAAGATACCGATCTAGTAACTAGTAGTCTGTAGGAAAGAAACGGCATGCAAAGCTCTTAAACCGACTTCAATAAACATGAAAGAAAATTCCCTGCCTAGAAACACTAAAAAGCGTAAAATATAAAAAAAACTTATTAAAAAACCGACTTTGAAGTGAAAAACCTCTTATGCAAACCTTTAATATTAATGACACTCTATTATTTGTATGTGCGGCCTATTCATAGGTTTGAAGTTGGTGCCAAGCCAAAATTTAATAGAACGTAGGAACGTTAATCCTTTTTAATATTTGAAGTCGGTTTTTTTAAACGAAGTTTTTTTATATTACAAACAGACACTCCGATTTTCTTAATCTGTGTAGATGTACAAATGTAGATGACATTCCAGGAAAACGAAACTAGCAAATGAGAAAAATGCCAATAACAAGTCGTACAGGTTCTGCCTTAGAGAAAGATTAGCGCCACGCATTGGTAATAAATGTTTACCTGCTGTTGCAATAGGTACTAGAGTTCATTAGAAGACTTACACTTCGTCCGAGGAACTTGCCATTGCGGAAGATACGTAGGTAGTAGGCGATGATGAAGGTGGCGAGTGTCAGCATGGTGCACCACAGGGCCGTGTTAGGCTGCGGGGGCATGGACACGTGAGGCGGCGCCGGAGTAGCGCCCGCTGCCGTACCGTTCACTGCTAATACATCATGTTTTTGGTACATTACACAATATACTGCAAAATGTCATTTACAACAATATATTTGTATCGGTTGGCGTGTGCGACTGCTGATCATGAGGTCTCGGGTTCGATTCCTGTGTCGGACCAAATGTTTGTATGATCTACAAATAATTGTTTCGGAGTTTGGGTGTTTTCTATGTACAATATATAATATACTTTATTTATTTATTTATTATATATATATATATATATATATATATATATATATATATATATATAATATAATTGTATATGATATATATAATATACAATGAATAAAGTATATGTGTATTTGTATCAGTTGTTTAGTACCCAAAACACGAGCTTTGCTTATCTTGGGATTAAATGGCGTTGTGTGTTAGATGTCCGAAATATTTATTATTTTTTTTAAAAAGAAAGATGCTGTATATTTTTCATATTAGCTAAATAATATTAATGAATGAGTGAGACTTTGTGACGTATAAACAACAACAATGAAAGTGCTCTCACCTGCGTCTGTGGCGTTGAGCGGCGTGTCGGTGGTGGGCGCGTGGTTCGCGGCGCTGTAGTCGATCCCGAGCGGGTGCGCGCGGAACACGTTGATCAAACTGGTCACTGGCTCGCCGATGAAGATGAGAGAGATCAGGAAAGCAAAGATGTCCTCGGTGAACCTGTTCCCCCAATGCGCAATTACGTTAAGCGCTATACAATATTCTTTGTATTTCTCTCACTAATAACCACAAGAAAACTTTTTTGGAGTGCAACCGGGTGAATGAGTAGATAAGGTGAGAGTGAAACTAAACTTTCAAACGAGTGCTAAGTTAATTATAAAATTTCATTTACCTTAAAAGGGACTGTGGAGCTGACAATATATTTTCTATCTCTTTCCATCTTATGTCTCATTCTCCCGGCAAAAAAATGTTAGGATCAAGACCGGATCGCCAACATTCGGGCGGCCAGTTTAGTAATAATAGTAACTCATTCCCTTTGGGAACGCGTTTGTGGTGAGACAAGTATTTGTAAAAAAATTTTTTTGCGTTTGTTGTTTATAGTGACAAATCAACATATTTTACTACTCCAAAATAGAAACGTCATAGAAATGTACAGTAAACCTTTTTAGATATAAGCAGATAGATATAAATGTTATTTAGTAGTTTTAATTAAAACTTCTTACTTCAGAGTGTACTTTAAAGTTATCCAATATTATTCAAAAAACAGCAACTGTAATAATTAAGTTTTTCTAAATTTATTAAAGATGCATGTTACATGTAACTATCAAAGAGTTACGCACCACTGCTGTTCCTGATGTCCTATCATTGCTTTTGTTTACATTTAGTATTGCTTTACATTGGCCGTACTTTAGAAAGTGGACAAAATAACTGTCATTGAACTCAACAACTTATCTAACTGTGCTATAGATTGAATGCAATTCACAGCATAGCACGTAAAACTACCGCTGGTACCTCACCTGGTTATCCTCTTGACAGCTACGCTGCCCTCTACGGACGCGACACACAGTGCGATGATTATCATCCAGAAGCCACAGTACATTCGTGCGGCCAAGAAGTCAAAACCGTAAGACTGGCAAAAGTTAGCCAGTGACTCGTCCAGTAGCAACAGTGGGCCAGTCGCTCCGGTAATCATCATGGGCTGCCCCGAGATCAGAGCGAACAGCACCCCACCCGCGCATGTGAACACCTACAGAACAAATGCGCCTCGTTAGGTATTGTCGAGGAAGGCTATAGGCTATATTTCAGCACGTTAAGATCAATAGGAGCGGAGCACCATTGAAGAATGTTACAAAAACGAGGGAAAATTATTACGCTACGAGCAATAAGAGACGTAAACGAGATCGCGTGGGTCAGTTAGTATTTTATGAATTATAAGCGAAATATTGTTAGACATCTCAATCACATACCAGCGTTTCAGAGATGCCAATCTCTCCGTTGGTTTTGTCAGCCAGTAGACCACCGAAGGTAATAGCCGAAGAGAGTGCAGCAAAGTACATGAAGATAGTAGCCGCAAGGCACTGACCATTAAGCGCGTCCTTGAAGTCCGACACGTAGAACGGGTACCGCCGCTTTATATCTCGTATAACACCTGTAAGGCATAACAGGGTGACACTGAGGCAAAACCATTTCTTTGCAACACCATCAAACCAAATGTAATAGTTTACTCACCGCCAAAAAGCTTGCCTGTTCTTGTGAGAGGGTCGTCAGGTTCTTTGTAAGGGTCGCCTCCCGCCTCGGCTGCCAGCAGAGCTTTTTTCTCATCAGACTGTGGTACGGGCAACTCCCCCGCGGCTCTCTTACGCTCTAACGCATCACGTTTGCGCCGCCTGATCATTTCACTCTTGGCGCGCAACTCCTCAAACGGCAGTAAAGCCTGTCGTTCCCAATTTCCAGGTGGCAGCACTATAGAGTCATCCAGAAACTCGTTAATAGCGGATAACAGTTCACGACGATCGTCTGCCTTGTACGCGATACCGTGGAACGTAGGGTTCGACATGAGCGTAGAGATGGAGCGACCCACTTCATGATAGTCCAAATCGGCACCACTCGGCCCCAGCAGAATGAACATGAAACGCACCGGCACCGGTACCTCCGTGATGGACGGCATCAAGATGCCATGAGCTAGGCGCACGAATGCAATAGTGGGTTGTTCAAGGAAGCCCACTGCGCCGACGAGCACTGTGGTAGCTTCCGCGTCACCAGGAATCCTCTTCATAATGGAATCGTTGTGGGTGCGACGTAACTCATCTTGCGAGCCCGCAGCATCGGCCGTTGCGCTAGCAAGATACTCTACCTCGCGCAGGTCCAGCCCCGCCGCCGATGACTGCTTGCGCGCCTCGGCTCGGTCCAAAGGCAGCGCGTGAGAGCTGCGACGGCGCCGACCCTCTGCCAGGTTCTACATAAACACGTAACGATCAGTGCTAGAAGTAGTGTACTCGCCAGCCGCGCGGACACTGGCCATCAGCGCCATGAGCGGCTGCCGAGTATGCACGCCGCGCTGTCTTATCTTTACCATGACTATTAGTTGTTTAAATAAAAGCACAACAGCAAATGCACACAAAAACTTAAAGTAGAATAAAAAAATATTCAGTTAGCCACGAGACTAAAATGTATAAAATGAATATGTATAGGTAATTATTGTATCTGTATATCCGTTCGTTAGAGTATCCGTAGGTTTATCCGTATGATGTGTTAGACTGAATTGCCTGCTGAATCCTAGTCATTTACAGCCCGTTACATATAAATTTTAAAAAGTTACAATTTCTTGCTTTTTTTTATACCAGAAAACGTCAAAGAATAGGTTGTTTTTTTATGAGTACCTACTATTTTAATAATTAAATAATTCTGACAATAATTTTATTAGACTTAAGAAATTATTGACATTGTTCATTGTAGTTAGGACATTGTGTGAATTCTCCTGTCACGTTATTGTGATGACTTCCGAAACTATTTGCATTACATTTTTTAAATGTGTGTTTTGTTGGTGCGATATGGTAGTTAACATCACGCTAAGATCAACAATAACCGAGCATGATTCAAATTGAAAAGCGACGTAGAGGAAGTAGCTTGGGTCAACTATTCATCTATTAAATAAATCTGTTTCCAAATTAAGCATTTTTAATTAAATAAACATAAAATAGAATATACGGTAGGTACACACAAAAAAAAATATTTTTTGAAATATTTGACAGTGTGTCTCTGGAACGGCTGGAACGATTTTGACGGAAATCTAACTGGCAGATAGCTGATGCCATAAAAAGTAATTAAGGCCATTTTGGTTTTACACTAGCTTCACCCCGCGGTGTTACCAGCGGTTTTTGTTGTATACATAGGGCCAACAACAACTATGGGTAACACCACGGGGCGATGCTAGTTCTGCAATTTATAGGATAATTACTTAAGGCCTTATTCAAAAACCTTACTTATATTTTATTTAAGCAACAGTTGTGTGTTATTTTCAACTATAAGGCTGTAAGTTTAAAGTTGCAAATAAGATAGAACCGTTGCTTAAATTTCAATAAGGCTGGGCGCACTCCGGAGTCGAGAAACAGTCTGACAGTTGTCGGGGCGCGACTAGGTTGCCGTAAAAAGCCTTGTGGTAGGTGGAACCGTTGCCTTTTACCTGAGGCGGCTGGTGGCAGACTATTTGCAGGAGCGTACCGTCGTGTACGAGGATCGAGAGGGCGCCTTGAGACGGCGACCCAAGTCGTGCGGCGTTCCGCAGGGGTCTGTCCTTGGACCACTCCTGTGGAACGTGGGATACGACTGGGTCCTACGAGGTCGTCTCCCCCCCGGGCTGGGCGTAATTTGTTACACCGATGACACCCTTGTCACAGCCCGGAGGGCGAACTTCCAGGAGGCGGCGCGTCTGGCCACCATTTTCTCTGGTGGTCGGGCGCATCGAGGCGCTGGGCTTACGGGTGGCCCTGGACAAGACGGAGGCCCTGTTATTCCATGGGTGCATCCACCGTTGCATCCAAGGCCGCTTCAGACATAATGTTTTCAACTCGACAACGAAGCCGACCTTACGGCCTCGTCTCATTTTCGACAACTCCACCACCGTAGGAGTTTTAAACATTTATTTTAGTAATATTAACCAAATTTCTTAACCTTTTTTTTAATGCACTTAATTTTTTGCAATGTTAATTGTGGTGAAGGAACGAGGAATACCTGTATTATTATTAATTAAATAAAATGTCTTGCGACCCGGTTAGATTAATTTCTGCTGTGGAAAAGAGGTTGGTAATTTATAAATACCAACTATCGGACCATAAAAATCGAGGAGCAGTGGACAAGATATGGGAAGAAGTGGGCACTGAAATGGATTGCTATGACCCTCTGTTCGGTCTAATGCAATGAGCGTCAGCACAAGACAACAGTTGAAAACCATCTCGTCGAAGACCGGTTCGGTGTGCGCCCAGCCTAGGAGTAACAGTTTGAAAGATACACCCAGGTATAAATTTTAAGAGGAATTCCATTACAAGCGACTGTTGTGTGAAAAAGTAGTTCTTGAGTAAGTCAGTTCTAGTAGTAGCGCAAGCCAAGCAAACAATCTTAAGCTTACTAGCTTCACTAACCTTTATAATATTAGGATAGAGAGTATAAAACGAAGTTGATGCAGTTTTCAGCAATAGACAGAATGATGTAACAGGAAAGTTTACATGTGTATTACATGCATATTAAAATAAAGGAAATCCGAAATTTGGATTTGTCGAATTTCGCAGGTTATAAATGATTTAACATAGAACACCTTGTAGCTTCAATAGCAACAAACTGTGTAAAAAAAGCAAGCAAACTTATAAATCCTCGTCGTTAGAAACTCTTTTTCCTTAACGACGTGTTCCAGCGCGGCGGTAAATTAAATACAATGGGACGTGCGGCTAACCACATGCAGATGACATGAACAAATTGATAATCACACGTTCATTAAAACGAGCCCAACCCACTCTGTGCAGCAGTTCATCGGTGAGTAGTACAACTGCGGCGTGACTTGGGGTCTCATGGTACTCTGCCAGTCAACGGCTATGTGACGTCTTTATGGCAACTTCTATAGACTTTATATACCTATGAGCACGTTTTCACTGACATAGCACACTGCACGCAATTCACCCTGCGTTGATATGATAGACTTGCGTGGAAGCACACTATCACCCATAGATAGTCTAATACTGGTTGTTGAACAGGTTTTGTGTATAATCTGCACATTTCGTTTGCGTTATGCTCATTCAATATTGGATGCGTCAGTGCCAAGTTTACCTTAACACAGACAAACTATACCTATTTTCTACTTGTTTTGGACACATGTTTGACGTAGGTTTATGTTTCCAGGAATCTTATCACACCAAATTTCTTCTTTATCGTACTGAATGATTGCAGTGTTTTATTTCTTTTTGTATATTTGTGTTCCGCTTGTATTCGTCATGTAGTTCATAATATTCATTATTCACGCAAACGTGAATATGCATACTGCGTGGGAAAATAACTCAATGTGTCTGTTATGGGTGTCTTCTTTCCAAAGAAAAGACAAATGGCAACTAATTATTTAATGAGTAACCGTTTGGGTAGTTCCATTGTGTGGTCGCGTTCGTGTTAACTTGTTGCACATTGTTGAATTTATATTTATCTAGTATCCATTCGAAACAAAAGCATAAACATTTAATGGGCTAACGGTATGCTCCATTTATGTACTTGTGTAGCTGAGCCGTGTCATTTCTGTGAGTCTGTACACAAACTAAGAAAGAATGAGGTTTTCGTGAACATCGTAAACATACTTATTGTTACAAAATGAGTCTCGTTACTAGCGCACATGTGGTGGTAGCTACTAGATACGAGTACACACTAATACAAATGCTACAACGTACATATCGATGGGCGGTGGCGTGCTACAACAGCTAGCGACATGACAAGCTGAGCTGACAAGAGTGAAGGGAGAGCCGCGGTGCGCACTACTGACGTCTACGGGGCACCGCGACGCGAGAGTGAGGAATGCGTGAGGCGTGAGGAGATGACACACTCGCATAACAGGCTCAGTCCGTACGATGAGGTGTGCGCTGTGGCGACGGCAGGCGGCCGTGGTGCTGCACACGGAGCAGCGTGCGCGCGCCGACGCCAGCCCGCCCTCCTCCTGCCACAGCGACTGCGCACCAACACCACGTCAGTAGATACCGTCTCTCACCTATATCTCGACATCTCTCTTTGCGGGACTGCGTACGATACTGGCCGATATTAGGTATCACGCGAGTGCCAGAGACCTTGGTATCGGATTAACCTTGTACCTACAATTTTCACAAATATGCCAAACATTGGCTTATAGTATCGACAGATAAACACGCTCATATCTGACACTGTCGGTGGGTGCGCTGATTAACTCCTACTTTATCATTTTGTATGAAACGTGTTGTTATTTAAAACAAAGATAAGGTTTGTTCCGTCCTTCTAGCAGTGAATAAGGGTCAATACAAGAAAGACGCAGTGCCAAGGTAACGCCGGCGTAGGGCGAGGCTTAGGGGGCCCCGCGCTGCGTCCAACTATGAACAGAGCGTACCTGCAGGCTGGTGTAAGATGAATGCTTGCGAGCACTGATGCTAAAGCGAAACCGGTCGTCGTGCACGTGCCGATGGCGCAGCAATAGCGAGCGCATCACCACCGGCTTGTCGTCTTCCTCGATGAGCCCGTCCGTCACCATCCTTTCCACGACTCTACAACATACACGCATGGCTATTAGGAAACGTACGTCAGAGCTTAGAGCTGTCATCCCAACTGGTCACCATTGGCATCTTTAAATGGTTGACGAAACTACATATTATGTAACTATATATTATGTGTTTGTTATCTACTTTTCACTGCTTGCAAGCTTATAAATTTGTAAATGCGATATCAGAAAACAAGCTAACCTATAGGCGACGCCGGGCAGGTCCTTCTCGTCGAGGTCAAGCAGAACGACGCCGGTCTCAAGACAGCGTCGAAGGTTTAGCAGTGAGTGAAAGGACAGCGACGCGACGTGCGGCTTGCCCCAGCGAGCTGAGCCTTCCTCTACGTCCTCCTCGTACTTGATCCAGCGCGCCGTCTCCTTCCATTCCGACTCGCCGTCGTCGGTCACCAGCAGTTCATCCAGTTGTACGAACACCTGTAGCGAAACACGCGTGTTCAGAACATCTCAACACCTACGTACTGTAGGATAAAGTGAGTAGGTAAGCGATACTAACCGAGTGCGGACTGTGGTCGTACATCTTCTTGTAAGTGGTATCCGATAGTATGTTTTGCACCTTGTCGCCGCCGTCCTTGCGGCCTACGTGCACCGTTGACCCCTGTCACAGACAGAGTCGATATCAATGTGTATCAAAATACAATTCATCAGACGCGTGACATAGCCCTTATATTTAGTTCACCATTGACAGTTACTTTGAGCTATAACATTGAGTAAGTGAGTGTCACAGCGGCTGCGTCCCAACACAATATTATTGAAACGAAATGTAAGTGTAACCCTACAGAACTTTTTAACTAAATACAACATTACTGTTTTTGTAAACATCAGCGTCGTTTTTTAAATTAGCACCGGCTCGTTTAACTATTGTTTCACTACAATACCTAATAGATGTTTTGAATCAGTTCTTTTTTACATTCTAGCAGTTTATGGTGTAACAAAATATGTATTGTGTCAATTTTATTTCAATAATTCACATAAAACGATCGCGTTGACACGATCTTGCTAACAAAAGTTAAAAAAGTGACCTCCCGAGGTGCCAAGGCTGGTCGAGATCAAGGTGTCACTTGTAGGTATATTAATTAGCTTGTAATTTATCCCATATTTAGTGATATGCGCTTTACAATTACAAATTCCACAAGCATACTTATCTAAATCCTATATTATCTTATCACTATATAGTATAAAACAAAGTCGCTTACGCTGTCTGTCTGTCCTTATAAATTCTTAGATCTTTAAAACTATGCAACAGATTTTCATGCAGTTTTGTTGAATAGTTTAACGGAGTGATTTAAGAGAAAGGTTTATATGTATAATATATACATAATACAGTAGAGGAACACAGGTAATTTTAAAGTTTTCTAATGTGATGTTGTAAATAAACACATTTTTTCCAGTATTGTACACTTTATAAAGATCTACAAAAAAGTCCGCGATGGTAGGTATAAGGTATGTCTAACTTTTAGGGATAGCCCGCAATAATCATTGATATAAATCATCATATATTTCTTTGTTTTTACGAAAAATAATGGCTTATTTACGAAGCTATTTTATACAATACGGCATTAATCCTTATCCAATTATGCATAACTATGCAATATGCATTTTACAATTTTCGTCTGTCTATCGGTCTGTCTGTTGGTCTGTCGGTCTGTTTGTCTGTATGTTTGTTCCGGGTAATCTCTACAACGGGTGAACTGATTTTGACCGGACTTTCACTGATAGGTAGCTGATGATATAGGGAGTAACTTAGGCTACTCTTTTTAGACTAGCTTTGTCCCGCGGTGTTACTCTCGGTACGACGTTAAAACGCGGGTAGCATCGAGGGTTCAGCTAGTAGTTCAATATAGTTCTTTACAGTATGTCATTCAAATGGATATATTCAAAGATATTACAAATTTAAAATGCGCACGAATCTGTCGTCGATGGGTTTTTTTATGTATGGGCCTACCAAAACGACTCTACTCTTCCTGATGGAAAACATAAGCAAAATCCAAGAGTGGTGGTCACCATACTCATTGCAGACAATGCAACAATGCATCATGGTGACCAACGCTATGGCGACCTCGTGATGCTTCTGCATCATTGGGCCTCCATCTCCATCTTGCATCTGAAGTTCACCCGTGCGAAGCCGGGGCGGGTCGCAAATATTTTTTTAAATACATCCGGTATCGGGACTTTACGTAACAGCTTTTTTTACGCGGGGAATGCTTTTCTCACCATACCCGCCGTGGGGAGACGAAGGTCCGACGACCGGTCTACCCACTAAACCCTACGGCGGCCTACCACGGCAGTCGGGAGGAGCTCCAGGAACGCATCGGCTGCTTCCACCTGCCGTACCTACCTCACGACTGAGGTACGTCCCGGGCGGGACACTGTCACGCCTCACTTCGTTCAACACAGTAAGAGCTGTGCTATCTCTAGGGGCAAGCACAGAAGTGTTATCTCTAGGGGATCGAACAACACTCAGCGTGGAGGCATGGCTTAAACCACTACGCTGTCAATGCAGTCGTAAAAATAAGGAAATAGTGTGGGCGAGTACCCTCGGCTGTATCTTGTGGCGGCGCAGCGCGCGGGGGTCGTCGCTGCGGTGGGAGTGCATCTCGGCGGCGTCGGCCTCGCGGAGCGGCTCATCGCCCGGCTCCACCGACACGCGCCGCTCCAGCCCGGCGTCGGCGCCGCCGCCTCGCGCGCCCTCCTGCAACGAGTACTTGCGGGACTTGTGCGGATGTAGGTGACGCCTGCCAATCAACAATAACAAATTAACCACTCCTGCACGAACTTTCTTCGTCCATAGCCCGAATACAAAGGGCGGTTGGTGCTCCTGGTAAACTTAAACACTTCCAACGACGAAGAATGCTCATATTTAACTAAAATTACTACAGCAGATGCGGCACACCACAGAGCATCGCCACATCGGTGTTCGGAATTTGAATGACTTTTCGAAAAGCCTAATTTTTTATAAGCCATTAGGTACACACCTGATTGTTTCATTTTCACTCATTGTGTTTCTCTTTGAGGGTTGGGATATGTTCGTCGTACGTTACGTACGGTAGTGTTGTATCCTCAGAGAGTGTCATACGTGTAAGGGTAGAGAGAAGCATTTTCCGAACAATGTGAGTGTGCGCTACTTCAGCGAATGGAAGTGTGAGAAAAAGGCTTCCTTCTTAAAAGGCCGGCAACGCACCTGTGACGCCTCTGGTGTTGCGGGTGTCCATGGGCGGCGGTAATCACTTACCATCAGGTGATACGTCTGCTCGTTTGCCCCCTATTTAAATAAAAAAAAAAAAAAAAAAAAAAAAAAGAAATGTTGACAGGTATTACGGAAGGCAACGCTTTGGCAGTAATAAAGTTTGGACTAATGAAGAAATGACGTTTACAAGATGTACAATACCTACGCATTGAGTTTTGTTTCATTGAGTATATACATTACATATTATAACGGTTAACATGAACATGTTCGCATTTTGTCTTTGTTATTACCCTGCTTTCACCACTGACTTATCAAAATGAATTCAATAACTATACTATCACCGTGCTGTAACACCCGAAATGGATCAATGGCAGCTACCTAGTCAATGGCAATTCTGGTGGTACTTTGGATTTGCCAATACACATACAAACACACACTTGCCTGATGGCTGCCTGTATGCATTATTTCTAGAAGGGGCAAGATTGCAGCTTTTCCCGGGTTAAAGCCTGGCTTAGCTTGGCGTCGCTCCGGGAGGACTTGAAACCTTAAATTTAATGAACGATGAGATATATACGACCCGAGTTTACAACTCTCATGACGAATATGTATCGCGATGTATCGCATTAAATCGATCGAACACACAAACACGCACACATTGATTTCCAACATCGGCTCATCAACAATATTAAAAATGAAAGATAAATATCTGAGTTATCCAACGAAGAAATCTTTAACGAATGTTTATTTTCGAGGCAGGTGATATTAATCTATTGCATCTATTTGCTAAAGAGTTAGCTCTTTGGTAGTGTAGTTTTTTATCACAATTTTTTCTTCCCGAAGTGGAACCAGTACAGTACAGTAGGGATCACTTGAGGCGATGCGAAATTTAAAAAAATAACGTTTTTTTACTTTAAGACTAAAGTACCTACTATTTCGATAAAATCAGTCGACGCGTGACATGTTGGGGATGGGAAAGAAGTTGGAGTGCGGCAACCTTTAACGGTCCAGCGTCACCACTGTTCTCCACGTCCATCCACGCCGACCCGGGCATGTGTCAGTCATGCGTCACGACGCATTCACAAGTGTGGACCGTCGTAATACAAAGGTGCTCATTGTGCTCTTAATCGTCATCGTGTACAGTCCTCATAGTTCCTTGCTTTACTTCCGTCTTGACAAATTGGCCTAGCTCTATTAAAGTATCATCATCATCATCATCATCATCAGCCTATCGCAGTCCACTGCTGGACATAGGCCTCTCCAATTGCACGCCATTTAGTTCGATTCTTGGTGTCTCGTTAAAGTATGGTTGAAACAAATTTTTTCATGTCAAAAATAATGACTTCAGCACGTAATTTAAAAACAAATCTGTCTAAAGGAGGCTCTTTGACGATGTGTCAGATGTGACCGATAATTATAATGAGCCAAATCATTCCATGAATATGAATATGGCCACAAATCAATGGTTACCTTTGTCGGACGATACTATGGAATGTGAATATTGATGAGCTCTATTTGTCATATAGCTTTAAAGCCTGATTTTAAAGTAATTTGTCACATTTGAACAATAACGATGTGATTATGGACACCTACTAACACTTCCTACTCTGCTACTTTACTGTGACAATGCTATGAGAAAGACAATTGCTGTAAATAAAAACGAATATAAATGTCTTCGCCGGTACCCTTGGACACCGTCTCAAATTTCCTGAAGAGAGTAAGCGATGTATTAAACTATGTGTACGAATTTGTGCTTAAGGGAATTTTAATCTGTGGTTCATTACATGGACCGTGTTGTGTCCGGCACCGACTACAGTAGGTATTTTTATTTTTAAGTGGCAAACATTAGGTCTTTACCTATGAAATTGCCGTTTTGTATGCAATAAGTGAAAGTACTTATTTTTTCAAACGTTTTTATTTCTGTTATTCGAAGTAATCACCCATGCAATCGACGCATCTTTGCCAACGCATTGGCAGTTTATTGATGCCTATCTTGTAAAAATCAGCTGGACGGGAGGCAACAAACTCTTCAAAGCCATTTTGTACTGCCTCTCGGGAATCGATTTTTTTACCCACTAAAAAGTTGTCTAAATTTTGTAAAAGTAATAGTCGGTAGGTGCAAGGTCTGGTGAGTATGGCGGATGAGGGAGAGCTTCCAACCCCAGCTCTTGCAGCTTGGAGACTGTCTGTATGGGGTCGCGCGTTGTCGTGAAGGTGTGCAGTGGGGACGACCGATTGACTAAAGCTGGTTGCAGCTTTGTGGGCGTGTGTAAAAAATTCAATCAAAAGTGGGTAAAAAAAATAAAAAAAAAACGGAGAAATGGACCACGTGGTCTTTAGTATAAGGTGCACCCAATACTCTCAGGTTTAGTACAGTATCAGATTACAAGCAACGCACGTATAAATTTTGTGCATCAATTGCACATCTTAAAAAAGTATTGTAAGTTTTATTTTGTTATATCAACACAAAACTGTGTCTAAGTACGCTAAATGCTATTATAATTTTGTAATCGCTAGATTTAAGTATACTGTGATATTAATTAGGTACGTTAACATAAATTTTCTTGTGTTATTAAAAAAGCAACCACGTAGTTATGTACCTCAAATTTGTCTGTCAATTGTGTGTGTCATTTGTGCGATAATTCCAGGGACTGATACCAGCATTCCATAATGTCAGAGGAGAAAAACCTCATCAGGAAAAGAGCGAGCTTTAAAGGAAGATAGACCACATTCTGTAACTACGTGAACAATGTGAACACGTTGTCATAAAGCCAGATAGAGTTGGACGAGTTGCAACTTCTCTGTGGTAAGACTGAATTGTTATACGTCGAGTACGACAAGGTATAGTTGTTGTTAGAGTGCAGTGGAGATAACATTGAGAATGGGTTACAGGAAAGGTCAGAATGTGAATCTCGGTATTATAAAAGTTTTAATAAAGCTACGAGGATCGTATCGAACGCTAGGTGATGTTCGTTCTACCTGTTCGACAGATAAGCTTGTTAATTTTCCCATGATTCAGTTACCGAAGTTTAGTGGTTTATACGACAATTGGCTAGAATTCCACGATACTTTCACGAGCCTAATTCATTCAAATAATGAAACGGATGACATAAACATGTTTCACTATCTAAGAGCTCCACTGGAAGCTTCTACTTTAGTAGTTTTTCAATCTATCGACCTTTCATCGACCAATCACAACATCGCATGGGACATTCTCTGTGATCGGATTAACAATATGAGGCTACTAATTCAAAACCATGTGTATCTGCGTTGTTTAATATTAATCTAATAGGTAGGGAATTATCATTCAATTTAAAGTGCCTCATAGATGAAATAAATAAAAACTTACGTGCGTTAGATTCCCTTCGAGAACCGACTAAACATTGGGACACTCTTCTCGTTCACATTATGACTCGTAAGTTAGAGTCCAAGACTTATCGTAAATGAAAAGAACACAAGGGCAAGTTAGAAAAAGGATCACAAATTACTTTAGCCAATATATTAATTATATTAAAACTACGGCTGATTTTTTATTGCTTTAAGTCTTTGCCTCTAGCTAAATAATGCTTTCAGTCTTTAGAACGTAGACTTACAGGCAAGACTGCCATGAATGATATGTTTAAAGATTTCATGCGAGAATACGAGTCTTTAGGTCATATGACTAATTGTACCATTTTAAATTTATATAATGCTCATTTCATTCCTCACCATGACGTACTTCGAGAAAGCAGTACTACCACTAAATTGCGAGCAGTTTTCATTGCTAGCAGTCCCACTAACTCTGGCGTATGTTTTAATCACATTCAAAAGGTTGGACCTGTACTTCAGGATGATTTTCTTTCTATTTTGTTGCGTTTTAGGCAATATACTTATGTTCTTGCTGCAGATGTAGAAATCAGCGAGCAATCGATACTTACAAGTCATCATCTGAGGCAACGATCCCGCTGCTGCTCTTCAAGCCCTTAGCTTAATACTGTGTCATGCGGAACTTGCTACGCGATGTCTTCGTCAGTTTGGGCTTAACTGTCCTGACCAGAGGATGGCAGAGGTAATCATACATGATTTCTTTGTCGACGATCTATTGACTGACGGGGATACCTGTCTGAGGTTCTTGATTTGCCTCAGAAGGTCTCATCTATCCTTGCTTCCGCTCAGGTGATTTTGCAAAAATCCTATTCTTCGACAGTCCGCTCATAAGTTTACAAAATTATTATTTGCCTATCACAATGTTAAATTACTTCATGCAGGTCCTCAACTACTTCTCGCCACTATTTGTGAAACTTATTGGTCTATTGGAGGTCGGTTTTTTGTATTGAACTACATTTTGTTACTGTGACATCAATGTGTTACATTTCACACCGATCATGGAGAATCTACCGCAACACAGAGTTTCGCCGTGGAGGATTCCATTTGAGAGCGTTGCACTCGGTTATACAGGCCCTCATAAGGCAAGGTCGTGGTTGCAAGGTAACAAAGATTTACATTGCCTTTTTTGTTTGTTTCGCAATAAATAAATAAATAAATATTTCGGACATCTAACACACAATGCCCTCTAGTCCCAAACTAAGCAGAGCTTGTATTACTTGATATGAATACTTATATACTTTTTTTTTGTAAATACATACATATTATACATAGAAAACGCCCAAACTCCGAAACAAATATTTGCAGATCAATTCTACTAGCATTACGGATATACATTTCGTGTCGGGGAAAACCGAGAAGCGTAAATTCTGACAATGGTACCTATTTGGTTGGCGCGTATAACGAAATTACAAGGTTTACCAAGGCGACCTGTAACAGTTTGACTGACAATTTGGCTAATGACGGTGTTCAATTTCATTTCATTCCACCCTATTCGCCACACATTGCTGGTCTTGTGGAAGCTGGTGTCAAGTCCACTAATTACCATTTAATCAAAGTGTTGGGAAACAAGGAGTACATTCCTGAGCTCCAAATCATAACGAAATGGCGCGGCAGCTGTAGTAAGTATCATTGGATGTTAAATAAATGAAATAACCACTGAAGCACTAATATAGATATGTTTTACTTATGCTAGCCTCCATGTGTCGGACTCCTCAACCAGGGTTGCCTACGTAATATTCCACTTTGTTAACCCAGTAGCTGTGCCAGAAAATAAATAGACAACCCAAGGTTTGTATGTTCTATAGGCTTAATACTTTCGGTTGGTATTAAATTTATTCGTTAAACGCATGGAACTGTCTGTTTACTATAAAGTCATTTTTTAATTTTTAATTAATAATATTTTGGCCAGGAGTTTTTTGGCCACTCCACCCGTGTTTTTCTTATGGTGTAGGGGCAAACGAGCAGACGTATCACCTAATGGTAAGCGATTACCGCCGCCCATGGATACCCGCAACACCAGAGGCGTCAAAAGTGCGTTGCCGAACTTTGAGGGATGGGGAAATGGATGTGGGTAGGGTATGGGCATCCGGTATCCTCATTCACTCGATGAAACACAGCGCAAGCGCTATTTTACACCAGTTTTCTGTGAGGCCGTGGTATCACTCCGGTCGAACCATCCCATTCGTACCGTTCCCACGGTAAACGTGCCGAAATGTGTATAAAAAAGGAGACCGATCAAATATTACCAACCAATTTTAGTGTTAACATGTTTTTCTAAAGTCTTTTGAGGCCATAGTGTGTCCTATCATCACCCACCTCTTAGACAAACCAGGTAACCATACCCAGGGTCTTGACAACAGGTTGGAAGTACATGCCACATGTATACAGACTTTCGACAAAGTCGATCATACTATGCCCTTATCGAAGCTAGAATTTAACGGAGTACATGACTCTTTTTTCAGCTGGTTTACATCCTAATTTTCTCGGAGATCTCAACTTATTATAGTTAACGGTTTTAAATCTTACTAATACTACATTACCTCGAGTGTGCCCCAAAGTTCACATCGAGCTCCGATTCTACCCTTTCTCTTCAGTAATGATATTACTGAACAGTGTCATCACTGCACAATGCGCATGTTAAATGTTTGCTGATGACCAATATCTATAAAAACACAAGTTCAAACTAGATATCAGGCTAATGCAGCAAAATCTTGATAGAATTGATAACTATTGCAGTACCATATGAAATTGAATGTCGAAAAATATTGTCATATACGATTAACCAGGAAGAAAATAGTCCCGGGCAGTCTCCTACAAATCCTACAACATACAGGTTGTCCCGCTCAATACAGTCACCGAGATACGAGATCTCGGTGTTTTTATTAACTGTCAAATGAACTAGACTAGAGTTATATCGATGATATTATTTAAAAAATCAGCACAGTTACTAGGTTTTCTTGAAAGAAGCTCTAAGAGATTCAAACAAATATGAACTTACATATATAAACTAACAACTTACATAGATAAAAGATACCAAATACCAATCAGTAAATTGTTTGGCTTATTAGTTTTAGTTTGTAATTTTGTTGTTATATATTGTAAAACTTACACTTACACTCACATACATACTGACAAATCACATTTTCACTACATACTACAATCATTTAATAGCGTACTTGTATCTACAAAACTATGGCTACAAACACAATGTAAACAAATACACAAATACTTGTACCTCACATTCATTTTGCATTTACCCTTTATTTTTTTCGTTACATCATCGAATTTTAGATTTTATAAAGCTTTTCAAAAATTTAGCAGGCCGAGAGATTTTTGCATTATTAAGTATTCTTTAAGTAAACCAATAGATAACAAAAACAAGGCAAGTATTGGACCTATGACGGTAATATATAACAGCTTTCTCGTAATGTGTACCCTACTAATTACTTTTATGAATTTCTCTCACGGTTCATACACAAGTTTTAAAGTACCCTACATTATTTGGAATAGTGTCTTAGAATTTTCTAGTAAACAAAATTCAATTCTTTAAGCACTTCAGTAATAAATGACATTGATGAAGAAGGTATTGAGTGCAAAAGATTAAGTGATCCCACAGATTATTCACAAATGATAACGTATTCCAGAAGAAATTCCCTCTTAGTTTTGACAGTTAATATTCGAAGTATTAGAGCTAACTTCGATTTTTTTCTTATGTTTCTCTTGAAATTTACTAAACCTGTGGACGTGATTGTTTTAACAGAATGTTGGACGAATGACCAATTCTTACCGCCAAACATAAATAACTACAGAATGTTTAGATCCAATGTATCGATAAATAAAAACGATGGCGTTGTGGTTTATGCTAGGGAAGTGTTTGAGGCTAGTTCATTTGAGCCCCAATGTTCTGAAGGGAACTGTATTGTGGTGAACATTTCAGATGACATATGTATTGTTTGCACATACCGTCCACCTTGCTTTAAAAATCCCCTTAGCTATATACATTCATTAGATAATATTTTAGAAACGTGTAGAACAAAGAAAGTGGTTATCTTAACTGGAGATTTAAATTTGGACATTGTGTCAGATAATCTTAACACTAATTCTGCACTATATCTTAATCTGATGGCAAGCCATGGTCTAAAACAGGGTATTAATTGTCCTACTAGACAAAATACGTGTCTTGACCATTTCATGGTAAAAGCTAGTGCAAAAAGTCAAACATTTGTTTTTGACGAGTTAACGGATCACTCACCCATTCTATTGTGTATTGGTTATGCACCTACTTCTAAGCAGAATAAGCATGTTACTAAAACTAAAATTGATTTTAGTGGTATAAGTAAATGTATAGATAATGAATCGTGGAATGATTTATACTCGGTGTCAGATGTAAATCAAGCTGCTAGAATATTAACAGAAAAATTAGAAAGCTTTATTAGCAGCAACACTTCAATTAAGAAGATCTCAAAGCGTAATAGTCCTTTGAAACCCTGGATAACTATAGGTGTAATAAAATCTATTCGTAAACGAGATAGAATGCATAAAAAATTAAAATTAGATTTAAATAATTTAGAAATTAAACACAAATTCTTAGCATATAGAAATACATTAAAAAAGGTAATTAAGACTCTAAAAACAAATTACTACACAGACAAACTTAACAAAAACAAAGACAATATAAAGGAAACGTGGAAAACGATTAAGGAATTGTGTAATATGAAACAAAATAAAACATCGCCCACAGAATTGCTTAACATAAATACGGATGTAACAAGATCGCTAGATGATGTTAACGATTTTTTTGCATCGGTTGGTACAAATCTAGCTAAACAAATATTACAAAAATTAAATACGGATGAGACAAGCCTAGCTCAGAATGCTAAAACCAAGAATACACCATTAAACTCCATGGCATTATATCTAACGGATCCTGCAGAGGTGATTGATGCGATTACCAGTCTTAAATCTCAAAGTGCTCCAGGTATAGACAAAATAACAGCTTCCATTTTAAAAATGTTTCGTTTCCACCTTGCTAAACCATTATCCTACTTGACCAATTTAAGCTTTGAGCAGGGCGTCTTCCCTGAAGTATTTAAACACGCCATTATTTGTCCCGTCCATAAATCAGGAAACAAGTGTCTCCCCACAAACTATAGGCCTATTTCGCTGTTGAGTACTCTCTCTAAAGTAGTTGAGAAAATAATGAACAAACGTTTGATGGGCTATATGGAGACCAATAAATTTTTGGGCTCACAGCAATTTGGTTTTCGAGCCAAGCATTCTACTGACGAAGCTGTTTTACATCTTACAACTAATATTACTTCTCACATTGACAGGGGCGATAAGTGCTTGGCTGTATTCCTTGATTTACAGAAGGCGTTTGATACTGTATCTATTCCGATCCTCTTATCTCGTCTTGAGAATCTGGGAATCAGGGGAAACGCACTGTTATGGTTGAAGGACTATCTCACAGGAAGATACCACTATGTTAGAGTTGAAAACCATTCCAGCAACTCCTGTGTGGGGTCATATGGGGTCCCACAAGGCAGCACCTTGGGTCCTACGCTATTTCTTGCGTATGTCAATGACCTATGTAAATTTGAAATTCAGGGTGCTGAAATACAAATGTTTGCCGATGACACTGTAGTATTGTTTCATAGTAAAACATGGGACAATGTACGGCAATTAGCAGAAAAAGGTATGTGCCATATAACAGCTTGGCTTGAGAATAGTCTTCTGTCACTAAATGTCGACAAAACAAAATTTTTGTGTTTCAGCAAAACTATGGCGTCTTCTCCTAAAATGTTCCATCTTCGCATACATTGTCATCCTTGTAACCGTTCAACTATTAAATTGTCTGCACGTTGTAATTGTCCAGAACTATCAAGGGCAACAGAAATTAAGTATTTAGGAGTGAATATTGACGATAAGTTAAATTGGAAAAAACACATAAATACAGTTAGTGGTCGACTGAGGAAGCTTATTTACATTTTCAAGGATTTACGAATAATACCTGACACCACACTTTTAATACAAACATACAAAGCCCTAGCTGAATGCTTAATCACCTACTGTATATGTTCGTGGGGCTCAGCAGCAAAGACACACTTGATTGAGGTTGAAAGAGCACAACGGGCTGTACTTAAAGTACTCCTTAACTTACCGTTCTACCATCCTACTTATTCAGTATATGAAAAAGCTAAAGTTCTAAGCGTACGAAAGATGTTTGTCTATCAGTGCATTCGTAAATATCACAACCATACCGTACCCCTTCTTCAACCTTCGGGTAGAAGAAGAGATGAGTGTCCAATCCCAAGGGTAAGAAGCAAATTTGCTCAACAGCGATATAGCAACATAGCACCTAGGTTGTACAATAAACTAAACCTAAAGTATAAGACCAGACACTTATCAAATTATCAAGTTAATAGGATAACCAAAATATGGCTCATGAATTTTAGCTACGATGATGTAGAAGATTTGTTTTCAATCACGACCTAGTTAAATTTTTTGCCGAACTTCCAATACCTGTATGTATATAATACAGACTACTAATAATATTAAGTATATATACTCTCTATTGTGCACACTATTGTAGTACACACACACACACACACACACACACACACACACACACACACACACACACACACACACACATAGATACACACAAAAGACGCATTTAAACACATTAACAAATCAATTAATATGTTAGCTAAATATGTTTCATGCATGTTCCACTTGTAAACATTTATTGTATAATTATTTTTTGGGAAGGTACTGATTCCCGACATACAGCTCACGCTAGTTTGGGAATCAGGGCTTGCACTCGAATTGTATACATACTTTGTTACAATAAATATATTATTATTATTATTATTATTATATATATATATATATATATAACAAATATGTATTGGTATTTGGTATGTAATTCTTATAGATTAAGTACATTAAGTATATTTCTCTGAAATGTTGATTGTTACTGTTGATTAATTATTGATAATTAGTTGTAGAATCGCGGGGGCTTTAGTCAAATGAATAAGAAATGGCCTATCTCCATCATAAATACACCAATAAATACAATAAATATACTGGAATTATTTATGTTGTTAATAGATCCAAAGAAAGCAATGATGTAAAATTAAAATGATTATTATATAATGAAATGTGATCGAATCAGCATGCCATCTGTAGTTGGCTGAAGTCTATGTACGTGTTCGCTGACGTGTAAATGATCCAGAGAGACCTGGCAAGCACTGGCCGCAGTTGGCGCACGTACTATCGTGCACTAGCACACACATTCTTTATATTTTTGTTCATAATGTGAAAAAAGTGACAGTGAATAATATGCGGTGCACTAAAAATAGTACTTTTGAAGGCCGTAAAAGAAGCACAATCTTTAAGCACGTTTGAAAAGCTCTTGGCAAGTTTTGCCAAGCAAGTGTTATGTACCTGACATCTGTTACTTCCTCTGCCTACTAATACGATTAACCAGGAATACCCGTCATCTATTATGTTCTTGGCTGACTAATGAGTCGAGTTCTGAGTTAGCGTCGTGCCGTGCCCGTGTTTAGTGAGAGCCGCCACTTCAGCAACAGATACTAAGATGGTTGTTTCATTTCATTTAACTATCCAGTTATCTTATTCTGTAAATTCTGAATCAGATGGTAGCTACATCACAAACTATATTATTTCTGATGGCTTATAATTTTCCTCGTACTTACTTATTGGTAAATGACTAGTATTTTAAATTTAGTAATGTACATAGTAAAAATAATGTTCATGATATGTTTGGTCACGTGTTGTGGTGGCGCGTCTGCTCGTTTGCTTATAGGAAGCTATACGTTATATTATATCAAACTAGTTGACCCACGGGCAGTGTACAGTCGCGGACAAAAAAAAGACTTTTCCCGTTATCTTTTAATTTTTCTTGTACACAAATCTTGTCCTAACAATAACGAACACATAAAAAATAATTATTTAATTTGCTGCAGCCGATAGGAAGTCATGCGCGTACATACATTTCGGCGATTCATTTTTATATATCACATTATATATACAAATAAATACTGACTGAGCCCCGCGGTGTTACCCACGATACAAGAGTAACCGCGGGTTACGCTGCGGGTTGAAGCTACTCTAAAAAAGTAGCCTCAGATACTCCTTATATCATCGGCTCCCTGCCAGTATAAGTCCCGTCAAAATTAGTTCAACCGTTCGAGAACAAACAGACAGACAGTCAAAAATTTTTTAAATTGCTTTTGTAATGTTAGTATCGAATAAACTTTCATATGCATCAAGTAAACGCTGTTAATTTGAAATTACTAACAGACACTTCAATTTTATTTATTTGTAAAGATAACATTCCAAAATTGGTGCAATGATTGGTCTGGCATAATACTGATTCGATGAGTGTCTCACATCTGGATCTAGAATTTATATGCGATCATTCGAATGCGAAGCATTCCAAACAAACGCAGTTGAGTGCAGTAATAACAAACAACACTTCGTACAAACTGTGCAGGCGGCATGCCTCTTCCGCACTTTCCACCACAACGCGCCCTCCCCAAGCTTGAAGTTGGATCGGCCCCTTTATACCGGCCCGGATATATCGATTTAGTACAAGATATTCCGTCATAATAATAATGATCATCTGAGCCGTGGCCATCCAAGGCTAAACATGTTCGTAATGTACTCATCATAAGTATAATGTAGTTTTTTTCCTAATTTCAAGTTACGACTTACGAGCGCGTTCCGGAGGCCATTAATTTGTCTTTACTCTATATGAGTAAATATAATTGGAATGTCTGTTTGTAATATCTAAATAACCGCTTTTTAATAAATTCATATGTATGTATACACGGTACAGGTACCAAAACAATATTTTTTTTAATTTTGTCTGTCTGTCTGTCTGTTTGTTTGTTCCGGATAATCTCTGGACAAGCTGGACCGATTTTGACGGGACTTTCACTGTCAGATAGCTGATGATTTAAGAAAACTTCGGCTACTTACTTACTTAACTTTCATTTTAGACGATCTTCGCCCCGCGTTTTTGTAAAGGTACAACAACAAACCTGGGTAATACCGCGGGGCGGAGCCAGTCTAGTATACGACATTATGCATACAGAGGTCCATCTGTATCCGTCGGAGTACGATTGGCACGTTTAGAAGCATACAAGAGTCACAGCCTACTCCCATCTATTTATCCTTGACAGATTGCGAACTGACGCGAGTCTACAACCAGTTCGAATTGCTCCGGTTCATTGTCAGCACTGCCAGGCATAGCCACGCCACTCTTGCTGTAGCTGACCAATGAATGTTGCCACTTACTTACATATGCAAAATGAAAACGAGTCAATTCTATATTAGCTTATTAAAGATACATTAATTACCTACTACATATATTTAGTTTGATTTCATGATAATTACAGCTAAAACGAATCTGGCAACGGTTGACTTGTTGACATTTACAGAAAGCGCACAAAGTGTAAATACCTTAATAAGTATTCTCAGAAGAGCTAGATGCTAAATGTACCTCGAATACGTACATGTGTAAGCATACAATATAAATACAGTAAAATGAAGTCTCTAATTTTTTGTAAGGTGTGATTCACTAGAGAAGAATCCGTGGAAGAGCCAAGGAACCGACATAGCGCTCGCCATTAGCAAGCTAAACGTCAATGGCGGACCATTCGCGTCAGAGATCTACCGTAATTACATGGTTTTCAATTGCATGCAAGCTTTGATTATAATCAACTATAGATATAATCAAATAAACAAACGCACATACGTTTCAAGAGTGTTACAATAAACGGATCTGTACTAACTCCGACAGACGCTATTTTACACAATTCCTTTTGCAACATGATCGTAGCGAACTAATTCCGGGTGTGTGTGTCGTCGCGTCTCGCGGTGTTGTTCTGGCGGAGCGCGAGGGTTCGACGCCGCCGGCGCCGGCGCTGGCAGCTCGTCAGCGGGCAGCGCGGTACGTCACAGGTGCCAATGCCAACAGTAGGGATGCCGTGGGCGATGGCCGCAGTTCCGCAAATCAACTCGCCACTGACGGCGACCTTCAGCTGCCCGCTTCTGGCATTTGCCATTACGTGACGAGATTGTTATTACATTACGATTGTATTATTATAAACATACATAGGTCGTTTTAAATAAAACAAAACAAATCTATTGCAAAGCACCGAACAATGAGAGGTAATAATAAACGCAATGTAAGTACTAAGCATTAACCAGCTTTCAGTGTAGTTATTTCGCATTCAGATTTATTCACTGGTGTCAATGGTCACATTTAATTTTTCAAAACAATGAAAAGTTTAATAGACTATTTAAGTAAGTGAACGATGCGATTAGAACATAAATGAATAAAAAACGCGTTCAGCTTAGAAGCTAGGTAGTTAAAAAACTTAAACTTTGACCCGTACTGTTGAACCGTATGTACAATGTGATAAACCAACACCGACATATTATAAAGTCACTTACACAACCACATATCGCCTAACGCCACGACATGTTTTGGTTTAGGTATGGTCTTTAAAGTCTGTTCCAGATTCTTGACCTTTTTCCATAACGGTTGTTACATCACATTTAAAAGTAGTAAGTCCCAGTACTTGCTGGACATACATATTATGCGCTATGTTCAAGTCTATATACGGTGTCTTTATTCACTTTGGCAATTTTTATCACAATTGTCAACAAGTTGTCCCTTATGAAGTCAGGATTTGTATCTGTCGTGACGGGTGGGTTGCGACAAAATATGCACTTGTTAAAGAAAATTTATAAAATCCTTGGATTATGTATAATCTATGGATAAAACAACATAATTGACCACTGTAGTTCAAATTTTAGAAGGTAGTAGAGCCACGCTGATCAGTACGAATGGACTGTCTAGACCGATGTAATACCGTAATACCCCTCACAGAAGACTCACCTAAAATGACAGGATTTGTGCTATCGTGTTTCGTTGGTGAATGTGAAACCTGAAACCCGATGATGCAGAAACCCCGCAATAGGCCACCATAGTGTGAGTCACCACGCTGCATAGTTGCGTTGTCTACATTTGCAATGAGTATGGTGACCACTCTCGGATTCTGCTCATGCTTTACATCAGGCAGAGCATAGTAACTTTGACTGGTTCATACATAAAAAGAAAACAAACTATCCCAGTTTTGGCCAGTCTGGATCCATCTTCTGTCTGACATTTTTTTCAAATCGTCGATCCATCGTGTCGCAGGGCGGCCAACTCTACGTTTGCCTAATCACAATAGTAGTTGGTGGGCTCACATTTATGGGTTACAGAGATTTACTTTGTCAGATTCATCCTTTTATGTTTCCACTACTTTCCCTTCTCATCTCTTTTCATTTTGACCAAATGTGCCCTTGAGGACAATACCGTAATGTATGGGGTAGGAGACATGAGTGGAACCAAATTGTAATCGGTAAAATACAGGCGCATGAGATTGAGCTGTTGAGCCGCTAATCATTGGCACTTGGGTAAAAATGACTATGAATAGAGGAGTGCACGCTTTCTGGCCTCGCCGTTGATTGTACAAGTATACATGTGCTCGTAATACAAAGGGCTAATTCGGTACTGTCACTTTAAGTGGGACTATGGTGCGTATTGGAGCACAACAACACCAAGTCGCACGGGTCGCACGGATGGACAGACGTAGTCGGTCCCGACCGCCTCTTATATCGGCCTCCGCGAGGTGCAAAACAGTCAAGTACACATAAATTTAACAAAAACAAATGAAATGCTCGGCAACATTCCAAACGAGTGTTGATATATATATATATTTAAATATATACAATATGATGAGTATTGATGAGACGGGCGAACCGACTACGAGCAACACGATTCCACCATCCAATCTCACTCTATGACAAACTACGTCTGAGATACCAATTAGCTACTTTTGGAAGATACTCTGACAAATATTACCAAAAAAACGAACAAGTGCTGGTTTGATTTGAACATCCAGATTTACATGAACACTACACCCCTCCCCATCCCTTTTTGAATATTTTAGATATCCGTAGTCAAATGGCTGTCAAAATTTGTAGTTTCTTCATGTCCGTCCCGTATGTCCACCACTATATCACACAGACTATTATGTGTAAAAAAAACCCGTAATTTCACATGGATATATAAAAATAAAATAAAATTTTAAAAAGCTCTAGTATTTCGATTTTATTTTAATGTAAATCAACCTCAAGATGTGTGGCGAAGTTGTAAATACTTTTGATTAAAGTATTCGTTTGCGAGTTACGAATCCTTAAAACTCTGATTTTCTTTTAGTGTTGTGTATCAAACGTTTATGTTATAAAATAACAAAACGCCCACACGCGCTGTTGTCTGGGTTTTTGCTTATGTATTAATACAAAAATAAGTTGGGATAGCAGACAAGTTCAATTCTGCCGTTTTAATAAACTTTTCCACTTGGGACACATACTTGGGATGGTACTAATTGACGTGACTTCGGTTCTTTACTTTAATTACATCATCAGCCTATTGCAGTCCACTTCTAGAGGCATCTCCTTAGTTCTCGTAAAATGTAGCAGTTTTGGTCCAGAAAAAATATAGACCCTTTGGGAAAATAATGTTGGACAGGCAGACAGACAGACAGACAACTAAGTAATCCTCTAGGGGTTCCTTCTGTCGTTTTGAGGTACGAGACGATAGTTGTGACTTGGTGAAGATCGCGGAAAGCTCTTGTTTGCGGCCAGCATACGACCGGTTTTCCAAATCTATGTCCAGCTGTAGACGTCTTCCGGCTGGGGTGATGATAATATTTAGGTACTAATGGTAGGTATGGTTCTGATTATCATTAAGTCAGTACTTATTTAAGTGAAATGCTGACTGCACGATTGGTCTAGTGGTTCAAGCGATCTCCACGCTACTGAACTGTGCCAAGTGTTGTGGGTTCAAATCCAACATGGGATAACACTTTGTGTGATCCACAAATAGTTTTTTTGAGTCTGGGTTGTAAAGACCCCGCGACAAAGGATGTATGTTCCTAATGCGGGAGATAAATTCTAATATAACCTGAGCATTGATGTGCTTATCGATGCAGTTGAAAAATTTTGGTTCTCTTGGGACGACTGACACTGAAAATTCAAATTCAAAATAATTTATTCAATTAAGACACCAAATGACATTAATGAACGTTAAAAAACAATAATACAGTACATCATAATTGCTATTTTTTTGCAAGTAAATATTTTTTTCTGTGAACATTTGTGCAGAAACAACACGAGAGAGAACCTCGTCGAACACTTTAGACACGATGACACGATATCAATAACCTAGACGAGTGATACTTCGCAGAAGTCAAGTAACATTCAAACCCACACGTTTGTCCTTACCCTCAATAAAAATACGTACAGAAGGAAATTATCGCAACGCAAGGTTAATGACTACTAAACTAACTGGAGAAAGAGGTAAACATGGCAAGTAGGTAAACATGATAGTACTGGAACCAGTTTAAATCACCATTAATTGTGCAGCACCAAGGCTTAGTAAATTTTTGCATATATGTGTGTGAACGCATGTTACGACTACACTACACAGCAGAACATGGCTGGCGTATGTGTGTGTTATAACACATGACCTCAATGTGTCGCGAAGTCCCTGTTGCGTACGAGTCCTCAAGCAGAGACCTCAGATTGGTAAACATAAGGATGTCTCCCTGCCGAACAGTGCGACTTGGTGACATAGCATACTTTGAGATAAACTAATATTTAGCAGACTGCTAGAAGCTGATAGATTGATTAACCGCAAATAAGTGAGCGTTATATGAATTCAATCAAAAACAGGCACGCAAAGTTATTAACCTTTCAACTACAAAATATGTAAGTAGGTAATTAATAATCGGGCGATTGCATCAGTAGTATTATATTTATTGTTTACTAGGTGACTCGACGAACTACATACCGCCATATTTGTCTTTAGTAAATATTATTCAAATTTCTGTAAAACTTTTCCAGTTATCTTAAAAAATTCCAATTTTGTGCAGTCGATAGGAAGTTATGCGCGTATACATACATTTCGAAGATTATTTTTATTTATCTATAACTAGCTGTGCCCGCTACTTCGTAAACGTGACCTTTTGGATTTTCAAGTTATTTTTAATATATCTCCGTTGAAACCTTCCCTAGACTACGACGAACATTTCAAAACCAAAATCAGCTAAATCGATCAAGCCGTTTTTGAGTTTTAGCGAGACAAACGAACAGCAATTGATTTCAATATACATATAAGAAGATAAATAGATTGTACACACATTTCGGTAAGTATAGAACAACATAAAACTAATTGAATGTAGTACCGATTATACCCATTGATACCAGCTTGGTGTAACTGTTTCAACTAATTTGAAATATTCAAACTGATATCACGTATAGGCGTGACTACCATTTATCGGATTGATGTGTGTGCACTGCTCGCTCGCCGCGATGGTGTCTGTTGCTGTTTCACAACTGAACAGTAATGTTTGCTTCTGGTGTTTTCATACGAACAGCAGAAGGAGGCCCCTCAAAGCATTTACCGAGCAATATATCCGCGAGGTCGACCAATGTGGACGCACGATACGTACTCGACGTATGTTACAGCGAGTGATCTCCTAATCTCTTCTCAAGTCGGAACTGCGATAAGGTGTGCGGGTGCCAGTTGTCATCAGATAACACCTGTATGTTCGAGGGCTACTGTTCCGGCATTGCTCACACAATCATACATGCGTACATGTCCATATCTATACACACAGGCGTAAACAGATGAGATATACGCATGTAAACCAAGTCAAACTACTCTGTGGTCAATTGAGATGACACCCACATTGTGATTTAACTCTATTTGTGTCCGTTTACAGTACGTGCGGCTGTCCCGGTGACGCGGACGCTTTACACACCGCTCATTTGCTTGGGCGGCAACTGTCTGTCCGTTAGCAATTTGACCACTGCCTCCCGTCAACATAACAGTTGGACCAGTCTCGGTTTTTTTGAAACCCTTACAGATTACAATGACACCAGGCTTGCTGCAATCGAAACCTAAACTTTCTGCCATAATTTATAGTATATAATATGTAGCTTGGATTTGAGTTCTGACTAAAAATATCAGTATAAAAAGTGGTCTATTGGTATCGTGTTAGCATCGAAGCTACAATCCCCGATCCACTTTTAGTTGTCAAAGTGATAGTTTTAGCCACTGATCCATTTAAAGATCATTCTAAGATTTTAAAATCTGGTTGAAATTCCTTGGATGCTGACATTGACATGAGCGGGGAAAGACAAAACATAACCATAAGGCACCAGCAGTGCATACAACATGTGTGGTGTGATGGGTTTTGTGGCAGCATGCGTATGACGGCGATGCTCACCGCTCGTGCGCCAGCTGCGAGGAGCGCGCGTAGGTGACGGGCATGGCGAGGCGTGCGAGTCCGCGCGGCGCTCCCGACACAATGCCAATGTCACGCGACGTCTATTTCTGTGCCAAAGCACGTGGCGCGCCGCCCGCCGCGCCACCCGCCACCACCGGCTCTTACTTCCGCACGCCGCAGCCCACCGCGACACTGAATACTCCGTTCTCACACGACGAACTTCGCACAAGGCTCTCTCCACTACTTTTTTTTTACTACTTCGTAGGTCATTCCTTCCATCGCTGCCATTTACTCATCAACTTACTACAGCCGTCCACCTCCCTCCGGGAACACCTCTGGTACATATCTAATATTTGTTGCTACAAGACGAAAAACATGAGCGAGAGCCAGATCCGTGGCGAGCGCCATTGGCGCGAACTTTGACACGTACACGGAGCGTACGAGAGGCTCAATGCGTGAGTGTTTGCGTGTCAGTGTGTCAGTAATCAGTAATGAGTTATGACACTGTGCAAGTGATATGTAATGCGACACCAAACCATATCGTGTCATCTCATGTAGTCACTGTTCGTCACGATGTTGCTCATGTCATGTTTGTTAATTAATAATTATACATTAAGTTTTACACTTTGTCGTTCCATCACAATGTAATAAAGTAGGTTGACGAAAAGTAACGAGATTAAATATGTATTTCACTAATGTAGTCTTCAGATTTGGCTTAAACGTCAGGCAAATCTAAAGTAGATATAATATATACTGCTTGAAACAGCGTGTGGTAGACGGCTCAATGGTGTAACCGCATTCCCAATATCCAAGCCGAAGAGCGCTAACTTTCCTAAAATCACTTCAACTTTGGATTACTTCTTATAAATTTTGTATATAGCCTGAGAATAATGCATTTAGATATGTACTGGCTTACAATTAAATATACCATCTGTTATATTCATCAGACTTTAATAGCAATAATAAATTAATACTCGAAATAATAGAGATAAGCCTCTACTTACAAAGAAAGTTCCGGCTTACTATACCACGCTGACCAAATGAGTTGGTACAGAGCTTCGATAAAGTATTTGTCTGTTATCCCATTTTATATTATAATATCAATATTTAACTCCCAAGTACCTATACGGGAAACTTTTAACAATCGTCCGTCCAGTCCGAAAAAATATACATTCAAGTTGGTGATTTATTGTGTATGTAAAATAGTATCGTGCGGAAACAGTGTAATCGCTAGGTCCTTGACAAGTTCAAGGTCATGCGAGTACGTGCACTTTGGCACAGAACACGGTACACGATGACACGAGTGGGCGGTGCGGCGAGTGGCGACGCGCTCGCGTCTCTTGCTCCGCCGCCCGCCGCGCCGCTTCGTCAGTGCGCGCTGGCACTGGCTGTGCCTAATGTTAGCAATCGCACGCACGCCCATCATCAGCCAATTCGGATTACTCCGGATAACAGTTTAAACTTAACACAACTATCAGTAAACGCGCTCGAGTAAGAGTGGTTCATTTGAATCCATCTATTCATATTGATTAAGTACCTAAATCTATACATACATAGTTCTGAAGTATCTATTGGCTTTTTATCACTAACCCCGTTTATAATTGATGATGTTTTCATTTTCGTCGATCTGGTGGTAACGCAAGTGATCAAGTAATGGCTGTGTATACGCGGTACGAAGTGTAGAAAACAGTTGCACTAACCACAGATTAAGCTTTAATCTTGGCCCTTAATCATTAAGGGCCAATCAGTCATAGTGTCTTTTACATCTTAGTAGTCTTTTACAATTTAGTTTTACTGGTAAACTACGGTACGGTAAGCACAACAACGAGGAATTGGGTGTGGCGCCCTGCTAGGTAAAATAGTGTGTAGTTGGGGAAGTGTAGGAGAACTCACGCGTGTCGCTGGTTGCGCCGCTCATCATCCGCATCGTCCAGAGGCTCGGAGGACGCGGCGTTGTCTCCGTCGAACTGCACATGGCGCGGATCGTCGCGCGCGCTGGTTGCGCTCACACCCGAAGCAGATCCCGACAACGCACCCGATATCTAGTTACAAGCCGACACGTCAATACTGCTTACAAACAACATCTCATCGCGCTTAGCCAAGCTCTCTTACATCTAATGCATCCGCAGCGGCCATCTATACACGTGGGTAGCACTCCGTGTAAAAAATCGGAGTGCATCGAAGGACCTACCTGTCACCCACATTAGTTGTTTTCTCTACTAAACAATTCAATTTTGTTGATAGAGCATTGCGCGTGTCGAATAAGGTTGTCTGGCGGTGTACCAATGCCGTACTGGCACAGACCCCGATTGCTCAAACCTGTCCTTGAGAATAAGGCTCGTATCGATCGAGAGTACAGGTGTAGTAGTGTTGTATCGGTAGCGCAGTCTCACCTGCGGCTCGGAGCCCGCCGCGCTGGGGAGCTGCGTGGCTGGGGACACTGCCGAGCTGCCCGATATCACGCCGCCGCCATCTGAACACACAACATGCGTAAGTACCTATCGGGATCCATGTGGCGGTAAGCGATGTCCCCACTGAGCTAGGACATCTATCAGAGGTATGTGCTCCCTACCTAGGGTCTGTGAGTAGGGAGGCGGCGCGGCATCGTCGCGGCGCGGCTCCGCGGCTGTGTTAGCCGGGAAGCGCGCCGGCGTGTCGCCCCACACGACGCGCTCCATCTCCTCGTCCAACTGCAGCTCATCCTCGCCCGCCGCCTGCGGTACAATAACACCATTAAACACCTAGGTATGGCACCATTTAACAAATCAATAAATGACGACTACCCATATAGACAGACCGGGCACAGGTGTTCCTATGTCTGTGGTCGTGCATACAAACAGTTCAAATATATTTGCTATGTGACTGACGTGACTGTGCAGTTGCTGTAGGTATCGATTACCTATTCTGTGACGCTTAAAGCATTTTCAGTCATACTCGTATTTGCCATATATTTATGAACCGGACATCAGCACATAGCATGTCAGCGCTCGACCATACCGAATGGCTCAGAAAGCACGGGTACCACCAAAGAAGTATTGAATTTAAAGAATTATTTCACTGTTAGGTAGCTCAGTATTCAAGGAAGGCTATTGGCTCTATATCATCACGGTACGGTAAAAATGAGCGGATTTTCGAAAAAGTAATATTGCAAAATTGAGGGAAAATTATTCCTTTAAGGGTATCCTAGAACGTAAATAGTTACAGTTAAAAACATTATTTGTAAGAATTATTCCCCTTTAAAAGTTATAAAAAAATATTGGCATAAGTACTGTCACTAGAAGTGAAAACTTATAAGTCAGAATGTTATTTGTAAAATTAATTAATGTGTAAAAAAAGAAAATTAGTAGAACTCGGTGGCTTCGGGACTGTTGACAATGTGGATTGCTCGTCACTGCAACCGGTTGAGAGCGTCAAACAGTTTAGGCATGTATGTATATCTGGGAGGGGTCCGGGTGTGTGTGACCCTATGGTTTTAGTCGGTTCGATTCCGACACACCGCCCCGCCGCAAACCCCGGTAGAGCGATGCCCAAGGGACTTTTCAAACGTACAAAAAACGGCATGTTTATATAAATATATGTTATATGTAGGTACATTCATAGGCAGGCGCGAGCATCTACTAGCACTGTTCGCACGTTACGCGCTGCACCTCGTTTCTCTAGTGCGCTGCGCAAGGCGTGCCATTCTACTTATATTACGCATTAATTAAGACTGAGGTCACTCGCGTACTATTTATTTATCTGGTTTTCTGACTCCAGCACCTACTTCGTTATGTTCGTCACCTTTATTGATCTGTGTGTGGAATTGCAACTAGGTATACAAGTTACTGTATTTATATTCCCGTCTCTTAATCCTCCGAACCTTTTCCCATACTGATCGGCTCAGTCTACTACCGTACGTCTGAATTATGATTTTTTTAAACGGCGTGGCTCCGATGCTGTCCTCTACAACCCAAATACTAAGCGATATCAAAGTCCTATAGAGAAACTATTGGCAAACTTTTTAGAGCAACAACTACTCCTAATGATTACCATAGATGTTCACATGGCAACTGGGTGCGATGCCTTAACGTAATGGCTTAGCAGACGACGGGCGTCTCTAGCGATGCGGCGCAGCGACACGTGTTTTGTGTAAAGCTGTTCAGTTGCAACTCGGCGAGTGGCCTAACCGTGCTCATTTACATAATAACTTGTCCAGTACAAAGCACAAGACAAACGATGACGAATTGTTATCTGTAGAGAATTATGTTAATGCATCTCCTTCCGAGCGTAGCAAACGTCAAGTGACGGTGCGGCGCGGTGCCTGCTACATCGCTGCAGGAGATTGTTAAATACTGCGCCTGAATAATCATTTATTTGTGTCGTTCACGGTCTTTAACAAGGTCCTAGTGGTCGATCACGGCCGGCAATCGTTCCAGATCCACACCATCAGGAACTTATGTTGAGCGGCTGGTTTAAAGGCAGACAGAAAGCATCAGAAATAGATCAAGACAGAATGGTGACGAAATTACTTTGCCATATAAACCCTGGCAACAAACCAGGAAGCCACGCCCCAAATCGCACACGACTAGTAAAGTGTCACACTTTCTTGTTTATTTATCGAAGAATGGAATCATAGGAAAACTGAAATGCTACTTAATATTTAAGATATCACAATTAAGTATATAAAGTAAATTCAAAAACTAAAAACCACCTACTTAAAAAAATATTATAAGCTTTTAGAACAGCGATCCGATCCGAATAATATTACAAATTTTTTTTCAAAATGAATAATATTAATCGATTATGAAATAACATACACGTAATTTAGATACATCACGGATGTTTTTGAAATCTGCTAATAAAGCCTTTTTATTTAATAGGATCCTGGTAACTTCAAAATTTATACTTATAGTATATGTGTAGTATTTAAGTTTAATTTAGGTTAGTTTTATTTATTTCATTCGATTATTCGAAACGTTAAACTGTGCATCGTGCAACATGGCAGTTTGGGTAGAATCTGTGGAAAGTACATGTAAATGACGGCGCTGTGATTATTTGTTAACGACGTGATTATTACGTCTTAGTTTAATCATAGCTTGCTTTGATAATTGTGATTTAGTTTTAGTCTAAGCAGCAGCTCTAAGAAAGATTTGTTGAAAAGTTTTCATTTTATTTCGATTCAAATGCCGAATGCTCTTTTTTAGTACAGGATTACTGTATTTCAAACGATATAATTATTTAAAGAGAAGAATGAGAATCTGCTTGCATTAGGGTTTCAGTTACAGTTTTCAGTGACATCGGTACAAAGGTAGACGATTTCGGAAGTATAGAGTATAGTATTATATCATAGCAGAATATCTGTGATGAAGGTGGGATTAAACTACCCGTTCTACACGGGCTGTTTATTTTAGATGTTTAGATTTATTTCTTATTTTATTTGATTATTTATTTGAAGCGAATTTATCGTTGATTGTGGCTGTTGAAACACTTTTTTAATCATTATCTTTACCAATTTGTGATAGTTGCGACTCGAATTATAATTATCACTTTTTTTTTACTTTTGTGATATCTATCCGCTGAAATACTTCGACGGCTTCGGCTGCAGTGCAAAATCGTCCTCTTCAAACACCTATTACGTGGATTGTTGCCTCGTGAGATGATCGTAGCTATGTTTCCATGATTCGTCAGTTGTAAGAATGTAGGATACGTTTTGCGAAGTTCCTCTTCGAACTTTTCTAATATAAATTTGCACCAATCAGCACGATGGCATTTTTGCTCATCGCTGAGAGAATGAGGTATCCATCGGAAAGCAAGCTTCCTAACTTTAAGGTGTTCATGCAAGATGGTGGAAACTGCCTGTCATCCAATGTTTAGTTCAGCCTGTATCTCTCGATGTGTAATATGTCTATTCTGTCTCAATACCCACTCTACCCTGATGACGTTTTCATGAGTTACTGCAGTTGGAAATAGGCCGGGTCTGGGGTCGTTTACCGTATAAGTTCTCTTGACCACGTTTTAATTCACGAAACCAATAAGTAATTGTTACTAACGCAGGAGAAGACTAACCAAAAGCATTTGTAAATTTTCTTGAGATGCCTTGAAGTTCAACCCTCGTACAAAATCATAGAAAGTCACCTTTGTTGCCCTAGTTACTACCAATCTTACTACCAGTTGTAATACCGTTAATTTTGATTATCCTTCCTACTACTCCAGTATTGAGTTGTTAGAAGGGGAAAAATAAATAACCCGTGTTGCTACTGTAAATGACTACTTAAAAAAAGCTTTTTTTATTTCTAAACTAATTTATATTTTCTTTATAAATTGAAAATAAAACAAATTATTCTAAAATAAAAAAAGAAAAATCATCAAAATCGGTTCATAAACGACGAAGTTAGGCCCGAACACACATAAAAAAAAAAATCAAATATATACATATATACGGTCGAATTGAGAAACCTCCTCCTTTTTTTGAAGTCGGTTAAAAAAGGAAATCAGCGCAATTTCTCAAGGGCGTAACCCACTGAGATTTCTGCATTTAACAACTGCATCTGAATATGTCGGATACTGTCGTCATTTACAATATCGCGACTTCTTTTGTTAAATTGCTGTGCAATAATTTTGACAAGACTGTCATCATTTTTTATAGCATTAAGAAGGCGCAATAACATTTTATTGTTCTTATTTATGATTTTATTTAACTTGGCATGATAGCCCTCAAGAACATTATTTGTTCTGTGTCTCTTATCTATACATCTATACAAATAAATAAAATTGGAATGTCTGTTTGTAATATTAAAATAACTGCTTTTTCCTAAATACATATGTATGTATACACGATACATATGCCAAAAATGTAGTTGAAAAATTTTTTGTCTGTCTGTTTGTTCCAGGTAATCTCTGAAACGAATCTTTTAACGTGACTTTCACTGGCAGGTAGCTTTTAACGTGACTTTCACTGGCAGGTAGCTGATGATCCAGGGAGTAACTTAAGCTACTTTTTTTAGACTAACTTTGTCCCGCGGCGTTACTTGCGGTACAACAATAACCGCGGGTAAAACCGCGGGGTTCAGTTAGTAATTATATATAAAGATAATCTTTAAACATATAAAAATTCACAAAGGAGGTTTATGTTGACATTATCCGTCAATCCAAAATAGTTTCATGAAAGAAGAGGTTGTATTTATTTTGTGGCTAACAATTTTCGGAACAACCTAGGTCTAAGTCTATCTGACTTCTTTTGTACGAAGGGTTATTTTAAAAAAATTGGTGAAATAATTAAGACATTTTTTAACTTAAATCCATTGGCATTTATCTAAAGGGAGTTTACACAAACAAAAACAAAAAAATACTAGATAGAGTTAGAGGGAATCGAACAAGTGGTAGTGATCGTGCCGTTGCGATTGGTTAAGATTTCAGTGCGTTCACTCAAACACAAGTAAACTCACACTGGGCCCTCTGAACTCTATCTCTTGCAATGAATTGTGAACGTTCCAATTGTTTCATTTGACATTTGAAGGGAAACCCCTTCGTTGAGTTGAGTCATTCCGCCATTTTACATTATGTAGGTATGTAGTTATTCCCTTCGTCGGCAAGCGTATCGGCAGTCGACCTCAAACTAGCCGTACTGAGTCAAGGAAAGCACCCGTATAGCTATTAGATATTTTTGTAGACACATTTGCTGTTTGCTATCATAACTATAGTCATATCTTCCACTGATAGGTTTTGAAAAATCACCTATGTTATCTTTTTGTGCCTAAAACCTGTTCTTCTTTCTACTGATGTCTTTATTCGATTTAACTAACGTTAGAAACCGAAATTGGAATGGTGCTCGTTTAAACTATAATTAATTCTTATGGCCAAAATAGAAACACGCTAACAGAATCAGTTAAACGAGTTTAGTATTTTTAGCAACACGTTATCAATTGAACGAAATTATTTTTATTTGAGCTCGGCAAAAGGCAACGTATCGTCAGATCATTGACGATTAACTAATTGTCCATTTCATCTTTATTAAAAAGACAACTGGCGAATTAGGGATGTATCCTCATTCAGCGTCGCGTGGGGTTTCACAAACATGAGATCACCTACCTAGAACTTTTATAACAACCTAAAAACTAATAGTTTCGACGTACAGACGTGAGCGCCGCAAAGTATAATTCAACACGCGTATTCGTTAAATGACTCTTTCCACACCACCTTGAGGTAGAGTAAGCAAAGCACGCCGTTATTCACCCACACTAATACATGCATCTTTTCAAACGGTTTCATTTGACTTACCCTGTTTGTTTATTTATTTGTCTGAGTCAAATCTTGTAATTGAAATTTGACCCCCTTACGCTGACACGACATCGACAGAACGTTTCATAAAACACCGAAACCGACTGTGGTATAAGCTCTACCATCAGCACTGGATGACTTCGACCCACAAACAGTTCATTAACTGTGATACAGTTCAAAAGGCAAAGGGTAGAAAAGCAGCCAAGTTGTTAACATTGTTCAATATTCTCGTGCACAGGGATGATGGACAGACATGCAATCTTGCAATTGAGGAACTCACACGAGTTAAACAATATGTTTTACTTTATACCATCATAGTGCAGTGATTTTATCACTTCTTCAATTATGCAAATGATAAAAGGTCAGAGACGTTTCATCTACCCTTTAACAAAGTTGAACTGTGTCTCACTTTGAGTAGCTATGCGATCACTTTTTAAAATAAATTAAAATACACGTCAGGTAAATCAGAGGTATGTAATACCTTTTAATAAGTGATCGCGTTAATTCCCGTAAAAATAATTGTTAATATCATGTCATGGAACGCGAAAGTTAAAAAGTTAGCAAATGGTTACATTTTTCTTAATGTGTATAAAACCAGCGCAAACCGTAATTCAAAGGAGATATTTAAAAATATTAATAATAATAGTATATGCACAGTATGTGTACCTATGTGTTGCGTGCTTTATCTGTTTCCCGGAGGGGTAGGCAGAGACTCATCATCTTCTTAGCCTTTATTATTCCTAAGATTTGGAGTCGGCTACTAGTTCAACCGGTTTTACCTGAATATTAGTTTTTTACACGGAGCGACTGGCATCGGATCTCCGCAACCCTGAGGGTGAACTGAATTCGAAGTTTGAACTAGTTGTCAGTATATTTGAGGGCGCTTCCCAATAACGATTGCCATAGATGTTCATTACAACCGGAACCGACGGCTTAACGTGCTCTCCGAGGCACGGGCGGGAAACACCGCCATCTTCCGTACTCCGAGCTGCTATTAAGAATTTCTTGTAAGAAAAACCCAACAGCAGTCCGACCCGGGAATCGAACCCGAGACCTCTTGACCAACAGTCGCTTACGCTAACCACTAGACCAACGAGGCAGAGACTACGGATGATGTTTAAGTGCCTCGTTAGTTGGTGGCTGGTGTCGACGGATGCGGCGCGCTCATTGTAAGGGTCTCGGCCCTTTAATTAATAGCCGACCCCTAATATTCTTGGGATCAATAAAGGCTAGGAAGATGATGCTCTTTCTTTCTTCAATGCGACATTTTATTTTGGTAAAACAGTCAAAATTATTACCGTTACCAAAACCGGAGCCAAATTAATTATTTTATACTACCAAGGTCACAAACAAGTGTTACAACATCATCAACAGGCTCTTCTCATAAAGAAGGCTTTGGCAAGTACCACGCTTGACGAACTGATTGTTTCTTTTCGTTTTGCAGTCCTCTAACTAGAAATATCACCTGTATAATTTATCTATCTATAAATATAAAATTGAATCGCGGAAATGTTTGTGCGCGCATAAACTTTGATCGGCTCCTCCAGAATAAAAAAAAAGAAATTATGTGTTCGTTTTTATAAGGACAAGTTTTGTGTACAAGAAAATTTAAAAGATAACGGGAAACTCATTTGTTTTTTGTTTGCGACTGTATTACTGCACTGCCTATGGAAAGCCGAGACAAATATGTATATGGCAGTACAAAGTTCGTCGGGTCAGCTAGTATAATCATATTATTTTCTACTTTTAACTTTTTTTGGGGTCTTAAATTCTATGAAAATGGAACGATCTCCTTCAAATGTTTATTTCTGTAATAATTTTTTTTTACTTTAGTTCTAGATAAAAATAAAATAAATAAAAATAGTTTATTGACACATAATATTAACATATTAAACAAGTACTGATACTGAAACCCAAACTCCCAACTGAAACCCAATCTAGGCCAAAGGCCTAGTTTGGGTTTCAGTTGGGAGTCTGCTGTTGAATGTGTGTGTGTGTGTGAGTGTGTGTGTGTATTTGTGTATGTGTGTGTGTTTGTGTGTGTGTTAGAGAGAGAGCGTATGTGTTTGTGTGTGTGTGTGTATTGATATCTAAAATATAAACAGATTTTCGTAATCAAGTTGTTTAGTCAAACAGTAACCTTCACCTTTACCTCACGTCTACTTCATGTAACTTTACTAAGTTTTTTTACTTAAAGCATTGTATAACTTAGCACTCATACTGTGGATTTGTCTTCTCGCAAAGGTGATTCTACAAGTAACATTAGGGCAAACAGATTATAAGCTGCGTTTCCTAGGGTTTGAGCGGGGCACATCCATTACTTTGAGGACCGCTCTTTGTGCCCTCTCACATATAAATGAGATGCTTTTTAGCTACACCACCCCAGACCGGGATGCAATATGTATTACAGACTGACAAAGAGATAGATATACTAATATTAGTTTACTATGGGGTAGTGTACCTTTTAGTGATAAGCCGTGGGATAAGCCACGTACTCCCAGCTTTTGTATTTTTTTGAGTAGAATAGGCACAGGTACCATGTCGAATACTTTGAGAGATCTAGGAAGATACATAAGCATCTATTTTTTGCATCTAAGTTGTCTACAGCGGTATTAATCAAATCTGCAACTGCATCCTCCTTGGATAAACCTGGCCGAAAACCATATTGGTTCTATTATACAATTTTTTCAAAAAATGTTTTAGGTGCTAGATGTAAAATTTTCTCCCAAATCTAGATAAGGCTTAGATAAGGCCATAAGGACCGAAGTAGGACGATAATTATTTAGGCATATACTGTCGCTTTTCTTAAAAATAGGGTGTAAAATAGCTTTTTTGAAAGCCTTAGAAAAAGTGCCGCTATTTATGACTAGATTACATTTGTGAGCTATTATAGGCGTTAGTAACTGGCAATTTTATCGGAGGACCTGTGAAGGAATATTCCCATCCCGTAGCGCAGTCAGAACGAAGTTCTAAGATAAACGTTTCTATATTGTTTGTTACTTCTTGGATCACAATTGAACCAGAAGGACTGTCCATCTTTTAGTTATTTTGGTAATATTGGCAGACTTTTGGATGTCCTTAGCTAAGTTTTAGTCTATATCTTTAAAGAAGGTGTAAACATGGTTAGTCGACGTTACTGGGTTCTCTGATAATTATAAAAGTTCTTGAGCGTTTTTTTTGTTTTATGAATCTATGCTATGTCTCTTATAGCTTTCCACAAGCCTTTGGGTCATAACTGGCATTTTGAATTCGGGACTTATTAAAAGCATGTTTCAGTTTACGAATCAGGTTTATACAAAAATTTCGATAGCGTGTATATGTAAACTTGAACGTCACATTATCAGGTAATTTCTTGGATTTGGAGTGGAGTCTGTCGCGGTTTCTAATGCATCTTGGAAGACCCGGTAACATCCATGGTTTTAAATCTTGTTTGCTCCTGGAGATTACAAATGTCGTGGTGTGTTTAGCGACTATGTTTGAGAATAGTTTGACAAGTATATTAGTAGCAACGTTTGTATCGGTAACTGATAAAATGCCAGAGAAGTTGGTGTTTTTTAAGTCGTATTGATACTATCATTATACATTTATGTTCTACTGATGAGCTTTTGATTGTAGCGAATGTTTTTATAAGACATAAAGCTATGAGCATATGGTCGGTTATATGAGATTTCATAATTAATGTCGAGGATAAAATATATGTTTTTATAAAAAGTGGTCAACACACGAGTTTGCTCTTGTAGATTAAGAGTGCGAGGGAAACAGATCATTTCATGTCTGGACCATGGACCATTTCATATCTAACGCTTAATGCTAAAGAGACCATGAAATGGTCTGTTAGATATTGCTCGCGAAATGGATCAATTGAGGTCGTGCCTATGTCGATATTTAGGTCGGTAGGATTTTTTATATTTGCATATACTTATTAAATATCTCTTTGGTAGATGATGAGGTGGATCGGGATATAGTTACCACACTGATACTGTAGTTTATTTAAAAAATGAGACAGTACCAATCCTGGAATTTTGGTTCATTTACTTTACTCTTTAGGTGTAGTTTAATATAGATAATTACGCCTTCATTTTGGTTTTGTTTTAGAGTAGTGCAATAAAACGTATAATCTTTGAGAATGGGTAAATACTTTTTTATTTTCTGGGGTACAATTACGTCAAAATTGATATTTATTTCGGATATTAACCGGCGTAGTTGGTAATTTTTTATTTATGCTTCTAATATTTAAATTGAATATCGTAATGCTTCTTTCATCTATATATATATATATATAAATAAAATAGGAAGGTGACTGACTGACATAACCAAAGATCAACGCACAGCCCAAACCACTGAACCTAGAATCCTGAAACATTCATGTAGGTTCTTTATATAAAGTAAGTGAGCACTAAGAAAGGAATTTTTGAAATTCCACCCCTAAGGCGGTAAATCAGGGGATGAAAGTTTGTATGAAACCTTTTATTCCTTTGATGAATTAGACTAAAATTTTGAAAAAAATATAGTGGTGTTAAAGTAATGAAATTCGTATTTTAGTATTTCTCAAAATATCGCCCCGAAAATAGGGAATAAAACTTTTTATTCCGTGGGGGAACGGGTGTGTCTTGTCCCTCCAATAAAAAGGGAGGATCCTCCGACCAGGTGAGGTGATCTTGGCGGGCCATTGCCCAACGGTTTGATGTTAGGATGTTGTATATATTATTATCGGCGCGAGAACTTCATTTGCGCGATGCAGGATTAAAGTAATGAAATCCGTATTCTAATTTTTTCAAATTCCCCCTAAGGAATATTAGGAGATGAAAGTTTGTATGAAACTTTATATTTCTGTGATGGATATGTTTCTAATTTTGTAAATATATTGGGGTTAAAGTAATGAAATATTAGTAGAAAATTAGTTTTTTCTAAATTCCCCCTCCTAACTGGGTAAATTAGAGGATGAAAGTTTGTGTGAAACTTTTTATTCCTTCGATGCATTTGCTTCACATTTAAAATAAAAATATAGTGGGGTTAAAGTAAGGAAATACGTATTTTAGTATTTTTTCCAAATTCCTTCCCCGCTTAGGACGTAAATAGGGGATGAAAGTTTGTACAAAAGTTTTTATTCCTTTGATGAATTTGCTTCAAATTTTGTAAAGCTATAGTAGTGAATTGAATTTTTCAAAATTTACTGAAGCGTAAAATAGGGATTAAAAGATTCCATGACGTTAACTTGGTTAGGAAGTTATACACATAATATTTAGACATATTCTCGTGCTTGATAAGAATAATATAATACGTTTATTAGTTTTCGGTATATGTTTTTGGATATATGCAACAGTTACTGCCTGTTATTCGAGTCCTATCCGTCCGACCGATGTGACATTGTAGCAATATTTTTTTAGTGTTCCTATTTAAACTTTACTTTGAAGCAATAAAAAGTCATAAAATTTTGGGGATCTTTAGGGACTTTTGTGTTATATGTATTTTTTAAATATTTGTACAATTTTTAAAATCTTTAAATGAAGAAAAATAAAATGTTCCTCATCGCAAAGTTAAATCGATCAGAAAAATTTACATCTGTCAAAAAGATCAAGCTAACTTGTACAGGGTATAGTACAATATCACCCAATCCATTTCTGAGACAGTGACACTGATATAAAAAATTAGGAAAACGATATTTATAAGTAAGAAATATTTCTTATAGAAATTTAGTAAATTTAATTATTATCCAGATCTCTACGGTGGGTGGGTCTTAAAGACGAAGATCCACCTCTAAACACAAAATGCAAGTAATACTCTACCTAATGCCAAGATCATAAGGTTGTAGTTAAATATTATATTCATTAAATCCCTTGGACGAATTAGAAAAGACTTTGTTAACTGTGTATAATACTATTAATCGTTTATGTGTGCGTTCGGCGACAAAAGATAATTTACAAAATTACGTCGAAGGCATTTCTATTTGTTCGGTGATCATACACCATATAGGGTTGCCATTTTATTGAGTTGTGATGAAAAGTTACTACAAACATCGACTAAATATATAACATGTTGTTGCCGTTGCAATCTCCGTCAAATCCATCTTCAACCGTGCCTGAGCATTCGCAAGCAGAAACCGACTTTAATTTCCTATGTAAATACGGCTAGACATAAGCGCCTTCGCTCGGAAGTGTCACGTAAACCGTGTCTGGATTTGGAGGAGAAAATTATGGGATTGCTTCATAACTTTAAACGCGATTTAGATGCTAGACTAAGCGAGATAAGTGATAAACAAAACACGTTAATCCCAAAAAAAAAAAATATTTTTTCTGTGGAACCCTGTATTATCAGTAACTATGAGGTTATTTTTATTTCATCAAATATGTGCAGTCTTTATATCTAAATTTAAATGAATAAACCATAATATATACAACAGACTAACGTTTCTTTAGACGTCTCATATTCTTCAATCTGTCAAAAATGTCATACGCTAGCTCCTCAATTAAAAGGACTAAACGTGAGATGATAATCTTCAAAATATAGAATCTATAGGCCTCCGGTATCCTCACTCACTCGGTGAAACATTTATTAATTATTATTATTATTCGTATCAGTGGCACTTGAGGATATTATTAAATGACAGTATACTTAGATCATTACAGAATGTACATGATGTACGTATTTTATGTAGGTAAATAGTTCGATCATTACATTGTATTTAACATTTTCCTCAAAACTTCATTGACAGCGGGCGTCACGTCACGTCGCGTCACGTCGCAGGCTCGGGTTTGTAACATCATCCGTAGTGTTAGGTTTTTGCACAAGCTTTTTGTTAGAAGCCAATTATTACAAATATCCTATTCAAAGAATCCACTGGAGAAATAATTGCAAATTGAGATTATTTGAATAATGGAAAAAATATATCCATGTAAAAACGTTAATCATCATTGCAATATGATGAGACTCTTAACGAGGCGACCGCGTCGGGGTTGACAAAGCTGGTGTGAACCACGTTGACACCCGGGTTCAGCGGGGCCAACTGGACCAGCAGAGCCGGGCTCGCGGGCTGCACGTGCCCAGCCTACATTGCTTTTTACTAAACGTTCATTCGTGTTATAATATTAGCGAAGGAACGCTCGAACGATCGTTTCTACCAACGCGAACATCACTACTGAGGCAGCTGCACTGACTACTATAGCTAATACCACAGTGACAGTGTGCCCGCCCCCAGTCAAACAATCAACAAGCTTTTGGCGGGCAAATATATAACTTAGTTAGTTTAATATTTAAAAAAAAAACTTAGGAAAACATGGCACGCATTTACATCTTCCACGCTGCTACCGCTACCGTTGTCTCATTAATCTTACAAAACAATTATTGGATAGGAATTTAATTGCGTATAAACATGAGACCACTGAAACTCTAACGACATGCCGTCGTGTAGCCGTCGATGTACTCTTACTTCTATTTCAATTAACACCTCCCTAACGTAAACGAGGTGTTTGTGATTTAAGGGAGCTTCAACAAATATCCTGCCTCGTAAGCCGACCTAGGTACAGGGGACAAAATTTAAACAATAGAAGCGGAGAACACGGCCATGTTGCTTTGGCCTATCACTGACGACGGACGTAGTTGTAAGGTTTTATTAAAGGTAAGTACAGAAGTTGTGAGAACTAGAAGTATGAGTTAACTTAAAGCGTAGTAATTAGTGGCTTAAATTAATTGAATAAACAACAGTTAATTGTTAAGCTAACAAATTAAATCCGTTAATTGTTTTTGTGTGTTAGGTAAAAGTGTATTTAAGCAGAAAGGCAAAGGCTCCTTAAAATGTTTAAGCTTTCAGCTTACCTACTACATCCTCAGATTACAAAAGATAGCCAAATGAACAACACCAAAGTGAAATTACCAAAGCGAATACAAATCAGAAAATGAATATTGTTTTCACGTCACGAGTCACGGTTGATTCTTGATTTTATGTTAAAAATGCCGTCTTGCGTTTTTAAACATAGTAGAAGTTGCTCCCAAAAAGAAAAAAAAAGAAGATGGAATATCCTTTCAAAGTTAAATATAGATTATTCATTTTATAGTTAATTATAAAAGGTGGTGCAGGAACACAAAACTTCAAACGTAGTTTGTCTTTGATACAAGTTTTTGCAGATTTTTTCTCCTTTCAGCTGGGGAAATTACTTGTTAGTCGAGGTATTAGTGAACTTCTAGGCTATATTTAAGTAATTGGTTTCCCGCCCCGGCTTCACAAGGGCTCTTTATGGAAATTGGAAAATATAAAATAGACTACGTTACCCCGAGAAGATGTGCATTATGCTTAATTTTTTCCGACGACTTATGTACGAAAACCTTCCTCAAGAATCAGTCTATTTATTGGTAAAAACTGCATCAAAATTCGTGCAGTAGCTTTTGAGTTTGTCGCGAACAGACATACAAACAGACGCGGCGGAGGACCTTGTTTTATAATGTAGAGAAGTGTGACTGAAGTGTTGCCACTGTTTATAACACTGTCCCTGGAAATTGCATTAAAATAGGTACTATGCGGGAGTAAATCTGTCTGTTTCTTATAAATTACCATTAGATTGCACATACTTTAATACTACAAAAGTACATGACTAAAAAAATTGAGTTAATTATGTCTCACTCTTTACTTTATTATTTAGACTATGGATTTACCTACAAATTATTTACCCACATTTCTTGGCTAACGAACTCCTGACAACACTCTCTCAGTACGTCTCTGTGGACCCTTTGGCGGGCTTTTGAACGTACTAGGCGCGAATTTCCAAGCTTATTTTTATTAATTTTATTTATGCTGTTTTAATTAATAGAATTTCGTTGGAAGTCTTTCAATATTAAAAATAATAATAATGCCGGACAGGAACAGCAAAGACCCGCCCGGGGGAACGGAAAAAAGAAAAATTCCAAACCAAAATCCCGGCACTGCAGCTGTCGATGAAGACTTCTACAAAGTGTATATAAAACCTGGCTATAAGAGACTGTTTCTGGAGAAATCGGTGAGTGGAGACTTTAATGTTTTTATAGAAAGTACCTAGGATAATGAGAAAATTGAAAACAACAATCCTATCGTTACCACTAATTTCTTCAAAAATGATATCAAGGGCATGACCAATGTTAGGAGGATCAACGCAAGTTAAATCTGTTAGTTTACCTTTTCCCAGTCAATAGATATATTATATTATAGATATATATCATATTATTAAAATACGTACGGTGCGAAGCAGAATTTAAAGACATAAAACACAAGAAGACTTAGAACAAATATAATATAGATATTAACAATTTGTGAATAATTCAACAAGTTGTTGTTCTAAGTCATCTTGTGTTTTATTGCTTCGCACCGTACGTATTTTAATAATATAATATATATCTATAATATAATAGATCTATATATATATATATATATATATATATATATATATATATATATAAGTTAATAATAAAAATAAAACGACGACACAAACTCGGTCCGCAGGTACATAAGAGATAACTCAGAACTTTAAGAAAGATATTAATCATATTTTAACAAGTGGTAAATAGTTATAAAATCATATTATTTATAATTATATGATTAATTATGATTTTTGCAGCTTGCCAACAGATGTTCTTACACGACGAATGAATTTCTATTATAAGGCATACTAGCCGACCCACGCAACCTCGTTTGCGCCTTATATTGCCCGTAGCGTGAAAATTTCCCCCGTTTTTGAAACATTCTTCATTGTTGCTCTGCTCCTATTAGTAGTAGCGTGATGATATATACCCTATAGCCTTCCTCGATAAAAGGACTATCCAACACCGAAAGAATTTTTCAAATCGGACCAGCGGTTCCTGAGATTAGTGTGTTCAAACAAACAAACAAACTCTTCAGCTTTATATATTAGTATAGATTATAAAAAAAGTGCAAAGTAGAGGTTGCTAAGATTTTGATATGTATGTAACAGTTATTGAAATTTAAATAATAATATTTAAATTAATATTGTGATATTTCTATGGTACATATTTAAAATAAACTTTGCAAAAAAAAAATTATAGAGGCACCAAAACATTTTAAATAAAAAAAAGTTTTTTCTTTTTTTGTAATCTGAGACTGCTTCAATGGAAAAGAAAACAATGTTAAGTAGGCATTGTTAAATTACAGTTGAGAAACACATGCACACACACTTAAAAATCTGAAATAATCTATACTAATATATAAAGCTGAAGAGTTTGTTTGTTTGTTTGTTTGTTTGTTTGAACACGCTAATCTCAGGAACCGCTGGTCCGATTTGAAAAATTCTTTCAGTGTTTGATAGCCCATTTATCGAGGAAGGCTATAGGGTATATATCATCACGCTACTACTAATAGGAGCGGAGCAACGATGAAGAATGTTTCAAAAACGGGGGAAATTTTCACGCTACGGGCAATATAAGGCACAAACGAGGTTGCGTGGGTCGGCTAGTGTAAATATATATGTATTACAGAATGTTGGATTTTGAATCCAACTGAAATCGAGAGAACAGTAGCTCACAGGAAAGAGTTACCCTTGACTTTACGTACTACTGTACGACCGTGCTCGAAACAGCATTTCTAATTTACGTGTTGTATGTGTGATGTATGTGCTAGTAGACTTTCCACATTCAACATGAAAACGCTTTAAATTTACAGGTTCAATACTGATTAAAAGTTGCACTGAACATTTAAAATGGTTGTATATTTGCATATCGCAGAAAGTCCCAGCAATGCGCGTTGCACTCTAATTGTTTTCAATTTAAAGATCAAGTGTCTTGTTTATTGTCGATACGCAGTGCCACAGAATACCTAATAGTTGGCAGTGTTCAGTCCGCGACAGTCGCCGCCGCACTAAACACCGGATTTCTAAATGAATAGAATGAGGGATCAAAGTTGACCTATCGCGCTGAACTTTTTTTTTGCTTACTCATTATTGTATTTTTTCTTGTCTGGAGGAAAAGTTACATTTCCAAAACTGTTAAGCGCGGCGGTAGAGGGCGAAAATTATAATAGTCCTTGACATTTCATGCCTTGGGATCATTATGACATATTATTCTGCCGCTTTGGTGTCCAGGAAGCTTAGAAACTTTCGTGAAACGTGCTAAATGTATGGATGGTGGAATAAACTTCACATTTCTTGAATATTGCGTTTATACGTATGAAATCTATTAGGTATAATGAAAGTTGAATTCACGCTCACTGGTTCATAATCATCATCAACAACCCATAATGTCCCACTGCTGAGCTGGGGACTCCGCTTAGGATAGGGTTAGGGCCATAGTGGAGACGGAGGTGCTCACCGAAGTTTATCGACGGGTGGCTGTATTCCGGGCGGAGTATGGCATTCGCCCTCCGCCTGAACAAGTACGCGAGTGGCGTGAGTCCGCCCGTCGAGGCACGATGGCTAGTTTGTCGTTCCGGCTGGAGACTCCACGCGCTAACTTTGCCGCCGTGGAGGCTCTCCAGCCGGTTATCCTCGAGCGGGGGCGACGTACGCGTGTGCCGTACTTCGACTAAATTGAGAATCTTTACCAGCTGACGATGCCCGCTTCAGTGCGGGCAAGCGCTGGGAGGGGTCCAGATGTGTTAATAACAGCAGTTCCCGGATTCCTCCCGTCTCAGGCGAAGGGGGTTATAACACGTAAAAACAAAGGGTTAGGGCCATCCATCCCTGGCAAACCAACGTTGTGGCAACATAATCTTGCCGTTGGATGTTTTTAAGCCTGTTATCCTATGATAACAACCGGGACTGACTGCTTAACGTGACCTCCAAATCACGGAGACGCTCATGGTATCATGCCACCAGTGGTCGCCCATCCAGGTACCCACCACGCCGTCATTGTTTACCCTCGTTGATTGTTTCCAATCACCGAGTGCAACGGGGCTATGACCGCCTCGTTCACTGGTTAGAGTTTAGAATTTTCTTGTCACTTGCCACTTTCAGTATATTAGTTATTATAATTTTATTAGTTTACAGTTTTCTTTTGGTAGTCCTCATTGTTTATACACTGTTGCCATTCTTACTTCTATTGCTTTTCCAATAGAAGTCAAGGTATCTAGATTCGACCGTGTGAATTTTTTTTTACTCTTGGGAATTTTTTTTTACCACTTAGAAAATTGTATAAATCACGAAAAAATGGTAGTCCGTTGGAGCAAAGTATGCCGAGTCTGGAGGATGACGTATGGTTTCTACCTGTAGTTCCTGTAGATTTACAACGGTATCTCGTGCAATGTGAGGTTTGATGGTGTAATTTGTTTATCGTAAAGAAATCACTTTTGACACATGTCACAATTCGACCCACCGTTTTTTCATTTCTACCGATTCAACACAACAACGATCAGTCGTATCATGAGAAACCATTTTTCATATTTTTTATCTTATCGATTTCATGCAAATGAGTCAATATTGTTGGTAAGGTAACGTTAACCATGTTCCTAGCTAGTTTGACTCAGATCGTCTTCCAGCATCTCCTTCCAATTCAGCGTTATTCACCTGTAAGCCCGGTCTTCCACGTGGTTTGTTCTTCTTCCACTACGACATCGTTTAAACCAAAAGCACACGGTTCATTTGCCGTTTAATCGTTAAAACCACCAAAATGTTCATTAGCAGTCTCCTTTCCAAACGCAGCATTGATTTTGCGTAACGTTTCTGTCGCATTACTTCTGTGTTTTGTGTTTTTGGCTATATATTTTTTTGTTTAAAATACGAATTTCTTCCGAAAAAATCGCCACCCCTACGTTACGACAAATCTGTGCAAACGAAATCGACGATTTGTCTGATAGAAATTAGAACTGCCAACGATCAAGGATATTCTGAAACGATTTCTCATAGACACGTCCGAAAAATCTGCTCCAATCGCTCTGCACAGATAAATTGTTATGATTTGTTATTGCTTGTTGTTGCTTGCTCTGTCCGGTACACATGTTACGGCAACGTTCACGGTACACATGTCGTTCCAACTTCATATCGAATATTTTGTATATTTCAATGGTTTCAAAACGCTTTATGCGGGTCTGGGTGTCAGAATCTCCTTAAACAGTTACCTGTTCGTGATGTTAAACAAATATTTAAACTGTATATTTATGTATAAACAAATCAACAAATAGACGGATTAAAAATATGGAGTGTCAACATCCCTATTTATCCTGTGGTTGTCATAAAAGGCAACTAAGGGAGCAATCTACGCAAGAACGAACACTACATAATGACACAAAATATTCATATGTCTTACTTAGTGCCAAAACATACTCTATACTTAGTTGTTGACTTAATCAAACATTTAGGAACCTTGGCCATGAATGTGACACGCATGCGTCACCTGAACGCGACCGGTTCCTGCTTAAGCAGCGGCGGCGGCGCGCGGCGGCGTGCGGTATTGCTCGCACACCATCGCGCTCACATTCATCCTAAACCTATTCAAGTTTCATCTACTACCTATCTATTTGTTTACCTCATACATATTGTATTTAAGAACAAAATAAACTTTACTAGTGCGATTATGGGTAATTCTCAAGAAATCCTTGACGCCGAAACGCATACATAACCGGGTAATACCTAATAAATAAATAAATAAATATTTCGGACATCTAGCACACAACGCCATCTAGTCCCAAGCTAAGCAGAGCTTGTGTTATGGGTACTAGACAACTGATACGAATACATATATACTTTTTTTTTTGTAAATACATACATGCTATACATAGAAAACACCCAAACTCCGAAACAAATATTTGTAGATCACACAAACATTTGGTTCGACCCGGGAATCGAACCCGAGACCTCATGATCAGCAGTCGCACACATAACGAAGTTCAATCCCGCGCGGGACACGTTTTGTCCCGCTTCTTTGGGGATAACTGGCTGGACGCCCAAAGTGAAGTTAGTTAGTTAGCCGTAGTGATGTATCGTCAATAAAATATACAGGCAATAAAAAAAAGTTAAACCTTAACATTACAAATAGAAAATGGCACTAGTTCTTTCACCAATTAGGAATGATGTTGCAGAAAAACAAGAATATTACGAATGACCTTTTTTTTGGCCACTCTTATTCATATGCCGTATTTCTGATTAGATGCGATATGTTAGTATGTTTTTTTACTTTGTCCCGCTTTCGAAGAAATATTCCCGCTTTTTATCACTAAAAGGTCTCAATATTCCGATTTGATTTAAAAAAAATGCATCTTTGATTATGGTCACTATGGATAATATTAAATTTGTGTGTTTTTCTTTGTGGATAGGAGTAACAGAATCCTTTGCTATAACAGCTCAAATAAGGGAAGTGCGATAGATGTTGTGCATGGTGGCAGCAGTGGACAAAGGCGGCGAGCAAGAGCGACGCCCGCGGCCTCAGACGCAACTGAGAGATTGAGTTAAGCCTCTATCGGGCGACACGCGCCGCGAGTACATGGCCACAATTTACACATTCGCAAATTCGCGGTGAGAATACCAAATGGTGTTTACACACTAGAGAGCAGCACGTGCCATAGCGAGGCCGCATGCGCCGGCGCGGAGAGCGGGGAGCGAGAGACAGCCTCTCACGCCTGGACACCTCCATCGTAGCCATTGCAGGCTCTCTCAGCTTTCGGCTTACCACGTGCTGAGTGCTGTGTGCTGCGCGCCGTAGAAGGAGTGTTCGATACACGCAATGTTCTCTCCAAGTGATTGTTCAGACACGGCGGAATCCGCTCGTATGCGAACCGCGCGGTTCCAATCCGCGAGAATTGAAAAGTGTTCAGACACGCGCGGTAAGTGTGAGGAGTGGGGTAGGGTGACAACCGCTTCATTTCAACTTTACCTTTGCCTTTTTTTCAAGCGAAACCTCCCTTTCGCCAAAAATATCCACTAACTCCTTGCCTAGCCAAGCACCGTTTTTGAAATTTTATTAAAATAACCGCTTTTTAATAAATGCATATGTATGTATACACGGTACAGGTACCAAAAAATCATTTTTTGAAATGTCTGTCTGTCTGATTGTTCGGGGTAATCTCGGAACGGCTGGATCGATTTTGACGGGACTTCCAAAAGTCAAGTTTACCCGCGCCTATATATGTTCCACATCAAAAAAATCTGGCAACGCTGTTCACGACACTCATGTTTTATATCAGCGAGCGAACTGCGCAGTTGTGTCCTGTCATTAACGGTGATGCCACCACCTCTGTATGCATCTCCTGCATAGTTAATGAGCAGATTAGGCATGCATTAGCGCTGGCATATTGTTAGTGCGCACTAAGTATACTATACAAGTAAAATTTTAACAAAAAAAAACGACTTCAAGGTTTGACTCGATTTCTCTTGGACGCCATCGTCAGATCTTAGTGTCCTCATCATGGTACCACCGTTGGGATAACTCCTTTCCATTAAAAAAGAATCATCAAAATCGGTTCATAAACAACGAAGTTATCCACGAAAACACATAAAAAAAAAAAAAAATCGGTCGAATTGAGAAACCCCCCTCCCTAACGAACAGCAAATCATTTTCTTGTATAGGGGGTTCAGATCAAAACTTCCCACATTACCTAACGTCTCTTCCGACAGAGTAAGCCTAAATAATTTTTAACAATAAAGATTGACTTAAATATTTAAAATCTGATACTAAAAAGGCCGGCAACGCACTGGTGACGCCTCTGGTGTTGCGGGTGTCCATGGGCGGCGGTAATCGCTTACCATCAGGCGATACGTCCGCTCGTTTGCCCGCTACCTACGTAATATATTAATATCTACCTAAATACTGTATACACAAATAAATAAAATGGAGTGTCTGTTTGCAATATTAAAATAACCGCTTTTTACTAAATGCATATTCAAATAACAATTTTCGTCCTTCTGTATGCTTGTCTGTTTGTTCCGGCTAATCTATGGACCGTCTGGGCCGGATTCGATGGGACTTTTATTGGCAGATATCTAATGATATAAGAAGTAACTTAGGCTATTTTTTTTAGACTTTCTTCAATCCGTGTCGTTACCTGCCGTTGATGTTATATCGCGGGTAACACCGCGGGGCTCAGCTAGTTTTACAATATAAGCGTAACGTGCTCGCGTCGGTGTATAATATTGCATCTGAAAGTGGTGACTTAGGGGCCTAATACAGTACCAGAGAAAATATGAGAAAACACAGAAAAACACGTTACTCTATTCAAATATTTTTAAAATAGGTGTAAGAATATAAGTCAAATAAACTGCTGTCATAGGTGAAGGTAGGTATAAGGGTAGTTTAATCTACAATAGTGCATAGGACCTATACATGGAGGCCGAAAGACCGCGTCCCGCTAAATTCTAGTTTAGAGATTTGTAAGGAGCTGAATGTTAGTCGACAAAATTCCGTGACAGTTTCGAAGGTGCATAAGAATAAGAAGTTAGAACGTGAACGTAGGCATAATAAGCTAGTTTAATGTATACTCGTCTCTCTATATGTGTCAACAAAATAAGAAGAATAAGAGGCTACAATGGGCGAAAGAACATAAAGATTGGATATAGATCAATGGTTGAAATTTTTACTAAGAGTTATCTATACAAATAAATAAAATTGGAGTGTCTGTTTGTAATATTAAAATAACAGCTTTTGAATCAATGCATATGTATGTATACACGATACATATACCAAAAATGTAGTTAAAAAATTTTTTGTCTGTCTGTCTGTCTGTCTGTCTGTCTGTCTGTTTGTTCCGGGTAATCTCTGGAACGGCTGGACGGATTTTAACGGGACTTTCACTGGCAGGTAGCTGATGATCCGGGGAGTAACTTAGGCTACTTTTTTTAGACTAACTTTGTCCCGCGGCGTTACTCGCGGTACAAAAATAACCGCGGGTAACACTGCGGGGTTCAACTAGTATATTTATATAAATACTAGCTGACCCCGGCAAACGTCGTTTTGCCATAAAAAAAATTTAAGGATGGGTCACCCTTACCATTTACGGGGATGAAAAATAGATGTTGGCCGATTCTCAGACCTACTCAATATGCTCACAAAATTTCATGAGAATCGGTCAAGCCGTTTCGGAGGAGTATGGGAACGAAAACTGTGACACGAGAATTTTCTATACATATATAAGCGAAATACCACACACTGATTAATCACCAAATAACACCTACAAACTCAAAATTTGCCTGGAAGTTTCCTTATAGGGTCTAGACATCCGCTAAGAATGGATTTTACGAAACTTCACTCCTAAGGGGGTTGGAAGTTTGTATGAAAGTCCTATTTTTTTAAAGTAAGAGATTTGAAATTTAAAATGTATGCTCTGTTTTGGTGTGGAGGTGTACTAATAATGTTAATTTAGAAATTAACCCCCTTTTGGGATTAAAACGGGGGATGGCAGTTCGTATAAAAGTTCAATGTTATTGAAGTTAAAGTAATTATGACAGAAGGATTTTAAATGCTATTAAAGTATAAGAATTATTAATTAATATATATACACTAGTTCCGTGGTGATAAATAATGACATTAGTCGATCGTTATATATAGTAATAATACACCAAACTCATTGCGACAACGCAGTATGGCGACGCACACTATGGCGGCATATTGAGATGCTTCTGCATCATTTGGGCCTTCTGTCTGGCACTCACCAACGAAACACGATAGCACAAATGGTCTCATTTTAGGTTAGCCTTCTGTGCGAGGATAGTACCACACCGATGAAATCAAAGTGGCTCTACTACCTTGAACGTTGAACGGTAGTAGAACTGGAGATCTTGTTAGTATCGAGGGATTTCTTCATAAAGAGTAGTCCTTCAGGTTAACGAATAATAATCATAAGAGCCATAACAACGTTAGTCTGCTTATGTTTCCACGAGCGACTATTTCAACTAATCGATAATATTCATATGCAAACGAGTCTTCAAAAATATTCGACCCGCAGTCTTAGCGGAATATGAGAACGTGTCTATGCAAATGTTCTATGCTTCGCGTCGTTGCACTAATGAACCATGGAGGAGAACCTTGACATTACTGCGCCGTATACATACTTTGTACACTTTGACAACTATGTGAATGATTGCTTTACTGTATTTGTGCAGCACTTATGGTGGACGAAAGTAGTTGATGGCGATGAATCTAGAACATATCCTGCGTGGCGAAGACGCGGCTGCAGAACGTATTTGTGGGATACATCTTAGACATTCAAATCTAATTACGTGAAGCAAAAACTTTGTATCCCATTTTAAGAAAAGTAAACGAGCAGAGAAGTACCTATGTAATTTGGTAATGTAAAGTTTATATGGACGAGCAGAAAGCTAAAAAACAATCAAAAAAAGAAAAACTAAACGAATTTGGTAAAACGTAAAAGTAAAAGGGGTGCAAAGTTCATGCTTCACACATTAATATAATTATAGTATATCATATTGTTGAGAAATAGGCCAGATGCTGCTTCACCGCGACAGCGACGTGACACTGCGCTGGCAAACTTAGGAGTCGTCTAAGTCAAAATTAGGTAATACCAACTCAAGTTATTAAAACGAATATAAGTTTGTCACGTGTTAACGTTTGGCTGGCCAACTGACACGAGTATGTTCTTAGATCTAAGGAGCTAACTGACTGTAAGTATGATCAGCTCGAAAGGGCTTGGAAGAAGATACTAGTATACAATGAGACAAAAGTACTCAAGAAAAGTGAGATCGAACGAGATGGGAGTGTAAAAGGAAAACTCCTTTACATCTCACTTCGGGCACGTCCTGCAGTCGACAGCGAGGCGCTGAGAGCACGTGACGCCCGTCGCGACGGTCGCCTTGTCGTATGCGGAACAGAACGCGCCCCTCTATCTTATCCGCCGGTACGATTGTGAGCCGATAAATTTTGCGTAAACAACGCCATATCTCTAAATACCATTCCTTAAGAGAATGTAAGCACCTTGCGCGAGATAAAGCGATATCCGTGGTGGACGAGTAGCCGCAGAAGGAGGCGATTTGAATATTACAGAATGTGCACAGCCGTCAACGTTGATGTTCACATGGAAGAATTCCATTTCTGACTGACACATTCACGGCTCGGACTTTTTTGAGCGACTTATGTAAAACGATATTATTATTCATATCCCGACACACCCAACAGTTTACTGTCGAGCCTACGAAACTATTTAGAAACAATAAACGCAACATTTTTGCTCAAATATAACAATATACTATATATACGCACCCTATGCGACCACGTTACGCTTATATTATAAAACGCATCTGTTATGTTATGACTTGTAATTAATTTTCTTGTTCACACATTTACACGCAGCTGACAGTTACCATCGGCTTTAGAATGCTTCTCTACACTTCGCGTACTCAGAAGAAGAAGAGGAATCTTCGCGTCAACTTTAATGTATTCAGAGATATGTATAATAGCCACTTTAGCACTGTCTAGAAGGAAGTTGCAATAAAACTTCACAATTAATGGAGACAGTTTCACCCGAATGCAATGTTACGTAAAATGAGCGTGTGCAACTTCTAGTTATCAACACCAACAACGAGCACCACAATTCATTCTTGCGTTTTCTAGAATTTTGTCACTCCACTCCGCCAGATCCGCTCATGGTAGAAATATTTTCCTCTACAACGAATACCTAACGTGCAATGACTCCGTCAAATGGCCATGAGATGATTATACTCCAAGAATGTATTGTGATAAGCAAATGTACCGCTGCAACATGATAGGGGCTAGATTACGTAACACAAATAATTAAAATTTGCAACATTTGGCCATCACGTACACACTGTGTATACAGTAAATTAAATATAAAACATTAATAATGCCTTCTGCATTTGTCCCTTGGGCTTAAATCGTTCATTGTTGCGTTTCTCCGCCATCTCGTGATCACCAGACATGCTCTAAACTAAACGGTTTATGTTAATTTCGGAATGATTTTAGCTTTTTATTTTATGGAAAGTAATCGTTTTATGTACATAGTGTGAAGTGAAATATATTTATCCCATACACCCAGAGTTTTTCCTGTTATCGAACCAAACAGCTTGACAGCCTTCTTTCTGCAGTCATTATCACAGAAATTTTGCTCTTGCCTTACGTTTGGGTTAAATAAGACACTTGAATAATTCAATATTCTTCCCAACGAACCCCTATTTTTTTTATATTTAGTAAATTCGGAGCAGGTATTCTATAAAATTAAGACATTTGCGATGTTGACTTTATAGCGTAAAAGGTAGATGCGATAATTAATGAATTTGTTAGGTGTTTCTTGCAATTAACGAAAGACCGAAATTCGCAAAAGTTCGGATACGAATCGAATTGTGGGCAGTAAGATATCTTCGAGCCTGTTCCTTATCTTTATTCGGTAGTACGATATACAGGACTTTTTAAAACTTCGCCAAGCATTGAAAAGCGCAAGCGGTGCCAGGCCGCCAGAATGTGATGTAGGTAACGTCAGGCAGTACCGTGGCGTACGCCGGTCTCTGTGAGCGTTCGGTGTAATTAGCATCGCTAGCAAAACTGGCAACGCGCGACCCCGGCCGTCGCGCTTCACAGCTGTTAAGGGCTACGCGACCGCGAGAGCGCCTGCACCGCGCCGACCACGACACCACACCAATCAGGTGGAACGTGACTCTCCGCGCAGCTTCCCTCACTCGACACAGTTGCTATTCTCTAACTCCGCATCTTGTCAATCGTGTAAGTGGATGACTGTATCACACATTACTCGTATAATATTTAAAAAACATACTGCAGTCCACTAACTACTCCCTTGCTTTCAGGCCGCAACTACTCACGTGTTATCAGAAACGAGGTGCTATTGCCGAAGGAATACACTTGATAAAGTATACAAATCACAAGTTGCGGACATAAACTGCGTCCCTCTAAGTACATAATTTCATAATGAAACATACGTGCAATGCAAAATACATGTTATGAAGGACATACGGACGGGGAGATGTTTAGCCGTTCAATAGAGAACCTCTTACGAGAGACACGAGCACCGATGCCAAACAGGCCATAATAACTTCCTCCGATCTTAACAATATTCAAGTCTATCATTACTAAATTCCAGTGTGCTATGTACACATTCGCATATAAAATACAGATAAATACTGATAGTAGCTCCTGGTCCAGAGGGATTCTATATCAATAGGAGCAGTGCGCTCGCGAGTGTACCGCGCTGACTGCTGGTATGGAGCCACAGAACAAGCCTCCTAGTGAGATCAAACGTTTTGATATTTATTACAATCAAATAGGTTTGAGTTTGATTTGAACTACCTTTGAGGCAAAGAACTTGTAAACTAAAGGGAATTCTAGAAATCTATACATTTGCCGCGGGAGTGGATTCTATTTTTTTTATGAAAGATACACATGAAAAAGATACAAAGCTGAAGTATTCCGTGACGGGCACAATAGAGAATAGTACTGACCTGCGGGGCGAAGCCCAGGAATGATAGTTTCCTCTTGCCCGAGCTCATCGCACCTCTTGTGTGACTGTGTTACGGTTCAAACGCATGCGCGTCCAGTGGGCAATTGCGAGACGCGCGCACGCGATCGTCTTCAGCGTGGACGGCAGAGCGACTGTGCGCTTTTGCGCGCGCGCGCTCGACGCTCAGCAGTGGACAGTGGAGGTGGCGGGCGCCGCCCCGCGCGCCCTCGCCCCGACCGCCGCAACACTCACCTGCAACAAACTGCGTCACTTCACGAGCTGTCACTCATGCCGTGCTCCTGCTTCTATGCTCGCATCTCCACTTGCTCCTGAAGAACTAGCCACTACAAATAACAATATCGTAGAGTCACGAGTGACTCCACGCCAGTCATACAATACCTACAAGGGTACACAGAAAGCCCTTTAAATAGGTAATTAGCAGTTAATATTGACTATCGTGTCTTCAATGTGGAGGTGAGTTCTTAAAACAGGGATTAATTTTGCTTTAAAACGCGTTCAGAATAACAGAACGTGGTATGTTAATATTTGAACAAGGTCAAGAAAAACAATACCTAAATATGTTTAGTGCAGTCAGATAATATCAATCAGCACAGGTACATAAATCATATTATCGCTGCTGATATTGTAAAGTTAAGCTCACCTTGATATCTGCGTGACAATTTGTAGGAAACATTCGTGGCCCTAGTATTTTTCCAGTAACGACCGACGAAATTTTTTCGACGACATTCGTCATGAGACTAGTGCTTATACACAGGCACTATTATTTTCATTCATTTGAACATTTACTAACAGGTACGTTAGGTGTAAACACAAGTTAGAACCGATCCAAGAGAACAATCATCAAACGGCAAGACGAAACACTGAGACCCGGCGGGATGCGCGTGCACCGTGAGCTCGACACGCCGGGAGGCGGCGACTGCGCGGGACCCCTCCTCCTGTGTACCGGCGTACTGGGTTCAAACCTGTCCATAGCGTGTGCGGTAAGCGGTAATGACCGTCTGCGTCGGTATTACAATCACATAGCTGTTCCATGAATGTATCGTAGTACATAGGTTAACTGTGTGTCGTGTGTAGGGAGTAGGGGCATCTATAAATGAATTCACGTTGAGGCCGCGCTAAGTGCATTCGTGCGGAGCGTGGGCTGGGCGTGCCAGCGTCGCCGCGCCGGGCGGGGCTCGCTGCTTGTGTTGTTAGGCACACACACAAGGATTGCCACTCTCTCGTGTCAATATGCACATAGTGACAGTTAGTTGCCTCTCACCATGTGTCACTGTCACTGTGTTCTAAGTGGCACGAGTCTATGACACCACTCATTTACTTGTATGGGTGCTATCCACTTCCTATTTACCTTAATTACCTACTAGCTGAGCCCCGCGCCGCGGTACTACTGTACTGTCTACTGTCTAAGGTAAGCGAGCGCAGGTGAGTAAACAATGAAACATCCGTTTAATGTGTGAGCTCATTTAATACTGAAGTCATGAAGTGCGACACGAGGCCGCAGGCCGCTCATTCGTTTTGTTTACAATATCATATGTCTAATGTTTATAATACACAACATTTCCTCCCACAACGCTTTTAAGCTCTGGAAAATGTCATTAAAAATATTTCTTAAACTCTATTTCTTTCCTAGGTCTTAACATACGACCGGTTGGTTTATCCACCGTCCAATCACTGTGTGATTCCAAGCCAGGAGACACATGAACTGGTGTGTTCGATGGTAGTTTGACCGGAACCTATATTGTCAGCGAACTCATTGCTGGCTCCGTCATCGCGCGCCTCACTCTCAACTTCTCCTGTATCGCTACTTTGAAATGATGACACAATAGTCGAAAATTATAAATAATAATTTACAACGGCAGGTGGCAATGATTTTTCTTGTTGCGGCCATGACAAAAATGACTCAAAACCCCTGTTTTAGTAGGTTGACTATTTTTTCAAATTTGGTCTATACGCTTTTAACATATTGTGTCATATCTATTGAAATAAACCTCATACAGTCGGTGATCAAGTTTTTTTTTAATTTAGCCTGTGACCACGTCCATTTCATAGCGATAAACCACTTTGCTAAGACTTTTTCATTTAATTTGAAGATTTTGTTTTTCTTTAATGATTGTGGTTTATTGCTGAAGATGTTTACTTGTACCTACTGTTATTTACAGGTGGTAATATTAAATCTAGCTGATCTTGTAAATTACCCACGGCCCATCATTAATTTCGCCCATGTAACACCCTTCGAACAATTGAATCGTGGTACGGTAATCGAATAGAAACCCGGTAATTTTTTCTTGGATCTTACAATTCGCCAATTTATTGTCTAATAACTTGCATTTGATCATTTTTTTTATAAGTCTTTACCGAGTTATCTGCCTGATCGTTACTAGCAGGGTATACACCAGGGAAGTCGAGTACCTTTATTCCATTTAATTTGCAAAAAAATTCAAATTCCCTGGAACAGATTTTCACGTCATTATCTGACACTATAATATTAGGTAGCCCTATCCTTAAAATATATATTTTAACTTTGAAATTAGCGCAGCCGTGGGGGTACCGCAATTCATGTGAAGGCATTCCAACCATTTGCTAAAATAATCTATAATAATTTAATAAACACATTGTCCAACTGTCATGTAATCAATGTGTATGTGAAATACCACGGTGGTGCCGGCGCCCTTGGCCAAGGCGCAGGAGGCGCGCGCGGCGGGACGGGTCGCAGCTCGCCGCACGCCCCCACCCACTGCTCGATGTCGCGGTCGATTCCCGGCCACCACATCCTACCCCGAACTCTACTTAATCTTTACTATACCAAAATCGGACGTATGTAATTCTTCTTACGAAACTCTGGGGGAATCACTATCCTATGTCCCCGAAACAAACATCCCTCGTTAATAAACAAATCATTTTTGCATTGAAAATAAGGTAAAACATTAACGCATTTAATTTTTCTTGGCCAGCCACGGTTCATGTACTTAGCTACTGTTTGTAGTGTCGTATTACTTATGTTACGCGCCGTATTTCGTCGAATGAGACAGGTGTGTCCATCTCTAGGAATCTATTTCTAGAGATGGACACACTACCCGTCTGCCGTTACTAAATATCTACCGTCTTCCTCGCTGTTTACGCTATTATTATTGACATGTAATGGTAACGGCGCTCGGGAAAAGAAATCCGTAACCAAGTTATTTCTACTACTCAAGCACTGCACTGTGAAATTGTATGCAGATAGAATAATCGCATACCGTTGAAATTATAGAAATACCAGCTTTCTTATCGAATATAGATAAAAGAGCTCGATGGTCAGTATTTAAAATAAAAGGTTCTTGTCGACCATGATCGCCGTCGCCTTCTTCTGAATTTGGCTGTAGTTCCTCTTGCTGACCGACAGGGAATTAGACGAACGCAATTGGGCGCTAATTTTTTACCTAGGATAATACTCGCCCCACCAATCTTAGCAAATACTTCCTCAATCCGAGGCTGGGGATACGTGTCAATTTTTTTAAATTTATTTAATGTACAAGAAAAATCCCCAGCAATTTTAACTTAATAGGCGTTGCATATTCAGAAAAAGTTACAGGCTCTTAAATTTCTAATTCTACCAGCCGGTCAATTTCCGCATTAACCTTTTCTTTAAGAGCGAAAGGTATGGGACGTCGCTTAAAGAATGTTAGTGTTGCATTTTCTTTTAGATGCAGTTCGATCTCAAATTTATTAAAACAACCAATGTAATTCTTCCATATTTCTGGGAATGCATTCAGTAATTGCTGTACCTCATTTGTACCTTGCCTAATAGTATTATTATTGTTGACTGTTAAAGAGATGTTACATTTTGACATAAAATCCCGTCCCAGTAATGCAGGTCCTCCGTTACATCTATACAAATAAATAAAATTGGAGTGTCTGTTTGTAATATTAAACTAACCGCTTTTTACTAAATGCATATAAATGCACACGGTACATATACCAAAAATGTGCTTAATTTTTTTTTTGTCTGTCTGTCTGTCTGTTAGTACCGGGTAATCTCTGGAACAGCTGGACCGATTTTGACGGGACTTTCACTGGCAGGTAGCTGATAGTCCAGGAAGTAACTTAATTAATTCATTATATACACACATATTTAAATCACTTAGCTGTGAATTACATTTTGAAAACCTTTTTAAATATACACGCATTTAAAATTTAAATATACATGACGCTTGACCCAGAACACCTATCTAACTTCATTATTAAGTTAATATTATTGACTAAAATTGACAATAATATATTAAACAATTGACATTCCTTACAATCGTTCTCATTATCCGCGTACTGATCCAGTTCCGAGTTGATATTATTCAACCGAACCGCACTAGCCCGTTGCACTTTACACATTTACTTTAAGTGCCTCTTTTCACCCCATACTATACACTTGTAGTTCTTATAACGACACTACGATGCATCATGATTTTTGAGTTCACATACTGACTGGTCACCGGCGTCAGAGTGGGCGTGTGGACCCCCCCCCCGCATTCCCTGAAACGCTCGGCGTTCACTCACGCCGTATACCGACTCCTCCTTGATGCTTCACTCCATTCCGACTCCGACCCCCGTGACGCTGCTGCGAGCGTTCGGTGCGCACTCGATTTGCTGAGCAATTTCCAGCCTTTGCTAAGGTCAATGAAATCGAGTGCTGTTCGAATAGACCACGCCCGCACCCAGGCCCAACACGTAGCGGTCTCGCAATAAGGTATCCATCGACGTCCCAAGCTCACAATAAATAGCAAGCCCTCTGAGACGCCCAATCGTCGATACTCTCATTATCTTGTTTCACAGCTACGTAAAACATTGCCCTGTCGGGAAATGTCGACCTCTTTGGTGTAAAATGACCTCCAACTCCAGTTTCTTTAGATGTACCAAATCCCTCGCCAAACGATACTTTTCATTAGATAGCTGTGTCAGCAGTATCGCGCTTTTGTTGCTATCGGATATATTGTTAAGTTTAAGAAATTGCGTTAGTCGACAAAAAAAATACATCAATCTTGATTTTTAAGGTCGAAAACTTGCATATATATCTATACTTCTATACTAATATATAAAGCTGAAGAGTTTGTTTGTTTGTTTGTTTGTTTGTTTGTTTGAACACGCTAATCTCAGGAACCGCTGGTCCGATTTGAAAAATTCTTTCGGTGTTGGATAGTCCATTTATCGAGGAAGGCTATAGGGTATATATCATTACGCTACTACTAATGGGAGCGGAGCAACAATGAAGAATGTTTCAAAAACGGGGGAAATTTTCACGCTACGGGCAATATAAGGCGCAAACGAGGTTGCGTGGGTCAGCTAGTACTAATATATAAAGCTGAAGAGTTTTGTTTGTTTGTTTGTTTGTTTGAACACGCTTATCTCAGGAACTACTGGTTCGATTTGAAAAATTCTTTCAGTGTTAGATAGCCCATTTATTAAGGAAGGCTATAGGCTATATAGCATCACGCTCGGACCAATAGGAGCGGAGCAGCAATGAAAAACGTTTCGAAAACGGGGGAAAATTTTCACGCTACGGGCATTAGGAGACGCAAACGAGGTTGCGTGGGTCGGCTAGTGCCCAATATAATTCCCATTATATATGTACATCACACACGTTTTTCTTCAGTTTGTTGGTAAGTAGGGATTCTCATCACCACTTACTGTCTAAAGTAAGCGAGCGCAGGTAAATAAACAATGAAACATCCGTTTAATGCGTGAGTTCATTTAATACTGAAGTGCGACACGAGGCTGCCGCGGCGCTCTGTCGTTTATAATACACACGAACTACCCGCGGGTTTTGTCAGTTTTTTTTAAATTTTGCACTTAAATATATTTCTCTTCCTATTTATATATATATAATAATTCTACTAATATTATAAACGTGAAAGTTTGTAAGTATGGATGGATAGATGGATGTTTGTTACTCTTTCATGTAAAAACTACTGAACGGATTTGAAAGAAACTTTACAGTAATATAGCTTATACATCAAAATAACACATAGGCTACTATTTGCCGCGATAACCGACACACACAAATATAAGAAAATAGAAAGTAGTAATTCCTTATAACATCAACTATCTGCCAGTGAAAGTTACCTTAAAATCGGTCCAGCATTATACAGTCGTCGATCGTGTTTATTTTTCCTTTGGTTGAAGGTACCCAAACAGCTGCAACACAAGATTGGGGGCTGGGGGGCACTAAGTAAGGGTGGTGGTCGCGTCGGGGGCCTGTTGTTTGGTTTGTGCATTGCTGTCCGCCGGCCCTGGCCGTCGTATATCGTTAATTTCTCTACGACAATTAGAGTAAGTAAGTATACTTGTTTGTAGCCGTGAGAGAGCATCCCCTGGCTATGAGCCGGCTCGGGTAAGACGATATTTGGTGCTAAGCAATTATTTCGATTGCTCCGAATTAGGTGAGTAACTTCAGAGCCATATCCACGGTGTCACAGATGTCCACGGGCGGAGGTGTTGCAGTCGCTCCTCTTCCTGACCTGCTGCTCTTTCTATGGCCGCAGTGCCAGAGCGGATATAAGAGAAAAATAATTGGAATTTGGTCGAGTTTCACCCCTATGTCTTAGACAAGAAAATTAAAGTTAGCCTTATGAAATGAATTTCTAAAATCATCATAAGAAATCATCTCCCGAAATGTCCATTTCCCTGCTTCTGCATTCATCATGACTCTATGTTACTGAATCAGTTACATTTAATCATTTATAGTGGATGAAAAGTTACAGTACGTGTCTAATTATTATTATTTTCGATAGAGAATATAATTATGCTGCAAGTTTGAAATCTATAATTATGTATATAGTAGCTAATTTCCAATACAAAGTAGTGATACACATTCGTTTGTTAGGTCTTCTGTGAGAGGGCGAGAGAATTTCGAGGAGAGATCCACGCTGATTTCAGCACGAACGGGCCGGGTCGACCGGTGCTGTACTACCCTCGTAATCGTACAGAAGATCACTTTAAAATGACAACACTCGTACTGTCGTGTTTCGTTGGTGAGTGCGAGACCAGAGGCCCAATGATGCAGAAGTATCACTAGCCTGCCATAGTGTGGGTCACCATGCTGCATTGTTGTATTGTCTGCATTCGAAATGATTATGGTGACTACCACTTTCGGATTCTGCTTATGTTTTCCATCAGGCAGAAGTGAGTCACTTTGGCAGGCTCATACATAAGAAAATGAAGAAACGGTTTTATGTTTAACCGATTTAAAAAAAGGAATAGGGTCCAATTCAACTGTATCAATTTTTTTTTGTGTGTTACGTCATAACTTCTTACTGGGTGTACCCGATTTTGATTATTCTTTTTTATTTAGCACCTGGTGCTTCTCGTGTGGTCCCATTTTGAATGACATCTGAGTAGTAGTTTTAAGTTTTCTGTAGTTAAGCCATTCGATGATGTTTTTTATTTTGTCAGTATATTCAATGATCAAAAAACTGTACCTATACGTAATTTATTTAGAAGAATATCATAGTATTTCGAGTCCCTTTCTATGGTGATATTCTGATGAAGTTCTTCGGAGACATACAATGGAACTCTTCATAAATGACAGCAAATCTGTCGAGGTTGCTGCAATACAAATAAATAAAAAAATATTAGTTTTTTTTTTAATTTAAATGATTTTATTGAAAAATATGGATTAAAAGCTAAAACATCATTTGGTGGGTCCCAAGGATCCAGTCATCACACCCCTCTCTCTCATCAATAACACACCTCTCTCCCTCATCAATATAAAACCAGTCAATATTAACAAAAACCGTTAATTTTTATTTTTAATTTTCATGTTTTTAATTTTTATTATTTTTCATAGTGATCTGTGTTTTACTAGTCAATCCCTTTCATTTGATACCCATATTGAAGTAGTCGTGACAAAATTTGTAAACCGCCATTTTGGAGCGGTGACCATCTTGGATTCACAATGAAAAACAATTTATTTAATTGTATTGTCACTAGAACTAAAGATGTGTACCAAATTTCAGATCAACCTGTCAACAGAAAGGGGATCAAATTTCATTTACTAGATTTGACCCAAATAAACAAACAAGTTGCAATCAGAGACACTATTTGGTTCGCCAAAACACACTTAAAGGGTAGGTACTGGTGTCACATTATCGGAATTCCTAACGAAAGCTGGACATGATGTTTTCATGTCAGAAGTTTGGCAGAAGCAACTGCTGGACCCGCGAGGGCATAATCCACGTAATGGGTCCCGGTGATAAAAGGCATCGTATCGTAACGCTTTCTGAACTGGATGCTATTTGTCGTGATGTGATGAAGCCAGTTGCAGTAGCCAAAACCACAAGCAGCAAATCCAGTCGTGAAATCAAAAAGTAGTGCATCATATCGTTTGTAATCACTTGATTGTTTGCAATTTTATTTTAACATCTTTTTACATTAACTGTTTGACCTTAATTCATCTGTATTTAACCAAAGAAAACTATAATCTATACTAATATATAAGGCTGAAGAGTTTGTTTGTTTGTTTGTTTGAACACGCTAATCTCAGGAACCGCTGGTCCGATTTGAAAAATTATTTCGGTGTTGGATAGTCTATTTATCGAGGAAGGCTATAGGGTATATATCATCACGCTACTACTAACAGGAGCGGAGCAACAATGAAGAATGTTTCAAAAACGGGGGAAATTTTCATGCTACGGGCAATATAAGGCGCAAACGAGGTTGCGTGGGTCAGCTAGTATTTATATATATATAATACTTCATATTGTGTCCATAGCATACCTACGTTATATATTGGCGATTACCCTTTTTCTAATAGTTTCACGAATCATGATAATTTTTAAAGTTAATAATATCACCTTCAGTGATGCGTCAACTATCACATTTGACAGTAGGATTGCGTTAGCAAAGAATACTAATTGTATAAGGAGTTCATAATGGATTTCATTCATAGAGTTATTATAATAACTCTAGGGTTTCATTAGTGACTTTGCGTTGACATGATCTGGATACCAGTCTATTGGTGACATAATTTTAACTTCCTCTTTTTTTCTATTTTTAGTCTTTAAGTTAATTTTGTTCTTTTTTTATGATGGTTAATTATGTAAACTTTTATTTTTTATATAAATGTAAATATGATATATTTGTATTTAACCGTATTATATATTACACAATGATGGCGTCATCCGTCACAAATAGTGATAGCGAAGAATATTTTTCGGCATCCAGTAACAATGCTAGTTTCACCAGTGTTCCTTCACTGGCAGATACAATCTCTAATAATTTCTCTGATGTTCCCAGGAATTTCAATGTCGTTCATATGAATGCCTAAAGCATTCCGGCACATTTCTCTGATTTGCTGACAACTTTTGACTGTATGAATGTCCACGTCATTCTTGTATCAGAATTGTGGCTCAAGCCATGCCTATCCACAGTACTGTACTCATTACTAGGATTTAAGCTGGCAAGAAACGATCGTATTTGCGGAGTTGCCATGTATCTTCGATCTCACATTCCTTTCTCTTTAGTAAATATATCATCTCAACCCCCATGCACAAATGCTGGCGAGCATTCATTCATTGAAATTTTACTACAACACCAAACTGCTTCTGGGTGTATTCTCCTGCCCCTCTTTGCGAGTAGATTACTTTTCCTCATTTGAAGTACTGTTGGAAAATCTAATCCCTTCGTACAGTCATACTATATCATGTGCCATGGGTGACTTTAACATCTGTTTACTGAAAAATGATTCTCGTTCTGCCAACCTTCGATAAGTTATTGAATCTTGTAATCTATCCATTCTTCCACTAAATCCTACACACAATTTGCCTAACCGTAACCCATCTCTCCTTGACCTCATTCTTGTATGTTCTGTCGAGCAAGTCACTAAACATAGCCAGTGCTCTGCAGATTTGTATTTGAAAAGATGTTAATCTCGTCTCGGTGACTTCATATTTTTCAGCTTCCTTAAATTATGGAGGAGCAATCAAGACTACGACGCTAAATTATCTATCTTCTCTGCCGATTCCTAACTGTTCCCCATTCTTTTTTAGTCAATTTTTTTCTACGTCTGCAAACCCCCACGGGCCTTCACTCCACCGGGGTTTCCGGCGGGGCGAAGTGTCGGAATCGAACCGACTAAAACCACACGGTGTGCCACTCTGCGCTTGAGACAGGAGGGATCGGCGGGGGATTGGATCCAAGTGGAGGTCGTCCTCCCGGGCCTTCTCCGCCAGATATACCGTTGCATAATATCAAGGTAAATCCTGACTGAATGCAACTACTTGCCGTTTTCGTTTCGTTTCAAGATACCTTAAAAGACGCAACAAAATACTAGAGAGCTGGGATAACTTTCAAGATATCTTAGAAGAGAATCATAAATTATTTTTCAATATTCAAGACGACGAAGATGGAGAATCATCAGAAGAAGAATTAGAAGAAGTTGATAAGTCAACTTTAGACGATGATGAAAAAGCGACACGAGAAGCAAAGCTCGCAGAAATAGAAGAGCGTAAACTTGAAAAGAGAATTACTAGAGAGGAGCGTGAAAGAATAAAGGCTGAGCAAGAAGCGATCAAGTTTGAGAGGCGAGAAGCGCGTAAATTTAAAATAGAAGCAAAAAGAAGCATGAAGAAGAAGAAGAAGGGACAGACAAAAAGAAGCAGGTGAAGAGATTGACTCACCAGCAGAAGAAGAGGAAGATATAACAGATCCAGAAGAACTGGCTGATATAGAAGCTGAAAGAATCGAAATGGAAGAGGAGGCTTTCAGAGCAGAGCGGTGGCCGGCTTACGTTAAATACGTTGATTCACTCCCAAGCTGGTCGACGCTGCCTTTGCCCTTGGGCGACTTTTGCCCAATTTGGGTGAAGCCAGCGCCGCGACACCTCTACGCGGGGGTGGTCCGGTCGATTGTGCTGTATGGTGCACCGGTGTGGGTGGCGGCTTTGACCACCCTTAATAAAGCCCGCCTCTGACGACGTACGCGTGTGCCGTACGTCGCCTAAATTGAGAGGTTTCCAGAAGACGGTGCCCGCTTCAGTGCGGGCAGGCGCTGGAAGGGGTCCGGATATGGTTAAATGTGTATTTTAAGTGTATTGAATATCAATTGTTGTTAATTAATTGATCTTTACTCACTTGATTAACGATCAGTGAATCTTGTTTCAAGAGCCGTTCAATAATAAAATCTCTTCTTAAAACTAGTTTTTAAACTAGATTCACGACTGAGACGCCTTTTAAAATACGGGCCTTAATCAGCAAAATATTGATATTGATAAATAAATTAATTAATTTTAATCGCAAAATTATCGAACTCCATACCTCTTGGTACATTCGTGTCGGTGGCTAGAGCAATACTGTACACACAATGAAATGCAGTACAGTACAATGAAACTTGAGCGCAATGCTCCCACACACGTTCAAGTAAACTTGTGCTCGAGTATACTTGCACAAGTATTTATTTATTTATTGACACACTGAAAAATCATTCCTACACTAAATGTGAATTCTCTGGCCCCGGAACTAGTGTAAACTGTATTTCAGAGACCAGACCAGTATAGTCGGGATTTGAAATTAGCGCAAGTCAAAAATTTGCACAAGTCTCTTCCAACACGCTTTCTAGTGTGCAAGTATAGACTTGCGCAAGTATACTGAATCGTGATTGGCGGCGTTAAGCATTATCATTATACTAGGTGGAGTGTTGATAACTTTAGATACAAGTTCAACCTCGTTCAGGACTCAGCCTACCATATTCAGATCCTGTGTACTGTCTATAAGACAAAATTAAACAAATGCATATTTGTATAATTTTGTATGGTTATGGTGAGAAATAAATATTTATTATTATTTATTATGTTTTATAATAGACTAACTAACTAGTGTATACGATTATTAATCCTTTACGAAGAAAACATAGTTCTAAAATCAGTCTGCAATTGGAAATAGTGATCATGTTTAACTTGGGTAGCCGTTGGTCATAATGTTGGGGCCACAATAACGAGAAACGCCGTTAATTATCGCGATGATGAACGTTTAATGTTGATGTAGCGGTGTAGCAACGACTTATTGAGACAATTTTACAACGGTGTTCACATTGCTGTTTCTCGATTGGCGATAACTCGAGTGGCGGTACTTCAAAGAGACGCGTTAATTAATGCGTTGAAGAAGCGGCCACACTACGTTTGTTACTTTGTCATTATGCACCGTGAGCGCGACGGGATCGCACGTGCGTGTTTGTGTTAAATATAACACATTTAGATTTTGTTTTATTTAAGTTTTAGACGTCCTTTATTTAAAATAACGCCAAATACCGCACAATCCACTAATTGTCAAATAAAATGAGATTATTAAAAACTTGCAATATCAACTGTTGGAATTGTAAATAAAAAAAAAATTATTTTCCATTTTTGATGGATTCTTTACTAGCGGCAATTTCAATTTCTTACAATTGTAACTCATTGACTACGTTCATATTAGTTCATAATGAAATAACAGGGCACATTGAATGATCTTACGGCATTCAAATGTCCCACTATTGTTAAAATATTTTTGTGCGACTGTAGCCCACTTGTCTTTTTTTATTTTTTTTCTAATTCAAGGAACATTAACGTCATTTTTATTGCCAAGAACGGACACTGACGTTGACTGTCCAACTGTGGTTACTCCAATGGCGCGTTAAAATTAACGTAATAATTAACGCATTATTTATCACGATGATCATCGTTGACGTTTCCCGGAAGTGTGGCCCCAGCATAAGAACTCCATAAATGAAATAAATTTGAACATTAACTATGATTTACACTGTTGATAATGTACAAAACATATCTATAGCACAAATAAGTAAAAATATGAATTAAAAAAACAAAATAATAGTAAAACTAAACAAATAAATATGTAGTCCTAATCAAAATCTTAACAAGAACGTCAAGGCATGTCAAAGCTTGTAGGAATAGGGGCTGTGAAGAAGCTAATGGTAACCACAAGCAAATCAAAACAAAACAATTTATAGATTTTCTCTATCAGCATAGATTTCACGGGCTTTTTTAAATCTTATTTCAAGGTAAACCAGTAATACTATTTGGCAATTTATCACAAAAGCGAATAGAATTCTCTAGAAAAGATTTAGTGTTTGTTGTAGTTAATCTCGGCACTGCAACTTTATTTTTACCACTCCTGTTCATGTTATGGTAATCAAATACAATGTACGTTTTCTCGTCCATTACATACTTTATATAGGTATTCATAACAATGCCTAGAAATTGTACAGAATACCTACCACTCCTACGGCACGTTTATGGAAACCTTTCCAGTATCCAGAAGTCCAGTAGACGGGAGACGGGAGGGTTTAACGAACCACAAAAACAAGTATTTGACAACTGACAGCTCAGGGTTAGTCAAAATGGAGCGTACCTATAGAACAACGTATTTTCATTATTAAACAAGATTTTAAAATAATGCAGTTTGAACAAAATCACATTTTCACCCTGATGGCATTGTTAATCACCAAAATTGCACGACTTGGGTTCCGGAGGACCCACGTGTGACTGTCTAAAAGCAAACGCATCCACAACATGTTACCGTTTGGTGCGGATTTTGGGCTGGAGGCATCATTGGACCATACTGTTAAACACATTAGTATATTGAAGAACATAACGCTACTATGAGTAAGCATAGTCGCAACTGCTTTCTCGTCCCACTTCACTAGCTGTGTAGCGGTTGGGAATGGCACTGATACACCGCTCTAGAGTGGCGTGCTAGGCTGCTCGGACTCTACGCACAATCATGACAGCTCGGGCCACTGGCACTTCCGTAGCATGATTGATCGCACTCGAGATTAGGGCCCGATATAACACGATGTAGATCTTCAGAGATAAAGTCATTACATATGTAATGACTTTATCTCTGAATAATGTAATAATGTAACTCAAGTCAAAAATGTACAAAAAACATTACATGGACTAGCTGACCCACACAACCTCGTTTGCGTCTCCTATTGCCCGTAGCGTGATAATTTTTCTAACATTCTCCATTGGTGCTCCGCTCCATTGGTCTTAGCATGATGATATATAGCTTATAGCCTTCCTCGATAAATATACTATCCAACACTAAAAGAATGTTTCAAATCGGATCAGCGGTTCCTGAGATTAGCGCTTTCAAAGAAACAAACAAACTCTTCAGCTTTATATATTTGTATAGATTCCTGAATTCATATAATACAATGACAAACACAAACAATAAATCTACTTGCATACACTACACTTATCACAGATGTAACTATTTTCAAATACACAGCAATTTAAGATCGTGGCCTAAAGATACCGATAGAAAGTCATTTCGCAAACTACACAAATGTTTACACACATCACGACCCATTAATTTCCTGACCCTGTTATTTCCTGGTCTGGTTCTGCGAAGTTGTTTTATTTAATACTAGCTGTTGCCCGCGGCTTTGCTCGCGTGGAAGTTGATAATACGTATTTACTTAAAACTGTGTAAAAGTATGTATCAGTACTTTATTCATGTTTTTGAAATTATTTTTTATTTTTGATCAATAGCCCATATAAAAGAACTTTCATACAAACATTTGACTCATATTTCATCCCCTTTAGGAACAGAATTCGCATAAATGCTGATATAAGTATTCATCTATTTCGAAAAATGACGGAATGCCAGGCTAACCTATGTACGAAATGTCAACCCCTATTTCACCCCTTAGGGATAGAATATTCAGAAACGCTGCAATACGTATTTACTTATTTTTAATTAGCAACCCAAAAGTAAAGTTTCACCTTTCTTATTTCTATGTATTCTTAAATATGACGGATTTCCTTAAAAAAATTCAACCCCAATTTCACCCCCTTAGGGGTTAAATATGCAGAAACTCTAAATAGATATCTAGTCATTTTTAATCAATAGCCCAAAAATTAAGTTTTTTGGTACTAATTTAAAAAATAACGGACTTCCATACTAACCTATTTCACCCCTTTAGCGGTAGAGTATCCAGAAACGCTTAAATACGTCTTTACTCTTTTTTAATCAGTAGTACATGAATAAAGTTTCATGGTTCTAACTTAAAAAATGCCAAACTTTCATACAAACTTTCCACCCCATATTTCACCCCTTAGGGTACTTTCAACCCCTTTTTCATCCCCTTAGGGGTAGAATATCCAGAAACGCTTACATATGTATCTACTCATATTTAATTTGTAGGCCAAAAACAAAGTTTCATGTTACAAACATGAAACTTTGTTTGAACTTCAAAAATGGCGAACTTACGTACAAACTTTCAACCCCTTTTTCATCCCCTTAGGGGTAGAATATCCAGAAACGCTTACATATGTATCTACTCATATTTAATTTGTAGGCCAAAAACAAAGTTTCATGTTACAAACATGAAACTTTGTTTGAACTTCAAAAATGGCGAACTTACGTACAAACTTTCAACCCCTTTTTCATCCCCTTAGGGGTAGAATATCCAGAAACGCTTACATATGTATCTACTCATATTTAATTTGTAGGCCAAAAACAAAGTTTCATGTTACAAACATGAAACTTTGTTTGAACTTCAAAAATGGCGAACTTACGTACAAACTTTCAACCCCTTTTTCATCCCCTTAGGGGTAGAATATCCAGAAACGCTTAAATACGTGTCTTTTCATTTGAAATCAGTAGCCCAAAAATAAAGTTTCATGCTTCTTACTTAAAAAAAGACGAATTTCCATACAAACTTTCAACCCCTATTTCACCCCCTTAGGGGTAGAATACCCAGAAACGCTCAAATACGTCTCTACTCTTTTTAAATCAGTAACACATAAATAAAGTTTCATGTTTCAGACTTCAAAAATGACGGACTTCCAGACTAACCTATGTACGAAATGTCAACCCCTATTTCACCCCTTAGGGGTTGAATATTCAAAAACGCTGAAATACGTGTTTACTCATTTTTAATCAGCAGCCCAAAAGTAAAGTTTCAGGTTTCTAACTTAAAAAATGACGGACTTCCATACAAATTTTCAACCCCTATTTCACCCCTTTAGGGGTAGAAATTCCAAAATTCCTTCCTTAGTGCGTGTCTACTCAATAAAAGGATCCTACTCACCAAATTTCATAGCCCTAAGTATCATAGTTTACGCTCGGCGATGATGAATCAGTCAGTCAGTCAGTCAGGACTTACTATTTTATAAGTATAGATTACTTAAATCATTTTTGGTGACATACTAAAACTCTCACAAAATATAGACGAGATATCTGTATTCCGCTCATTCACAGCAGATTTAGATGAATATCACAAAATTTTTTTACCTACATCGGAGTATCTAATCATACAAACTTAGAACATACGCAGTATGAGCCGTAATATACCTGGCCTAAAAATCTTATTAACTAGACTTAAAATTGACTGCGATATTCTAATCTTCACTGAACGTTGGCTGCCATGTACTAGGTGTACACGGCAGCCAACGTTCAGTGAAGATTTTTTACAAGTTAAATTTGATACGCGTCTCGATTTCCCATTGAGCTGAAATTTGAAATATACTTTTAATGACAATGCAATTATATATAATGTTTTTTATTAACAAGTAATAAAGACCTGTTTTGAAAAAAAAACATTTTAAATTAATCACTTGTTACCTAATATATTATACGAGTACTAGTTGTCCCGGCAAACGTCGTTTTGCCATAATTACTAATAAATTAAAAATTAATTAAAAAAACATTGTCCAGCGGACAAAATTGTGAATCTAAACCATTCCCAGATCCCCTTGAACACACACAAAAAATTTCATCAAAATCGGTCCAGTCGTTTGAGAGAAGTTCAGTGACATACACACTCACAGAAGAACTATATATATAAAGATACTCTCACTCAACTCAAATAAACCACAAGCAAAACGATGGAGTGGTTATATATTATAAACAATATTTAAACGTAAAAAATAACAAAACCGGATTTACCTGATTGCAATTGTTTGATTGCAACTATAAACAAGCAAATCGCGATAGTAGCCTAATACCGATCACCATCTTATACAAATGTTGACCCGTTCCTCCAACAAATGCTGACCTATTGTTGGATAGTATCCTACACTCACACTCAACTTGCGCCAACATCATAGATAACAATATAACGATAAGTCCAAATAATATCACATTGGATGGAGAAAAATACCTTACTCTAACAGCGACACGTGGATTCTTGCCAGCTCACACTTTAACAACAGGAAGTAGTAGTGCAACTTGCACAAATCATGTTCTCTTGAAATCCAAGTATACATCAACCACTATAGTCCTGACAGCACTGACAGACCTATACCCAGTATAATACTGGGTATTGGTCTGTCAGTACCATACAACATATAGACAACACACATACACTAAACTAACACGACAATACTCCTCTACATCACTCACCAAAACAGACTATCCAAGTCTAGAAAATGACCTCTCAAAAATGGATAATAATGTTATTTACAACTCGGATAACCCAAATTTTTGTATTGAATACTATGAAGGCAATATTATTATTGAAAAAACACCACGAGCACAGAAGAGGAGAATTCTTTTGTTCTGTGACCACGAGTATTACACTTTCACGACGTAAAAGACTAATGAAGCCCTAGGTAACTGTAGGTTTACTGAAATGTCTTCAAAATAGGGATAAGCTTTATAAAAAGGCAAAAGCATCTCCTAAAAACATAACTTTAAAAACAACATACAAACGATATAGAAATTTCTGCAACAATATAGTAGTAAAAGTTTAGTAAAAAGTGAAGATAATAGCAGAGATTTAGAGAAGGAGCAACTTAAATCTGTGCAAAATGATAATAAACGGTGCCAAAGTTATTAAAACAGTCACCAATACTACAAAAATAACGACACTTCCTAAAAAACTTTTAACCATTTCTTCTACACCTTAAAAATCGCTACATGAGGTAAACAGCCATTTTGTGAATGTTGGGTCCCCACTGGCTAGTAGAATCATTAAAAAAAAACATTAGTTCCCAAAAACAAGCACCAAAATTACTAAATCTATACAAAAACACAATAACTCCACTAAATTTTTTTGTTCTCTTAGAAACCGACGAACATGAAATAGACTCTATAATAATTCTCCTAAAAACAGATTGCGCTTCAAGAAGTGATACTATCTCTTGCAAGTTCTTAAAACAACACAAGTATACACTGGTACCTTTTCAGTCAATTTTTTTTAACGACTGTCTGTAATTAGACATATTTTCTGATTCTCTAAAAAAGTGTGTCCTATCTTATACAAGAGCGGAAGTAGAGGTTGTATTAGTAATTACAGACTTATATCCATAATACCGCTGTTTTTAAAATTCTGGAAAAAATTATAAACACAAGATTGAAAAACTACCTCGAAAAACACTATCTCCTATCACCAAATCAGTTCAGATTTCGAACGGGGAAGTATACTGAACATGCTGTAAACAAATTGATTAGCTTTACAAGTTCCAACCTTTCACAGGGAAAGAAATGCATGGATGTATGTTTAGGCCTACCTAAAGCGTTTGATACGATTGCTGTTTCCAGCTGATTAAACAAACGCGAGAAAATCGAGTAAGAGGAATACAACTTGCATTTATAAAAAGTTACCTTTTTGGGCGATTTCAACGTCTTAAGGTGGGGCCATATAACAGCACATATCTTCCTGTAACTCACGGTGTTCCGCAGGGAAGTGTCTTAGGACCCACTCTCTTCCTCGTGTACATAAATGAGCTTATGCAAATAAAACTTTCCCAGGATGAAATTATCTCCTTTGCCGATGACACTGCCATAATTTTTGCTGCTGACACTTGGGATGGAGTTTTTGATGCGGCCAACGATGGCTAAAAAATAATATTATAACACTGAATGTGGATAAGTTACAATATGTTTGCTTTAGCATTAGAGGTCGGGTGCCCCTTAAACCAAGCACTCGTAACTCGTAATATAATCGTTCCACATGAATGTCTCCCAGAACGGTAAATGTTCGTTTTCAAAAATTTGAGACGAGTAGCTGAGCCTCTGTTGATGAAGCAAATATATTTACTTGTTTATTTATTTACTAGGCTCACCAACAATTGTATACACTGTTTAACAGTTTTTTTTTTACAATGAGTATGAAGTGGCATAGTGTTACAATTACTTATAGGTAAGCACCACGTGCACAATAAACAATAATATAATCATAATTTTATGCAAAAATACATATAAGTTTTATCAAAAACAGATGGCACTCAAATAAATTACCTCCTATATGGTATTCAGTATGGTTTTTGGTTTTGCGGAATTTGTTAAGCGAGTCCGTGTGTATATCGACTAGGACGCTGCAACTATTGAGCAGTTAGCAGAGTCGTGGGATGGTGGAGTTTGTACCGAGAATGCTTCTACGAAGCGGAGGATGCAGGGAGGTGATAGGAAAACGAGGATACCTAGCTGTAGCCTGATATTTCATTTTGCCTAAAAGTTGTGGACAATCTACCTTGTGTCTCAGAAGCTTGTATAAGCTTGCAGAAATATGGAGTCTTTAACATTCCTTCGTTTTTCGAGTGTGGCTAGGTTAGAGTATGTCAATCTCGTTTAATACGATTTTATCCTTTTAGCTATACCAGAGGCATAAGCTAGGTGCCAGAGGAACCTGTTCTGTATACGCTCCAGTCTTAATTTGTGTGTCGCATAATGTGGTCTCCATACAGGGCTGCAGTACTCCAGTATGCCACGAACGAGGCAGTTATATAAGAGAATTTTAATATTATTACATCGAAACTTAACCGCATTTCTTAAAACGAATTGCAGCATTCTAGGTATTTTTTAAAACACTTTCTACGTGTGGTATAAATGTGAGCTTACATTATTACTGAGACCGCGATCGTCACTTACCATAGGCAATTTATAAGCAACAGTTCACGAGCTAGATAGAGACAGGAGACAGAGACGCGAGCCAGGAGACAGCGAGACGGTCGCTGCCCCGGACTAGTACAGTGTCTCGTATCGCGCTCAAAAAGCTCATTAAATACTTCCTATATTGTCATCAAACATGTGGTGCATCTTTACTAATTGCGAAAATTATCTTTCTTGGCTTCTAGTTAAATTTAATAACAATCATAATATGGACATTTAACACACAACGCCATCTAGTCCCAAACAAAGCAGAGCTTACATACATCTCTTTTTATTAAAAAAAAACTTTAACTCCTGAAAAAATATTTGGGAATCATTGGGAAGGGGTCTTCGGTCTCCGTCTCGACCTACAGTAGATACCGAAGAGACCGGGACACTTTTTATCACGGTCTCTGGTCGCGGTCTCCTGTCTGAGTAAACACCGTTGTATGAATTAATATTTAGTATTTCACAAGAGTAATCACAATTTCGTGCGGGTGCACCGTCACTATCTAAACGAATGGACTATACATCTACATCTAAATTACATTGAATTTATAGGAAAAAGTCGCATATTTTAAGGGTTCAAAAGTTCGATGTGAAACTGGCTACATGGAACTACTGAGAAAAACCAAAGTAATATGGCCGATTTTTTTCTGGTGGGAAACACAAGATAGTGAGACGTGAGCGGCTGTTCTTTCGGCTATCAGTAATATCAACAGTAACAACAGTCTCGCTCGGTTGCAATACCATTTGCATGCAGCGTGTTAAGTTTATTGTTTTGGAGGAATGAGGAATAGGTTAATATATAAAAGTGTCTAAAACCGTCTATTCCATAGTGATATGTATTATGTGTTTGTTCCGCTTACGCCTCTAACTTCCGAAGCCAACGCTGGTGTAAGTCACTACGGAGATTGGATTAGGAAACGAAACCTTGGATAACCATTTACTGAACAGACCTTGAAGTGGAAAAATAGGGGTCAAGTAGACAAACTTATTTTTATGAGTTTTGATAAAGAGATAAAAAACTCCTTGAAGAAATTAAAGATATGGCTATGTTTCCTCGCGAAAATAAGCCTTGAAGGGGATCAAATTTGTTTACAAGACCATGAATCACTTGTTAAAATTTCGATGAACTATGATATTAAAGAGATAAATTAGATAGAAGGGTGGATTTTAAAACGTCTCTTGGATTATGCCTATGGGTTTGAAACGGACGGCTAGGCTACTGTAACTGTTGAACTACTAGTCAGCTTAGAAGTTCAACTTAGGGAAGCGGGGTAAATCAACATGTAACGTGGCATTATTTATTAATCTAATTATTAATATGTGATATTATGGATTGAATTAGTGAAGTTGAAATATTTTGATACGCGACATCTATGCAAGGCGAGAAGAGTTAGCACTCAAAGATCGCGTTATGGGTGAATTATTGGAAGATGTTTCTGATGGTACTGGCGGCAGCTTTCTCACCCCCGGTGAGATATTTTTTTCGGTAGGATAGCCATTAGTCATTCCACCAAATACTAATTTCGAATCATCGAACATTAGTTCGTTATGAAGATGGCAGTATACACAACGAATGCTGCATGATTTTTGGTGCAAGTGGTCTCAAGATTATTTTAGACAATTATTTCACAGGAATAAATGGACAGATCATACGTCAACACTCAGGAAGGGAAATATAGTGCTTATCAAGAAGACGGTCTTCCTCCATGTAGTTGGCTTTATGGTCTTGTACAAGATGAGCATCCGGGTCAGGACGGAATCTCACGTGTGGTCACGATTAAAACAAAAAATATATTGTTTAAAGATTTGTTACTAAGATATGCTTGCTACCAGTTTCAGAATCAATATTGTTAACCTCTTATGAAACAGGACTGTAATAGCATATAACATTTAATTTGTTTTAGTATGTTCTTAGAATTGTGTTAACGATTACAATTGCTTGTAAATTTGACTTAATCTATTTAGTGATTAAGGCCAAGATCTTTTGCCCTTAATAGAGGGGAGGATGTATAAGTTGCCTAACGTATGCAAAATTTGTTTTAACGTAGAAATATTTTGAACTGGTAACCCCAAGCTGCCAATATCTAAATGGCTTTGGGCGTTGTACTATTTTATAAAAATGTCGGTGTTAAGATCCTGTACCAGTAAAGTAAAGTATTCTGTGTTCTGTAAAGGAAATAAAACCTGTCCTACAAAATTTGTAGGTGTGATAAATTGCAATGTACATTGTATTGCGTTAGTAAACAATAGAATTAAACTGTGTTAAAGTCAGTGCCTCGTGTTTGTAACGGGGTGCTCTACTTGAAGTTTGGTATGAAACATTCTGTGCGAGATTTATATTAGATATGATTAGATAAGGGCCTGGAATTTAAACATGCCTCTACTTGGGCGAGCATAGTAGTTAGTTCCTTGTATGTCAGAGTGGAGAGCCCTATGACGCGTTTTAAATGAAACTTAATAGCCTTTATAGGAGCCACCCACAGTCCACCGAAATGAGGTGCGTGAGGCGGAATGAAGTGCCAGGATGTATCATGGACTGCTAAAGCTTCCGCTCATTCAGGCAAAATATTGTTTTTTTCTTTGAGAAAGATATTTTAATTTTCTTTGCAGCACCTACAAAATTGGTGCCATTGTCACTCCAAATTTCTTGACAATGGCCTCTTCGAGCTACGAATCGTTTGAATGCCTGCAGGAAAGTCTCTGAGGTAAGTTCAGTTACAGCTTCCACGTGGACAGCTCTGGTTGATAGGCAAACAAACAAACAGATATAGCCCTTATGAGATTTATTGCCTTTGCCCTTTTGCAGTCCGTATTTGAATGGTCCTGCGAAATCTACACCACTTCTGTTCTTCTTCTGTTATGACCCAAACAATTAAAACATAATTTTTTTGCCATGACGAAATCACGCCGTTTGGTGACGATATTTTGTGCAAATTGCTGGCACGAACTCAACTTATGTGAATGGTTTGAGCAGAACAAACTATTTTTGATACATGCAAAGATTTAAATTTAATCTTACCACTATGACTGGCCTTATCTGTTGGCGACTTAGAATCGAGAAACTCTAGTGCTCTAAATCGATTAGTAAGGCATGCTTTAAATTGTTTGTATTCGGTAACTCATCCGATCCGTTATAATCAGCTATTTGTACCTCCCATTGCTTTCTCGATTTCATATCTCACTTCAAAGTTAGCAAATGAATTATTAATACATCTCAATTTTCAATACTAATACTTATATTGGATAAATCATTTAAGTAGTCATCTGTAGTATCTAGAAGCTCTTTTATGTTACTAGCAGACGCCACTAAAATTGTTTTCTGACTTAGCAGTCGTTTAATAAAATGTTGCGATATAAAACGCTTATTCTTAGAACGAGACATCAACAATGACCAACACCTTTCATAATTTTTATCGGAAATCGGTATTTGTTGGAGCAATTGCTCTGCCTTTCCAGATTGGTAACTTTTCAGATAATGCATTTTTGCACATTCGTAATTGCACATTGGCGTGCACGATCTCGAAAGGTCACCCATTCGGTATATTTGCACGAAAACTGAGGAATTACTATTTTAGGTACTGACATTGGTGATTTACCCTCAATAGACCTATCTGTCATCATGACTGAGGAATCTGACTGACTTTTAATACATGAGACCTTATTAAATGTCTTAAATCAGTAGTATAATCAATACATACATATCTTCAGCTAAGCTATACATATCCTTTTTATTGCAATCTTGACTGCCCAGTGCCTGCCTTGCCAAACTAAATTAAAAACTTAAAAACTTACGTGTAGATATAAATTCTTTCCAGAAATTTTCCATACCTTCTAACCTTACTTCGGCATATTTCTCAGTATGACATAGGCAAGATATAGACGGGACATAGTCAGGACATGGACAGGACATGGATGGGACATTGTCAGGACATAGACGGGACATAGGCAAGACATAGGTAGGATATAGGCAGAACATAGCCGGGACATAGACAAGACATAGGCAGGAGCTCAGATAAAGAATACCCTAGATAGATCAAATTTAAGTTGAATATAGTTTCCTATCTTGTACTCAACACTTTTTATGGAAATATCTCATGTGGCAAAAAGAGATAACAATAACTTTTCCGAACGTCTTAAACCCCGCGCGCCACTTGCCGAAAACCGTCATTTTGATTGTCAGTAAGCTGGTTAACACGTTTGTCTGCCGATTTCATCAAATATTTTATCAAATTGTGAATAATATTATATTATAAGTGTGGTTTTCGTTTTGCTAACAATAATGACATGTACTGTGCCCGGTAGCTCTAATAGAGTTGGTGTTTGAAAGAAAATAATGCAAAAAAATCGTTTCATCGGTAAGTCAATTCAATGGTATTTAATTGTTAAAAAGCATTTTAAGCAGGAAGTGTTAATAAAAATAGTTGTCCTGATATAAATAGATAGACGCATCTGCTTCTACATTAAATAACAGTTCCCAATTTAGAAATAAAAATTGAAAAAAATATTATTGAGACGTTTTGACATAACATGTACTTCAGAGGGATGTACCTTTTATCGATAGAGTAAAAGTATAATCACATGTAAATTCTGGGCCCGTTTATAAAACGAGTAATGAAATAAAAACAAGATTTCAAAAAATCTATCTGAATTATTTGTGCTGTCGCTTATAATACGTTTAATGAAATTAAAACAATGGAGGTGGTTAGATTTAGAAAATAAATATATAATCCCTAATTAGACTCGGCTTCGGTCTGAGTCATTAAGAATTACGGAATATTATAGTAGTATGTCAAAAGAAAGAATTTCTCAATATCCGACTTTTCCAAAATCAATTCATTATAAATGAAATTGAATGAAACTTTTAAATTCATTATATGTATTTTTATTATTTGCTTACAGGTTTCCTACGCTTGAGGAATAAAAAATAAACTGATAAAAAAATGTGAGAAAATACCATAAATGGAAGCCTACACAGTATACAAGAAAATGTTCTGGTCACTTCGAAGAATCTTGTTTGTAACCGAACGGTAGTGTTTGAGATATGTACTAGATCAGAAATGTTCCCTCAACTGATGAGACATGGTTACGAAAATTGTGCATTTAACAATCATTAACATTTAATAATCAAAGCAGTTGTGGACTTGTATTTAAAAATTCGTATTCATCATGAATGCAAAAAAGCTTCTGCATCCCACGGTGAAATTGTAAGAAATTATTACAACAAACTTATTTTGCTTAAGAGCCAATAAAATTTGATGAAAACATGACTGTGATTAAAATTGTAGAAAATATAATTATTGTGAGAAGTTAAACTGCAAAATATTGGTTGTTTTATTTAAATACATAATAGATCCTTAGTTGTAAACAAAAAGGAACTGCAGACTCGCAGCCTTATTGCTTAAGAACAATCGACCTGTCAGGCAGTTAGAAGAATATCAACATCGCGTCTTTCATCTCGCGTGTGATTGTTCGGTTGTTCATACTCTTTGCCTTGCCGAATTCACGTACGCAATAAGGCTATAGGTTTCTTATAAAAAATGATGACATTTTAAAAACTAAACAATGTTAGGTATTGTCTAGTCGCCCACTGATTATTAGAAATAAGCTGCTCCGGTTGAGGTTGTTCTGCCTGTTTGCAAGGCTAGTTTATGTCTTAACCATAAAAGAACCCATTGATCGATTTGCCCTCGTTCCATTTCTTCACTGTGGGTGGCTCAAAACTCAGGTCACATTACCAATGTCATATCCGATTTATTTTAAATATATTAGACATAAAATGAAATAAAGAAATTTTGATATTACCAATCATATTAAAAAGGAATTATGGTATTTAAAAAACTAAATATAATAGACCATTTTTTGTGGTTATTGTGGCGACGGTACTCTCTTGGCAATTTTCTATAGATATGACAAAAAACTATACATCACTATGTAGTGATATATCAATGAATAGAATTTTATAGTCAAACTGGCGACATTCAATAGTTTTTGACCCACTTGAGACACTATACCTCTCACTTTCAAGCAGATGACACTTTGCTTTTGTAAAAAGGAGAAAGAACATGTTTGTAAGTTCCGGTCAAATATAGTCTATCTAGTGTTATTCTTTATCTGAGGGCAGGAGACATAGGCAGGACATAGATAGTACATAGACAGGACATAGACGGGACATAGACAGTACATAGATGGGACATAAATAGGACATAGGCAGGACATAAACGGGACATAGGCAAGATATAGTCAGGTCATAGACGGGTTATAGACAGGACATAGACTCTCTTGGACATAGACATAGACAGGGCATGGACGGGACATAGACGGGACATAGACTGGACATAGACAGGACATAGTCAGGACATGGAGAGGGCATGGACAGGACATAGACAGTACATAGACGGGACATAGACAGGACATAGACGGGACATAGACTGAACATAGACAGGACATAGATGGGATAAACGTTTTTTTTTTCAATGGTAATTAATGCCTATTATAGATGCAAAAACAGCAGTAATAAGACATAACTGAAGAAAACAAATTTGATAACATTTTTTTGAAATTTGATTTTGTGTTAATTTAAAAAAAATATAATTCTCAAAATAATAAGCTTTAATAATTAACTTTATTAAGTACCTAAATAAGAAGAGGTCCACAATGGTGTAACTTTTTGAAAAATCGACATAAATGTTTTTTATAGCGTGATTTTTCTCGAAAGTTTCTATACTCTAACTTTTAATTCAATTCCAGATTTGACAATTTCAGTGTTGCAACGTTATGACAAGTATTAAATAGTGACGTTGCGAAATTATTCGATACGGAAATGGACGATTTCTGGATCGATTTCTCTGGTTTATAGTAGTATATCTAAACAACTACTACTTTAATAGAAACTAAGTATACCCGGAAATTAAACATTTCTGAACCGATAATTTATTTATGACGATTAATTTTATTAAGGATCTGAGAGTTTTCTTTAATAATTGTGTGTGAAATGAATAAAAAATCTGATCATGAAGGAACGTGAGAAATAAAACCAATAGATGTAGGTAATATTTTATTTTGTAAATCATCGCCGTCATCGCTACCGCTGTCGCTGTCATTTTCTGTAACATTTTATTCCCGATGTGTCTGTGATATTGTCAATTAACATATCTAGCCTACTCATTTTTTCCTCTTATTTGACTACATGGGATACGCATTTAGACCATTCCGTAGCCGTAATTTTTTGAATGCCTTCCTCAAATCCATTTCGCACGTCTGTTAATTTGAAAGTTTTATTATTTTGAGCTACATGCCCTTTACCTGCCTACCTACAATTCGATAGGGTTTAGCTCGCAATGGTAAGGGGGGTAAAACCGGGATCCCATGTTGTGCTGCCATTTCGTCTACAGCGTACTTATTAAAAGACTCGTTATGTGGAATCAGTTCTAAAAGCGTAGCTTTAACCATATATGGTTCGTAATGAATATTTTTATTTAAAAGCCAGTCTTGAATAGCAGCTTTTTTCCAGCTCATTTTTGGAGCCGTTTCCAATTTTCGGGAGTGGTAAGGTGCATTATCCATCGATAAGCTCTTTTATTATAAGTTTTGTTTTTAGTACAAAATACAAAAATACTTACAAACGTTTTATAAAATAAAACAGCGGTTACTAATTAATAGATAATTATTATGAATAATTATGTATTTATTTAAATAAAAATCAATAATTTAGTCTTTAATTGGCACACCAATATTATGATTACATAAACAAAAATCGCGATTGTTCATCAATTTTTGTGTTCATTGGTATCATTATTTAACAAAATGACAGTAGCTAATGTCAAATGTGGAATCGAATTAAAAGTCGTGGTATAGATTATACCATAATTTTTAAATACTTATTTAACACTATAAAAAAATATTTTAGATGATATACCAGCTTTTTTAGGCGGCTCGCCTTTGCCGTAACGACCTCGCAGAGACCTATTTTCAGCGTTTAAAAAGTTATAAATAAGAGAGATATACTTTCGGGAGTTAATTTTTTAATGGAAATTTCCTCCTCTTTCAGGACCTTTTTTCAAAATTCCTTAATTATCAGTATTTCAGAAGTTATTAACGAAAAACTAAATACCTTGTTACTATTTTCTTATTTTGTTAATAAGAATCGCAATTTTATATGTGCCAATAAACCCTTAAAAAACATTTTTCTAAACGTCATTCGGAATCGAATGAGGTATCACACATATTTTTAGGAGCATTATTTCTATTCAATGCGTTTTTGAACTTCTAGACTAGACTATTAGTAGGGCAGTAGTACAATAGTCAGCAGAAGGAATTTATAGAAAAAGTATTTAGTTATTTAATAGAGAAACTAGAGGTTTCTCGACATTTAAACGGGACGGTACGGGACATTTAAACGGATGATTTAAAAGAGGACGCGGTTCTATGTTCCACTGTATGTATTTTTATTTTGTATGTTCACAGATTACTCCGTCAATTGTGGACCGATTTTGAAAATTATTTTTGTATTTGAAAGGATATGCTCGTCGTCAGAGCAATCTTCATATCAAAGCCAGGTAAAACCGACTACTCGGATCCAAAATCATTCAGACCAATAAGCCTAACCTCTTTCCTCCTAAAGACACTGGAGAGGTTATGCGATAGGCACCTGAGGGCAACGGCGCTGACACAAGCACCACTACACCCGAACCAACATGCCTACCGCCCAGGTAAATCGACATAGTCAGCACTTCATGCGGTCACAACCAAAATTGAAGTAGCGATCAAAAACAAGATGATGTGCTTAGGCACCTTCATAGATATAGAGGGAGCCTTCGACAAAACGAAATTCACCAGCAGCGTGCACTCCATGTTTTACGTCATGATAGAGTGGATAAACTAGATGCTGAGCCAGAGAGTCATCAGACTCGAGGCAGACGCTACCAAACAAGCACTGGTGGCGAAGGGCTGCCCCCAAGGTGACGTCCTCTCACCAATCCTATGGAACCTAATGGTAAACGACCTTATCACCACATTGAACAACAATCATCATTATACCATCGGATACGCTGATGATATAGTGATATTAACAAGCGGCATGCACACAGGTATAGTATGCGATGTGACACGCTCAGCACTGGCAATAGTGGAACGCTGGTGCGTGGATAACGAACTGTCAGTCAACCCAAGGAAGACTGAAATGGTAATGTTCACCATCAAACGGAACCTGGGAAATTACCGACTTCCCAAGCTGTTCAATACAGAGCTCCAACTCTCGTCTGAGGTAAAGTATCTAGGGGTAATATTCGACCACAGACTTAACTGGAGCGCCCACCTCAACAACAAAATTGAAAAAGCAACAGTCGTATTCTGGCAGTGCCGCAGAATGGTAGGTAAAACTTGGGGACTAAACCCTAAGACCACTTTGTGGCTCTACGAGACAGTCATCCGACCAATGGTAAGTTACGGCGCGATAGTCTGGTGGCCACAGACCAAACTATCCACTGCCGAAACTAACCTACAACCACTCCAGAGATTGGCCTTTCTGGCGGCTACAGGTTGTATGAGGACTACACCGACTGCAGCTCTGGAAGCCATCTTAGGTCTACCACCACTCCACCTTTTCATAAGGCAGGGGGCTTTAGCTGCAGCAGCGCGGCTTAAGAAACGAAATCTCTGGAGACTGCCTAGAGTACCACACACCGAGATCCTATATGAGGCCATAATTAAGGAACCGCTCATGGAAGCGGTAACTGACACAATACCAAGGCAATTCGTCTTTGACAAAAAGTACAAAATACAACTGCACGAGGATCCCCAAGAAGGACTTAACACAAGGGAGTTAAGAATCTTCACGGACGGATCCAAAACAAGGTCAGGCACTGGCTCGGGAGTATTCTCTGAGGACCTAAACATACACATCTCGACACCATTAGGAGTCCACAACACAGTCTTCGGAGACAAGGGCAATCGGCCCAGAACCAATACTGCCACTGCCAACTGCTTGGCTGCGACGGACACTGCAACCGAACACCGAGGTAGAACACCAGATATATTGGTCCAACCTTTGTACCTGCAGGCAGACCAAAGAGGCCCTCCCGACGATCATCCCCGGATTGTCACGGAAGCTGAAACAACTTAAGAGACCGCCGCTTCGACTTCTGATCGGAGCAATAACTGGTCATGCACTATTAAGGACGCGTTTGCAAAATTGATAGATATAGATTCGAATTATACGTTGACACAAGTTACACAAACAAGTGCAAGTCGGATAGCGGCACGAATGAATGTCAACTTGCCTAAATTGATATTTTGAAAGTTTTTTATATTTTCTCATTTCTATGTAATAGGTACTCACCTCCGGACTTGCTGTAGTGACCTGACTGTACTACGGTGACTGCTTATGGAACTCCTCGACGAGTAGAACTAGATGTGCGGGTTTGGGCTCGTTTTGTTAGTTATGATGAGACCTTACCTCCGGACTTGCTGGAGTGACCTGAAGGTGTACTTCAGTGACTGCTTATGGAACTCCTAGACGAGTTGACATAGACTTACCGAGTTTGGGCTCGTTTTGTTAGTTATGATGAGACCTTACCTTCGGGCTAGATAGATCGACCTGAAGGTGTACTTCGGTGATTGCTTATGGAACTCCTAAACGAGTAGAACGAGGTGTGCCGAGTTTGGGCTCGTTTTGTTAGTTATGGTGAGACCTTACCCAAAATCGGTAAGACTATGTCAACTCGTCTAGGCGTTCCACTAGCAGTCACCGAAGTACACCTTCAGGTCACTCCACCTAAGCCGGAGGTAAGGTCTCATCATAACTAACAAAATAAGCCCAAACTCGGTAAGACTATGTCAACTCGTCTAGGAGTTCCACAAGCAGTCACCAAAGTACACCTTCAGGTCACTCCACCTAAGCCGGAGGTAAGGTCTCATCATAACTAACAAAATGAGCCCAAACTCGGTAACACTATGTCAACTCGTCTAGGAGTTCGACTAGCAGTCACCGAAGTACACCTTCAAGTCACTCCATGTAGTCCGGAGGTAAGGTCTCATCATAACTAACAAAATGAACCCAAACTCGGTAAGACTATGTCAACTCGTCTAGGAGTTCCAGAAGCAGTCACCAAAGCACACCTTCAGGTCACTCCACATATGCCGCAGGTAAGGTCTCATCATAACTAACAAAATGAGCCCAAACTCGGTAAGACTGTGTCAACTCGTCTAGGAGTTCCAAAAGCAGTTACCGAAGTATACCTTCCGATCACTCCACCTAAGCCGGAGGTAAGGTCTCATCATAACTAACAAAATGAGCCCAAACTCGGTAAGACTATGTCAACTCGTCTAGGAGTTCCACAAGCAGTCACCAAAGTACACCTTCAGGTCACTCCACCTAGGCCGGAGGTAAGGTCTCATCATAACTAACAAAATGAGCCCAAACTCGGTAAGACTATGTCAACTCGTCTAGGAGTTCCAGAAGCAGTCACCAAACCACACCTTCAGGTCACTCCACCTAAGCCGCAGGTAAGGTCTCATCATAACTAACAAAATGAACCCAAACTCGATAAGACTATGTCAACTCGTCTAGAAGTTCCAAAAGCAGTCACCGAAGTACACCTTCAGGTCACTCCACCTAAGTAGGAGGTAATGTCTCATCAAAATGAGCCCGAACTCGCACAATACTACTTAGTTTTAGCAAACTAAAATATTGTTATAAAAATCTGTAAATAGTAGAAACCTCTTTTTTTGAAGTCGGTTAAAAATAATCTTACCTTGTCAAGTATCAACCTACTCTGGTTTATCGAATATATTGAATTTGTAGAGCGATCTTCTCAACAAGAGCAAACAGGCGACACGGTGTCCACTCATGACGGCGGCCGAGCGCAAACTGAGATTACGAAATTTTACGCAATAAATCAAGGGAGGTTCAAAAAAATAAAATAACTCTTATTGCAATCGACTACGATTCATCCGTAATAGCAAAATATGAGAAAATATAAGTTCCGGTTGTTATTTTTTCTGCGACTTTCTGTGACACTTTTATATTATTTTTTTCCTCGGATTTATAATTGACTATATATGCCTCCTTATATTATTTTTAGAAATTCTAAAATAGGTTGATTGTAGAACAAAAAATGTACCAAAACTCAATCCGATATCGTAAATACTGTGGAAAATGGTTACGGAAGATCGTTTATACAATATTAAAAAATACAATTTCCAAAAAAATTGTCCCTCGGATTTGAAGATGAAGAACTAATCTATAAGTGTTAGTACTTTGTTATATTCAATTTGTTTAGTTTAGTTACAAATTGCACCGAAAAAAAGCATCATTTTGTACGAATCGTAAACGCGCCCTTAAACAAATATCTTTTCACACTAGGTGTAACGGACAGCCCTCTATGCAGAGCGCGCATGGAGGAAGATGAAACGGCCGCCCATGTCATCTTGACATGTCCTGAGGTGCCGAAATACCGGGCGAGACACCTCGGATCGCCGAGGTCACTTTAGGAAGTCGTCGGCAACGCAAGGGGTCTGCTAGGCTTCCTGGAAGAATTGGGTTGGCACCATTAGTGCCGACCCACTACGCAAAATAGGCGCAACAAGTCGTCGAGTTGCGGAAACCAAGCCCGCGAGTTCAAGATCAAGCTCAAGAGGGATATGCTCCAGAGGTGGACCCATTGCCACCATATCAGGATCTGATGATAGTATCCCAGGGAAATCGAGACCTCCTTTTTTAGGCACATACCATGTTTTTCATATATTTTCTGAAGTTACTCCGGTATTTGCGTCTGGTATTCATTATTTCATTAAAGTTATTCAGGTGAGCTGATGATAGAAGTTAAACCCTTCAACAGTTGGGGATTAGAGGATGATTTTAATATCACTCGTAGGTATAGACCTCAATTTGTATTCTTTCAGTTACTCACATGACCTAATGATAGAAAGTAAAACGTTTGGGAGTAGTGGATGATTCTTTAAAAACCATATGTTACGAATAGGGCTTTAGTTGTTTTCTTTCAAGTTGTTTAGGTGACAGGTAAGGTTAGGCGATACAAGAGCCTTTACGATCCCGAGCTGGTAGCTAGTCGTCTGTCTTAGTAGGTTTATTTAACTATCAAAATTATCAATTATCAAAATTATATGGGAGAGACAGTAGTTGACGATGCAATGAGTTTTGAAGAATTATTTACAATTAAACTCAACTGTTGTCATTCGCATGATGCTTTCTCATCATGCGGGTTGTAATGCATGTTGTTGGGCTCGAAGTCGAGAAGATCAACACCAACTAGGGTGTTACGCGACTCAGCGCAAAATTTCTTTTTTCATGAATCACTGGCCCCGAGGTTCTTGTCTGAATTTATTGGAATAATATCGCAACGTCAAATGCGGTCGTCGATCTGACTGGAAGTCCGCATTTGACGTTGCGATTAGTGAAATTTTGAGAGGGTCTAGTGAGAGTTTGTTTCACATTAACTCGATTGTCGATTGGGCGATGTGGTCGCACAGCGACAAAGCCCTTTAATAAAAATTGTCCCGATTGTCACGGTGAGCGCGTTCTGCGTTGTGATTGGTAAAGATTTCGGTATGAGTTGATCAAAAACCGAAGGCATTCACCGTGAAGATTAATTAAACGTGATATAAAGTCACACTAGACCCTCAGCAGTAGTAGTGTTCACCGTTTAACATCCCCGTAGCGTGATAGGCTGTAGACACGGGCACTATGATAACTAGCCCCTTAATGTATTTTGCTTTAAGGAACTCGCCAGCTTCTATTTGCAGGTCATTTAAGCTTGTAATATTATATTATGCCCAAATTCATGAGCAAACGACTCGCGCCAACTTCGTATTGTTATTGATCACTATATTATTAAAATATGTTGTTTTGTCAACCGTGCCTTGCCCAGTAGTTGGGTCCATACCTAACGATCCACCGCGTTCTGATTGCGCGCGGCAGAAGCGCGATCCAAATGTGCAAACAGTGTGGACGTGCCGCGCGCGATCCATGCGCACGTTTTGGAACGCGCGCTCCTTACTGAGCCCCATTCGAATGTTGTCGGTTTTTGCGGGAGCTGTCTGAGCAAGTGTTGTACGATGACGTCACACCGTCACACGCATCGAGTACGAGCCCATGTTGCAAGTTTACTTCTATCAATCGGAAAGTAATAGACATATCGAAATAATTATTTCACCTGTATTTTTTTTTGACAAAGAATATGGAGAGCTGGTATTCAAAATTTGTTAACATTCTCCATTAACGTCGATATATATTTGTTGTGGTATAAAGTTCTGCAGCTCATGCGATGAAAGCCGTTTCTTGGCAATTCCTTACACCTTAGGTTACGTTGTTAAAGTTTAAGAAAGGTTCTTATTTTTTTTTCTAATAATAAATATAGCATAAGTCATTTAGGGATAAAGCAGCATTCTAATGGTGAATATTTTTAAAAATCGGTCCTGCAGTTTTTGACTTTATTTTTTACAAACCTTACAATTAAATAACATTATTAATATTAATATAGGTTACACTGTTACAGATTATATAAGTGACAGTATAAACGATTCTGTGTTATCCATGTCTCTGATGGTTTGCGTGAGTTCCCTGTCCAGTTTACTCCTAAATCGCACCCAGATGAACACGTCCTCGCTGCAGCGCTCTGACACCGCATTCAACCAGTTCCGTTTCTTTTCAAAGGTAAAATTCTCACTTTTCAATACGTCACATATGTACTCGGCCGCAAAATATTCCGTGAACGTTTTGTGTATAAACACCGGAACGTTGTCCAGCGTGATGTGAGACACGAGGCCTGTCTTATCCGCGCCCATTTTCAATTTATTTATCAAACCGTCGATATCGCCGAAGAACGGGTTCATATCTTTGAACTCCTCACGATTAGGGCCATCGTACACGGTCTTGTCGAACAGGGCATACGCTGCTATTCTTTTATGCATCGCCATGCAATCGGAGCGTTCCTTTTCAAATTTTATAATAATATCTGGATTGTAAATATCCATTTTGTTTTTGTCTTGAAAGAGAACTTTCTTTAATTTATTTTCCACAAACGTTTCATATATTTGAAGTATATTAATATATACTTGTCCGTCGATGCGGGGCTCGTACTTGTCGGTAACATTGATGATGTAGTCTGCTATGAAGTAGATCAGCAGCGGCGTGCCTGCCAGCGCGTCCACGTCCTCGGTCACGCCACTGTTTTTTTTAGTGATCGCAAGCATCTCCTGGGACAAACCATCGAAGCCGATTTGCGAATGTGCAAATTCATAGAAATGCAAAAACACTCTGCGGACCCAAACGTGTAGAGCACCCATGTAATAGATACCGGTAGACATTGTTCGTGATATGTCACTTAAGAAGGCCTTTAAATTCTTCTCTTGCATATTGTCTAGATCTTCAAATATCAGCCTCTCTCGCCAGGCTCTCTCTAAGTACGACTCCTGCTCGGTGATACTCAAATGTTCAATTTTAAAGCATCCGCCGAATACTTTCTGTAGTTCCGGCAGTATGTCAGTGTACGGGCGGCTGGCGACCCACATTCTATTCTTTTGGGGATTATCTCGAACAACACGCAGAAAGTTAATGACGGTACTTTTGTAATGCGGACATATTTCATCAAAACCGTCAAATAAAAACATCAATTTTCTCACATTATAAGAATGGAGAAATAAATTTACTTCAAATTGAGCTATCTCATCGCCACTGGACCTGTCTAAATATACGTTATCATCTTTTAAATAAATTGTCACATTACTGTTTTTTGTTACCGCGCAGCACAGGAAAGTCAAAATTTCCAAAATATCTAAGGCAGTATTATTCGTTTGCCACATGTAAAACTGTTTCGAGTAATCCAACAAGTTTATCCTCACTATCCAGATACGTTTATCGCTTTCCTTTGTGTTTAGTGATAAATGAGTGAGTAGTGTCGACTTGCCCATTCCGGGTACCGCTGTCACAAGAACCGCATCAGCGTTGATATCCTGAAACGTTCTCACGAGGTGGCCGTTAGGATGAGTGTCATCGGAGACCTCATTGACTTCACTGATCCTTCGATCGATGTACAAATGTTTTATTTCTTCGTACTTGGTATTGCTGAGCGAGGAGCCTATGCTTATGAGATCGTTACGTATTATTTTATCCAAAACGTCGCCTTTTATAAACTTCACTGACACGTCATCCACGAACAATCCTAAGCTGACTTCTTGACCCTGATATAATACTGCAGCGTCTTTTATAAGTTCTGCCTGTGACTCTAGAGTTAACGCAGCCAAACTTTGTGTTTCATCATGTAACATGTGTGCGCTTGAAAAAAAATCATCGAACACTTTAAGTAATTGGCTATTCGTGACCACAATTAATGTTGTCTGCTGCGTTGCCTGCGCAATTTCATATAACCTAATATGTTGTATGCTACCATTCAGAAGTTGGGTTAACAAAATAATGATTGTTTTTTTGGTACGTTTTAATTCTGCAACCAATGAAGAAAAGACAGGAGTTGACAAATCGAACACGCATTGCAAGTCTATGACCGTGCTATTATTTAACAAATAATAGTCTCTTAGACACTGAATCACTTTCATAGTGGTCAGTGCAACAGAGTCTGTAGCTACGCATGTACTAGAGGGGAGTGCGGGTAGTTCCAACCACTTGGTTGCATCTTCACTAAAGCTGTACTCAAAATACTTCAAATGATTCATCTGAAACATAATTTGTAATGCACTAATTTGTGGCTCTATCACTATATTATCGATTGCTTCTTCATCTAATTTGCTAGCTTTTGTCAGATAAGTCCCCATTTTCGATGACATCCACCATTTCTGGATTTCGTTATGGTAATATAAAAACACTGAGTTAGAGGAGATCAAACAGTTATGTAAGCTCGAGTTTAAATGTTTTTCTATATCTTTAATCAAAATTGCCTCGACCTCTGAATGGTTGCTTTGTTTTGCGAAAATGACAAGTTTGCTTAGGAAGCCCCTGGCTACATCTCGACAGTCGAACTGAACTTTTGGAAACTTCATAGTCTTTATGGCAAATCTATATTCATGTAGATTATCAATTTCTTTACTCAAACTAATAAACAAGGCTTTGGCGTTACTCTGGGCTGGTTCATAATCTAGCGAAAATTTAAGCATCTCGGTCTGTTCATCGTAAACCAGTAGGTTTCCGACGGCGCTGGCCAAGCCTCCGTTCGAGCTTAGTATACCTCCATCTATAGTGTCGTCAATTCTGACAACCTTATGTGGCCCTTTTTGTTCATATAGTTTACACAGCTCCACAATGATCGACGTCAGATGGCTTAACCTCCTCGCAATTTTCTTGGAGTTGCCACTTATCGCCAAATCTACATTACCGAAAGTGATTGGCACTTTGAGTGTGAGTGAGCGCAGAAAGCACGTTGCCGCCGCAGTGGCTGCGCTCAACGCTTCGTCTATTGTGCGCTGAGGAATATTCATAGTTCGCAGTTGCTCTAAGTCGTTGGATGGTCTTTTAAATAAAAATTCTAATTTACCGTTTCCATTACTCGCAATTTGAGTTATAATCAGAGGAGTCAATGTAACAACAGATGGATTAGACAAAAACGATGATATTAGATCGTCTGCGGAAGCTTCTTTTGCTGACAAATCCTGTGATAGTGTATCTCCTGATTCAGCTTCCATTCTTATCTTTGGATAGTTTTTAAGTATTTCTTTAATCAATTGTTCCCTGAACAGTGCTACATATTTGTCGTCATTATCGAAGAAATCGTCCCGAAACGTCAAAATACGCCACTTCACATCGGTTTTTTGGGCATCTGTTTGTATTTCACTGACGTCGACAACTTTGAACTTTAATATGGCGTGATATTGGTGTATGCACTCGTCGTTCATCATGTTCATTGAGCGGTTGGATTTGTTGTTTAAACACTTCGCAAAGTGTTCGACGAGCAGCGCTATATCTTCTTTTAAAATGATTTCGCCAAATGCTTGTACATGTTGTTCGTTGTAGAACGGTAGAGTACCGATCGTGCTACTCGTTGCTATCAATTTATTTATAATATTGTCATAATTACTTAAATACGGTGAGTTGGAATCGAAATCGCACCTCGCATTCGTGTACAGAATGAATACACAATCCGATTCAGCAACATCTTCATTAAAAAACTGATCTTGGCTACTGTTTACTGTAATTTTCTTTTGGATTTTCGACAGACTTTCAAACCATTTAACCGATTCATTTTTATTATCAAACGTGGGAAACTTGTCATCGTTTTCTTTGTGTTTGACTTGTATGAATATCGCAACCGGACGATTATAACCTTTAATATTTATTTTAAAACAAATGTCGTCGAAGGCTCCTATCTCGTCCATGTTGGAAACCAAACAAAAGTCTTCAATGCAACCTTCGTGCGTCAGCCGATATAGAATTAAAGCAATGAGCTTAGTCTCATAGAGGTGGCCACTGATCCCCGACGTTCCATCACGCTTTTTGTAAAACTTTCCCATTGTATCAAAAGTAGTGTTTCCCGTTAATTGAATCATACAAAAATATTTCTGGAATATTTCGTGTTTTATTTTGTGCTCTTTGTGGTTATCATATGACCACTGAGATAATCTGCAAAAAAAAACAAAATTTAATGATTCTGCAAGCTGTTTCACAAGAAATAAACCTACCTCCTTTTTATAGCAAAGTGTATTTATATGTAAAGGAGAATGGCAGATCCTGCACCGCTGGCAATATATTATGAATGGTAATGAGATTTATACCGTTTATTAGTGATCCATATATTTCATTGTAATTTAAAAACTGAATTAACTTTTTAAGTTGTAAGAATCTAGGAATTTAAAATATTTTTGTGGGTTTTTCGGCTGTCTACTTTGACTGTGGAAACATCGCGATTCGTTGCTCCCGAAAACTTAATGTATATTTTCAGTTTAAACTGGACGATCAAAGTAACGGTTATATTTAGTTTGGAGACCGGTGATTTTTCAAAGTACTGAACAATAAGGATCTGAAGAAACTGTGCAAAATTAGTGATAAACGGTGTCTACAACTTGTGTCTGACATTACTAGCAAAAAATTGTAATTATTTAAATACCCACCAGTGTTTGATATTTCCTCTTAGTGTCAGTCTGCTGTTAGTTTTGGTTACTGTCAAGGTGGTGAAGTGACCACAGACAGTTTGGGGTTGCCATTGCTCGTTTCTCCCATATTGGAAACAAATAGAATGGCCGTGTATTTTAGGTGTGATATTCAATAATGACAAAAATTGTAAGATTACGTGCAAAGGCTGTGACAGAGGAATATGTGTCAAGTGCTCTGGCCTAATGACAAAGGAAATGCGCGTTTTCGGCCTCCAAACCCCCAAACTGTGGTAAATATGTGATAACTGCGAGGAAGGCTTGAGACAGATTCCAGAGCTGCGTATGCTGGTTACTGAACTCCAACATCAGTTCTAGGGTTACAGGAACAAGGTGCAAGCGATATTAATTTGGATGCGGTTATCCATGAATCGCAACAATCGCAGTCGCAATGTTATCTTGTATGGAATACCTGAATCAACTTCAGCCACTACAGATCGGAAAGCGCATGACATAAACCTCATCACTGATTAATTTGCACCACTACCAACGCCAAATCCTGAAATCGTGACTGCATTTCGCCTGGGAAAACCTGGACTAGGTGACGGAAAACCGCACCCCCTAAAGGTAGTCCTGGTAAGCAATCAAAACGTAATAAAAGTATTGAAAAATAAAGGTAGGTTGTCTAAAGCAGTAAACGTTCAATCTGATATGACTCTCTATCAACGTGAACAACTCAAGAAGCTACGCGAAGAATTGGTCACCAGAACTGATAACGGTGAGCAAAATCTAACAATCAAATATATTAATAAAGTCCCCAAAATTATCGCTGCTCCGCTTACAAAAAACTAGACACTGCTGCAATCTCCGAACTCCGTGTCTTATATACTTAGTTACTCGTTAACGGTAAAATTTGATATACTGCTCAATGAAATTAACAATTATAAACCTGCATTTATTTTAATAACGGAATCCCATCTTCACTCTGGAATTGCAAATAGTCTAATACAAATACCTGGATACACGTTTATCGCTTAGATAGAAAGGACAGACGAGGAGGTGGTGTTGCAATATATATCGCACATACGGCTAACAACAATGCTATCATATCCAAGGTAGACGACAAGTATCACAGAGATAACGTGGAAGAACTGTGGCTGGATATTCCATTTGGAGACCTCATACTACTGGCATGTATTTACAGACCGCCGTCTAATTTGGGGGACAAATATGTAACTCAGTATTGTTTTGTTGTTAATAGACAAAAAAAAATGTTGATCCTGATCTTGTCCAAATCAGATGAGATCCTTTTAAGCACTATTGGCAGAGCTGCTGAAAAATCAGTACTCATTGCGGGAGATTTCAACCTCCCTGGGATCAGGTGGCCTCTCCATAAATATGCCATGACAAACCACATAACACATTTCTTGACATGTACACCAGTAGCAGTCTTAGGCAGCTTGTAACACAGATAACTAGAAAAAGAAACCAAGAAGAATCTCTATTAGATCTCATATTACGCAATGAAGACCACTTGATAAGCGACCTAGAGTACCATCCACCAATTGGTAAAAGCGATCACATAGTCATCCTAGCTATGGCGCAAATCATCCATACTTCAAAACAAAAGTAAAGAGACACGAAAACAATATAACTACCACAAAGCTGATTTCGAAGCACTAAATAGGGATTTGTCAAAGAATCTAACATTTAATGGAAAGTTAGTAAATGATATGTGGCTCTCTCTTATGAAGCAGATACACTCCTCTATTAAGATATGCGTGCCTATAAAATCCAGACATAAAAATAACGTTTTCTATAAACCTTGGATTAATAAAGAAATAATAGACTATACAAAAAGAAAGAAGGAACTATGGAACACATATAAGATTAATCGTAATGAAAACGCATACCAAAAATTCAGAAACATTAACATTAAAATTGTTACAATCAGTAGAGAACGAAGAACAGCTTTTGAAAAGACAGTAGTAGACTCTGGCCCGAAAGCTTTTTTATGGATACATCAGGCAACAACTCGGTTCAAAAGCGTGCATCCCAAACATTGTTAGGAATAAATCAAATGCACTTGTCATAAAACCTTACAAAATAGCAGATGTATTTGCTGACCAGTTCGAGCAATCCTTTGTTAAAAAATCTGATGGTGCCATTCCCTCTATTAATTATCCTCGAGTTGCAAATACCAAAGACGATATAAGTTTCACTGAGGAGGTAGTGCGAAAAACACTACTAAGTTCTGACGACACCACCGCCACTGACCCTCATGAATTGCCTTCGATTGTCTTAAAAAAGTGTTTAACAGTGCTGGTGAAGAACATAACGATGTTGATGAACGGGTCCTTGAATGATGGAGTGGTGCCTGCTAACTGAAAAGTAGCCTATATTGTGCCAATATATAAAAAAGGAAATAAACTTGAACCAGCACACTACAGACCTATCAGTCTGACGAGCGTGCTGGTAAAACCATGGAAAAAATCATTATCAATCAAATAAGAGACTTTTTTACTGCAAGAAGGAATTATTATAGAGGAACAACATGGATTTGTACCCAAACGATCAGTAAATATCAACCTACTTACATGTTTGCATGAATGGACTAAAAGTCATGACGAAAGAACCCCGACAGATGTTATTTACCTGGACTATGAGAAGGCGTTTGACATAATAAAATACGTACATAAATATAAAATACGCATAAAATAGAACACCTAGGTATTCGCGGTAGCCTGGATTAGGGGCTTTCTCTCAAACATAACTTTCCGTGTGCGTATTGGTGAAGCCTTATCTGAACCTCGAAATGTACTCAACGGTGTCGCACAGGGATCAGTCCTGAGGCCACTACTCTTTATCCTTTAAAGTGTCCTCAAACTCCCTTTTCCTTATTTGCTGATGACGCAAAGTTCTTTGGAAACCCCTATAGCTAGTCACAGAATATACAAAAAGATTTAGACGCCATTTATAACTGGACCCAAGAAACGTTGCTGACATTAAACTCTAACAAGTACACAGTATTACATATTGGAAACAACAATCCTCATAAAATGTATTACTTTGGACACCAACAATTGATGCCCATTGGGTCTCAGAAAGATCTAGGTGTATTATATCAAACCATCTCAAGTGGGAAGCTCATATATCTGGCTTTAAATGCCTTAGGGCTAAGACTTTCTTGAAACTGTACAAGACCTATGTTAGACCGCTGCTTGAATATGCGTATGTCATCTGGGACCCATATCTCATAAAAGACATTTTGTTATTGGAGGCATAGAAGGGCAACTAAGATGGTTACCTAAACAACGGCTAAAATATCTAGAGTTAACCATACTGGAATAACGTCGACAGGGAGGCAGTCTCATTGAAACTTATAAAATACTCAAAGAGCACTATGACATACCCAGCTTACCGGAAATCTACATCTTGGATGATGACATGCACTTGTGAGGGGATCCCCTGAGACTATGGCGAAATTCTTCTAAAGAAAACCCTAAGACACATTTTCTGCTTAACCAAGTTGTGACAGCCTGAAACAGACTCCCAGAGGGCGTCCTAGCGCCTAGTTATGGCTCCCTCACTGAACTGCTTCAAAAACAGACTTGACAAACTCAATGCTATTTCAAACACATCACATCATCATCGCATCAGCTTTCTAGATGCTAGTGTGTCATACCAAATAATAATAAATGTACTTGTTTTTATATTTATATTTAAAAATGTAATTAATATGTATATATAAATATAATAAAGAGAATAATAATATTAGTAGCCAAATAAATACAAAAACAATCCCTACAATGAAATACGCCAGACACTACAAAAGTCCTATACAAACCTGCCATTGTCGTTTTATATATAGGTAATCATATTCCACAAAAAGTTACTACATATTGGAATAGTAGAATTGGAGTAGTATAGAAAATATAATAGAATTGCTTGTTAAAAGGTATTAGACATTTAAAGAAGGAATTCTTGTATACATATTCATGAAATTGAGAATGCAGGGTGTTTAGAGGGCTACAAAAGGGTGTAAAAGTAGCTTAAAAATATTCCTGTTAATAGATGCATTGTAGCGCTTTATACTTCAGTCTTTTGTCTGCATTCTCTCATGTGCTCAGATTGGAGAAGCATCATCTCTAATTTATCCAATTTAAAAACTCAAGTGGCTGTACAATTTATTGTTCTTGAACAATAACTATCCATGCTTTAATTTTTTCATTATCAAAATTAGTACCTACATATTATTGAATAATTATTTATTCTTAGAGTATGGACTCAATATTGTTTGTGGTCTTTGCAGGTATTGCATGCCCTTCTGAAAACAAAGTTGCACCTGCTGTGTTCTCTTAAATCTCTTAAAACCGCCCGGAACACAGATTCAATCTAGTTCGGGCAAATAACAATTAATGTACTTTATTCATAAAAATTAATTAATAATTTCATTGTAAGTAAATTATTGTACCTTTTTAACTAAATAAATATTATTATTATTATTATATAAATCTTTTAAACAACTAAAAGTATTTGAATGCAGTTTTTAGCAATAGATTGTGCTTCGAGTAGGAAGTTTACCAGTGTAAAACATGCATATTATAGTAGAGGAAATCCGAGAATTTTAAAAGTACCTACCGTGCGATCTTGGGCTGGCTTGATAGTTTAATGGAGAGAGAGATTGAATAGTTATGAATTCTAGACATTAACACTATTGTTTCGAACCATTCTGATATATTTCTGAAATAATTACGTCTAAAGACAGCGCATAGATATGTAATTGGAGTGAAGACTTACTTATTTTCTCTTTCAGTGTAAACCACATTTCGAAGGTATAAATTTTCGTAATATTATTAAAATAATAATTCCGCGTATAGGGTCTGGAGCAACCAACTCCTCCTATGTATCTGAGATCTTATCAGTAGCCTAAGTTTTATTTAAGTCAGTAGTCAGTACTATTTTCCCATTTTTATTTATAAATATTGACAATGACAGGTTACGCTATTTGTTTACGTTTTAGGGATGTCCATTTTTTGACATCGATGATATGAGAAATATCGAAACGTCAAACTCTTGAGAGCTGCAATCATTGCAATGCCGTTATTGGTTGGACGACTCCGGCGCAACTCGGTAGCTTTGTTTTAGCTGTTTTGTTTTAGTTGTAATATATTTTGTATATGTTATCGATAGCGAACACAATTAAATTATTATTTTATTCTACTTAAGTTAGACAAGGCAAAGTTTAAAAACCAAATCATATTACACTTAAAACAAGTATTTAACTAATAAAAAATGAACGAATTAAAGTACTTTCGATTACCAATTTATTTTTAGAAACTCATACCGTTATGTATTTGATTTAAAAGTAAACTAGTATCGTGAACCGCTACATGTTGTATTGTAGTTGTCTATTTCTCTATATTGTCTATTATAACATCCGTTACTTTTTTATTACCTACGAGTAAATTGCAATATTATCTCAAGCGATAAAACAATTGCTACACAGAAGCCGTCACTTAAGTGTCTACGTTTTTCATTCAATGGTATACACGGTACATATACCAAATTTTTTTTTTTTACATTTTTTGTGTCTGTCTGTCTGTTTGTTCCGGGTAATCTCTAAAAGGGCTGGACCGATTTTGACGGGACTTTCACTGGCAGAAAGCTGATGATCTAAGAAGTAAGTTAGGCAACATTTTTCCGGAAATCTACCGGAAATCTACATCTTGGATGATGACATGCACTTGTGAGGGGATCCCCTGAGACTATGGCGAAATTCTTCTAAAGAAAACCCTAAGACACATTTTCTGCTTAACCAAGTTGTGACAGCCTGAAACAGACTCCCAGAGGGCGTCCTAGCGCCTAGTTATGGCTCCCTCACTGAACTGCTTCAAAAACAGACTTGACAAACTCAATGCTATTTCAAACACATCACATCATCATCGCATCAGCTTTCTAGATGCTAGTGTGTCATACCAAATAATAATAAATGTACTTGTTTTTATATTTATATTTAAAAATGTAATTAATATGTATATATAAATATAATAAAGAGAATAATAATATTAGTAGCCAAATAAATACAAAAACAATCCCTACAATGAAATACGCCAGACACTACAAAAGTCCTATACAAACCTGCCATTGTCATTTTATATATACAGTAGGTAATCATATTCTACAAAAAGTTACTACATATTGGAATAGTAGAATTGGAGTAGTATAGAAAATATAATAGAATTGCTTGTTAAAAGGTATTAGACATTTAAAGAAGGAATTCTTGTATACATATTCATGAAATTGAGAATGCAGGGTGTTTAGAGGGCTACAAATCGATCTAGCAAGGATTCATTTAAGAAAATCTAGGCAAAAAAACTTCAAGCAAAGCATGGTCATCCAGGTACCAATAGAATAAAACATGTGAAACCCCCTATTTGACTTATATTGTGATCACATGTTCCAAAGAAATTTTATATTTAAACAGAATGCTCCAATACTAGTAAAAAGACAGAGCAACAAGCACAGCACACTTGGGAATTGCTCCTTCGGATTCCATTAGATAAACCTTATTTGAAGAAAAATAAAATGTGATACCTATTGAAATTTATAATAGGTTCTCTAAGGGTTCTTATGTATCCATGTGGTGACGGATTAAAAACACAGAACGTCACGACCCCTATTCATCCCATGGGTGTCGTAAGAGATGACTAAGGGAACAAACTATACAGGGCAACAGCACTGCAAAAAGTATAAAACTTGACACAAACCTTATAAAAACCCGTCTGACCAGTTTGATATAATAGGCCTAAATTAGCAGTGGACTATTAAATGCTGATGACTTTTGTATAATGACTTAAGAGACTAATATTATAATTCTATTTAAACTTTATATTTGCAGGGTGTAAAAGTAACTTAAAAATATTCCTGTTAATAGATGTATTGTAGCGCTTTATATTTCAGTCTTTTGTCTGCATTCTCTCATGTGCTCAGACTGGAGAAACATCATCTCTAATTTATCCAATTTAAAAACTCAAGTGGCTGTACAATTTATTGTTCTTGAACAATAACTATCCATGCTTTAATTTTTTCATTATCAAAATTAGTACCTACATATTATTGAATAATTATTTATTCTTAGAGTATGGACTCAATATTGTTTGTGGTCTTTGCAGGTATTGCATGCCCTTCTGAAAACAAAGTTGCACCTGCTGTGTTCTCTTAAATCTCTTAAAACCGCCCGGAACACAGATTCAATCTAGTTCGGGCAAATAACAATTAATGTACTTTATTCATAAAAATTAATTAATAATTTCATTGTAAGTAAATTATTGTACCTTTTTAACTAAATAAATATTATTATTATTATTATATAAATCTTTTAAACAACTAAAAGTATTTGAATGCAGTTTTTAGCAATAGATTGTGCTTCGAGTAGGAAGTTTACCAGTGTAAAACATGCATATTATAGTAGAGGAAATCCGAGAATTTTAAAAGTACCTACCGTGCGATCTTGGGCTGGCTTGATAGTTTAATGGAGAGAGAGATTGAATAGTTATGAATTCTAGACATTAACACTATTGTTTCGAACCATTCTGATATATTTCTGAAATAATTACGTCTAAAGACAGCTCATAGATATGTAATTGGAGTGAAGACTTACTTATTTTCTCTTTCAGTGTAAACCACATTTCGAAGGTATAAATTTTCGTAATATTATTAAAATAATAATTCCGCGTATAGGGTCTGGAGCAACCAACTCCTCCTATGTATCTGAGATCTTATCAGTAGCCTAAGTTTTATTTAAGTCAGTAGTCAGTACTATTTTCCCATTTTTATTTATAAATATTGATGACAATGACAGGTTACGCTATTTGTTTACGTTTTAGGGATGTCCATTTTTTGACATCGATGATATGAGAAATATCGAAACGTCAAACTCTTGAGAGCTGTCTAGTCGTAACAAAATCAAATTCAGTAGTAGCCATCTGTTAACTATCATTCAGTGTTTTTCTTTTTTTTTTATATAAAAATCTAAAATTTAAAAACAGAAAAGTTTGAGTCAAATCTGTTGCACTATTCATGTAACACTTTATTTTAGAAACCAGATATTTGTGAACACAAACAGAAAAGGCGTTCCTTTTGCCTTCCTGATGGTAGCGAAACAGCCAAGCCATACATTTTTACTGAAATGTAGAGTTTGTGAAGTTGAGGTTCGAAGAGTTAGGGCGTGTAGATTCAGGAGCTTGGCTCTACATGAGATCTGATATCTTTTTCACAACGTAAGCAGCAAGTATAGTTTGGCAAAAACGAGGGCGCCACTTTTGCAGGCATCGCGTTTGATTTTTTCATAATGTTTCCCAATAAAAAGTATGGTTTATCCTGGTATCAGATGACAACGGTAGTTGGTAGGGGAACTACTACCGTTGCGATGTCATCTCTGATACCTTGTTATACTAAAACGAACAGAAAGTCAGTACCGTACTATGTACATATAATAAATTTACATAAGCACAAAAAAAATTGTGTGTGTGGTCAAAAATATTTTAATTTGTGCATCGAGTTTAATTATTTCATAATTTCCGTCTACCGTTCTCTTTCGCCCATCTTCATCTCGCAAAAGATAAAACCATCTTAACGGACTATGGAATGGAAGAAGTACTATGCTGCGCAAAAGTTATAGAAAAAACTTTTTCGAAATGTACGTTTAATCAATATCTTTGATGAAAAGCTAAGGCTAGTACAACACTAGGCGGCCATGTTTGGTTATCGTAGATATGCACGCTTTTTTCGTGGTTAGGGCAGTTCCATAGGATCCCTTATTCATAGATTACAACAGATTAAAGAAATGAGACAACTTTTCGATACTTGGGGGCACGGTCGTGCTCCCGCTATGACGAGTCTAGCGAAGCGCAAATACATTACCTAACTTTTCTCGAAGCGCTTCGTCGATTTTTTTGAACCCTCATAATTTTGGTTTCCGATATATCAGATAGTTCAAATTCTATAATATAATAAATAAATAAATAAATATTTCGGACATCTAAACACACAACGCCATCTAGTCCCAAGATAAGCAGAGCTTGTGTTATGGGGTACTAGACAACTGATATAAATACATATATACTTTTTTTTTTTTGTAAATACATACATATTATAGATAGAACACACCCAAACTCCGAAACAAATATTTGTAGATCATACAAACATTTGGTCCAACCCGGGAATCGAACCCGAGACCTCATGATCAACAGTCGCTGACGCCAACCGCGAGACCAACGAGGCAGTCATAATGTATGTATGTAATGTCAATATTCAATTTCATAGCTTGGATACTTGGAATTTTCGAATTCCGACCACAGGGCGACCGTCCACTAATATTCAGAAATGTTTCTCGCAACAATTCGATATTTGAGTAAAAAATATGTTGTTATTTGACAGATTTTTGGAAAGCGTTCTAAATTATTATTTATTACATAATTAGCACATTGTGTTAATATTTTGCGGAATTTCTACTGTATTATGAACTAAATTCTAGTTCAAGTTTGACAACCACGTCAAAAAACATGAGACCCGTGACGTCACACGTTAGCCACAACAAAAAAACAGGGCAGTTTAAGTGAATTTTATCAGTTTTCTCCAATTTTATTAATTAAAATGTCGAATAAATGGTGTGTAGTGCCACAGTGAACAAATCTATACATCTATACAAATAAAAATAAATTGGGGTGTCTGTTTGTAATATCAAAATAACCGCTTTTTACTAAATGCTAAATACCAATCCAAAAATGTAGTTAAAAATTTTTTTGTCTGCCTGTCTGTCTGTTTGTTCCGGGTAATCTCTGGAACAGCTGGACCAATTTTGACGGGACTTTCACTGGCAGGTAGCTGATGATCCAGAGAGTAACTTAGGCCACTTTATTTAGACTAACTTTGTCCCGCGGCGTTATGCCGAAATGTATGTACGCGCGTAACTTTCGATCGGCTACACCAAATTATATATATTTTTTATGTGTTAGTTATTCTTAGGACAAGGTTTGTGTGCAAGAAAAATTACAAAATAAAGGAAAAAGTTTTTTTTGTCCGTGACTGCACCCTACCCATGGGTAGCTGCTAAAGAAAGAAAAATATGGTGGTACGAAGTTCGTCGGGTCTGATAACATCTTTAAATACCGCGCTTTGTACCATTTCAAAATGTAACCTAAAAGCATTGAGATATACCTACCTACATAAAGTAAATTAGATTTTACAAAAATAATTAATGAATTTTTCCAGAGGTTATTACCTATTACAGAAACAATTTTTATGTTGTACTTATGCAAGTGCAACTTAGCTGCGTTAACATTTTTCAGTTCCGCAGCATAGTAATCAGCGTTATTATTATGTACTAGCTGAACCCCGCGGTGTTACCCGCAGTTATAGTTGTACCGCGAGTAACGCCACGGGACAAAGTTAGTCAAAAAAAGTAAGTAAGTTACTCCCTGGATCATCAGCTACCTACCAGTGAAAGTTCTGTCAAAATCCGTACAGCCCTTCCAGAGATTACCCGGAAAAAACAGACCGACAGTCAAAAACATTTTTAACTACATTTTTGGTATATGTACCGTATATTTATACATATGCATTTAGTAAAAAGCGGTTATTTAAATATTGCAAACACACTCCAATTTTTTTATTTGTATAGATAGAAAAGTGCAACCATAAAAGCGTCTATCTTATGTAGGTTGCTGTTATCGGCACGCACAAAATTTGGTTCCTTTTTGTTTCGAACCACTTAATAATTTATTAAAAAAAGTACTGCAGAAATAGCTCACAGATCGATTATTACCACTCCGAAAACATCAAAACGTAAACAATATTCAATAGAGGAATCTTTCGTTTATTAGCATGTGTGTGTCATTAGCACCAGAGTTGCAACCAATCACAAGGCTTTTATTTTCAACTAGCTGTACCCGCGGTGTTCCCGCGGTTAATGTTGTACCGCGACACCGCGAGTAACGCCGCGGGACAAAGTTAGTCTAAAAAAAGTAGCCTAAGTTATTCCCCGGATCATCAGCTACCTGCCAGACAGACAGACTGACAGACAAAATTTTTTTTAACTACATTTTCGGTATATGTAACGTGTATACATACATACGCATTTATTAAAAAGCTGTTATTTTAATGTTACAAACAGACACTCCAATTCTATTTATTTGTCAAATAGCCTTGTCAAATTGCCAAAGCAACTTAAGTGGCAGTAGTACTCAGTGCTGCCAACTTAGTGAATTTTCTACTATAACCAGTGGTTTGAATACTTCATTTAGTGGCGAAATAATGGTTTTATCGGCTGGAGGATTTCCCTAGCGGTTTTAAAAAAAAATGTTTTAATTACTATAACTGCGATGACTCAGCGACTAACTCCCTAAAATGTTTATAATTAATAATTATCTATATTATTTACTTCTTCGGAAGTAAGAGAAGATGGCGAATTAAATTTTTTCCATGGAAGGAGTATTGTATTTCAAAGACGCTCAAGGCAATCGAGGTTTAAGAAATTAGGGTGCCAAAAAAGCAGACCTGTCGCCTAGTATAAGGTTGGAAGGAAAATGCTGCAATGATTGTAAAATTCCAGAAGTCTTTGTAAGACAATTTCGGTTTCGAAGAGTCAAATCAATCTGAAATGGACGATTATGGTACAGATAAAAATGATTCGTCCGAAAGAGACGATCTAATTTAGAATAGATGTTAATTAATACATTTTATGTTGATTTACCCTCAGAAAATGTAATTTTAATGTAGTACCAATTTGGTAGTATTTGTTTATGGTTTTCTGGTGGTTTTAAAAGCGAGCCAGTTTAACTATTGGCAACACTGATTGTCTCTGATTATCTGACTCATTCTTTCGATTCGTTGATTTCTTTCGCATCTGTCGTTTCCGTGTAAGGTGTGCTTTGTAGGTGAATATTTCTTATTTTAATAATTAATATGTATTTAGACACAAAAGTATCACGTAATGACGTATAAACATGTTTCAGACATACAACATGCAGAACGACGCTGGAGATTTCGTTGACCTGTACTGCCCGAGGAAATGGTGAGCACATTGAGGTTATTTATGCTGGTTGACCACATTGCGCGCAACACGCCGCCAAAATGCACCTCCGATATGTTTATCGTCAAACAAGATATCATTTAGTTCAATTAACTCAATTTATTGTTAAAAGTATAATATACTCGACTATGACTTCTCTTTTGAAAACTTTGACTTAGACAAAATTTCAATGATGACAGGTTAAACGTGAAGTTCTTTGTCCTTTTAGTTGCTACAAACTGCTAAACAGCGACTACGTTTACTACTCCACCAACACATTTATAGTGTATATTCAATATACCAATTCCTAAATGCGACATTAATGATTTATCCAGATCCCACAATATATGTACATAATTTACAAATGATTGTTAGTGAAGTTCTATTCACCAAACTCGTTTCTTAGTATGTTCACAATCCAGTCATGACATGCTATTATATCTACATGTGCTGACAATTATCATTATATATAATACACTAGCAGCTTAAAGCTCCTGCGTGCATATCTTTACACTTGTGTTTTAAAATGTTTATAAGTCTGTTTTTAAATATGTTTGTATTTGGAGCACTAATCACTGTTTCCGGCAAAGAGTTCTACATACACACCACTCGGTTTGTCAAGAAATGGTTTCCGGGATTGCTAGCGCACCGGATTGCTAAGCTTAATAGAGTGACCTCTTATTGGTGTGTTCGGGTTCATTGTGAACATGGACTCAAGGTTTCTCACATTGTAGTGGTGGTTGAGGATCTTGTAGGTTTCTATAAGGTCTCCTCTCATTATTCTCTGCTCCACTGTTGGCAAGTTTATGTCCAATGCGTTCTTTGTACATGTTTTTCAAGGAAAAACCATTTTGGTTGTCTTTCTTTAGACCCTTTCCAACATTTGAATATCTTTTTTGAAATATGGATTCCATAATTGCAATGCGAATTCTAGCAGAGGTCAAATATATGTTAAGTAGATGTTGAGGAATAGTTCCTTGGTGATAACATAGAATGCCTTAAGTATCATGTACAACATTAGAGTTTGCCCTTTTTGTTATCATTGTGATATGCTCGTCCCACTTAAGGTTGTGTTATTGTATTTGCCCATTGTATAATGGGCTGAATTTGGTAAAATTGCCGACCAATTCTAACTTGAAGACTTCAGATGGAACTTGATGTAAAATTACTTTAACTGGTTCATCAACATGCATTATTAAATTATTTGTTCCAGCTCAGCATCAAACCGTCTGATCCACGCCAAGGACCATGCCTCCGTACAGCTGGTGATCGCTGACGTGGACCCCGCTACTGGCCGCGCCACAGACTCCGCTAAGATGTATGTGGTGTGCGGAGCCATCAGGCGCATGGGAGAGTCAGATGACTGCATAGTCAGACTCACCAAGAAAGATGGCATATTGACTAAGTGAGTATCAATGTGTGTGCTACCAACATACTTGACGAGACCTACAGCAAACACAAAAAGGCTGTTATAACTTTCGTGGAAACTGCAGTAGCCATGTAAATTGAAATAAATTGCTTGATGCTGTAAGCAGGTTGCACTTACCATGGTTACTCAGCCTGTGAAACCCAACTGCAGTCTGCTGGTACTTATTGCCGTTACAACTGCTTGTTTTATATAAATCTGTCAATGTTACTATAGAGTCTGCTGGAAAAGGCCACCAAGTACTTGTTGAGAATGCAGCATGGTGGCCCACACTATGGCTGCCTTTGTTATATCAGATCACATCATAGTTTACTAGTTGTTGCCTGTGGCTCCGCCCATGTGTATGTCGGTTATCACGGCAAATAGTAGCCTATGTGTTATTCTGATGTATAAGCTATATTACTGTAAAGTTTCAGCCAAAGCGGTTCAGTAGTTTAGTATTAAAGACTAACAAACATCCATTTATCCACCCATACTTACAAACTTTTGTGTTTATACAGTCTGACCAATCTAAGAAGGTGAATATGACAATTAACGTTTAGTGCTTGGGAGTCTTTAGTGAAAATATTCGATTACACATAATCAATCATCAATATAATTATATGAAGCATTGTTAATTACTTTACATAGGAATAATATCTTTCTTTTTTTTTTAATAACTGTTACATATACATGTTGTATCCAAAAAATATAGTTAAGAATCGGTGTATTTCTCAAATTGAGTTAAAATTAGACACTGTTATGGCTACGTATTGGATTCTGAAATAGAAATTGATTTGGAAATTGGCATAAAAATGCACTACAGTTTTATATGTAAAATCTTAGATTATGTATAAGTATGTCTAGACTCTAGATATAACATCACACTGCATAAGATATAAAAGAAATGGACTTACTTTTCCATCATTGTATGTTCTAAATTGTGTTTAGTCGTTATAATAATTCTTACCTCTTGTTTAACATGTGACATTCGTTTTTCACACATATTTGGCCTCAAACTAAGCAAAACTTGTGCTATGCTAACCAGGTGCTTTTTTTTGTAAATCCCTACAAATTATACATAGATAACAAACAATGACCTAACGAAATACATATTTCAAGATCTGGCGTCAAAACATTTTATACCAATTTCCAAATTAATCTTAATTTATTTGTTGAGTTTCCTGCTGGTTCTTGTCAATAGGAATAACATTTTGTAGCCGCACAATTAAGTCGATAAATAATGTAACATTTCAAAAGTGTCTGAAAAGGCCTTATACCTTTTTTATTGGATCTGAGACTTGATGAAATAAAAACTATTTGATTTTAAAATCATTATCCAGTTAAATTCAAAAGGAACAATATTCTAGTGCAAATAAATAGGTGAGTCACATTACGACTTTAGGTATACATTACTAGTTCTGATATCGTCCAAAACTTGATATTTCAATGATTTAACTCTTGCAAAACTGTTGATCTTCTGTGGACATGCACAGATGACTTATCTGGCTGCTTCGTACTGCACTGGGATTGATTGATATCCGCATGGGACGAGACTCAGAACGGAACGCCCAGATTTGTGGATAACACCACAAATTGTTGTTCTGAATCTGGGCGTTTTCTTGTCTGTGTCATGTACTCATGTATGCTGCGACACAGTATCTAAATATATCTGCCTAAAGCAGCAGCAATAGTATTAACTCTATTTCCTCTTTGATTCAAATTCAAAATCATTTATTCAATTAAGACACTAAGTGACATTTATGAACGTTAAATTGAAGCTGTAGTTAAGAATCATAGATCGACACAAACAGACGCCACAGCATGTGCTGTATTGTCGAGGTAAATTAGGTGAAAACACCAAAATCTACTGCCTGCCTGTGTCGATCTATAACTTCCAGTTTCCAAAATGCGTAGAGCCTCATGAGAAGAATACTGGCAAAGAAACTCATGGCCACTCTTTTCAAAGTCAGATTTTCAGGTACAATAGTGTTAGTATTACATGTAAGGTAAACAGTATGCAAGCTGTTGCCACCTGAATTTCCTTTTATTAAAATGCTCCAAAATCTAACGCTCAAACAAAAAAAAAAAGAAAAGAAAAATGTTTGTTTGTTTGTTTCAGGAACTACTGATGTGCTGTGGTCGTGGGAGAAGTTACTATTTAAGGCAAATAAAAAACTTTATAAAATTTACTCATATTGTTTTATTTTTCATTCAAAAATGTATAAACGAGGGTAGAAATGAATCGGCAAGTGTTCGCCCTGCAGTGGGCCGGCTGGGCGGCGCCAGCTCCCGGGTTCATCTCTAGCGGAACAATTCTTGGGACTGTAGAGACATAGTAGTAGAAGTGTACACGATCACGAACTGTTAGAAATGTCGCTTCCTGCGAGGCTGGCTCTTGGTGCGGCTCCCAACTGCGGACAATCAACTTTATCAAATGAAATTCAAAATGCACTTCCTGGTTTCATCGTCCTGATGCCAGGCCCTCCATGTTCCAAAGTCAGTGTCATATACTCCGATAAGTAGATTTTTAATGATAAAAGGGAGGGGGGGGTGGGAGACAGGCTGGAAATGAAGCCAACCGAGCGGTCACCTGACGGAACGTGATTACCGCCGCAAATAAACGTTTGCAAATAGGAGTTAGCATTTGACGTGACAATACAGTCTTAACCTGAAGATGGTCACATCGGTAGAAATAACCAGGAATGTATCTCACACAACATTGTTCGGTATAAAAAGTTTTCTTGAAAATAGCGTGGTGGAGAGTTGCGATTTTTAGGCTTGACGGGGATACACGTGGCTATTGGATATGCATCTGGACTGAGGGCCCATTTTTTTTAATTTTGGCGAAAATTCAAATAGCAATTAGTTAAAAATAGTAAAAATCTAAAGCAACGGGTCATAAATTTCTTAAACGTGAAATAAAGCAGTTATTATCAAATTACTGTGCAAACAAACAGAAAAAGGTTACAATAAAATATTCTTAAGACTTAGTTTCGTATTTTTTTAAATATAATTGCATTTTTTGCAGATTCCTCCGTTCAGACGTTACTGAACTGAGGGCCCTATATTATGCCGCCGTAAATCCGTAATGTTGCTTGTATAGTTTTGGGGTTTTCTTAAAAGTTTTAAGAAATTCTTAACTAAAAAGCATTGGCCTAGAGGCAGTACTTCCTGCGATCTAGACTACGACTTTTTTGCAAGCATCTGAACTGAAGGCCCAAGTAATTTCATCATAACTGGTTTATTTCACGTTTAAGAATTTTATGACCCATTGCTTTAGATTTTTACTATTTTTAACTAATTGCTATTTGAATTTTATATCGTTTCGCCAAAATTAAAAAAATGGGCCCTCAGTCCAGGCTATTGGCCATCTGAAATGCTAAGTCAGTCAACAGACAAAAAAGACAACCAACCTTCATGTGGAGTATTAACTGATGCTTTTTCTAAGTTCTGTCGTTGCATCACGGCTGGGTGCCAGTGACCGCGGTGGTAGGTATCTTAGTAAAGGAATGCGCTTTAAGGCGAGGTGTTCCCCCGGCCGCCGCAGCCCGGCCTGGCGCCGGGCGGCGGCCGACAGATGGTCTTCTTCTTGCAGCCGAGCGCGCCCGTAGCGTTCACTGTCATCCACACTAACCACCAACACAAGGACCATACCCAGTCGGGAAGCTGAGGAAATAACCGCTTGTGTTTAGTTCGTCCGCGACTAACCAAGCCGTCGACATAGGTAGGGCTTTTTTTGTGGGGGTGGGTGGGACCTCGCAATGCCCCCTAAGGAAATTAAGCAAAATTTACCAGTATTTATATTTCATTAACCGTTTCAACAAAACATAATTTCAATCGCAACGGATCAAAAGATCATTACCACATTGATGTTTAGAATCTCACTTAAAACAACGAATTTTGCGAGAGATATGATTGGTTGTATTTTAAAGATCAGAATCTAGGTAACTTTGGTAAATTTTGATAAAATACGGTTGTTCAAGCTTCTAAAAAGTGGTTTAATTGTGAGATGTGTGTAGGTAGTAGAGTCACGTATATATCAGTACAGTTGGGCCGGCTCGGGCGGGGATGGTACTACCCTCCTACAGAAGACCCTTTTTTTTACGTGTGGAAACCCCCTCGGGCCGTCACCCCGCCGGGGTTTGCGGCGGGGTGGTGTGTCGGAGTCGAACCGACTAAAACCACACGGTCTGCCACTCTGCGCCTGAGAAGGGAGAGATCCGGGAACTGGTGTTGTTGAGACACTCCTACAGAAGACCTACCTTGACCAAAGCTATGGAAACTTTCGAAAATTAGCGTGCCAACAAAAAACCCTGAAGATAGGTATAATGTATCCAATTAATGGTCAAAGGTCTACAGGTAGGTATTACAAATGCAGATCAATAAAATATACTGTTATAGGTACTTTGTTCTAACGAAGTTGCAAATGCGAATTTAGATCTTAAAAAAACCGATTTAAAAATGTTTTTTTATATTAAAATCAAATTAAAACAAAGTTTGAACTTGTGTCGCTGTTTGTTCCGGCCAATCTCTGGAATCGCTAGACCGATTTTGATGGGACTTTCACTGATAAGTAGCTGATGATACAAGGAGTAACTTAGGCTACTTTTTTTAGACTACTTTTTTTAGACACTCGCGGTTCGCGGTACGACAATAACCGCGGGTAACACTGCGGAACTCGGCAAGTTCGGAAATAAAACCTATTGATGAGAGCAGCGACATCACGTTCTTAGCTTGGAAGATAGGTAGGTATAGAAAACAAGACAGTAAAAATATATTCACCATAATACCAGTGCAGCTGCTCACTAACGCAAACTTCTTTATGGCACAAACTGTGCCGCACGGGCAACAAACCTGGCACAACTTCGTGTTCACCAGTACTTAGGTTTGCAGCCGCCTGGGCAACGTGGCGGACGACACGCTTTGGGCCCTTTCTTGCCACAGGCTAAAGAGCCCACAATCTGCAAAAACATATTTACATAGAGACAGATAAATTGTGAAAACCACATCCTAAAAAGCTTTTAACAATAAAATATTTTCTTTTGTACCTACTTAAATAAAAATACTTTACTGATAATTTGAAAATTAGATTTTCCTAAACTCATTTGAATTTTATTTTGATAGAAAATTTTTCACAAGGTCAGTGCGCATCAGGACCATTTCAAGCAGGCAATCGACAACGATGTAACGATCAAGCATTTGGACTTAAATTTAAGAGTCATGGATATCTCAATTCTAGCTGAGAGCATATAATCTTTTTGTCTGTGAGTATGCCATTATTCTAGATGTTTCTATGCTTTTATTATATATACTTTACAACTTCATACAGATCCCAACCAAAGACTGAATGCATAGTCGAGGTATGAGGAATAGGGAAGCATCTAAGAGCGAGTTTGTGCACGTACCTGTATAAAGAAGCACAGTAACCACCACAGGGCAGAGCCGGTAGTATTCATAGTCAACATGTCGCAGCGCGCGGGAGCTACACTACATTGTGTTATTCACACATTTATTTTTTGGATTTTTTATTACTTTTCAGGTAATTTTGAGTGTCATGGCCAAAGCTTTCATTTGTTCTTCTGCTGTCAGCTGTTACTATTTTTAATTAGATGAACATTTCGGCCAGAAGTGGCTGGCTTCTGTCAGGATAGGACTCCGCGAAGTATTTATGTAGGTACCTATAGACTTGTGATATACAAAGTTTTTTTGCACTTGGATATTAATATGTATTGTGCTCTATTTCCTATTAATTATTTTTTAGTTTCTACACAATTTAAAGTTTAAGTTTCTTAAAGTATTTAGAAATATAAACCTAAGTATTTTTATCAACAGTCTGGTTCCCAACTCTCAGTCAGTTAGACTCTGCCTCGGTTATGACAAGTGATGCTTGTGAAATGATTAAAAAAACAAGTGTAACTAAGTAAGTTATATTTCAAGATTAGCTGAACCCCGCGGTTAGCTATTGTCGTGCCGCGGGTAGCGACGCATGACGAAGCTAGTCTAAAAAAAGTTGCGTAAGTTACTCCGTATATCATCAGCTACGTATCAGTGAAAGTCCCGTCAAAATCGCTCCAGCCTTTCCAAAGATTAGCCGGAACTAACAGAGAGACAGACAGACAAAAATTATAAAAATACATCTTTGGGATATGTACCGGTATCGTGTATACATACATATGCATTTAGTAATAAGCTGTTATTTTACAATTTTAATATTACAAAACAACACTCCAATTTTATTTAAAAGTAGGTATAGATGTATAGCCCCTAAGGTGTCCACGGCCTTTCATTGGCCGTATTAAAACATGGTCTATTGTGTCACCGGCCAGCCACTGGCCGGTCAATGGCCGCGAGTCGGGAAATTATCGAGAGAAATTGTCGGGAAAATGGAATTATTAGTGACACTCAAGCTATGCTTATGTCAAAGTGACGTGACACCTGAGGGAATAGAAGATATCTGATGCCGTGTCTTCTATTTCCCATAGCCAATAATATGATGCAATTTATATACTTGGGCCTTCTTAGTTAATCGTAAAAATTCAAACATGGAAAGTTGTCAGCGCGCTGTCAGTGTCAGTCGCGATGCTGGCGGCGGCTGAGCGCGCCACCATGCCCCATCACTATTAGCGCGAATCGCGCTACTCTGCTTCTACCAAACAGCGTCGAAGAACTGTCCAAAACGGCGAAAAGACATGATTTTGCCGGTTGTCCGTGTGTCCGTCATGTGTATGTGAAACCTGGTATGTATTTCTTGTTCTCTCTCTCTCTCTCTCTCTCTCTTATAATGCGAGTTGTCCCTGAATTTTAAAAAGAAAGTTTTTAGAAAGTTTATTTATATACATAAACTAGCTGAAGTTATCGTCGTACCGCGAGTAACGCCGCGGGACAAAGTTAGTCTAAAGAAATAGCCTAAGTTACTCCCTGGATCATCAGCTACCTGCCAGTGAAAGTCCCGTCAAAATCCGTCTAGCCGCTCCAGAGAATACCTAAAAAAAAAATTAACTACATTTTTGGTATATGTACCGTGTATACATACACATGCATTTAGTAAAATCCGGTTATTTTAATATTACAAACAGACCTTCCAATTTTATTTATTTGTATAGATAAATAAATCATCTTACACCTTACATGGTTTAGAGCAAAAGTAACCAACCCAAATTGTGTTTGTGCACACTGCAGCACTGCGACGATCATAGCAGGCAGTTATGTACTGTGCTTACATAAATCAGAGAAATGCCGTATCGCAAAATGCCAGTAGTAATACTACACTTATTTGCCAGACAATATTTTAAATTGTCAAGCGTTTTGGCAGGAGGATGTTGTTATTATTGTTGACACCGTGACTTGTCTGGTAATCTATTTTATTTTCCATGAATGTGTATCTTCTGTATGTAGTTTCGGTAGACTTTAAACATGAGATTGAAATGAAGGCCGTTAATTTAAAAAGAGAACCTCTTCCCTGCAAGTTAGAGTTACAAGGTAACCAGAGGACCTCACACAGCAACGAACATATTCCTTAACACCGGTTTTGTGCCGTGGCTCTCCCACGGCGACAAGCTTCGGCTCTTTTAATAGGGTCGCAATCCTAACCTCTTGAAGTGTAAAATGTATGAACATCTAAATAATATTAGATGGTAGAAGTAGGGTACGTTTCCCCTTCAAAGGAACTTGGAAGCAGTTGGTCCATCTCCTTCCAGCGAGAGTGCGCACTGGTGTACCTACAGGCTACAGGTATGTTTATATGTGTGCAGTGTGTCGAGGATGTCAGCGCGGTCGACGTCGATCTCGGGGCGGTCGTGGTCGGGCGACGAGCGCGCGCCGCCGGACATCATCGACCTCGACAAATTCATGCGCGGCGCGGTACGACCGTCCCGCCGGCACGACTCCGAGACGAGGCGGTAACCGACACATTGCTCTCAGCTCGCTCTACACTTACACATCACATAGACAGCGTTTAATAGTACACCGCTGGACATAAGCCTCTCCTTCGAAAAGAGGTAAATAATTTGCGTACCAGAATGCCTGATGGAAAGCATGACCAAAGTAGTGGTCACAATACTCATTGCGAATTGCGAAAGGGTCTCGCGCTCACCAACCAAAACACGACAGCAAGAATGCTGATTAGAAGAAAGCGAAATAAATCTGAAACAAGATGATAAGATTGTTAACTGCATCTTCGCTGTCATTTGTAAAGTGTCGTAATGTCCAGTGACAAGTTGGTTGTGGACGCTGGTGGCGTGGAGCGCGCGGGCGGGCTGGTGGGGGCGCTGGGCGGCTCCAGTGCGTCGGGCGCGCTCCCGCCCCGCCCCGCGGCCCTGACACGCGCCTACACTAGCAGCAGCCGCTCGACGCTCCCGCCGCAGGCCAAGCGCTTCTCGCACGACTCCGGCCTCTCCGACGGCAGCTACAAGAAGCGAAAGCAGCGCCCGCTCAGGTCAACAACTTTCTTAATAAGCACATTCTTGGGCAGTGTAGCAAATACTAAGTTCTTTGTTTGTTATGATTTTCTGTCTCCAAGCCTCCATCATGGACACTAGACACATAATATATATACACATTTATACAATTCATCTGCGTTAAGAAAATACTGACGTTAGATAATCAGGTTGTTTTTTAAATCACAGACATTATCGTTTCATAGAAAAGACTATAACATCATATACACATATTAAACACTAGCTGACCCACGCAACTTCGTTTGCGTCTTCTATTGCCCGTAGCGTGATAATTTTCCCCCGTTTTTTAAACATTCTCCATTGGTGCTCCGCTCCTATTGGTCTTAGCGTGATGATATATAGCCTATAGCCTTCCGCGATAAATATACTATCCAACACTGAAAAAAATTTTCAAATCGAACCAGCGTTTCCAGCAAACTCTTCAGCTTTATAATATTAGTATACTCGTAGATAGTATAGATAAATGACACTTCAATAGACAAGTCCTTTAGGGTGCAAGCTGCACGTCTATGAAACGCATTGCCACTGCCTATCAGACGAGCACAAACACTTGGCAATTTGAAAAAACCATGATGTCTGCCATGTAGTGTAAATATGTTTGTATCTAGGTAGGCGGGTAGGATAGTGTATGTAGGTGTTCACTGTGTTTTTGTTTTAATCTAATTTTATTGTTGTCTTCTCTCTGTTATTAGTTTGTAATTAGCATGAATTTCTTGAGAATCCTTACTGTAATTTGCAACTCCCTCCTTCCCTATAGTTTTTATCCCTTAATCCATCCAACGGTTGCCTGGAAGAGATCGCAGACCGCGATAAGGCCGCCATTTGTACAACTTTTCGTTTTGTTTTCTAATGTAATTTTACAAACTGTAATTCTATCTTTGTGTAACTATACAATAAAGAGTTACCTATCTAATAATCGTTCTCAACACATTTTATCCCTAGTCGAAATGAAACCCACTTCCTTTGTGGCCTGACAGTCAGGTTCGCTACACAGAAACCCAACGCTCCAAGTCTGACAAACTTGTCAATCGGTCCGTTTTGTTATACACTTATACGTAACCAGAAACTCAGAGAAGGCACTACATTAATTATTGTACAGACGCGCGACGGTGAGCGAGGCGAGTCGCAAGACGCCGAGCGCGGCGCGGGCCGTAGCGGGTGGCGCCTCCTCGGACTCGCTGCGGGCCTTCCGCGCCGTCTGCGAAAGGGCCCTCCTCGATCAACAGGTACTCGCTATACACTAGTACTCACCTACTTACAAATGGAACTGGTGTAAGAAGAAATGAGTTGATAGTTTGAAGACCACTTTTTTCTATTTTAACTGTGAAATTCTTAGTTGAGACCTGTTGCGCTTTCGGTTTTACTCCTCGAGCTGGTAGAGCTGTTTTTCAGTGTGTCTGTGAACTGTGTATTGAACCACACTTAGCAAAAAAAATACATGAGTATGCCTGAGCCCCGTAGAACCTGGGCTTACAAGATGATGCTACGTCTACCACTGTACAAATACTGTCACTCCTCCAGCCTCTAAATCTTACGCCGTAGTTTTCCTTTTATCATAAATAGAGGTAGTAAAATTTTCCATACCTGACGCGATGGCAAGTTCATTTCAAGGCGCTTATCCGCTTATCCCTGGGCAGGTGCAGATCGCGCGCGTGGCCGAGCTGTGCGAGCGCCTGTCGGAGCGGCAAAAGGCTCCCTCCACCCCCGGCCCCGCGGCCGCCCCCGCACAGCCCCCCGCGTCGCCGCCAACCGCGCCCCGCAAGTCCTCCTCCTCCTCGCAGCGCACCACCGACGAGACCTCCACCACGCAGTCGTCCAGGACTAGAGACCCGCGGAGGAAGGACAAACATCGGGTATCGTTCCATCACTAGCAATGAATGAAACAATATACTATTAGACCGACCCTCCCTTGGCCAATACTGTACACCAGAAAAAGCTAGAAAGGTTCAATTAAAACTAGATGCCGCTACAAAATAGGCTCAAAAAAACGGTTTAAGTATACTATCAATCCGGGAATGACGTTTCTCAGCGCTAGACGTTGAGAACGTGTGCATAGATGTTTTCACATTGCTTTATGAATGAACATTGTAGGTATGCATATGCACACTAGACCATGACGGTTTTAATTTTTATAAAACCCTCACAATCAAGTCGCGTCGAAGAAAGTCACAGAACGTACATCAGACACTCAGAATAAGTCAGTCGGGTGAAGTTATTTTTTGTTTTAAGAATAAAGCTCCCACAATGATGTAACGTACCTATACCTATTGTTGTTTGTGACAGAACGCAGAGTGCAAGACGTACAAGATAATAATGAACAAGCTGGATGAGCTGAACCGCCTGTTCGCGTCTCGTGCCGCCTCCCCCCCCTCGCGAGCTCACCCCGCGCGACGCCCCCCGCCTCCCTCCTCCGGCTCCGTGTCCGTCAGCGACAAGCTCGTCAGCACCGAGCCCACACTCCTGCAAGTGAATCACCTCTATCTTCTACACACTCACGCTCCTACACGATATTTGTAGCCATATAGTCATATGTAGGTATAAGAAGCACCTATAAGAAGCACATCAAAGAAAAATCTATCACTAAATGCGTACAGAAGACACACTCGACGATTATGCTTAGACAAATAGCGACATTAAAACCACGTCATAATGTTCAATCTAGCTTGGCCAGCCAACACTAAAAAGCTAATACTTAAGTAGTGACATGGAAATCAAGTATGTAAGAATGAATCCTATGAAATTGTCGTTTTGTATGCAATAAGTGAAAGTACTTATTTTTTCAAACTTTTTTATTTCTGTTATTCGAAGTAATCACCCATGCAATCGACGCATCTTTGCCAACGCATTGGCAGTTTATTGATGCCCTTCTTGTAAAAATCAGCTGGACGGGAGGCAACAAACTCTTCAAAGGCATTTTGTACTGCCTTTCGGGAATTGAATTTTTTACACACTAAAAAGTTGTCTAAAAAGTTACTGTGAAGAACTGGAGAGAATGATGGAGAAGCTATTATGTGCATGTCAATTGTTCAGATCGCCCTCCTATACTATATTGCATAATATAGTGCGCCTTACTTAACTATACAATCTATGGGTAGACAAAGTAACGTGGAATTATTTATTTAATTATCTATACAAATAAATAAAATTGGAGTGTCTGTTTGTACTATTATATTAAAATAACCGCTTTTAAATAAATGCATATGTATGTATACAAGATATATGTGCCAAAATATCACTTTTTCAATTTTTGTCTCTCTATCTGTCTGTCTGTTAGTAATTGGGTAATCTTTGGAACAGCTGGACCGATTTTGACAGGACGGGACACTGGCAGGTAGCTGATGATCCAGGGAGTAACTTAGGCTACTTTTTTTTAGACTAACTTTGTTCCGCGGCGTTACCCGTGGTGCAACAATAGCCGCGGGTAACACCGGGGTTCAGCTAGTTTATTAATATCAATGGTATTATGGATTGAATTAGTGGAGTTAAAAGTTGTTGTTCGTGAGATGGATTTGGGATGGTTATTGGATGCGATGATGATGATCTCACTGCGCCCACGCTGGGTCGTCTTATCTTTGCAGTTATATTTGGAATATTGAAAAAGGGAAAATGTATCATATTTAGATATAGAACTTAAATAAAATAAAATACAAATCTTTATATATATAATTGTTCTGTGAGTGTGTATGTCACTGAACTACTCTCAAACGACTGGACCGATTTTGATGAAATTTTTTGTGTGTGTTCAAGGGGATCTGGGAATGGTTTAGATTTACAATTTTGTCCGCTGGACAATGTTTTTTTAATTAATTTTTAATTTATTAGTAGTTATGGCAAAACGACGTTTGCCGGGACAGCTAGTATTATTATAATTAAGTAAGGCCAGCATTTGGAAATTAGATGGAGATTATCTGGCTTCTGGCTTTTACGATTTGGTCCTAGCTGAGCTGAGGGGTCCTAGGCGTTTTGAGAATATAGAGGAGACAGGGACATTTACCAGGAAGGGAACCGTGCGGATATTAGGTGGATGACGGCATCGACGCAGGGAAGTGACATCTGGATAAGCAGAGACTTTTCCCGTGAAACATTAGGATTTCATAGCCAGCCACGCAGAGGGTGTGACTGTCATTCAAATAAGAGATTTCTTTACTGCTTCCTGGCGGTGGAAGACGTCTGGCCACACTAGAAATGTGAAAGTGCTCTGTAAGGCATTCACGCATGTTTTAAATGTGGCAATCTTACAAATCGTTACCTTTTAAAAAAATAAACTTCATTGTTAGTTTAATCAATGACAGGATAGCAAAGATACCATTTGTTTCTTTGATGGTTTACCATTGAAGCCATGAATATATCTATTCGTGTGCCTAAGTTGTGAGCACTATATTTGTGTTGCCACTGTATGTGAAGTTATCCCTACGGTGCGAGTGCTAGTGATTAGGCAAGAATCTTACATTAGTAACTTTGTTGTGTTTCAGTGCTGTATATGTAATATATATATTTGGGATTGATAGCATTTTTAGGTACCTGTTTGTAATTAAATGCATATTACATATTTTGTTGAAGTGAGTAGTATTATTTAAGATCTCCCCTGTACCCACAGATCAACTTTTTGTGACAGGTGCTCTTATAAATCTCGCACAGAATCATTTGATATACACCATACTAAGCGAGCCCCGTGCCAACAATATCGCTGACTGACCATATTCACATATAGGACGTGTCAATAAGATATCGCTAGAAAAGTAATTATTGTCATTTTCGGAATATTACCTTGGGAGAGCCACGCTTCGTCATGAATGGGCCGGCTCGACCGGAGTGATACCACGGCCTCACAGAAAACCGGTGTGAAATAGTGCTTGCGCTGTGTTTCGCCGAGTGAGTGAGGATACCGGAGGCCCATAACCCAAACCCTCTTCCCCTATCTCCCCTCCCCATCCCCCAAAGGCCGGCAACGCACTTGTGACGCCTCTGGTGTTTGCAGGTGTCAATGGGCGGCGGTAATCAGGTCTGCTCGTTTGCACGCCTATTGCATAAAAAAAAAAAATAAAAAAAAATTAAAGCAAAACGTGTCTTCGTTACCTAAAAGCTGACTAAAAGCTCGGAAAGACGCTCAACGGTTAAGGTTGTAGGGTAATGAAACTTTGTGGCCAGTGGCACATCTTCTAGCGTCAGTCTATATTTTAGATACCGTTTAGCCATCCTCCTGTAGTTGGTTGTAATCCATAAGCGACGGTTCCCGCTTGCCACCAGGTCGCCATATGAAGTAACAGTGTCGTCCATGGCGCAGGTGACGCGCAACCCGCGCCTGCTGAACAACGCGCGCGAACTCCGCGATCCCTTCCACGCTGACAGGTGGGCACGGACTCTTACTATCCTTGTAATAACTCATTAAACACTCATATCGGACAGTTTTACCTTTATTCCCTATTAAATTTAGGGTTTTTTATTATTTATGAGCCTGACAAAGTGACTCTACTCAGACTGATGGAAAGTATGAGCAGAATCCAAGAGTAGTGGTCATCATACTCATTGCGAATGCAGCATGTTGACCCACACCATGGCGGCCTATTGAGATGCTTCTGCATCATTGGGCCTAATTTGTTGAAATTAGCGTGGCTCTAGTACCTTTTTTATATTGTATGTTGCAGGGTGGTGGTCGGCGACAGTGCTGCCACTTTCGGGAGCGCGTGCGATGCGAGGTGCGGGTTCGATCTAGAGGACCCTATACACGTGAGCCGCGCTCACTTACTTATTTTTTTAAAGAGTACCAACTGTATGTTTTGCTCCATAATAAAGTTATATGAGATAACTGGTAGGAGTCACGGTGCCAGAATAAATAGTTCCTACACCAACATGTGAAACTTAAACCCTAATTGTTAGCAAAACGATACGAAATCTATAAAAATGATTTTGGTTACAAACTACTACAATAAATATAAATAAATATTTCGGACATCTAACACACAACGCCATCTAGTCCCAAACTAAGCAGAGCTTGTATTATGGGTACTAGACAACTGATATGAATACTTATATACTTTTTTTTTGTAAGTACATACATATTATACATAGAAAACACCCAAACTCCTAAACAAATATGTATTTGCAGATCATACAAACATTTGTTCCGACCCGGGAATCGAACCCGAGACCTCAAGAACAGCAGTCGCGTACGCTACCACTGCGCCACCGAGGCAATTAAATAACAACAACAACAATAACTATTCAATAACCATTTTTTTTTCATAATTACTTTATTACCTACCTCTTGCTTTCAATTTAGAGCATGATCACATGGTAACCTCTCGATTACAAGACCTGTAGATATGTCCATTTATTTCACCAGTTATATTCCCAAGCTAAGCGGCTACAAGCGCTGCCGGTGCTGAAGCGACGAGCGCGGAGCGTGGAGCCGGCGCTCGACCACCGCTTCTCCGAGCGATTCGGCGTACATGTCGGCGAGCATGCTGCCGCACATGTTGGACACTACAAGTCGCGCGAAACATCACTGTGCACGCTATGTCGGGGTTACTGGCGATCGATCCGAAAGTTAATACTTACCAATTTAATTATTTTGGTATTTTTCTTATCCCTAAGCCCCACGAACAGTAGGTACAGGACAAACTATAGTGGCGAACCTCCGGGGAGGCTTATGTCCTACAGTTAATGTATTTTGATTGAGATGATGAAGTAGTCACAGCTATCTTATTTCAACTACTTCGTGGAGCTGTTATTATGGTGTAATAAGTCACATTTATTTTATATTAGCTGACTCGGCGAACTTCGTACCGCCATATTTTTTTTATATTTTTTTTCTGCATTTCTGAAAAACTTGCTTTAGTAATTATGCTCACCTCAGCTTCCTACAGGTAGTTTAACGTCGCGAACAAAATAAATTCCATTATCATTTTTCATTCAACCTTCTCGCGCCACCTACCGGATTTCTGTGCAATTTAGATGCCAAACCACCATCTATATAGAACTATACTATACATATACTATAGAACTAACCGACGAATACACACAAAATTAGTGTTATAAACATTTAATTTGGAATTTAGATCAATAATTTTGATAAAAACCACCCCTATATTTTGACCTTCATCCCCTCTCTCCAGGAAACCGTGCTAAATTTAGGGATAAAAAGTACCTACCTCGCAGTATGTACTCAAATCATGCCACGTTTCATTTGAATCCATTCAGTAGTTTCGGCGTGATGCGCGGCCAAGATACAGACAGACGGACAAAAATGAAAAAAAGAATATAGTTTTAGCAGTATCAAATTATATATTTTTTATGTACAGAATTGGACCTGTTACATTTTTAATATAAGTATAGATATTAACGTAATGTTCGTATGTCCTATCCGCAGGTACATCTCGACACAGATATTTTGCTACCCCAGTGGCAACTACTAACAACGTACAATTTGTTATAATTATTGTATTTAACATCGAATATAATATGAGTTGTATGAGTTTATTGTTTATCTAACCCCAGCAACCCCACCAGGTAAGTTTGGATCACCAACCAGTACAACTAGACGCTGTGTCATTTCTGATTCAGATATATATTAGTCTTTGAAATAAAGCTCCACCTAACTTATTACAAGCGAATTTATTTTATACTAGCTGAACCCCGCGGTTTTACCCGCGGTTATTGTTGTACCTTGAGTAACGCCCCGGGACAAAGTAGGTCTAAAAAAAAGTAGCCTTAGTTACTCCCCGGATTATCAGCTACCTGCCAGTGAAAGTCCCGTCATAATCCGTCCAGCCGTTCCAGAGATTACCCGGAACAAACAGAGAGACAGACAGACAACAATTTTTTTAACTACATTTTTGGTAGGTACATGTACCGTGTATACATATCCATTTAGTAAAAAGCGGTTATTTTAATATTACAAACAGACACTCCAATTTTATTTAGTTTTATAGATCATCTATATTTTCATTCTTTACATGCCAGTTTTGTCACATGAAGTGCTATACATTGTCACATTATATCCTACTAATATTATAAATGCGAAAGTTTGTAAGGATGGATGGATGTTTGGATGGATGTTTGTTACTCTTTCACGCAAAAAATACTGAACAGATTTGGATGAAACTTTACAGTAATATAGCTTATACATCAGAATAACACATAGTCTACTATTTGCCGCGATAACCGACACTAATATATAAAGGCGAAAGTTTGTGAGTGTGTATGTTTGTTACTTCTTCACGCAAAAACTACTGAACGGATGTGGATAAAACTTTACAGTAATATAGCTTATACACCAGAATAACACATAGGCTACTATTTGCCGCGATAACTGACATACACGCGGGCCGAGCCGCGGGCAACAACTAGTAAATACATAAATTCATCATGATCTACCATAAGCTTACTTTCTTACAGACATTCAAATGCAATTAAGCTGGGTTTTTTTATGTTTTCTCACGCCCAACATCAAGCAACTCGCAAAATGTTTGGTTGTTTGGTTAGTTCTAACAGGCAAACACGTTATCCGAAGCGGACGCTAAACATCCCCGTGTTCGCCTGCGGGGAGGAGGGGCAATTTCATTTGCTATCATTGGGGTTGTACATTTAGATTCTTCATTTTAATCGTTGCGGAGGTAAAGATTAATCGTTTTGATTTAAAAATCGGATGTTATTGACTTGCTAACCAGTGATCATTTTCGTTATAGGTAAGTAGCTAATACTTATTCATTCATTTTTTTACTTTCATTTTATGCTTCTCAATGGTATTATGGAACTAACAACAATACTGATATTTTTCCTATTTATACTATATAGGATTATTTAAATATATATATATATATATAATTTATGTGAAAATATTGCTTACAAATTTACATTATATGTTCAATAGTATAAAACAATCAACCTCTTATGTGAGCAATCAACCATAATCAAATATAATTCATGTCATCATTCATTCATTCATTTTTTTTAATAAGTATTGCAACAAACAAACTCTCCAGCTTTATTATTAGTATAGATTTTATCTACTGCAATGATGATATATGTAAAATCGCATAGAGATCCGACCAGTATTGGTATACGCATAACTTAAATCTATACAAATAAATAAAATTGGAGTGTCTGTTTGTAATATTAAAATAACCTCTTTGTACCATATGCATGTATATGTATACACGGTATATATACCAAAAATGTAGTTAAAAAATTTATGACTGTCTCTCTGTCAGTTTGTTCCGGGTAATCTCTAGAACGGGGGAGTAACTTGGCTACTTTTTTTTAGACTAACTTTGTCCCACGGCGTTACTCGCGGTACAACAATAACCGCGGGGTTGGGCTAGTATTATATAAAACGTCATAAGTACGGCATGCAATGTAGAGGACGGAAATCTTTGTTTTTTGACGGTTTCAAACGATTTATCGGCAAAGTGGGTCATGATTCCAGTTTGTCGAAAAGAACACCTGACAAAATGACACTAGTGAACACACAACTGTCACAGAGAACAAACTGTATTTTGTTCACAAGCTTGCGTCACGAAGTGACAATTGCGAAACAAATAAAACACAACACTGTTACGGCAAGTTAATTTAATTACAATTAATTATTAATGAGTAAGTTACATTATTAATTTAATTAATTCATAGCAGCGGTATCCGCGCATGTGGGCGAGCAAGTCCTCCAACATGTTCGCCAACAACACACTTACAATATATTGTAGTAACGACATAACATACAGGAGACTTCATACTATATTCGCAACAAATACAACAAGTACCTTGTACAAACAATAATGCATCGCTATCCAGCTAATTTGTAACAAAAACATTCAAAAATATAACATTTAGGAGTCTATTTTACCATCGCAAGTTTTAATAATATTATATTTCATTAATCTATATAATTAAAAAATGAATCGCCAAATGTGCTGCTAAGCTCAAGCAACCGTTCGACCAATTTAGTTATTTTTTTAATATTTTCGTTTAGGCACAAGAAAAGATTTTATGGAGAGAAAATAACGTAAAAATTGCAAAGAAAACAGTAACACCAACACTTAATTATTTTTTCTATTGGACTGCGTTAGGCCAATAACTTTTGACAGAACGAAGTCTGACGGGGCAGCTAGTGAGAAATAAAAATAATAAGGCCCTTAACTCTATAAAACTCTAGAAATTTGCTCACTTTGTTCACATTTGTGGACTGTCTAGTATAATAATAATATTTCGGACATCTAACACACAACGCCATCTAATCCCAAGCTAAGCAGAACTTGTGTTATGGGTACTAAACTGATATCAATCCATATAAACTTTGTTTTATGTAACTACATACATACCATACATAGAAAACTCCGAAACAAATATTTGCAGATCATTCAAGCACAGCAGTTGCATACGCTGCCACTGTCCGAGGCAGTGAACTATAGCGAGCAAACGATCAGAGGTCACAAAACGTAAGTGTCTACTGCAGCTGTTAGACAACTGTGACCTGTAACTCAACGGTTACATGGAAGTTGTCACCCTCATAAGAGGAGTAGCGCAAGACAGGGGTCTCCTATAATCTGTAGGAGCCCATACTCCTGGTTTCATAATGACATAGAAGGAAGCCCTACTAGGCCGCCATGGTGTATCGGAGAACGATCTCCGTTCTCCATAAGCGCAAGCCTGGGGGTGACAGATGAGGTCATCTGTCACCCTAGCAGAAGCAGGCCAGGTGGCGGCGCAGACGCTGCAGAGCGTACGCCCTGGGGGAGAATAACGGGAACATTGGGGTTTCCACACAGGAGGGGGCTATCTACAAACCGTAGGTGGCCCGAGGTAGGTCGGGGTTCCAGGGTTGCACCTGGTTCTCCGGCATCTAGTACCCGTGACGGCGTACGGTTTTAGTCGGTTCGAGTCCGACATGCCACCAGGAGCTGATATCTGAGGGTATTTCCGCAGGGAAATATAAAGGCCGTCTTGGTGTGGGTCATCATGCTGCATTGTCGCTTTGTCTGCACGAGTAATGAGTATGGTGATCACCACTCTTGGATTCTGCTTATGCTTTCCATCAGACGGAATAGATTTACTATGGCATACATAAAATTCATACATAAAAGTAAGTTTCTTATTCATATTATTAAAACTTGCGATGATCGAATTACTTTTAATAATAAAAACATTACACATTGCATTTAACCCAGATCTGTATTATTTTCACAATAAGCCTCCGTGAAGTAAAGCTAACGGGCTGTGAAAAATGAGTTATTGAAGGCTATTGACGCCGGATACATGACACTAACTGTATACACAAACACGCGCGCGTCCACAGACCATGCTCCACGCGCGAGTCTCGCCGGCAGACCACACAGCGATAAACTTAACAATAATTCATTTCATAACATCTTTATTAGCAGCTGCAATTAGTGTCAACTTAACAGTTGATAAAGAATACCATAAACTATCTAACAAGCTGTGGCGTAAACTCGCCAACAAGCTGGCGTACAAGTTCAACTGTTTTGTGGCAAAAGTTATCTGGAAGTAAGTAACATTAGTGTGTGATGTATACGAACGTATATAAATGTAAAATGAATTGGACCACCGAGTATTATTAGGTATCATTAGGTTCGGCTTGTAAAGCATACATATGACACATGGGTAATGTTGTGGTGTGATACTAAACCTTATCACTAATGTCGTTAAGTCGAAATTCGTTTCTACGAGTGTACCGAGTGAGCTCAACGCACGGAAGTCTGAGTAAAGGAAGAAGCGTGTCCTTTTTAAACCGCTAGTAACGTTAGAACATTACTAGTGTTAAATGTACCGTCCGGGACTCAAACCCGTACCGAACCGATAGACTACTGGCCTTAGAAGCAGGATGCTTTAGAGGGGTGTGCTTATGTACATGTCTGGGGGTCGTGGCCGACGTGGTCGCGCGCGACTGACTAGAGGAGCTCCCGTGACGTGGCGTGGCGACGTCAGCGCAGGGATGACGTCAATGGCGCGGGTGACGTCAGTGCGGCGGCGCGGGGGGCTCGGGCGCCGCGGCGTGACGTCACTGGCTGTTCGCCAGTTCGTCCATGCGACACCTGCGAGAGGAGAGGGTTACACACCGGGAACACTTCATATCTACTTCTTATTCATAACTAACTTATATCCGATTCAATTTTTTACTCCTAAGATACTTTTAGTTAAAAAATAAAATTTTTTTTGTATCTGCCCTTTCGCGGTTGTCAGATTTTAAGGTCTTTTGTAATCAGTTCAAGATTCTTCACACCCTATATTTGTTAGACTTATTATTAAGATTCAGATTATATATCGACGCTAGTGGTTATCTTTTTAACCGATTTAAAAAAAGGAGGTGGTTATCAATTCGACGGTTTTTTTATGTTTGTTACCTCATTTCGATTGGGTGAACCGCCTTTGATGATTTCTTTTTATTGGAAAGCTGGTGCTTCCCGTGTAGTATCATTTCAATTTGGACCAGATTGAAGTCGGTTTTTTTTGTTATTTTTTTTTTTTATCAGTCTATAGCTAGACTCTGAGGACTTTAGTAGTGTCACAGATAATTAATTGCTGTGTTGTTCTTGCCTTATATTTTTTATTGAATGAGTTTTCTATGACCTCCCAACTGTTGGCACCTACAGAAACTAATGGACTTTGGTGTTTCTCGTAAAGCAAGGTGCACATTATCCTCAATATTTTGTTTTAAAAATGTTGCAATAGAAACTCAAAACATAACAAGTAAAATTTTAACAAAATAAAAAACACTAAATCGATCGATTTCTCTTGGATGCCATCATCTGATCTTAGTGTCCTCATCATGGTACCGCCCTTGGGATATCTCCTTTCCGTGAAAAAAAAAAGAATCAACAAAATCGGTTCATAAACGACGAAGTTATCCGCCACCACACATAAAGAAAAAGAAAAATATATATACGGTCGAATTGAGAACTTCCTCCTTTTTTGAGTCGATTAAACACTGACATCTCACCTATCATCTGACACAACTCCAGCGTCACGTGCTCATTGGTCTAATCAATTAGCCCCTGTTTCCTCGAGTTCCTGTTACGCACTTCCGTCCCTTTTTATACTAAATCACTCACACAGAGATGACAGTTAAGTGAAAGCACAAATGTGACACAACAACAAGGTATATAAGTAAGTAACAAGTATTTATCAACAAGTAACTAGATGTTTGTGATCATCATCGTCAAAGTGACAATTAACTGTGAATGAGGACATAATAGTCCGCGTGACGGATTAAAAATACCAAGTGTCACCACTTCTATATATCCCGTGGGTGTCGTAAGAGTCGACTAAAGGAACAAACTACGCAGGACAACAGCACTGTGAAGAGAAGGAAAACTTGACACAAACCCCTTTTTTTTTTTTTTTTTAACCTATGGAAACCCCCTCGGGCCGTCACCCCGCCGGGGTTTGCGGCGGGGCGGTGTGTCGGAATCGAACCGACTAAAACCACACGGTGTGCCAACTCTGCGCCTGAGAAGGGAGGGATCCGGGAACTGCTGTTATTAACACATCCGGACCCCTCCCAGGACACTTGACACAAACCCTATACCAACCCTGGCCAGCGTGGTGGAGTAGACCAAAACCTCTTTTATAGAGAGACCTGTGTACAATAGTTAACTGCTTACGGATACCAGTTTCTTAGCTTGAGAAGATTGTATTATATGTTAAACAACAGGAGTAAATAAATTATCAAGTGTAAGAAAGTGTAGGACATCACCTGACGGCCATCTCGGCGACCTCGAGGCTCGGGTAGTCCAGCTCCTTGACGAGGCACAGCACCGCCGACAGCAGATTCGAGTTCTAAAACATTATCATTGTAAAGATGATAACTTGTACATAGCAGTGGAAATGAATATTCAAGCACACAAATTTTTGTGGTGAATGGATTTCGAGCCGACTAGATATTCTAATCAAATGAGTCATTAGCTCAGTTCCCTTTCTACACTGAAATACAGATGTAATTCAGGCAGGTAACAAAGAATAGAAACTCACTCTGGTAACAGGCCTCCTGGTGAAGCCGCGGTGGTCGGCCATGACGGCTGACGGGTACTCCCTCTCTCGCTCGCGCTCGTGCAGCGCGTTCGCTCGCTCGTAGGCGGCCATGCGCTCGCGGCTCCCTACTCCTCCCGCGCCCCCAACTCCTACCGCCCCGCCCCCCACGCTGCCCCCGCCCCGCTCCTCCCACGCCTCCCCGCTGCAGCGCGTCGACATTTGCCCGTACGACTCCGACCTGCGAATATGTCTTCATTATACATCACTCAACATAATTTCTACGCGTGCGTAGTGATACTGACCCTTATGTTTTTCTGCTATCATCTACGCACCCAAAGTTTGCTGGAAGAAAACTCAGTTTAAGTAACCCGAGCGTTTGTAATATTTATATTTCCATAATTCTTTATAATATTTATGTGTTTAGTGTGTACAATAAACAATGTTTTATTTAGACATAAACATATTACATCGTGACTACTATACGTGAAGAATTGATATTGATCAATTTTATTTTCATTAGTGTTTATAATAAATAGAAATTTACAAAAACACGCAGACGGCAGAACTAAATCAAAACAAGTCAATGGTTCAAAACCATCGAAGTTTAAAAGTAAAAATTTTAAATCGTTTTGCGGGTTAGTCCGCTGTAACTATTACGTAACTCCGAAAAAGTAATCTTTAATTTCTATTAAGTATTATTTTAAAATTCTAAACATACCTGTCAGCTCTCTCGTAGTAACTCTCGTTGTATTGCGGAGGCGACGACACACGTCCGCCGGACCCGAACCGACACTCGCCATTCGAACTGTACGAATACTCCTGTAGATACAACCGAATATACGTCATCACATATAGTATACAAGTCATCACGTGTAGTATACACGCTATTACTGCAGTAAAATAAGTCGTCATGAACATAAAATTTTACGAAACTAATATTGGTGAGGTAAAATATGCCAGGACAGGTTACTGAGTTAATGTTGTTATGTATGTCATTGATATTAATTTTATTAATAAGAAGTATTACAGATATTTGATGCACGTATTTTAAGAAGAGGCCTTTAGACGGGTCTTCTGATGGCATGTAATTACTACCGCCGATAATCACATGCATCCCAACAGTTACAAATGCGTTGTCACGCTTACAGTCTTTCCTGAAGTCAAGGAGAAGGCAGATTCAGGCACTTTTAACCTCACTAAATCGTTGAAAAGCAACGAAAATATTGTTTCGGTTTTCTATAAGGCCGTGGTATTACCTATTCGCTTATTATTTTGATAAATGTTGGTATAATTAGCATCCGGATAAGCCAATAATTTAAATGGCAAACCATTGTTTTTTAAAATACATCACCTGGTATGGGTTCCGTGATGTAATTTCTACGATATATGTTTTTACATGAGTGAGTGTATCGCAAGCCATACATACTGTGAATATGAACGTATTTCAACTCATGATCCTACAGCATATTGTAGATAACGTATATGTAATGTTTTTATGTGTGCGTGTACCTTGACGCTGTGCGCAGAGAGCGAGTGGCGAAGCGCGGGCACGTCAGGAGAGCGCGCGGCGCTGGCGGGCTGCAACATGCAACACGCAAAACTAACTACCCACATCGCCGCCACACGTGTGATAAGTGGACAACTAAACCACGTACAGAACACATTTATGAAATATTTACAACCTTACTGATATTACCACTGAGAATTTTAGTTCGTCTTAACTACAATAGGAATATTCAAATTTATTACCATTTTTTAATGACTAATTGTTAAAACCGTTGCTGTATGGCAAGATAGTAAAGAAATCGACTGGGACGAGTTCGATTACAGCTTGATTCCATTTCTTATGAATTTACGAATATTTATTGTATTAACAACGATGTTTCATTAATATTTAGGTGCTTAAAAATGATTTCTAAAAACTTTAAAATTAATTTTCAACTATTTTGCTTTTTCTAGTTAATATAAGTTTACTGCCCACGATCGGAAAGGGTAAAGCTCCTTTACGGCGAAAAGTTGATTGATACAATAAAGGTTCTCCAGTTTAGTTGCACTTGACACACAACTAGCAACAAATGTAATATTACATATAAGATAAGAAAACAACAATATAATGGCGACAGAAATGTAGTTAATATTGTTAGATTATAAGTATTACAGTGAAAATATTATCGATAGCATAAGCATGAAGATGATTCAAACTACAATACTATCTAGTGTCGCGACACTAGGTTATCGACCAACAGTTGACGGTGAACACGTGTAAACAACGATATATTTGAACATATATATATATTATATGGTCCATTTAACTATATACGAACCGTCACATCAATACAATCTTATGTACTATCACTATTATACAATCTATCACCTGTATACTCAAATGTACATTGTAAATATATATATTGACTCTACTTAAAAATCACCAAACTATTTTGTACCCATATTTGTACAGTTAAATAAATATAAATGACGCAGTAGGATAGTTATGTAATAGCCGTGACGTAATTACAACAGTAATAATAAATAAATAATAAATATTTCGGACATCTATCACACAACGCCATCTAGTCCCAAGCTAAGCAGAGCTTGTGTTATGGGTACTAGACAACTGATACAAATACATATATACTTTTTTCTTTTTTTATGTAAATACATACATATTATACATAGAAAACACCCAAACTCCGAAACAAATATTTGTAGATCATACAAACATTTGGTCCGACCCGGGAATCGAACCCGAGACCTCAGGATCAGCAGTCGCACACGTCAACCGCTAAACCAACGAGGCAGTCACCGCCGTAAATTATTCTTTGTCATATCTATACAAATAAAATTGGAGTGTCTGTTTGTAATAATAAAATAAATGCTTTTTTAATAATTGTACATATACACACGGTATATATGCTAAAATAACTTTTTTTACAATTTTTGTCTGTCTGATTGTTCCGGGCAACCTCTGGAACGGCTGATCCGATTTTGACCGCACTTTCACTGACATATATCGTAGGATCTAAGAATTAACTTAGACTATTTTTTTTTACTAACTTTGTCCCGTGGCGTTACGCGTGAAACGACAAGAGCCGCGGGTAACACCGCGGGGTTCAGCTAGTTTAAAATATACATATAGTGCTTATAGCACGGCTACATCTATCTCCTTGCGTTATGTATATCTATTATACCGTTGGTATACAAATCATCACTAGTATAAAATCTATCACTTTAAGGTATACAGTCTATTATCAGTACTTACATCGTAATGTGACCTTGTCATGGCGGGGTGGTCGTATCGCTCGTCCGAGTCGGGCGACGCGGCGGCGGGCGGTGCTCGACGTGTCGGAGACAGCGGACACTGGAACATTATACCTAGATAGTATTGTTGGCCTCTTTCTAAGGAGAGAGGCCTTTGTCTAACAGTAAATTATTAAAGAATGATGATAACGATGAATACTATTGCTAAGGTTGCTTATAAGTATAACTTTGTTGGGCTATTTTTGTAATTTAAAACTTAAAGCTCAGTGATAGCTTGTAAATTCGATTGACAACGAGAATACGTATTCTAATTTTCACTTCCTGCTCATGTTTTGTACATATCATAAAATATATATGTTGTACCGTACACTATATATTCATTTATTTATGAATATAAATGGTATTATAAATTGAATAAGTGGAGTTAAAAGTTGTTATTAGTTAAATAAGTGGCAGGATAGCAAAGCTATCATTTGTTTCTTTTGATGGTTTACCATTGAGGCCAAGAATATATCTATTCGTGTGCCTAATTTGTGAGTACTATATTTGTGTTGCCACTGTATGTGAAGTTATCCCTACTGTGCGAGTGATTAGGCAAGAATCTCGCCATGTGTGTGTGACATCAACCGAGTAGTGCTAGACAGGGATAACTGTTTGGAGGAAAGAAACCCCTTTGTCGGATACCGACTTATGTATCTAGGATAGTCTTAGAATGATAATTTTATAATGTTTGTGCTGTATTTTTAATTTATATATAATTCTGTTGTATAGGTAACCTTAGTATCTGTTTGTAATTAAATGCATATTACATATTTTGTGGAAGTGAGTAGTATTATTTAAAATCTCTCCTGTAGCCACAGATCAACTTTTTGTGACGGGTGCTCTTATAAACCTCGCACAGAATAATTTAATATACACTACACTAAGGAGCCCCGTTACAACGTAGTTGAGCGACGGAGGAGAGCGGGCACATGCATCTAAGAGCCGGCAATATAGTATATGGATATACAACAATATAAAACAGTTAAGTTTATGTCAGCTCTATATATTCATTAATGAAAATTATATTCTCATACTTCCACCTCGATACACCCCACATCACCCAAAGTTTGGCTGGTGGAGAATGGCTGAGGGCATTAAGTCCGCCGATGTACATGTGTGCATGAAGTATTACATAAATAAATAAAAACATTTTAACAGATAAAACTGACGCCTACATTAGCTCAAGAAATATAACAAGCTTTTTGTAATTTCAAAGATCATAACTCGAGTAAGGTTTTAGCTATCATCAAGCTACGATCCAAAGGAGAGAAGCAGTGTCAGTCAAAATAGTATAATCTTATATAAACACTAGTTGTTGCCCGCGGCTCCGCCCGAGTATATGTCGATTATCGTGGCAAATAGTAGCCTATGTGTTATTTTTTTTTTTTTTTTTTTTTTTTTTTTTTTGTACATATTATTGCAATCTATCAATCTTGCAGACATTCAGCAATATGTAGGATTTCATGGAAAAAAAAGGGCTTGCCCGAAAGCAGTCCAATGACTGCTTCGTTAATTCTTGTGCCTCTCAGAGAAGGTCTTGAGGAATCTTTCTTTTCAGTCTGCGAGCTACCGTTTGGGTGTTCATTAGATTGACCGCAAGGATATTTGGATGATTAGTGATTCGCTTCCTGTACGCTTTTGTCCTTTCCGAGATCTCATCCACAACACTTTTGACGCAGAGGTCGTGATGGAGTCTAACGTTTGAGACATACCAAGGTGCGTTCGTTATTATTCTTAGTACCTTTGACTGGAATCTTTGTATTATTTCAATGTTTGATTTTGCTGCTGTTCCCCAGAGTTGTAGGCCATATGCCCATATGGGCTTTATTATGCATTCATAAAGCAATAGTTTGTTTTGAAGTGAGAGTCGTGATTTTTTATTTAGTAGCCAGTACATAGTGCGCAGCTGTTGGCCCATAGCTAGTCGCTTTGTGAAAATATGCTTCTTCCAGGTCAGGCGTCTATCCAAGTATATTCCAAGATACTTGGCGTGATCCTCTTGCGGTAGAGGTATACCGTTAAGAGTGATGGCTGGACATGTTCGTTTCCTGTTTGTGAAAGTAACCTGGACAGATTTGGTTTCGTTGGCTTTGATTCGCCAGTCTTTGAGCCATTTGGATACCTGATCAAGACTGTTTTGAAGCTTTTGTGCTGCAATGTCTGCAGAATCATGAATTGATAGGATTGCTGTGTCATCAGCAAATGTCCCAGTAACTACTCCATCTGTCGTAGGGAGATCAGCTGTAAAAAGCAGATACAACGTGGGACCCATGACGCTGCCTTGCGGAACTCCAGCTTTGATAGCATATAAAGAAGTTAACTCTTCTCCTTGTTTTACAAAAAAGTGTCTGTCGCTTAGATATGACTTTATTAGGTTGTAGAAGTTTATAGGTACGTTTGTTTTTATTTTGAAAAGAAGTCCGTCATGCCACACTCGATCAAATGCCTGAGATATATCCAGAAATGCTGCGACACTGTATTGTTTTGATTCAAGAGCTTTGTTTATATGTTCCACTAGTCTGTGTACTTGTTCAATAGTGCCATGCTTTCGACGGAAACCAAACTGATGATCAGGTATTAATTTGTTTGCGGCAATAATCGGGGATAATCTAAGCAAAATAACTATCTCCATGACTTTTGATGGTATGGGTAGCAGGCTAATAGGTCTATATGATTGCACCTCAACCGGATTTTTTCCAGGCTTTAGAACCATTATAACTTGGGCTATTTTCCATTGAGGAGGGACCATTCCTCTTCGTAGAATAGCGTTGTACAAGAAGGTAAGGTACTTAATCCCTTCCTTTGGCAGCTCTCTTAGGATTTTTCCTGTTATAAGATCGTAACCAGGAGCTTTATTTGGATCTAAAGCCTTAATTGCTGTTTTTACTTCTTTGTAAGTGAGCTTGTTAATGGGAGGATCAAGTTGGTGGGTTTGGCCTAATAATTCTGTGACTTCCTGTGTTTTAGAGGAGCCTGTATCGGGATTTGGTATAAAGACCTGTTGCAGATATTCAGCAAATGTAGCAGCTTTGTCCGCATTACCAGAAGCCCATTCCGAGTTACTTTTACGGATAGGAGGTTGATTACTTGCTGGGCATTTAAGTCTTTTAGTCACTTTCCACAACGAGTAATTTGTCTCTGCAGTAGCATCAAGGTTTTCTAGAGATGTTTGTATGCCTTGGTTTTCATTCTCTTTAAGAAGAATTTTTAATTTTCTTTGAAGATAGTTTAGGCGTTTTTTATCAGTAGGATACCCTGTTGTTTGCCACTTTTTTCTAGCTTTTCGTTTATCAGCTAAGAGTTCTCTTACAGATGTTGGATAATCTTGTTTATAATACGAGTCTGCGGCAACAGGGGTAGCAGACCAGGCAGATTGTTGAACGCAGCTATTGAAATGTTCAACGGCATCAGTTATGTTGTCATCCGTCTTTAAAGGAATTTTCAAATCTAATTTCTCCACCAGTAGCTGTCTGAAGAGCTCCCAGTTAGTTTTATTGGAGTGTAGCTTGCAAGGTTTAGGTATCACTGTGATTTTCCTTTTTAATACTATTTCTACCGGAGAATGATCGGAGGATAGTTCGGTGCTCGTTTTACTTGTTATAAAGTTGTTGGGGATGCCTTTTGTAATATAGAAGTCAAGCAAGTCTGGTACTTTGTTCAAGTCTGTGGGCCAGTATGTAGGATCTCCAGGGGAGATAATTTCAAGTTTTAATTTCTCAATGGCCATTAACAGCTGCCTACCCTTCGTAGTTATAGTACGTGCGCCCCAGTAATGGTGCTTGGCATTGTAATCACCTCCAGCTATAAATCTGTGGCCTAGTGTAGAAAGAAACCTTATGTAGTCCTCTAACTTAACTTTATGTTTCGGTGGACTGTATACAGCCGAGATTGTAAAAGGTCCCGCCCAGTCTTCAATGACGACATTTGTTGCTTGAATTTCCTCCGTGCAGTAATGTACTGTTTCATGATGCTTGATATTATATCTTATTAGAACGGCACTTCCAGCGTGTGCTTTACCGTCGGGGTGCATTGTGTGATAGGTTTTATAGTTCGGAATGTTAAAGTGGCTCTTTTTAGTAAAATGCGTTTCGGTAACTAGAAGGATATCTATCTTTTGTGTCTCTAAGTATGCTTTAACCTCAAGGGTATGTTGTGACAGCCCATTGGCATTCCATAGGGCAATTTTCAAGCAGTTGAATTTGACAGCTTGGTTGTGAGGGCTAATATGAGATTTGTCATGGTGGTCAGTTGCTGCATCATTTGTTTCATGAGGTTCATTAACTCAAGCATGTCCTTTTGATTAGTGTGATTTGCCTCTGTTATTGTATTGTTCGAAATATTTTCACTGGTCAGAGCTTCTTTGTATGTTTTATGTTGGCCATCAAAAGGTTCTTTATCCTTTAGTTTTTGATTTTCGATTGTAGCTCCCTGCTCCTTGCTGCGAACATAGGTGTTTTTGCGTTCTGGTGCCTTTGGAAATTTAAGATTTTGAAGCTCTCTGTAGATTGTACAACCTTTATAATTTGCCGGGTGATTTCCATCACAGAGGACACATTTTACACTGTCTGATCTAGTTTTCCTTGAACATTCGATCGAGAGATGATCACCGGCACATTTAATACATTTAGGGCTCCGGCGACAGTACTTTTTGGTGTGTCCATACTGCTGGCATTTGGCACACTGCGGTAATTCGCGTTTAGGTCGAGGAGGTTCAAAGGTTATGATGCAGTTCATGAGATTTTTAACCTTATATATGCTCTTATTGTTTGGGCCTGTTTTCAATTCAATTATGAACAGTGGGAGTGGCTTCTTTGTTACTCTTTGTTTAATGTTCCATATATTGGTACTGCAATGCCCTATTTCTTCTAACGCCGCTTTGATTTCCTCAGGTTCAGTAGAGTGGTGCATGTTTTTAAGGATCACTTTAAAAGTCCGTTCATTTTTGGGTCTGTACGTATAGAACTCGGTGTTTTTAAGTTCTAGTTGGTTTACAATTGTCCTGTATGTGTCTGGATCTTTTGGTTGTATTTTAACTTGGTCGTTGTTAATAACTTTCAGGTTATACATATCAAGAGCGTGTTCATTAAGAATCTTAAGAAGGGGTTGGATATTTCCCACTTTGTCAACAAATATTGGTGGGGGCTTGTTGATCTTTTCAGTAGCAGTAGTTTTCTCTCCCTCAGAGTTATCCGCATCTAAGCCAGCAAATCTGTTTGTTGTAGGTATTGGTGGATTCTGGGACAGCCAGTAAGTATCCAGTTTTGTTTGTTTTTGGTGCCCACTCTTTTCTGGACTTGGATTAGGCCTCTTTTTTCCAGAGACTTGTGACCAATTAGCATCGTTGCTTGCACTGGGTCCAGGAGCTATGTCTTGCGCTATGAGATTAGTATTTGGGTAACCATCAAGTGATAGTGTTCTGGGTCTAGACTCAAACATTCCTTTGTGGAAGATTTGTTGTGTTAAAGTTTTACTGCTGGTAATATTGTTTTTTTGGTTGTTTGTTATAGAGTTAAATTGTTCATTCATTTCAATTCCCACGAGTAAGAACGATATAACAGTCACTACCTGGGGTGACGTCTATTCCCAGGAGAAGGCAAATGCAACAGTGGTTGCCCGTTCCACTGAGGTTGTGTTATTCTGATGTATAAGTTATATTACTGTACAGTTTCATCCAAATCCGTTCAGTAGTTAAAAACATCCATCTTACTTACAAACTTTCGCGTTTATAATATTAAGTATAGATAACACTGAAAAAACATACTAAGTTTACATAATTAGCTTACCATAGTTTTTTCAATATCACTGAAATAGAGATACCTAAGGAGATTAAAACAATCAATTCAAAAAGATAAACTACTTTTAAATGTAACCGTACAAATCAAAACCACGTGACAAATTGCAAAAAAAACATCTAGAAAAGTTACACAACATCATATACTAAGTACAGCTTGAAGAACTCAGATCTTAGCAACCGTGACAAACATTACATTATATTGGGTGGGAGTGTCATGCCTCTTCGAAACAAGCGAGGTTTCTACCACCAGTGATCGTCGTTGCCAGTCCAACCCTTATTGTGAGATACAGGATCTTTAGTTACTATGTAGTTCAGGTGTCTCCGCTAGGTGACGTTGAAGTATGTTTTGCTGTATGTGCAAATCCCCAAAGTACAAAAGGAATGTATTAAAATATATATATATGTAGTACAAAGTACCTGTCAAATCAATCCATAGTAATACTATAAGTTCAAAAGTCTGTCTGTCAGTCGGGTTTCAGGATTTGGATGATATATATACATAAGGGTGTTACCTAAAACATGTCGGCGTAAAGTAACATTCGTGGCGAGCGTGTTAAGTTACGCCTAAATTTTAGGTATACAACCCCAAGCGCCGACGTGAGCACGATTCAACGAACGCGGGTGGAGCAAGCGCCGCTCGCAGCGTACGGCACGGCTAGCTTTTTTTTTTTTAACTTGTGGAAACCCCCTCGGGCCGTCACCCCGCCGGGGTTTGCGGCGGGGCGGTGTGTCGGAATCGAACCGACTAGACCCACACGGTGTGCCACTCTGCGCCTGAGACGGGAGGGATCCGGGAACTGCTGTCATTAACACATCCGGACCCCTCCCAGCACCTGCCCGCACTGAAGCGGGCGCCGTCTGCTGGTAGACTCTCTAAGTAGGCGACGTACGGCACACGCGTAACGTCGCCCCCTCGCGGGTGGCCACTAAAGCGGATGGTGGGGAAAACCCATCCCGACCATCCGCGGCCACACTCAGGGCGGCATGAGGCGCTGATAGGCGCGCCTCCGCCGCCCGGTTCGCCGGCGTCGGTTCGGGTCCGAGTGGATATCATCCTCCCGGGCCTTCTCCGCCGCCTCCTTCTGCGAGATTACGTCTTCGCAGAAGGCTGCGACCGCGGTAAAACTGCTGTCGCTACCGGCCATGGAGCGTATGACGGCCGGTAGCGAGAGATCTCCTCCGATGACTGCAGTGAGGGCCCGACGCTGCGACGCCCATGCGGGGCAAATCGCCAGCGTGTGCTGGGCCGAGCCCTCACTGCAGTCGCAGTGGCAGGCGGGACTCAATTTCCTCCTGGCGACCGAGTGAAGGTACTTTCCGTGCCCGGAAAGAACCTGCGTCAGTCGGAAGGAAAGGGTCCCGGCGGCGCGGCTAGCTGTACTGACGTAACGACTGGGCGTAACGTAACGTTCCGTTACGCCGAAATGTTTTAGATCAGTCTCCACCCTTATCGACATACAACACACATATGTGAACCGAACTAAGTATTTCATTTACTCACAGAATGGTTTTGTACTGTAAGTGTAAACCCTATGCCCCGGTGTTGTACTCTACACTATAGCAGGCACTTATTGACGCTATGTGATTATAAAATCAATAGTAATTACTATATCGAGTACACAAATATCAGTTTGAGTAACAATCGATTTAATAAAAAGCAGCCAAGTGCGAGTCGGACTCGCACATGAAGGGTTCCATAGCAGCAAGTAACATAATATAAAAGTTCTTGCAGTTCGTCGTAACTTTGATCTATGTTTTAATAGTAGTGTATTTTTTTGCGGGTAACGATTTACGACGTATTAAAAAAAACTACTTACTAGATCTCGTTTAAACCAATTTTCGGTGGAAGTTTGCATGGTAATGTACATCATATATTATTTTTAGTTTTATCATTCTCTTATTTTAGAAGAGGGTTGGGGGGGACACATACCTTTTATCACTTAGAAAGTGTCTCTCGAGAAAACTATTCAGTTTAGAAAAAAATGTTATTAGAAACCTCAATATCATTTTTGAAGACCTAACCCCACACATATGAGACTAATGAAAGAATTTTTTTTAGATTAGTAAGATCGTTAACACGTCACGGGACCACGATTCGGTGGCAATTTACATGAATTTACTCCTCATTCAAACCTGTCTATAGAGGATTTCACTTCAAAAACATAAATAATATAAGGGACTATACCATGTGTGAGGCGACTTCCAGGTACTATCAAACTAAAACACACTACAGCGCCCTCTAACGAAATCACAATGAACTACAAAGCACCAAGTGATCCTGTATCGCGATATAAAAAAATTCTAAGTATACAGTTTTCCAATATCAGCAGTAGAGTCGCTACCCGATCACCTCATCTCGTCAGAGAATCCGTCCTCTGTGTTTGAAACGTCACAATCACTATAGACCTTCAAATATAGCTCGATCTCTGTGGCAGTTGTCGTTAGCGTCATTTTAGAGCTGACGAGGTAAATTTGTGTATTTTTATATTTACAATGTATTACACTTCTTCTATACTAATTAATTACTAATATTATGAGAGGTAAAGTTTCTAACCTTGTATGGTTGTAGGGGTAATCATCGGAAGTACTGATGCTATCCTAAAAATTCCTTCACTAAGAGAAAGCGACAATATTCAGGAGTGACATCGGCTGATGATTGAACAAACAATTCAGTTAAAAACAATAGTATGTGTAAATTTAGTCGGAAAAAAGTGGGCGGTTACCGTCCAACGAAGCGGATACAGGTCGACTAGTTTGTGAGTTGTGTGCAAGTAAAGAATGTAAATATAAGTGATGCAAAACCAAATCGCCTGTTATTACTTCATCGGCTTTATTTCTATCGAGCTATATTTCAAGAACTGTAAGATCAAGGTATCGCTAGTACAAGAGCAGTGCGGAGGCTAGAGTGGGAAGGCGGTGTGCAGTAGATATGAGACACGTGGGGTCACCTGTGTGTCGGAGCGCGCCGCCTCGGGCTGGGACTCGGCGCCCGCCTCCGAGCTGTCGCTGCCCGTCTGCGCACGCGCACATGCACGTTAGTCACCACACACGTTACTTGTTATATCATACACACTACACATATACACACACACACACATATCATACCAATCTATACATATATATTTAGACAGTGGTAGTCTATGAAATCGAACGAAAATAATAATATGTTCAGAAAATATCTTGGGGTTTACTAGTGGAAAAATATTAGATATAATTTTGATAAAAGTTAATATCGTTTGTTCGTTAGTCTAACCTTGACTGGGCGGCTAACTTTGACTATGTAAATTGATTCCTGTATGTAAGTACTTCACAAAAGTTTCGTTTGATATTTGTTCTTTTAAATTAATGTTAAGGTTTTGCGCTATTTTTATATAATTTTGAATTTGATATTAATTTAAAATTAAAATATCAGTAATGATTTTGTTAGTAGTTTAGAAATATTGTTTGACATACCAAATCTGTTTTTTCGACCTCAAGACAATTATAAAATATATTTATAATTGTATGTATTGTATAATTTCAGTCAACGCAATCATAGTGTTTTATATACCTACGATACATAAAAGGTAAAAATGTTAATTATAAAATATATTTAACACTTTTATGTATCGTAGGTATATAAAATACTATGATTGCGTTTAACTTCAAAAAACAAACATTAATACCTACTTAGATAAATAAGTGCACAATTACTAAACTTTCCATGTATTAATACAACGAACACAACCCTACACACATAGCCAAACTTCAGTGCAGTTTTAAATTTAAGAAGAAAAAGAAACATCCTGTATCAATATTAAACACACACATCCATTCAATACACACATAAAACTATGACAAGAAATAAACAATACATCTTGTATACAAAAATATGTTTCAAAGGCGTACATACCTGGTCCTGTCTGGTGGATGGAGGGGGGCGTGTGTAGTATGAGTCCGTATCGCGCTCGGGACTCGACTCGCACGACCGCTGCCGCCGGTACTGGCCGTAGCTCTCTTGCTGCGAAACAACAAACGCCTTTTTATTAGCTGACCAAATTGGCTCTACTCTGCCTGTGTGTCACCATCCTCTTTGCGAATGCAGAAAATTCAGCACGGTGACCCACACCATGGCGGCCTAATGATGTTCCTGCAACACTGCCTCTGGTCTCGCACTCACCCACGAAACACGACAGCATGAATGCTGATACATTTGGTTGGTCTTCTGTGAAAGTGTAGACGACAGACACGAACAGGCCGGCTCCGGTTGAGCCGGCCTGTTCGTGCTGAAATCAGCGTGACTCTACTGCCGTGGATTTTCTGCGAAGTTTGCACCCTCAGTCGCCTTTTACAACACCCATGGGATGAATAGAGATGGTGATACTCTATATACTCAATCTGTCACTACAATACACCACACTGTTTGTTAAGTTTAATTTAACGTATTACTCTCAATCTTCCTTCTTCATTTAAACCACAAGGGTCGTATCATCTCAGTTCTATCGTATTATTTTAATTTTACTGTCACAGGGCCTACACAATAAAGACTGTTTGAACCACCAACCTGTTGTGGATAACCCTCGTCGTCGGAGTCAGGAATGTGTACGCCGCGACGCATCGCTTCTTGCACCTGCAAACAATCACTGTTGATTTAATACGAACAGGAAACAAACCAGGTGAGGGACAGGTAACAGAACTCGATAATACTGCGGGTACCTACATCATGTTAGTCATATTTTCTCAATTGGGAGAGCCACGCTTCGGCATGCATGGGCCGGCTCGACCGACCATGAACTCACAGAAAACTGGTGTGTCACAGCGCCTGTGCTGTGTTTCACCGAGTGAGTGAGAATACCGGAGGACTATATGGCTTGGCCCTCCTCATCTCCCTACCCATCCCCCAAAGGCCGGCAATGCACTTGTGATGCCTCTGGTGTCGCCGGTTTCCATGGCCGACGATAATCGCTTACCCCTATATACGTCCGCTCGTTAGCCCCCTAATAAGCATATAAAAAAGAACCATTGACTGTTTGTAAATCTCTACTCTACTTTGGAAGAAGAGCTGAAGTGGCCTGGGAAGTTACCTCATCTGGTTGTACGGCTACGTTGTCCAGCTTCTCCAGATTCGGCAAGTTTCTCAGCACTGTCATTCTGTATCTGGAATTGATGGAGAAAAGGGCGTCGTTAACTCATTGGAGAAAGAGCTAAATTGCAATATACTTGTATATTATTAGACATGGTATTAGCGACCCTGCTTCATTCATCAGAGAGATACTGGAGAGAACAGTCATCTTATACTTAGGACTGATTTTTACTATTACTATACTTTATAGCGTGTCGTTTCGTATCAACAAAATAAATCATTTTTTTGTTTTTCTTGAGCTGCTAAAAAATAGACACTCATTTTAAAAGCAGATCTGCAGGTACTATGAAACAGAAATTTAGATGTCTTTCGACGGTTAAATATCCTAGGGTCCAAAAATGTTGGTCCAGAATGTTTTAACATTCTTAACACAGGACTCACTCTGGAACCTGTGTGCAGGGGTTCTCGTCGAGCCACAGCGACGTGAGGTCCGGCAGTCTCCGCAGGTGTCTGATCTCGCTGAGGTCCCCGATCTCGTTCTTGCGCACGTACAGCTCCCGCAGCCGGCGACATCCCGCGAAGTCCACTAGCGTTCGGATCTTGTTGATACTGGAATTGAAACAGATCACACATTAGAAGATCATAACATAATTGCTTACCATCTGACGATATGTCTGCTCGCTTGTATTCTATTCCATAAAAAAAAAGCAAGTTTTAATAAATAAACTACAACTACAAAAAAAGACTTCAAAAAACATCCAACGAAAACTCCCTGCCAAGAAACACTAAAAAGCGGAAAATAAATTGGTTCTTCATAAATTGCTATGTGCCAATTCTTATCTATACCTAATTCTTTATTTATTTAAATAGTAGTATTATGATGTGTGCTAGGTACCTAAATTCTGTTTGAAGTCGGTGCCAAGGCAAAAAGAATATGAACGAACAATTACAAAAAATCTAAGCGACTATCAAAATTAAAATATCATTGAACGTTCATAAAAATATACATTCAGTGGAACATAGAACCTCCTGCTTTTTTGAAGTCGGTTAAAAATGAACACACTTTATATATGGACCAACTTTTACCTGCGACTCCGCCCGCGTATATGTAGGTAATCGCGGTAAAGAGTAGCCTATATCCTTCCTCAACAATCAAAGTATCTTCGTTCCAAGTTTCATGGACAGCGGTGAAGCGGTTTAGCCATGGAATCGTGACGGACAGACAGATTTACTTTCGAATTTATAATATTAGTATGGATAGATGCTGCTTATAGCTCACCGAAAAAAGATCGTACAATCTATAAATATGTTATGCAGCAGAACAACGACGAATAAACTTATCACAGTATGCGATCTCTTATTGGCAAATAGAATTAACTATTCTGTATAGTGCTTAGGTAAGTCATGGACTCACAATGCAATAACAATACATACATACATTGAATTTACTTAGGGGTATATTTGAATACACACATTACAGTGTGTCTATTCAAATATATCCCGTATGTAAGTAATATAGAAGATTATTTATAATATATTATGTAAGTATATATGTATACTTACATAATATTTCCGTCCCATCGGATTATGAGAGTGAGGGAATAGATAGTGCACCTGTGTTTGCGCACACACTTGTGCACTATAATATCCCCTGCGAAGTTTGCTGGTGTCCGTTGAGACTGGCTGCGGTGGCCATAATCAACTAGGTGAACATCATCACATAATATACATAATACGGTTCCATGAGTCAGGCGAGGTGGGGATGAAATCTATATAAAGCAGCGCGATCGGAAACAGGGAACTGAGTCCCGCCTGCCACCACTGCGACTGCAGTGAGGGCTCGGCCCAGCACACGCTGGCGGTTTGCCCCGCATGGGTGTCGCAGCGTCGGGCCCTCACTGCAATCATCGGGGGAGATCTCTCGCTACCGGCCGTCATACGCTCCATGGCCAGTAGCGACAGCAGTTTTATCGCGGTCGCAGCCTTCTGCAAAGATGTAATTTCGCAGGAGGAGGCGGCGGAGAAAGCCCGGGAGGATGATATTCACTCGGACCCGATCCGCCGCCGATTTTAAGTTAATCTTCTGTGCGAGGGTAGTACCACCATGCCCCCGTTCGTGCTGAAATCAGCGTTACTCTACTACCTTGTGTATATTTTTTATTGTAAGCGATATAGAAGAGTGGAGCAGGGAGAGGTGGGCGGGGGGTAGTAAATCAATGTCGAATGTCTTTAATAAATGACTGTGCCTAAACAGTACTCGCACGATTACGATAAACGATTTCACAATAAAATCGCGAATTCTCGCTCTAAAAAACAACAGGCCCCTCGTAAACAACCTTCGCAACTTTGAACACGCTTGCAGTTCAAGCTGCAAGGACTATTTACTTTTTGAAATGTGTATTAGATTAGAAATATTCTCAACTAATTGTTACTTGCGGCTTCGTGTTTTAACCGTTATACCGTTAATAAAACACCGTTCACTTCGACGTCTGTGTTTAATTTGAATAATGAATACTAATAGTGGTGCAATTGCCTTAAAGTAATAATAAATCAATGTAAAGTAATAATCATCTTGTAGACGAAGAGTTTTTCATATCAAAGTGCGAAAGCAGTGCAAAAAAACTATGCCAATATCAAGAACGTTTTTCAATTATTTTAAGTGTAAGTGACCTAGCATTGCTAATACTCCTACAGTGAATCGAAAATAACCAAATAATCAACCAATACTGTTATAGTGAGCTTAATAAAGCCCTTTTTTATCAAAGAACTATATCCTCAAACATTTCTCCGCTAAGGCACATCTACCCATACTAATATAAGAAGTTTGTTTGATTGTTTGAATGCGCTAATCTCAGGAACCGCTTGTGCTATTTGAAACATTAATTCAGTGTTGGATAGTTCATTTATCGAGGAGTACCAATGGAGAATATTTCAAAAACGAGGTAAAATTATCACGCTACGGGCAATAGGAGACCAAAACGAGGTTGTGTGGGTCAGCTAGTGGTGTTATATGGTGCTAGTGCATGAACGTTTCAGCGCCATCTAGGGATGAGAAATGAACTTGAAAGATTATGATTATTGACATACTTAGTCTCACTACTGACCACAAGAGGGAGTTAGTAGCACTTTGATATATAAAAGACTCCTGCCAGTGAAAGTCCCGTCAAAATCGGTACAGCTGCTCCAGAGATTACCCGGAACAAACGGACAGACAGAAAAACATTTTTTTTATATTTATTTATTGATTACATTTATTAATTTTTTATTTCTTTGAGTGATATGTGCAGTGATTTATTATTGTTACAAGTTGAAGATATTATAGTGCACGGTTGCAGAGTGTGCGCAAACGCTGACGCACCCTGTTCCCTCTCACTCACAAATAGATAGGATGCCTATCCAATACGACCGGAGAGATTAGGTGCAGGACAGAGGCACAGGGGTAAACACTCCAACTTCCAAACTCCGGGTTGTTATTAAGCATTTCTATAATCAGGAAACTACCGTGGGAGAGCCACGCTTTGGCATGAGTGGGCTCGCTCGACCGGAGTGATACCACGGCCTCACAGAAAACATGTGTGAAATAGCGCTTGCGCTGTGTTTCACAGTGTGAATGCGGGTACCAGAGGTCCATACTTATACCCTTCCCCCCATCCTCCTCACCATCCCTCAAAGGCCGGCAACGCACTTGTGACATTTCTGGTGTTGTGGGTGTCCATGGGCGGCGGTAATCGCTTAGCATCAGGTAATACGTCTACTCGTTTGCCCCTTATTCCATAAAAGAAAACTCATAATAATCTTAGGCCTGACCCATGAATCGAAAGGGAGACCTCTTGATTGGCAGAAGTATGCGCTAACCGCTAGCCCAACGAGGCAGTCATTCTTATAATGGGGGCATCCTAAGGTAAAACATACGCAAGATTTGCCTGTATTTTATTCCCAAAGTACAAGGCAGGCGGTGGCACCATCGGCTTGCCTATTCCTAAGTGAGATTCATTTCTGGTATATCAAATGTAGGTGGCGTACACCTCTGCATCTAAACAGGAATCTAATTTTTAAATGTTGATTACTTTTTATAAAAGCGGGCAGATATTGCACTCCACTGTTACAAACAAGAACTTGGCTAATCAGACTGCTTCTATTGAGCAATCACACTCATATATTATATACATTTATTATCTACTTTATAAACAACGCCTAATTACTGACGCGCCGTTGAATTAAATGGTTAACGATTTTAATAGCAAGGTCGTGGGTTTGATTCCCACCCAGGAGAAAAAGAATATTTGTGCGATGAGCACGATCATCTATCTATGCAAATAAATAAAATTGAAGTGTCTGTTTGTAATATTTAAATAACCGCTTTTTACTAAATGCATATGTATGTATACACAATTTTTGTCTGTCTGTTTGTTCCGGCTTATCTCTGGAACAGCTGGACCGATTTTCACAGGACTTTCACTGATAGGTAGCTGGTGATATGAGGAGTAACTTAGGATACTTCTTTAGACTAACTTTGCCCCGCGGCGTTACCCGCAGTACAACAAAAACCGCGAATCTTTGAATTTGAATTTTGTTTGTCTGTCTATCTGTTTGATTCGGCTAATCTCTGGAACAGCTTGACCGATTTTGACGAAACTTTCACTGGCAGATGGCTGAAGACATAAAGAGTAACTAAGGCTACTTATTTAGACTATAATTTGTTATATATCTGGATGTTACCTATCTAATATACCTATGTATTTAGAAATATGCATATTATGTGTCCTTTGACGGCTAAAGGTTATTTTGAAGGTTCCCTACCTCAAAAGGGAAAACCTAACCCTTATAGAATCACTTTGCTGTCCGTCTGTCTGTCTGTCAAGACCCTTTTTCTCAGGAGCGCGTGAATGTATCAAGCCGAAATTCATAAAATACTCAGGTCTACTGTGCTTTGGGGCTGTAAAAAAATTAAACTTCTAAGCCAACGCAATCAAAAGATACAGACGTTTATGCTGCAAATTTTCGACACTCGCAAAGGTATCAAAACCTACGGGGTACTTCCTGTGAACTCAGAATCTTGAAATTTTGTTCGATGCAACGTCTAATGGCACAGATAAAGAAAAAATTACGAACAGCATAAATTTTTAGTTATATCATATAATATACCTATAGGTTTTTACGCAACCCTCGGTGCTCGAGTCCGACTCGCACTTTGCCGGTTTTTCGCCAGTGGGATAGCTGGCAAAACTTAGCCGTAGCTTCTGACAGAGTCAGTAAAGATTCCAGAGCCTCTACTTCTCTTTCCACTCCCTCAATATTTGCCTCAAGGCGGCACGGATTTTAATTTGTGTTGTAGAAGTTCAGTTCAAAGGCATTAGTTATTCATTGTTACCATCACCATTGTTATACATCAGTTTACCGGTCAGCTCGTTTGTCTCTATGCCATAGAAAAATTATCAATATTTGTACCTTCCTTTGTATGTGTATTGTATAACCTTCCTTTATGATCCCAGGCTCTTGTGAAAAAGCATATCACTAAGTCGAAATAGTGTGGATCACTATAATGCATTGTCGACATGCACAATCAGGATAGTGATCACCTCTCAGGGATCCTAGTCATGCTTTCCATCAAGCTGAGTAGAGTCATGTTTGTAGCTAATCATAACTAAACGACCAAGCCTTCTAACAACTCTAGTTTCTTTATCTCTCCACCAATTAACCTCAAAACAGATACTACTACAGCGTAGTATTCTCCACAGTCATACGTACCGTTAGTACAAACAAGGATGGAAAGCACAGCGGTCGGTGTTGTGATTGGTAAATAATAGAAGGTGACCGCGCGTGATTGGGCAACGCTTCCTGGCGCATGAGCTGAACGCTCTGATTGGCGGGCGTCCTTGCCGCTCTGCCGCAATGGCGGAAACTTGTTTCGCACACTCACTGATTGTTCATGAACATCCTAAATACAAACTACTAAGAATTTTCTCTAATACCTATCACCAGCAGTACCCCTCGAACAAAAAAAGTTATGAGAACCGGGAAGTCCAAGGAAAAGTTCAAATGTCGTCCTATACGTACTGAAGCCTCTGAGAACAGTGGATGTAGTATGCGTTCAGAATTCTCCGTTTATATCTACTAGCTCGCGATAGCACGAGAAGGTCATAGGTATCCTGACTGTGCATTGTCTCCTTAACATGCACCTATTTACTATAGACGCAACAGACAGCCTTCTCTGCAGGGGGTGCATGGGGGCAGAAGAAACGCCGCAGCACGTTCTCACAGAATTTGGAGGGTGGCAGATCAACAGGCAAACATCCTCTTATGGGATGATCTGGGATGGTTAGAGTAAGAAGATGACAAACCCACGTACAACGGCTAAATCAAGTGGCTAAGTGCGGAAATAGGCCGGAAAAAACAAACATACTAGCTCGCGATGGAGCGGTGACGCGATTAGTGAACAGTTCAGTGTGGTTATTGTGCCCCCAGAAGTGGCACAATAACCAGAATGTAGGTAAAATTGAACAACTGTCACAGTTTTAATTCAATTCGCGGTTAACTGAACCCGTTTACTCAGAATTAGATGCGGCACCATGTCTTTTGTGTCACCGCTTCGAACAATGGAAGAGCAGAGTTTCCGTGAATTGGCAATTGTCTTCGGTTTCACTACAATGTGATTACAACGTCGGGAACTGAACACAATCGATCGTGAAAGACATCTGGTGACAATATTGCTAACAAATCAATTGTTTTACGAAGTTAATTTGTTTAAATTGTCATGATCTGCTCAATGGTTTTCAGAAATTGATTACCATCTTTATGATGGTGACTCCCGACTATTGCTCCTGTTCATTACTGGTGCAATGCATAGACGATTGTACTGCTTTAATGGTGGTCTTTACAACGGGAGTGATGCGATTTGTCAGACATAAATTATTATATTTTGCATATTTTTTGTGAAACATGCTTTTTAAACAATAAACACGAGACTGCAAAGTGTAATTTCACACTGAAGAAAAAGAAATTGGCGAAAAGCCCAACCCAATTACAGCCAAATTGCGAGCAGAATGTCTCGTACAGCGGGGGTGATATGCGACAGTCAATATTTATCGTAACCCACACCGGGCCGGGCGGGCAGACTCCTATTCCATTAGAACATTGCCAGCATGGGTTACGAACTTTCCTTTTATATTATGTATTTGGTTTACAACTATTTTACGGGTAATATCGACGGCAGAAAGCATAAATGTCGCATCTTAGAAAATGGCTTCAATACAACCATTTTCCGACATAATATTACGACAGAGACCAAAAACTATTAAGAATTAACAGTCTAGCAAAGACTTTTGTCTTTCAGTTATGAATGAATTACTTATAAGTTTCTTTATTCAGATAAAATTATAAAAAAAGCCAATTCTGTCATCTATGTTGATATTATAGAGATAAAGTTTGTGCGGTTGTAGGCGGTAATATCTGGATCTACTGAACTAATTTTGAAAATTCTTTAACCAATAGCAAGCTACGTTCTTTTTGAGTCTCATAGGCTATATATTACCCCTAAAATGATTACCGCGGTATCTGACATACACGTGAGCGGTGGGAAAGCTAGTCAATATCACGACAAAAACCATTCGTTGATAGTCCGGTCAATTTAGATATTCGAAGGTGCATAAAATCCCAACAAGCTGAAAATCACTGATTTTCAACAAAACGGTAGGTTTTATCATTAAAGGTCCTTAGACAAAAATGTTAGATCATAAAATTATCTATAAAAATGTTATGTATCAATACTTTTTCCTACGAGCTACCATTTCTGAGATATAACGATTCAAAAAGTTTATAAAAGTTGTTATCGTCATAATACGCACACCTATGAGGTATATACTTAAGTACCGATACTTAGCACGTTTTTTTTAACGTGGTTTCCCGAGTAAGCCTACTCCACGGTCAGTTGTGATCCTGTTTAATGTGAAACTATTGCAAAATAACGGCAATTTTCAAAGATTGGAAAAGATAAAAGCGGTGTAAATAAAAAAAAGTGGTAAAGTTTTTCTTCTTGTTCTTCTTCTTCTGCTTCTTCTTCATCTTCATTTCGGATGCAAGTAAATTGAGTCAATAGCAATATATCGCATGACACTTTGTCGGAATCAAACAAATCCTCCATTGTTTGTGATTCAACATTAGAGCACGACCGGCCTTGACAATTTGTGCATGCCAGAGAACAAAACAATCTCGACTTTTTTGCAACCACACTGAATCCCTTTTGCAGTTGCAAAAAATAATGTTCAGCAGTTTTTCCGGCGCAGGTGAGAGTAAACTTTGAACTGGCTCTAATATATTGTTGACCAACTTCCAACTCCAGTCTGTAGGGTCTAGCTGATAACCAAGCTACACTTGAACTTGGTAATACACCCGAAAAAGATGTTGATGAGCAGCTATTGAGATTGGAGGAAGACAAGCTAATTGGACTTGTTTTTTATTTTTAGTATTTTTAACGAAACGAAACGATGCTTATCTAAAGACTAACTTAAATTTTCCTTCAACATTGAAATGAGCCGAGACTTATTGTGGGTATTTGTAAGAAATTTCTGTTGACTGGTTGGAAATGTCATAAGTTTATCAATTAAAATATCAGAAAATGAAGATGTTGCTAAAGTTCGACGACGTTGTTTTGCAGCTTTGATATTTCTCGTGCAATCATCATAGCCATCAAATACGACAGTAACTTTGGAACCAAAATGTCGACGTACATATTGAACGTATAAGATAACGTTGAATGTTTCTTCGCTATCCCACACAACGCGGTGTAGTAAGTACAATTTTTGTCTAAGGTACTTTTATGATAAAACTTGCCGTTTTGCTGAAAATCGCGATGAACTCATTTTTTTTTAAAAAAATCCATACACGGGAATGATGGGGCTCTTTTAAATATTATTTATAATTATGTTTTGAACAATTTTACTGATTTTCAGCTTGTTGGGATTTTATGTACCTTCTCTCTCATTTTTTGGCCTAGATTGACCGGGCTATGAGATTTTTTTTTGTAAGCTAATTCAAGTACTTGACATAATGCTCCTAGTATTAAACAAAACTAAACGATAATATAAGCTAAATAAAACTATACTATATCATCTACCCTCAAAGGGGTGTCAGTCTGTAAGCTACACGTTGTAAATAAGAGAATGTAATTGGATATTGAGCTATTGAGATGTCTGTCTAGTGTGGCGAAGGCAGACAGGTCACGACCCCTGCGCCCCACAACAAGGGCGCTTATTGGATTACGTTTTGCGCCAGGATACTTATTTATTTAAGGCAGTTATAACTTTTTAATCGACTTCAAAAAAACGAAACGAAAAAAACGAGGTCCTCAATTCGACTGCATTTTTTGTTTTTGTATTTTTATGAATCTTGTTTTATTTGAAAGCTGGTGCTTCTCGTGAGGTCCCATTTCAATTTGGCACAGTTCTTGAAGATATTCTAAAAAAAATTCTTAAAATTTTCGTTTATTTCTTTATTATGATGTAATTGAATAAAGTGCCGCCACCTACGGAGACCTAGAGCTGGAAAAACCATTAAAACAAAAAACTATCAAAATCAATATATTATTATAAATGAGGATGTATGATTGTTCGCTACTCCTTCACGAAAAAACTAATGAACGGATTTATATGAAACTTTACAGTAATATAGCTCATACATCGTATGCATAGACTACTTTTTACAGCGATATCCGACATACACAGGCAGAACTGCGGTCAAAAGCTGACATAAAAAATCAATGTTAATCGCAGTGTGCTAAATCAGATTTTTCTTCAATGATGGCTTTTTAACCGACTTCAAAAAAAGGAGGAGGATTGTCAATTCGACCGTATATATATATATTTTGTTATCGCGGGTAACTTCGTCGTTTAAGAATCGATTTTGATGTTTCTTTTTTTAATGGAAAGGAGATATTCCAACGGTGGTACCATGATAAGGACACTAAGATTTGATGATGGCATCCAATAGAAATCGAGTCAAACTGATGAATGATTATTATGAAGGTGTACTGTCGTGTTGGTTAGTGTTTATGAACCTCTGTTTAATTATTTTGTTGCAATCCCAAAAACCTTTAATTGGCTTAATATTGCAAATCAACTTCACCATTATCTTTTTATTTAATTGTTGTTTTAGGTAACTGAAGAAAATAAACAAAATTGTAGGCTTATCTAGTACTCAATAAATAAAAAGGACTAGGAAGCTGATGAGTATATCATTCGACACAAATTGTAGAGCAAAGATCAATTAACAGCTCAACAACCAACATCAAACATGTTCAGTAGGTAACGCTTACATTGTTATTTGAGTTAGCGCGGTGAGAGCGTGAGTGCGCGGGCGCATCTAATCAATCACAATACACATTGTGTTCACATCGATTGTATCGACCATGGGTCGATTTCAAAATCACGTTTTTATTTTAATTTTGGGCTTTTATTGTCCAAATGATTAGGTTTTATTTTACTATGTACTTAAAATTGATGCAAAACTAACTTATTGTCCGTGTTTCACGGTTTTAGGTCTGACGTGTCCATAGGCGAAGGTTGTCACTTACTATCAAAATCTACCGTCTAGTTTGCTTCCTATACTATACACTCCATATCAATACATATAATTAAATCGTAATATATACCTACATATGAACGCGATAGAACCGCAATGTTTTTTTGAATTTTTGTGTTCATCTGTATGTCTGTTTGTCGCGTCGGGGTTTGCTCCACTTGACATTTAGTGTTCGTTCCATATCAATCGGTTCAAAAAGTTACACCTGTTTAAAGAAGCACCGCGATAAACGACCTTTACACGGGCGGAGACGAAGGCAAAAGCTAGTGTATAATATAATATGGGTCCTACCGTAATGGTCCCTCAGGCTGCAGTAATATGCTCAAATAAGCGCTTTTTCTAGCATTGCTGCATACTTGTAGCCCATTTAAATACATTGTACCTAACCATTTTTGACCAGTAAATGTTTGAATAGTATTTTGTGTACTACATAATTCTGAAACATATATTTGCAAACATTTGGTCCAATCCTGGAATCGAACCCGATACCTCAGCACACTAGCCGCATACAGTAGACTTCGCTACTGATTCAGTGGAATATGCGAGTATTGTGTTGATGATGGATTTAGCTAGATACCCATCAAGAAATAAGTCGTGCTCGACTGATGTGCGGCGAAAGGAAGGACGCAATACAATATTGTTTTATTGATATTTGCTATTGTTTTATATAACGAGTAATAGTACATAGAACAGTCGTGTATCTACGTACTTAATACCTACATTATAAACCTGAATTAAGAGAGGTATTGCATTTGATGGTTTGATGTTCGTTTTATTTACGACTAGCTTTTGGAAAAAAAATACTATGAGTTTATTTTATTTTATAACTAGCTGACCCGGCGACTTCGTACCGCCATATTTAGATGTCTGTCACAGCTTGCCACAGGCAGTGTACAGTCGCTGACATAAAAGAAGACTTTTCCCGTTATCTTTTAATTTTTTTTGTACACAAACCTTGTCCTAACAATAGCGAATACATACAAAATAATTATTTAATTTGGTGCAGCCGATCGGAGGTTATGCGCGTACATACTATTTTTATTAATATTTCGACGATTCATTTTTATATTATACAAGCTTTTGCACGCGACTTCGCTCACGCAGACTGTCTTCCCCTGATTTACCCTTAGGGGTGGAATTTCTAAAATTCCTTTCTTAGTGCTTACTTACGTTATATAAAGAACCTACATGCAAAATTTCAGGATTCTAGGTTCAGCGGTTTGGGCTGTGCATTGTTCTCTGAGTATGTCAGTCAGTCACCTTCCTCTTTTATATATATAGACTAGTGGTTGCCCGCGGCTCCGCCCGCGTATATGTCGGTTATCGCGACAAATAGTGGCCTATGTGTTATTCTGATGTATAAACTATATTACTGTAAAGTTTCATCCAAATCCGTTCAGTAGTTTTTGCGTGAAGAAGTAACAAACATACACACTCACAAACTTTCGCCTTTATATATTAGTGTGATTAATATTGTATAAAGATTATAGGGAAACTTACAAAAGAAGGCCAATTAAAAGTTTTCACAAATAGCAAAACAAGTAAATGGAAATTTATAGAAACACACGAGTTTGAAAATAACCTCTATTTTATATCCTTTGTATGCTTTTTTTAAATCCTTTCTAGTGCATGCCTACTTTCTATCTTGTGCATTTAGCATCTAAGGAACATTTGTGCATAATATGGTGCTTCTAGAACAGCTTTGCCAGATTTTTTTAGTCAAGACGGGATTTTGAGTCATTTTGGATTCGAAAAAAAAGCGGGACTAATGTCGGAAAAATTACGGCACATCAGTACGAGTGACCTAAAAAAAAAGAGGTCATTCACAACATTTTTATTTCTCTACTACATGCTGCATCATTCCTGAATTGCCTGCCAATTTTATTGCCGGTTAAGTACTACGGCTAACTAACTTCACTTTGGAAGTTCTGCCAGTTATCCTCAAAATGCGAGACAAAACCTATCCAGTGCGACATTATAATTTTGATCCAAAAAGCTCCTGCTTTTTGGATCAAAATTATAATCGGGAATCGTCCCGCGAAAATCGGGGAAGACTGGCAACGCTGTTCTAGACCAAACGGTTTCAGGTGTGCGTACTGCGTTAATCCATCAATCCATGTATCTGTCTGTTTGTCACTTTAGATATATAGTACCTGAAACCCTCTGCACATTAATTTTCATATATATAATATTCAAGATTCGCATGTTTAAAGTTCTTAGATAGATATATTATTTTAACCTTTTTATGTCGTGTCGGTTAAAAATTGATTAATTTCTTTACTGACACAAAGTAAAACATTTAATGTAAACTCTCTGGGCCCTGTCCTAGTGTGAATTGTATTACAGGGACCAGAAAATGAGCGACAATCATTTCGTCGATCTGAAGATAACCTAAGTATTACAACACAATACAAGGCAATAACAAAATAATTTGTAATATAATTTCGACATTAAACACAGCTGCTAAACAAAGTACTTAGCGTAGGCGTACAAGGGTAATTTATATTTTATTACACTAAGGTCGAAGTGAACTTGACCTCAGGGAAATTACTGACGATCATTACTTTTAACTAGCTTTAAGTCCGTAGTTTCATTGACCTTCAGGTACGTTGATCAAATGTTAATGAGCTGACCTCATCTCACACACGGTCTCATGATCCTAAACTAGACGGAACCTGTAGAAACGAGACAGCTGATAAAAGCAGTCATATAATATTCATAACATTAGTTTTTCTTATTTAACACATGTATGAATATTACGGCATGTGTGTCTTTACATTTGCCTCGAGTTTTATAAACTTTCGTAAAGTATCGCATAAGGGTATACAGCCAAGGTACCTAATATTTTAGGATTTCGCAAGCATTAAGTTAAATACATAACTGATTCTAATATATTTGACACTATAATGGATATACTATTATCATTCAATATATATTTTGCCCAGCACTGGGAAAAAGTGGCAGAAGTTACCTGAGCGCTAGCACTTCCACGTTGGGCATCCGTCGCAGCAGGCTCACGTCGCCGAGTTCAGCACCCCTGTGGACAAACAAACAATATTAAACACTCCATTACATAGATCAGATAAGAGAGACAAAAATAGACTTTCGTCTATTTTCAGCCTTGCTAAGGAAGAAAGCGAATTTCGTAAATTCCAAGTTTTTTTTATGTATGAACCTGCCAGTCAGTCAACTCTGCCTGATGGAAAGATTATTTATAATTTTAACTGAATGTGAGTTATGTTGGAGAGTTTGTGGTCTAAGGTCCGAAGTAAGATCGACCTTTACCCATCTGTTATCCGCATAAAGATTATTTAATCTATACAAATAAATAAAATTGGAGTGTCTGTTTGCAATATTAAAATAACTGCTTTTTACTAAATGCATATGTATGTATACACGGTAATATACCAAAAATGTAGTAAAATTTTTTTTTGTCTGTCTGTCTGTTCCGGGTAATCTCTGGAACGGCAGGAACGATTTCGACGGGACTATCACTCGCAGGTAGCTGATGATCCAGGGAGTAACTTAGGCTACATTTTTTAGACTAACTTTCTCCCGACTATAATTTATGACTCATAATTTACAGCGGAACGACTGTTGCCAAACTCAGATAAATGAAAGGACTATTTATTATTGCACACTAATAACGAATTGCTTTCATTTGATGTTTGTATTTTGCTCAAAACTAGCCTACAATACATCAAGTCATACGTTTCATAATATTACTTCTCGCGTAATGTTAAGAGTTATTTTACCATAGGGAAAGAAGAACTTTCAACGTTTCGTAATCTTGAAAGTAAGAATACTTCATTGCAAGCTATTCAATAACAGATGGCGTTATTCTAAATGCACGCAATTATAACATCTCCATAGGAATAAATTCGATATTTGTGTCATTCTTCGGCATGACCGCTACTCGATTAGCGTTGTAACACATATTAGAATATTATCAATAATATCGATACCTAACTTCTGTTTGGACAGAGCAGAATATAAAACATGCATTGAAGGATATCTGAGAAGGTAACATTATAATAAGTAGTAATAAAGTAAGTACTTGCATAATAATGTTTATTAATTTTAAGAATCTGTATTAGAATCATAATTCTACTAATATTATAAATACGAAAGTTTGTAAGTATAGATGGATGGATGTTTGTTACTCTTTCACGCAAAAACTGCAGAGCGGATTTGGATGAAACTTTACAATAATATAGCTTATACATCAGAATAACACATAGGTTACTATTAATAACCGCGATAACCGATATAAACGCGGGCAGAGCCGCGGGAAACAACTAGTAATATTATATATAATAAATACTGTTTAGGCACTTAAAAAAATTCAAAACAGTGGTTCCTAATTAATATTTGGTATAGTATGTACCTATATTAGTAAATTGTAAAACGTTTAAAAATTACTATATTCTTTATTTTTTAGGAAATACAGAGTATCAATAATCATAAACTGATTGCAATGAACAAAAAGGCAATATGTAGTTATAATATAATTGATTAGTTAAAGTTATTGGCATGCATGTGTATGTATATTGATGTATATGTATGTGTATATGAATAAGTGTTCCTAGTTATATTCATTAGAAAATTATAATTCTTTAAAACTACCGCACCGTCAAATACTGTCTCTCCGATACATTTTTATCGATTCTAAGGTTGCTTGGAAGAGATTGCTTTAGGCAATAAGGCCGCCCTTTGTACTTTACACTTATACGTATTGTATAACTCGTTAAAAGTATGCATATCGATAAAACCAACATCCTACCCGACCACATCTCTAATCGAGTAGCGTTGAAAATTGATAAAACCCGATCATACGAAATTAAGCTTTATGTGAATGGGATAAGGAAGAGTTAAGCTTAAATCTTTAGTCGATTAATAGTTATATAAAATTTTACGATTTTATTGATAAACTATTTCCAATTGTACCTACCGATGGCAAGAAACAATGTTTTTCCTTCTGCTACCATTTTACACTGTAAAGCAGAGCAGTACGGCATTGTGAATTCCTCGCTAGGGAAGCGTGGGATAGTCGTTTAGAACAACCTCGTAGAATCGAAGTTAGGACCGGGTGTTGCGTAAAGATTAGGAATCTTTCTCGGCCTTTGTGGAAGGAATTGATTGTATAAACTTAATGTAAGAGGTTAGGATTAGGACTCCGTCCGAACTTGTTAGAGAAGAGAAACGGTAGTGTGTGTGTTATGAAGCTAGCGGATGGCATCTAAAGAGGTCCCTCTTCGTCACTGCGAAGACCGAAGAAGGAAAGACACCTACAACAACCGTAAGTAAATTGTAATTCAGGTAGAAATAAAAAAATATATATACGGTCGAATTGAGAAACCTCCTCCTTTTTTTGAAGTCGGTTAAAAAGGCGTATCGCCTCGAAGTTGATCTCCGTGCACCAGTGATTAACCTTCGATTGTTCTGTCTATATATATATGGGCATATGCGCCGTATAGGCTACAAGAGTCCCTGCCACTTCAGGAGGAAACGAAGCACTGGTGGACGGACTAAACAACACCAGCTGTCCCACTTTTTTAACGTGTGGAAACCCCCACTGGCCGTCACCCCGCCGGGATTTGCGGCGGGGCGGTGTGGCGGAATCGGGATCGAATCGACTAAAACCACACGGTGTGCCACTCTGTGCCTGAGAAGAGAGGGATCCGGGAACTGCTGTTATTAATACATCCTGACCTCAGTTGTCTAGTACCCATAACACAAGCTATGCTTAGTTTGAGACCAGATGACGTGTGATAGATGTCCGAAATATTTATTATTATTATCAGCAGCCTTTAACATGCCACTGCTACTAAACCACGCTCGCCACACGGTTTGGTTTAGTTAGTCTCTAGTTTTCTTAAGTAAGAGGTTACCTCTTACGACACTCACGGGAGTAATAGGGATGGTGACACTTCGTATTCTTAAACCCTCTCCACACGGACACTGTTTATACAATCAACAAAGGGCCACTAGAAATAGACAACATCGTAATCATTGAGGCTCAGATCAATAAAAAATAGATTAGTAGCCAAGGGATGTAAGGCATCAATTGCTGCCCGAGACATATAGCCGCGTAGCGAGGGCGCCTATAGTTCGAGGATGCAATTGGTGCTTACACCCGAGCTAACTATTCTGCTTTACATCTCGATTGTGAGGTAAGTAGAAAAAAACCGGCATTTTAAGAATAAAACATTTTATTTGTTGAAATTTATAGTGAAATGAGAACAATTTTCAAATTTTAAGGTCAGATTTTTTTTTCAATAACGAAATTGAGCTTCGCCGTTCGATATTTAAAATTGATGACTATTATACTCACACGAAGACAAGGCTGAATAGCAAAGCAACCTCTTTGGTCATTAGGCTGAATGCATGATGTCTATTACCAGTATGATGGTACGCGAACTTTTTGAAAGAAAGAAGTGTTTTTTTTTATTACTTACCGCCCTAGGGCTTTTCTAGCTACATTGTTACCCTAGAGCTCTAATTAGTCACCTACAAGCCCCATTTGGAGGTTATAAGAACCTACTTACCGAACATGAGAGATGTAAATAAAATAAACTTTTATTGGTGTGAGCATTTAGGTTACAAAGAAAACAGTTTCGCGTCGAAACCCGAGCCTATTTCGTTACCTGGCGACAGTGATGCAGTGAGCGTGACGGACGTAACAAATGGTTTCAAAAACTGTCGATACTGAACCACATTCATCTCACGACTAAGATTATGTCACATAAGTATATACCTTGCGAAAACAATTGGCTGTACGTGCGAGCATTACAGTGGACAGTGGGCACCATCTAACGGTTTATGGGATGGTTAAACTAATAATTCAAGATTATTTCAGATTTACTTATATTAGAAGAGATATGATAATCTAAAACGGTATTCATTGACGTAACAAAGATATTTATTTGTAACTAGCTACCCCCATCCCGGAATTCCCCGGATCCCCACGGATGTCGTTCAAACACTGAGTTTTCTCTACTATAATATGCATGTATTGAACATATAAGCGTTCCTCTTGAATAACTGTTTCAGTTGCAGAAAACCGCATTAAATTCCGTTGAGAAGTTTAAAAATCTTTGCCAGCAGCCTTATTTTATACTAAGTATGTAAAGGAGGGTACTTACCTAGCCGTGTAGCATGTAATGTAACTGATACTATCTGAACCTGCAAGTGTGTACGGCTCGTCCACGGCCATCGCGTATCTAGTTACGAGCTCACGGATCCGTAGTGCTCGTGTTGATATCACACCGACAACATGTCTTAAATGGTAGCTACTGATGCGTTCATATTCATGTACAATATCATTTAAAATTAAGTCCACGTCGATTCTGGCAAAGTGAAATATTCAACAAGTAGCGATACCGCCACTCGGTGGGTAACTGCATGCGAGCTTACTGCGCTCCACGCGCGGGCCGCTCGCAACGGACTCGCTCCTACTAATTTATTCACTTGATTCAGTATCAGATACATTACACGTTACACGGCTAGGTGGGTACCCTAAAAATCTATAATTTGGTTACACTAAAGCGAAAACACGCCTAAACGTTTCATAAAAAAATATAATCTGGAGATCAAATAAAGTATTATACGGTTTCAAACTTACTAAATATTAAATTACCGAAAGAAATATGAAGGTTTTACAAAGTGCGAGATAACAACGTACAGAGCGATAGAAACGTGCCGATCGCAGCGTGGCGGCAACGGGACGACTCCCTTATATGTCTACCTTACAATGTTAACAAATTTAATTTACGTTATAATACTGCATCGCGTAAAGTCACTTTGACGATTAGTGATAACATTTAAATAATAATGACATAACAGTCAAACTGTTATAATACACGCTGTATAAACACTCGGAGAAGACAATGCAAGGTCGAGTACAAATATCGCACAAACACGTGTGTGGGCCTGTGATTGGTATTGGATGCGCGTGCGCATGTACGATTCAAACGTTGAATAAACTTATACATATTATTGAAGTTTCAACTAAAAAATTACTTCCTTTAGCTGTCAACCATAAAGGTATTAAAGAGATTGGAATATAAGTTTTTTACATTTTTGTTTCTATTGCATCCTCTTTATGTCGCTATCCTCAAATCTGAAGTGACATTGCGAGTGACATTTCGCCATGTGTTCCTGTCAGTGTGCAGGGCAGCATGGGTCGTACTACTGAGCTGACAGTAGAGCAAATTTAGACAGTCCAGCGGTATAATTTGTTTCTATTTAATTGAGTTTTTATTACCCGACTACGGCAAAGCCAAAGGAGGGTTATGATTTTGACAGGCTATGTATGTATGTTCATCTGTTTAGTATTCTGCGAGTGACAGTTCGCCATCTGTTCCTGTCAGTGTGCAGGGCAGCATGGATCGTATTGCTGAGCTGACAGAAGAGCCAATTTAGACAGCCCAGCGGTATAATTTGTTTCTATTTAATTAAGTTTTTATTACCCGACTACGGCAAAGTCAAAGGAGGGTCATGATTTTGACAGGCTATGTATGTATGTTCATCTGTTCTCTCATAGCTCCTCAACTTCTTATTAGAACTGGACAAGTGAAGTATCATTAGAAACGTCTTGATCGTCGGTTATAGACTATATGACGTGTCACCGAATCTAATGTGGCGCCCTCTATCGGTCATAAAGTACTGTGTTAAAAATAAATTCGAGATAAATATGCCGTGTTTGGTACATTAAGGGCGTTACATGTACATTTAAAAAATAAATATATTATTGGCATTACTCGCTCGCTCGTTTTTAATCAAAAAAGTTATATTTCTATGGTATTTAAAATATAATTTGCAAAGAAATTAATATTATAACGGCACCAATCTATTTTAAATAAAAAAAAGTTAAAACTAAAACCCAACTACTACTAGTATGAAACAAGATTGAAAAGCCGTAGTCACACGTTTAAGTTTTTACTTTTTTTATTTTCGTTGTGATCCTGTGTTGACCGCATCTAACGACTTCCCTCGAGCTTTTACAATCTAATTTTTAAAGTCACGTCAGGATCAGCGTGTCAATTAAACGACATTTATCCTGATTTCTGTTGGCCATTTTAAGTATCAACAGAGTGGTAAAAATATTTGGCTCTTTCGGCTCTTCCATCCTGTGCCGAGCAGTCAAAACCTGGAACTCACTACCAACGCACGTGTTTCCCTCCAACTAAGATCCCGGGTCCTTTAAGCAGGACAAGAAAAAGCTCACTAGGCCGCTAAAGTGATGGTTCCTATGCTGCGTTGTCCACATGCGTAAAGAGTATGGAGACTACTACTACTACTCTTGGATTCTGCTCATGGTTTCTACGAGGTATTAGAGTAGAATCATTTTGGCTTCTACTATTAAAAAATAACATCAACAGCGAAAACACTGTCCGTCAAACGTCTGTTCTAGAAGCGTAATAGGTAGTGTGTTTGCACAACTTACATTTAATTGCAATAGCAATCAGACCAAATCGCGTCCAATCTCTGCGCAAATTAATTTATTAAATCTGCGTATTGCCAAAACCACGAGGTAACTGTCACTCTCACTATTCAACATGTAGCAAAGCAGAGCGTGCAGATTTCTTATTTTTTATTATTTGTTTGATTGATTATTTTTATTGGAACGAAAGTTCCTTTTGGGGTGGTGTTGCGGAGAGGTAACCATGGCGGCAAAAAGCGCCCGTAACGTTAAACCAAAACGGCGTAAGATTTTAAAAAATTAGTATAGCGCCATCTGTATACCCTAGCCGGCAAAAACGTCCGTAACGTTATATAAAAAAAAAGCGACAGATTTTGCAAATTAAGTACATCTTATGATAAGGAACTTCGTTTTCGTCTTTCGTCACAACACCACACGACTTTTTTTTAAATTTTGAACCATATTCCAAAACGAAGCACTGTCTACTGTTAAAGTTGTGTACAGGTTGTAACTGATTAACCTGGCATGTAATATTTGATGTCGTTATTGAAACAACGTTGTAAACTTGGTTTAAACTTTTCACTAGTTTTGAATTTTAATATTATTCGTTTTAGTTCCTCGTGCTCGCTGTGATACCCAAAACGCCATGACCATCTTCCGGCCATGACCGTCTTCCAGCCAAAACCTCCCACACTCTTCCTGTCACTTGACCACAGATAATTGATCTTATCCAACTCTACTACATCATACCCCTTTTATAAAATCAACGTAAAAAAAACTTTAAACATCAATTCATTCTATTACTTATAAGCTTAAAAAACAGTTCACATCTTTCCTTTCCCCTTTAACCATATATAATAAACAAAACAATTTTTTTACAAACTTATGTTTTTTCTTCTATTTCTTAAATAATCTGTTGCATATAAGCTTAGCTTTAAAACTAAAAAAAAAACAGTTCACATCTTTCCTTTCCCCTTTAACCATATATATATAAACAAATGTATAAAGTTTAATAATTGTAAATGTTAGAGGTTTATTGTGTAATTACCTTCCCGAAAAAAAAAATGTATATATATATATTTGTGGACTGTTCTTTGCACTTTTTGAAAATTATAATTTATTAGTGGATAACTGTAATTGGTCATATACTAGTAAATATTATATAAGTAACTGACTTTGTAAAAGACTGTTTTTATCCTGAATAAATAAATAAAACAATTTTTTTACAAACTTGTTTTTTCTTCTATTTCTTAAATAATCTGTTGCATATAAGCTTAGCTTTAAAACTAAAAAAAAAACAGTTCACATTTTTTAATTTTTTAACAAACATACTTTAAGAAAACATTGGATGCCAGGTTTACTGTATTGTAGTGTTAAAGGCTCCCACAAATACCTATGAATTCGCATAGCATCGCAAATATTTGCCAGCTCGCATGAATGCACTGCAAATAATTTCACGCCGCATCGCATCGCATAGCAGTTAAGTCCTAAGAGTATATTTTGTGTTTTATCAATATGTTATTTGCATTGCCTTGCCTTGTCTGCCTATTAAATAAATTTCAAGTGTCTGTTTGTAATTTCAAATTACCTAGCTTTTCACTAAATCGATATGAAAGTACATACAGTGATTAAATAAAAAATGTTTTTTTTATCTGCCTGTTCCAGATCTAATCTATGGATCGAAAGGATCAATTTTAGCCGGACTATCACTGGCACATAGCAGATTTTATAACGAGTAACTTGAGCTACTTTAATTTTAAACTAACTAGGACTAGGTTTCGCTAGCTAAATGGTGCTTATTGTTGCAAGCATCCACTAAAAATGGGTTTTTGGTAATTTTCTCTTTAAGGTCGTAAAACATTTAGAAGTCCGTCATTTTTAAAGTTAGAACACGAAACATTTAATACATAATTTATAAAACGTTGGCAACCCTACGTGTGTCGTTCAGCGGGCACTGCACCCAGCTGACATTAGAACAGTAATAGTTCGCAATGCGCTCCCGATATAATCAAGTGTCTAGCTGACTGCCGTTGCGAATTGCACACCCTTATGTAACATCCGTTTATTTATATACATTTCAATAACAATATAAGTAAATAATACAACATTTTAAGTGAAAACCCGACTTTAAGAACTGGACCACATTTAAATGGGACCACACGGGAAGCACCAGATTTCAAATAAAAAAGAATCATCAAAATCGGTTCAGCCAGTGAAAAGTTCTGAGGTAACAAACAAAAAAAAATACAGTCGAATTGAGAACCTCCTCCTTTTTTGAAGTGTTTTAAATACAGCCACTAATAACACCTGCATTCAAAACAAAAATTTGTGAATTACATAAAGGAACCTTAGGAGAGTCACTTTCACTTTTACAACAAATGGTTGATACCACGGCATGGTGTTACAGGTAACCGGTGTTAAGCAATAAAGCTAACCTTCTAATCTCTCACTCAAGTTCTGACGGGGGGTCCTTAACTGTGGCATATGCTGTGGTAGTGACTTCAAATCCGTTGACCAGTTACCTCACTTTCCCCTCACTCCTATGTACTGCTGGGCATAGGCCTCGCCTATTGCACTGCTGCCAGCCATCTTGCGAAAATCATTACATTACTCTACCTGAACTGTGGATCCTGTGTCCTACACTACATTTACCAAGAAGGTCGCCACTCAAGAACACTTTTACCCCGATTGTTATAGATTGTGCAGCAAGTATGACCTGGCCACTTCAAATTCGCAGACATGCATAATTATTATTTGTATAGTGGAATGTGAAAGTTAAAGAATTTATAAGTAACGACTGACGCTTACTAGTAAAACTTATTATACACTAATTATGAGGAGTCAAAGGTCAATTGCGAGTCGGAAGCTCCCCCCTCCCTTGGGCCGAGGCCCGGGAGGTCAACGACCGGCGTGAAAGTGAAATCGCTACGGGCGAGGTCAAAAGTACTATCTATCAACTGAGATGAAGCCTTACTTTGTAGACATTTTTGAAAGTTTAATGTAATATTTGTTTCCTATAAAGTTGTGCATACACTTGTTTATCATCTACGATAGGTAATTTCCTATTACAAGTATATACTTTGGACTAAATTGTGGTTAAACAAGACACATTCCGAAGATCATCATCATACGATAGAAAAATTGGGAGTAAATTGAAGGGAAATAAATAGATAAATAATTACAATAGGAAAGATAATTAAATATATATTTATTTGGATATCTGCGCACAACACCATCTAGCTTCAAACTAAGCTGAGCTTGTATTATGAAATTTAAATTGACTGATAGAATACTTGTTTACTTTTTTGTTGCTACATACAATAATATATGAAAAAACACCTAAACTCCGAAACGAATATTTGCAGATCACACAAACAGTATGGTGACCACCATTTTTGGCTTCTGCTTTCCGTCAGGCAGAGTAGAGTCATTTTGGTTTGCCAAACATAAAAAAAACATATGTTCCGACCCGAGAATTGGCCAATGACACACGAGAATGTACGAAGCTGGGCTCGAGAAAGATGTAGCAGATTCTGTAATACGTACTGACTATCAGAATAAGCCAAGTCCAAAAAATTATCGTGCTTATTACCTAATTGTGGAAACAATATCTAGATCAACAGTTAAGATCGACAATCTAACAAGGGGCCATACCAGCTACTCATTATATTTCTGTTCGTAGCTTACTGATCATTAGACTTATCTTTAAATCAATTAGTTCCATCAAGCAGACAACTCGGTTCATTAACAGCCGGCACTCCTTGAATTGGCCCCTCACCACATTTGGGTAATAGATACTGAGACAATGTCTTTCGTTCGCTCTTTACTGCATACATATCGTTATTTTTTAACCCCCAACGTGTGTGTCTGTGTGTAACACACACACACGCACTGTGTGTGTCTGTCTGTGCCATCGTAGCTCTCAGCCGGATGGACCGATTTCGATGCGGTTTTTTTGTTATTTGAAAGCCAGTTTCACTGCGGCGGTTCTTTGTTATTGGCTATGTTTGGTTAATATCGGTCCAGCAGTGTAAGAGTATCAGCTCTCTTCCAAAGTTTTGTAAGGCATTTTTGGCGTATGATTAGTCGATTAAGTGCTTGCGAGTGCTTTAGTTATATAAAATAATTTCGTCGAACAACATTAAAGCGCATGTTTATTTTGTTGTTGTTCATGCAGTGTATATAGTATGTCAGTTGTTATCGCGGTAAGAAGTAGTACAGGTCCTTTCTTAACAATCAAAGTTTCTTTATGGAGTTTCTTGCAGGTTCTTCTGCATAAGAATGAAATTGCGAAGCCGCGTAACAACAGTCAATAATGTAACGTTTTTCCTGAAAAGACCTACTTCAAATAAAAGCTTTTTGATTTTGATTTCTTCATCCAAATTCTCATTCCAATCAGTTTGGCGCTTTAACCAAAACAGACAGATATAACTAACTGGTTCGCCTGTATTTCCCCGTTTTTCTTACATTTTTAATTGAAACTCGATTTCTTTTAGTGATTATATGGCCTTTCACGATATATGACTATCCAACACTGAATTACCTAATTTTCCCCTCGCTGAACCTGGAAGACAGCTTCGATAATCCCGTTCAGTTGTTGAAAGACGTGGTAACACTCCAGTCCAATCAACCATGTTTGTGCTGAAGCCTGACCGTTGACCTATACCTACATAGATGGCAATTTCATTTGAACTCGAACACGGTCAAGCGCCGACCGTCACGTTCATTGAACAGCACGCGACCAACGAGTCACTTACAATGATATTATATACACACAGCATTTCTTTATTGGTGAGCGCACGCGACATGTGTCGTGGAGTAATTGGATATTTGTGTTTGGAGAGTTCGTGAGTCGGTCAATACGCCCAAAGAAACTATTTATCAACTAGTTATAAATAGACGTTAATTGTTAAATGTAGGTAGGCGTTTCTCGTTGAGGTATTTGCCCTATAATGGAAAAAGCAAATGTCAATAATATAGTTTGAAAAAACCAAACAACACGTTTACAAAAGTCGGTTACATATACAGGTGAAGCTAAAAGCGTGTTAATAAATATATGAATAGTTGTCAACTCAATCACTGAAATATTTGCAGTGTAGTATACACTGTCATCTAACGAAAACACTGAACTAAGGAGATATCACAAATCGTGAATCGTACCATGAAAGTTCTTTGGCCGAAGAAAATAAGTCGGTAATATTTTTCTATGGCATCGTCCTTGGACATGGAAATAAAGAGACCAGTGGCGGTAGTCTATTGATTGCTCTATCTGGGAGATAGGGCTTTGGTTAAGATAAGAAATACAAAGAAAGCAATATTAGCTATGCATACGGATTGGAGATACCTCTCTAATTGGCCGTTACCAAGCCTTCTAACCTGATGACCAACTTCTCCAGTTTTCTTCTGATTAATTTCGTTGCGAGTTCCAAGACAGTTTATTTTTTCCTGGGACTTCCCGAATGTCATTACTCGGTGTGTTCGTGGCTCACTGTCACTACTGTTGATCTTAGCGTACAGAAACCCGCTACCATTCGACATCAAGTCTGTCACTATCACATGTAATTCCTATCTAGTTGATCTATAAAGATGTTATGCACTGATGACATACCTCACGCACACACACAGTGCGTACACAATTAACGCCGATAAAAGTCTGCTTATGAGTGGTACTGAGTTTATAGTATATAGAGTACTAGCTATTTTCCGAGGCTCCGCCCGAGTGTATGTAGGTTATCACGGTAATCAGTGGTCTAAGTCCTCCGTCGACAATCAGCATTTTTTTAAAGGTAACTGCCATATTTGTTATATACATCCTGTGTCGCGAGTCGCGGGAGACTTTACAAACATACATGAAACGGACACAAAGAACATCCGACTCACACAAAGTGTTGTCATGTGTAGGATTTGAACCATCAACACTTGTCGCAGTAGGAAGCGGTGTGGCGGCCACTTAAACCACTAGGCCAGACGTGTAGTCAAATTTACGTGGTAAATTTTATTGAAATCGGTGCAGCGATTTTGCCGTAAAAGCGTAACAGATAAACAGAGTTAGTATCGAATTTATTAAGTATAAAATTATGAATAATAGGTTTTTGTTTTCCTCTCCGTCCTGCTCCTAAAGATCGTGGCGTTATGTTATTTACTTTGAAAGTTTCCTCAATAATTTGGCTCTCTAGTTAATGCAACATTTTTTGATTGCATATTTTAATAATTAAGAAAACGTTGCACGTTCGAAATAGTTATGTATTTAGAAACCAATTAGAAAGCTTTCAAACAAACACATACATTATCTGGTGTAGACGTTTTACATATTTACAGTCGCTAGCTGTTTGTATTTAGTACTAGCTGAGCTCCGCGGTGTTACTCGCGGTACTAAATCAACCGGGGGTAACGAAGAGCTAGTCTAAAAATAAGTAGCCTAAGTTACTCCTCATATCATCAATTATCTGCCATTAAAAGTTCAGTCAAAATTCGTCCAGACATTCCGGCGAAGTTACAGTTTTGATAAAGTACCGTATATATTATTACCCAACTACGGCAAAGCAAAAGGCGCCTTCTAGCGGTCATAAAGTACTGTGTTAAAAATTAATTTGAGATAAATATGACGAATTCGGTATCATTGGAAAGGGTGTTACTTCTACATTCCAAATATTATAATATATATTATATTAGCATTTGCTCGTGACTTTGTCCGTATTTATAAAAAAAATGTTATATTTTTATTGTATTTAAAATATACTTTGCAAATTATAATATTATAACAGCACCAAAACATTTTAAATTAAAAAAAAACTAAACTAAAACCCAACTACGACAAAAAACGACGCTCAAAAAGTATGAAACAAGTTAGAAAAGCCGTAGTCACAGATTACATAAAAGCGTTCCATAACAGTTTAACAACGCGTGACGCGTGTTTTCAAACTTGTTTCATACTTTTTCAGCTTCGTTTTTTGTCGTAGTATGGTTTTAGTTTATACTTTGTTTTTTTATTTCATATGCATTTAGTGAAAAGCTATTAATTTGACACTACAAACAGACACTTCAATTTTATTTAGTTGTATAAATATATATTATTTTTTCATACATTAAAGCTTTTCTTATTATAACGATAAACTAGTAGATTGACGAGTATAGGTTCCTTCACCTTGTGTAGGCCGGGGATGTCTCCAAAACCTTCAAACAACATTATACCGTATTTTTACGAAAATTAAATTTAAATTACAATACACCAGTGACAATGCAACCTTAAATCGTGTAGATATAATGGAATTGAAACTCTATTCAGGTTATTACAATGAATAAAATACAATAGGTATTGTGGATACCACATGGTACCGAAAGTAAATAAAGGGTTGTGAGTTCAGGTGATTTATAAGTTAAGGTTTGTTTACTTAATACATTATACATATATTATTTTTTAAATTCGGACCAATATTTGAAGAAAATATAGCGATGAGGCATTTCTATATATTAGGTTTTGTTTTTGTATATTGTGTGGACAATAAATTAGTTAGGAGTTTATTCTATAAGCCGGTATGGTTTTATCATTAGCAGGTCGTAGAGCCACGCCGATGTGAGCACGGTTGGTCCGGCTCGACCGTGGCGGTACTACCCCTCACAGACCAATCTAAAGTGACAGTATTCGTGATGTCGTGTTTCGTTGGTGAGTGCGAGACCGGAAGCCCAATGATGTTGAAGCATTTCAATAGGCCTACATAGTGTGGATCACTATGCTGCATTGTTGCATTGTCAGCATACGCAATGAGTATGGTGACCACTACTCTTGGTTCTGCTTATGATTTCTATCAGGCAGAGTAGAGTACTTCAGCAGGCTCATTTTTAAGTAAAACTAAAGTTGCTTCAGACATTTGTTTGCTTAGATCTTTTAAACGACTAAACGGATTTCAATGAGGTTTTCAGCAATATATAGAGTGATTCAAGAGGAAGGCTTGTATGTATCTTTAAGTAGCATCGTACCGCGATTGTTGTTGTACCTTTACAGCATCAACCGCGGGCTAAAGTCCTCAGGCTTAATGAGACAGACGACAGACAATTTATACAACGAATTGTTGCTTCACACAAATTGACAAAGTAGCTCTCAACAACTGCCTTTTATCAACTTAATGTAAATGGTCACGAAAACATCATTACCGTTGTAATATCAACTTTATGTCCTGCGGACAGGGTGGAATTTAGATCGTATAAAACTACTGTAGGGTAGTAAGGTTGTTTGCTGTCACTCTTATTAAAGATATTGTTCAACTTCAATGATTTCAAAGAACTTTTAATTCAACTGACATTCAATTTAACCACAAAGTATAATGGAATAAAATGTTTTTGAAGTGCACTTTACAATGTATATTTTACTTTCAACATATTTTTTTATATATACCTACATGTATATGAACCTGCCAAAGTAACTCTACTCTGCCTGACGGTAAGTATGAGCAGCATCCAAGAGTGGTAGTCACCAAACTCTTTTTAAATGCAGACAATGCAACAATGCAGCATAGTGACACACAGCATGGCGGCCTAGTGATGCTTTTGCATCATTGGGCCTCCGCTCTTGCACTCACAACAAAACACGACAGCACGAATACTGTTACATTAGATTAGTCTTCTACGAGAGGGTAGTATCGCCCCGGTCGAGCCGAACCAACCGTGCTCACATCTGCGTGGCTCTAAATAAGAGTGTTATGTCGTCCTTTCTCTCTATCTTACTAGTAAAGAGCTGGAGAGACATTTCTTATTATCTTCATTCAATATATCTTATGTCTTATACGTATTATGTTTATGATTGATGCAATTTTTTTTTGGATTTGATTTGCTCTATATTATAAAACAAACTGCAGCAAAAATAATTGCAAGGAAAATAATAGCTCCTGTCTTTCTCCTCTGACTACAGTGTGCAGTGGACAGCGAGCTGCGTGTGCGCACGCAATACACACATTACAAAATCTAAAATCAATATTCATACACAACATGATATACAGCCTGTCTAAATGTCGACACGAACGATTTCCGATTATGTATCGATACAATTAGTTCTGATGTTATAAGTTATATTTTCTTTATCTATACAAATAATAAAAGGAAGTGTCTGTTTGTAATTTTAAATTGATAGCTTTTCACTTAGTAAGTATATAAATAGGTATTAAATTAATTTTTTTTTGGACATCTAAGACAACGCCATCTATTCCCAAACTAAACCGAGCTTGTAATACATAGATACATATATACTTTTATTTGTAAATACATACCTCAAGCACGGCTGTCGCATATGCTACCGCTCCGACGCCGAGATAATCATACGCTACTTACACCAACAAAAGGGATTTGGTTTTATCTATCTATGTATTTGTTCTGGCTAGCCACTGGAACGACTTGACCAATTTTGACGGGACTTTGACTGGCAGACAGTTGATGAAATAAAGAGTAATTTAGTCTACTCTTTTAAAACTAGCCTTACCAGCGGCGTTATTCGCGGTTCTTGTTGTAAAGTTATAACAACAACCTCGGGTAAAACCGCGGCGCTTAGTTAGTATCATAGATACCTACGTAACTTAAATATATGAACACCTAAAAAGCAATAGGTAATAAGTAGATTTCAGCGTGTTTAGCAACTGGCACGGTGCCAGGTGTGCCGACCTGTAAGGTGGGTCACTGACAACTGACACACGACTTCAAACCCAGTTACCAAGAATTAGGGTGAACTATTTTGCTTTAAATGTACTACTTCTGATTTTATTTTCGACTGCACGGATGGCTATGTGGTAAGCAATTAGCCAGGCCTTATATGTTAAAAGAATAATAATAAATGAACCTCTCGAGCCGCATCCTACGCCAAGTGTTGCGGGTCAACACTTTGTGTGATTTATAAAATAGTACGTTTGAAATCAGATCAATTTCTACAATTTGAGAACGGTTATATTAGTAAAGTATATCTTTATAAGATAGGCTTTTGATAATATAAAAGAATAAAGTTTAAAAGAACCGATTTTGTTTTTTCCAATGTTTTAAAACGTTCCAGGCGCAGTTTTGCCAGCATTATGAACTGTATCAAATAAGTATTTATATACATAAAATACATAGAGAACACATACTTCTAATCTATACTAATATATAAAGCTGAAGAGTTTGTTTGTTTGTTTGTTTGAACGCGCTAATCTCAGGAACCGCTGGTCCGATTTGAAAAAATATTTTGGTGTTGGATAGTCCATTTATCGAGGAAGGCTATAGGCTACATATCATCACGCTAGGATAAATAGGAGCGGAGCACCAATGAAAAATGTTTCGAAAACGGGGGAAATTATTATACTACGGGCAATAGAAGACGCAAACGAGGTTGCGTGGGTCGGCTAGTAGGATATATTTATAATCCGGCAGGGCTCATGAACCAGACATAAAAGTGTGTGCGGTAGACCTTGAGCGTGCCCTTCACCTTCAAAGACATAGATAAGATATTAAGGAACTTCAAGTTAACAAAAGAAACCGACTTTAAGAACTGGACCGGAATACAGTCGAATTCGGAACCTCCTTCTTTTTTTAAGTCAGTTAAAAAGGAGGAGGTTCTGAATTCTACTGTTTTTTTATGTTTGTTACCTCAGAACTTTCGACATTTGTAAACCTGTAAACCATTTTGATGATTTTTTTATTGGAAAGCTGGTGCTTCCCGTATGGGTTCCAAATGACAAGATTCAAACTTTCAATATAGTAAAGATAATTTGAGACAGTGCCTTCACCGTACACAAGACATCGTATACAAATAGAACCAATGATGAATCATCATAATCTCACCCAAAGTTCATCTTCTGGATATTAACCTTCCCAAGGGTCTCCACAACATTGCTCCTGTGGTGGCCGAATCAGACTGTTTTCCCAATTGATCATCCTCAACATTCATGTCCAAGGTGAGGATCTCCCGACCTCCAACTAAGAAATCAGGATTACAAGTCAATAGACCAGCTAGTCTTATTGTCTATTGTGTTCAGTATCAGGAAATAATCGATAGCCAACGTATTGCAATGGCGCTGAGCGGGGTGCGGCGGCGCGTGACCTCACGGTTCAACCTTCACGCTTCCTCGGCAATTACTCACCAACCATGGAGTTTGGAAATAGGTGACCCGGACATTAGCCACTCCAATATTTATATCGATTTGGAGCTATTAACTAAAAATAATATCTTTATCACATTATTGTGGTATAACATATTCAAAGTGAGTCGTGTGAGGGACCAGTTATTGGTTCTGGAATAACTAGGTTGACTACGCTGGATATATCACCACTTTATGAATTACATAAAGGTAGACCTTTAGACGATACTTAGACTAATTCCCCTCTCTGAGAAGACCAACTTAAAATGACAGCGTTCGTACTGTAGTGCTTCGAAGGTGAGTGCAAGACCGGAGCCACAATGATCCAGAAGCATCTCAATAGCCCGCCATAGTGTGGGTTACCATGCTGCATTGTTGCATTGTCTTCACGAGCAATGTTTTCCTTCACTTTACAGTTCTCTTATCCTGCGCTGTTTGTAAGTCCTTTCTTACAACACTCAAGCGATGAATACATGTAGTGACATTCCGCATTTTTAATCCGTCTTTCAAATGTAGGTACTGATAATAAGCTAACGAAGACTGAATTAAGAATATTCCTGATGAATGTAGAATAAATTTGGTACTTACCTGAAACAAAAGAAAGATAAAACATGAGATAAATACCGATAACAGAATTATAATACCATAAAAAAAAAATATATACTGACTTTAAAACAATCAATATCGAAGTTGAACTATATTTTTTACTAGCATTAGAGGTAAAAAAGTGCCCTATATCCTTCTTTAACAATAAAAGTATCATTAAAATCGGTGCAGCTGCAGCGGTTTAGCCGTGAAAGCGTAAGATGTTCTCTGGATGTATACAGTTACTTTCGAATTTATAATAGTAGTATGGATTTACATTTCAAGACCATTTCATTTGGTACAAATATCCTGAGGAGCTTCAAGATGTATAAAGAATTCTTTCATAGCTCCAGCCACTTATCAGCACTAAAGGGAACATAATTGAGAAAAGGCTTACAAAATCACATTCGAATAAAGCAAATTTCTTTTTTTACCAACGTCTGAGTGTTAACCTACCGTATAACAACATACCATGCAACAATAGTATAAAAATAACTACCACTAGTAGAACGACATTTTTCAATATGTAACACTTATTCACGCATAGCTGTCACAATAATTAGTGTCAACTGTCAGTTGCGAGTTGCAAAGTGGTGACGCTAATAGCGCATAAAATACTATTAACTGTGATTATAACGGTTATTAACGAATGATAGCGCTTGATAATAAGACAGTTGCGTAAAAATAGCTTAGTGTGGAACTAGTGAGACTATGCCAATTACCCTACAAGAACTTTCGACGAAGCGGTTTGTAATAATTAAACCAACCGAGCGACCGAACAGTTTTTAAAAAATTGTAACCTTTAATTACTCATGTGTGTGTATCGGATATGTCAAGACGTTTGATAGCATCGCAGTAGCCCCCCTTCTTTTTTTATAAGTCAGGGGGTAAATGAGCAGAAGCATCGCCTGATGCTAAGCGATTACCGCCGCACATGGACACTCATAAACTCAGAAGCGTCACAAGTGCGCTGCCGATCTATTAAAAGAGTACCCTCTTTTCTTGAAATTTTTAAGGTTGTTACGAAGTTGGAAGTGTCTCGCGTCGATTATTTTTCTACAATCGCTAATAACCGTGTGAGAACTGCGGCTCGGCATGAATGGGCCAGCTCGAACGGAGTGACACCACAATCTCACAGAAAACCGGTGTGAAACAGCGTATGCGCCTTACCATCAGGCGATACGTCTGCTCGTTTGCCTCCTATACCATACAAAAATACATCTATTCTCTTGTATTATTGGCTAATATTTTGTATTGACCACGCGACTTAGCGTTGAAAGAAGTCACTCTCATATATTTGGTAGTTCTCTATAAGCGCTTACGTTTGTACAATGACTTGGAGAACTTAGCAAGGAGGGCAGGTCAATTTACTCTTTAAAATGGCTCAGATCGGGTTTGGAATTACTCGACCTAACCACTAATTTTAGTTAGATAATTTCTACAAGCATTAACCTCGATGATCACTGAACATTCCCGTCAGTAGACAGCGCATTAGCTGCTGTCACCTTGTCAAGTAGAAGCGACATGATACGGTGTGTGATACCGTTGCGTGACACACGCACATGACACTCGTCGTTATCAATCACTAGGATATAAAGAAAACCTAGTGCGTATCGATCTAGAGTACCAAGCGTTCCTTACATTCATATCAGATTTAATACGCTTGTATATTTTTTATGGATCTCATTAACCTCCTCAATTAGCTCCATCTACGTCCAGCGAAACCCCCTTACATTTAACTTCTCCTACAAGAAAACGTTTGCTCAACTAACGAGAAGTTGAGGAAAGGGCAAGCAAATTATTTTGATACGACTGCCTCGGTGGAGGAAAAAAAGTATATACAAATGTATTTTTATATCAGTTGTCTAGTACCCATAATACAAGCTCTGCTTAGCTTGGGACTAGATGGCGTTGTGTGTTGGAGTCAAAAAACTGATGCATAGGAAATCTATAATCTAATTTTTACACGACCAATTCTTGTATTGTATAATCTCATCAAAACATATATGTGAAATGAGGGCCAAGCTTAATATTATGATATATGGCTTGGTTAATCACTTCAACGACAAAAGTAGTGAGATCCGAATGGGTGCCAAGTTCAAAAGTCAGTTTTGAAAGTTATTTATAACAACATAAAATATTTTATAAGAAGTTAAATTTACTTTATCAGTTACTGTTCAATAAAACAACAAAAACAGCATTCAGAAGCTCGTTCGCCATACGTGAAGTGTTCTCAATGCGGTACAAGATACCGCACTGCTGTGTGTGTACCACGTGGTGAGCTGCTTCAACTCTCACGTAATAGGGGTCATTGCCACTGCGGATGTGACTTAGCACATGGATCGTGGACTGAGGGACACGCGGGTTCACGGACGCTACGGGAGACAGGGCTGTCTGTACAGTTGTTATGAGTTGTGATCAATGTTTGGTGATTGCGCTTTGATCTTCTTTTACAAACGTTTTGAACATATGATAATAATTAGATACATCTGACACACGGCTGTAGTTTCCCAAACTAAACAAACCATGTACTATGAAAAACATTTAAACAAATAAATGAAATAGTAGTGTATGTTTGTAATTTCTAATTAACAGATTTTCAATAAATGCAAATGAAAGTATATACAATAGTAACATCAAAAAATGTATTAATTTTTTTTGTCCGTCTCTTTGTTAGCTATAGCCGAAAATATAAGGAGTAACTTAGACTACTTTTTAGACTTGCTTTGCCCATTGTCGTACCGCGGGTACTTCTTATATCATCAGCTACCTATCGATCGACAGAATAAATGATTGCACTCATTATTCGTTTATTTGTCCTGGGTGGGAATCAAACCGAAATCTGGCTGAGTAGTCAGTATATCAAATTATTATACCAACAGGCTGGTCGATATTCAATCATGTTGTACGCACTGCTATTACAGAAAAGTTAAAGGACCAATCAGGTTTCAAGCTTACGTACGCAACGCTAGATAATAATATGTACCTACATCACTATTTCTTTAATGCGAAAGGACTACATAAATGCCGTATGCGCCGCCAACCATATAATTCTACTGTATTTTACGATGCAAAATGAGATTGACCTATGCATTAATTTAGTAGTTTATATAACGTGATACTAATTGTCACGTAACCTCATTTATATTGACCTACTTTTGTGCTATTATCATGAGCAGGACTACTACTTAGAATATCCTGGACGAGAGAAAATTTAAAACCGAGCAGTTAAAAACTGGAACTCACAACCAGCGCACGAGTTTCCCTCCCACTATGATCCCGGGTCTTTAAGCGGAGCGTGAAAAAGCATCACACTAAGCCGCCATATAGCATTGTTTGCTTTCGCAGTGAATATGGTGGCCCTTACTCTGTTGGATTTTATTTTTTATTAGCTCAAGCAGACCTGAGCTTACCATCACGCTGAGCAAAGTCACTTTGGCAGGTTAATTATATCAAAAGAAATGCGAAACATCCATTCCCTTCTAGATAATATAATTGGTACTCGCCTAATGTACTCTACTGGCAAAGATTTTTGCTCGCACAAAAAATCCGTGAAATAATTAGTCGCCTGTGGTATTTCCGGACTGATAGGACTCTAGAAAAGAGCGTACTCTAACCTCAAAAGCCCTGTGACTCCTGCTATGTACCTCAGCAACATTACCTCTCAGATAATAGACACAGAAAATATTTACTACTTTTTTCTGCCATTTTTTCCTATCCTACTAATATTACTAATGCGAAATATTACAAATGCGAAAGTTTGTGAGAATGTATTTATATGTTTGTTACTCTTTCACACAATAACTGCTGAACGGAATCATATATGGACACCCGCAACACCACTTTTGATCGACTTAAGTTTTAGTAATATGTGATGTTACGAAATAGATATGACTATGAGTTTTGCTTGCATCGATGGTGCAAAGGTAGCTATGTGACTGTTGTGCTTAAGGGCTCGGGTTCGATTCCCGGTTCGGACCAAATGTTTGTATTTTTTTTATGGAATAGTTGGCAAACGAGCAGACGTATCACTTGATGGTTAGCGATTAGCGCCTCCTATGGACACCCGCAACACCAGAGGCGTCACAAGTGCGTTGTCGGCCTTTGAGAGATGAGGAGAGGGGTTGTAATATGGGCTCCGGTAACCTCACTCACTCGGTGAAACACGGCGCAGGCGCTGTGTCACACCGGTTTTCTGTGAGACCGTGGTATCACTCCGGTCGAGCCGGTCCATGCATGCCGAAGCGTGGCTCTCCCACGAGTGATCTGTATGATCTGCAAATATTTATTTCGGAGTTTGGGTGTTTTCTATGTTTGTGTTTACAAAGAAAAAATATTTGTATATTTTATCAGCTGTCGATTAACCATAATACAAGCTCTGCTTAGTTTGGAACTAGTCGGCGTTATGTGTTAGATGTCTAAAATATTTATTATTATATACCTACCTACGAAAAAAAAAATACCATTTTATTCATACACAATTTTGACTTAGCAAATATACGTACATTTGTACCCGAATAAACACAGCCTAATCATATTGCAGTAGTACAAATAGTCACAACGTCTCCAATTGACCTACTCCCACCCTTGGCGCTGCGCCCGACCCACTTATCTGTCGTGACTCACTGTCACACCTCTCACTAAAATCTCTATTCTTAAAATATTTAAAAACACTCTTTTTTCATGAACTATTTTCATCAGTTTCTATTAATGTATGTAGATACAGAGCTACGATACAATTAACTAAAATAAATTCTTAAGAAAGTGATTCATCTTAATTCTCATAGAGTTGCTTTCCCAAAGATTTATATTATTTATAGAAAAAATATTTTCTTTAGTCGACCGGCTACCATGGTATGTACTACCGGGTCACACAGGGATCCTATAAACTATGCTGAGCGTCTGACAACGAAACAGAAGGTACCTTTATAATGTCTTAAGGATTCTTATTGAGTCTAAAATCTCACAACATTTTAATAATACGAATGCACTTGATTTCATCATCATCATCTTTACCAGTCCACTGCTGGACATAGGGCTCTCCTTAGAAAGGATGTTTTGGCCACAAGCTGGCCAGAAGGCTTGCTATCAGTTTGTATTATTTATTAATGTACTAATAATCTTAGTTCAGTTTATACTAATATATTCGTGCTTCACATATGCTGTAACGATATGTTCATACGCCATTTTCTATATGAAATACATATCAATGTGAATAAGTCGCGCCTGGTTACGTGTCCTCTATGTGTAACGTATATTCAGATATAAACGATTGCTCCTGTAGTGTCAGGTCGCTAATATAACGGTAGTAAATGGCTTTTAAAATGTAAGAAGTGGTGTAATATTAGGTCACCAGTGTGTATGTCAGTAATCGCGTCAAAGAGTACCCTCTATGTCTTTCCTCAAGAATCAAAGTATCTCCATGTCTTTCTTTGTAATCAGTACAGCGGTTTAGCCGTGAAAGCGTAATAGAAAGACAGAGTTACTTTTTCATTTATAATATTAGTATTGATAACGCTCAAGGATAATGCAGATACATAAAGATTTTCCAGCATCGGTTCAGTAGTTTTATTTTTTTATTTTAGCTGCGCCAAAATGTCTGCTCTGCCTGATGAGAAGATTCCAAGAGTGGTGCTCACCATCCTCAATGCGAACAAGGACATTGCAGCTGGTGACCCACACTATGACCGCCATAAAACAGCATCTGCTTTTTTACGCCCCGTTTAAAGAACCCGGGATCATAGTGGGAGGGAAACACGTGTTCTGGAAGTGAGTTCCAGGTTTTGACCGCTCGGCACAGAAAGGAGGAACCGAAGGAGGAGGGACATTAGGAAATACCGCACTGATGTTCCATGCACAGGTAAAGCGAACAGTTGAACGGTATAATTAGTACCATCTAGGTATAGTATCAAGTTTATTCCGCTGTCTGTTCGCTTCAGATCTTTTAAACTACTCAACGCATATTAATGCAGTTTTCAGCACTAGGTAGAGTGATACAAGAGGAAGGTTTATACATATATATACATACACATGTATATTATAGTAGAGGAAATTCGAGTATTTGCAGGTCACCAGTGAAGTATACATATACTATTTCGTTCCGACACAAATTAATAATTCGCGATATGTTTACTTCATTCCTTTTTTTTTACTTGACAAAGGCGAAGCGAAGTTTTGGCCATCAGGTATGTTCCACCGTAGTTTAGCTAGTAAATCGATTTTAATGAATGACGTGTCAATAGATTGCCCGGCCCGGGTGGGTGATTCGTGATAATCTTATCATATTTTTTTCCATAATTAGGTCATATTTTTTTAAACTTATTCTTATTTATAAAAAAAAAACAACTCCCATGCTTGAAATAAAAGCTCTGTGTTGCGGGGGCCCACCAAGTAAAACATTGATAAGAAATTTTCGTTTTTGCTATTTCTGTTAATGCTTAGTGGTTCTACATTTTTCGACTAAATATAAGCTTTTGGTCCGTACTCTACAGAAGTACCTATCACAAAAAAATGGTGCGTTCGTTTCAATAGTGAATATGGCCATGACAGATTTTCGACTTATTTGACAAAAAAATAATAAAAAATTTGTTTGATAAAGGTTTATTTTACATAATTAACTATTTTTCGGGCAGAGGTCAAAATTAGACCGCGTCTAATCATATAACTCGCCGTTGAACTCCATAAACTATCGTTAAATTAAAACTAAAAGGAAAAAAATATTAGCAGCCCAAAAAACTCACCAAATGAAACGAAAAAAAGAAAATCTGTTGAAAAATAGTTGCGAAAAAGTCATTAACGTTATTTGTTTATTTGCCGCTTTATTTCCTTTCTTCTGTAGGCTCAGTGTTATCTCGTCATCAACAGCCTTTAACGGTCCATTGCTAGACATAGGCATTTCATTCAAAATAGGGTATGGTTTATTATATAACGCTGGCCAGATGGGGGTTATTTCTCTTTGCAGTGCTGCTGTCCTGGTAGTTTGCTCCCTTATCGACGATCTTACGACACCCACGGGGGTGAATAGGGGTGGTGACACTCCGTATTCTTAATTTATCACCACACGAACTGATAGATTGGTAGAAAATGTGAAAGAACCACGCTTCGGCATAAATGGGCCGGCTCGACCTATGTGATACTACGGCCTCACAGAAAAACGATATGGAATAGCGGTTGCACTGTGTTTCACCCTCATCACATCCCTTTCCTCATCCCCCAATGGTCGGCAATGCACTTGTGACGCCTCTGCTGTTGCGGGTGTCCATGGGCGGCCTTAACCATTTACCATCAGGTGGTACGTCTCCTCGTTTGCCAATCATAACATAAAAAAATGTAAAGGCAATGTTTAAGTAAGAAGATAAAATAAATGTTTCTTGAAAATCCGTTGAACTGTTAAAAAGCTTAAATTATTACGAGTATATATGTACATATTATTTATACGAATAAGACCAAAAAGGCATTAGCTTTATACGAGACACCACTTTAAAGGATGTTAGACGAAAGTTGTTATTACATAACTAAGCAAAACTAATACGATTCTAAGCGGATGTTTGTTCTTCCATCATTTGAGTTCTCTATAACTCTTGATTGCTCTAATGGTAAGTGACACTGATTGCTAACTCAGATAGAAAATACATACAAACATAACGTCACGCCTATATTCTAGAGGGGTAGACAGAGACAATTAATCTCTACTTACAACGGTCCTGACACACCTCTTTTGATTTGTTTACATTTATCAATCGCAGTGATTGATGAATGCCCGTCGATTCCGGGTGCTTTTCACACGGCCCTTCTTCAGAACATGATCACTTTGTTCAGTAATTGTTCGCCGTGGACGACCCCAATACATAGAGCGACAGTGTTAGGAAGTATCGCTATCTTAGAGTATACATCGCAATGCTTCTAAACACAATCGCTCCATAAGCTCCTTTCGTGAGTCTTCTATCATTCATCCTCTGTAAATGGCCAAACCATGGAAGCATGCCCTTTTCAATCCGTGCTATTACACATCTTCATTTTGTTCGCAACGTTCCCTTATCACACGTATCCGAGTCTGTCACTTACATTCACATTACACATACATAGAGAAGATGTATCTAGAAATATCTAAGTTTATTTCTAAGCAATCTGGTTACGATAGTGCAATAGGTACAGCCTCTGTTAGTTTAGAATTCGTGCGAGTGTTTTTATGGGACTAAACCCACCTCTGCAACTATCTAATTCCCTGAACATGGATGACATAGCCTATTCGGTTCCATCCATATATCCATAAGCAATCAATAACAAAGGATTCCACCAAGAGATATATACGGTTTTATAAAAATTTGTCATTCTGAAAGTCAAAAGCACGAAATAGGACATAATCACGTGAGCGAACCCGCTGGGCTTAGTTGTTTGTGGCATATATAAACCGTTCATTGAACTGTATTAGTTATGTATTTATGCCCCATTATACGTCCATGTTTAGTGGTTGTGATCATGAAGGAAGCATCGTGGGGCAATGTTTCGTGGGACGCGACCCCGCTGCAATCTTGGGGTCTTTACTTGTATGGGCATGATTACAAACGATGTCGTTTTTAACATTTTAAACATTAGTAGATTTTGGGATCATCTTTTGATTTCAATATACCTGATAACTTTACTCACTAATTTAAGAGAATTGATTTCTGCTTCAAGGTTTTCTGAAAAACGCTTATTCATATCGAAATAACAAGCCATGTACTTAAATGTATTGATAAAACTGTATTCTAAAAGACACAATCATTATGTACACAATGTACGCGCCCACAGGCACACATACAACACGAAGGGACCGACATTACTAATGCAAACACGACATGAAACATTTGTATGTTCTCAGAAACTAGCGGTTATTTATTGACATATCTGTTAAGTGAAGGTCATTGAATACGCTATATCGACCACCTCGCCTTCTGATAGAAAGCAAACATTTCCTAGCTTTATATCGACTGCTGAACATAGAACTCTCCTTAGATAAGAAGTTTTGGCCTACTGTACCACGCTGGCTAGACGGGTTGGCAAAGGGTTTTGTTTAAAGTGGTCATTCTCTTTAAAGCAATGATATTGTCCTGCGTAGTTGGCTCCATTACTCGACTCTTACGACAGCCATAGGATAAAAAAGGATGGTGATATTCTGTATTCGTAATGTATCACTACATGGAGGAGTAAGGTTATCGGATCCAAACCGCCCCCTTCGGAGGAATCCAGGAGGGGGACTCAAAGTCTGAAAACAACTTGTGACTTCTGTCTTGCAGGTGGTGGTGAGGTGATGGAAGCGTATGGGAGCGGATTAAAGACTACGTAGTGTCACCATTCCTATTCATTCCTTGGGTGTCGTAAGAGTCGACTAAGGAAACAAACTACGTAAGTGAACAGCAGTGTGCAGAGAAAGAAAACTTGAAACAAACCCTATACCAACCCGTCTGGCCAGCGTGGTATAGTAGACCCAAAACCTCCTTTCTAGATAAAGGTCTATGTCCAGCAGTGGACTAGTAAAGCTTGTTGATGATGGTGGCAGTAGGCCCTTAACATTCCGTCACCCATTAAAAAACCCTCCCATGGTTGAAGCTGTCTATAGTACATTTATATATTTACGAATGTGCCGGCTCGACCGGGGCGGTACTACTCTCGCATAGAAAATCAACGTAAAATGACAGCGTTCGTGCTGTCGTCTTTCGTTGGTGAGTGCGAGACCGAAGGTCCAAAGATACAGCAGCGTCACCAGGCCGGCATTGTCTGCTTTACCGCGATAAACGACATACACATAGGCCGCCAATCCGCCGAAAAAAACGAGTAGATATATGAAAGTAAATACATCAATCATTTGCCAAGAATAATCTACCAAAACATGTGTATCATACCAGGTCCATTAATTTCTCATCTTGTATTGTTCAAACATGACCCGGCAGAAAGTGTTGTGTTCACAACAAAATGGCCGCCGTCGAAGGCTGTTACGGGACGGAAGGAGCGCTTTGATATTCACGTTTATGTACAATATGGAGGGCATTAAGGTCAAAAGGGCGACGATTTTAGTAGAAAAGAAAGGTTTAATGTTGTAATATAGCAGGTACCTACCGTAAAATGGCAGACATTAAGGATATCTTGTATGTATTTTAATAAGTACTAGCGACCCGCCCCGGCTTCGCACGGGTGGATTTCAGATGCACCGTCCAACGACACGATTCGTGCTTATTAAATCTGTAATATCTTCGAATATATTCATTTAAATTACATACTGTAAAGGACCATATTGATTTATATTAAATGCACAATGTATTTAAGGTACTTAATTGGATAAGGATTAATGCTGTATTGCTTAAAATCGTTTTTTTTTCAAAGATTGCCGGAGATTTGCTTGCATCTTATCTACAGATAGCACCAGCTATCACTGTAATGTACGGGTAATCGGAACTGCTTGTTGAGATAGTGAAATATATACTTAAAGTGGTAATACATCAATATTGACGAGATTACAATCTAGATACTTGTCAACGGAAGCTATCTGTATAGCGTTATTCGACATACACACTGGCGGAGCCGCGGGTAAAAGTTAATCTATACTAATAATATATAAAGCTGAAGAGTTTGTTTGTTTGTTTGAACGCGCTAATCTCAGGAACCGCTGGTCCGATTTGAAAAATTCTTTCAGTGTTATATAGCCTAGTTATCGAGGAAGGCTAAAGGCTATATATCATCACACTAAAGCCAATAGAAGCGGAGCACCAATGAACAATGTTTCAAAAACGGGGGAATATTTTCACGCTACGGGCAATAGAAGACGCAAACGAGGTTGCGTGGTTCGTCTACTAGCAATAGATGAAAAAATCACCCAATTTTTAATATCTACAGCTACGAGCTGTAGCCTACGACCTATTCAGGCCACTAAAATATTTTTATATATTTATGGTTAAATTGTATTGCTTTGTTTTCCAATGTTTCGTAAACAATTTACAACATAAATATTAATAACTAGCTGAGCCCCGCGGTGTTACCCGCGGTTGTTGTTGTTGTGCCTTTATAATAAAAACCGCGGCCTTCATGTGATGTGGTCAAAATACCGAGTAAACACCAGAGAAGTAGGCACTTTAAAATTTGCATTTTTGACTTGAAGAACTTCGCTGACGTAATTTGTATGGTGTAGCGATGTCCTCACTTGGGCTGAGGTCTGAGTGCACCCACGCGATTCTATCTACAACGCCGTTACCATATACGGGGTAAGTAAGAACTGTAGGCATACACCACCCACACGTACCGTAAACTTGCTAGGGTTGACATGCAGTGACTATGTTAATACTTTAATTATATGTCTGCTGGTTTCTTTTATACCCGGTGGTTGTCTGAGGCAACTCTCCTTAAAAAGGCAACTGATATTTTATCTAGCTGGCTGATAACTAGCTGAGCCCCGCGGTGTTACCCGCGTTTGTTATTGTCACCGCAGGCAGCGTTGCGCGGCGAAGCTAGTCTTAAAAAAGCAAACTAAGTTATAGATGCCGGCAGTTTACTTGGCCATGCGCAGATAGTCGTTTTTAGGTCCCTTTGGTGACAGAGGGACGCGGGGATTGTACTAGCACCGTTCCGAACAAGCGATTGGACGTTCCGAGCAAGCCATTGGTGCGTAAGTTGACTACACTTCGATTTCCTTTGTTTTGATTTGTTGCGCGAACTTACCCCCACTACGCCGTAGTTTGGCAAAGTTAGAATCCGGCACTTATACTCGTTATATCATCAGCTACCTATCAGTGAAAGTCCCGTTAAGATCGGCATATGTACCGTGTTACATACATATGCATTTAGTGAAAAGCGGTTATTTTAATATTACAAACAGACACTCCTATTTTATTTATTTGTATAGATAGAGATAACGCTCTTCCGGTTGTAATCTCGACAATAGATGACCGAATTTGTATGGTGACTGAGTAATTAAAAAAACGTAAATACATAATTTTATTAGTGCTATTTAGCTTACGCCGCCGGCCAAGACGTATTACGATTTAAATAGCCCACGGTTTCATTTAATGTCATATTGTCATATCAACCTTGTATGATTTACTTTTGTTATTGCCAGCCCTAAGTCGGACAATTTATAACTGATATGACGTGACATCGCAGGAATCAACAGTACAGTACTTATTAAATTGAACTTGTGATTCACCAGCACTCCTACGATGCAATCGTGTTACGTCTCATTGTAGACAACCTCTTTATAAATTACTACAACAGCTACATACAAATAAATGCGAATGTGAGTTAGTTTGTTGTCTATGTTCTTAATTACTCAACCGATTATCATTAAACTTTGTCTACTACCTACTACTACCTATTTTCATTCGGAAAAAAAGCAACCATAGCAAAGATTGTAATTTCAACGCCATCTTTTTGATAACAATGACAACTCATTTGTGAACTATGAATTCCACTGCGATCGAAAAACTAATATAACTTTTCAACCCAATCTTCTAGAAATTCAGGAATTTTAAATGTTATTGTTTGTGATATTAGCAGTTAAACAAATACAAAAACAATTCCTACCATTATATATGCAATGCGGTACAAAACTGCTATATAAACTTGTCATTCATTGCTCTTTCATACTCCTGCGTTCGCATAATTTGAGTAAAAGAAGTAAAGGTTTTGCTTCACGTAATAATATATAGATGTTAATACTAATCGACACGTTAAGCAGCCAATAAAATAACAGACGTGAAGCTTAGATGGGAGAACTTTGGACAGCTTTAAACATCCAACGGCAAGATTACGTAGCCACAACGTAGTCTTGCCAGTCCCCAACCCGCACTCGGCTAGCGTGGAGACGTATGCAATAACCCTCTCCTGAGAGGAGACCCGAGAACAGCAGTGGGACATTATGCGTTATTGATGAATACGAAATTACAGTTTATAGCACCAAGAGTTTAGTCTAGTGAGACGTAATGCGGACAGACGGACGGGTATAACGAAACTATAAGAAATAACCTTATTGCTAATTTGGCTATGGAACTCAAAAAAAATTTTAAAACATTATCCCCTAACCTCTTGCGATTCAAAATTGTTTATTTATTGTTCATTTATCCCTGAATAAATAAACAACTTTAAATCTCGAGTGAAACTGCGTGACAAGCTAGTATACCCACAAGTATGTACAAGGTCGTCTTGTACGTAAATAGGCGGTAAAACGTTTTTGCTTGAAACATGTAAGGAGGTACATAAGTTTACGATGCACTCAATATGCATACGATAATAATCATCTTTTAAGAAACTACAGACGATTTTAATGAGCCTGTCAAATTAAAGGGTTCAAGGTAAAAGAGCAACACTGATTTCAACACGAATGGGCCGGCTTAACGTTTGACGATGTTTTGAGTTCTGTTACTTCAATAAAGACCTACTTCGTTAGATTTTCTTTACTACTTTTAATGTAGAGACATTAATGAAACCATCATGAACATTCGTATCTGACGAAACAAATGATCCTGCTCAAATAACAATAGAACTAAAGTCTATTCCTTGGCCGGAGCTAAGCCACAACCTCCGATGAAGTATTCAGGATATTTAACCGCTAGACCACAAAGCAATGCAGATAATGATATTAATCCGAGAGAGTCTGTACACGCTAGTTTTCACTCGAACGTCATAATAATCCCCTTTCACTGCAACATTAACATAACATTTACAAACAAACAGAAATGAAGAGTGCCCCACTAACCGATTGAGCAGACGCGGTCGTTTCATCAGAACATTTTCGTCTCTAATTCATTACACTGAAGATTTAACTAGCTAATTATTGGAACATCAAAACCATACTCATTGCAAATGCAACAATGCAGCTTGGTGACTTACACTGTCGCGGGTTATTGAGATGCTGCTGTATCATTGGGCTTTGTAAACACGACAGCAGTCACTTTAGGTTGGTCCTCTGAGAGAGTGGTAACTAAATAACTATTGACTCTGCTTGAAAAGGTGCGCGTGAAACATTTAACATTTACATCATCGACATCAAAAGCAATTATTATTCCACAGTTGTACATAGCCTCATCTCATAAGATTGTTTATTTGCTAGAAATATGGTACATTATAGACATCTTAGGGTTAGTTTACGTTCTTCATATATCGCCTACTGAATTCGGCATGCAAATATACAATTATAATTTTACTATATAGATTAACAAAAACCAAGAACAACAAGTATTTTATGGTGTCTAATTAATTTAATAAAGAAATTTAAAAAAAAAAAACAACTAAGTCATGTCATATATTAGATGCAAAAGTCATTTCGATGACTGACGACCACTAATGTCAATAGCTTATGTCTCGCAAACAGTGGCCTATATGAATCTAATGAAGCTCCGAAGACTGAACACAAACACCTTTTCTGGATTAAAAAAGGCCTATTTTACAAGCTTTCTATGAACTTGCAATGTATGTATGTAAAATATGTTAGAGTGTAATCTGGCAACTCAATTTTGAAGCCGATATCTTAATCCGATTTTGCTGAAATTTTGCAAGCAGCAAGCGGTATACAGCGTGACAATGCATATTATGATGATAAGGAGCTGATCAGATGCTGAAGCTGGAAAATGGGCATGAGAACTCTGTAAAGAAACATCGCAATATCATCAAGTTTGGACTCATTTGATTCGTCTCGACGAGTACTTTATGAGGGCTTTCCAATAAAAGGTTATTTAATATATATATATATTATATATATTTGTAGAGTTGCCCCAAGAGGCCCCCAACAAGAACGTTTAATATGTAGACAACAAGTTCTAAATAAACAAAGCAGGTAATCTATTGTGTAACATTGTGTTTATTATGCAAGTCAAGCGCCATGTATTGTGGATAAATGCGCATGCGCACCGCGCCTAACTCTCGTCCAATTCAAGCGCTGACTTACGGCATGAATCAAACTGTCTAATTAGATTAGTGCTCTTACCACTAACAGCTGGCAGGGTAAAGCTGGCTCCACAGTCGCCAGCAACTTACACAATTTTTATTAGACTAGAAATATTACACTAGGTGACCCACGCAACCTCGTTTGCGTCTCCTATTACCTGTAGCGTAATTATTTTCCGCCATTTTAGAAACATTCTTCATTGGTGCTCCGCTCCTACTGGCCTTGGCGTGATGATATATATATAATAACCTTCCTCGATAAATGGACTATCTGACACTAAAATAGTTTTTCAAATAGGACCAGTAGTTTTTGAGATTATCGCGTTCAAACAAACACACTCTTCAGCTTTTTATATTAGTATAGATTTACAACGACAACCGTGGGTAAGGCCGCGGGGCGGAGCTCGTCTAAAAAAGTAGCATAATTTACTCCTTATGCCATTATCACCTATGTGCTAGTGAAAGTCCCGTCAAAATCAATCAAATGACAGGCATGTAAGAATTATAAAAAATATTTTATGTCTACCCCTTTATATAATATACACTTAGTCAAAAGCTGTTTATTTGAAATTACAAACAGACAGTTTAATTCTATTTATGAGTATAGATTACATAGTAGTAACCGAAATAACAAAAAGACGATTATAATTGTCTAATCTAATGTGACTAAAAATCCTGAAATAGAGTTAAAAAGCTCCGACCTTCAAGAATAGAACTTATTTTCACTTCAAAAGCTGTTTCTCCTAAGTCCACAAGTGACCTGCCTGCTCGATTGATAGTGTGAGGAATCCTGTTTATTCGAGGAACACCTTAGTTTTTCAACCGTCTTGTCACAATTTACAATTTACGCCATTGCAGGTACGTAGACTTCGGGATTCGGTAACACCCTTTCTTAGATGATTCCAGCTGATAGTGTAAACGAGGCTTTACAGTAAGCTGTTAGCAGTTCCATGACGTCACGACACCATCGTATGTCTACAATAGAACGCGCTTCCTTATTTGCGTCTGTAAGGAGTTGTTCTATATTAAGTAGATAATGGCTTTGTAGATAACCGGTTTTACCTTTGTTAGCTTTTCTTTGTGTTCAAGAAAGATAATAAACTATTACTTGTACGATATTGACACAATTATGAAATACTAGCGTTTGTATACCGGTTATTGTTGCAGTTAATAGTAACCTGATTTATATGCTACATTACTGTAAAGTTTCATCTAAGTAAATCTGTTCAGTAACTTTTGCGGGAAAGGGTAACAGACATCCATACCTGCTCATAAATATCCGTATTTATAATATTAGTAGAATTTAAAAACAAAAATAATAGAAAATTCATTATTTATAGGAGTAATGAAATGACATAGTCAAAGTAACCATACAAATCTTATCAGTTTAAAGACACTGTCTGAAAACGACATTACTATTTTAAAGTAATAAATTCCACAGAATTGTCTTATATTATTTTTTTCACAAATCCGTTTATTTTTACGACAGATTTTTATGACAAAGATACTTGGGGCAGGTCATTTATACAAATAGTAAACATAGTATGGATCTCAAGTGGACTCAACACACTCCCTTGTGACATCCCAAACATAGATGTACGACATTAGACGTCTCGGTTACTTCCTTCTTGTTATTTTATCTTTTTTGTGGATTGTTGTTTATTATTAAATAAGTGTTTAAAAACAGAAGATTCTATCACATACTTTTAACATCTATTTCTTATGGAATTATCGCAGTGTGCGCAGTCAAAGGCTATTGACAGGTCATCTAATTATATTTTGCATTGGTGCAAACATAATCGCCACACAAAGAAATAAAGAGACCTTTTTAAGTCGACAGCGGCAAGAGTGACGTAAGCTAATGGCTCATAAAAGAAATGATAACACAAATATTATATCAATATAAATATTTCCTTTAATAGTTTAGTAAAAAAATGGGAGAAAAAAAACAACAGTTCTTTGTGTTGAGGTGTAAACTTAATTAAACTTATAATAGCCAGTAATTGTACGAATCTTTTTTAAGTTGTTTACCTAGTTCGAGTCGATGTTTATTTTAATTAATTACTTTTGAATTTCAGTTCCTTATAGTTGTAAACTGATTCAATTACGATTATTATCTTTCGTTTAATAAATAACACCTACAAACCGATATAAAGTAAAACTTTCAAAGAAGACCATAGCATGCAGATTATTCATTTATTTACTAGCCGACCCACGCAACCTCGTTTGCGTATTGCCCGTAGCGTGATAATTTTCCCCCGTTTTTGTAACATTCTTCATTGGTGCTCCACTCCTATTGGTCTAAGAGTGATGATATATAGCCTTCCTCGATAAATGTACTATCCAACACTGAAAGATTTTTTTAAATCGGACCAACGGTTCCCGAGGTTAGCGCGTTCAAACAAACCAACTCTTTAGCTTTATATATTAGTATAGATTATGACAACCAGTTGCTGTTACATTTAATCTTACAATAGGAACAGTAAATTCGCTAATAACTTGTTGAAATGCACAACATTTGAAGGTGTCCCAATATACACCAATAGTAACAAGTGTGAATAAGAAAAAAATATGCATACATATAAAACACAAACTAAAATTAAATCAAATAAGCAAAAGGAATTTAAAAAAAACCGGCCAAGTGCTAATCAGACATGCGCATCGAGAGTTCCGTACAATCCTGTAGGTATATTATACGATGTAACTAAAACTTTATGCTTTTCGAATTATTTTCATTACCTGTGCTATAAGACGTTGCTTCGTACTTAATTTCAAGATTCTGAATTTACGGGTATCCCTGTAGGTTTTAATTCCCTTGCGAGTGTTGAAAATTTGCAGCATAAACAGCTGTATCTTTTGATTGTGTTGGCTTAGAAGTTTGATTTTTTTACAACTCTAAGGGACAGTAGACCTAAGTATTTGATATGAATTTCAGCTTTATACCTCCACTCATTCTTGAGAAAAAGGGTATTGACAGACAGACGGACAACGAAGTGATCCTATAAGGGTTCCATATTCTCCTTAGAGGTACGGAACCCTAAAAATTTATTTGAAATTAAACAAACTCAAGTAGATCAATTGATATAACTTCGAATACAATTGATACCAAAATCTAAAGACCACCACCCAAAAGATGGTGAAAAGGAAAAAGGAAGGCAAAAAGGTTTGTGACGCTGTATGGGGTAATCTCTGGATCTACTGAACCGAACCGAATAGTGAAAAAACTTTTTCGTGGTAGCCGGATTTGCAAAATAAATCGGAGAAAAAAATATTTACCGCCCAATGAAGTGGGCGCGAGTCAGCTAGTCATCAATAAACCAAATACCTACATACCTACCTAATAAAACTGACATGTGGAATGACACATATAATACTTACATTCATTCATTCGTACATAAATATATACATTCAAATACATAACATTACATTTGTAAACTATGTACAATCCGTATTATAATTTTAGTAAGGATTACAATATTTTATCGTCTTAATAATTTTCCCATTGTTTCAATCCTCTTATACTAGAAACAGATAATAAAACACTTGGTTACTCAAGGGTCACTGATAAGCAATCATTAATAATTCAAAACATATTAAATACAACATAAATTTCACTTTCTTTTAAACTCCGATTATAATTATTAACTCAGACAGGCGCCAAGGCGAGGCAAAGTCACGGTTTTAATCTAGTTACGTAAGATGCGCGGGCGCACCCACCGTACGTCACATGGCAAATCTCGGCCGGATTCACTTTCGCGGAAGAACCTCCTAAAGAATATATTTTATTTGTTTAGAACTCAAACGAGCTATTGACCAAATGTAGCGAACAAAGTTTCGTTGAAATTATTAAGGTTCTAAATTCTTTTCGTGGCAGGGGTTCAGTCAGTTCAGGAGTACATGTCTTAATTTTTTTGTATGTGACTCTTCTCTGCCTGATGGAATGCATCAACAGAATACAGAATTCAAGAGTAGTCGTCACAATACCATACATAATGCAGCATGGTGACCCACACCATGGCGTCTATTGAGATGCTTATGTATGGGCCTGCCATAATGACTCTACTCCACCTGGTGGAAAGGAAAAGCAGAATCCAAGAGTGGTGGTCACCATACTCATTGCTAATGCACACAATGCAACAATGCAACATGGTGACCCACACCATGGCGGCCTTGTGATGCTTTCGCATCCTTGGGCCTCTGGTCTCGCACTCAACAAGGAAACAGGACAGCACGAACGCTGTCATTTTACGTTGATCTTCTGTGCAAAGGTAGTACCGCCCCGGTCGCGTCGTTCGTGCGGCGTGGCTCTACTACCTTGAAAGCCTCCGTTCTCGCACTCATTTCGAAACACGACAGCACGAATGCTATCACTTTAGGTTGGTCTTCTGTGCGAGGGAGTACGGTCGAGTCGGGCGGCGTGTTCGTGATGAAATCATATGCTGTACGTACTGTAAGTTCTACTTCCTATGTCATCTTTTATCGTGTTTCATTGAGTTTTCAACCGGAGGAACGACCCTCCCTCCCTTATTCCAAAGCGTAATGTACTCCAATGGCATTAACCCCTAACTCTTCAGATCTTCAGTCACTTAACGGACTCGCCTCTCTTTCTATATCACAAAAAAACCGTCTCTCTTCTTGTCTGGTGGATCAAAATTCAATACTTATTTTTATAACATAAAATTACTAACTTTTATCTGCAGCTCCGCCCGCGTGTATATCAGTTATACCCTATGAAACGGCATAAGAAAAGTCTATGTAAACTCTCTGAAACTTTTTAAGGCCTTAAAATTTTCATTTAATTTTAATCATGAAACTAGTAATTCCATGCAAACTTCATACTGTTTCATTTATTCTAAGGTAGACGAGTTTTCGCTCGAATTTACATTATGTTTTTGTTGTAAAGATTAGCCTATGTCCTTTCTCAAGAAACTAAGTAGGTATCTACATGGCAAATTTCATTGATTGATTCAGTGCAGTGGTTTAGTGAATGCGTAAATGACAAAGTCATCTTCGAATTTATAATATTACTATCGATCTGTTCATACATATTTTAATGATTAAGAATAAACTGTGAAATATTATAATTACCTGTTACTTGCTTTTTGTTTTTCGAAAAATTATTTCCGTCTATAGAAGTGCAGGAAGCAAAACAATGTAATTAAGTTCTTTTGTTCAAACGTATCTCTGAAACTGATTTCATATTTGAATTATTCTTTTTGTGTTTGTTACAGTATTCATTGATGAAGGTTATATGCTATGTAACATCACGCTTCGCCTCTTAGGAGCGGAGTAGTGAACATAAATGAAGGCAAAACTGCGACAAACTGTAGAAAAATATATTTTTTTTTGTAAATTATTTTGTTACTTAGTTATTTATATTTTGCGTTTTTTAATTGTTGCATTTCTGTGTTTTAGAAATAAAATTATATAAATAAAATATATATTGATAAAGTTTTAGTAAGCTACCTATGTAGGTGGGTAAATTAGTTTCGCAGCTTGGCTATCGAGGCTTATTTGTTTTTATTTCTTTTCGCTTTTCGGTTGATATATTGTTTTTTTTATCACAAAAATTTTAACAAAAAAAGACGGATTACAAGAACTGAACCAAATTGAAATGGAACACGGGAATAATTATCAAAATCCGTTTAACCAGACGAAAGTTCTGAGGTAACAAACATAAAAAAAATACAGTCGAATTGAGAACCTCTCTATCAGATGGCTCTGATAGGTCGTTAGATTCGTCTAAAACTGGGTAGGTTTTAGGAATATCACAAAAATCTCCTGTTTTTTTAATGTTATACTTAAACGAATATGTGTGTCTGATAATTTAACGTGACAGGTCGCTTCACCTCTTGATAAAGGATGTATTTTGAGCCTAGGTAGCCAGGTACCCGTAAAATACATTCAAACAACAATCCTACTAATCTACACTAATATTATAAACGCGAAAGTTTGTAACTATAGATAGATGGATGGATGGATGTTTGTTACTCTTTCACGCAAAAACTACTTAGATTTGGATGAAACATTACAGTAATATGTTAGCTAATACATCAGAATAACACATAGGCTACTCATACACGCGGGCGGAGCCGTGGGCAACAACTAGTAATATTATTAAAGCGAAAGTTTGTAAGGATGTGTGCACGGAGCAAATACAAAGAGGAGATGCCCTAATGAGATTTTTGTATGAAGCAATGCGTGACAATTTGCGGGGGTGGGGGGGTGTTAGTTTACACTTTTCCATCTACCAGACTATTGCTGCTATTGCAAAACTTCTTGCATCGTTGAACGAGTATATTGCTATGTAGTTTAGCTAGTTGACACTAGTGTGGACGTACTCAGAATTTCAAGGAGTAGTTTTTTCAAGGTCGATTTTGTAAGCATCTTGAACAAAAAACATCATTCGTAAATAATTTTGCAAAAGTGAACTTTTTTTTTCTAATAAATAACCCTAAATAAAACATTGTTCAATATGTTTGGTTTACACGTGGATTATGTAGAACAAAAATTAATATATGTTGTGCAAATCTTTTTATTTAAAAAATAAATAAATTTATATTTTATTTCACTTCGGAATTGGAATGCTTAAATAACGCCAATCTTAGAAAATCAACTAATCTAAATCTGAATTGAATGGTCATACCAATATTGCCTCTAATATCTAATCACTTTTAATCTTGCCTAATTTGGGTTTAGATAATAAGTTCCTCTTTCGATTTTTTATGATTTTTCCTTGAAATGAATCACTATCATAACAACGGGAAGAACAAATATTGGTGTATTTTGTAGGAGTCCAGTTTTGCCTATTATTTTTCTGATCTATTGCTCTTCAATACTATCTTTAGATGAAAATTTAGAACATTACCTGTATACTGGTACATTCTATTATTTTAATGAATTTAAAAAAAACCCGTCTAATCATCAGCATAAGTAAAATTTCTTTTTTTTCAATATTTGAAGTAACAACTTTCAATGCAAGATTAATATAGTCGTAACTTGATAAAATATTTGGATTCTAAATACGACCCTGTCTTTTTATTTTAGAATAGATGTCGATAGATGTCAGTCTGTTCACAATATAATTAAGAAAAATACAAAAAAGAATACCATGATGTATAAAAAATAATTAGGTAAGAATGTAGAACTCATTTCCGTATCTTCTTATGGTATGTTTTATTAATATTCAGGTCAACGTACCATAGTATTTTTATTTCCAGTAACACAAAGTTTTGCCATCTAGTGGCGAGTAAATATAATAACATTTCAATAAAACACTAAGAGATTTTTCTAGAACTTTTAAAAAAAATAGCTATAAAATTACTTATAAAAGAAATATGATGCCACTCATGGTACCAGAACGTCTATCTGAGTTATTTGTACAAGATAAAACACAACAATTCATCTTTTTACTTGATTGTACCGAGAACATTCAAGTATTACGATTTTTCGATGCAGTTCTAGAACATTGACGTTAATAGTATAATTTGCAAGTTGCGTCAACTGCGATGACGTCGGGGTCGGTATTTTGTCACGGGGGTGATGCGCTTATGCCATCTCCTCTTTGTATTTGCTTCGTGGATGTGTGTGTGTTTGTTATTCTTTCACGCAAAAACTACTGAACGGATTTGGATGAAACTTTACAGTAATATAGCTTATACATCAGACTAACACATAGGCTACTATTTGCCGCGACACACACGGGCAGTGCCGCGGGCATTGACTAGTACTACAGTATATTTCCACTAATATTATACTTAAAGCTAAAGAATTTGTTTGGTTGATCGCGCTAATTCAGGAACTTGGTTGAAATTGAAAAAATATTTTATGTGGATAGCCTGACGAAGACTATAGACTCAATATATCATCGCGCTACGACCAGTAGGAACCCTTTTTTTTTCTAACCTGTGGAAACCCCTTCGGGCCGTCACTCCGCCGGGGTTTGCGGCGGGGCGGTGTGTCGGAATCGAACCGACTAAAACCACACGGTGTGCCACTCTGCGCCTGAGATGGGAGAGATCCGGGAACTGGTGCTATTACCACATCCGGGCCCCTCCCAGTAGGACCTAACTCAACGAAAAGTGTTGCGAAACAGAATATTACTGGTTATGAGAGCTTCCGTAACTGCTTAAACGGATAAAGTTTTACAAAAACAATATTTGAAGGAAAAACGTCCGACATAACATATGCACGGAGAGCCACGCTTCGGCATAAATGGGCCGGCTCGACCGGAGTGATACCATGGCCTCACAGAAATCCGGTGTGAAACAGCGCTTGTAGTGTGTTGCACCGAGTGAGAATCCCGGAGGCCCATACCCCAACCCCTCCCCCCATTCCCCTCCTCATCGACCAAAGGCCGGCAGGCAACGCACTTGTGACGCCTCTGGTGTTTCGGGTGTCCATGGGCGGCGGTAATCGCTTACCATCAGGCGATACGTCTTCTCGTTTGCCCCCTATATCATAAGAAAGTTCATCTTTTGAGGTTGGCTAACTATAACCGTTTTTGTGGTTAACAAATTTGTTCACGTTGATGTAACATCACGCTAAGGCCAATAGGAAACAAGCGGTCTTTAATAAATCATATTTATAAAGAGATAATTTACAAGTCAAGTGAACATTGACCTAGTTTTAGTACATAATACAAAACACTACTTTCGACGCATAATTAAAATGAAAAGAATCAGAAATTACATACAACAATGGTACACCGTCAAATTAACGAGCATACTATTTCTAATTATGTATCTTTCGGAATATCATTACGAACAAAACGTCATTTGCATTTTAATAAAGATGACCACTTAAAGACCTCAGCACACTGTCACGACGTTGATGTTTTGGAAAAGATTTTTAATCATGGGAGCCTGACAACGTGGAAGTAGAGGTTTAAGTCAATTCGATTACAGTTATTGCGATAAAGAATAGCCTATATCCGTTCTCAACAATCAAAATTGATGCAGCGGTTTAGCCGTAAAAGCATAACAGATAGAATTACTTTAAAAATTATAATATTAGTATGAAATATGGATGTAACCCAAATATGGCTACATTGCTAAAGGCAGTAATTTCAGAGTTGACGACAGATAGCATCACAGTTAGTATGATACGAATATATTAGGACCGCGCCTCTCTCATTAGTGCACATTGTAGCCCTCTTTATAATGAGCTAGAAGTCATCCACCCAGGCAATAGATATTTAACGCTTTAGTGTCTACTTCAAAGAATGAGAAAGCTTTATTTTGAAATATTCGGCGTCAGTTTAGCTTTTGTCATATAGATTATTAGCTTACAGTGGTGGTCATCATAGAGGTCATCATCACAGGCCACCGAACAGAGGGGAGCAGTCATAGCCGTGCCGTTTGATGCGGGACACTTCACAAATATACGTTTTACACATACACACAAAAAACAAACACTTGTCACTACGAACTAACACATATCAATTAAAACAAAACATTTAGAAACGCTCGCACACACAAATACAATATAATTTCAGCTGAGTAGAACTTAAAACGCATTCAAAGAGCAACGCTTGAGATTTGATTTGAACTTGAAACTAGTTTCAGCTGATCAGAGATCAACGGATACTTGAGACGCCTTTTAAAATACGGGCCTCTGTGTCATAACAGTGTAATACGTGATGTTACATGGTCTATAGAATTTTCGGTAAAAGAGCTAAGTAAGTATCTAACACTACAAATACAGTGCTACTAATACTTCCACAAATTCCTAAGGTTAACAATTTCATCCAAATAACACACAAACTCTTTAGCTTTATAATGTTAGTAAAGAAGTGTCCATTTTTACAGAGTAACAATAAAATGGTCTATTCGCAAGTGGCATTATAATGAAAATTTAAAAACTTTCATTATAATGCCACTTGTAACTTAATATTTATCTAGTGTGTTAAGATCTTAACAATACAATTCATGAACATTTGTGTGTCAGTAGCAAAACATCTCCAACTACTTCTCTCATCCACAAACTCAACGTTTAGTAATTAATCTCTTTAGCCAACACAAACGCCAGATTGAGACCTGAGGACTATAAGGAGAATTAATTGATGGATGGGTCAAACAAGCCATGACTAACTAAACGGAGAGGGAATTGCGACGGATCTGACGGTTGATCTCTTCTAAAACACGATATTGGATTTTATTAAACGATGATGTGAGGCGTTTTCGGCCACGACCAATTTTTAGCTAACTACGCAGGAGATACTCGTATTATAGTGAAAAGCAGGTGTAGTCTCTGTTCTTCATTCTCACAATCCGATGGGACGGCTATCCGATACGACTCTAACTATACTTTAAATTACGAAGTTCAGATAAAAATGACAAGTCTGTACAGAGACCGTACCGGATCACTACTTATAAGAATGCAGTCTGTTTTTCATATAGGTAAGTGCAATTAACAGCACGCTTTGGATCGCCAAGGTTGTAGGTATATGTGTACATTATGTTAACTTATTTTACTCTTAATTTATGTAAATACGATTAAAAGCCATGTGCATATCGATATTTACATATATCCATATTTAGAAGACTTCGAAACACATCTCACAAGCGGTTCACTGAACAAAAGCAGGCAGAACCTGTATCCACCCAGACGCAAAGAAAGAATCACACAAATTACTGTCCCAGCTAAAAATCGAACCATACTAAATTATTATGAGCTATGAAGGTAGTAGAGCCACGGTGATTTCAGTACGAACGGGCCGGCTCGACTGGGGCGGTATTATTCTCGCACAGAAGATCAACGTAAAATGACAGCGTTCGCGCAGTCGTGTTTCGTCGGTGAGTGCGAAACCGGAGGCCCAAGGATGCGAAAGCATCACAAGGCCGCCATGGTGTGGGTCACCATGCTCCATTGTTTGCATTCGCAATGAGTATGGTGACCACCACTTTTGGATTCTGCTTTTGCTTTTCACCAGGCGTAGAAGAGTCATTTTGGCAGGCCCATACAGCTCAACAAGCTCATATTCGATATGAAATATTCCTCAAAAATTGACGGCTTACTTAAGAGGTTTGCTTTATGACACGAAAAAATAGTGTCAATGCCAACATCAGCTACTCTACATTTGTATTCGAACTTGGAATGCGGAAGTAATATACCATAGAAAAAGCAAACATCTACGATAGTCATAGACAATAATAATTGAATGCCAATGAACTAGCAGAACTAGCACATACTGTGGGAATGGGTTCTCGGATACAATAAAAGAAGCAACAAGGTTTTTATTATGCTTTCCCACAGATAGTACACATAAACAAAGACTGCGTGTGAGTGTGGATTCATTGCGGTAGTGTAACGTTATTGTCTATGGGTATTGTATCTGCGCATACGCACGTCTTATACAGAGTGATTTATGAAGTGGCTTTATATAGGCACAATTTTCTTGCTCCCTCATTTATCAAACTAGGCTGCTTTATTAAAATATCTGAATTACCAACGTATTTCTGGATGATTGACATACATAGTCTATCTATACATACATGGAGTAAATAGTCACAAGCTCCGCCCTTGGTTCTACCAGAAGATTGAAGGCACTAATTTAACATATTATTATTTATTACATTTCCTTGCTCATCCTACGGGAGTATTCGCTTTTCGGGAAAAAAATTGACTATTTTTTAATCAAAATTTATTCAAGCATTTGTCATTTGTAATGCATCAAGGACGCCAGCTTCGTGGTGCCCACACACGTCATATACCCTGGAATCTCGTCATCTATTTTTAAGTTCTAATGTCCGTTATAACCATTTTTATCGACTTCAAAAAATAATGGGGTTCTCAATTCCACATTTTTTTTTATTTTTCTTATTAGAACTGTCCACTGGGTAAACCGATTTTGATGATTCTTTTTTATTTCAAAGATAGTGCTTCCCATGGTTGATTCAGTTCTTGAAGTCGTTTTTTTTTGTTAAAATTCAATTATACACCAAAACAATGGTGTGAAACTTTGAATAATTTTTAAAAAAATCACCTTTCTTAGTATTTTACTAGCTGAACCCCGCGGTGTTACCCGCGGTTATTGTTGTACCGCGAGTAACGCCGCGGGACAAAGTTAGTCTAAAGAAAGTAGCCTAAGTTACTTCCTGGATCATCAGCTGCCAGTGAAAGTCCCGTCAAAATCCGTGCAGCCGTGCCAGAGATTACCCGGAACAGACAGACAGACAAATTTTTTTTTAACTACTAATTTGCTATAGGTACCGTGTATACATATATATGCATTTAGTAAAAAGTGGTTAATATTAGGAAATGAGCGAGCTCATGTATATAGTATATATAGAGTAAAAAATTTGAGGTGGACCTTCAGGTAGCCTCACCTACTTGGTGAAAAGCAATGATAAATTGTTGACACCAGTTTATCATGAGACAGTGACTGAGTTGGCCCACATGTGCTGACGCATGGGTCTTTCATTCTTTAAACTAATACTTTTATAAAATATATCATCTTTTTCAAATAACACTGACATCACAAAAAGCCAACAATCACAACACATCTATCATAATAATAATTGTCAACATGACAACATATACCTCATATAATAATTATAAATGAGTCATGGTGCATTGCACCTAGTAGGTGTGCCAATGGGTAAATATTCAAAGTGCATTATAACCATCTAAGTTTATCATAATCTCAGCACAATTTTCCTTGATCTCTCGGGTCAATACAACATGCAGCCAAGTAGATTTTTTTTTAAATAACTTTACCTGATGTCTTTCTTTTTTCTTCATTGACTAGTTCTATTTTTTTTTTCAAAAATATAAAAAAAAATTAACATAACACAATTTGGACAATTAGGTAGTTCTTTATTTTAACATTGAAGTAGTTCTTTATGACTTAATTGATTAACTAACTTTAGTATTTTAATTTAAAAAATACAAGGTTCCAAAGGTTACACACCTTTTAAAACTTTGTCATTTATTTGATTTCCTAAATTCCTAATCAAGTCCTTAAAAGGATATAAATAACTAAATATTTCGGAAATCTATCACACAACATCATCTAGTCCTAAAACTAAGAAGAGCATAAATAATATGTTGCAACAAAGGAGTTCTTGGAATAATATTTTGCCATTTAGGTAGACTACCAGTGACTAATGTCTAACCAAATTAGGCAGCAATCATGATTGTGACATCAACAGTTACTGAAACTACAATTTGCAAAACAGTTGCTGTAAAATTTTAATAAATATTTTCATTTCAATGCAAATAACCAATTAAATAGAAGAGTGTTAATTAGATGTAATTATGTTTGAGAAAGCACATATATGTGCTACAGATAAGCTATAATTCTTCTATTTTTTAATTTACATTTCATTATGATCAAATTCTAGCAAGATAAGTCAAGAAAGATTCCAATTAGAATCAGTTCAATGTCTCAGAGTGATTCTGTTTTATTATTTTAACTTTCAAGCAGTGAGTACCTAATTATACAAACATACTGATAACAGACTATTGCAGCATTCATTATAATAAATGCATGCATAAGTAGCATTATTTAAAGAACTTGAAAAAATACATTAAATATTCAAGTTCATCAGATTAAACAGTTAATTAAAAATGAAGTGCATGCATCAGGCAGTCAAAGGTATCGTCATACAGGCTTTTTAAAAAAACTACGATAAAACCTTAGTCCATGAACTGTAGCGTATTAGCGCAAACAAATACGTTTACGTTCCGCCTCCGTGCGTTGCACTGACTGCGATTTCACATTTATTTCGACAAACCATGACCGACGAAAAGACTAGGGGTATTTAGTAGGTAAATTATTTCAACCGCAAAGATTCTTTGTCCCTACTTCGTCTGACTCACGTACTTACCAGCAGTTGAGCTTCTTAATAGCAGTCAGATCCGACTGCTTGGATCTTGCGATCACCATTTCCTCCGTAAGCCGGGCCATGGTAACTACACTACTAAGTCACTGCACAAACACAGATCGCCACCGATGTTTGTATACAAATCTGGTAAAAAACGAACACAGCAAGTACGTTATTTACGGCAAGTATGTGCGAGGCTCATCGTGGTGAAAACGCGTCGGCAATACGCCACGAGCGCGTACAAATAACTGAAAACAATGCTGCACTGCAGTACGGTATAAAAATACAGGTAGGTATGCCGCCAATCCGAGATAGGGGCTAGATGACGTCATCATCACTATCGCTGGCTCTCAAACTTTATACTTTTGGGGAGATTTTATAACCTACTTAATTTAGTCAATAATTAAAATTTAGTAAATAATTTGAATTAATAAATTTTGATCCTGATTGTTAGGGACAAACTATATCTTTTCGAATTTTATTAGTAATATCGGTTCGATAGGGAAACAATGTGTTTTTTAGCTTACCTTGTATATGAAGATTTGACGGACAGTCATCACTTTGAACTATTGGTTAAACATAGTTGTATAAGACAAATAACCTTGAGTAATCAATTTAGAATCTGCTATACTGACTTATATTATAATTATATTATTTAATTTGTATAAGTGTCACTACTACCATTTTGATAATACTATGCTCTTTTTACCACCGGTGTTTCAGCTGTACGTGAACCAAATGGTCTGGTACGAGACGATGGCAAGAGACCGGATGGTATGTCGTTACTGCCATTGAAGACGGGTAGGCCTTTGGTGTGGGACGCAACTTGCGTCGACACCCTCACGCTATCTCATGTTCCAAGTACAGCTGGTTATGCCAGCGCTCTGCTGCTTCTGCGGAAAATCTCAAACGGCGTAAATACCAAAATCTAATAGGTAATTACATCTTTGAACCGTTTGAGGTCGAGACGCTAGGTTCATGGGGTCCGAGTGCTTGCGCTATGTTTAAACAACTACCTAAGCAACTGATCGACGCTTCTCGTGACAAGAAGGCCGGCCATTTTCTTGCACAGAGAATTAGCATTGCCATCCAACTTGGCAATGCTGCCAGCGTTTTGTGAACGCTACCAGTAGGCAATGATGTGGAGGTATTTTTAGACGCTTGTATGTAAATATTGTTGTTTTTTTAATTTTTTTTATTAAGGTAATGTATATAGGATTCTATACTATGTAATATAGATTAGTTGTGATTAAACTTAACTTCATTCTATACAAATAAATTAAATTGGAGTGTCAATACTATTAAAACAAATTAATATTTGAGAACAGCTGTACACACTAGGTCTGAACGAGATAGACTTATGCGTGTAACGAAGATAACGACATACGCCACAATGTCGGAAAAGCACTGACATAGCACGTTCCAGTGCTACCTGTAATATGATATAATAACTCCGCAACCACCATTATTTTCTTTGTAAGTTCGATAGAACAATAAAGTTTTACGCTACCATATTTTTAAAGTCAAATATTTTGTTTGATTATGTACACAAAACAACAATTTAAATGCATTTTCCATTTTTTCAATAGAATGGTGACTGAAAATATTTCCTTCATTTCATGTTATGTTGCTTTAAAGTGGTAACTGGACAGTGACGTCATCCTGGTTTGCTTTCGGAATGCCATACCTTGCACGACTTTTCCGTTCACTTGACTTGATGACGAGATTTGATTGCAGTGCGCGTGTCCACTGAATTTCGAAATCGCTGGTTTTTTAAAATCATTTGATAGAGTTCAAAATCTAACTTCAGCAGCAGCACCTTAGTACTATTTTATTTGTGTGTTAAATGTTAGGTGTATTAAATTATGTTCGCAATTTCGATTCGAAAAGTATTCGAAAAGGATTCAAAAGTAATATCCTTCCACATAAATTTATTAAGTAAACAGTTAAATATTTTGATAAACGATGATTTATTTAATTGCTTGATATCGATAGCTTCAAATAATTTAAATTTCAAAAATTCTAAGGAATCGTTTTACAGTGGAAACTTGAAATAATAAAATCAAATGTCCGTTTTTTCCGTGGGGCAGCATTTGAGTAGATGCTCTACATACGTTTAGTTTCAGCTAAATCTGATGAAAATATCTAATAACATTCTTTTAAGTCTTACATGTTTATCATTATGAAATCGCTCATTACTAGAAAAAGCAAGAGCATTGCTGTTTCAATCGGCTCTAAATGAAGAAATGTGCGGAGAAGCAGTTTTAACTGCTGCATACATATTGAATCGCCTACCTTCGAAAACAACAAACAAAACCAAACCTAGCAAATAAAAGAACATTTGGGAGCGTTGGGTACGTTAAACGTCTGGGATATATAAAGAAACTAGAGATCAGAACTCAGAAGCAAATAATGGTCGGTTATGCTTCAGTCGGATACAAAATGTGGGATCCTGAGCGTAGGAAAATTACTATCCAGAGAGATATCATATTTGTCAGACAAGATGTTGCTGTAAATCGTATATCTACAGCATTCCTATCTCAATACAAGTTATGAAGATGTTGATTGTGAATATTACGACCCTGCAAGCTCTGATACTGAAAATGATAACCAAGAAAAACAAAAAGGCAAGGTAGAAGAAACAGAAGCAATGGAAATGGAAAAGCAAGAACAAAAAGAAATTGAATAAACAAGTATTAGAAACACGGAATGAGAAATAACTAAAATAATTATATGCTGATATCTGATAGCCGTTAGTGGCTTTTTCAGCTTCACCGTGCTGAGCGCAGATGGTTCACGTAATTTATACATTTTTTCTTCGTGATCAAGGCTAGCCTGTCCAATGTTTGTATAACTACCAATCTATACAAATAAATAAAATTGGAGTGTATACAAATAAATAAAAAAACTCTAACCAAACTCAGTCTCTCTCTCTCTCTCTACTCCGATCACGCTTTCCGCCCGTTCAGCTGCCTTTCCACATATATATGCTCCAAGGATTTATGGTACTTCGTATTTTGGCAAGTTATTTTATTTATTTTATCGGCAATGAAAAAGAGATTCAAAAATCAGTACAGGTTTCACTTTGATTCACTCCAACATTGTCAAATGACAGGGTAAAAACATGGTAAAAACTGAGGTAAAAACTAGTTGCAGAAAAAAAAAACAAATATCAGGCTATCAGCCAAGTGTCAAAATTGTCTACACGACACGACAGTGACGTTTACAATACTTTGACTTGCGTGTTTATTTCCCTTTTTACTGCTTATAAATAAGTCTGAAAATGGATTCCAACGATATATTAGATGACAAAGATAGTGGACCTGAGGTTCAGATCAACTTTCCGAGCTCAGTAATGAGCAGAATTGAAGAAATGATGGGTGGTACTGAACAGTTCGATAGTGCAGAAGTAAGATAGCGAAATTTGTAATTATTTATTTATTTGTAAATTTTGTGAAGTTTATTTCTTTTTGGGTCGACAAAGGAATATGTCATCTACGTTTGTAATATACTTAATAATATACTAAAATACTAGAAACAAGTACTTCGAATAGTTTTTGGCTGTGTGTTTCTCTGCTTACCAGTTAAAAGGATCGTATCGTAGCCATGTATGGGTTATGATTAGTACAGTACAATATGAATAGGGAGTTGGAACATTTTTTGGTTTACAACTCAATGTTACACTGTCTGACGTTGAATCTAAGACGTAAGCATGGCTGTCACATCCAAATACATATTGTACCATTTATATTTTGTATGTTATTCTAACTTTAAATAAAATGTGTGCAAGAGTATTCTCTATACAATACACCTTTCACACTGCTTAGTACACCTTAGTTATGGACATGCAAATTTTAACAAAAAAAAATACTGGAAATAAGTACTTCAAATAGTTTTTGGCTGTGTGTTTCTCTTCTTATACCTATGAGGGAATGACTTTGAGTATTCCTCTGATATAAATCAAATAAATGGGCATGTCTCCACTAAATGGAAAATCACCGTCCCAAGCTAATTTCATAATAAAAATCTTAACATTTCTCTGTTTTTAGTATTAGTAACAACAAAGTATTATACATTCTAGGCATACCACAGGTTATTTAGTAATTTAATATTTGATTACATGAGCCCTAAACACCTCAAAACACAGTCCCCTGGTATGTCCTCTTTCCAGAATTCCAAATCTTATTACTAATATCTTTCTTTATAAAGTTGCTGAACAAAAATTATCAAAATACATTTTAAGAACAGTAAGCATATTTTATTATGTAAAAGAAATTGATTATCTAGTATCTAGTGTTGTGTCATTGTTTATCTGATATGTTCAAATGAGTTTGTTTCATTAAGTATTTAAGTAAGAATGACAGTCCCCTGTCATTTAATAGTATATAGTACTTAAACAGGAGACTTACAAGGTCAGTTTTCCGGTGATACTGAATAAATCATTTAAAGAGAACTATGCAGGTATCGAAATGCCAAAATAGCAATAGCGAACAATAAAAATTATGGAGGACTAAAGTTAGTGCTAGTTTCTAGATTAAGTAAAATTTGTTCAAAAACTGTTGATATTATAGTTCAAACAATTACATGCTTTAAGAAATAATAAAGATTTTCAGTACTGTTACAACAAAAACACTTGCTTTTGTCTAATCAAAACAATCCCCTGTCACAGTTTTCAAACACAAACCTTTCAGATACACATACCTTTAATTCTTCTTATTCTGTTGTTTACAGTTTGATGCAGTAGCATACATCAACCGAGTGTTTCCTACTGAACAGTCACTGTCAGGAGTAGAGAGTGCCGCTTCAAGATGTGAATTCCATCTGGCAGGTGTAGAGCATGATATAAGGAGACTGGTGAGGGCACAGGCAGAGCAGAGGGACGCTGGACAAAATGCACTACTTGATGCTCAGAGATGCATCGCTGAGTTAGCACTCCAGGTCAGTATTGTGCTTTATACACATTACCTGGATGACCAAGCTTTGCATGATATTTTCTTTTTGGTAAATTATCTAAAAATAAATCCTAACTAGTTTGATTTTTCGAGCCTGAAACTGAAAATCATTAGAGCTATTTCTGAGATTCAGATTAATATCTTCTTTTACTTTAAATGAATAAATAAGTTTTTAGGGTTCCGTAGCCAAATTACATAAAACGCAATTCTTATGAATTCGTCTGACTATACCTTGACTAACTTGACTTTAAATAAGTAGGAGGAGTATTTTTTTAGTTTTTTATTGATACTCGTACATACTTTAAGATTGAGTTTCTTTCATTATTTTTTACTTTTTAAAGGGAACTCAGGTTATTGTGACAGGGTTTTTTTTTTTTTTTTTTATTAAATACATATGTAGAATATATAAAAGAATTACTTGTTTAAAGGTAGTAGATACATTCCTATCTTGTCGACTAACTAAACATATCTTCCCATGACTATTGCGCATGTAGGCCCATGCCTGGTCATTCTTGTGCACACGCCAAGCCTTAGGTTTGAATTTCTTAATCGTAATATACATTCAGTCAAAAAAGTATCGTGCCTCGCTCTGGTAGGCCATCAACGTCTACAACTGAAGTAAACGTCGCAAAAGTGTAGGAATAAGTGACTGAAAATCTACATTCAACTTTGAGAGAGATAGACACTGAACTTTCTGTATCCTTCCATTCGATCCTTACCATTTTAAGTAATCATTTGGGTATGAAAAATGTTGCCGCTCGGTTCCCAAAAGACCTGAATTTCGCACAAAGCATACTTTAAGGTGATAAAATAAATTTGGATGAATAACTAACATTTTGTGTATTATTGATCAGGTACTTTATTGACAGAGTAGTAGACCAGCCATTTATCATGCAGTGTAATACCCAGTCCTCTTCACATCCATAACCAAATTATTCAGCGATTGCCGGGGTCAGAGATTCAAATATCCAAGAAAGTTTTTCATCTTATTCCATTTCAGGTAGCAGATATCAACAAGAAGGCAGAACGATCAGAGAGCATGGTGCGCGAGATCACCTCGGAGATCAAACAGTTGGACTGCGCCAAGTCAAATCTGACGGCGGCCATCACAGCGCTCAACCACTTGCATATGCTGGTGGGTGGAGTGGACAAGCTGAGGACGATGACGAGGAATCGCCAGTATAAGGAGATTGTTTTGCCGATGCAAGCCATTATGGAGGTAATGTTTCAAGAAATGGAGCGTAGGTACTCCTTCTTAGAAAGGTGGCGGTAATAGTTTACCATCAGGCGATCAGTCTGCCCTTTTGCCCCTGTCTCTTAAAAATATATTAAAATTAGGTTAAACTTTTTACCTAAAAATAAGTGTTTTTATTCCCCAAAAAGGAAATCCATATTTTAATTATACACTATTAATGACACATGAAGAAATTATATCATGGAAAATAAATATAATACCAAGAGAGCAAGAGAACAACTACTAATTAAACCAAAAGTTATAAATTATTTTGGCGAAAGGACTAATAAATATATGAAACTTAAGATATTTAACAGTTTAGAACTTTAGATGTATTAAAAACAAATCCCAAAATAAGTGTAAGCAAAATAAACGAACACTTTTCTGTCTTGACCTTGAGACGAACACCTTTTATTAAAGGGATATTTTAAAGTTGTTTCTTAATTTAAGACGTGTTTTATGTTTGAAAGAATAAAAATGTTAATTAGATTAATATTTATTAATATAACATTTTCGTTTTTCGAGTTTTATAATTCGTAATAGATTTAAGATTCTTTTTTGTAAAATAAACGTAAAAAAATAAAAATACAAAATCTTCTAGTTTTTTTTGTAATTGTTCTTTTTTCTACAAAATTAAAATTAAGTAACAGTGATGCATTTTTTTCACTAATGTGTATTTCCAAAGCAAGAATTATGCTACAAGTTGGATTTTCCCATTCAGGTCCTGCATCACTTCGAATGCTACCGCGAGATCCGCGAGCTGAGCTCCCTCCGGGACCAGGTGCACGCCATCCGCACGGAGCTGGCCCAACAGATACGCGCCGACTTCAAGGACGCTTTTACTAGTACGTACTAACTGCATGCCACACAATGCGGTACCACGTGGTGCCACGTGATTTTCAACTTTACAAGTCGAGGGTATTATTCACGATCAGTTGAATACCGTGGTGAAATGCTTTGTATCCTGGGAGAGCCACGCATCGGCATGAATGGGCCGACTCGACCGGGGTGATATCACGGCCTCACACAAAACCAGTGTGAAATAGCGCTTGCGCTGTGTTTCACCGAGTGAGTGAGGATGCCGGAGGCCCATACCCCAACTCCTCCCCACATCCCTTTCCCCATCCACCAAAGGTCGGCAACGCAATTGTGACCCTTCTGGTGTTGCGGGTGTCCATGGGCGGCGGTAATCACTTACCATCAGGTGATACGTCTGCTCGTTTGCCCCCCTATACGATACATAAATAAAAAAGATATTTATAACTACGCACGGTGTGCCACTCTACGCCTGAGACGGGAGGAATCCGGGAACTGCTGTTATTAACATATCCGAACCAACTTGGCCAACGTGGTATAGTAAGTGTGTAATAGTAGTAATGTACTTTTTAATATTTTTAGTGGCGAACGAGCTGACTATTCCCCTGAGGATAAGCGAGTACCATCACCTTATAATGTAAATGTCTCTGGTCCGCAGCCGGCAGCAAGAGTACGATCTCCCATCGCACTTTGTCTGAGGCGTGTGGCGTGGTGGACATCCTGGAGCCGAAGGTGAAGCAGGAGCTGTTGAAGTGGTTCATCAATGTGCAGCTGCAGGTAACCGCCTCCCTCCATGTTACCATTTCTTCTTATATCTTCCATCGAGATGGAGATACCAAGATGTACCCCGCTCTTGTTTGTTCTCGGAGGAAAGGTACTTCGAAAGGCGAATCTCTGGGCATCCTAGTCGTCATCAAGACTGTAAATTTCTTACTAATTCAACCAACTGACTGCACGATGGGCATAGCGGTTTAGCGGTAGCGGTGGTGTATTTCCCGCCAAATCAGTGATGCAAATTGGTATATGCGTCCACCAATCGAAGCTTGCGTGAGAGAGAGACAGACACTACCCAATCTCAGTCTTTCTATCTTCTCCGATGACGCTTTCCGCCCGTTCGGCTGCCCCTCCAGGTATATATGCTCTGTTTGATCCTGTACACCAGTGCTGAACCCTCGAAGTGGAGGGATACAAACATGGAACACTCCTGCGGGACCTTACATTCGTTGCGTCTATGATAAATTAACAGAATTAGCCTTCCTCGATAAATGGGGTATCTAACACTGAAAGCAAATCGGACTAGTAGTTCCTGAGATTAGCGCGTTCAAACAAGCAAACAAACTCTTCAGCTTTATATATTAGTACTAGCGGACCCACGCAACTTCGTTTGCGTCTCCTATTGCCCGTAGCGTAACAATTTTCCCCCATGTTTTTAAACCTTTTTAATTGGTGCTCTGCTTCTATTGGTCTTGGCGAGATGATATATAGCCGATAGCCTTCTTCGATAAATGTACTATCCAAGACAGAAAAAAAAATCAAATCGACCCAGCGGTTCCTGAGATTAGCGCGTTCAAACAAACAAACTCTTCAGCTTTATATATTAGTACTAGCCGACCCATGCAACCTCGTTTGCGTCTCCTATTACCCGTAGCGTGATAATTTTCCCCCGTTTTTGCAACATTCTTCATTGTTGCTCCGCTCCTATAGGTCTTAGCATGATGATATATAGCCTATAGCCTTCCTCGATAAATGGGCTAATTAACACATTCCTGATATTTGCGTGTTCAAACAAACAAACCCTTCAGCTTTATATATTAGTATAGAAAGATGTACTACCACAAGACGATTATTTTAAAGATTATAACTTTTACCACAGATTGCGCAATTCATCTGTCAAAATACCTGGCTCGATGACGTTTGTTGCGCGAGGATATTTGCATTAAAGAAAATTTAAATTTACTTTACATACAATTAGGTCAACATTCGCGTAAATATATAACTCCATGGCAGCGACCTTGTTACTGTTATGTAATTACACTGAGAATTATCTGCTGCTGTATCCAAAAAATCATTTGTTCTGAGTTATAGTTATTTCTAAAGAGCATGGATTTAAAATATTGTATGCTTTATCTTTATATATTATCTACTGTTGTGATGATAAAGGTCAAAAATTCATAGATTTCCGACCAGTATTGACATAGCTTGTTTAATATTTAAAACGTCCTTAATGCGGCATGCACAGTAAGGGAAATATTTTTGGTTTTGACGGTTGCAAACGGTTTATCGGCAAAGTGTGTCATAATTCAAGTTTGTCCATAGTATAACAATCAAAGAAATGTTATTTGGTCTCTAGGAGTACCAGCACCTGTTCTCCCCGGAGCAGGAGTGCGCGTGGATCTCGTTCGTTGAGCGGCGCTACGCCTGGCTCAAGCGACACCTGCTCGCCTTCGAGGATACCCTCGGAAACGTGTTCCCGCACTCCTGGAAGCTCAGCGAGGCCATCACACAACAGTTCTGCAAGGTCAACCGTCTTTACGTATACTTTATTCTTGACTTCGCACGGAAGTTTTTTAATTGAGAATTTTAATGGAATGTCATTACATTCCATCTTCCTCCTTCTCTTACAGATCACGAAGACTGAGTTGAGCAATATAATGGCGTCCCGCCGCAACGAAGTAGACGTGAAGCTCCTCTTGTATGCCATACAAAAGACTTACAACTTCGAGCTGTTGCTGCACAAGAGATTCATAGGTAATATACTAACTAGCTATTGCCCGCGGCTTTGCTTGCGTCAAGCGGGAGGATCCTCCGACGAAGCAAGCTGATGTTAGGATATTGTATATTTATTTATATTGCTAATCGACGCGAGAACTTCTGTATCGCGCTACAGGATTAGTAATTACTCCGTAGTTCGGTGTATCTTCGGTAGATGGCGCTGTAGTATGTTTCTGTTGCGCTGTGTGTGAAAGTCGCTTCATAAGTAATAGTTCTAATAGTTCGGGATAGTAGTCTGATCCTTTTTAAGGATATAAACTTGGTTGTTAAAGGAACGGAGCTTGGCGCCGAGCCGGTGGATATCGGAGTCGACAAACAAGCAGAGTTTGATGCTGATAATAAAGATGTAAGGTGATTTTATTTAGTTATTGTTTTCTATGCTGCATTGTTGCATTGTCTGCGTTTACAATGAGTATGGTGGAGGTTCTACCCTTCCTGACGGAAAGCATGAGCAATATCCAAGAACAGTGGCCACCATACTCATTGCGAAAGCAGACAATGCACGAATGCTGTACTCACATCAGTGCGGCTATCTACTACCTTGAAAAAATTTGTATTGAACTAAAATAATCCTTGGTTTTCTTGTAAGAAATCTCATTTGAATTATAAATACAAAAAAATGAGATGGATATCTGACAGAGGTGAAATATCGAAATTATTTTGCAGAAAGTTGCGTCGAAAGTGTGGCGATACACACACACTGCGGAACGTGTTACATAATATCAATGAGTTTTTTTTAGGGAAGTCCAAATGCAGATATATTTTTTTACTTCAGTGGTAATTTTGAGATATTTATTTTCATTCAAATGTTAAAAAATAACTTTGTGGTTTCTACATGGTATTAAGCTTGTTTTCTGTTTACATTTTTTTTCCTATTTGACTTTTTGTAATTCTAATACTTTTTTTTTATAATGTTGTCATCAGTATAGATATAAGTGATTTGGTGTGCACTGTAACGGAAATAAATTGAATTGAGTGGCAACGCGTCACCACGTCATCAGTCCGTCTTATCCTTAGATGTTTCACTACTTTCTTACTACACGGGTTCAATCTTGAGACTTTGTACTATGATAGGGGTCAGTGGAAGGAGAGGCAGTGGAAGGCGGCAGCCCAGGCGGGGCAGGGACGGGGGTCGGTTCCCCGTGGGTGCGGCTGATCGGCTCGTGCTTCGAGCCCTACCTGTCGCTGTACATCAGCTCGCTCGACGCCAACCTGCGCTCGCTATGCGACCGGTTCATACAAGTCAGTCACTGCTGTTATCTATATAAAACTATACTATACAAATAAATATAATTGGCGTGCCTGTTTGTAATATGGAAATGATAGTTTTTACCAAATGCTAATGTACGTAAACACGATACACATACTAAAACAGCACTTATTACCTTTTAGTCTGTCTGTTTGTTCCGACTAATGTCTGGAACGGCTGGATCAATTTTGACGGGACTTACCAGTTTTACTTTACACTTTTAGATAGCTGACTATATACGGAGTAACTTAAGCTACTTTTTTTCAGTCTAAATTCAACATCGCGGGGTTCAAGTAGTCGTAAATAAATACCGACGCTACCTTCATGAAAACGAAAACATCTCAGAAAATATAATTACTATAGCCTTTAATTTCTTTCACAAATTTTAATTAAATACTCATTGAAATATATTGCTCAATTGAGTAGTGTAAAACAGTGACGTCACAAGTTTGTATTTAGTAATTTTTTTCTAGAAAGTTATCGTTTTAACAGATGATACAAAAGTATTCATTTTGACTACGGTGTTAACTACCATATTACAGTAATATAGTGAGGTCTCATCTTAACACCGTGTTTGTCTGTCTTGGTCAGGATGCAAAGAGCCCTCCTGGTGCGGGGGACAGGAGCGTGAACACGTCGGGCGCGGTGATCTCGAGCTGCGCCGACCTGTTCCTGTTCTACAAGAAGTGCCTGGTGCAGTGCGCGCGCCTCACCACCGGCGAGCCCATGCTGGGTCAGTCCGCCCTACCTCATGGCTCATACCTCCCCTGACAACATTACTCTACTCTGTCTGGTGGAAAGCATGAGCAGAATCTAGGAGTGGTAGTCATTGCATAGTCATTGCATTCACAATGAGTATGTTACTCATTGTGAATGCAAACAATACAACATGGTGATCCACACTATGGCGGCACTGCTGCTATCATTTTACGTAGATCTTCTGTGCGAGGGTAGTACCCGCCGGTTAAGCGGGCACAACCGTGCTGACATCAGCATAACTCTACTACATCATCATAACTGACTCTCGGATGGCGTAATCGGTTGCCACACCTTTTTCTACTACACTGAGTGTTATGGGTTCAAACCCCACATGGGACACTTTGTGTGATCCACAAATTGTGTATTGTGTGATCCACAAATCCACATGTTTATATATAGGTAGATGGTCTAATAAACATTTTTAGCTAATTAAAAAACATATCATCAAAAGTTATAAAACAGAAGCTTTATGTATAAATTCTTTACGTCTTCTGCAATGCATTTGTCAATCGATTTATAGTTAGCTTAAAAGTCGTGGGCGCAGTATTGTACCTTGGGGGGATACCAATACTTTATCTCTTATTTTTTTTTATGAGTACTACAATATTACATATTGCATTGGGAAAATAATATTCTTTCAATTATACTTTATAATAGCGATAAAAAAGTATTATAAATATCAACAACTATAAAAGATCTCTACGTTCAATGCAATCAAAGGCTTTCGCTAAATCCAATTTTTTTATAGAACAGTTTTACTTATCGTTTAGCAGTGTACACATCGAAGAAGTAAAACGTGCTGTTGGTTCAACACGTGTGTTTGGCCATTGTTTCCACTATATTTGTAGTCATGTAACTGTTTACTATTGATAACAGACTGTTTTTACAAACAAAGCAATAGCAAGGTAGTTTCCGATGCCCAAAAATAAGACTTTTCTTTTAAATTTGTCAATATAATTGGGTAATTAAGGTGATTTTAATGATGTTTTTTTTTAAGGTTTAGTTCCGTTAAAGTAATAAAATTAACATGTTTTTTATTTGACTAGACATATTTTATGCTTCATTACGTCCTTCAGTTTTTGTACTAAAGCGATGCTGATTTGTCTTGTTTGTGTCGTATACGGTCTAGGTTAGGCTTGTCTTTCTTTTTATGCATGAGTCTGTCAAAATGACTCTACACTGCACGATCGAAAGCATAAGCAGAATCTACCTTCTGTCGCACACTCATCAACGAAATACGACATCGCTGTCATTTTACGTTGATCTTCTGTGCGAGGGTAGTATCGCCCCGACTGAGCCGTCCCAACCGTGCTGGAATCAACGTGACTCTACTACCTTGTTTAAAATTCTAATAACAGCGTTCGTGCTATCGTGCTGCATTGTTGCATTGGCAATGAGTATGGTGACCAACACTCTTGGATTCTGCTTATGCTCTCCATCAGACAGAGTGGAGTTATTTTGGCAGGGCTATACATATAATAAAACAATTTTACCTTTTTAATCGATTTGAAAAAAATATAAGATTAGTCGAGTAGGTGTATAAGGTGTGTTCCGTTCGGCAGAGCTGGCGGGCGTGTTCCAGAAGTACCTCCGCGAGTACGCGCAGGCCGTGCTGCAGGCGGGGCTGCCGCGGGGGGCAGGAGGCGTGGGGTCAGGCGCGGGGGGTGGGGGCGTGCCCGCGCTTGTCACCAACCTGCACACGCTGCTCCGGGACGACGGCGGCGGACATGACGCCAGGTAACGACCACCCACGCCTAACGCGTGTCTTGTCTAAACGCGCTCTCCGAGACACGGACCCATAAATCCCCAGTGAGAAAGCTATCTTTTTCGTTAATAAAATAACAAATATTTTCTTTCGAACTCCTCAGGCTTAATAAAAGTATCACGCTCTTGCTAAACCGCTCACCTGATTTAGACGAAATTTACAATGGAGATCTTTTGATTCTTGAGAAAGAACATGGACTGCTATTTACCGCGACTACCAACATGCCTGCGGGCGGAGCCACGTGCAAAAGTTAATAAATATATAACTGTACTATTTTCATTGTGTTACAGATACACGAGACAGGAAATATCAAAAATCACCAGCGTGATCACGACCTCGGAGTATTGCCTCGAGACTACCATCCACTTAGAACAGAAACTAAAGGAAAAAGTTTCCCCAGGGCTCGCGGACAAAATCGACATGACTCCAGAACAGGATCTGTTTCACAAAATCATCAGCAACTGCATTCAGATGCTGGTGCAGGATCTGGAGTTAGCGTGCGAACCGGCACTGCAAGCCATGACGAAGATATCCTGGCTAAACTTCGACAATGTCGGTGACCAAAGTTCATATGTTACGCAAATTATTATGCATCTGAAAAATGCTGTACCTAATTTGAGAGACAACCTCTCGTCTTCCAGGAAATATTTCACGCAGTTCTGTATAAGATTTGCCAATTCATTCATACCAAAGTTTATCCAAAATATTTACAAATGTAAACCTATATCCACTGTTGGGTCTGAGCAGTTACTACTCGATACGCATATGCTTAAAACTGCTTTGTTAGAGCTACCGTCTATAGGGTCGGAGGTTCGACGTCCTGCCCCAGCTACTTACACCAAAGTCGTGATAAAATTAATGACGAAAGCTGAAATGATTTTGAAATTGGTAATGGCTCCATTGGATGGGAATTTGGAAGGTTTCGTGGCACAGTTCGTACAGCTTCTACCGGAATGCACTTTGGCTGAGTTTCATAAAGTGTTGGATATGAAAGGTGCTAAGATGTCAAAGGCTCAGCAGAGTTCTACGGACGCGTTGTTTAGGGACACTTGTAAGAATGTACACAATGATGTTGGGAAGTAGTATTTGGATGATCGTCTAATTTTAATCAAGAAATATCAAGATCACGGAAGCGATCCTTCAGCGATCTTGATAGTATTTCGTGGACTATATCATCATTATTGAAGATTAGCATTTGTGCTCATGTGTGTTTTACTGACAAGGGTCCTTAATCACGGCCTCGAGCCACTGTCACGTCAGTGATAGGTAACCCGGAAATGCAAATGTACATTTATTTTGATATACAAATAATGAACTCATAGCGCATGTTTTTAAAGTGGTAATCAGCTCTAATGGCTTAGCTTTTTACCAAATGACTTACTACTCTCCTGAATGTTTGAACGATTTTTAACGGATTTTCACTGTTAAGTGATGTTACAAGAAACGACATGCCAGCGAATCTGTTTGCCATCTCAGCGAGTCTCTTATTTAAAAAGAGACATTTTGACAAAAATGTCTAAATAAAATTAAACTATACTTTGCTCCCATATAAATAATACAAATGACTTTGTACTTAATACATATAGGAAATATTTTGATATTTTGTTCTATTAATGTTCCTTCTTTAGCTTTACAATAAAACTAAGCAAGACCTTTGCTAACAAATAACATTTTTTTTCTTTAACTATGTATTGTATTTTTAATGCTTTTTCATGTTTCTAGTTTTAAATACTAAATTTATTATATGAAATATTATTTAATGTCTATCATTATGTGTCATTAAATAAATAATTTTATCCCTAAGGGTATGCCTGAATATAATTTTAGTTTTGTTCAATAATCTCAAACTGGTTTCCAAAGGTACTAATCCAATATTTTTGTTACCAATATTGTCCGTCCGAATTTTCTTTTGTTATATGTCATTAATGCAACGAAGATATAATTATTACATGCTGCAGCGTCAAACAAAAATTATAATAATACATAAATTGATGCTCACCGAACATAGAAAGCCATAAGGGCCTCTAAGGTGTTTTGATTCTGTGCTAGTGCAAAACTGAATTATGAAGACCGGCTTTAACTAAATACAATCTGAGGCACTATAAATTCTAGTTACTTTAAAATTATATACATTTGCTGTGGTTATATTATTGTATCTCATTCTCTCCTATTCATAAGACGTTAAGTGTGAGCAAGACGTTATGAAGTATAGGCTCAAAGTGTGATTGAATTTGTAACGTAATAAATATTCAGATATTGTATGATTGTATTGTGTTATTTATTTTAATTGATGTGATTTTGCCGACATTCCACTAATTTATAATATAATAGAATTTAAGTTTAAAATTAAATTAATTTTAATTGGTCTTGCTGTCTCAATTATTTTATCATTATCAACTTGCTTCATTTGAAAAAGCATCTCACTAGGCCACCATGGTGTGGGTCACGATGTTGCATTGTCTGCATTCGTGATGAGGATGGTGACCACTACTTGATTGGATTCTGCTTATGCCTTCCATCAATAAAGTGATTTTGGCAGACAGATACAATAAAATTTCTTAGACTGTACATTTGGCATTTTTCCGTGGGAGAGCCACTCTTTGGCATGAATGGGTGTTGGAAATGGCTTGATCGGAGTGATAGTGATAGCTTGTGCTGTGTTTCACTAAGTGAGTGAGGATACCGGAGGCCAATACCCCAACCCCTCCTCTCCATTCCCTAAAGGCCGGCAACGCACTTGTGACGCCTTTGATGTTGTGGGTGTCTATGGGCAGCGGTAATCGCTTACCATCAATCGATATGCCTGCTCGTGTTGTGGTTTGCGCAGATGCCACTGCTGCTCTCTGTTGAGTGTTGAGGATTCAAAACCCTATATGAGACAACACTTTGTGTGATCTACAAATCTCGTGTCTCGGTGTTCTTTGTGTTTGTTTCATGTATTCTTTGTAAAGTCCCTCGCGACACAATTCACACGCGACTTTATGGAGTAAGGGGCAAACGAGCAGACGTACCATCTGATGGCAAGTGATTACCGCTACCGCTGGTATAGGCCTCCGGTGTCCCGACTCACTCAGTGAAACAGCGCAAGCGCTATTTCACACCGGTTTTCTGTGAGGCCATGGTATTACTCTGGTCGAGCCGGCCCATTCATGCCGAAGCGTGGTTCTCCCACATCATAGTCAGCATAGTTTCAAACTGGCCGGCCCCTTTTTGCTGTAAAGTACGACGTGTAAAAAAATTTGTTAACTTTATGCACTTTGTACATCGGCGGACTTAATGCCCAAGGCATTCTGTATCAATAACCTTAGGGTTGTGTAGGGTTACAAAACTCTATTTATTTACTTCCAAAATAAAAATATTTATTATAAATAACATCCAAACTTCGAAAAAAATATTTATAGAACACTAGCTGGTGCCCGCGGATCCGCCCGCGTGTATTTCAATTATTCTGAATTATTCTGATGTATAAGCTATATTACTGTAAAGTTTCATCTAAAACCCGTTCAGTAGCTTTTTCGAGAAAGAGTACAAACACACACACACACAAACATCCTTACAAACTTTCGCATTTATAATATTAGTATGAACTTATGAAGTATGATGTGTAGGTACGAGTCGGTCCGTGGGAAAATTGATATTGAATTGGCTTGAATTAGAAACCGACCCCAAATAATCTTAGGATTAATAAAGGCAAGGGTGATAACAAATATTTGGTCCGACCCGGGAAGCAAACCCGAAATCCCAAGCATAGCAGTAGACAACTAGCAAGCTAATAGTTCAAACTAAACATTTAGGTTGCCTTTTATTAATGATACCTACCATTTTAATCTATACAAATAAATAAAATTGGAGTGTCTGCTTGTAATATTAAAATAACCGTTTTTTACTTAATGCATATGTATGTATACACGATACATATACCAAAAATATAGTTAAAAGTTTTTTGTCTGTCTGTCAGTCTGTCTGTCTGTCTGTTTGTTACGGGTAATCTCTGGAACGGCTGGACGGATTTTGACGGGACTTTCACTGGCAGGTAGCTGATGACCCGGGGAGTAACTTAGGCTACTTTTTTTTACTAATTTTGTCCCGCGGCGTTATTCGCGGTACAACAATAACCGCGGGTAACACCGCGGGGTTCAGCTAGTTCAAAATAAAATCGTAAGACGATTCCTGTACATGAGACTTAAAATATGTAGTAATGTACATTCTAATACTATATAGTAGGCTGCTCAATCAAAACTATACATTAGAGTATTTGTAATTAAATTCCAATCTCAAAAGACCACTATAAAAGTGAAAATAAAAATCTTAACAGCTTCCCGTTCAGATTAGGCTGATAACTCTGTTTACAAAGTCCTTTCCTGTTTTAAAAAAGTCAAATTGTGAAGTAAACAAACATGGTTGACATTGGCATGAAACGTCAAACTCAGTCGCTCACGAAGAGCCGCGCGGCGCGGTGTTGTCGGCAAATTGGACAATGGTGATTTTTCCCGTGCGAAAGTGCTTGCAGGCGATCAGGGTAGCTTTATTAGTGGTTTTAGTTGTGACTATTCTAGCTTTATTCGAGCAGTGGCGGGGTGGGCAGCGAAATGCAGGCGCTGCATTCTCGGATCCCTTAGAAGCCGCTTATGAAAGCGAGATTTTGGAAGATGAAGCTCGTATTATTCCGGGGCTAGGTGAGGGAGGTGTTGCGGCGCACCTTCTGGGTCATGAGAAGAAACTTGGTGAGGAATCTGAGAAGAAACTCGCTATAAATGTATACTTAAGCGACAGAATTCCGTACAACAGAACTTTGCGAGGTGAGTGTTAAATAAAAAATCTAAAAATTGGTATAATTTTAACTGAAAAGTACTCGTAAATAAGCTATAAACATTTTATATATGTGAGTAAATGATATGGCGACGTACAAACAATAAAAATAGTTCTTATAAGATCTAGTTGGCTTGCACACCGTACATGGTGAAAGTGCCGTGCTGTGTCCGGTGCGTACACCCGCCAGCTCAATTATTAGTAGAAGTAAAACGCTAGTAATGCTATTTCTACATCAGAACATAAACTTTATTGAATTATGTCAGAAAGGTTTATGTCGAATAAAAGCGATAATGCTACATATCGTATTTTCTTCATATTGTGTTTCAGTTACATTGAAAATCGTAATTTTAAACGAAGTCTACTAGATTTTATGTTACATGCAATGTTTCGTTTACATGATATTGAAAATGGTGTAGTTTTACTGATATAAGTCTTAAACAGAATTTTAAATACCTACCCCTAGATTTCTCCCTTCTTTTAAATTTTAAAGCCCTAAAATAAGAAACGAATGTCTATTGAACCTCCTGTAAGACATAAGCCCCCCTCCCGACCAATACCAATACCTCTAGGGAGGGCTCACACTTAATTCTCTGTTCTTTTCAGCTCTCACTTTGACTTAGGGTTGAAGTACGGTCTGCTACTTAAGTCTATGAAGACTGATGTTTATAAAATAAGAATTAAAAAAAGTTATAGAATTCTACTTGTGTACCATACTAACTTTGGTTGGAAGTAACTCTGTCTGTCTAATATGCTCTAACAGTTAAACCACTTCATGAATTTCAAATGAATTCAGAATTTTGTTACTTTTGTTCTTGAGAAAGGACATAGGCTACTTTTATCGCAAAAATCGAAATACATGCGCTCTAAGCCGGGGCAATAGCCAGTTTTAAATAATTTTCAAACTTACTCCGACAAAATTCATTGAGATGCGGCATTAAATCAATACAAGTGTTCCTTTAAGTTCATTTATTATTTAACTTACATAAATTGAACTATAACTTTCCGATTAGATTATAATTATGTCATCCTCATTCATTGAAGGTCACCAACAACATTAAACATCCAGAAATGTCTGAAAATACTGTTGCATCTTATTTGAAAAAATATACTTCTCCTGACACTATTCCCACTATCCACCTACTTTCAACAGCAAAAAAGATCTTAAATAGAAATATTTATCTCATAATGAATATGTATAAAGCAAAAGAGGTATGTCAGAGCCATAATAAATCAGTTGTCTCTACCTACCGTCCCACCCCTCTAGAAAATAGGGGTGGCATTATGTTATGTAGGTAATTAAATAAATGACATTGGGTGTTAGTTGACCCAATTCTTTGTGTATGTGAGTGAATGCAACTGCTGTGGATGAGGTCTCAGGTTCTATTCCCGGGTTGATCCAAATGTTTGTATGATCTGCAAGTTTTTTCGGATTTTGGGTGTTTCCTATGTACATTATATTATATTGTTATAAGTATTTACAAAAAAAGTATATAGTATATGTATTTAAATAAGTTTTTTAGTATCTATAACACAAACTCTGCTTAACATGGGAGTAGATGGCATTGTGTAAAAAAAATTGTGCAATTTTAAGCTCAGATAGACAGACATAATGATAATTAAAATCAGATTTTTCAAGTTGACATTAAACTGATTAAGTTTTTGTTACAGCTACCCGTAGAAAACCCTATCAAAATCGGTCCAGTTGTTCCAGAGATTAGTTGTAACAGACAGACAGACAAAGATTTAAAAAAATGTTATTTTGGTACATGTATCGTATAAATGCATACATATAGTATGAATTTATTAAAAAGTGGTTATTTTTACAAACAGACACTCCAATAAAATTTTTTGTATTTAGATTAGAGACACAATTAAAATTTCTAATAATTGGTTCACTGATGGTATATGTGGGGATTGAACCTAAACACTCTGACTAACTTTTCAACTTTCGCGTTCCATGATATATTAACAATTATTTTTACGGGAATTAACGCGATCACTTATTAAAAGGTACATACCTCTGATTTGCCTGATGTTTCGACTAGATTGCACTGGTTGTGATCAAAATAATTGTTAATATAAACGCTCTGAGCCGATGAAAGTGTCGAGGTGATCGTCTAAACCACTACGCCAAACTTGCAGTCAAACAGATTCGTCAAACTCTCAAAGTTTCATCATTGGCAAATGCTAGTCATTGAATACGCTTAACTGGATACTCAATGGAAGTCGTAAGTACCGCAATCCTCGCATCGCAGCTAATGGTGTTTTCTCCTGCGTCGCGGCGTAGGTAACGATTGTGGTGCGGTACTGCTGGTGATATCAATATCACATTCATCAACAATCCATAACGTCCCACTGCTGGGCTCGGGTTTCCTCTAGGGGAGGGTTCAGGCCATACGTCCCCACGCTGGCCGAGTGCGGGTTGGGGGCTGGCAACACAACGTTGTGGCTACGTAATCTACTAAGCTTTACAACTGTTATCCTACGATAACAACCGGAACCGACTGCTTAATGTGACCTCCGAATCACGGAGGTATCAGTACCTGGGCTATGAGCGCCTCTCAACATCACATTACTTCACATTGCAGGCCCAATGATGCAGAAGCATGACTAGCCCGAACGATCTCCCCTTATGCTTTCTATCAGGCAGAGTAGAGTCATTATGGCAGGCCCAAATATAAAAAAAAAAATAACGGCTTTCAACAGTGCACTTTTGGCGATGGAACTCTTCTTAGAAAAAAGGTTTTGGTCTAACATACCACGCTCGCAACATGGGTTGGTTGTTTCAAGTTTAATTCCCTTTTTAACCGACTTCAAAAAAAGGAGGAGGTTTCTCAATTCGACAGTATATATTTTTTTGTTTTTTTTTTTTTATGTGTGTTCGCGGATAACTTCGTCGTTTATGAACCGATTTTGATGATTGTTTTTTTAATGATAAGGACATTAATATCTGATGATGGCATCCAAAAGAAATCGAGTCGAACCTTGAAGTCGGTTTTATTTCTGTTAAAATTATACTTGTTATTACTGTTAACTCACGAGAAGAATAGAGGTGGTGGCTGTATTATTACTCCATCACCTTATATTATTTATTATATCTTATATTATTTATTATTATATCCACCAGGATATATCGATGCTAGTCGATCGATATTATCGATGTTTGAACTGTATCGATGTAACACTCCAGCACGACTATAAAACACGAGGTACTCAGAATGACATGCGTAAGGATCAAACATTGCTTTGTTTGCTCTTGAAACCATTATTTATTGATTCATTGACAACGCCAGTTCTTAGAATATCTCCCATGAGAAATGGATGTAAGTCAGGTTCTCAATCGCACTTACATCTCTTTGATACATTTAAGGAAATGAACAGATTTGCCATTTTTTTTAAAGACAACTCTCGCGTTAGGAATATACATCCTGTGTCGTAGGGGACTTTACAAACATATATGTAACGGACACTAACCCAAGACAGAACACCCAGACTTAGAATAACAATTTGTGGATCACCCAAAGTGTTTTCGCATGTGGGATTTGAACCCACAACACTCCTAGGTTCTTTGTCCCCTTGTGGACACTCCGTCAGGATCGATCCGACAGAACAGTGCTGTCGATCTGTAATTGGTGGCGGATTGTGGTTCCCGTGGTGTCATAACACCATCGCAATTTAGCTTCCCAAAAGAGAGCTCTCAAATGAACCTGTCAGGTCCACGGTCCTGTCTTTTCACCATTGCTGGACTTGACTTTACCTTCGGAGAGGCTCTACTATGAAAGGCTGGCTATACGGGTCGGTATAAGGTTTGTTTCAAGTTTCTTCTTTATTGCAATGCTGTTGTCCTGCGTAGTTGGCTCTCTTCGTCTTCTTAAACCACAGAACAAATAGAAATGCCTTCGACATAATTTCGTAAGTTATCTTTTGTCGCCGGGACGCGCACATAAATGATTAATAATATTATACACACATAACTAAGTCTATTCTGATTCGTCCAAGGGATTCATTGAATATAATAGTAAACTACAAACTCTTAGCATTAGGTAGAGTTTTACTTACATTTTGTGTTTAGAGGTGGATCTTCGTCTTTAAGACCCACCCACCGTATAGATGTGGTCCTGTCGATTATAATAATTAAAACTAAATTTCTATAAGAATTAGTTCTATATTATTTTTTATATAAAAGTCACTGTCTTAGAAATGGATTTAGTAAAATTGTACTAGTTTCTTGTTAATTTAAAAATATGACTATTGTTCAATATCAAAACATAAGTACATTTTGTACATCTAATTTAGGAGTTTGACGTTTCATACTTATTAACAAGACGCAACTATCTATAGACGTAACACACATAATCTCAATAATCAGGCGATACGGCTGCTCGTTTGGCCCGCATGTTCCACAAAAACAAAAACTGTGGAACACTGTAATTAACAGTAATTATGAGATTATTTTTATTTCATCACAAGATAAATAAATAATAAATAAATAAATAAATAAATATTTCGGACATCTAAACACACAACGCCATCTAGTCCCAAGATAAGCAGAGCTTGTGTTATGGGGTACTAGACAACTGATACAAATACATACATACTTCTTTTTTTGCAAATACATACATATGTACACTCTTTAAGTCTAAATTTAAATATAATGTAACAGACTGATATTTTTTTATACGTCTCAAATTCTTTATTTTGTAAGGTCATATGCTAGCTCCTCTATGGTTTTTTTAGATGGACTATAACGTCGGACGGCCCGGAAATGTTAATCTTCAAAATATGTTTTAACTTTTAAAATAAATAGACTTCATCAAAACGATTTCCAAAAAAGTTTAAAATAAAATTATTTGGCACTCGGTTAAAATCATAATATAAAACAAATCAACTCTTTCAACTTAAGCACAAACCAAATTCATCGAAATCTACAATTTTGCGGTATCGAATGTATTATAAATATTTGGGCACACCCCTATGCCTTATACAAAATCTGTTCGGGCGAAATAAATCGAAACATTCACGTAGGAAATGCAGTTAATTGCGTACTCTTGTGGAAACAATGTAGTTAGTAGTCAAATTTAAAACGCAATGTATGATTGTTTTATTGTTTTTCCCGTTGAAAGTAAAACGCGAATGCGGCCGTTCAGTTAATGCAGGCAGACAAAATTTATATTTGTACTTATTCCGCGGCGCGCCTGCCCCGCCTACATTGCATTTCTACCTATATTCTCTGTTCTGTGTCTTAAACCGTCACCACACGCAAGAAGAATTCTTATTTATGGGTAGGTATAAATTTAGCCGAGATTAATGTATGTATGATTGATTAAATGGTGATTAGCTTACCTTGAAACTGATAACATTTCGATGCATCAAGTACCTACTATGCAACGTAAATCAGGCACTGTGACCTGTGTTATGTTGTAGAACTGTTGCGAGTGGGGATAAATACAGTGATTTGCGTTCTAAATAAACAGTTTATTTAATTAGTCTTGTTCTGAGTCTGAGTGGTTTCTGTATCCGTTTCATGTTTGTTTCAAGTCCCCCGCGACTCATGATTTATTTCTAGTCTAGGGAGTTGTCTTTCAAACGAAAATCGTAATAAATACAATAATTCATAAGTGACTATAATTTATCTTTGTTACTCGATTATAATTTTTGCTATGTGTTATACTTTGGACACTTTGGTACGTTAAAGAGGCACGCTTCAACACAGATGTGTCGTCTCTTCCGGAGAGAAACTACGACCTTAGGATACCAGTGTTATGGGACACTTTCGTTGTTCTCTCCACTGAGTGTTTTTATTAGATCCCAAACTCTCTATCCTTAATCCTTGATTTGATTCTTATCTTCAAGTGCGCTGCGTCTTTAACAAGTCTCCTTATTATTTGGAGGTGGATGGGGAGAAGACTTATTTTTAGTTAAAATACCAAAGTGACTGAAGTGGAACGTAGAAGAACCAAACAGTAACAAGAACTTTTTTATTTTTGGATCATCAGGCAACAACTGGGACTTTCTGAGGGTTATCTTGTGCTGTGGGGACTGTAGTACAGTTTAATAAAATAAAATGAGTTATTTCACATAAATAGAGTACACTTACAGATGTTTTTACAATGTTAACTTGAGGAAACACTGCTACTGAGAAAAACTTATAAATGAGAACTATTTCTAGTCGATCTAATCACACTTCACACTAATACATAAAGGCGAAAGTTTGTGAGTGTGTATGTTTGGTACTTCTTCACGCAAAAACTATTAAATGGATTTGGATGAAACTTTACAGTAATATAGCTTAAAGATCAGAATAACACATAGGTTACTATTTACGCGATAATCGACATACACGCGAGCGGAGCCGCGGGCAACAGCTAGTACAGGTATATAATCAATGCATAGGCGTTTATAGGGCGTGACAAATCAACGAACTTTCACATTTATAATATTAGTAGATTTCGCTGGCGTGTTTCGATTCCGGTTCAAAATGCCTATGTATAATCAACGACATAATTTATGTCCGTGCCTATTTGCATCGAAATCAGTTGGGCGGCTTGATCTGATGGTCTGATGTATCAAAACAGAACCTAGAAACACAGTTTTAAAATCGGAGGGATCTAGAAGCAGCTTTTATTAAGACCTTCACACACACACAGACGTAGTACCTTCACTGTTTGCCAGTTGGTCGGTGGAGGGACACACCCGTCCTGTTTATCCCAGGTCAAAAGGTGACAAAAGACGCTGAAATGTAATTGTCATCCGGTTAGCCAATTAGGTCTATGTTGGGATCTTCTATCTCTATTCCTCCTCTTGTGACGAATGGATTATAAATCTCATACAGTCACTCATAGTAGCGACGTGAGCTTAGTGACGTTGACATTGAAACGAATGTGAAAATCTAGGGTTCCGTGCCCAAAGTGTAAATACGGGTCCCTGTAACTAAGACTACACTGTCCGTCTGCCTGTCTGTCACCATTTTGTATCTCATGAACTCTGATAGCTAGATAGGTAATTGAAATTTTCACAGATGATGTATTTCGGTTGCCTCTATAACTACAAATACTAGAAACAGGATAAAATATAGGTATATGTAAGAGGGGTTACCATGCAACAAACGTGATTTTTTTGCTCGATATTAATAAGGGCAACAGGTAAACGCTTGCAATGTATGGATAATGGTACGGAAGCCTTTCTCCACGAGTCATATTCTTCTTTTACGTATCAAATGTAAATCTAACGACTTTAACATCCTAAATAAGTTCTCGTTTTTCCCAGATTTTCGCAACCCAGCGTGTTCTCGCCTGTTGTACGATGCTGAGCTGCCATCAGCGTCAGTCATACTGATCTTCCACAACGAGCCGTACTCCGTGGTGATCAGGACCATATGGAGCGTGGTGAACAGCGCAAGACGCTCCAATGAGTGGTTCAAACACGCCAACTTTGTGGACAAGCAGACTGGCAAGGTTACTAAGATAGGTAAGTTTGAGAGATATAGAGAACTGAAAAAAGAGTGTTTTTACACAAGAGACTGCCAGCCAGCTTGAAAGCTTTCCGTCATTTTGAGGACGTATTTTGGCGAAATGCATTTAAAGTGTTTTAAGGGGGGCAATTACATTTTGTAATAATTAAAAGTAATTTTTACTCTTTGAATCGATATTCCATATGTTCGTGGATTTTGTTGATCAAGTAAAAGGTTCAGAACTGGTCAATAAGTCTTTAACTATTTATACTGACTAATAGCAATTTAGTAATCACTGCTGAACTTTCTTGTCTTTACAGTCGGAAATATCTTATTGCAAACTGGGTAAAAATAAAAATGTAGAGAATAAATGACTTGACTGCACGGTTGGACCTTGGATGATTTAAGCGGTCGCTTCGCCGCTTTCTATTGCGCCAAGTGTTATGGGTTCAAAATCCACACGGGATAACACTTTGTGTGATCCATTTTTTATTCTCCTTCTCCTTAAAATACACCAGAACCTTTTAAATACCTCAGACCCATCCGCATATAACATTGTAGGAGACAATAAGTACCAAATATTTTCTAAATCTGATTCTGTTTTAATCGCTCTCTTCTGTCAGGTTACCCCGGCCAGGATCTCAATTCTCCCTTCGTGTACCTGAAGGAGATCATCCTGGTGGACGACAACTCGACGTTACCAGAACTGAAGGGGAAACTGAGCCATTACATCAGAACGCGGCTGCCGCCGGATCTCATACGGATACTCCGTCTGCCGGACCGGTGAGTCAACAGACCGATGTTTTTTAGACATTAGGACTCTCTGACGAAATGAATTAGCTTAAAGCTCAGTACCAACGGACGGAGTGGCGGCGAAGAGACTAATTCAATTACAATTGAAATTCAACCAAAAGTGCTTTAGAATACAACTTTATTTGAGGCAACGTAATAAAACATTAGGTCTTCACCGTCACTCGTAAGTGTGCTTTACAACGCAGCCAAGCTAAGTTTGCAGCACGCGAACGAAGTTGAACAAACAAACAAACTTCTTGCTGTTTTCTGTCGCAAACTGTACTAGTGGCCTAGTGGTTTCAGCGGTCCCCATGCCTCTTGCTACTGCGCTAAGTGTCGTGGATTCAAATCCCACGCGGTACAAATTGTTGTCCGATTCTTTTATGTTTGTAAAGTCCCCCGCGGCACAGGGTGTTTATTCCTAATGCGGGAGTTGTCTATTATAAAAAAAAAAACCGTACTGATGCGACGGGCGATCACGGGAAGGTGAGCGGGGGATGGTAGGTGCAAACTTAGTTTAGCTTCGTAGTACTTAATTCCATTTAACGTTCCTTATTATGGCTATGTAAGGCAGTCCCTTACTTTTAGAATTTTTGTTCTGTTATTATGTTGATTTTAATTCATAGCAGTAGAAGATGAGCGGAGAATTTGGTCAAGAGATTGTGGTGGTGGATAGGACGTGTACCAATGATATTAACAAATGTCTTGATTTTGTGCACTTGTCTAGAAGCGTTTTTAAATTACTACTATTTTTGTATTTATTCTAAAGAATACTGATAATGTATACAATGTACATATTTAAGACCTTAATGCTGTGTTTTGATTAAGTAACGTAACATTGTTTATTTCGCAGGTAAATTTTTATTATTTCAGGAATTTTACATTTCCATTATTTTCTCATTTTTCAGTGATGTACTTACTATTTTGTTTTTGTTTTTATTTCTTAAGAATACTGCACCTTAAATGAACAGTTGTGAGATGTATATTTTACACTTTAAATATATATTTCATTATTTTTTTATAAAGAGATCTGATGGTTAATAGCAATATTCTGATGAAATTATTATTATCCTCATTACTTAGTGACTAAAAGAGCATATGTCTCAGAAAGTGTCACCCAAAATTCTACTCTTCTAACTTACTTAATCAATGTTTAAAATATATAATTTTGACGGCAGATTTAACTGCAAACATTCTAAACTGTTCTTTCTACTTTCTGCTAACACTACAACAAATATGTTACTCATAAAACTTCTAAACTAAAACTAACGTTTAGCTAACTAATATTTTTGTAACTTTTAAGTATTTTTATGTATAATAATTTGTTGAGATTTATTCAATCACATAATCTGTGGAGCAAATTGTCTTCTTGTGACTTTTGAGTTTATAGTAACTTAGGAGGATTCATTAGGTAAGAGGAAATGAAGAGAAGGAGAAAGGAGGTTGAAGGCAATTTTTTCACAATAGTAACTGATAGGCAGGAGAGTAAGTTTAATCCTAAGGTCACTTCACTTCGGTACTCTAGAAGCCATACACGTCCTTGTGAACTGAATTCTTTCATCATCAGCTTATCGCAATCTATGGCTGGATATAGTCCTTTCGTCACTTGGTTCAATCCTCGGCTTCTCGCATTTAGCGCCTGCCAGTTATTGAACATACTATATAACAAAGGATTAAAAATAATTATTCGACACAGGAAAGGTTTGACGCAAGCCCGGATGGCCGGCGCGAAGGTAGCCATCGGGTCCGTCCTAGTATTTCTGGACTCCCACTGCGAATGTGTCCAGGACTGGCTTCGGCCACTCCTGCAAAGAATCAAGGACAAAAGAGCCACTGTTCCCACTCCACTCATTGATGTCATAGAACAGGATAACTTGATGTACCAGCCTGGAAACCCCGTCACGTTTGAGGTTGGGTAGAAGTTGTCATTAGGGATCAACAGTAATATAAATATCAAACGTATCATAGATTTTGTTAGTTTATATTAGTATGGGATAGTCTTAAAAGTTGTACCGACTAATGTGTTAGAATGTCTAACTTATTAGATGACTTTTTAGTACAGTGGACTAATTAGCTGAAGTATTAAATCAAAGCATGCTTTTTTCATGATTAAATAAAAGAAGAGAGATAATAAAGAACATTTTGTAATTTAATGAACGTAATAACTTCAAATTAAATTTTAGCAAACCTATGTTATCTGTAACAAGCGCTAGGAAGATTCACATTTGTAAACCAACTCACAGAGACAGGGTTGTATGGCAAAAAGCTAAAATGTTTAAATGATAAGTGCTATAAAGTCAAAAATTTTATGAGAGCGTCCAGTATACATTTTAACCTGTAATGGTACAAAAGACCGTATAATAATATTTATATTTATACAAAACAACGAATTTAATCAGACAATTTAAAACATTCGAAATTTGATCACCAGGTGATCTCTACTTCTGACGTATTAATCGGGTTTGAAAACTCTAATTAAATAGTCGATGTACTTAGACTCTAACGCAATAGTCGGTGATTATTTACTTTTCCTGTTGAAATAAATAACATTTTTCTTAAAATCTTATTACAATGGAGAATTAGAGTCAATGCTTATGGAGTCTAATCTCATATTCAAAGAACTTTGTTTTATATTAGGAGTAGTAATAGTGCTGCTTAGTTAGTTGTATTATTATTACACATTCCATTTTTCAACTTTAATGCTGGTATACACAAACTAGAGTAAATATATAAATGCTTTATTCATTCATCTATGTGTTATTAGTAACTATATCGTTTGTGTAAAAAAATAACTAAGACAAAAGTTGAGTAGACACTAGATAGTATTTGCCGTCTTGCGAGCGCCGTCGCGATATAAAGTAGCTGCATGACCACACATGTACATAAAAAACAAAAAAAAATACTTTGGGAGTATAAATATAAAGTAATGAAAAAAATAGCCTAATACAGGTATTAGGCTATTTTTTTACCCTCTGGATACAGGGTATCCAGAGGGTGACATAAGACAGTTCTATATTAATCCAAGTGTAAAAAAAAATATCAAAAGTAATGTCATGTTATTTTTCATTTTATTTTTGCAGTTACGTTTCCATTTACAGACAATAAAAAAGACGGAAGATTTGAGATAAATTTAAAGTTTTCCTTTTAAACACTCATATGCATTCGATTACGTCACCGACTACCGACTAACTGAAAGTTCTCCACAGAGTTAAATTATAATTTAAAATTTGTATCTGTAATCACGAGATAATTACTGTTTTTAGTCCAATCTGGTTCGAAAGCTTACAACCTTAACGCGAATGGACTATAGTTCTTTTTAATTATGATATGAATCAATTTAGTTGAAACTTCTGACTTATAATTAATTTTATTGACTAAATATATTATATAATTGACAACATCCCTCTTTCAGGAGTATTTAGAGCAGCCACACAGGTCTGTATAAATGTTTGCTAGTATTCACCGTTTGTTTATGGTGCGATAGCTTTATTTTGGCACATATGGGCCCGGTCGACTATAGGATAACCACGATCTCACAGAAAACCAGCTTTAAGCAATTTGTTTGTAGCTTCTCATAAGTAAATAGGGCTATTGGAGACTAAACCTTTCCCCATAATAAGGGATGGGGAAACCTCTCAAGGGCGGCAATACACTTGTCTTTTGAGTAGCGATAAGTAGCGGTTGTTACTACCAGGTGTTTAACAACTCGTTTGTCTTCTGTATCACAAAAAATGTTTTCCAAGCAATTTTCCAAATGTCCAAACCTCCCAACTCCTCCAGTAAGAGTTTCTTCATCAATCTTCAGGATAGGCCTGATCCGTGCCAAATTGAAAGGAGCTAAAAATGCCAAGTCGGACGTCCTGATATTCCTGGACTGCCATTGCGAGGTGAACCGAGACTGGCTGCGCCCTCTTCTCCAGAGAATTAAGGAGAAAAACTCCTCCGTGTTGACGCCAGTGATTGACATCATATTGTTGAAGACATTTGACTACATGCCGTCAATGCAAGTGGTAGGACACTTTTAGACCCTGTGTCTTGCAGTTCAAAACTCAATTTGGAATTTACGATGTCGTAGTTTAGCATTTTGTGAATTTAACCTTTATTGTACAAGAGATAAGATAGTTTTTTTAAGGTTCCGTGTTGTGTTTAACTGCACTATGGAATGTGCTGTGTAAAAATCGTTTTGTGTTCTTTCAGAGGCGGCCGTTGTGTATCTATTCGAAATGAAATTAATTCGTTGCTGTGATTAAATCTTCTGTGATGTTGTTAATTGTGTCTAAAATTTGTCTAAATCGTTACTTATCCCATAACTTTTAGCACAGTTAAGGATAAGGAATAACTCTTCTGGTTTAAAACTTATTAGAAGCAGATGTCAGTGAAATATAAATAAATTTTAACAGTTATCTTTAAATATATGGCCATTCTTAATACCAAATTGAAGCAACCGACCTGGCTGCATCATTAGTTCACCTTACACAAATACAGGAAGGAAAATACAGGAAGCCACGTGGCTATAATATTGGAGTTGCTATTATTTCTCTAGGATCTCGTATATCTGAACACGGTTAATGATTACAATGGGATCCTGGAAACTATAACATTTTTTTTTAAATATTGTATAGTGTACAAACACACACAGATGCTTATTATCGTTTATATTGACATATTTTTAGTTATTTAGATATACGATTGATTGATTGATTCCACGGCATATATTTAATATTGTTAAAGTGCTGTCGTGTTTCGTTGATAAGTGCATGACCGGAGGCCATATTATGCAGAACCATCTCAATAGGCCGCCATAGTATGGGTCACCATGCTGCATAGTTGCATTGTCTGCAATCGCCGTATGGTGACCACCACTCTTGGATTCTGCTTATGCTTTCCATCAGGCAGAGGAGAGTCATTTTGGCAGGGCCAAACATAAAAAAAAAAAAAAAAACTACTCTTGGATTCCGCTCAAGCTTTCTATTAGGCAAAGTAGAGACATATTATGTAAAAATCGTAATTTCTAAAATTTCAAATATAAATTTAATTCTCCAATAGTTTTTACATTTATTCCCACCAAAACATACCAGAGACACAGATAAGTGGAGTAAACATTTACCTCGTATGCCGTGACAGTGTCGGACTGACGAGAGCGCGGCTCGCGGGTGCACGTTACGCCAGCGGTGACGTCATCGTCTTCCTGGACTCCCACTGCGAGGTCCAACCGGACTGGCTCCGGCCTCTGCTCTCCGCTGTCAAGGAGCGTCCTCACGCCGTCGTAGTACCCATCATTGACGTCATCGAGACCAAAACTTTCTACTACAGCGTTGCGGATCCCAGAACCTTCCAGGTTGGCTGTGTGTAGCTGTTGGTTTTGCTTTGTGTCATTTCACTTGCCAATTATCTCTCTGTTTTATTGGTTATTTTCTGCTTTGCACTTTCCCGCGATCAATGGACAAAATACATTGCCTATTTTTTTAAAATTTTAATCTTGGATCAAAAATAAATTTTCTTGACTTACTTATTGTAACATTAAACCCCAACTTTGTTTGTTCTCAGTAAAAATGGGTTTTGAATGATTTAATGTCGACTTCTTCGTTTTCTGGAAATAGAACGCTTTTAGACGGGATTTAAAGAGCAAGTTTGAGCATTAAACATAAAAGGCTGAAGAAGCTAGAGGAAGGGATATCTCAAGTGTCAGATAAGAAACAGACACAGACAGCAAGTGTTCGAAAGTGGGTTAGATACAGTAGCACATTTGTATAGGTTATAAAGGCACCCATTTACGATTTCTTATAGAAATACGGCTTTAGGGTGTCTGAAAATAATGTTGTAGACTTTTAACTTAACTTTTAACGTAAATGATATACTCTAAATATGTTTCATTACACAACGAGCTTTGATTGATGTTCATTTTGCAATGTAACTTTAAAACGAATAAAAACTGTCTGGCAATAAGAAAATTGCGTAGTTCTTGCTGCAGCAGCAATAATGTCTTTCCTTTACTATAAGTTCCAGAAATCTGTAAACGGCAGCATACATTTTCAAGGTAGTAGAGCCACGCTGATTTCAGCACGAACGGGCCGGCTCGACCGGGGCGGTACTACCCTCGCACAGAAAATCAACGTAAAATGACAGCGATCACGCTGTCGTGTTTCGTTGGTGAGTGCGAGACCGGAGGCCCAATGATGCGAAAGCATCACTAGCCCGCCATGGTGTGGGTCACGATGCTGCATTGTTGCATTGTCGGCGTTCGCAGTATGGTGACCATCACTCTTGGATTCTGCTTATGCTTTCCATCAGGCAGAGTAGAGTCATTATGGCAGGGTCAAACATAAAAAAAAAAAAAAAATGCTTTTACAAAGCTGCGCTATTAATGTTTGCAAAACAGCTTTATAATCATTTGCGCTTCATGATACCATCAGAGTGATGATTGGTTTACTTTGGTAAAAAGCCAAGCTGAAAGGATTTAGTTCGTCACTTGTACAAAAATGTTTGCACTTGATGATGGTCCAGTATTTTAGGCCAACATTAGCTACATTGTTTCTGCGAACAGCAGCACGCTATTCTCTCGATATACTCTTCTCTCCTATGCTTCTGTAATGACGCTCGTCTTTTGGGTTTTTGATTATCTTTTGTCAGAGTTTTCAAACTAAATTCAAAGGTATCTACTGTCTTTTCTGGGGTGTGCATTGCGCAATGTATTCTTGGAAATCCTGAGGTTGTCCGAAAGGATTCTTTTTTTTTAAATAAGTTTCCTGAAATGAGGTCCACACTCATTCTAAGGTAATCTTTATGCTGGCATTGTTTTAAATCTTTTATCGAACACAGCAGAACGGCAGCATAACTTGACCGAATCTAACTTTATCTGATTAAAATGTGTGAATTTTGAAGCACTTTCTTTTCTCAAGTCTCACGATATGGTTTCAAATGAAATGAAAAGCACTCTTTATTATTTCTTCTGTAATTTATAAAATTGTTTACTGCGCACTATTTCTGTATGTTTTCTAGTTAATATTTTGGAGTTTTGTTTGTTTCTTTGCGTCGATGATTTGTCGCACGAATGTTTTTCGATTAGAATGTTACATTACTGACATGTTTCGACAAAAAGGGATGTCCGTGGATGTTCTAGAATGTTGTTTGTTTGTAAATAAAGCTATTAATTGATGATATTTTTAAAACTTCGTGCAAATTATGTGATATCAAGATGTTTACATAGGTGTATCGAACTTAATATACTGACATTTATAACCTGAAGGGTGGCAAATTAAAATACTTTATTTATTGATACGCTGATAATACGATGATATTGATTACGCCATACCTACGACCTACGTAGGTATGGCGTAATCAGAATTTTGCCAACTATAATTTTATTCCCACTTCTAGGACTAGGCATCTCGGGAGATCCCCGGGACTAGAATAGCCTATTGCCATCAACCGTGTACGGGGTTTAGCAATGAGATGGGAAACTAAGAAAGATAGAAAACTGATATCAATATATCTATATCTTTACATCTATACAAATAGGATTGTATGTTTGTAACATTGAAATAACCGCTTTTTACTAAATGCATATGTATGTATACACGATGTATATACCAAAATTGAATTTTTTTAACAAACAGAGACGGACAGACCATGTCTGTCTGTTTGTTCCGGATAATCTCTACAACAGCTAGACCAATTTAGATGGGACTTTGACTGATAGGTAGCTGATAACATAAGGAGTAAATTATATATATATAATTTAGACTAGCTAGCTAGTTGCTAGTTGTAAATAATCCTCTTAATTAAGCGAAATTAAGTCCAGGATTTTACCATAATCTCATTTATTTTATGGCCTTAACATATTTTTTATTTGCAAGGATCTAAAATTTTTCTTAAAAATCGATAAAAACGTCCGTGATGTATGATGGCTTACTTAAAACGCAAATGCATATTATACGATATAACAAATAAACGAAAGTTTTTTACAATAAACGGGTGTAAAACGGAACACAGAAGGGGGTTAATAAGATATATATTATATTAATTCTAATTTTGAATTCGAAAACTCTCTAAATTGAACTAAAAATAAGTGTTATCCTATGAAACGACGTTCTCACTGATGATAGACTAAACTTAGATATACCCACGGAGCAAATACAAAGAGGAGATGCCCTAATGAGATTTTTGTATGAAGCAATGCGTGACAATTTGCGGGGGTGAGGGGGTGTTAGTTTACACTTTTCCATCTACCACACAATAGCAAAACTACTTGCATCGTTGTACGAGTATATTGCTATGTAGTTTAGCTAGCTGACACTAGTGTGGACGTACTCAGAATTTCAAGGAGTAGTTTTTTCAAGGTCGATTTTGTAAGCATCTTGAACAAAAAACATCATTCGTAAATAATTTTGCAAAAGTGAACTTTTTTTTCTAATAAATAACCCTAAATAAAACATTGTTCAATATGTTTGGTTTACACGTGGATTATGTAGAACAAAAATTAATATATGTTGTGCAAATCTTTTTATTTAAAAAATAAATAAATTTATATTTTATTTCACTTCGGAATTGGAATGCTTAAATAACGCCAATCTTAGAAAATCAACTAATCTAAATCTGAATTGAATGGTCATACCAATGTTGCCTCTAATATCCACATCTAATCACTTTAAATCTTGCCTAATTTGGGTTTAGATAATAAGTTCCTTTTTCGATTTTTTATGATTTTTCCTTAAAATGAATCACTATCATAACAACGGGAAGAACAAATATTGGTGTATTTTGTAGGAGTCCAGTTTTGCCTATTATTTTTATGATCCATTGCTCTTCAATACTATCTTTAGATGAAAATTTAGAACATTACCTGTGTACTGGTACATTGTATTATTTTAATGAATTAAAGAAAAAAAACCGTCAAATCATCAGCATAAGTAAAATTTCTTTTTTTTTTCAATATTTAAAGTAACAACTTTCAATGCAAGATTAATATAGTCGTAACTTGATAAAATATTTGGATTCTAAATACGATCCTGTCTTTTTATTTTAGAATAGATGCGATAGATGTCAGTCTGTTCACAATATAATTAAGAAAAATACAAAAAAAATACCATGATGAATAAAAATTCATTGTATTTGTATTTTTATTTCCAGTAAAACAAAGTTTTGCCATCTAGTGGCGAGTAAATATAATAACATTTCAATAAAACACTAAGAGATTTTTCTAGAACTTTTTAAAAAAATAGCTAAAAAAATTACTTATAAAAGAAATATGATGCCACTTATGGTACCAGAACGTCTATCCGAGATATTTGTACAAGATATAACACAGCACTTCATATTTTTACTTGATTGTACCGAGAATATTCAAGTATTACGATTTTTCGATGCAGTTCTAGAACATTGACGTTAATAGTATAATTTGCAAGTTGCGTCAACTGCGATGACGTCGGGGTCAGTATTTTGTCACGGGGGTGATGCGCTTATGCCATCTCCTCTTTGTATTTGCTTCGTGGATATACCACCCTAATAATAAATAGGAAATCATTTTAGTAAAATAAGATAAGAGAAATTATATTTTAGTGACGCAACAACTAAATTAGCACTTTTTTATAGACGCATCTCTAAACACTCTAGTGTAAAGTAATATTTGATTAATATATACGCCATTAATATATTAAAATACCAATAATCTTAACGGCAATTAATGTATAACAATATTTCAAGTATATGAAATAAATCTTAATTCTGTCTTAAGTTTAAAACTTTAAAAAAAAAAGATATAGAAATGAAATAAGGAAAAATCATATCAATCTAAAATCGGTTGTGAAACAATAAAAATACTCAATATTGCATAGTGGTATGTAATATTACACAAACATTTTCACTACATCTAAATCTGTACTGTTTTTCCATATCTTTTGTGTAGGTAATACATTTTGTATTTTTGTGTGTAATTGAATATATTCATCACGCTGGTTTACTTCTCTCATATTTCTCTGTGCCAATTTAATAACTTAGAACATAGTTTATTTAGTAAAACTATACTATTGGGTGTTGTGTTCAACATAACCTCGGGTGTATTATATTCGTTTGGTTTGAATCTAAGTGTATAATTGGATGTAGTGTTAAATATAGAGTCGAGTTATTGAGTATACAAATGGGTGTGTTACTATTTTGAAGTATACCAACTCTACACTCATTAGTGTACAGTTTGAATTTGGAATCAAATGTTTTGTAAAGTACACAAACGGTTGTAGAATTGAATACAGAATCAGGAGTAGTGTTGGAATTTAATGTCAGATTTATTTTAGTTAGCACGTCCTTCTGGATTGGATTTAGGTTTATTTTATATAGTGAATGTAAGTAAGTTAAAGTATTGTATACATTCCCAATAATATTATCAATTAAAGTTATATTTTCGATTTAATATTGAAATTGATTAGTTTGTTATCAAGGTATATAAATGTGTTTAATGATATTGTATTTAGTTTTTAACTTTTAATGTCATGTCAGCTAAAGGATTGGATTGGAAAAATTGATCGGGTCCTATAAAAGGCGTTTTTGGTTTTTGCGCTACTGTCGAATGAGCGTAGGTCTCGTGTATAAAATCTGTAAAAATTATTTAAATTGACGCGTTTGTTTGTAATTTCAAATTTAAAGTATTTTAACTTAATGCATATGTATAAGAGGTGTAATATTTACATCTTTTTTCTGTTGTCCGTCTGTGTGTCTGCCTGATTGATTCGGCTAATCTCTGGAACGATTTTCACTTTTTTACTGGCAGATAGCTGATCATATGACATAAGTATTACTTAATATTTAATTTACTTTTTTAGACTAGTTTCGGCCCGCGGCGTTAACCACGGTGGTTATGCCACGGGTGACACCGCGGGGCTCAGCTAGTTATACAATACAACTACCCATGTAAACTAGCAGTAGATACCTCATGTACTACTCAAGGTCTACCACACGACCTTTTAAGTTCGCTTCATCTCCAGCGAAGGTCTGATGCGCGCTCGGCTGACGGGCGCTCGCGCAGCCCGCGGTAGCGTGCTCATATTTCTTGACGCTCACTGCGAGGTCACCACCGACTGGATGCGACCTCTTCTCCAGAGAATAAGGCACAAGAGAGATGCTGTACTCACCCCAATCATCGACGTCGTCGACCAGAGCACCTTCGAGTTGCAGGCTTCGGAGACGTTCCAGGTGCTTGAGAGTCTGGTTGAACTAACCGATATGACCCTGGAAAGAAAGAATGTATACGAAGAGCATGGTATACTAATATAATATGTCCCACATCATATAATATGTACTAATATGTTTACCATTCCAATTTGGGCCAGCCATCTTCAACGGTTGCCTGTTAACATAATAACAATTGCGATAAGGATAACAAAATTTTATAGGAATGTAAGAAATATAGTTCATATAACCTACTGTTGTTAAATTCGCATATAAAATCTTTTTACCCGACTGCAGCTAAGCAAAAAAAGGTAGGGTAATAGTTTTGACAGTCTATCTATGTTTGTATGTTTCATTGTATCATCTTAACTATTGAACCGATTTTAATAAATGAGGTGTCAATTGGTTCGTTACAAGGGCCCGAGTGACATAGGCTATATTTTATCAAAAGTTTTACGTAGCTGGGTTATAGTTTTTGTCTTTCTTGTGTTATCTCAGCTTAAATGCGTTTTATAACCAATTCCTGAACAATTAAGTTTAGTAATATTTATTTGTCTTCAACGTCTACGTTTAAAACTCATTTTTTACATTTTCATATAATTAAGAGACAAAAATAAAACATGTCTGAATAAACTTGTTTTCCAGGTTCATTTTTACGATAAAACATTTTTTTATAACGACTAAGGTGTTTGAGACTCGTGTGTAGATTTTTACGAAGATTGATGAGTTTTAAACCCAGCAAATTCATCAGCTATCAAAATGTGAACTTTGTAGGCAGTTAAGACTGCAATGATGGATCAGTCAGTTAGGGCATGTTAATTTATTTAAAACAGTAACTTATGGAGTTTGCTGCCCGTTCTTCTCCATAGGAATGACATTTTGGAATTGAAAGTGTCTGAAAAGGCGGCCTCCTTGATTGCTTTTATACCTTTAAAAACGAAAGTTAACTGCGCAATCGTTGATGAAATGTGTTTATGGCCGGTGGCCTTCCCCAGTGCATTCTTCTTGGAATTCTGCATGAAGCTAAGGCATGAAGATATAATTTCCAAATACTAAATACAATGAAGATTTTGGGATAAAGAAATTGTAGAAGCCACTAACAGTATAGAGCTAATACTGGTGGAATGGAGTTGTCGTAAGCGGTTTTTATTGAATATATTATACAGTATTATAAATGTATATTTATGTTAAGTGTGTATGTATGTATATATATGTATGTATGTACTTTTGTGTGGATTCTTAGACATATCGTTTTACTTAATTTTTAGTTCTTTTTGTCTATTTAGATTAACTTATCAAAGTATAGTGCATCTTTACATTCATTTCCGCACCACCTGAAGGTAGACTGTTGAAAGAATGCCTAAGGTATTAAGTCCGCCATCGTACATCTTATGCATAAAGTTGTAAAATAAAATAAATAAATTATTGAAGTTTGTATTTTGGTGTATACCTACTAGTGTGTGTTACATATGGTAAAAGAGTGACACAAGATGCGTACTCCTGGTTGGCGAGTTTCAGGCACTATTCTATCACACGTTGGCCCTGAAGATTTTATAAGCCTGAGCCTGATGCCAAAGTGACTCTACTCTGCCTGGTGTAAAACAAGCAGAATCCAAGAGTAGTGGTCATCATACTCATTGCGAATGCAGACAACGCATGGTATGCATGGAAACCATCACCATGGCGGCCTATTAAGATGCTTCTGCATCATTGAGCCTCCGGTTAAGAACTATGTCCTTATAGGGGCCTCTGTTCGACCTCAATCTAGTCTGAAATCCCTGAAATATACACTTCAATAACTCTGTAAACATTAAATTTATTATATAAATAATTTTTTAGTAAATAGAAATATGTTTATTAAGCATGTATCTGTATTTTTGAGTCTTGTTACCTGCAAATGGTAAAAACAATTGGTGATGGAACATTTTCGTTAAATTTCGCTGCTTGCATGTATTTTAAGAACAGATGGTGGAAGTTTAATGTAGATATTTCGATGTTAACGGCTTGTAGTGGTTTAGAAACTGAAATGTCCATTTGTCCCTTGGGTTAATACGCTACTTTGTATCCTTTTTCATTAAATATTAATAAAACAATTTTAATAGTATCCATTTCATAATATAAATTAAGAAAGAAAAACAATTCTATCTCCAAGGTTATTAAGCAGTTAATTCTATAAACTTTATTTTCGCCTTATATTGTTTGCGTCCTTGAAATATCCATTACATAAACGCTATTTAAATCGTGATTGCTATACAATCTGCTCGTGGACAATATGGACGAGCAGCGAAGCGGTCATTCCGCTATAAATTACAATACGTCATTACGGCATTATTAAGGGGTATTGAATTATAACAGGGGCGCGGGCGGTAGATATTGGTTAGAGTAGCGGGCTCTTGATCGAGGCAACGGGGATTCAAAACTTACTGCACGACTAGATGCAGTTGGTTTAACGGTTAGTGACCTTAACTGTTAATTAAAAGTGGGTTCAATTTCATGCAAGACAAATAATTGTGTCATAAACACGATCATATGTATTATTATTTAGTAATATTTAAGTATGTATATCAGCAGTCTAGTTACCATGGTACAGGCTCTACCTAGTTTGTAAGCAGACGGTCGGTCGGTAAAATGAGCGAGGCTATTCTTTTATTTTATTACCCGACTACGACGAAGCAAAAGAGTAAAAGTTTTAACAGTCTGCGTATGTTCGTAAACGACTGAACCGATTTTAATAAATGAGGTGTCAAAAGATTCGTAATAATGGTGATAAAGGCTATATAAATTTAATGAAAAGGTTTAACGGAGTCGGGTTTTATAAACATTTTCTTGTTAAAAAAATAGTTTAGCTATAAATGAAAAAAAGGAATGGAGGTTGAATTAATAAAAGTATTTTATGAACAATGTATAGGTATATCTAAATTTGTAAATGTACATTAAAAAATAAAACACCCGAATTTATAACAATTTATTTTATTTAGGTTACTAATTAGCATATTATTTGGGAATGTATACAATCCGGTGTGTGTATATTTATACATTTATTAATTAATTACTAATTCACTAATATATTTTTATTTCAGCATTTAGTATGTATAATCTTAGTCCACACTATTCCTTAGTCGCTTTTATTTTGCAAACTATAAATCCAACAGCAAATTAGAGTTTGTTTTCACAACAGAACTTCTTAAATGAATGTCGTGCAATTTTCATTGAGTGACACGAGAGATAGTTAAATTATTTAACTTGATGACGGATCAAGTATACTCAGTGTCACCAGCCTTTATTCATCGTGGGTATCGTAAGAGCCAACTAGGGGAGCGAACTAAGCACGACAACGTCACTGCAAAGATAAGGATTACTTAACACAAATCTTCTTTTTTTTAAAGAGAGTTTTACCTCTAGCAGTAGATTATTAAAAACAGTTAATGATGATATATAGCTAGTTTACCATAAGCTTTTTCTGGCACAGCATCATCAAATCAACTTCTAGCACATTGACGGCAGTTGCTTATTAATATAGCGTAGCCTATTTATACTTCCTGCCCATTGTTAGCAGAGTTTAATAGCATTTGTACGTGTGTAGGTGGGAGGCTTTTCGTTCATGGGCCACTTCCTCTGGACGGATGTTCCAGAGAGGGAGAAGAAACGAAGAGGATCTGATATTGGGCCGACGTGGTAAGTTTGATTGATTCTGGATTAGTTAATACTGTTGAGGGACTCAGAAGTCTGAATCCTGACTTCAGGCTTTCTAGAAAGGTGATGGTTTGAATAGGATATCATAAACTTCCAAGATATTGGACGGAAATTATAGTCGATTAGAATTTTGATGACTTTGCCGCCATGAAGTGACGACTTATAAAAGTTTTCACTCGTGAGAAAAATAAAACACGTTATAGCCTCTCTAGAGTCTCCTCCTATTCGACGCCTCTATTCTCTAATGTCTAATATTTTGTTTTGTTTTAACGTGGCTTAGATTGTTAGGTTTCTGATAACGTTTTCATTTGTAGAATATCAACTTGGCCATTTATTAGCTGCCCCTAGGCAAGTTGATATTTTCTCTGCTAAACACATTAATGGAAAATATTTCGTCGTTATAAAAATATGCAATTTTTGAAATTACCAATTTTTTATGATATGAAAATAAATAGTAGTTTAAAAACAGCCGAAGTAAGCAGTAAGTTTCCATAACTTCAAAGAGAAAAATATAATGATTAGAAAAAAAAAACATTTTATGGTTTTTTTATTGAATAGGGGGCAAAGGAGCAGACGTATCACCTGATGGTAAGCGATTACCGCCGCCCATGGACACCCGTAACATTAGAGGCGTCACAAGTGCGTTAAAGAGAGCTGATGTTTTCGTAGCTTAGAAATAGAAAAACTCACGAATCCCGAAGGTTAGGATTAAGGTTGGCTGGTCAGGATCAACCAGGATAATCGAAGAACTTGGAATGCACCTTACTAATACTGTCTTCTTGGCTCCAGGTCTCCAACGATGGCAGGCGGTCTGTTCGCAATAAGTCGCGATTACTTCTGGGAGCTGGGCGCGTACGACGAACAGATGGGAGGTTGGGGAGGAGAGAACCTCGAGATGTCCTTCAGGATATGGCAGTGTGAGTAGTTATCTTTTTTACTAGATGATTCTGTAGTTCAATACTGGATTATTATTAGTGCTAAATGTAATCCGCAAGCTTTGAAAACACTATTGATCGCACTAAACGATCGGCAACTCACAGTGTTATATATTTTTGTTACGGTATGTGGACGTACCCTGACGTCCATTTGCGCCGAATCAACACAACGTGAGAGCCATCTCACGTTGTATATTGTCAAGTAGGTGAACCCCACGGTATTACCCGCGGTTATCGTCGTACCGCGAGTAACGCCGCGGGCCAATGTTAGTTCAAAAAGTAGCCTAAGATACTCCCTGGTTCATAAGCTACCTGCCAGTGGAAGTTTCATCAAAATCGGTTCAGTTCTTCCAAAGATTACCCGGAACAAACAGACAGACAGACAATTTTTTTTTCAAATACCTGTTTCGTATGTATACATAGATATGCATTTAGTTAAAAGTGGTTATTTTAATATTACAAACAGACACTCCAATTTTATTTATTTGTATAGGTAAACAGTTGTTTAAGAAAATTGTATTCCAATAGAATTAGAAATTAGGTATATACTTTTTTAGTTGCGCTGTATGTATAAGTCGCCACAACTCTATATACTATCTTACACATACACATAGGCAAACCGAACTCCCGTTACCAAAACTTTTATCAAGGATCACCTTGATAAAAGTTTTTGTAACGGGAGTTTGAAGGTACCTACCATACCTAGCTTGGTATGGTAGGTACCTTCAAATCGTTATCACATTCAGCTAATCACTACTTATACATTTACTTCTTTTCAGGTGGCGGCACTTTAGAGACCATTCCATGTTCTCGAGTGGGGCATGTCTTCAGATCCTTCCATCCATACGGAATGCCGGCCTCATCAGACACACATGGTAAAACACTACTAGTACAGTGCCTTGAATGGGATCCATTTGGGGTCACAGGGACTTGTATGAGATATGGATGCTATGTATATATTGTCGTTTGCAGGTATAAATACGGCTCGCATGGCCGAAGTGTGGATGGATGAGTACGCAGAGCTGTTCTACCTACACCGACCTGATCTCAGGGTGAGTACTTAACGTGGCATAAATTACATCTAATACCGTTTACAAGTAGTAATAATAGGCGATGTTTAGTCAACTCAAGAGTTGCAAGGAGGGTATAACGCAATAAAAGTATACTACAGCGCCATCTATCGAAGACATACATGGAGTCTGTACTACGGAGTAAATGCTCATTCTTTATCGTGATATAGAAATTCTGATCAGTATTAAATACAACATCCCAACATCAATCGTTAGGCCGTAGCCCGCCAGTTATATCACCTCGGCTGGTCGGAGGATCCTCCCTTTAAGTTGGATTGTTTTTGCCTCCCTATGGAAATCTGTAACATCTTAGGGAGTTGGCGGTTCTTGACTGCACTCATTAGTAAGTAAGTCAGCAAGGCTTTGCGGTAACTTTGATTACAAATGAAAATCAATGAAATGAACTTAAAGAAGTGAAGCTGTGGTATAATTCTGTAACTCTTCGACGTTTAAAGAAGAGAAAAAGTTACAGAGAAATAGATTCTTCTTCTCTTTACCTTTTCATTTAAAAAATCCGGTTCTTGTGATATCTTCTGTATGTGTTCCAGAAAAATCCAATAATCGGTGACGTGACCCACCGCAAGATCCTCCGCGAGAAGCTCAAGTGCAAGAGCTTCCAGTGGTACCTGGACAACATTTACCAGGAGAAGTTCGTTCCTGTCAAGGATGTCTACGGCTATGGCAGGTAACGAAATGTTTTAGGCAGAACGACCTGCCAATATTTGTTTCGGAGTTTGGGTGTTTTCTATGTAAAATATGTATCTATTTAATAAGTATATGTGTATTTATATCAGTTGTCTAGTACCCATAACACAAGCTCTGCTTAGTTTAAAGCTAGATGGCGTTGTGTGTTAGATATCCAAAATATTTATTTATTTATTATCATTTAATTAGCGATTAGTTTTTCTGACTGCTAAATCAGAAATTGTATGTAGATTTCTAAATAGGATGATTATTGTGTGATAATCAATCTTTGAGTATGATCAATCGTGTTTTTGTAGTCCCCTCTGGATCAAGGAAACATACTGTCACCACTACAATTCATCTCGTCCATATCGTAAGAGCGGCAAAGAGAAGGAGAACTTGACACAAACCCTATACCAACCTGTCTGAACAGCGTGGTATAGCAGGGCAAAACCTCTTTTCTAATCATCTCCTCACTCCTAACTAACACATTATATAATTCCAGGTTCAGGAACGAGATAACCCAGATGTGCCTGGACACCCTTCAGAGGGAAGGTGACAACTCTTACCTGGGCGCGTACCCGTGCCACGCGGACCTGCAGGCCTCGCAGTACTTCAGCCTCTCGCACCGCGGGGAGATCCGTGACGAGACCAACTGTGCCAGCGTCCAGCACTCCAGGTCAGAACACTCCTCCAACTTTCCACACTTCTGTACATTTTATTTGGGAGATGCCACCAGGATCCCTCAAATAAAGTGTACTCCTGTCTGAGCGGCAATTCTTCTCTTCTCAAACCTTACGTAGTTTTGCTTACTCCCGTCTCAGCCTCACCATGGGTGATCAATAGTCTACCCTCTTACCTTCCAATTTCAGCAGCGATACAGTTAGGAACGCAATGACACGTACCAGGCACACATTATCCATAGGTGTTAGTCGTTTACTGTCTAGTAATCCGTGTTAGCCCTTTATATTTGTACCAACAACCCGCCCCGACTTCCCACTGACGTCTTTGAAGATCTCAGATTTCCTCTATTATAATATCATGCATATTACAAATAGAGGTAGACAGATTCTCAGAGATAGTCACTCTATCTGTTGATAATAACTGCATTCAAATCCGTTGAGTAGATAAAAAGATTTAAGCGAACAGACAGCGGAAGCGACTTTATCTATACATGTATACAAATAAATAAAACTAGTGTTTGTAATATTAAAATAACAGCTTTTTACTAAATGCCTATGTATGTATACACGGTACATATACCAAAATATCATTTTTTACAATTTTTGTGTCTGTTCGTCTGTCTGTCTATCCGTCTGTCTGTTTGTTCGGGCTAATCTCTGGAACGCCTTGACCGATTTTGACGGGACTTTCACTGATAGCTAGCTGATGATATAAGCAGTAATTTAGGCAATCTTTTGAGACTAGCTTCGCCCCTCGGCGTTACCCGCGATACGACAATAACCGCGGGTAACAACGCGGGGTTCGGCTAGTGTAATACTATGTGTCGCCGTGTGGGGCCGGCATAGAATAGCTCAACCCCATCTCATCCCGTGGGTGTCGTAAAAGGCGACTAAGGGAAAGACGGAGCCGAATTACAGGCTGCCGAGGCGGAGGCGTGGTCTTCAGACGCCATGCCGCATAGGGACGGGCTCGGCGTGTACTCACCCTACCGTCGAGCAGGCAGTGGACTTGTGTTCCTGCCACCGTTGGCATATCGTAATCCCGAATAGATCGGGGACGAGGGTCTTGGCTTAACCGCCCGGACCGCGAGGAAGAAAACCTCTATAAAAAATTACCCCGAATCCCGTGTTCTGGTGTGTGACCAGGGGATGCATGGCTGATGGGTAGTTCAGTCGTAAGCACACCCCTAGCCAGGGACCTGCGGACCCCTCGGTTGGGCACAAACCTTCGCTTGCCCGGGTATTGGGGATCTCTGCCCGGGTCGACTTTTAGTTCTCCCCTACTCGTGGGTTATATTATGGCAAATGATAAACTTGATAAAAATAATACGATCGGAAATTTAACAACGACCAATGGCAAGACAAACGGACAAGGAAGCTTAATGGAAAGGGAGAAGGAGAGGAAAGGAAAAATAATAAGGAATTCCAAGGGGCAATTCAGAAAGGCAGATGACCACTCGTCTACCGAAGTAATTGCTGGGTCTGGAACGCCTACATCGGTGGGGCTCCCAGGAGTCGACCAGACTGCTGGGAGCCGTAGAACAACGGAACGCACGCGTTCCAGATCTGCCGTGGATATCGCGGGTGGCAGTTCCGGTGCGAGGACGGACGCACCGGAACCGATGGATGCGGAGGCAAACGGCCGGAAGCGCGGTCGCCCCCAAGGTTGCGAGAGCGACATCTCCCAGGAGATGTTGCCTCCGCCTAAGGTTGCGAGCAGCCATAGGGGGCGTTCGCGAACTCCGGTCCCGGCCCATTCAGGTTCCGCCTTTTGTAAGGCGGAATCCTACAGGCGGGCCCGAGCGGACGGAGAAGTGCAGGCGGAAGAGGAGATCGCTGGTCTCCTGCCTACAATCGGGACGCCGGTGGAAGGGGATTCAGTGCCCCAATCGCCGGCGTCTCTGCAGGAGAGGGCGCATGCCGCGGTGGCCATCATTCACAAGGTGGCCACCAAGTCGGTAAACCTAAAGGGCCCTTTTGTGAGGGCCCTCAAGGACTCCTCGACTGCCGTAGCCGAGGTCGTCGAGACCTTGGCTGGCGACGTGGCTCGCCTGCAGGCGGCGAACGACCGACTGACGGAGCAGGTGGCGGACCTGAGTGCTCAGTTCGCCCAATCTCGGGCGGAGCGCCCTGGGTGTGAGGCCCCTGTCCCATCTACGTCCCAGCCGGCCCCGCCTGCGTCCCGGCCGGCCCCGTCTGCGTCCCGGCCGGCCCCGTCTGCATCCCGGCCGGCCCCGCCCGCGTCCCGACCGGCCCCGTCTGCATCCCGGCCGGCCCCGTCTGCCGCCCAGCCGGCCCCGTCTACGTCCCAGCCGGCCCCTACCTTTCCCGGGGTACCGGGGCAGCAGATCCTCACGTCAGTGGGGAATCTGGTGGACGGTCGTCTGGCCGGCCTGGAGACGAGGCTGCCTCCCGCCCCTATTCTTCGGCCGCCTCTTGCGGCGCCGAGGCCGAAGGTCGCGTCGGCGCCAACGCCGCTCCCCGTGGTGGGGGGTCTCGTGTCGTACGCAGCGGCGACACCGGCGCCGGCCCCTGCCGCTGCTCGAAAGACGCAGCGGGGGAAGGCTCCAGCCAAGACGGCAGCGCCAAAAAAGAAGACGGGGCCCAAGACGGCGGCGGGAGCAGGAGCGGAGTTTCCTCCGCTCCCCACTCCAACACCCCTGCCTGGCCCCTCCACAGCTGCCCCCTCCAATGAGGGTTGGCAGGTAGTCGGGGGGGACGTTAAGTCCAAGAAGGCCAAGAAGCGGGCCAAGAAGGCTGCCCAAAAGGCGGCCTCTGGCCCGCAGTCGCCAACGGTGGCCAGGGCCACCCCGAAGAAGCCGCGGAAGCTGCAGCCGCCGAAGACCGCGGCTGTGGTGGTCACGGTGTCACCGGAGGCGGCAAGGGGCGGACTATCGTATGCGTCCGTCTTTAAGACGGCCCGGGACAGTCTCGCCCCAGATTTTGGAGCGGCAGGGGTCCGCTTGCGCCTAGCCCAGACGGGAGCTCGAGTCCTAGAGTTCCCTGGGGCCGATGGCGCAAGGACGGCAGACGCTTTCGCTGAGAAGCTGCGGGAGGTGTTTACAGACACGGATGGTGTCAAAATCGCCAGGCCTACGAAATGCGCTGAGTTGCGCATCTCAGGCCTGGACGATTCGGTGACGGCCGAAGACGTTCGCGTTGCAATCCGGGAAAGGACGGGTTGCAACGCGGTGAGCGTCAGAGTTGGCACCATCCGCCCAGGTCCGGGAGGACTTGGCGCAGTGTGGGTGAGTTGCCCCGTGGCGTCGGCCAAAGGTTTGGGCGACGCCGGCAGGCTACTCATCGGTTTTGTGAGTGCCAGGATAACAGTTCTGGCGGCAAGACCGATGAGATGCTATAAATGCCTAGCATCGGGGCACACACGCGTCAAGTGTGCAAGCTGTTTCGACTGCAGCGGATTATGTTTCCGCTGCGGTCGACCAGGGCACAAGGCGGCAGAGTGTTCTGCCGCCCCTCACTGCCCTATGTGTGCGGCGGGCAAAAAGCCCGCCAATCACCAGATGGGGCAGGGGGGCTGCAGGCCTCCCCAAGCTTCTCGGCAGACGTCGGGGGCTAGCCTGGCGACCCAGGCTGCCTCCGACGTTGTCCGTCCGTCCTCGTCGACGCCTATGGAGGGGGTTGTAGATGCGATCCAGTAATGGATCAAATCTGCAACCTCCTTGTCCAGACGAACCTAAACCACTGCGCCGCGGCGCAGGATCTCTTCCTGCAAACCATGGCGCAGTGGTCGATCGGTGTTGCCGTAGTCGCGGAGCCCTACTACGTTCCTCCCCGTCCAAACTGGATGGGTGACCGGGACGGCTCCGTGGCAGTCGTCGGTTCCGCGGCGGCTCATTCCCCGCCCTTGTCGCTTAGAGACAAGGGCTCTGGATATGTTGGATGGATCATCTCTATATCCGATTCGAGCTCTCCCGGTCCCAGGGCCCCAGTAGGGGTCACACGGCGCGGCGCTCTTCCCGTTTTCCGCGGTGGGCTGTCGCCAAGCTCGATAGGGACCTACTAGAGGAGGCGGCCATTATTCACTCTTGGCTGTCTCCGCAGGCCCCGACCGCGGAGGTCGGCGTGGACGTTGGGGCTGGCCGTTTTCGCGATGCGATTACGCAAGTTTGTGATACGGCCATGCCCCGCATCCAAGGTCGTCGGCCTCCTCGGAAGGAGGTCTACTGGTGGTCCCAGGAGTTGGCGGACCTCCGTGCGGCTTGTACTCGTGCCCGGAGGTCTTACACCCGTAGCCGGCGACGTCACCGCGGAGACGGTGGCGGGGACCAGCTTAATGAGGAGTACCGCGAGACGCGGAAAACTCTGAAGCTGGCCATTGGCCGCGCCAAAGAAGTAAAGAGAAAGGAGATGCTGGAGAGTCTCGACCGTGACCCCTGGGGTCGCCCATATCGTGCGGTGCGGCAGAAGCTCCGCACGGCGGGCCCCCCCCTTACCGAGACTCTCCAGCCCAGCTTCCTGCAGGAAGTGGTCGAGGGCCTTTTCCCGCAGCGGACGGAGCACGCTCCCCCGTCGATGGCCTATCCGGTCAGAGACGACGGGGGCGATATTCCGCCCGTTAGGGAATCGGAGGTTGGGGCGGCTGTTCTGCGGATCCGTTCCAAGAACACCGCCCCCGGGCCGGACGGGGTTCCAGCCCGAGTGATGGCCCGAGCCCTCGACCATATGTCGGACCGCCTCAGGGAAGTGTTGGACGCTAGCCTGGCGTCCGGACGCTTCCCTGAGTGCTGGAAATGCGGGAAGCTGGTCCTTCTAAAGAAGCCGGGACGGCCTGCCGATTCGGTCGCGGCCTATAGGCCCATCGTTTTGCTGGACGAGGCGGGCAAGTTGTTTGAGAGGATACTCTCTGCCCGCATCGTCCGGCACCTCAGCGAGGTGGGCCCCTACCTGTCGGACGCCCAATTCGGGTTCCGAGAAGGGCGTTCGACGGTCGATGCCGTGATGCGCCTTAGGGCCGTGACCGAAGAGGCAGTGACCTGTGGCGGCGTGGTGTTGGCGGTGTCCCTGGACATCGCCAACGCCTTTAATAGTCTGCCATTCAGCTGCATTAGGGAAGCACTCCAATACCATGGGGTGCCAGAGTACCTGAGGCGGCTGGTGGCAGACTATTTGCAGGAGCGTACCGTCGTGTACGAGGACCGAGAGGGCGCCTTGAGACGGCGACCCATGTCGTGCGGCGTTCCGCAGGGGTCTGTCCTAGGACCACTCCTGTGGAACGTGGGATACGACTGGGTCCTACGAGGTCGTCTCCCCCCCGGGCTGGGCGTAATTTGTTACGCCGATGACACATTGGTCACAGCCCGGGGGGCGAACTTCCAGGAGGCGGCGCGCCTGGCCACCATTGGTGTTTCTCTGGTGGTCGGGCGCATCGAGGCGCTGGGCTTACGGGTGGCCCTGGACAAGACGGAGGCCCTATTGTTCCACGGGCCCCGTCGTGGGCCGCCCCCCGGCGCCTCCATAGTCGTCAACTCGGTCCTCGTACCGGTTCGGGCCCAGATGAGGTATCTGGGCCTGATCCTCGACGGTAGGTGGCTCTTCGACGAGCACTTCCGACAGCTTGGTCCCAAGCTGGTCGACGCTGCCTCTGCCCTTGGGCGACTTTTGCCCAACTTGGGTGGAGCCAGCGTCGCAACGCGACACCTCTACACGGGGGTGGTCCGGTCGATGGCGCTGTATGGGGCACCGGTGTGGGTGGCGGCTCTGACCGCCCTCAATAAGGCCCGCCTCTGGCGGCCTCAGAGGGTATTGGCGGTCAGAGCCATACGCGGATACCGCACGGTGTCCACCGAGGCGGCGTGCGCCTTGGCCGGAACACCTCCGTGGGATTTGGAGGCGGAAGTGCTCGCCGAAGTTTATCGACGGGTGGCTGAATTCCGGGCGGAGAGAGGCATTCGCCCTCCGCCCGAAGAGGTACGCGAGTGGCGTGAAGCCGCCCGTCGAGCCACGATGGCTCGCTGGTCGTTCCGGCTGGAGACTCCACGCGCTGGCTTTGCCGCCGTGGAGGCTCTCCAGCCGGTCATCCTCGAGTGGGCAGGGCGGCAGCACGGGACCCTTTCCTTCCGACTGACGCAGGTTCTTTCCGGGCACGGATGCTTCGGAAAGTACCTGCACTCGGTCGCCAGGAGGGAACTGAGTCCCGCCTGCCACCACTGCGACTGCAGTGAGGACTCGGCCCAGCATACGCTGGCGATTTGCCCCGCTTGGGCGTCGCAGCGCCGGGCCCTCACTGCAGTCATCGGAGGAGATCTCTCGCTACCGGCCATCATTCGCAACATGGCCGGTAGCGACAGCAGTTTTACCGCGGTCGCAGCCTTCTGCGAAGACGTAATTTCGCAGAAGGAGGCGGCGGAGAAGGCCCGGGAAGACGACCTCCACTCGGACCCGATTCGCCGCCGGCGAACCGGGCGGCGTAGGCGCGCCTATCAGCGCCTCATGCCGCCCTGAGTGTGGCCGCGGATGGTGGGGACGGGTTTTCCCCTCCATCCGCTTTAGTGGTCACCCGCGAAGGGGCAACGCTACGCGTGTGCCGTACGTTGCCTAAATTGAGAATTTTACCAGCAGACGGTGCCCGCTTCAGTGCGTAACAGCAGTTCCCGGATCCCTCCCGTCTCAGGCGCAGAGTGGCACACCGTGTGGTTTTAGTCGGTTCGATTCCGACACACCGCCCCGCCGCAAACCCCGGCGGGGTGACGGCCCGAGGGGGTTTCCACACGTTAAAAAAAAAAAAAAAAAAAAAAAAAAAAAAAAAAAAAAAAAAAAAAAAAAAAAGTGTAATACTATGTAAAGATACAAGAAATTCCGTGGATGTATAATCCTTGATCTAACCACTGTTTCACTGGTTTAGACTACAATCGTGGTTGTGACAAATGGTAACGTTTGATGAATGTATTATGTATTGCAAACTGATTGTTTCTTTAGTAAATTACTTTATTGTTTTATACAGTGGCGAAGTGTAAGTACTATTTCTAAATATTTGACTATAATATAGGTATTAAATACAGGCAATCAATCTCATATTTATATCAAAGTCAAGTAACTGACCTGTTTTTGCAACATTATTTTTTGATGCTCACCCCTACTTGCTGTACAAGCTATGTAACATATAATTTCCACTTGCCTCAATAAATGGTGAATCCATTCATAAAAAATGTATTAATTTAGGTTTTTTTTATTTTCAACTTTAATACTTCTGTGATTTTCTTTGTGGTATTTCATAATATTAATATAGAAAATTATGATAATTTAAATTTCAGTGAAAGTGACGCACTGTTTAAAAACAATCCGTAAGTGTCTTAAATTTTACGGTTATTTTAACAAATATACAACAAAAGTGTTTCAATAAGTAATGCTACATGTTTTATCCCAAACTAGCTGCACCCCGCGGTGTTACCCGTGGTCATTGTTGTACCGCGAGTAAGCCGCGGGGCAAACTTAGTCTAAAACAAGTAGCCTAGGTTACTCCCTGGATCATCAGCTACCTGCCAGTGAAAATCCCGTCAAAATCGGTCCAGCCGTTCCAGAGATTACCCGGAAGAAACAGTCAGACAGACAGACAAAAATTTCGTAGTGGTACTGGGAAGGTTTAAACGGTAAAAAATTAAAATTTACTTAAAAATCTAAATGTCACGTGTACGAAGTAGTGGGCACAGCTAGTATATTACTAAATACATACATGTTCTAGATTACTTTTCGTAGGAAAGCCACGCTTCGGCATGAATGGGCCGGGCTCGACCGGAGTGAACGGCCTCACAGAAAACCAGTGTGAAACAGCGCTTGCGTTGTTTCACCGAGTGAGTGAGGATACCGGTGGCCCGTACCCCAATGAACTTCTTCTTAAATAGCCGGAACGCACTTGTGACGCCTCTGGCGTCCATGGGTGGCGATAATCGCTTACCATAAGGCGATACGTCTGCTCATTCGCCCCTTATTCCATAAAAAAAAAACTTATACCCAGACACAGAACAGATCATCGTGTTCATCATACAAACATTTGTCCTGAATAGGAATCGAATCCACGTCCTCCAGCTTAGCAGTCAGGGTCCAACCAACAGGCCTGTTCTTCTGATTCTTTTAGAATATAATTTCTTAAACATATATTTAGTTTATACATTATAAATTTGAAAGGAACTCTGTCTAAGACGCACGTCACGCATCACGCCTAGAACACTTCATCGATTTCAATGAAATTATACAAATAAATAAAATTGAAGTGTCTGTTTGTAATATTGAAATGACAGCTTTTTAATCAATGCATATGTATCTATACACGATACATATACCGAAAATGTAGTTAAAAAATTTTTTGTCTGTCTGTCTGTCTGTTTGTTCCGGGTAATCTCTGGAAGGGCTGGATGGATTTTGACTGGACTTTCACTGGCAAGTAGCAGATCCGGGGAGTAACTTAGGCTACTTTTTTTAGACTAACTTTGTCGCGCGGCGTTACTCGCGGTACAACAATAACCGCGGGTGACACCGCGGCGTTCAGCTAGTTTGTCATAAATATACCTTGATTCATGATGAAGGACATAGGCTACTTTCTATAGCGATAACCGACATACACGCAGGCGAAGCCGCGGACAAAAGCTGGTATTATATAATGTAAATAAAAACACAGCAGAACTGAAAACCTTCTTTCTTTTGGAATCAGTTTGAAAAAATAACATGTCTTCTATACTACAGTTTTGTATTCAAAGTAAATACAACCTTAACCCATAAGGAATAGAGTGCGATATAGCGTTTCATAACAAATATCATTCCACAGGCCCCTGTTTGTTCCTGAATTGTTGTAAGTAGTATTAGACGATTAACGAAAACTTAAAAACATAATTTTACTGACAATATAAATATAACTTGCACGATTCGGCACAAACGGACGTGTGACTATTTCCACATATATAAAAAAAAAACATACTACAGCACCATCTATGGAAGATACTCCGAACCACGGCCTAGCTACTAATCTTGTACCGCGATATAGAAATTCTCGGACTTATCAGCATATATACGACTTCTAACATCAACCGTTGTTGCCTGATCGGAGGATCATCTTTTTGTGTTGGAGGGATATGACCACACAGATCTTTCGTCTGTGTCAAAGTCAAAATATCTTTATTTCATTTTTATTGAACTCGTTTTGTACGTAATGGCTAAGCTAAACACACCTAAGGTCACCTTCGTTCCTTCCCTTTGGTCGTCCCCATTACACTTAGTGAGTAAAACTACCATTGGCCCTTACTACCACCACAAGTGCTTCTCTCTCACTATAATCCCTGGTCCTTTAAACATTACGGGAAAAGACATCTCACTATACCGCCATAGTGTGTTTAGTGTACGGTCACCATGCTGCATTGTTGCATAGTCTGTGACTCTGCGTTCGAAATGAGTATGGTGACCACCACTCTTGGATTCTTGAATCATACTTTCCATTCAGAGCTTCATTTTGGCAGCTGTTATGTATAAAAATAATCTTCTCCCTACTCCTAATACTGTGAACGTTACTATACGATGGCAACTCATTTATTTATTGACAATTATGTTGCAAGGTCCGTGGACGAACCAGTCCACTGCTACTCTCTTCATAGAAAGGATGTTTTGGTCTTCTATACCACGTTGGCCAGACGGGTTGGTGTATAAGGTTTGTGTCAAGTTTTCCTTCTCTCTGCAGTGCTGTTGTCCTGGTAGTTTGCTCCCTTAGTCGACTCTTACGACACCCATGGGGTGAATAGGGGTGGTGATACTCCGTATTCTTAGTCCTTCACCACACGGAGCGACAAAATACAAAAATATTTATTGTTTTACAGGAACGACATCGAAGGCCGTAACAGCCAGATCGTACGCCCAGTGGTGATGTCGACGTGCCATGGGAAGGGTCGGGAACAGAGGTGGGTTCGATTACCGACGGGCCAGCTGCAGCACGTGGTCTCGAAGCTGTGCATCACGGCCCCTCTCGCTGTGGGGGATGTGCAGGCCGCTGTGTGCAAGCCTGATGTGTTCCAGCAAATATGGATCATTGATTATACGGAGGATAACGACTTCAAGAGGGAATGTAAGTAGCCAATTTATCCAGAAATGAGGGGCACATGTTTTATGGAGGAAATTATGCTTCTTAGTAATTTGGTTGGAATATCGACGATGAGGGACCCATGTTTCCATAGGAACAGTACGATCAGACGGACCGGCAACTGTTTAATTAACCCCCTCCCCCCTCCAATAATGAGGAGCGTCAATTAATGACAAAACTTTTGAAACATCTCAATAGCGTATATCACCGTAGTGTGGGTCACCATACTGCATTGTCTGCAGTCGCAATGAGTATGGTGACCACCACTCTTGGATTGTGCTCATGCTTTCCATCAGGCAGAGTAAAATCCGTTTGGTAAGCTCCTACATAAAAAATAACACTTCCACTAACTTACCATAAAACGGTGTTTGATTCCTATGTTACTGTTTATTATATTAAACTAGCTAATCCACGCAACCTCGTTTACGTCTCATATTGCCCGTAGCGTGATAATTTTCCCCCGTTTTTTAAACATTCTTCATTGGTGCTCCGCTCCTATTGATCTTAGCGTATCCAAAACTGAAATAATTTTTAAAATCGGACTAGCGGTTCCTGAGATTATAATTATTATAACAAACAAACAATCTCTTAGCTTTATAAAATTAGTATAGATTTAAACTCAACGCTTCTAATATGGTAATAAATTGTTCCAAACAATATAATATACTTTATTCCTAAATTTTCACACTTTTAAAGGTATATTTTCTTCTTTCGTTTAAAAAATACCCAAGCCCCTTCTAATTAAAAAGAGATTGACAAGAGATGTCTATTCCAGCGGCAGACGTGAGCTCCGACCAGGAGAGGAGGATCAGCAAACTGCGTGGTGGACAGCGGTCAGTATCTTCTTTAACCTACAGTACTCGACTGCCACCCCTCCTAACCACCCCGCCCCTCTTGTTTTCTTTTATTTTTTTACTAACGAACTTGTAATTGGTGTCACTGTGTACATGTTGTACACTATTTAATACCTATATGCCTTAACAGAAAGCAACGTTAAAATACATAAGAGAAAATGAACTACAATCTCCTCTCTCTCTCATTGTCTCACTCCCCTCTCTCTTTCTCCCCTCTTTTTGTCCCCCTCCTTCTCTCCCCCTCTCTCTATTTCACCCCTCTCTCTTTCTGCTATCTCTCTCTCTGTTTCTCCCCTCTCATTCTCTCTTTCTCCCCTGTCACTTTCTCTCTCTTTCTCCCACTTTCTCATACTCCGTCCCTCCCTTTTCCTCTCTATTTTTGTCTTTTTCTCCCACCTCTTTTTCTCTTCCCCTCTATCTTTCTCCCTCGCTTTTTCTCCCTCTATTTCTCTTTCTCTCTTTTCTACTTCAAAGCTATGAATGTAATCTTTACATAGTATGAAAGGAAGTAGCTAGCTAGGAAAAAGCCTCTTCTAGTCCGCTTAGATCTTTCAAACAATGCACCAGATTTTAATGCAGTTTTCTTCAATAGAGAGAGCGATTCAAGAGGTAGGTTCGCATAATTATATACATGTACACTCGTATATCATAGTAGAGAAGCACCGAAAACTTCAAAAACTGCTATTCGATTATAAACATAGTTGATAGGTTATTGGGGTGCTTATTACATTAAAGGTTATATGTCAATTTATTTTATTTTAGCAAGAGAAAAAGGGATAAACGCTCATCACGGTGAGTTCTGAATCTTGTACAGAGCCAAGTAGAGTGAGTTGTGGAGTGTGTTCAGTAATAAGACTTCATTAAATGATCAAGCACTTCTATCTGAACTGTTTTTGAGCGTTTTTGAAGAACTTTTTGACAGTTACGGCCTTGTCTGTTAGTTTAGTGGGTATTTATCCTTCCTGCTAGGCAAGAGGTTGTGAGTTCGAATCTCACCCAGGACAAGTAATTGTAGGATGAGTACGATCTTTTGTTCCGGGGCTGGGGTGTGGGCCTCCGGTATCCTCACTCACTCGGTGAAACACAGCGCAAGCGCTGTTTCGCAACGGTTTCCTGTGAGGCCGTTGTATCATTCAGGTCGAGCTGTGACATGCCGAAGCGTGGCTCGCCCACGGTATGATTGACTGATTGGTATTTGGTACTGGTACTTGGTGGCTAGGCTTCGTTTCAAGTTTTCCTTCTCTGGACAGTGCCGTTGTCCTGTAGTTTGCTCCGTAAGTCGGCTCATACGACACCCACGGGATGAATAGGGGTGGTGATAGTATGAACTGCCTCGGTGGCGCAGTGGTAGCGTACGCGACTACAGTTATGAGGTCTCGGGTTCGATTCCCGGGTCGGAACAAATGTTTGTATGATCTGCAAATATTTGTTTCGGAGTTGGGTGTTTTCTATGTATAATATGTATGTATTTACAAAAAAAAAGTATGTTAGTATTCATATCAGTTGTCTAGTACCCATAATACAAGCTCTGCTTAGTTTGGGGCTAGATGGCGTTGTGTGTTAGATGTCGAAAATATTATTTATTTATGAACGTTATCTACAGGGTGGATATGACAATATGACCTTTATTTGAACTAGTCCTACCTACACATGATACAATTCCACTTACAAAGTTTCATTAAAATTGGTTCTGTAGTTTAGCCATAGAACACTATTTTTCATTTTTGAAATTTATTACACGAGGTTGTTGGGTTAATGACCGATGTTACACCTACCGTCGCGTCGTCACGTGTTACCTTTGAAGTAGCCGCCACCATCGGCGCGGGAACCCTGTGTCGCGTTATTGTACCTATTGGTTATTGTATTTATTTTGTAATGATTTTACAGTGACTTGACTTATTACATTAGTTAAGTTTGTTAGTAATATTAATTTACGGAGAATATTCGTTTATCCTACCTACCAATAGTTAAATTATTGTACTAACTATCCAGGAGACACGAGAATAATCAATATTTTATTCCTAATAGAGATAATGCTCTTCCAGTTGTACCTCGACACGAGATGACTAAATTTGAAACAAAATATTTTTTTTATTATTATTATGGTTACTGAGTAATTACAAAAAACGTGAATATATAATTTTACTAGTGCTATTTAGCTAACGTCTATAAAGTAGGTATCTGCTTTATCAACCTACGTCCCGCGTCGTTTAGGTAACTATATTACGGCTGCCGCCGCCGTCTGAGACCGCGGGCACTCAGCTTAGTAAACTTAAATTACAAATTGTGTCCTTATTGGTTTTAATTATTTAAGACAATTAGTTAGTTTGGAAATTTTATGTTTTATATCCGTTTTCGGATAAATTAAACAATCCCAAAGTAACCCAACACATTTAAATAGCCCACGATTTCATTTATGGTCGTATTGTCATATCCGCCTTGTATACATACAAATAAATAAAATTGAAGTGTATGTTTGTACTATTAAAATAACCACTTTTTACCTCGTAAATGCCTATGTATGTATACACGTTATATATACAAAAATATTTTGTTTTACAATTTTTGGCTGTCTGTCGCTCTGTCTGTCTGTCTGTTTGTTCCGGCTAATCTCTGGAACGACTGGACCGATTTTGACGGGACTTTCACTGATAGCTAATGATATAAGAGTAAATTAGGCTACTTTTTTTAGACTAGCTTTACCCTGCGGCGTTACATCGCGGGACGCTGCTAGTGTATTAAAAATATGATATGCTACCGTGCGCCATATTTGTTTAATAATGCTCACAAATATTTTTTTCACAAATAAATATATAGATAAAAAAACTAAAAATAAAACAGTTATTTATTTGGTTGTAGCTTTAATGAAGACAAACATTCTTTACGGTGAGTTTAACATTTCTATATTTGTCCCCCTCTCTTGGAAAAACTCGATTTTCTTATTAATAATTACTCTTAAGAATAGATAGGTAACCAGAGCTAATAAACTAAAGCGTTTCTTACGGTCTATTGCAGCTTGCTTCAAACTTAATTAAGCCAGTTATAATCTGATATTTAAATATTTGGAGGGAGGTCTTTTGAGGTATCATGTTGTCCCACAGTCGCATATCCCGCTCGCTGATGTCCTATTCGGAATCGAACCCCAATCAGGTGTACGAAACGAGGCGAGATGACGGCAACCCACCAGAGAACCAAACAGTACGGAGACATACACACAAGGTACTTATTTACCGTACTTATAAAAATCATCTCACTAGCTCGCCATGGTGTGGGTCACCATGCTGCATTGTCGCATTGTCTGCACGAGCAATGAGTGTGGTGACCACCACTCTTGGATTCTGATCATGCTTTTCATCAGCTGCATGTAGTAGTAGTAGTAGATTCGCTTGACATAAAAATATCAATACGATAAAGAAAATTACGTTTACACATCTTGTTCACCAACGTATCCTTGTTTGACACCTTATTTTTTTTTTCAAAGTTTGTTACTATTTGTTATTGGAAACAGTTTGACTGTCTATGTATATTTCTATGTTTCAGCGTAGCTCCTAAACTGCTAAACCGATTTTAGTGAATGGGGTGTCAATAGATTCGTAAAAATGGCCCAGGTGACATAGCTATATGAATTTTATTCAAAGTTTTGTTGTTTTAGAATAAACACCACAAACGTCACAGCCGCAAAGGCAAGCACGGAACCAAGAAGCGTACCAAGAACAAGTTCATTCTGAAGCTGGTCCGCACGCTGATGAACGGCACCGAGGACCACCTGGAGGTGGACATCCACTGCAAGCACCGCCAGCTGTATCCCAACAACACGTTCGTGAGGGACCTCGTCACAATACTCAACGATAAGAACGTTAAGGTGAGTTAATCATCTACAAGTACCATTATATGTTAAATAAATATTAATATTTCAGACCTCAAACACACAACGCAATCTAGTCCCGAACTAAGCAGAGCTTGTACCGGACAACTGATATAATTGTACATATGACTGCCTCGTTGGAGTCGTTGGTCTCGCAGACTGCCTCGTTGGTCTCGCAGGCTGCCTCGTTGGTCTCGCAGTTGGCGTGTGCGACTGCTGATCGTGAGGTCTCGGGTACGATTCCCGGGTCGGAGCAAATGTTTGTATGATCTACAAATATTTGTTTCGGAGTTTGGGTGTTTTCTATGTATAATATGTATGTATTTACAAAAAAAAAAAAGTATATATGTATTTGTATCAGTTGTCTAGTACCCATAACACAAACTCTGCTTAGCTTGGGACTAGATGGCGATGTGTGATAGATGTCCGAAATATTTATTTATTTTTTATTATTTATATATACTTTTCCTTTGTTAATACATACATATTATATATAGGAAACACCCAAACTCCGAAAAAATCACCAGTACAATACAATACCAGTCTCAAATATTTCCTATTTTTGCTATGCTTCTTAATTGTAAAGCTCAATCTCATTCGTCTCTCAGTCCCCTTGCATTGGTGCAGCAATTTGGCCGTGAAATTTTAACAGACAGTCACTTTCAAATTTATCATATTAGTATAAAAGCTGTTTATAAAAGTGGAGGTTTCTTTCCCAGGTGATAAACAACGGGCGCGTGTTCGAGCGCAACAAGGTAACGGAGCTGGACGCGGCCCGCGCGCAAGGCTCCAAGGTGCTCAACAAGATGGACATCGAGCAACCCCCCCTCGGCCAACAACCTCCCTCGCAACCTGTCAACGCACTCGCCAGGATGAGAGAAGGGGTAACATTAGCTTGGAAATTGAGAATCTAAATTTTTAGGTAGTAGAACCACGTTGTTGTGAGCACGGTTGTGCTGGCCCAACCGGGTCGGTACTGCCCTCGCACATAAGAGTGTGTTGGTGAGTGCGAGACTTAAAGCCCAATGATGCAGAAGCTTCTCAATAGACCTCAAGCAAGCAGTATGGTGACCACCACTCTTAGATTCTGCTTATGCTTTCCACCAGTCAGAGTAGAGTCACTTTGGCAGGCCCGTAAATGAAAAAAAAATCGCCTTTTTTGTAGACGTAGTGGAAAACTCCCTTGAAATCAAAGGCTCCCTGGAAAGACAGAAGCCAGGAGTTGTTTCCATTAAAAACCACGGCGATGACTGACCTTATAGCTTTCCTACTCTGAGGATCACATTAGGAGTTCATGTCCTGGGATTTTTGTAAAGTGTTGGTTCAGAAGTTTCTGTACTAGTAAATATGTGTGTGTCTGTTTTTAATAACAAATGGTTTATACAGATAAAAACATACCTCAACGCCATCTATCGAAGACACAACGAACTACGGAGTAATTAATAATCCTGAATCGCGCGAACAAATTTTCCCTCGTCCATGAGTCACAAAAATTTCAACATGAATTTATAAGTTTTAATAATACTTTGCGTTATTAAAGTAACCCGTGTTTCGTCTGCAGGTGATAAAGGGTCACAAGAAGCCTAAAGTAGTGGATGTACAAACCGTGATCACTCGGGACCCGGGCGGGCTTCGACACCGAGGTGATTATTGAACTGCTTAGATAATAAATATATAGACATGTATTTATGTCGTGATCGCATCTATTGTGAATTACAATAGGACCTGTTTGTAGCAGTATCTATACTTCCATTTACAGACTAATATTATTATAAATTCGAAAGTAACTCTGTCAGTCTGTAACGTTTTCACGGCTCAGCCGCTGCTCCAATTTCAATGAAATATGACATGAAGATACTTTGATTCTTGAAGAAGGACATAGGCTACTTTTACCGACATAATCTCCATACACGCGGGCAGAGCCGCGGACAAAAGCTGGTCATCTATACAGAAAACATCATCATAGTTTCCCAAAACAAAGTGGAATATGGCAATGATCCAAAGCCACAAATGTTACACATGGCATTTAATTTTAATCTATCCAAATAAATACTGCTATTTCATCCTCCGATAATCTATTTCTAATTTTGTTTCTGGTACTGGAGTAGTAACCACTCAACTTGTGTGTAGCAGGTATAAAATAAAAAGTTCAACTCACGGTCAATCTGTAGTATTGTCCAACACTCACAAGTACACAATAGGAGGTGCAGGAAATGAAATACCTATATATAAATAAGCACAAGCACAGCACAATACGGTTTAAAGCAGGGTGATAGATATAATCAGAGAATTGTACACCAGATAATATAAAGTATATAAGCGGTATAAAAGACTAGTACATAAACTTAGGTAAACAAGCGTGCGTTCTGCGACAGTAACAAGTTACGACTAAACTAAGATCGTGAGATGCGCGTCCAGTATTTATTATTATGTATAGAAGACAGTGCACTCTAGCTGTCGATAATCGACATCGCATATTTGATATTGAATATTTTATATCAGAAAAGTAAATATTGAAGTATAGGTAGTAAGTTGATTGTAATGAAATAGTGTGTATAGATATATGTAAGTGTAAATACATAAATAGTTATAAGATTTAGATTTAAGTTAATATTTAGTTTATTATATAATTATATAATGAAATATAGTGAGTGTTCAGTATATGTGTAGTAGGTAGCCTACAATTCATATAGCATTTCAAGGTTTGCAGTTTGGGCATTTGCAGTTGTGGTTTCGAATTTCACCTACAACTAACAGTTCCATCTGGGTGTTATTCATGTATAACTAGCTTATCCACACAACTTTGTCTACGTCTTTAAAAAGGAATAAATTTTCCCCGTTTCTACAATATTTTATTATTACTATGTTTGTAGCGTTTTATGCACCTACTAGTTGGTGCCCGCGGCTCCGCCCGCGTGTATGTCGGTTATCGCGGCAAATAGTAGCCTATGTGTTAAAGCTTCATCCAAATCCGTTCAGGAATTTTGCGAGAAAGAGTAACAAACATCCATCCATACTTACAAACTTTCGCGTTTATAATATAAGTAGGATCTATTTCCGGGGATAAAAGTTTGAAGAGAGATATATATATATACAGACACTAGCTGGTGTTGCTAGCTGTACTAATGATAGGTATTGTATTTACAGACATCCCTGCCATCCCGCCAGTAGTGGGCTCAGGGTTCAGCGAGATGCTGGACGCCGGCTCCAGCATCGACAAGAAGCTCATCATTGAGGACTTCGTGGAGGTCAAGAGGATACACACCACACTCGCTGCCAAGGTATACTACTTTGAATTCCTCGGTGGTACAGTGGTAGTGTACGCGACTGCTGTGCTTGAGATCTTGGGTTCGATTCCCGGGTCAGACCAATTGTTTGTACGATCTGCAAATATTTGTTTTGGTACATATGTGTATATTTACAAAAAGTGTATATGTATGTCAGTTGTTTAATACCCATAATACAAACTCTGCTTAGTATGGGATTAAAGGGCGTTGTGTATCAAATGTTCGAAATAATTTTTATTATTATTTCTTTATTTTTATTTTTAAACTGATTGCATTTGACTGCCTCGTTGGTCTAGTGGCTAGCGTAAGCGACGGCATATCAAGAGGTCTCGGGTTCGATTCCTGGGTCGGACTGCTGTTGGGTTTTTCTTACAAGAAATTCTTAAAGCAGCCCGGAGTATGGAAGATGGCGGTGTAACCCGCCCGTGCCTCGGAGAGCACGTTAAGCAGTCGGTCCCGGTTGTCATGAACATCTATGGCAATCGTTATAGGGAAGTCAGTGCCTTCAAATATACTGACAAGTAGTTCAATTTTTGAATGCAGTTCACCCGCAGGGTTGCGGAGGTCCAATGCCAGTCGCTCCGTGTAAAAACTGATATTCTCAGGTAAAACCGGTTGAACTAGTAGCCGATCCCAAATCTTGGGAATAATAAAGGCTAGGAAGATGTTTGCACTAAAGAACATATTGATTTAGCGTCTAGTGATAGTGATTGCTAAGCTACAGGTCGTGAATATATCGTTCTCCACAGCGCCACAAGCGGAAACGAAAACGTCACGGAGCACACACAGCCGCACGCACAGAGCCCCCCTCATCGCCCCGTGCACCGCACAGCACCCCGCCAGCGCCACCGCCAGCGCCCCGCCACCCACACAGGTATCAACAAACCGCCCTCGCCCCGCCCACCACACAAAGGATCGACTAAAACGCCCTCACACTCACACCGAGCGTTACGTCACATGTCATTATGCACTGCCTGTTCAAGTAACTTTAGTTAGTATTTCTATAAATGTCATTAGATGGCGTTGTATTTTATGAGTTAAAATTAAAAGTCGGTATTAAGATTCGCCAGAGTCGAGTTCGAGTCAATGTCCCATAGTGCTCGGAATGTAGCTTGATCTCTGTGACTACTGACAACTGCTTGTGTCAATTTAAGTATGATTTTTATATTTATAATAATGTACTGTACTAGTTTTTGTCCCCGCCCGCGTATGGCACGTACTGTGGCGAGTAAGTAAGCCACTGCAATAGTCCGTCTAAACTCAGCACAGAAACACGCCACTGTACCGTTGTATCGCAGCGCGTGTAAGGAATAAAAAAAGGAAAGGGACTATAAAAAGATAGATACATTACGCTTTCTGCTATTCGACTGTGCTTTTGTAAACATTATAATTGTCCTGCTTAAATATATAACTCGGGTTCTTCCACTGCTGCTTTTATTAGTTGTTACTCGCCTTCCATACTTTGCTTTGCACGCATTTAGTAAGTGTTAACATAAACACTTCAATACGATCTTTTATCCTACAAAAAAAATATCCAAAAACATATATATATGTATTAATTAAACCCCACTTTCCCCAACCCACCATCAGTGTGAACACCCCGCCCAAGCCTAAGGAGAGTATGGAGACAGCGAAGGTGGAGGACAACGAGTCGGGCATCATGGACACGCCTCTGCTGGAAGATAGCATCGAGAGGAGCTCCGCCAAGGAGGACTGGACACCAGGTACCAGCATCAGCTTTTAAAACTTCACTACTGGCCTCACCTCACAAAGGTGGTATTGGGTTTACTATACCACGCTGGCCAAACGGGGTTGGTATAATGTTTGTGTCAAGTTTTACTTCTCTTTGCAGAGCTGTTGTCTTGCATAGTTTGCCTCCTTAGTCAACGGCACTCACGAGATGAATAGGGGAGGTGACTCTCTGTATTCTTAATCGTCTTTAACATTAAAAGTAATTTCTTCTGTCTGTTGCGTTGCCACGTCTCAGTTACAGAAGTGTATTTGCAGAATAATGTATCTAGTTCGTAGTGGAGACAGTAAAACTTGAAATCTGGGATGGCGTTTTGTATGGCAGCGGTTTTACAGAAACGTAGGCACTGTGTATTCGCTTTAAAAAAATTGTGACGTGATTGCGATGCGTCAATTAAGCTTCGCGCCCAAATCGTATAAGCTTAAAAAAATCGAATGCGAATGGATTGTAACTAATATTATATGTCCCATAACCATAATCTTCTCTTATTATATTAAAAATTCTCGTGTCACAGTGTTAGTTACCATACTCCTCCGAAATGGCTTGACTGATTTTATGGCCTAAACTTGAGCTGATTGTCTGTTCTGCAGGAGACAGTCGGTACCGGCGCAACAGACAGCACACGCGCGGATCTCACCCGCACCAGATCAGCCTCCTCACCGGCAGCGGACCGCACCTGGTCAGAGCTGAAGGTATACCATCATCAACCACCCTCACTCCACTGCTAGACATAGGTCTCTTCTTAAAAAGGAGATTTTGAGATACTATGCCACGCTAACCAGACGAGCTGGTATAGGGTTTATTTTAAGTTTTCCTTCTTTTTGCAGTGCTTCGTAGGTGGCTACTTGCCATCAATTAACTCTCTGCTTATTTCCCCTATCACATAAAGATAATCTTCTGTCTGATATTATAAACAATTCTATACATAATACAATTCGCTCAATGAAACAGAAGGATCTCACTAGCTCGTACATAAAGTATGAATGTATTTATATCATGGTGTGGGTCACCATGCTGCATTGTTGCATTGTCTGCACGAGCAATGAGTATGATGACAACCACTTTTGGATTCAGCTCATGCTTTCCATCAGGCAGGCAGAGTAGAGTCACACTTTGGCAGGCTTATCTGATACCTATAAAATTATACTTTGAATCGTCCACCAATAATCTCCATATTATCAAATCATTATTGATAAAACAAAAAAATAAATTGTATTTCTTAAAACAGAGAGTGACGGAGTGCGGGAGGAAGAGAGGAGCGTCCACCGGTCCACTACACAGGATGACGTGAGTGCACTTTTTTTATGTATTGGCCTGCCAACAAGATTGGTGATCACCATACTCATTGCTCGTGCTGACAATGCAGCATGGTGACCCACATCATGGTGACCTAGTGATACTTCTGCATCATTGGGCACCGGTCTCGCACTCACCAACAAAACACGACAGCACGAACGTTGTCATTTGCGAGGGTGGTACCGCCCCGGTCGAGCCGGCCCAACCGTGCTGAAATCAGCGTGGCTCTACTACCCATAAAACTTGTTCTATATTAGTTTGATAAACTAACACAACGTGTTACGTATCTAGCGAAGCGACATGTGAACTACTTTGAACTAAGTAGTCCTACATCGCACTATACAAGTTTACTCTTGTGACCAGTTTAATCTTACTTCTGTTTAAAGTAAAAGTAAAGCGAAAGTTTAAATAGATGTATGCTATATAAGATCTAGACACAAAACGACATGTACATTATAATCTAAAAAAAATAGGCTAGCAAGTATTATAGAAAAAAAAAATACGAAATTGACATCAATGAAAACAGAACTGCATAAAGCAACACGGTAGATAGTAGCCTACGCAGGCGTTCTCCTCTGTAAAAGCCAAAATGGACCTACGCGTTACATACACTGTTATGATATAGAATGTATTTATGTATGTGTTAAATTGTGAATGCTTTGTTTTAATTGTCATGTGTGAGTTCGTAGTGATACCCGTCAATGTTTGTATGTGAGTCTAAAATAAGTATGTGTGAAAATGTCCCCCCGCAATAAACGACAGACTGTTTTATATCGGGGAATTACCGTTTGGAGGCAAGCGTTGCTCTAAGTAAACTAAAAATAAAAGTTGTTTAATTATAACTATAGCACATTCGCTTTTAAAAAAATAGTCTTAGTCTTAGAGGGTCCGTCGCTATTTTCTTACCACGAATGTTCTACAAATTAGCATAATAACCAGTATTTACCCTTGAATCCAGGGTCAAAAGTCCAGCTCTGAACGTAGAGTAAACAATGTGATCCAAAGAACTGAGGAAGCCCCTCCGGTGAAGCTAGTTATGAGATCCAACCTCACCTTCAACCTCGGAGACGAGTTCTTCTCGTGGAAGAACAGGGCTGCTGATGATATTGTGTAAGTGTACTCTGTACTGTTTTTATGTCCAACAATGGATTGTTACTCACTCTACTTACACTCGCTTAGTCCTAGTCAGCAAAGATTCAAAGTGTGAATAATTAAGTATTTTTTTTATGTTGATAATATAAAAATAAAATATGATTTAAGCTAAAAAAAATATTTAAAACATTTATACAGGATACTTATAAAAAGGAATGCATTAATTCTTTGTCTTTTACGATCTTAAAATGCGAAACCAACACCTTTCTCTCTTGCAAAAACCCATTATTTCATAAAACTTATTATTTCAGGAACGATTTTCTTGGAGAACTTACAATACCATCCAACGACACATACAAACCACAACGCGACCGCGACGAGGACCATCACCACCGTCACCAACCCGACAACACACGAGACAGGGCCGACGACAACCAACCACAACCCAACGACAACCAGGGCCACGACGACCCCCAACTACGAGAGAACTACAGACAAGATCAAACCCGGTCAGATATAGAAGACAACCACGTCAAATCTGAAGCTAATGCTGATGTAGACACTGGGAGGGAGAGTCAAGGGAATTATGCCCAGCAAACGTCGCCAGATGTCCAGCAAGAGAGTCAAAAGGAGAACTTGGTGGATATCAGGAATGAGAGTGCTCCTCAATCCTCTAGTTCCTCAGAAAGTAGCGGCGAGTAACTGGTGTAGGGTGTGTAAATAAAATCTTGGAGTATTAAAGGTCAAAATTGCTTGAACGAATTGAACGTTATACAAAGCGTGGTAAACGAATTGTATTAATATGTGCAAGCGATTTTCGCTCTTATGTGTGTTAATGTATATACTTATTACGCCTGTTTTTACTCGTAAAAGTAGTTGACTCTTTTTACGAAATTGTTTTTGTGCAAAACATTATTATAATTGATAATAGTGATAGTTGTTCTCAATTGAACTAAAAATAGCTAAAAATCAGTTTTGTCACATACAACGACATTCTAAATGGCAAAGATTAACTAAAATTAGATATGTCACACCGTGTATCACTAAACACTAAACGTTATTTAAATACATGTATACATAAATCTTCAAATAAGAGAGTTTCAGATAAGTTTAGTTTAGAAACGCTACAATAGATTTAGCACCAATTTGTCTAGCGCCGTTTTTAATTGACCAAAAGATAATTTTAAACATTTAATCTATTTTTTTTTTCTATATTATGTGCTTAAACCCTAGGAGCATTAACAGGCGTGACATTATTATGTAAAAAGAATCTCTTATATATAGTATGTTTCATAGGTAGTTTAAAACCCAAAGATATTTTTACAATTAATTCAGTATATTACAATAATAGTTTAATGATATATAGTTAGTATGTTTTCTATGTATAATATGTATGTGTTTACCAAAAAAATTATATATGCATTTGTATCAGTTGTCTAGTACCCATAATACAAGCTCTTCTTAGTTTGGGACTAGATGACGTTGTGTGTTACACCCCGTTCACATTTGTCGGGCGTCGGGTCCGTTTACTAATCGGAGGTTCCAGTGGAAGAGCATTTTATATGAAGCTACTCACACTTGTCTAAAATCGATTTTGTGTCGGCCACGACATTAAATGTTGGGTGTTTTGCCAGCTCCTTTACGCCCGGAAAAAAATTGGTGGCCGACAACCGATTATTAACCGTAGTGTGAACAAAGGCGCCGACGTCCGATTAATATACGGACCCGACAAGTGTGTAATGAAATATTTACTTATTTATTTTTAATAATATTATTAGAAGGCTTGATTACGCAACGTAACTCGTTGAGTTCAAGTAAAAAAAGCATGAATTTTAAATAATCACAATCCATGTATGTGTAGTATATTCGTCTATCCAATCACCTCACTCGGTCACTCATTCATTGACTCACTCACTTACGTACTGATTCATACAGACGAACACCACGTTAGTAATTTTGATGAGTCCTTGATGAGAGCTGACATGTTGGTAGCTTGTCCATTTGACTGCCTCGGTGGCGCAGTGGTAGCGTACGCGACTGCTGTTCTTGAGGTCTCGGGTTCGATTCCCGGGTCGGAACAAATGTTTGTATGATCTGCAAATATTTGTTTCGGAGTTTGGGTGTTTTCTATGTATAATATGTAAGTATTTACAAAAAAAAAAAGTATATAAGTATTCATATCAGTTGTTTAGTACCCATAATACAAGCTCTGCTTAGTTTGGGACTAGATGGCGTTGTGTGTTAGATGTCCGCAATATTTATTATTATTATTATTATTATTATTGAGTGCGTGATCTAGCCTGTGAAATGGGGGGCGGGGAGGGGGGGATGTAACATGTATGTAATAAAATCTGAGTTATCAATCGAGTGACTCAGTATTATTAGATTTATTACGTTACCGTTTTATTTTAACTCATTATATTTTTGTATATAAATCACTCTAAAATAATGAAAACGTAACACAATTACGATTTATAAAAAAATATCAATAGATCATAGATTACCTTTTATCGCAATAACCGACATACAAGCTATAATAAATATATATATATACCATATATATAAGAAATTGTATTGCTTTGTTTATTTAAATACAATATATACAAGAAATATATTTATTTTTAAGGCAATGCATTTAAACTATACTTAATTGAATATTTATTATTTACATTTAACAATCTAGCTTTCATAGTACAAGCTCTGCTTAATCTGAAACTAGATGGAGTTGTACGGAAATGGACATAATGTCAAAATACCATTGAGAAAATAGTCCACAGACAGAACTCTAATGTCAGTCGTAATTTAAAGTGTTTTTCTGGGTTTCAAAGCAGTTGTTAAGCTCAATTGTAGCATAATATGTGTAGAAATTATAAGTATTAATGTTATTCCGTCCATTTTATCTATAGTTGTGTATTTTAGCGGGATATTGTTCACAAGAATGAAGACTTTAGCATTACATGGTCCTTCGAGCCGCATGGACCTCTTCAAGGTAGTAAGGCCACGCTGATATCAGCGGGTGGGCTGGCTCTACCAGGGCGGTACCACCATCGCATAGAAGATCAACCTAAAGTAACAGCATTTGTGCTGTCTATCGTATTTCGTTGGTGGTATCAGGCAGTTTAAAAAAACTCGAAAGACCATGTGTTTTGTACCATCAATTTAGTGCTAGTTTTAAGTGGTTCCTTCTTGTGGACGAATGTATGATTTCTTGTAAGTAGTATATATAGTTTAAGTTGTAGTTATAATTTGTTTTGTAATAATACGTGTTAATAGACGCAGTGAGGGGTTTGTAAGACATTCTTTGAGACTGGTATGAATAGTATGTATATCAATTCAAAATAAATCTTAAGTTATGGTTGATTCCCTCATTGGTGAAATGGTACCATTTGCGTATGTAATGAGGTCTAGGATTCGATTTCGGAGTCGAATTAAATGTTTTCATGATCTGCTAATATTTGTTTCGGAGTATGGGTATTTGCTGTCTTTAATATGTATGAACTTACAAAAAAGTATAGTTAATATAATAAAAGCTCTGCTTGGTTTAAAACTAGATGGCTTTGTGATAAATGTTCGAAATATGCATATTTAGATCTATTAATACAAGTTACCCTCTATTTTTACTGTAAAATTTCTCAGAAGCTATGCTCTACCCAACATATTGGCTAACAAGTATGACATTGAATCTTCTCACCGCGTCTTTATCGAACGGGGACCAAATTGTATCATACATATATATAATTTACTTACAGAGAGACAGTATATGCATATATGTTTATGTTTAATGTTGTAATTATATATTATTTAATAAGTTTGTAATATAAGTTTTAATGTTCCTCGTATACTGACACAATGCCTAACCACAACCCAAATGGCTCAAAAAATCTTTAATTAAACCCATAATTTTTAAAACGTAGAGGTTTTAAGGCAGGGGGCAAATAATCATTAATACATTACGATGGTCCCGCCAATGCTTTTTTTATATGAACCTGCCAAAGTGACTACTCTGCCTGATGGAAAGCATGAGCAGAATCCTAGAGTGGTGGTCACCATACTCATTGCCAATGCAGGCAATGCAACATGGTGACCCACACTATGGCAGCCTAGTGAGATGCTACTGCATCTTTATAGTTTGTAATTGGCTAGGGCAAGTGTCTTATGTTTCGGTCCGGAGGTCTTAACAAGTCTTAACAACAGCAGTTCCCGGATCTCTCCCTTCTCAGGCGAGTGGCACACCGTGTGGTTTTAGTCGGTTCGATTCCGGCACACCGCCCCGCCGCAAACCCCGGCGGAGTGACGGCCCGAGGGGGCTTCCACACGTAAAAAAAGATGTCTTATGTTTAAACGTTACTTGTAGGATATAGTTTTAGTGCTATTGACACTGTTCGGTGTAGTATATCTGTTTGTGGTGTTAAACAATCATATTTTTATATAAAAAATGTGCATTTTATTTTGTTGTTTCATTTATAATGTAGAGGAACGAGGTCATGAACCTCCAACACAAAGGGATGATCCTCCGACCATGCAGGTAATGTCAACAGTTCGCAAAACGAGTACGAGAATTTTTAAATCGCGATACAGGATTAGGAGTTGTTCCGTAGTTCCATGTGTCTTCAGAAGATGGCGCTGTAGTATATTTTGTTGCGCTGAGTATAAATGTTACTACTATAGCGATTTTAGCCGCTCAAACCGGACATCATGAAGCTCTATATCTTCTATATCTATACAAATAAATAAAATTGGAGTGTCTGTTTGTAATATTAAAATAACCACTTTTTACTAAATGCATATGTATGTATACACGGTACTTTACATACAACACATTTTGTTAAAAAAAATATTGTCTGTCTGTCTGTCTGTTTGTTTCGGGTAATCTCTGGAACGGCTGGGACTTTCACTGGCAAGTATCTGATGATTTTTTAGACTTACTTTCTCCCGCGGCGTTACTCGCGGTATGACGATAACCGCGGTGTTCAGCTAGTCTATACTATGTAACAAAAATAATCATATGCCAGCCTATTGCTGTTCAGTGAATGAATTTGAAAAATCACTTAATGATAGTTTTAGAATAATATTAATACTAGTTACGCCACGCTGCGTTACCTGCTTTTGTTATTGTACCTTTAAAACAAACGCGGGTAACACGCATGGCGAAGCTAGTCTAAAATAAAAGTCGTCTAAGTGTCTCCTTATATCATCAGCTATCTGCCACTGAAAGTCCCGTCAAAATCGTTCCAGCCGTTCCAGAGAATAAACAAACAAAAAAAAACATAAGTACCATAGATACTAGCATTGCATTGCATTCAGTAGAAAGCTGTTAATTTTAAATTACAAATAGATAATTCAATATTATTTCTTTGAATAGATAGATCGTTCGTTTTCGTGGGAGAGACACGCTTCGGTGTGAATGGGTCGGTTCGACCGGATACCACAGCCTCACAGAAACCGGTGTCAAATAGTGCTTCACCGAGTGAGAGAGGATACCGGAGGTCCATACCTCAACCCCTCCCCATATCTAAACCCGTCCCCATACCTCAATCCCTCCCCGTACCTCAATCCCTCCCCATACCTCAATCCCTCCCCATACCTCAATCCCTCCCCATACCTCAATCCCTCCTCATCAGAAGCATCACTAGGCCACCAGGTTGTGGATAACCATGCTGTATTGTTGCATTGCATTGAGTATGGTGACCGCCACTCTATCTATAGTATATCTATGCTAGGTATCTATTTTTACTTTTTTACTTACTATTTTTGCTTACAGTGTCGCTTTGGGATTACTGATCTGTTCGTTACTTACAACATTTACAGTGTATAAATGTTGTAAGTAACTAAATTAATCCATAAGTGGCAATAACGAGTGCAACATTAAATAGCCTGGAATCTTCGCGTGCAGACGCCATTTCTTTATTAAATGACTATTGACTCTTCCGCCAAAACACACCTCATCACTTTAAGGCTTATTATTTTCTGGATACCGCATAGTTCCGTATTCGTTAACGAAATGTCGATTGATTTTATATATTTTAGATAAAGGGTGTTATCTATACCAATATATAAAGCCGAAGAGTTTGTTTGTTACTTTGTTTGTTTGAACGCGCAAATCTCAGGAAATACTGGTCCGATTTGAAAAATTCTTTCAGTGTTAGATAGCCCATTTATCGAGGAAGTCTATTGGCTATATATCATCACGTTAAGACCAACAGGAGCGGAGCACCAATGAAGAATGTTACAAAAACGGGGGAATATTACCACTCTACGGGCAATAGGAGACGCAAACGAGGTTGCGTGGGTCAGCTAGTATGTTTATATTCGTATTTCATAAGGATGTGGTGCAAAGTCAGAAAATGACTGCAATTGTAAAAGTGCCTAATCATTTGAGTGGTTATTGCACAGAGTACCTAATACATTAGTACTATCTTCAATCTCTCTTCTTCAGATCTTTTTAAAAAAGTTTCTGTTTGTCTAGTTTTTTTTTTGATAATTTTCGTTTATTTTTAGTTGGTGCATGAATTCGATAACTGTCGCTGTAATCTGTTTTTAGTTTTATTATTGATATAGAATAGAATAGAATACATTTATTAGTCACACATAACATACATATCGATTGTGATATCAAAATGAAAATATTACTTTCAAACAGGACACAGATTATCAGATCCGCTAGGCACAGATATGTCTTATTAATATTTAGAAGACGAAGGTTTGTATGGATCTACGATCTTTCACGTAAAAAACGTCTTAATGAATCTGTTTTTTTTTTATTATTTATGAGCTTGTCAAAGTGACACTACTCTGCCTGATGGAAAGCATGAACTGATTCCAAAAGTAGTGGTCACCATACTCATTGCGACTGCAATACAATTAAACAAGGCAGCATGGTGCATGGCATGGTGACCCATATCAGGTCACATCATACTCGTATCATATTTGACTGCCTCGGTGGCGCAGTGGTAGCGTATGCGACTATTGTGGTTGAGGTATCGGATTCGATTACTAGGTCGAACCAAATGTTTGCATTATCAGCAAATATTTGTTTAGGAGTTTTCTGTGTATAATAATGTCACGTGTTATGGTTCAATGTATTTTTGAGAAATAAATCTTCCGCGTAGCGTAGTTACGTCTCGAATATTATTCGCAAATAATCTTTCTTGGTAACAATATATATGTATTTACAAAAAAAGGTATATATGTATTTATCTCAGTTGTCTAGTATCCATAACGCAAGTTCTGCTTTGCTAGATGGCGTTGTGTGTTAGATGTCTGAAATAGTATGTGTAGTGAAATAGTGTATATGAGTGGCTATGCTTATAATTTGACACAGTCTAAAATAGCTTTCTTTAGAAGTCTTTAATCCCCACTTTTTTATGTTCCGTTTTATAAGCAAGCCACCATAACAACAGCGAGACGCAGTTAGTACCATAGATATAAATGTAGTTATATATGTAGTGTGTATATATGTAGTTAGTACCTATTTCAATTATGTAACAGCGTACAACGTAAATATGATATATCTACTATCTATGTTATTACATACTTGTATGATTTTTAGGAAAATTTACAGTAGTTTCTTATCTGTCTTTAAATAGAAATGAATTGCTATTTTTTGGTAAGCGTATCAGTTAAGAACGAATGGGGTGATATCATTAATATACCTTCTGTTCTATATCCGTATGATAACGGATCGAGAGTACGGAGTATCACCACCCCTTTTCACCCTGTGGGTGCCGCACTAAGGCAGCAAACTAGGCGTCTGCCAGCGTGATGTGACAGGACAATATCTCCTTTCTAAGGATAGACCTCTACCCACCAATGGATTAATAAAGTTTTTTGATTAAATATTAAACAATTTACTCGCGGGGCCCTTAATAAAATTACATGTAACGGGTATAAAGAAAACCCAGATTCAGAACAATATTTTATAGATCACACAGTGCTGTCTTATGTGAGGCTTGAACCCAAAACAGCGCAGTAGAAAACATAGTGGCGACTACTTATACCACTAAGCCATCAGTTTAAATACTCTAAATGATGGCAAAGATGTCTGAAAATGTGAAATTTAAAACACTTTTAGATTTTATAAAATTTATTGAAGCTTTATTAGAATACACTTTAGTAGGTCCTCGGTCGTCGTCATAAAAACAGGATTTTTTTTGTTCGTTAAGTGTCAAGGTAATGTCAACCTCTTCCGAAGCCTCAAGACAATTAGTCTGCATGGCTGGCATGCCATGTTGCTTGTATACTCACGCCTATATCCACAAAAGGGGAAGCCAAAGTTGTATTTAACGTCCTCATTTTGTATTTTATTGTTTAAGTAAGTTCCTTACTGTTACTAGTTAATATAACCTCAGCGCGAAAGTTTAGTTAGTATCTGTATCACTGACATAATGTACTAATAGACCGACCCTCCCTTGGCCAATACTGTACGCCGGAAAAAGCTAAGAAAGTTCCAACTAATTCTAGACGGCGCTCAAAATAAGTTACAAGAAATAGTTTAACAAACTCTAACACTATTGTTATGCTTCAATTCTAGTAATTATTTTATTATTTTCCGAATATAAATCTTGCTTTCTAATGCTTGTGGTTAGTATTAAGTAAATCCACTTGTACTTTTTACGATGATTTGTTCCGTCCCAGTGTAATTTATAAGAAATGTATTTAGGACCTACCTACTAAGTTGACACAATCGACTTCGAAAAGAAACCAAAAAGAAAAAAAATCTGTAACATTTCTCACTGCAGTTGAGCTCCTATTGGCCGTAGCTTAGCTTGATGCTATTTAACCCATATACTTTTTAGATAAAAAAAAAAACTATATTAAGGGGTTTGTTTTAGGTTTTTTTTATGGAATAGGGGGCAAACGACGTATCACCCGCAGCACCAGAGCTGAGGCGTCACAAGTGCGTTGTCAACCTTTAGGGGATGGGGAAGGGGATGGTTAGGGGTATGGCCTATGGGCCTCCAATATCCTCACTCACTCGGTGAAACACAACGCAAGCGCTATTTCACACTGGTTTCCTGTGAGGCCGTGGTATCACTCCGGTTGAGCCGGCCCATTCATACCGAAACGTGGATCTCCCACGGTTTTCCTTCTCTGTGTTCATAATATACCTTTGTAACATTATGAATAGTCAACTATTCCTTAATAAAACTAAATTTCTACAAAATTACAGGGAAAACTACGCTGGGGTTTTTACAGTGGCCTTATTGATTAGATACTGGCAGTGCAATAATCAAGTCATTACGTAGATGATGGACCCATGACTCACCATACACATCTGCCTATTGTCACTTGAATACTATCCTACTAATATTATAAATGCGAAAGTTTGTAAGGATGGATGTTTGGATGTTTGTTACTCTTTCACGCAAAAACTACTGAACGGATTTGGATGAAACTGTACAGTAATATATATAACAGAATAACACATAGGCTACTATTTGCCGCGATAACCGACATATACGCGGGCGGAGCCACGGGCAACAACTAGTTAAATATATTAATATTAGCTGACGTGACATTTGGATTTTCAAGTTATTTTAAAATTTTCACCGTTCAAGCCTTCCCTGGACTACGAAAAATATTTCAAAACCTAAATCGGCCCTGTCGTTCTCGAGCTTTACTAAAAAAAAACGTTTAATTTAAACGGTTTATTTGAAAATAATGTACTAAAAGCTAAAAAATCATTTGGTTTAAATTTGGGTAAAAATATGAAAAAAAAATAATTGAAAATAATGTATGTATTAAAGTAAGTAAACAATAATTTGGTAAAAAAATATTCGGTTGAAAATCGTTGGGCGTAGCGTAAACCGAGGTGGCTGGATGGAAACACGGGCCCAACGATTTATACATACATTATTTTCAATTATTTTTTTCATGTTTTTTATTATACTAGCTGACCCACGTAATCTCGTTTGCGTCTTTTATTTCCCGTAGCGTGAATTTTTTTTCCCCGTTTTTAAACATTGTCCATTGGTGTTCCGCTCCTATTGGCCTTAACGTGATGATATATATCCTATAGCCTTCCTCGATAAATGGGCTATCTAACACTGAAAGAATTTTTCAAATCACCATCACCATACTCATTGCGAATGCAGACAATGCAACAATGTAGCATGGTGACCCACACCATGGCAGCCTAGTGATGCTACTGCATCATTGGGCCTTCGGTTTCACTGTCACCAACGAAACACGACAGCACAAACGCTGTCATTTTACGTTGATCTCAAGGTTGATCTTCTGTGCGGGGATAGTACCGCCCCGGTTGAGCCGGCCAGTTCGTGCTGAAATCAGCGTGTCTCTACTACCTTTGAAATTTTGATATCGACATATTCTGGAGACCCAGTAATACTTAAATCCCAGTGCAACAACAATGATATTAAAATCCAGTTTTTTTTTTACTAGCAGTGTTTTAGCTCTTTTGTCATAAATAGTCAAAACGAGTCGGAACTCAGAGCACAAACTTGACAAATTAAATTTGGGCTTTATTTGAATTTTTTACCGACTTTAAAAAGGAGGAGTTTATAGTTAGTTTTTTTTTGTTACCTCATCCTACCTTTTTGATGAACGGTGAACCGATTTTGATGATTCTTTTTTAATTTGGTCCAGTTCGTGAAGTCGGTTCTTATTTCGTTAAAATTTGTGACTATTTCTAGAACTGTTTTGTCAAATTTCTAAAAAGTTGACATTAATTTACGTAAAAACCTTTCCTACGGTCGTCAAAGACAGAAAACGGACTTGTTGGTTGCATGCTTAGTTTTCATAAAGTTTCCATACCACAAATTTAATTTACTTTGTATATTATACAGTACATTAAATTTCAATTATTTATCTTGTTTTCTTAATTTTCCCCAGCCATGAGTAAATGCTGGGGTAAGCCCATGAATCATTCATTATGAATCATTAAAACAGCTTAGCCTATCGGCCACAATCTGAATTTCACGGATTCAAGGCCCTCGTCGCCAAAAAGATATCAGATTTCCAGAGTTTACACCGATACATTTACTTATCTTAATCCTGCCTCACATAACTAGAAGCGCTACAAACAAACCGTAATTAGAGTTAGCTTTAAATAGGCGCGAACAGTCGTGTTCCTCGTTAAAAAGTTCATACACTTGTCTGTTTTTTTTAATTTCGTGCATTTCTGACCGTTGTTGGTGCGGGTATGTATGTTTACACAAAAATATTATAGTAGCATTAACCATAGTTTTGAAATTTATAGAAAAACTAGCTGAACCCCGCGGTGTTACCCGCGGTTATTGTTGTACCGCAAGTAACGCCGCGGGGCAAAGTTAGTCTAAAAAAGTAGCCTAAGTTACTCCCTGGATCATCAGCTACCTGCCAGTGAAAGTCCCGTCAAAATCCGTCCAGCCGTTCCAGAGATTACCCGGAACAAACAGACAGACAGACAGAAAGACAAAAAATTTTTTAACTACAGTTTGTTATATATGCATTTAGTAAAAAGCGGTTATTTTAATATTACAAACAGACACTCCAATTTTATTTAGTTGTATAGATGTATAGATAAAAAATAGACGTGTACGCCTTAACTTTTTAGTGTTAAAATTAGTTTTAGGGATTCATGACATAATTTGTTTAATAACAAAAAAATGAAAACAAACACTATTATACAATATGAACCCCGCGGTGTTACCCGCGGTTAATGTTGTACCGCGAGTAACGCCGCGGGACAAAGTTAGTCTAAAACAAGTAGCCTAAGTTACTCCCTGGATCATCAGCTACCTGCCAGTGAAAGTCCCGTCAAAATCCGTCCAGCTGTTCCAGAGATTACCCGGAACAAATAGACAGACAGACAGACAAAATTTTTTTAAACTACATTTTTGGTATATGTATCGTGTATACATACATATGCATTAAGTAAAAAGTGGTTATTTTTATACTACAAACAGACACTCCAATTTTATTTATTTGTATAGATTAGCACCATATCCACAGAGAAATAGTTATTTGTTATACAAGAGTGCAAAGTTGCTTTTTAACCGCGTGCTCAATTTTGACGACCGAGCAAAAAACAAAAATTTGAATCCTGGGCGTTAGCGAGGGAATTAAAAGAGCACAAGGTGAAAAATCTTTGCGCACGAGTGCAACACCAACACGTAACTTTTCATCCTACCTCAGCGAGGAAATGACTAAATGACGTGAAAAGAAAATGGCGCGGGCAAAGCAAATCAAAAAAAGTACACCTAGAAGGTTCCGTGTTTGAGTTTTTAACAATTTAAAAAAATATTGTATGATAAATTCAGCACCATAGAGGTAAAAGTAAATAGGTTTAATGATGTTCCGAATTCACAAACTTTAAGTGCACATGACGTTCTAAATTCAATTTTACTTTATCCTCTTGCGAATAAAAACGGTTTTTACCCTCAGATATTGAAGGGTAAAAATACTCTTTTTTCATCCCACCATCTCGGAAGGAGTATTTTTGTCGTTTATATCCGCTGGAGGATAAAGAATTGAATTTACAATAATACAATAATACAATACAACAAAATTGAATTTATAACATCGCGTGCACTAAGGTTGTGAGTTCAAAACATCATTAAACCTATTTACTTTTAACTCCATGGTGCCGATTTCAGCATGCGATCTCTTTTAATTTGTTAAGAACTCGGAACCTTCTTGGGATACTTTTTTTTTATTTGTTTCCCCGCGACATTTTCTTTTCACGTTTCTTTTGTCGTCGTCGATAATAAGGAGCAAGAGCAAGCCAAACAATAAATCTGTCAATAAATAAACAAACATTATGTTTAATACTTTTTACTATACCTATTCGAAGAATTGAATTAAATAAGTAGATACGCAAAACAAAGTTGTTTTCGGTTTGAGCTTCTCTTCAGCCCTCGCTGACGCTCAGGATTCTAATTATTAAATCACTCGCTGCGCTCGTAATTCAATATTAGAATCCTTCGCTTGGTCGGTCATCAAAATTGAGCACGCGGATAAAAAGTAACTTTGCACTCTTGTATAACAAATAACTATTTCTTAATATTTAGTCCCAGCTTTTTTCTTCCCTAAACCTTCACATTAAGCTCAAACTGAAAACAACTTTGTTTTGTATCTACTTATTTAAATCGATTTTTCGAATAGGTATAGTAAAAAAGTAATAAACATAATGTTTGTTTATTTATTGACATATTTATTGTTAGGCTTGCTCCTTAGTACTAGTGGGATTATGATTATCTATAGTCCCTTCTAGTTTAAATTGAAGAGTGTGATTTCAATTTTCAATAAAAGCGGACTTTGTATTAGTGATAATATTTTTAAAAAGAAACAGTATTAAAATGCCTCGTTGGTCTAGCGGTTGACGTATGCGACTGCCGATCAAGAGGTCTCGGGTTCGAATCACGGGTCGGGCCAAAAGTAATTGTAATTGAGTTTTTCCCATTATAGAAATACTTAATAACAGCTCGGAGTTTGGAAGTTGATGTCTGAACCCCCGTGCCTCGGAGATCACGTAAAGCTGTCGGTACTGCACCTGATCTCTCCTAGGTCGTGTCGGTTAACCGTCCCATCGGATTATGAGAGTGAGGGAACAGAGAGTGCACCTATGTTTGCGCACATACTTGTGCACTAATATATCTCCTGCGTAGTTGGTTGGTCTCCGTTGAGACTGACCACCGTGACCATAATCGGCCAGGAGAACAATATTAAAATGTGTATAAACCTTAACCCCATTCATCTACCGAAATAGTAGAAACTATAAAAATATGGATTTAAGAATAGTATTTGCATTCAATTCGCCCTCAGGGTTGCGGAGGTCCGATGTCAGTTAATTAAAAAAACCATAGTATTCAGGTAAAACCGTTTAAACTAGTAGTCGACCACAAATAATCCTCCTCAAGAACGGCCACGTTAGAGATACGGCTTTTTAGTGAGTCATATTGATTAGGTTTATATGGTATCTTTAATCTGTTTAGATAACACGTGTACAAATTTGAACGTCTGTATTGTATATTTGTGTTCTACTAACTTTCGATCACGGCTCCGCCCTTTTGTTATGTCGGTTATCGTCGTAAAAAGAAGCTTGTGTGTTTCTTCAAGAATCAAAGTATCTCCTTATCTATATCCCCAAAATTTCGTTGAAATCGCTGCAGCGGTTTCGCCGTGATAGACTTACAGACGGACAGAATTACTTTTGAATTTATAATATTAGTATAATAAATAATAAAAATTTGGACATTTAACACACAACGCCATCTAGTCCCAAGCTAAGCAGAGCTTGTGTTATGGATCCTAGACAACTGATACAAATACATGTATACTTGTTTTTTATAAATACCTACATATGATACATAGAAAACACCCAAACTCCGAAACAAATATTTGTAGACCATACAAACATTTGGTCCGACCCGGGAATCGAACCCGAGATCTCATGACCAGCAGTCACACACGACGACCGCGAGACCAACGAGGCAGTATAGATATATAAATCACATTTTGTAACAGTTTTTAGCACTCTGCATCTACTACATATTTAAACAGGCACACTGAATATATCTTGGTCCTAAAATAGAATTATAATTGTCACTTAAAGCTTCAACGCAATCCTTGGGCTACCCTTCTTTTTAAGACTTTTGCACAAATCGATCAATAATATAAGTACCTTGATTCAAGTAACATAGAAACAAACTCGCTCAATCACTTAAAAACAATCTATATCCTCATACTTACATACGTACTTTGAATAATAACGTTTATAAATACATTTACCTAACTTATTTTATTGCTATATTGTTTCAGATAATACGAGTAAAGGAGTATAGTCAATAAAATCAGACAGTTCGAATACTTGAAAGATGATCACCGCTGCCATCATCGTCATTGTAATCATCAGCCTCTACTTCTACAGCACCAGAAATTTTAAGTATTGGGAGAAAAGAGGCGTCAAACATGACAAACCTCTACCTCACATCGGTAACAACTTAATGGGAGTTTTGGTCAGATCCAGCATGACACAAATAGCTGACGAATTATACAGGCGGTATCCTAACGAACGGGTTGTCGGCTTCTACCGGTCTAATAATCCAGAACTGGTGATTAGAGATCCAGAGATTGCCAAAAGAATCTTAACAACAGACTTTACGTCATTCTTTGAAAGAGGTTTCAACTCCCATAACACAGTCTTCGAACCATTGATGCAGAATCTGTTTTTCACTGATGGAGACGCTTGGAAGCTGCTCAGACAGAGAATAACTCCAGCCTTCACCACTGGTAAGCTTAAAGCGATGTTTCCTCTGATCGTGGAAAGAGCAGAAAGACTTAAAGTGTTGACCCTTGAGGCTGCAGCTGATGGAAAAGCAGTTGACGCCAGGGATATTATGGCAAGGTACACTACAGATTTTATAGGCGCCTGTGGCTTCGGCCTAGACGCTGACTCGCTGAAAGACGAAAATTCAGCTTTCAGAAAACTCGGCAGAAAGATATTTGAACCTGAAATTAAGGATATCATCAAGGCAATATTAAAAGAACTATTTCCGAAGATATTTTATAATTTAAAGATGTGGGTACGTATTGATAAAGAAATGAATGAAATGGTTGGAGAAATTTTAAGGATGAGGAATTACAAGCCTTCTGGAAGAAATGACTTTATAGATCTGATGCTGGAATGCCGAATGAAGGGTACTATTGTTGGTGACTCATTGGAACGGAAGAAGCCAGACGGAACGCCAGAAGAGGCCAGGCTGGAGTTCAATGACGGGGTTATTGCTGCTCAGGTGTTCGTTTTCTTCGCGGCTGGTTTTGAAACGTCCTCTTCAGCTTCCAGCTTCACGCTGCATCAGCTCGCTTACAACCAAGATGTACAAAAGAAAGTACAGGTAAGCGTTTACATTCTATAGTGATCATTGAAATTTTGTATTTTATATATCCTTAGCCCAAGTGAGCAGTAATCTGCTCACTTGGGCCAGGTGTTTCTGCTAGAACTTTGATACTTGACTGCATGGATGTCATAGTTGTTTAAGCAGATACATCACCATTTTCTATTGTGCTGAGAGATGTGGGTTCGATCCTCGCACAGCTCTTACTTTTTGTGATGCACAAATAGTTGTTCAGAGACGTCTTAATATTTTCTTCTTTATATTGTCCCTATATTTATAGAATATATAGTAGTCTCTTGCGCGGAAGTTGTCATGTAAAGGAATAATAAAAGTACTTATTTTTTTTCCAAAAACAGTTATTAATCATTAGAATATATTTAAATTGACTAGCAAGTGGCTGATAATAACGCAGTTTATAATGTCAGAATTCAATTGTCAGGCGATCTCTCGTCTATAAAAGGCTCTAAACTGGATATTTTTTCCATTACAGGACGAAATTGATCGAGTCCTGAAGAAACACGATGGCAAACTCTGCTACGACGCAGTCAAAGAAATGGTATACTTGGAATGGGCCTTCAAAGAAGGAATGCGCATGTTTCCTTCTCTCGGCTTCCTCTTGAGGAGGTGCACGAAGCCTTACACCTTCCCTGACCTCAACTTCACGATAGACAAGGACACCAAGGTGCTGATACCTCTGCAATCGATGCACAACGACCCTAAATACTTCAAGGACCCAGAAGTATTCCGACCGGAGAGGTTCAGTCCTGATGAGTTTGACTCCAGTAAGAAGTTCGTGTATTTACCGTTCGGTGACGGACCCAGAGCTTGTGTTGGTAAGTGTGTGATCCCCTGATCTTGGTTGAAAATCCGTGCTAATATTATAAATTCGAAAGTTACTCTGTCTGTTATGCTCTCACGGCGAAACCCCTTCACAGATTTCAATGAAATTTGGCATGGAGATGCTTCGTCATTAGAGTAAGGTCTTGAGCTTTGTTTCACCGTGATCACAGAGATACTCGCGGTTGGAGCCACGGGCAAAACCTAGTTAAACTAGTTTCATACTTTTTCAGCGTCGTTTTTTTGTCGTAGTTAAGTTTTAGTTTTTACTTTTTATTAATTAATATGTTTTGGTGCCCCTATAATATTAACTTCTTTGCAAAGTATATTTTAAATAGGTACCATAGAAATATCAAATTTATCGAATGATACCAAACACGACATTTTCATCTCAAATTTATTTTTTAATACAGAACTTTATTTCGGCTAGAGGGCGCCACATTAGATTCAGTGACACGTAGTAGTAGCCTATAACCAGCGGACGATCAAGACGCTTCTAACGACACCTCATTTGTCCAGTTCTAATGAGTAGTTAAGGAGTTATGAGGGAACAGATAAACAATCATACATACATACATACATACATAGCCTGTCAAATTCATAACCCTCCTTCGGCTGTAATCAGGTAAAAAGGGACACTAACACTAGTGATAGCTTGAGGGATTCATCTCATCCTTAAACTACTGACAATACTATTGTCTAGCAGTCTAGCAGAAACTGGTGGTCCTGACTGCCGAGCCACAGATCCAGGGTTCTATTACTGCTCATCAGAATTTCAGTCCTAAATCTTCTGCTGGACTTTTGATACTATTGCACCAAAAAAAATCGGGTGTGAAAAAAGGTTGTGTAATATATTTTTTTTTATTATTTCAGGAGAACGCTTGGGTCTGATGCAGTCTCTCGCAGGTCTAGCTGCTGTCCTCTCCTGCTTCACAGTCAGCCCAGCTCCAGAGACTCTCCGATACCCAACTGTGAACCCTCAATCTAGCATCGTTCAAAGTGTAATTGGTGGATTACCACTATTATTCAAAAAACGACAGACAACTTCCTAAAACGATGCGTTTTTTTAACTAGCAACTAATTGTGTAGATTATCGTATTGGCATTGAGATTAAATATCTAATACTCATATGCATGAGTGTGTTTATCGAATTATTGGAGAAGTCATCAAACTTAGCTGACATTAAAAATAATTTAAGAAATCGCGAATTGTGTAATTAAAGCTATTGTTTTAATTTAGGTATGTATAACTGACTTCATTGTAATAAATAATTATTTTAGTATGCAATGTTTATTATTATTTCGTCAACTGTTGATCAACGATTACGCTCTTGACTGCGTACTTCTTTCCCCGAGCTTTATAAGAATTTTATAAGAATCGTTCAGGCTTAAACCAACCTAAGTTTTCGTTGTCGCAGGTAAAACATGCAACCTCATTATACCCCCCAAAAAAGTATATTTTTTATTATTTATTTGTATTGATGTAATTAGAAACTATCTAGCCCAAGCAATTTTGTACAAAAAAAAAACTCGTTTTACAACATTTTTTAGTCATGCTCTGTTCCTATTAGCCGCAGCGTGATGTTATTCAGCCTGGGTATAGCCTACCTCGATAAATGAGAAAAAGAAATCTCTTTTCAATTTAAACTAGAAGTTTCTGAGATTCGCGCCCTCAAGCAAACAAACTCTTCAGCATAATAATTGTAATAAATAAAACATTACTATTATATAAATATGTTCCCCATTGACGCCAGTAGGTGACAAACCAGACAGCAATAATACAGAAGCATCAAAATAGACTGCCATAGTGAGGGTCACCATACTGCATTGTTGCATTCACAATGAGTATGATTACCACTACTCTTGGATTCTGCTCATACTTTCGATCAGACAGAGTGGAATCACTTTGGCAAAATATATACTTTTCGACCATTGGGCGACCACTAGTAAAGCTATTAATTATATAAAAATGTATGTACGCGCATACCTACCGATCGGGTGCACCAAATTGGATAATTCGTCCTTTTATGTGTTCGTTATTGTTAGGACAACTGAGACTCTGAGTCTGACTGATAGAGACTGAGACAGACATGTAAATTTTATATAGCGGTACGAAGTTCGCTGGATCAGGTAATATTTATATAAATAAGCATGAGATACCTTTGAATTGCCTGAATACAGACCGGTGACCTAATGGTATACCTGCATGTCAATATTCACAATGCACTTACGTTCTCTGACCTTTTCTATAAAGTAGAAGGCTATGGGGAGGGATTAGGGTATGTGCCTCCGGTATCCTCACTCACTGTGACTCACTCGGTGAAACACTGCGCAAGCGCTATTTCACACCGGTTTTCTCTGAGGCCGTGATATCACTTCGATCGAGCCGGCCCATTGATGCCGAAGCGTCGCTCTCCCATGGTAAATCATTGTGCCAAAGCTGCCAAATGGGCTTGCCTGATGGAAAGTATGGGTCCCGTCTCATTGCGAATGAAGTCAATGCTGCCCTTTGAGTCTATCTAAAAAGCAAGAGGGTTAGGGCCCCGGTAAACTCCCTCACCCAGCAAAATTGCCTAACATAGGTTTCCTATGAGGCTGGACACTGGCCTCTTCTTAGAAAGAACGTTTTGGCTTACAATACGGCCAGACAATTCGTTTCATGTTTCCCTTCTATTCGTACATTTATAAAAATAAAAAAATAGCGTTCATTGCTGTTCACTTTCTTACAATATATTTTATTATATTCTTACTCCCTAGCTTTCCTTTTTTTATTCTTTATTTCAATTATCGGCAACAACTGGATGTTTGTCTGTAATAAATATGCCTAAGTAAAATTAAGAATAGTCAAATGTCCCTAAAATAAAACTAAAATTATAAAACTATACTAATTTACAAAGCAAAATAACGCTGCGGTTTTTGCAGTGGTCTAACATTGAATGATTAGGTATTGGCAGTGCAAAGAACACACAGTATTCTTTTTTATTTCGAAATAGATTACTCCTGCACTAAGAATAACTATATTCCGTGTCGCAGGAATCTTTACAAACGTACATGAAAGGGATACAAAAACACCCAGACACGGAATAATAATTAGAATTTGTCGATCATAGAAAGTGTTGTCCCATCCCACTTATACCACTACGCCACACACGAAGTCAATTTGTGTGGTTTAAATGTATGTATTTAGAAGTTAATATAAATGTAAATATTTTTTTTTTATTTTTTTTTTATATTTGGTCCTTTCAAAATGACTCTACTCTGCCTGATGGAAAGCAAAAGCAGAATCCAAGAGTGGTGGTCACCTTACTAATTGCGAATGCAGACAATGTAGCATGGTGAATTGGTGACCCACACCATGGTGGGCTAGTGATGCCTCTGCATCATTGGGCCTCCGGTCTCGCACTCACCAACGAAACACGACAGCACGAACGCTGTCATTTTACGTTGATTTTCTGTGCGAGATATATTTATTAGTCGTCTGGTGACAGTACAGGCTTTCTATTTCAAAAAGTCTAAATATGTTTTTATCAAACCTACCAATTTACTAATTAAAGCAATAAATTAGTGACTTAGTTGAAAAGAAAATTAATATTTAAGTATACGAGATGAAGTCTTAGTCGGTTTGATTCCGTCATACTACTTGACCACCGGTCAGCTCCGGTGATGTAAAGACCTGGGTTCAAAGTTTTGTGTTGCCAACCATGACCAGGAAGTAAGAAAAATTAAAAATCATCTGCCTGATACGATGACTGTGCAAGAAATATAGATAAATGAATTATCAAAACAACGTCGCACATCGGCCACAAACTGAACTCCGCAGAGCCAAAGTCCACATCGCCAAACAAATAACAGGTTTCCAGAGTTTACACTGTTACATTTACCTTAATCCTGCCTCACTTATCTAGACGCGCTACAAGCAAACCGTAATCAGTGTTGCATTGAAATAGGCGCGAACAGACGTGTTCCACGTTTAAAAAAGATCATACACTCGTCTAAGTGTTTTTTTTTATTTCGTTCTTTTCTGACAGCTGTTTCTGCGGGTATGTATGTTTATTTTATAATAATAATTGTTGTGCAGCATTCTTCTTTCTAAGTGTATAGAACCTATTCATACGTAAAACAAAAAAAAATTACAGACAAACGTCTTATTTTTTGTATAAAACTTATAATCGATTAGTGATAAAAAACATAGGTAATTTAGTAACAAACAAAAAAATTATAACAGACACTAACATTCCTCGGATAATGTTTTTTTTATCTTTAGGCACAACTTTTTTCAGATTGGTCCTTCCTAATTAACCGTTCGCAAATTAAGCTCAACCAAAAAAAAAATGTTGACGTACTTAAATAGATGTTTAGATGTTTGAGATTAAATTTTTATTTATTTTACACAATGAATAGGTTTAGTAAAAAAATAATACAAACATAATACATGTTCGTATGTCTAATGTTTGTGTTCCAGTAAAAGTTTGTTCATTAAATTATGTTTTCTCGTCAAGTCTATGAAAATTGTGCTCACTAGCCCATGTATATGGCCCAAGGGAGTCCATAACTATTGAGGAAACCGGTCTTAATAGCGAGCCGGTGGAAGTCCAAGTCGACTATGTTATGAGTTCATTCAAGTTAAGAAGGTCCAAACATGCAAGACCTCCATTGCGTTTTGCGATGCGATTAATTAAATTATGGTTATCAAAATATTATATTTATTGTTAAATTATTGTTAGCGTAGAGCTGTATAGTGGAATTTGGATCACCTATAGTCCCTTAAAAGTGAGTTCCTTTCTTCCTTCTACTTCAGCACTCTTGAGAGGAAGATCGTTGTCTAGCAGGTCGATGTTTTCCTATTCCACATTACCACGGCTCTCGTTTTCTTAAAAAAATCATTCAAAGATTCATTTTTGGAAAATTTACCAAAAGAGAAAAGAACCGGTCATCCAGGTACCACATACATATTATACCACTATTTTCCGGTCACGATTACCCTGTTGCTTTTTTAGGAGGTATCTCTGTTCTGTGAGTATTTTAATTTCTCCTCCCTTCCTATCACTCCCGGATATTAATTTGGGGGCTCTTTACATTTAGATGGGAATGTATGTGTGTGGTATATACTATAGTAGGCAAACCTCATAATTTCTAGCAGTGGACTGTTAAAGACATGTATGAATGTAGGTATTCTAACATGTTATTAGTTGAGGTAGCTCCGTTTCAGCGAGACTGTGTTATTACTTAGGTAGATACAAATATTATAAATAAATAAACAATATTAGTTGTGATACTGATAGCACTCGTGGTGTGATTACAATGAAAGCGGACTTTGCATTCGTGATAATTAATCGACTTCCAATAGGAGGAAGCTCTCAATTTGATTGGTACTTTCTTTTAATGCATGTACACCGATTACTCCGTCAATTGTGGACCGATTTTGAAAATTATTTTTGTATTCGAAAGGGTATACTCCCTATGTGATCCCATTGCCACTATATCAGGACCTGATGATGGGATCCCAAGGAAATCGAAGCAAACCCTCAAATTTGTTCGGCACGTACTATGTTTTTCATATATTGTCTATCTAAAGCTATAACAGTATTTATATTTGTAGTCATCAGTTCATAATGATGAACTGATGATGGAAGATAGAACTCCTTAACGGTTAGGAGTTAGAAGATAAATCCTTAAATGTCATGTGTATGTATGTTACCTTTAGTCGTATTCTTTCAAGATATTTAGGTGAAATGATGATGAACGGTACAACTCCTCAACAGTTAGGAGTTGGACGATAATTCTTTAAATTTCACACGTATCTATAATTGTATAGTTTCAAATTATTCAAGTGAGCTGATTATAGAAGGTAAAACTCCTTAATAATTAGGGATTTCAATATCATACGTACGCATCGACATTATTTAGCATTCAGTAATTCACATGAGCTGATGATAGAATTTAAACGACTGGGGGTGAGAGGATAATTCTTTAAATAACAAATACGCGAATAGGGCCATAGTTGTATTCTTTCAAGTTGTTTATGTGATCTGACAGGTAAGGTCTAGTGACTAGTAGTCTGTAAAAAAGAAACGGAATGCAAAGCTATTAAATCGACTTTTAAAAAAAGATCAAAGAAAACTTCCTGCCTAGACAGACTAAATAGCAAAAACAACATTCTAACTAAAAAGTATAAAATAACTTAATAAATATTTTATTTAATACACCTTAAATGCAAACCTTTAATATTGATAAAATACTATTATTTGTATGTGCTACCTATTTATAGGTTTAAAGTCGGCATGAGAGTATTATTCTTTGGAAAGTAATAAATTTTTAAGCTACTTGATTTATGTTTATTTTTCTGGACGAATTGTACATACATTCAAAAATGCAACTATGCAATATGATTAACTAGAATAATAACTTTCTTCTTCTTCTTTGATGAAATGGCAACGAGCTAGATTTCTCGGATAGCTATTTCTGCCAATGTCAAGTGTTTATCAAGTCTTTAAGTCTGCGTCGTGATGAAATTAAGGAAATAAAATATAAAGAATGTGGATGAGATGAAATGCCCATTTTCCATCTTCCAAAAAAACAAAAAACAATCTCCAAATAATAATTTTCCCTAGTAAGATTAATTCATGATATAACAATCGGAACTCTCTGGAACGGTTGTACCGATTTTGATGGGAATTCCACTGGTCTAAGCTGATGATATAAGAAGTAACTTGGGCTGCTTTGTTTAGAACAGCTTTGCCCCGCGGCTTTACCCGCGGGCCGCGGTTATTGTTGTACCACGGGTAATAGAGGGGCTCAGTTAGTTTATACAAATAAATAAAATTGGAGTATCTGTTTGTAATATTAAAATAACCGTTTTTTACTAAATGCATATGTATGTTTACATATACCAAAAATGTAGTAAAAAAATTGTTTGCCTGTATGTCTGTCTGTTTGTTCCGGGTAATCTCTGGAACGGCTGGACCGATTGTGACTTGCACTGGCAGGTAGTTGATGATCCAAGGAGAAACTTAGGCTACTTTTTTTAGACTAATATTGTTGAAATACATATGCATTTAGTAAAAAGCGGTTATTTTAATATTACAAAAAGACACTCCAATTTTATTAATTTGTGTAGATTAGGTGTACTCAATGACATTAAATAATAAAAGTCTGCGATTATTCCAGTGCTCTTCAAGTACGGCCATGTGCGAAATACAGTTTTTTTGTGATACACAATGATTAAACAAGTACAAAGTCCACGGCGTATTTGATATATTTGATCTGCTTAGATAACAAGTGTACTTTGAACATCTGTATTGTGAAATATATACATTCTACTAAGCTTCGCTCGCTGCACCACCAGTTTATTAGCAGTCTGGTTACAATAGCATAGGTTCTGATTAGTTTGAGATCAGACCCACGTGTGTTAGATGTGTGAAGTTGTTGTGTTATTACATATATATGCATCTTCTATACATCTATACAAATAAATGAAATTAGAGTGTCTGTTTGTAATATTAAAATAACTGCTTTTTAATAAATACATATGTATGTATACACGGTACATATACCTAAATACCATTTTTTAGAATTTTTGTCTGTCTGTCTGTCCGTCTCTCTGTCTGTCTGTCTGTCTGTTTGATCCGGCTAATCTCTGTAACGACTAGACCGATTTTGACGGGCCTTTCACCGCTAGGTAGCTAGGTAAGGTAGATGATATAAGGAGTAACTTTGGCTACTTTTTTGGACTAGCTACGCCCGGCGGCGTTACCCCTTGTACGACAATAACCGCGGGTATCACCGCGGTACTCAGCCAGTTATTAATACATCGTTTGCTCGTGCTATCAAAATATAGTAAGCATATAATTAGACCGTTGTACAAAGCTTAGTCACAAAGGGGAAACAAAAACTGCTAAAAAAATATGAACTTGTATCTGGCCAATTGGTCGCGCTCTGTTGCCCGCGGTCTAATATTAAATATTTGCATTATTATCATGATTCATCATATTTTTTCTGTCCGTCTTAATTTTATTTACCATTAGCGTAAAGTGCAAAATTGCAATAGAATTTCGTAGATTGCTTTTTGAATACCAAGTCACTTTGAGAATAATTTACGAGGGAGAGATGGATTGATTGAAAACTTTGTGTTTGTTTATATATTACCGAGGTACAACAAAGTATATTAAAGCATAGGAGAGTACATTAAGTATACATAATCTCTTTTAATGTATAAGGGACGGCCTTATTACTAAAGCAATCTCTTTCGGCAACCTCATGAGTAGGTCATTATGGCAGGCCAAACATAAAAAAAAAGGGATTGGGGGACGCAGATAGAGAAAACAATGTTGCGTTGTTTCTATGAAAGGGAAGCTAACAAACAGACAGTTCACATGACGGAAGGTGGCTGCCACGGCCCATATGGACAGTTGAATTTAGTTTCCTATCTCTCTCGGTGAAGACTTGAGCGACTGTACTGGCGTAATAGTTTAAGATAGTTTGTATGGTTTAAGCGCATTTATTTAATCTATGTTGTTGGATTTAAAAAAGAGACCTCTCTGCATTGTTTGGGCATTTCTTTCCAGAGTAAGTTTTAAAAAATTCCGGTACGTTCTAGCTGTAAAGTCCGACGAGTAATTATATCTTTGAAAGATTTACTTACAGATTTAATAAATATCGTTTGTCACTTTGTCACTTCCTACTGCGTTGAGTGTTTTGGGGATTCAATACATGAAACAGCAGTTTGTGATCCACAAAAATGTTCTTTCGTATGTTTCATGTATATTTGTAAAGTCCCATACGACACTATATTTTTACTGAGTACAAATTCGTCTTTGAAAAGTTTTTTTTTTCATCCATTTTTTATGAGTAAATTGCAGCAGAGCAATAAGCAGAATAAATTGTATACATTTGATACTCATCTGTCGACTTCTTAAATAGCATGAGTGTGTATTTAAAGCAAATGTTTTACATAACTGTTATGAACGCAATCTGCGATGATATGACAGTATTCTTATCAGCGGATTGTTGATATTATTTAATTACACTTGATAAAGTCTTCACATATATTTGTTTATAGTTATTTAAATAAATAATATGAACATTCAACCATAATGAGTTTATGAACATTTATTGCTATATTGTTTCAGATAATACGAGAAATAGAAGTACAGTCAATAAGATTAGACAGTTCGAATACTTTAAAAATGATCACCGCTGCCATCATCGTCATCGTAATCATCAGCCTCTACTTCTACAGCACCAGAAATTTTAAGTACTGGGAGAAAAGAGGCGTCAAACATGACAAACCTCTGCCTCTAATCGGTAACAACTTAATGGGACTTTTGTTCAGATCCAGCATGACACAAATAGCTGACGAATTATACTGGCGATATCCCAACGAACGGGTTGTCGGCTTCTACCGGTCTAATAATCCAGAACTGGTGATTAGAGATCCAGAGATTGCCAAAAGAATCTTAACAACAGACTTTACGTCATTCTTTGAAAGAGGTTTCAACTCCCATAACACAGTCTTCGAACCATTGATGCAGAATCTGTTTTTCACTGATGGAGACGCTTGGAAGCTGCTCAGACAGAGAATAACTCCAGCCTTCACCACTGGTAAGCTTAAAGCGATGTTTCCTCTGATCGTGGAAAGAGCAGAAAGACTTAAAGTGTTGACCCTTGAGGCTGCAGCTGATGGAAAAGCAGTTGACGCCAGGGATATAATGGCAAGGTACACTACAGATTTTATAGGCGCCTGTGGTTTCGGCCTAGACGCTGACTCGCTGAAAGACGAAAATTCAGCTTTCAGAAAACTCGGCAGAAAGATATTTGAACCTGAAATTAAGGATATCATCAAGGCAATATTAAAAGAACTATTTCCGAAAATATTTTATAATTTAAAGATGTGGGTACGTATTGATAAAGAAATGAATGAAATGGTTGGAGAAATTTTAAGGATGAGGAATTACAAGCCTTCTGGAAGAAATGACTTTATAGATCTGATGCTGGAATGCCGAATGAAGGGTACTATTGTTGGTGACTCATTGGAACGGAAGAAGCCAGACGGAACGCCAGAAGAGGCCAGGCTGGAGTTCAATGACGGGGTTATTGCTGCTCAGGTGTTCGTTTTCTTCGCGGCTGGTTTTGAAACGTCCTCTTCAGCTTCCAGCTTCACGCTGCATCAGCTCGCTTATAACCAAGATGTACAAAAGAAAGTACAGGTAAGCGTTTACATTCTAGAGTAATCATTGAAATTTTGTATTTTATATATCCTTAGCCCAAGTGAGCAGTAATCTGCTCACTTGTGCCAGGTGTTTCTGCTAGAACTTTGATACTTGACTGCATGGATAGCAGATACATAACTATTTTCTATTGTGCTGAGAGATGTGGGTTCGATCCTCGCACAGCTCTTACTTTTTGTGATGCACAAATAGTTGTTCAGAGACGTCTTAATATTTTCTTCTTTATATTGTCCTTATATATTCTTATATTGTCCTTATATATTGTCCTTATATGTCCTTATATATAATATATTGTAATTATATTGTATATATTAATAGAATATATAGTAGTCTCTAGCGCGGAAGTTGTCATGTAAAGGAATAATAAAAGTACTTATTTTTTTTTCCAAAAACAGTTATTAATCATTAGAATATTTTTAAATTGACTAGCAAGTGGCTGATAATAACGCAGTTTATAATGTCAGAATTCAATTGTCAGGCGATCTCTCGTCTATAAAAGGCTCTAAACTGGATATTTTTTTCCATTACAGGACGAAATTGATCGAGTCCTGAAGAAACACGATGGCAAACTCTGCTACGACGCAGTCAAAGAAATGGTATACTTGGAATGGGCCTTCAAAGAAGGAATGCGTATGTTTCCTTCTCTCGGCTTCCTCTTGAGGAGGTGCACGAAGCCTTACACCTTCCCTGACCTCAACTTCACGATAGACAAGGACACCAAGGTGCTGATACCTCTGCAATCGATGCACAACGACCCTAAATACTTCAAGGACCCAGAAGTATTCAGACCGGAGAGGTTCAGTCCTGATGAGTTTGACTCCAGTAAGAAGTTCGTGTATTTACCGTTCGGTGACGGACCCCGAGCATGTGTTGGTAAGTGTGTGATCCCCTGATCTTGGTTGAAAATCCGTGCTAATATTATAAATTCGAAAGTTACAGTGTCTGTTATGCTCTCACGGCTAAACCCCTTCACAGATTTCAATGAAATTTGGCATGGAGATGCTTCGTCATTAGAGTAAGGTCTTGAGCTTTGTTTCACCGTGATCACAGAGATACTCGCGGTTGGAGCCACGGGCAAAACCTAGTTAAACTAGTTTCATACTTTTTCAGCGTCGTTTTTTTGTCGTAGTTAGGTTTTAGTTTTTACTTTTTATTAATTAATATGTTTTGGTGCCCCTATAATATTAACTTCTTTGCAAAGTATATTTTAAATAGGTACCATAGAAATATCAAATTTATCGAATGATACCAAACACGACATTTTTATCTCAAATTTATTTTTTAATACAGAACTTTATTTCGGCTAGAGGGCGCCACATTAGATTCAGTGACACGTAGTATAGCCTATAACCAGCGGACGATCAAGACGCTTCTAACGACACCTCATTTGTCCAGTTCTAATGAGTAGTTAAGGAGTTATGAAGGAACAGATAAACATTCATACATACATACATAGCCTGTCAAAATCATAACCCTCCTTTGGCTGTAATCAGGTAAAAAGGGACACTAACACTAGTGATAGCTTGAGGGATTCATCTCATCCTTAAACTACTGACAATACTATTGTCTAGCAGTCTAGCAGAAACTGGTGGTCCTGACTGCAGAGCCACAGATTCAGGGTTCTATTACTGCTCATCAGAATTTCAGTCCTAAATCTTCTGCTGGACTTTTGATACTATTGCACCAAAAAAAATCGGGTGTGAAAAAAGGTTGTGTAATATATTTTTTTTTATTATTTCAGGAGAACGCTTGGGTCTGATGCAGTCTCTCGCAGGTCTAGCTGCTGTCCTCTCCTGCTTCACAGTCAGCCCAGCTCCAGAGACTCTCCGATACCCAACTGTGAACCCTCAATCTAGCATCGTTCAAAGTGTAATTGGTGGATTACCACTATTATTCAAAAAACGACAGACAACTTCCTAAAACGATGCGTTTTTTTAACTAGCAACTAATTGTGTAGATTATCGTATTGGCATTGAGATTAAATATCTAATACTCATATGCATGAGTGTGTTTATCGAATTATTGGAGAAGTCATCAAACTTAGCTGACATTAAAAATAATTTAAGAAATCGCGAATTGTGTAATTAAAGCTATTGTTTTAATTTAGGTATGTATAACTGACTTCATTGTAATAAATAATTATTTTAGTATGCAATGTTTATTATTATTTCGTCAACTGTTGATCAACGATTACGCTCTTGACTGCGTACTTCTTTCCCCGAGCTTTATAAGAATTTTATAAGAATCGTTCAGGCTTAAACCAACCTAAGTTTTCGTTGTCGCAGGTAAAACATGCAACCTCATTATACCCCCCAAAAAAGTATATTTTTTATTATTTATTTGTATTGATGTAATTAGAAACTATCTAGCCCAAGCAATTTTGTACAAAAAAAAAACTCGTTTTACAACATTTTTTAGTCATGCTCTGTTCCTATTAGCCGCAGCGTGATGTTATTCAGCCTGGGTATAGCCTACCTCGATAAATGAGAAAAAGAAATCTCTTTTCAATTTAAACTAGAAGTTTCTGAGATTCGCGCCCTCAAGCAAACAAACTCTTCAGCATAATAATTGTAATAAATAAAACATTACTATTATATAAATATGTTCCCCATTGACGCCAGTAGGTGACAAACCAGACAGCAATAATACAGAAGCATCAAAATAGACTGCCATAGTGAGGGTCACCATACTGCATTGTTGCATTCACAATGAGTATGATTACCACTACTCTTGGATTCTGCTCATACTTTCGATCAGACAGAGTGGAATCACTTTGGCAAAATATATACTTTTCGACCATTGGGCGACCACTAGTAAAGCTATTAATTATATAAAAATGTATGTACGCGCATACCTACCGATCGGGTGCACCAAATTGGATAATTCGTCCTTTTATGTGTTCGTTATTGTTAGGACAACTGAGACTCTGAGTCTGACTGATAGAGACTGAGACAGACATGTAAATTTTATATAGCGGTACGAAGTTCGCTGGATCAGGTAATATTTATATAAATAAGCATGAGATACCTTTGAATTGCCTGAATACAGACCGGTGACCTAATGGTATACCTGCATGTCAATATTCACAATGCACTTACGTTCTCTGACCTTTTCTATAAAGAAGAGGGCTATGGGGAGGGGTTAGGGTATGTACCTCCAGTATCCTCACTCACTGTGACTCACTCGGTGAAACACTGCGCAAGCGCTATTTCACACCGGTTTTCTCTGAGGCCGTGATATCACTTCGATCGAGCCGGCCCATTGATGCCGAAGCGTCGCTCTCCCATGGTAAATCATTGTGCCAAAGCTGCCAAATGGGCTTGCCTGATGGAAAGTATGGGTCCCGTCTCATTGCGAATGAAGTCAATGCTGCCCTTTGAGTCTATCTAAAAAGCAAGAGGGTTAGGGCCCCGGTAAACTCCCTCACTCAGCAAAATTACCTAACATAGGTTTCCTATGAGGCTGGACACTGGCCTCTCCTTAGAAAGAACGTTTTGGCTTACAATACGGCCAGACAATTCGTTTCATGTTTCCCTTCTATTCGTACATTTATAAAAATAAAAAATGAACGCTATTTCATTGCTGTTCACTTTCTTACAATATATTTTATTATATTCTTACTCCCTAGCTTTCCTTTTTTTATTCTTTATTTCAATTATCGGCAACAACTGGATGTTTGTCTGTAATAAATATGCTTAAGTAAAATTAAGAATAGTCAAATGTCCCTAAAATAAAACCAAAATTATAAAACTATACTAAATTACAAAGCAAAATAACGATGCGGTTTTTGCAGTGGTCTAACATTGAATGATTAGGTATTGGCAGTGCAAAGAACACACAGTATTCTTTTTTATTTAAATAGAAAGATTACTCCTGCACTAAGAATAACTATATCCTGTGTCGCAGGAATCTTTACAAACGTACATGAAAGGGATACAAAAAACACCCAGACACGGAATAATAATTAGAATTTGTCGATCATAGAAAGTGTTGTCCCATCCCACTTATACCACTACGCCACACACGAAGTCAATTTGTGTGGTTTAAATGTATGTATTTAGAAGTTAATATAAATGTAATTTTTTTTTTTTTTTTTTTTTATGTTTGGACCTTTCAAAATGACTCTACTCTGCCTGATGGAAAGCAAAAGCAGAATCCAAGAGTGGTGGTCACCTTACTAATTGCGAATGCAGACAATGTAGCATGGTGAATTGGTGACCCACACCATGGTGAGCTAGTGATGCCTCTGCATCATTGGGCCTCCGGTCTCGCACTCACCAACGAAACACGACAGCACGAACGCTGTCATTTTACGTTGATTTTCTGTGCGAGATATATTTATTAGTCGTCTGGTGACAGTTGGTGACGTTCTATTTCAAAAAGTCTAAATATGTTTTTATCAAACCTACCAATTTACTAATTAAAGCAATAAATTAGTGACTTAGTTGAAAAGAAAATTAATATTTAAGTATACGAGATGAAGTCTTAGTCGGTTTGATTCCGTCATACTACTTGACCACCGGTCAGCTCCGGTGATGTAAAGACCTGGGTTCAAAGTTTTGTGTTGCCAACCATGACCAGGAAGTAAGAAAAATTAAAAATCATCTGCCTGATACGATGACTGTGCAAGAAATATAGATAAATGAATTATCAAAACAACGTCGCACATCGGCCACAAACTGAACTCCGCAGAGCCAAAGTCCACATCGCCAAACAAATAACAGGTTTCCAGAGTTTACACTGTTACATTTACCTTAATCCTGCCTCACTTATCTAGACGCGCTACAAGCAAACCGTAATCAGTGTTGCATTGAAATAGGCACGAACAGACGTGTTCCACGTTTAAAAAAGATCATACACTCGACATACACATACTACACATACAGTGTTTTTTTTATTTCGTTCTTTTCTGACAGCTGTTTCTGCGGGTATGTATGTTTATTTTATAATAATAATAATTGTTGTGCAGCATTCTTCTTTCTAAGTGTATAGAACCTATTCATACGTAAAACAAAAAAAAATTACAGACAAACGTCTTATTTTTTGTATAAAACTTATAATCGTTTAGTTATAAAAAACATAGGTAATTTAGTAACAAACGAAAAAATTATAACAGACACTAACATTCCATGGATAATGTTTTTTGTTATATTTTTAAATATTTAGGCACAACTTTTTTCAGATTGGTCCTTCCTACGTAACCGTTCGCAAATTAAGCTCGACCAAAAAAAAAATGTTGACGTACTTAAATAGATGTTTAGATGTTTGAGATTAAATTTTTATTTATTTTACACAATGAATAGGTTTAGTAAAAAAATAATACAAACATAATACATGTTCGTATGTCTAATGTTTGTGTTCCAGTAAAAGTTTGTTCATTAAATTACGCTTTCTCGTCAAGTCTATGAAAATTGTGCTCACTAGCCCATGTATATGACCCAAGGGAGTCCATAACTATTGAGGAAACCGGTCTTAATAGCGAGCCGGTCGAAGTCCAAGTCGACTAGGTTATGAGTTCATTCAAGTTAAGAAGGTCCAAACATGCAAGACCTCCATTGCGTTTTGCGATGCGATTAATTAAATTATGGTTATCAAAATATATTTATTGTTAAATTATTGTTAGGGTAGAGCTGTATAGTGGAATTTGGATCACCTATAGTCCCTTAAAAGTGAGTTCCTTTCTTCCTTCTACTTCAGCACTCTTGAGAGGAAGATCGTTGTCTAGCAGGTCGATGTTTTCCTATTCCACATTACCACGGCTCTCGCTTTCGTAAAAAAATCATTCAAAGATTCATTTTTGGAAAATTTACCAAAAGAGAAAAGAACCGGTCATCCAGGTACCACATACATATTATACCACTATTTTCCGGTCACGATTACCCTGTTGCTTTTTTAGGAGGTATCTCTGTTCTGTGAGTATTTTAATTTCTCCTCCCTTCCTATCACTCCCGGATATTAATTTGGGGGCTCTTTACATTTAGATGGGAATGTATGTGTGTGGTATATACTATAGTAGGCAAACCTCATAATTTCTAGCAGTGGACTGTTAAAGACATGTATGAATGTAGGTATTCTAACATGTTATTAGTTGAGGTAGCTCCGTTTCAGCGAGACTGTGTTATTACTTAGGTAGATACAAATATTATAAATAAATAAACAATATTAGTTGTGATACTGATAGCACTCGTGGTGTGATTACAATGAAAGCGGACTTTGCATTCGTGATAATTAATCGACTTCCAATAGGAGGAAGTTCTCAATTTGATTGGTACTTTCTTTTTATGCATGTACACCGATTACTCCGTCAACTGTGGACCGATTTTGAAAATTATTTTTGTATTCGAAAGGGTATACTCCCCATGTGATCCCATTGCCACTATATCAGGACCTGATGATGGGATCCCAAGGAAATCGAAGCAAACCCTCAAATTTGTTCGGCACGTAGGAGGAGGCACGTATGTTTTTCATATATTGTCTATCTAAAGCTATAACAGTATTTATATTTGGTAGTCATCAGTTCATGATAATGATTTGATGACTACATCATGATGACGGTTAGCAGTTAGAAGATAAATCCTTAAATGTCATGTGTATGTATGTTACCTTTAGTCGTATTCTTTCAAGATATTTAGGTGAAATGATGATAAACGGTACAACTCCTCAACAGTTAGGAGTTGGAGGATAATTCTTTCAATTTCACACGTATCTATAATTGTATAGTTTCAAATTATTTAAGTGAGCTGATGATAGAAGGTAATACACCTTAACAATTAGCGATTTCAATATCATACGGACGCATCGACATTATTTAGCATTCAGTAATTCACATGAGCCGATGATAGAATTTAAACGATTAGGGGTGAGAGGATAATTCTTTAAATACCAAATACGCGAATAGGGCCATATTCTTTCAAGTTGTTTATGTGATCTGACAGGTAAGGTCTAGTGACTAGTAGTCTGTAAGAAAGAAACGGCATGCAAAGCTATTAAATCGACTTTTAAAAAAAGATCAAAGAAAACTCCCTGCCTAGACAGACTAAATAGCAAAAACAACATTCGTTTAAAAAAATCTACTTTAAAAACTAAATAGTATAAAATAACTTAATAAATATTTTATTTAATACACCTCATATGCAAACCTTTAATATTGATAAAATACTATTATTTGTATGTGCTACCTATTTATAGGTTTAAAGTCGGCATGAGAGTATTATTCTTTGGAAAGTAATAAATTTTTAAGCTACTTGATTTATGTTTATTTTTCTGGACGAATTGTACATACATTCAAAAATGCAACTATGCAATATGATTAACTAGAATAATAACTTTCTTCTTCTTCTTTGATGAAATGGCAACGAGCTAGATTTCTCTGATCAGCTATTTCTGCAATGTCAAGTGTTTATCAAGTCTTTAAGTCTGCGTCGTGATGAAATTAAGGATATAAAATATAAAGAATGTGGATGAGATGAAATGCCTATTTTCCGTCTTCCAAAAAAACAAAAAACAATCTCCAAATAATAATTTTCCCTAGTAAGATTAATTCATGATATAGCAATCGGAACTCTCTGGAACGGTTGTACCGATTTTGATGGGAATTCCACTGGTCTAAGCTGATGATATAAGAAGTAACTTAGGCTGCTTTGTTTAGAACAGCTTTGCCCCGCGGCTTTACCCGCGGGCCGCGGTTATTGTTGTACCACGGGTAATAGAGGGGCTCAGTTAGTTCATACAAATAAATAAAATTGGAGTATCTGTTTGTAATATTAAAATAACCGTTTTTTACTAAATGCATATGTATGTATACATATGCCAAAAATGTAGTAAAAAAATTGTTTGCCTGTATGTCTGTCTGTTTGTTCCGGGTAATCTCTGGAACGGCTGGACCGATTGTGACTTGCACTGGCAAGTAGTTGATGATCCAAGGAAAAACTTAGGCTACTTTTTTTAGACTAATATTGTTGAAATACATATGCATTTAGTAAAAAGCGGTTATTTTAATATTACAAACAGACACTCCAATTTTATTTATTTGTGTAGATTAGGTGTACTCAATAAAATTAAATAATAAAAGTCTGCGATTATTCCAGTGCTCTTCAAGTACGGCCATGTGCGAAATATAGCTTTTTTAGTGATTCACAATGATTAAACAAGTACAAAGTCCACGGCGTATTTGGTATCTTTGATCTGCTTAGATAATAAGTGTACTTTGAACATCTGTATCTACACAAATAAATAAAATTGGAGTGTCTGTTTGTAATATTAAAATAACAGCTTTTTAATCAATGCATATGTATATATACACGATACATATACCAAAAATGCAGTTAAAAAAATTTTTGTCTGTCTGTCTGTCTGTCTGTCTGTCTGTCTGTCTGTTTGTTCCGGGTAATCTCTGGAACGGCTGGACGGATTTTGACGGGACTTTCACTGGCAGGTAGCTGATGATCCGGGGAGTAACTTTGGCTACTTTTTTTAGACTAACTTTGTCGCGCGGCGTTACTCGCGGTACAACAATAACCGCGGGTAGCACCGCGGGGTTCAGCTAGTTGTGAAATATATATATTCTACTAAGCTTCGCTCGCTGCACCACCAGTTTATTAGCAGTCTGGTTACAATAGCATAGGTTCTGATTAGTTTGAGATCAGACCCACGTGTGTTAGATGTGTGAAGTTGTTGTGTTATTACATATCTATGCATCTTCTATACATCTATACAAATAAATGAAATTAGAGTGTCTGTTTGTAATATTAAAATAACTGCTTTTTAATAAATACATATGTATGTATACACGGTACATATACCTAACTAACATTTTTTAGATTTTTTTCTGTCTGTCCGTCTGTCTGTCGGTCTGTTTGATCCGGCTAATCTCTGTAACGACTAGACTGACGGACGGGTATGACGGGCCTTTCACTGATAGGTAGCTAGGTAGGTAGGTAGATGATATAAGGAGTAACTTTGCCTACTTTTTTGGACTAGCTACGCCCCGCGGCGTTACCCCTTGTACGACAAAAACCGCGGGTATCACCGCGATACTCAGCCAGTTATTAATACATCGTTTGCTCGTGCTATCAAAATATAGTAAGCATATAATTAGACCGTTGTACAAAGCTTAGTCACAATGGGGAAAAAAAACTGCTAAAAAAATATGAACTTGGATCTGGCCAATTGGTCGCGCTCTGTTGCCCGCGGTCTAATATTAAATATTTGCATTATTATCATGATTCATCATATTTTTTCTGTCCGTCTTAATTTTATTTATCATTAGCGTAAAGTGCAAAATTGCAATAGAATTTCGTAGATTGCTTTTTGAATACCAAGTCACTTTGAGAATAATTTACGAGGGAGAGATCGATTGATTGAAAACTTTGTGTTTGTTTATCATATTACCGAGGTACAACAAAGTAAATTAAAGCATAGGAGAGTACATTAAGTATACATAATCTCTTTTAATGTATAAGGGACGGCCTTGTTACTAAAGCAATCTCTATTGTCAACCTCATGAGTAGGTCATTATGGCAGGCCAAACATTAAAAAAAAAAGGGATTGGGGGACGCAGATAGAGAAAACAATGTTGCGTTGTTTCTATGAAAGGGAAGCTAACAAACAGACAGTTCACATGACGGAAGGTGGCTGCCACGGCCCATATGGACAGTTGAATTTAGTTTCCTATCTCTCTCGGTGAAGACTTGAGCGACTGTACTGGCGTAATAGTTTAAGATAGTTTGTATGGTTTAAGCGCATTTATTTAATCTATGTTGTTGGATTTAAAAAAGAGACCTCTCTGCATTGTTTGGGCATTTCTTTCCAGAGTAAGTTTTAAAAAATTCCGGTACGTTCTAGCTGTAAAGTCCGACGAGTAATTATATCTTTGAAAGATTTACTTACAGATTTAATAAATATCGTTTGTCACTTTGTCACTTCCTACTGCGTTGAGTGTTTTGGGGATTCAATACATGAAACAGCAGTTTGTGATCCACAAAAATGTTCTTTCGTATGTTTCATGTATATTTGTAAAGTCCCATACGACACTATATTTTTACTGAGTACAAATTCGTCTTTGAAAAGTTTTTTTTTTCCATCCATTTTTGATGAGTAAATTGCAGCAGAGCAATAAGCAGAATAAATTGTATACATTTGATACTCATCTGTCGACTTCTTAAATAGCATGAGTGTGTATTTAAAGCAAATGTTTTACATAACTGTTATGAACGCAATCTGCGATGATATGACAGTATTCTTATCAGCGGATTGTTGATATTATTTAATTACACTTGATAAAGTCTTCACATATATTTGTTTATAGTTATTTAAATAAATAATATGAACATTCAATCATAATGAGTTTATGAACATTTATTGCTATATTGTTTCAGATAATACGAGAAATAGGAGTACAGTCAATAAGATTAGACAGTTCGAATACTTTAAAAATGATCACCGCTGCCATCATCGTCATTGTAATCATCAGCCTCTACTTCTACAGCACCAGAAATTTTAAGTACTGGGAGAAAAGAGGCGTCAAACATGACAAACCTCTGCCTCTAATCGGTAACAACTTAATGGGACTTTTGTTCAGATCCAGCATGACACAAATAGCTGACGAATTATACTGGCGATATCCCAACGAACGGGTTGTCGGCTTCTACCGGTCTAATAAGCCAGAACTGGTCATCAGAGATCCAGAGATTGCCAAAAGAATCTTAACAACAGACTTTACGTCATTCTTCGAAAGGGGTTTCAACTCACATAAAACAGTCTTTGAACCATTGATGCAGAATCTGTTCTTCGCTGATGGAGATGCTTGGAAGCTGCTCAGACAGAGAATGACTCCAGCCTTCACCACTGGTAAACTTAAAGCGATGTTTCCTCTGATCGTGGAAAGAGCAGAAAGACTTAAGACGTTGACCCTTGAGGCTGCAGCTGATGGAAAAGCAGTTGACGCCAGGGATATAATGGCAAGGTACACTACAGATTTTATAGGCGCCTGTGGTTTCGGCCTAGACGCTGATTCGCTGAAAGACGAAAATTCAGCTTTCAGGAAACTCGGCAAAACGATATTTGAACCTGAACTGAAGGACATCATCAAGGCAATATTAAAAGAAATGTTTCCGGAAATATTTTATAACTTAAAGATTTTTGTACGTATTGAAAAAGGTATCAATGAATTGGTTGGCGAAATCCTAAGGATGAGGAACTACAAGCCTTCTGGAAGAAATGACTTTATAGATCTGATGCTAGAATGCCGGATGAAGGGTACTATTGTTGGTGACTCATTGGAACGACTGAAGCCAGACGGAACGCCAGAAGAGGCCAGCCTGGAGTTCAATGACGGGGTTATTGCTGCTCAGGTGTTTATTTTCTTCGCAGCTGGTTTTGAAACGTCCTCGTCAGCCACAAGCTTCACACTGCATCAGCTTGCTTACAATCAAGATGTACAAAAGAAAGCACAGGTAAGCCTTTACATTCTATAGTGGTCGTTGTTTTTTTTATTCTATATATAAAATAGGACTGCTAGAACTATGATACTTGACTGCACAAATGGCATAGTTGTTCAAGCGGACACATCGCCATTTTCTATTGTACTGAGAGTTTAAGTTGTATTCTGTGTAGTGATCATTGAATTTTTTATTTTATATATTCCTGGCCCAAATGAGCAGATTACTGCTAGTTCATTTGGGGTCTCTGCTAGAACTGTGGTCCTTGACTGCTTGTGTGATCCACAAGTAGTTGCTCTGAAACTTCTTTGAATTTTCTTCTTGTATATTTGTGAAGTCCATCGCGACACAAGATTTATACTTAGTTATTCCTAGTGCGGAAGTTGTCATGTAAAAGAATAATAATAGTACCCACATAAGTTTTTTCCAAAAACAGTTATTAATCATTAGAATATTTTTAAATTGACTAGCAAGTGGCTGATAATGACGCAGTTTAAATAATGTCAGGCGACCTCTCGTCTATAAAAGGCTCTAAGCTGGATATTTATTTCAACAGGACGAAATTGATCGAGTTCTAAAGAAACACGACGGCAAACTCTGCTACGACGCAGTCAAAGAAATGGTATACTTGGAATGGGCCTTCAAAGAAGGAATGCGCATGTTTCCTTCTCTCGGCTTCCTTTTGAGGAGGTGCACGAAGCCTTACACCTTCCCTGACCTCAACTTCACGATAGACAAGGACACCAGGGTGCTGATACCTTTACAATCGATGCACAACGACCCTAAATACTTCAAGGACCCAGAAGTATTCAGACCGGAGAGGTTCAGTCCTGATGAGTTTGACTCCAGTAATAAGTTCGTATATTTACCGTTCGGTGAAGGACCTAGAGCATGTGTTGGTAAGTGCATCCCTGATCCTAGTTGAAAATCCATGCTTAAATTATAAATTGGAAAGTTACGTATCCATCTATTAACTTTACGTATCTATCTATTATACTCTCACGGCTAAACCGCCTCACAGATTTTAATCAAATTTGATATGGAAATGCTTCAACATTGGAGTAAGATCTTAAAGTATGTTTTACCGTGATCACCGAGATACACGTGGTTGGAGCCACGGGCAAAACCAAGTAGTTATTTAAATAGGGACAAATAGTGATAGCTTTGAGGGATTCATCTCATCCTTAAACTGCTGACAAGATTATTATCTAACAGTCCAGGAGAAACTGGTAATCTTCCTGACTATATAGCCATAGATCTTCTATTCTGCTATCTTCTTCTGTTACTGCTCATCTGACTTTGAATCCTAAATCTTCTGTGGGACTTTTGATACAGTTCCACCCAACAAATAATCTAATGAGCCCTTTCTATTCGCTACAGAATATAAGTAAAAAAATAGAGGAGTTGGTGTATTGTAAATTAATGAGACTCTTGACCCTTCGGGCACTAATAAACTAAATTATATTAAAAAACAATACCCGAAAATAGTGATGTGTAGTTCCCAAGATTGTGTAATAATTCGTTTTTATTTTTGAAATTTCAGGAGAACGCCTGGGTCTGATGCAGTCTCTAGCAGGTTTAGCTGCTGTCCTCTCCTGCTTCACAGTCAGCCCAGCTCCAGAGACTCTCCGATACCCTATTGTAAACCCTCAATCTAGCATCGTTCAAAGTGTAATCGGTGGATTACCACTATTATTCAAAAAACGACAGACGACTTCCTAAAATGATCAGTTTTTTTTTACTTACAACTATTTGTAGAGGATATGGTATTTAAATTGAGATTATACATCTGATACTCATACGCGTGACATAGGTAGAGTTCATGTAACAATTATTAAAAAAGTCCTGAATTATTTAATTATAGCTAGCTATAGTTTTGTTAATGTATAAAATTGACTTTTTTGTAATAAAATAATAAATTTAAGTGTACAATATTTATTATTCTTTCGTCACCTGCAGAATATTAACAAGTTTTGAATCTTAGCTCTACATATTCCTTGTCAAAAATAAAAATAAACAAGTGAAAGAATTATTTGATACCTAAGTTCTTCTTCTTCTTTGATGAAATGGCAACCAGCCGGATCTCTCGGATCAGCTATTTCTGCCAATGTCAAGTGTTTATAGTCTTCAAATCATAAGTCTTCAAGTCATTTAGTCTTCGTCGTGATGAAATTAATGATATAAAATATAAAAAATGTGGATGAGATGAAATGGGGACCGTCTTCCGAAAAAACAAAAAACGATCTCCCGATACCTAAGTTATTTCCCGATGTAAAGAAGTAAACGTGCGACGCGAGTTCGTAGTCGATGCTTTGACGGTGTGACGTCATTGTGCAACGCTCGCTCAGTCCGCTCGCGCTCTGTGCCGTGAAGTTTTATGTTTCACTAGAAATCACAGTCTTTCAAAAATCTTTTAAGTCATTTGTCATATCTAGTAACATTCTCCATTACGCTCTTGATTACGTGGTTTTTCCCCCGTGCCTAGGTTTATTAAAATCGTTCAGACTTATGGTTGGTACCTAAGCTTTACACGCACGCTATCCCAGGAATAACATGCGACCTCATTATACCCCATTACTTTAATACTCACTGGCACTTCGCCAATAAAGAAACTTTTTTTGCACTAAATTTGTAGTAAATTATCGAAATAAATTTTCAAGAAAACAATAATTAAGGATGAAGAAATGTACCGCATCTAATATCTTCAGCAATGTTTTAGTATTTAAACAGTCTTCTTAAGACGATAGTGGTGCGAACATGGACCATGGTGCGAATGTGTATAATTCGCTATACTGCGTAGCAAGTCTTGTAGAAACCCAATGGGTGACAAATATTTAATGTTATACATATTATAAAAACTAAACATTTATCTCTTTATCTCTTAGACTTTTTTTTATATAAGCTCATAAGTACGAACTAACTGTTCAATAGGCTATTTGTCTGATTTTTGGGAATCGTTTTAAATCATTCTTTAGTACATAATTAGCGCACTGCGTTAATATTTTGCGGAATTTCTACTGTATTATGAAGTAAAATCCATGATACAGTTCAAGTTTGACAACCGCGTCAAAAAACGATAATTCTGTAATGGCGCTGGTCACATGAGATGCGTGACGTCACACGCTAGTAAACGAATTCACTCGTTAGCCACAGCAAAAAAACAGGGCAGTTTAAGTGAATTTTTTCAGTTTTCTCCAACTTTTTTAAATAAAATGGTGAATAGATGGTGTGTAGTGCCACAGTGAACAAATACAAATTTCAAAATGTAACCTAAAAGCATTGAGATATATGAGATTTTATAAATTGAGATTTTACCATACCTGAGATTTTACAAAAACAATGAATGAATTTTTCCAGAGGTTTTTAAAGACACAATTTCTATGTTGTACATCATAGCTGCTTCAACATTCTTCAGTTCCGCAGCATAGTAATCACTAGTAATCAGCGTTATTACTATGTACAGAAAAGTGCAACCATAAACGCGTCTATCTTATGTAGGTTGCTGTTATCGGCACGTACAAAATTTGGTTCCGTTTTGTTTCGAAACGAATCCAACCCACTTTGAACTGAATTGACTCGCGGTCTGGGTTTCCGCAACTTGACGACTTTGTTATTTTGCGTGATGGATCGGCACTATTTGTACCAACCCAGTTCCTCCAGGAAGCCGATGACTTCTTGAAGTGACCTCGGCGATCCGATGGGTCTCGCCCGGTATTCTGTCACCCTTCAGGACATGCCAAGATGATATGGGCGGCTGTTCCATCCTCCTCCATGCATGCTCTGCATAGAGGACTGTGTGTTACACCTAGAGTGAAAAGATGTTTGTTTAGTTGAACATGACCAGTTATCGCTCCGATCAGAAGTCGAAGCGGAGGTCTTCCGAGCTGTTTCAGCTTCCGTGACTGGGGTTGTTCGTCGGGAGGGCATCCTTGGTCTGCCTGCAGGTTCTAAGGTTGGACCAATATATCTGGTGTTCTACCTTGGTGTTCTGTCGCAGTGTCCGTGGCAGCCAAGCAGTTGGCAAGGGCAATATTAGTTCAGGGCCTACTGCCCTTGTCTCCGATCCATCCATCATCCATCCGATCATTCATCAGCTGCGTCGTTTCCGCGTGAGTTGCTATGCCCCTTGATCCACTGGAGAGTTATACGATTTGTAGTACTTACCTTTGTCAGGGTTCTGTGGCATTCGTAGATCAGCCCTGAGGTAGTCGTATGACTCTGTAGGGCTTGTAAGACTGATCGGCTATCGGAAAGTATGCAGATGTGGTATTCCGTTACCTTTCTGGAGATGATCGCATGTGCCGGCATTATTATACCCATGCACTCTGCCAGGAAAACTGTGTTGTGGGCTCCTAATGATGTTAAGATGTGTATGTGTAGGTCCTCATAGAACACTCCCGAGCCAGTGCCTGACCTTGTTTTGGATCCGTTCGTGAAAATTCTTAACTCTCTAGGGTTAAGTCCTTCTTGGGGATCCTTCCAAACCATTTATTAAATAGTTTATCAAAAAAGTACTTCTGAAATAGCTTACAGATCGATTATTAACACGCCAAAAACATTAAACACAAACAACACCCAATTGAGGAATCCTTTTGCTTACTAGCATGTGTCGTCATCAGAGTTGCAACCAATTACAAAGCGTTCATGTCGAGGATAAAATTTCAAAAAAAAATATAATTTTAATTCGTGCAATCTGCGAGAAACTTACATTATTTTGTTCGATTTGTAGTGAAATATGTTTTTTTTGGCTATTATCTGATATGATGACCACAATTTATAGTTGCCAAATGTTGTGATCAAATAGCCTATTCACACTTTATTATCAACCGGCCGACCCACGCAACCTCGTTTGCGTCTCCTATTGCCCGTAGCGGGATAATTTTTCCCCGTTTTTGAAACATTTTTCATTGGTGCTCCGCTCCTATTGGTCTTAGCGTGATAATATATATATATATATCCCTATAGCCTTCCTCGATAAATGTACTATCCAGCACTGAAAGAATTTTTCAAATCTGACAAGCGATTGCTGAGATTAGCGCGTTCAAACAAACAAACAAACAAACTTTTCAGCTTTATTTATTAGTATAGATACTGTCAAATAGCCAAAATAATAATAGCGTAACGTACCGTCGCAACTGCAGTGCCGGGTCTGCAAGACTTCTTTCGTGAGACGGAGTATACAAAAACTTTTTATAAAAGGCCTACCAATTGCGCGGCAATTTTAAAGGAAATCTTATTTAGTCATAAATTTGAAATTATAATTTAATCATTTTGAATAAAAATTTACACAATAACTGCAGTCATAAATTCACGGTCAGTGAGAAATATTGAAGAGGATAAATTACAAAATAGTTTACCCGTTAAATTAAAAAGTTTATTATAGTGGTCTGCGAAAAAGTTCGCGATATGCTGTTTCACGAATTTCACGATTGTAAACATAGTTATGTATAGTGTAATATTGTAAGCCAATTTGGAGAGATGTGTGAAAGAGACAAACCTAAGTTAATATTTGTTACAGGTTTTTTAAAAAAACCTTCATTTATATAGATATGATTTAGATTTAGATAAAGTGTCTACCCGCAATATTTTGATAGTTGTCTTTTCAAGTTTTTACAAATAATTATTTTGTAGTACTTTGTAAGTTATTTCAAGTTAAAATTTTGTTGTATTTTAGTTTTTTAACTTTAATATGCTAGTCTAAAATTCTGATTGTGATAAGTTACTAAGTGCAGTTTGGAAATACACCATTTGTACTTTTTAGTGATTTACTAATGTTACAGTACAATGGCGTCAAGAAGTTCTAAATCAAAGAAATCTGAGTTGGAAGCTATTTATCGTTTGGAGTTCTATAGAAACAAGAAGAATTGGAAATTCCGTAATGAGCGAAAGGAGAAAGAAAGTCAGCAGCCTTCTTGCGAGCCTCTGAAAACTGAAAGGTATTGGTATTAGTATTTGATTTATATTTCGACCGATATTTTCAACTTTTTACGGACTAATTAAATATAAATAAATAGTATTTAATCTCGTGTTCTTTCAGTTATGTATTCCATTTTGCTTTCTTAAATTGGGACTGGCTTCAACCTTCATAATTATCGATATTTTACTCATGTACGTACATCTGTGTAACTAGAATATGTACTAAAGGAATTGTGTGATAAAATCTATTGTTTACTCAGATATTATGTCATTGATTAAATGTTATTCGTCATTTAATTAAGAAAAATGGCTGAAAGCAGCATAAGAAAGTGGAATCCAATACATGGTTTTATTTTTTACTGATGATGTAGTGTTTTTTTATCTATGACTACTCTGCCTTTTGTAAAGTATGAGTAGAATCCAAAAGTAGTGGTCTCTATACTTATTAGCTAAGCGACGAAAAAATGCAGGGCTGTAACGCACAACATGGCCGCCTACTGAGTTATTTCAATGCTTCTGCAGCTTATCTTTGGGCCTCCGGTCTCTTGTCTGTAATATACTGCACAGCTATACAATTTAATAAAATTGCAATGTATGTTTTTAACTTCAAATTAACAGCTTTATACTTAATGCATATGAAAGTAGAAACAGTACCTACATAAAACTGTCTGCCTGCTTGTCATTCCGGCTAGTTTCTGGAAAGGCTGGAACGATTTTGACAGGACTTGGACTGGCAGATAGCTGTTGATGTTGGTTGTAACTTAGGCTACTTTTATTTTAGATAGTTATTGTTGTAAAGTTACAATAACAACTGTGAGTAACAGCAAAATGCAGCTAGTTATAAATTTACTTTACTTTAGGCAGTTGCAATTATGTATACAGTAATCTATAGACTGTAAGGATGGCATTGAGGTTTAAGCATTCATCACAGTTTTCTACTGCACTAAGTGTGACTGTACAGTTTGTGTGATCCGATCCACAAATTGTTCTCAATCTGAGGAAAATTTGAGTGCAGACTTGACACTAAAATATTGTACTCACTTAGAACAGTGGATAAGACGGGCCTAGAGCTAGCTGGCTGTAGTGTTGCATATGTTTTACTGAATGTATTTATAAATTTGAATGCCTCTGTGGAACAGTGGTAGTGTATGCCACTGCTGTGCTGAGGTCTTGTGTTCAGTTCCCAGGTTTTATCATATGTTAGTATGATCTGCAAATATTTGTTTGGATGTTTTCTATGTGGAATATGTACATATTTACAAAAAAAATTGTTTAATATGCAAGCTCTGCTTTGGAACTAGATGGTGTTTTCTGTCAATGTCCAAAATATTTATTTACTAGCTGAACCCTGCGATGTTACCTGCGGTTATTGTCATACCGCTGCGGATAACGCTGCGGAGCGAAGGTAGTCTAAAAAAGTAGGTCCCTATGCCATCAGCTACTTATCAGTGAAATTCCTATCAAAATCGGCCCAGCCGTTTCAGAGATTAGCCGGAACAATCAGACAGATAGACAAAAAATTTATAAATGTTATTCTGATAAATGTACCATGTATACATGCATTTAGTAAAAAGCGGTTATTTTAATATTACTAACAGACACTCCAACTTTATTTATTTGTATAGTCTATAACAACACCCTAACCCTAACACCTAATAAAAGGTAAAATATTATTTATACACAAATGTTTGACTTGGAATCTAACCTGCGACCTTTTGCATTTGCAAAATGGATAGTGTGCTTTTTTCATTTCATTCATTTTGTGAAACAGTTGTAATTCTTCTACAGCGCTCAAGACTTGAACAAGACATATGTTTTGGAATCAAGCAACAATACTGAAAAAGAAACTTCTCCTATGAACAATGCCTTTATGCATGAAATACCTAGTAAGTATTAAGTAGTATGTTACATGTTAAGGCCCTAATAGACGATCGTACATGGTGTGTCCGCATCACTGTCCCGTGCAGTGCGCTACAGAAGAGTGCAGAACGTAAATTGCAGTCAATTAATTATTTTTTCTCGTACACAAACCATTTTCTAACAATAAGTAACACATAAAAAAAAGAATTATTTAATTTGATGCGTTCATTTGATACATTTTTATAAATATGTAAAGATACTATTACGCTATATGACTCAGATATTTAGCTCAAACTGAACTGAGATCCGCATTTTATTGGATGTCACGGCTACTAGTTCATTCTAGAAACTTTTAACTGTCATAGAACATCGATAATGACCGTTTTCAAAAAAAGTAAACAACAAATCGAGTATGGATTGACTATTGCGTGTTTAACGCGCCAATCAACTCATACTCGATCTTACGTTAATTGTAGTAAGGTTCCTTGTGCTGTGACACAAGTGATTATTATGAGAATTTGTCTAGACTTTGTACGGCTAAACTGACTGTCGCTCTTTTTTAGAATGTTCTTGATATTTCGTAATAAAAGTAAAAAGCCATCTTCTTAGACATTGAAAGTAACGAAAAACCAGATCAAATTACAGGTGTGTAATGTTGATAAGACCATGCTGAATAGATAGGATTCTATTTACCTAACTTGGTCAATATGTTTTACCGGGGGACAGTCTCCGCTTCCTCCCCATCCTGATTCTGGAATAGGCTGACTTAAAGTTGCTGGACTAACTCGTTAGCCGCATTGCGGTGTGCGTTACTGTTCAACGCACATCGAATTTTATAATGGAAACACACGATGCCAACGCACTGCTGTGCTGTCAGCCACAGTATCGTTGTGTTTTCAATCTCATTCTTAATACTCTGTGGACGAACATGTCATGTCCCTTGAACACAAAGGGAGGATCCTCCGACCAGACGAGGTGATCATGTTGAATATATGTTGTATATATACTAACCAGAATTTCTATATTGCGATGCAGGCTTAGTAATCATTCCGTAGTTTGGTTTAAGTCACTTTGGCAGGTTCAAATAAATCATCAAATATAAAAAAAAACTACCTTGTAGCCGATGAGACTCCAGAAAATGTGCCGTCAGCTCCTCCGCCAACTCCTCAACCGCCTGAAAGAGAATGGCAGCAGCAAGAAGCGAAGGCAGGTCCAAGAGCAGGCACTTGGGACAATACAAGAATATTGACGTACTCAGAAACAAATCCAGAGATACAGGTAAGGAAATATACATCACATGCATACAAAATTACAGCGAGTTTTAACGTAAAAATAGAATATTAAAATATTTCTTGTAATATCCTGTAAATATTATTGACTACAATGGTTGTGTGGTGGTGGGGCGGTGCTTGAAGTCTCGGGTTCGATTCCTGGTTATTAAGTTCCCTACTCTACCTCTAGAAATGCGGTATAAGAGCCGATTACTATCGGCTCTTATGCTGCATTTAATAATAAAGGTTGATAGTCTGGTATACATGTACTCATGTCTACCAGTCTATCAACCTAATCATTTTGTCATCATCAGGGACAGGGAACACTCACGGGTTGCCAAACTGATGCTGTACAGCAAACACTTCTAACTCCATCTTTTAATCAAGACCAACCAGTGTCATACTCACAACATTTGCCTAAAACCAATATAGATTCTATTAAAAATCCTTCTAAAATTGAATCCAATAGTCCAAAACCCAATTTTTGGATCACTAATCAGACTCAGAACCTACAAACCCAACAGCCATGGAGTAGCCAGACAGAGATAAACAATTCATCAACCAATTCCAAAAACATTTGGACCGATGCACAGTCAGCCAGCCCCGAACTGGTCCAACAAAAGTCTTCGTCTGCACAAAGTTCAGGTAGCCCTCTCTCCAATAAAGAAATACCGGCAAATCCTCTAAAGAGGCATACTCAAAATGTTGAATATCAGAAGTATAGTACAATACCTCAGGATCCACCAGCTGTCAATCTTCAGATGTTGTTGTGCAGACAAAGACAACCTTCAGATGTTGTTGTGCAACCAAAAACAGAAGGCAAATGGAAGAATCGAAAAACTGCGGTTCATCGAGATGATCAGACAAGTTCTATTAATCAAGATGCAAAATCAGAATTACCTCACCAAAATTTAAAATCACATGAAGAACTGGAGTTCAAGTGTCCCTCACCAAGACAAGAAACATACCCTACAGCTATTTGGTGCGGCAATCGAGAATCGGCAGAACCGAGGATGTGGAACAATCCAGCTCTTTCTTCGATGCCAGAGATTATAAGGTCGTATTCTATAAGCAACGAGGAGTGGCAGAAACAAAAAGACTCGCATCTACATCAGGTTAGTGGGCATTGTCAACAGCATTAAACAATCCATTCTGCTAAACCACGCCGGCTAGTAATATTATTACATGCCCTGACCGTTTCATCAACGCTAAAGTTAAACCTCTAGGGCTACAAACTTAACATTTTCCAGCTGATGCTTTTTAAACTGTAAGCACTTGTTTGAAGTAATATATAGTTAGTAAATTTAGTTCACATTCATATCGATAGATGGGGATGTAATAATTAGTACCTGAATGGCGGTGTTAAGAGTCTCCATCCTTTAATGATCTAACTGACATTTTTTGAATTAAAAAACTTTCGTTGACATACTTCCTAGAGTTCTACTTCATTCATCACAGCACAGAACAGCACCCAATAACTATGTTTTGTGGAATTTTCAATCCTAGGGGGAAGAAAGTAATTGATAACTGTCCAACATAATTATTCAATTCGAACTTTAAACGTATTTCTTGTTTAGGAACGGTCTCCAAGTTTGGAAAACGTTCCCAGCCGTGAGAGTGGAGAAGAACCTGAACAAGGAGACCTTCAATATATAGCAGGTAAGAAGGAGATTATAAATTAACCCCCAACCTCTAAATGCCATTTCTGGGAGAAGGGTACTCAAAGGGATTCAACGCACAGTGATATAAGAGTTACACGGTACTGCTAAGGTGACCGTTTTGTCATTAATCCTCCCCCCCCCCCCCTTAATCTGTGCGTAAATCGCCAGGATACCACGCACCGGTTATGTCGGACTCAAACTGACCAAAAATCATGCGTCGACTCGGGTACTCTAGCAGGTGAATCAGGTGCATCCTAGAAAATAAACCCGAATCCCTGGAACCCCGCCATCCCTGGAACCCTGTCATCCTGAAACCTCTACATCCTAGGAACCCGACACTCCTGGAACTTCAACTCTCGTAGAATTCCGACTCATTTACCCCTCTATGCCATAAATAAACAAGCATGAATGGGCCGGCTCGAACGGAGTGATACCACGGCCTCGCAGAAAACCGATGTGAAACAGCGCTTGCGCTGTGTTTCACCGAATGAGTGAGCATACCGGAGGCCCATACCCCAACCCCTCCCTCCATCCCTCTCCCCCAAAGCTCGGCAACGTACTTGTGACGACTCTGGTGTTGCGGGTGTCCATGGGCGGCGGTAATCGCTGACCATCAGGCGATACGTATGCTCGTTTGCTCCCCTATTCCAAAAAAAAAAAAAAAAACTTTTCCCTCGACATTCCAAGACATGGGCCTGATAGAATCCCTTCTCTCATGCTAAGAATATGTGAACTGTTCCAGTAGATCAAAATACCCTGAAGGCTCAGGGCTCCCTGGATAACGAGATGTTCCCTCAAGAACAAGTCAGACAGTTCACAGACGAGTGGCTCCGAATACTGCTCTCATTCCACACATCAAATGATAACTGCCACATTGAGGATGAGATTGCGAGTGATCAAAATCAGGTATTTTATATTATATACTAGCTTTTTTCATGCGGCTCCGCTCGTTATGTCGGTTATCACAGTGATTCCTCAAACTTTTTAACTTTAGTATATCCCGTCCAAATTCGTTAAGCCACTTCTGACATTAGCGAAGACAGACAAACAAGCAAAAATGCAGAAAACATGTTACTGTTTATTTTACCTCAATATGTAATGTATAGACAGCGAACGGTTACAATTTTTTTATGTATGTGCTTGCCAAAGTATGTGATTCTCCTCTGCCTAGTGGCGAGCATGAGAATCCAAGAGTGGTGGTCACCATACTCGTTGCTCGTGCAGACAATGCAGCATGGTGACCCACACTATGATGGCCTAGTGATGATTCTACATCATTGAGTTATCATCTTAATTTAATTTGTATGTATTTATTTTTATATGTATGTAAATACTAGCAGACCCACGCAACCTCGTTTGCGACTCCTATTGCCCGTAGCGTGATAATTTTCCCCCGTTTTTTAAACATTTTTCATTGGTGCCCCGCTCCTATTGGTCTTAACGTGTGATGCTATATAGCCTATAGACTTCCCCGATAAATGGGCTATCCAACACTGAAATAATTTTTCAAATCGGACCAGTAGTTCCTGAGATTAGCGCACATTCAAACAAACAAACATATTAGTATAGATTAATATATGTTTTTATTTAAAGTTTTTTTTAAGTTGTTTTTAAAACAGAGAACGAATATTGTAGACTGCAAACAATTAAAACAAAAGATATATTTGCATTCCACAATATTATTCGTTTACACATCAAACAGTTCACTTATGGAAAGAGTGTATTTTGACAAGACTAATTATTACGTATTATATTTCGTCAGGGCGTCCTTAACGACAGCACGAATTTTATCCGCGAGGCACACGAAGTCCCTCACTCCTCGGAGAAGGACCCCAATGAAACACGAGGTAGGTACATTAATCCAGCTGTTCCCTGAAGTTTATTACAAAGTGTGAAGGTTATTTGTTAGTGTACAAGCAATCTTGTACTACTTGTAAAGAAGAATCATCTTCATCATCAACCCATAATGTCCCACTGCTGGGCTCGGGTCTCTAGAGGGTTAAGGCCATACGTCCCCACACTGGCCGACTGCGGATTGTGGAACGGCGACACAACGTGTGACTACGTCATCTTCCCGTTGGATCTTTTCAAACCGCCCAAAGGCCTCAGACTGCTTAACGTGACGGAGACGTTCATAGTATCGTGCCACCAACGGTCACCCATCCAGGTACTGACCGCGCCGTCGTTGCTTACCCTTGGTAATTGTTTCTAATCACCGAGGGCAACTAGGCTATGAGCGCCTAAACAAAAATCATTGCTTAATATTAAATTAAGTAGCTTCCACTGTCTGCTTTGATATTATAAACTACTTAACGAATTTTAAAACAGTTTTCTAAAATAGCTAGAGTGATTCAAGAGGAACGTTTATATGAGTAATAAATGCATATTATAGTATAGGAAATGCGAGAATTTCTAAGCCGGGCCCTGTCGTAACAAATTGATATTTTTTCCCAATATTTCTGTCCCCAGAGTTCGTGTGTTCGTGTCTCCCGGCCCACCCTCTCCCCTCACTCTCGTCCCATCGTCTCTCAGCCGCCTTGCATCACTCCGCCAGGGTCCTGAGGGAGCTGCTCGGAGAACAGATCATTAGGGACAGACTGGTAAGTGGTGTTATTTATCTTCTTTTAGAATTCCTCCTAGCCGGAGGAATTCTTTTCAATTGGCTACTTTTATTGCCACGATGATTTCAGCATGGTAGTGCCGGCTTGACGGTGACAGTATACCCTCACACAGAAGACTGCTGTCGTGGTTCGTTATTGAGTGCTAGACCGTAGATCCAATGATGCAGAAGCATCACTAGTGTGGGTCACCATATAGCATTGTTCCATTGTATGCACGAGCAATGAGCATCGTGCAGAGTAGAGTTACTTTGCTAGGACCATACATAAAAAGAAGGTTATGGTCTACTGTACCACGCTGTCCAGACGGGTTGGTAAACGGTTTGTGTCAAGTGTTCCTTCTCTTTGCAGTGCTATTGTCCTGCGTAGTTTGCTCCCTTAGTCGTCTCCGACACCCACGGGGTGAATAGACGTGGTGACACTCAGTACATTTAATGTCACCATGCGAGTACCAGTTATGAAATTCATTTCGTTTCAGAGATCAATAACACTACTGAACTTGGTTGAATATCCCACTCGTGACATGGACTTATTCGGGAGTGAATACGTGATGGGAGGGTCGCACGTTCCGCATCCCACCTGCGACCTTGACCCTGGTGTAGGAAGGGTCATCAGGATCGATATGGGAAGACCTTATAGACTTTAATATTTGTAAGCATAGAGCAATACTGCCACCGAACAGAAGGGAGTAGGCATAGCGTCTTTTCAACAAAACAATCATATTGTCTTTGCGGGGTAATCTTCACGTATACAGATTTTAGACTCACATACATACATAATCGCCTGTCGCTATGAACTCACACATAACAATTAAAAGCATTCGCAATTTAACACATACATAAATAATCGCCTGTCGCTATGAACTCACACATAACAATTAAAAGCATTCGCAATTTAACACATACATAAATAATCGCCTGTCGCTATGAACTCACACATAACAATAAAAAACATTCGCAATTTAACACATACATAAATAATCGCCTGCCATAAATACTGCCACCGAACAGAAGGGAGTAGGCATAGCGTCTTTTCAACAAAACAATCATATTGTCTTTGCGGGGTAATCTTCACATATACAGATTTTAGACTCACATACATAAATAATCGCCTGTCGCTATGAACTCACACATAACAATTAAAAGCATTCGCAATTTAACACATACATAAATAATCGCCTGTCGCTATGAACTCACACATAACAATAAAAAACATTCGCAATTTAACACATACATAAATAATCGCCTGTCGCTATGAACTCACACATAACAATTAAAAACATTCGCAATTTAACACATACATAAATAATCGCCTGTCGCTATGAACTCACACATAACAATTAAAAACATTCGCAATTTAACACATACATAAATAATCGCCTGTCGCTATGAACTCACACATAACAATTAAAAACATTCGCAATTTAACACATACATAAATAATCACCTGTCGCTATGAACTCACACATAACAATTAAAAACATTCGCAATTTAACACATACATAAATAATCGCCTGTCGCTATGAACTCACACATAACAATTAAAAACATTCGCAATTTAACACATACATAAATAATCGCCTGTCGCTATGAACTCACACATAACAATTAAAAACATTCGCAATTTAACACACACATGAATACATTCTATGTCATAACAGTGCAACGCGTAGATATCCATTTGTGCTTAGACTGTAACAGACGGGAACACTTGCGTATGGTTACTCCCAATAGTGTTGCTCTATAAATAATAAACAATCGCTAGATTTCTAACTGTTCCTCATTAGAAGCTTTAAGAGTTGGAAATAAGATCTACCTCTGTGTATAACTTTTGTTATATTGATTTTGCTATGTTGTTACTTACTGAGTGTATTGTTGATTTGATTTAGATTTATCAATTGTTGATTTAAGCAGTGATGAGTACCTATGTGCCTTTTTCGTTTGTAAAGGACAATGGTGAAATTATAGTTACCAGTATTATTAGGCGTCCAGAAACGACTATTTTGAATTAAATTTTCCCTCAATTTTGAAACATTGTTCATTGATGATCCTCTCCTATTGGCCTTAGCGTGATGATTTATAGCCCTTAGCCTTCCTCGACATATGGGCTATCTAACATTGAAATAATTTTTCAAATCGAACCAGCGGTTTCTCAGATTCAGTATTGTATAGTACATTTTTCGAGAAAGACTATAGGCTATATATCATCACGCTAAGACCAATAGGAGCGGAGCTCCAATGAAAACTGTTTTAAAAACGGGCGAAAATTATCACGCTACGGGCAATAGGAGACGCAAACGACGTTGCGTGGGTCGGCTAGTGGTTAATGTTTGCATTGTCATCTTGATTCATCATCATTTTTCTGTCCGTCTTAATTTTATTTGCCATTAGCCGACCCACGCAAACTCAAACGAATTTCCTCTTGCCCGTAGCGTGAAAATTTTCCCCCGTCTTTGTAACATTCTTCATTGGTGCTCCGCTCCAATGAATAAATATCATATTGCCTATAGGCTTCCTCGATATTTCATCACGACGACGACTTAAGATTTAAAGACTTTAAATACTTGACATTGACAGAAACAGCTGATCGGCTGGTTGACTTCTCATCAAAAGAAGAACAAATAACTGCTTGTCTTTGTGCCACAGATAAAGAATACTTATTAAAATAATATTTCTTTATCTTTTCCTTCGTTCTAATGTGCAGTAATTTTTACTATTTCAAAAGTAGGCAATCTAAGGTAGAATTGTTTAGTAATTTAATTTAAACAGTTTTTAGTTTTCATTTTATTTTACAATAAAAGGCCGTTTATTATGTTTAAAAACAGGTTTATTTTGCTATACACATACCTCTTTAACTTCAATCTGAAATATCTTCAATTCTGGACTCATAAGTAATGTCTAAGACGAAATTGGTTTAGGAGTTTAATTTAATTTGTATAATGCCAACAAAATTTTGTTTGGTAATTCGCCATTGTTCTTTAGAGGGTTGATTGAAAATAGCAATAGAGGGTAGTTGACATCTTCGTCAAATTAGTTACTTATATCATCTGTCAAAACGCTATCTATATATATCTAAAATCACTTTGTATGCAAAGTGTACTAAATACGTACATACTTGTGACGTCACTCTTTCGGACCACTCAATTGAGCAATACATTTCAATGTTTATTTAAATAAAATTTGTAATAGAAATGAAAAGCTTGTGACGTCGCAGTTTTGGACCACTGAATTGAGCAATATATTTCAATGTTTATTTGATTAAAATTTGTAAAAGAAATGAAAGGCTTTTATAATTATATTTTCTGAGATTTTTTTGTTATATTCCTTTTAAGGTGACATCGGTATTTATTTACGATATAGTCTACTACCCTATTAATTACTGAAAGTAATAATTTTTTTTTGCTAAGTTACTGATTATACCAAATATTGTATCTTTAATGATAGCTGTTGTCATTTAATGGCACTTTACTAGAACTTTATAAGACAGAAACAACTGATATAGTTTATTTTTCATGTTTTTCTATGTGATTATTATTTTTTTGTTTTGGGAAATGATTAAATAGTTTATTAAAACTATAGTCAAGTATACAATTAGATTCAAGTACTTATAGAGTTACAGGCAGGCCCTACTGGCATAGAACCAAAAGGGGGTCCTCGGTGAAGCGATCTGCTAAGCTTCACACTGAAGACCCCAATCGTGTCCAGAATACTGATATGACTACATTTTGTACATAAAAGTACATACTATAGTTTACATCTGTACCGACTGCCGCCTGTGATGATGGATTCGAATCCCACCCTATCGAATCACTATTTGTTCTGTATCTAATATGTATTATGTAATACATAGGTATGTATATCAGCAGTCTCTTTGCCGTAGTACGGGATCTGTCTACTTTGAGATTGATGTTTGTTAAGTAATGTTGTAGTAGTAGTAAGTAATGTTAAGCTTCCTTGATTGTGAGTATTTAAAATAGTTTTCTATTTAACAATAAGTACAATTTAATTTGTTACTTTGTTTATAAGTACTTAATCAGTATTGTTTGATATAAGAGATCTTGATTTATTTTATTATTTTTCGTCTTAACAACACGTTTCACCGAACGGAGGGGAGTGGCCATAGCGGTTTTTTCAAGTAAACACTGTCATTTGTTGCGGAGGAAACCTTCACACATATACATATTCGAATCTCGTACAAAAAGGATCGCCTGTCGCTACGCACTCACACATAACAATTAAAATTAAATTTCACTCAAACAAATACCAGTGTGTCATAACAGTGTGTTGCGTAGGCCAATTTGTGGCTATAGTATGACAGAGGGTAACGTCTGTGTATGGCTGCTCCATACATGTTGCTCTATAAATAATCTCTAGACTCAGACTGTTCCTCATTTGAAGCTTTAAGAGTTGCGTATACGATCTAAAGTTTTGTTATATTGATAAGAAATATATTTTGTCGATATATATTCAGTTTGTTTTATTTAATGAATGCATTTTTGCATATTGCAATCTCAATCATTTTACTTCCATACTCTATATTTTACTTTCTTCTTGCCTCTAGTCTGATGTTATTCGGCGTGTCCCAATTATTGTATTATGTTCAATTGCCAATTTTACGTAATTCAAGTCTACTCTATTGTGGTTTACATTTCAATCATATTACTTCTAGTTGAGCGGTACAACCATAATCGTGGGTAACGCCACGGGACGCAGCTAGTCAAAAAAAAGTAGTCTAAGTCATTCCTAAATTCATGTGTGTCCCGAGTGAGTCCCGTTAAAATCGGTTCAGCCGTTCCAAAGATTAGCCGAACATACAGACAGATGAAAAAATTAAAATACCATATATGCTTTGATATGTATTTAGTAGAAAGGTGTTAATTTGAAATTACAAACAGACACTTCAATTTTATTTATTTGTATAGATAAAGGCAAATGAGTTGATAACATATGTATGTTAAGTCTTTCTGAAGCTTGAGGTCAGATAGCAGTGCATGTGATATCATCATTATGGTCAACAGCCATAGTCCATAGATCCATAGATCCATAGATCAAAAAGGAGGTATTGGGTCTACTATACCACGCTGGCCAGACGGGGTTGGTATAATGTTTGTGTCAAGTTTTACTTCTCTTTGCAGAGCTGTTGTCTTGCATAGTTTGCTCCCTTAGTCGTCTCTTACGACACCCACGGGGTGCATAGACGTGGTGACATCAGTGTCACCACGTCTATGCACCCCGTACTCAGGTATTCTTAATAACTCACAACACGGGTAATATAATAAAACAAAATTATTAATTTCAAAAAATAATATTCTCTTACAACCATTTTTACACTCGCACACACACACACAGCGAGACATCGACAGAAACTTAGTTGGAAAGTAACAAATTTTAGTATATAGACATTATCTAGAACAGAGAACAGTATAAATATTATGTACAGTCGTAAAACTATCTCGCCTCCACGTATTGGTAAAAAAAAACCTAAAACGGCCACCGGTTTCATGTTCTAACGCTTGCATCAAATATTCTTGAGATCATTGCAATAAAACATACATATAATCTCAAGTAACCAAATGTTTGATAGGTATCGATACGTTTATAACAGGTGACAACGCCATCTGTTGAAGGGTTGCTAGTAACGTGAAACCACTGGCGCCACCTACCGACGTTAACTAACAATTTCTTAGAAGAATTTCTTCGCTTGCGCTTCCTTTCTTTCCCTGTGGACGAATAGGTAGAGTTAGGTTGACGGACGGATATTTAACGAGGTCTTGTAATAATAAAAGAACGTATCTATTTTCTTATAGACTCAAGTTTTAGTTCTTTATAACTCGTGAAGGTAAATATAATAATTTAGTAAATTATATACCAATCGTGAGATTTTTTTAAACAATTAATTCAAATAAGCATCAGCGCTGAATTAGTTACTATATACCCTGTACAAGTTAGCTTGATCTTTTAGACAGACGGGCTAGTGATGGGAAACAAAACATATCTAGCAGTCCACAGAATAACGTTTTAAAATACTTGTAACCGACAAGATGGTGTGGGTATATGTTATTTGTTTTAGTACCTTATTTTTCTAAAAAGAGTTATATCAGCTAGAGACCCCAACCACAAGCCAAAGAGACTCCAACCAAAAGGACGTGTTCCGGACATTTCCAACTGACCAGTGTTCGTAAAAATAACTTAACAATGATCTTTAAATGATTTTTTGTAATCGATATTTGCCTGTTATTCGTGTCCCATCCGTCCGACCGATGTAACATTGTACAAGCGTCTATTATTTTTAGTGTTCATATTAAAAATTTTCTTTGAAGCAATAAAGTCTTAAAATTTTCGGATAACGCTTGAATCTTTAGGGACTTTTGTGATTATGTATTTTTTAAATCATTAAGTTAAGAAAATAATATGTTCGTCATTGCAAAGTTATGTTGATCACAAAAATTTACATCTGTCAAAAAGATCAAGCTAACTTGTATATGGTTTAAATGCGGAAAATTATATTCAATGTACACAAATTCGATTCATAATAGTGTACCTAATTGAAGCAAAATATTACTTTTATTTATTTATTTTTTGTTTTGTAGATAGAGATTTAGAAAAAACTTAATAAAACTGGTCCTATATCCAAACCTGACAAACTTAATTTAAAATTGAAACAGAATTCCTTCGTTCAGGAACTAGAGCCATCTAGTATTTAGTAACAGAACTGTTAGTTCAGTTTCTCAATACTAGATAGCGCCTGATCGTTATGAAATTGTAAAAGATCTAAGTATTCACTTACTTATACAGCGAGTAGAGGAACATGAGCGAGAGCTGCGAGGCAACCACCAACAGCAGCGACGTGAAGCTCACGCAACTCACCTCCGGACAACCACCGCCCACTACTTGCGCTTGGGGCTGGGACTGGGTTGTCAACCTGACGGACAAACGAACACGGTTTTATTAAAACGACTCCCGCATTAGGAATAAATAACAAACATACGTGTAACGGACACAAAAAACACCCAGACAGACTCAGCACAGTAAGAACCAGCGAGTCGACCGTTTAAATAGAAATAACAGTTAACAAAAATACCACAGGGATGATATGTAAGAAATGAACTCCATCATTTGGTTGGCAGTCCACAACTATGCGCTAGAAACTTAACAAAACTGTGGAAAGAACTGTTGCCTGCGGTATTCCCTGACCAATATGACCTTCAAACCTACAAGAAAAGAGCGTAGTCCTTCTTAAAAGGCCGGCAACGCACTTGTGACGCCTCTGGTGTTGCGGGTGTCCATGGGCAGCGGTAATCGCTCAACATCAAGCGATACTATCCTATTTTTTTATTAAATAGTAATAAATAATAGTTATAGACCTACCTCTGTGCGACAGAGTTGACTGTCTGCTTGACTTGCAACACGGAGTCACGCATCTCTGTCAGGATTTGCGGGTTGATTCCACCTGGAACAAAAGCAAATTAAATTAGAAAATTGACGGTGGTGTAAACAAATGTTTTTAAGACCCAATATGCATGTTAAATCTATAAATGAAGACTTCTAATAATTACTATTAAGCCCAGGTCTATTGCGATTAAAACAAACCTATATAATTTTTTATTTTATTTTTAAGACAACTCTTGCATTAAGAATACTGTGTGTTGGACTTTACAAACATTTATAAAACGAACACAAAGAATATCTAGACTCAGAACAACAATTTGTAGATCACACAGTGTTGTCTCATATGGGATTTGAACCCACAACCTCAACACTGGCGCTGTAGAAAAAAGTAAAACCACTTAGCCAACAGTCACAAGCATACCATAGAAATACGGATAAAGTCACGAGCAAATGCTACTAATATATGTATTTTTGAAATGCAATTTAGTAAAGCCTTTTCCAATGTTACCAAACACTGCATATTTATCACAAATATTTTTTTTAATACATTACTTATAATAGAGGCTAGAGGGCGCCACATTAGATTCAGTGACACGTATGTTTGACCCTGCCAAAATGACTACTCTGCCTGATGGAAAGCATAAGCAGAATCCAGGAGTGATGGTCACCATACTGCGAATGCAGACAATGCAACAATGCAGAATGGTGACCCACACCATGGCGGGCTAGTGATGCTTCCCCATCATTGGGCCACGTCATAAAGCCTATAACCAGCGGACGATCGAGACGCTTCTAACGACACCTCATTTGTCCAGCTCTAATAATTAGTTAGGAGATATGAGGGAACAGATGAACATACATACATAGCCTGACAAAATCATAGGTTAAAATGGTAAAATAAAAACCTATGGTGCAAACCCTCCTTTGGCTTTGCCGTAGTCGGGTAAAAAGTACTTCCTACTACTACTGTAACAAACAGACAGAACTATTTTCGAATTTATAATATTTAATGAAAGTATGGATAACTCACCACCGGCCGCTCCCTGGCCTCCAGCCGCGATGAGTGAGTCCGACTTGCGAGACACTTCGATTATAAACCCTCTGTCGAACACACAAGACATATATTAGAAACACATATTTATTATATCAATGGTGTTTGCTATCGTAACTACACAAAATAAAATAAATTATTTATTTGTATACATCAGCTTTCAAATAAAACAAGAATTATCAAAATCAGTTCATCCAATCAAAAGTGCTGAGGTAACAAACATTAAAAATTACAGTAGAATTGAGAACTCCCTTTTTTGATGTCGGTTAAAAACTGTCTATCGTTGATGACAGGTATAGATATTTTTCTAGTATTCATTTACCCCCAATTTTTATATATTCATAACAATAACCAGCTGTGCCTGCAAGTTCGTCCGCGCGGAATAGTGTCTTTGGGTAGCATTTATACGAAAAATAGCATATGTCCTTTCTCAGGCTATCTATCTACCAAATTACAATTAAATCGGTTCAATAGATTTGGCGTGAAAGCGTGACAATCAGACAGACAAGAGCACACTTATAATATGTATTAGTAAAGATGGTGGAGACCCAAGACTGGAATAGTTGGGAGAACTTTTTCCAATAAAGGCTATAGGTTGATTATTTTTGTAAAGTGTATACTAACTTGAGTTCAGCGATGGTGTTGGCCATGATCTGGTTGTTGGTGACCAGCGCCTCCCAGTCGTGCCGACCGATCGGTAGGGACGGCATCTACACGTTACATTTCATTATAATAACAACTAGCTGAATCCCGCAGTGTTATCCGCGTTACGACAATAACCGCAAGTAACGCCGTGGGGTGAAACTAATATTAAAAAGTAGCTTAAGTTATTCATTACATCATCAGCTACCTGCCAATGAAAGTCCAGTGCAAATCGGTTCAGCCGTTCCAAAGATTAGCCGAAACAGACCGACAGACAAAATTGTTTGATTTTTGTTGATTTTGATTCAATTGATGTAAGCATCGTTAATACTTTTAAATGTATTTAGTTTAAAGCTGACATATCATAAATAATAGGTCTATACCTATGAAATTGCCGTTTTGTATGCAATAAGTGAAACTATTTATTTTTCAAACTTTTTTATTTCTGTTATTCGAAATAATCACCCATGCAATCGACGCATCTTTGCCAACGCATTGGCAGTTTATTGATGCCCTTCTTGTAAAAATCAGCTGGACGGGAGGCAACAAACTCTACAAAGGCATTTTGTACTGCCTCTCGGGAATTGAATTTTTTACCCACTAAAAAGTTGTCTAAATTTTGGAAAAAGTACTAGTCGGTAGATGCAAGGTAAAAATAAGTACTTTCACTTATTGCATACAAAACGGCAATTTCATAGGTAAAGACCTATTAAATCAGATACAAAACAAGGAATGATCTTGATTGTGACACAATCACTTGTCCAGGGCAGGAATCCACAACCTTTGTCTAAGCATTCAGAGTCATTACCCACTAAAGCTAACAGGCAGTTCTATAACCGTCAACAATTGCAATTACTGATGAAATTTATTTCTACTTCTAAATAAATAATCGTTGGTTGAATATATCTTTGTTGACAAATGACTATTGTTTTAGTGATAGCAAATAAATATTTCGGTCATCTAACATACAACGCCATCTAGTTTCAGAACAATCAAAGCTTGTATAATGGAAACTAAACGGACTGATAAAATGTACTAGCAATATAATCGTTTCCATCTCTAGCTAACATTTTTTTCTTTTTAAAAAGGATAACTCCCGCATTTGGAAGATAATTATATCGTGATTCGCGGGGGACTTTACAAATATTCATGAATCGAACACAAAGAAAACCTAGACAAGAACAACAATTTGCGGATCATACAAAGTGTTGTCCCATATGGAATTTGAATCCGCAACATTTGCCGTAGTTGACAGCGGCGTGGCGACTGTTTAAATCACTGGGCCAACCAAAAATGTATACTATTTGCCTACCTGTGCAGGGGGAGCGGCTCCGGGCTGGATGGGTTGTCCTTGAGAGTGGCTATACACGGCCGTTAGCATCGACAGGGAGTTCATTTGCTTGCCGATCACCTGCAAAACAATTTTATTACTATGGTAGTCTTACTAAGATACAAAAAATACCGACAACAAGGTTAAGGTCACGAACATGGTTCTTCGAGCCGTAGGTCAAGTTCGAAGGACCATTAATTACACTGAAATATATTGAAGGGATTCTCAAGACATTAATTCTACTTAAAAAAGTATCCGTCGATAACACTAGATATACAAATGCAATGTAGGTATATTTATATACGTACGTAATGTTACTACCCCTTTCCTTATTACCAGTAGTATATGCCAAGACCCTCTTGTAGTATTCGCGTATTGTTGTACATTTTTTCAATTGCCAACACATCGTAGGCACTTAACTTAGTACGAGTATGTTTTTATAACTTTTGTTATTAAATAAAGGAGCTATACACTAACCTCATCAACTTTCTTGTTCAAATCCCTAAGAATGTCGTGTATCTGCGTCTGTCCCTGGAAGATCTGGCGAAGCTCCCTCTGGCCGTCAGACTCGAACCAGTCGTCAAATTCTCCATCTTTGTCGCGCACCTTGTAATCATAATAAACACATTTATTTATTTTTATTTATTTCTTCATTGTACACACATAATAAATACATAACAAAGAATGAGAAGTAGAAAATGTTACAATTGGCGGTCTTATCGCTCACAGCGATTTCTTCCAGACAACCTTAGTATGGATATTGGGTGTTTATGATCTTAAGGCAGTTTATACACTAGTAACACACCATCAAGTGAATATTCAAACAATAAATAAAATAGAAACATTCATACATATACCTACACATATACAAACATAAATATACATATCAGACCATAATATATATATATATATTTATATTAGGAATAATAAACGGCAATTATTCATAATGACAGATAGTATTTCTTTACCAGGTTCTTAAAAACAGACAAGGTTTTAGCTTTTCGAATTGTCTCTGGCAAGCTGTTCCATAGTCTTACTGCTTGTACAGTAAAAGACTTATCTGCAAACTGAGTGGAGTGCTGTGGCATTTTTAACTTTAAGTTCTCTGATGACCTTAGGTCTCTGCAATGTGTATTGTGTAAGAATTGAAAACGTTCTTTGAGGTAAGAGGGTGTGTGATGATGAAACAGAACACTGTATAGAAGAGAAAGTATGTGGAGATTCCGGCGAAAGCGTATTGGTAGCCACTTGAGTTTAGAACGATATTCTGAGATATGATCATACTTGCGTAACCCAAATATGAATCTGATGCAGAGGTTTTGAAGTCACTCAAGTTTATTTAGTTGGTCTTCGGTGAGATCGAGATAGCTGACATCGCTATAGTCAAGGATGGGAAGAAGAAGAGATTGCGCGAGCACAATTTTAGTGTTGATGGGAAGGAAGTTCCGTAGTCTTCGCAGAGACCCTGCTGCCGCAAATAATTTGCGACTGACTTCCCCGATCTGAGGATCCCAGGATAAGAACCTATCCATATAGATTCCCAAGTTTTTTACTTTTTCACTGTACCGAATAACCAAACCGTTGCAACTGACTACTGGTATTTGCTGAAAGTTTATTTTACTCTGCAACCTGGGACTACCCACTATGATGACTTGAGTTTTATTTGGATTTACTGTAAGTCCATACTCTTCGCTCCAGTTACATATATGCATTAAGTCTCTGTTAATATTGTTGATTGCTTATGCTAAATTATCAGGAGTAGTTTGTTGGTATATTTGACGATCATCTGCATAAAGATGGTAGGAAGAAAGTAATTGATTTGTGATAGTTTATGAAAACTGCAAAAAGTAACAGAGATAGAACGCCGCCCTGAGGTACGCCCGCAGATGTTGTGCACCAAGAGGAGTAAACATTATCAATATAAGCACGCTGTTGGCGACCATGCAGGTAACTACGAAACCAGCCAATAGCCGATGGAGATATGTTAAGAGAACACAATATACCCAGTAAGACATCAAAATCAACGGTGGTAAAGGCATTGCTAAAGTCTAGCAATGCAAAAACCGTTAGTTTTCCTTCCTCCATGCCCGACCTAACGTCATCCGTTACACGGACTAGAGTTGTGGTAGTGCTATGCCCTGGACGGAAACCTGACTGAAAAGGATTGATGAGACAATTTCTATAGAGAAATGAGGTTAATTGTGTGTGAATGAGACGCTCAAGGACTTTGGAAAAAAAAGGACATTTATTATTACATTAAGATTAATGTCCAGTCTGGTGATGGATTACCCCTTATTCATCCTGTGGGTGTCGTAAGACTAAGGGAGCAAACTACAGACCCACAGTACTGCAAAGAAAAGGAACACTTGACACAAACCTTATGCCAACCCGACTGCACAGTGTGGTATATAAGACCTAAACCTTTCTAACGAGGAGGCCTATGTTCAACATTGGACTGTTAAATGCCCCTGATGATGATAGAAACGTAGAAACAAGGCTTTGATACACTTCAACAGCCTTCGAATGCGACCTTAAAAAAATTATAGCTAACAGATAAGGAATGGCTCGAAAGACCAAATATTAGCACTAACAATTATATACTTGGACTAAACACTCCTAGTATATAACAGTAAAAAGAATATAACTAGAGCATTATAATGCTTGATATTTTTAAATCAATAAAAAAAATCGGTTCATAACTATTGTCTATTTTTTTTTTTTAATACAGCTCCCGCATTAGTAAGCGAGTTTCTGGGTCGCGGGGCACTTTACAAACATACATGACATGGACACAAAGAACACCCAGACTTAAAACAACAATTTGTGGATTACACAAAGTGTTGTCACATGTAGTATTTGAACTCACATCACTTGACGCAGTAGAAACCGGGTGGCGACCGCTTATACCACTAGGTCATTCGTGCAGGCAGTTACAACATAATATCTAAGACTGGTATCAGTCGCTGGTTTGAACCCGCGCAGTACAAAAAGTTATTAAGAATGTTATGTACCTCATCTGGATGTTCTTTCCTGTAATCTTCTTTCTGTTGTTCCAGTTTCTTCTGATACTCCTGGTACTCTTGAGATAGCTTCTGTTGTTCATCTGCACTCATTTGCTGACCTCCTCCTGTACACAGAATAATAATAATATTCTACCACATTTACACAACGCCATCTCTACTTTGTTTAGTACTAAAACAAAGTAGAGCTTGTGTTATGGGTACTAGATATCTGATATAAATACATATATAGGGTATACATGCAATTATATAACAATATATGCAAACCATACAAACATTTGGTTCGACCCGGGCATCGAACCCGAGACCTCAAGCACAGCAGTCGCATATGCTACCACTGCGCTGTAAAGGCAGTTTTCATTATATATATTTTCTTTAATTTATAAAAAGACAATTCCCGCATTAGGAATACATATACGTCCTATGTCATGGGGGACTTTATAAACATACATGAAACGGACACAAACAACACCCAGAGTCTGAACAACAATTTGTGGACTACACAAGGTGTTGTCCCATGTGGGATTTGAGGAGTGTGGGGACCGCTTAAACTGTTAAGCCAACCGTGCAGTCAAATTGGTAGCAGGTAGTGGGGGCAGGTTCAGGGACAGGTTATCCCACAGTTTTGTTGTGCAAGGCATTTTGTTGCATAATTTTATAAGTGTGAGAACAGACCTGGCTGTTGTTGTTGGGTGTGCAGTGATGTTGTGAGCAGGTGTATGACGTCATGGTCGTCAGCTAAACCGCCTGTTGCAGCCGACAGACCGAAGAACCCACCCCGGGGAAGCTGAACGTTCTCCGCTCGGAAACACAACTCGTAATCAGCTTCGTTACTTGTCATACCTGAAACAATACATAACATAATGTCCCACTGCTGGGCTGGGGTATCCTCTCAGGAGAGGGTTAAGGCCATACGTCCCCACACTGGCCGAGTGCGGGTTGTAGACTGGCGACACAACGTTGTGGCTACGTCATCTTGGCGTTGAATCTTTTTAAGCCGCCCAAAGGCCTTCAACTAAGATTCTCGCCTGTTTTCAGACTAAGTAGACTTTAATAATGGCGTGAATACACCACGTAGAAATGCGTTTTGTTTATGCAGTTGTAACAACTTTATGAGCAGAATTAAAATTCATTTAGCACAGTTCTAGAAATATAATAAAAATACATGAAAATAATTATTATGATTCACTTAATAAACGGTATAAAACTCATAACCATTCATAACATATTGCTAGCGGCACAGGATTTGCCATACTCCTTTAGTCAGTGGTTTAAATTTAACTTTGAAAATTAGTTTGACTATTTTCAAGCCTATTTATATGTTTTCAATATATAGAATAAGAAATAAGAAAATATATGCATTTCAACTTTACCAGATGTAATTAGTACCTACCATTATGGAAATACACAGTGAGCGTGTTGAGGTAGTACTCGATGCGAGCGCGCGTCGGGAACGGCTTATTCCTGAAGTCTCGGAGACACCCTGACAGGAGCTGAGTGGTTCCGTCACTGGAATTAAACAATATACATTAATCCTTTATTAATAAACTAGCGACCTGGCCCGGATTTGCTCGAAAATTTTAAATATTGGATTTTTTCTACATGTATGTTAACCTAATATATAAAATTCTCGTGTCGTGGTGTTTGTTGCCAAACTCCTCCCGTTTGCACCGATGTTTATGAAATTTTGTGTGCAGATCGGGTTGGTGTGAGAATCGGCGAATATCTATTTAAATCCCCAAAATGATAAGGGCGACCACCCCCAAATTTTATTTTTATGGCAAGACGTTTGCCGGGTCAGGTACTGTACATATTGTTGCGCCATAAGAAGATAGATCTCGTTCGTACGAGAACAATCTAGAAGACGAAAGAATTGAGGACAGTGCCATATAGCGTCGGGTAGCGCGGAACTATGGAGATTATGACTGGTGATTCCGATTTTCTCAACGCTAGATGGTGCTGCAAGTAGCTCTAGAGCAATCTATTTAGACTAGAATCGTCAATCGAATTTTATAGGTCTTTCTAGAGATTTCAAAACCATATATAAGCAGAGGGCGTTAACCGTACGAGTCAGTATTGTTTCACGATACAGCGAGTTAATATCGAAGCGATTTTATAGTGGGACTAACGAGTGATTTAGTGATTTATTATTGTAAAAGTGTTGTTAATAAATATTATGTTATTTTTTGTTATTCAACCGACTACTTTCATTTAATTTATACCCAGCTCGTAATAATATAATTTTTTATTTTGAATCACTAAAATCTGTTGAGTAGTTCAAAAGTTCTAAGTCTAAGCGAACAGACAGTGGAGGCGACCTCGTTTTATAGAATTTATTTTCGGACATCTGACACACAACGCCATCTAGTTTCAAACTAAGCACAATTTTTGCTGTGAAAGCAAGATTAACTTATAGAATACTTATGGACTTTTTCTTTTTGTAAATACATACATTTTACAAATCTAAAATTGGAGGCAAATATTTGTAGACCATAAAATTTTTAATATTGTTCCGAACCGGGAATCAATCAACCCCAGTTCCAATTCTGGATGTTCCTTTTTTCTTTTCATGTATGAACTTAAAGTAATCTTTGTAAAAACTACATGCGCGATGTAGGATAACTACGTAGTTCCGTTATTTTGTACTAGATGGCGCTAGGTGTACCCACCTCTTATGTTCGAAGATCTTGGTGCCATCGTTAAGCACGGCCTTGACGTAAGGGTAGTTGTTATATACTTAAAAAAATCTGTGTAAAAACTTCATGCGCGATTTGGGATAACTACGTAATTCCATTACTCTCCACTAGACGCCGCTAAGTGTACCTACCTCTTATGGTCGAAGATCTTGGTGCCATCGTTGAGCACGGCCATGATGTAAGGGTTGTTATGCTTGTTGTCGTTGTCGAAAGAGTCGAATATCACCGCCAGACCGTTCCACCTATCCGAAGACCCGAATACTTCCCCGGTGTAGTCTCCTCGCTGGGTTGTGTACCAAAATGCCTGGTAACGATATCAATTTATATTAGTTATAGATAAAAATGTATGAACCTGCCAAAATTACTCTACTCTGCCTGATGGAAAGCATAAGCAGAATCCAAGAGTGGTGGTCACCATACTCATTGCGAATGTAGAAAATGCAACAACGCAGCATGGTGACCCACACCATGGCGGTAGAATGCTTCTGCATTTTCAAAATGTTTTCAAAAGGGTTTTATTTGAAGAATTTTCATAAATACATAGGCTTAACTGTTGATGGTAAAACTAGCTGCGTCCCGTGTTTTACCCGCAGGTTTATATCTTTTGAATATAATTCTTATTTCATTACTTTTAATTTTATTTAAGTTATTTCCTATTACATCAGCAAATTACGCAGCGGGGCAAAGTCCTGTTAAAATCGGCAAAGCCGTTCCAAAGATTACCCGGAACAAACAAACAGACAAAAATAGTAAAAAATACATTTTTGGTATATGTCTTCGTGTATAGATACATACGCAATCAGTAAAAATCGGTTATTTCAATATTGCAAACAGACTTTCCAATTTTATTTATTTGTATAGATAAATCAAGCTAGTTTTCAGAGTGCAAGTTTTGTTTAATTTGAAACTAGATGGCGTTCATCATTATTACATTGACATGACAATATAGCTAAGGGATGAATTAGGGATTAATTTGAAGAGTATAAAGGTAAATAAAATAGTACGTACAAGACCATCAGCTCCGATCCTCCCTCGCCCTGTCACTTTGAACATGATGTCCACCTCCCACCAGTCGAATGTGACGGCTTGCTTTGTCCAGATTGCACCCTTCTGACTGCGCAGAGATGGCGCCAAGCGGACGCTTTCTCCCGACGCGATGGCATCTGCAAATTCAATATCTGTAGTGTATGCGTCTATTCAGGCCGTTCACTCAGTAACGCATTAATTCATGCTATCTGTGAATGCGGTCGTTACACAGTTCAGTCGACTATGAGCGACGAAGATGAGTGGGCGCGTGCGACTAAGAGCCGACAATATATGTGGATATACTACTATTAATTCACCACCCCTATTCATGCTGCGGGTTGCATCAATTATATATTGCTTTTGCCTGCGGGTCCGCCTGCGCACGTCGGTTATCGCAGTAGAGAGTAGCCTGTTTCCTTCCTCAATAATCAAAGTTTCTCCTCGCAAAATTTGTTCGAAATAAGTGCTGCGGTTTAGTCTTGTAACAGACAGAATTACTTTCCAATTTATAATATTATAGTACAGATAATCATAGAACCATTCAAACCGTACCATACCGTGAATATTGCCATTCAAAGTAAAACAAGTAATAAATGAATTTAATGTTGTTTTTTATCTTTATTGCGTGTTATTGTGAAAAGATATAGTCACTCAATAAAATTTAATGGTCTTTATATAAAAGACTAGTTGTTCCCCGCGGTTCGCGTATATGTCGGTTATCGTGGCAAATAGTAGCCTATGTATTATTCCGATGTATAAACTATATTACTGTAAAGTTTCATCAAAATCCGTTTTGTAGTTTTTGCGTGAAAGAGTAACACACATCCATCCATCCATACTTACAAACTTTCGCGTTTATAATATTAGTATAAATAATATCGAATACAATGACCAATACCATCGGGGACGGAGTGCCATCAGTCCTATTCACCCTGTAGGTGTCATAAGAGCCGACTGAAGGTCAGCCTATGGAAGGAGTGGCGGTGAAATGATTTATACAGGTACAATTTAAAATCTAAAGTTCAACGACCATACCCTAACAAATAAATAAAACCAACGATTCCAACGAAATTTACAAAATTTAACAAAAAAAATCAAATTCTAGAACTGGATCAAATTGAAATAGGACAACATGGAAAGCACAAGCTTTCAAATTATAGTTCTTTCATCAAATACAGTTGTATTCTGTAGAACTTTTAGTTGAATTTAAATTGTTAGCCTTTCTGTCCATCGGTGCTGACTCTAAGGGGGCAAACTAAGAAAGGCCAAACGGTACTGCAAAGGGAATAAAATCCTGCTGAACCAAACCCTATAACAACTGATCTGGACAGCGCAGTGTGGCTTGAATACACGTGATAAAGACAAAAAACTGTTCATTCATTTATTGCTTCTATTACTTTGAATGATACTATAAATTAGACAAAAAACTTGTCAAAATAATAATAATAATAACTTTATTGTTTCTCTCACATAGTACATTACATTAAAATTACAAAAGGAACCAAACATTAGACAAATTACTATATTTCTATGTAAGAGACTGGCATCTATACTAGGACAGACCTGTATGACAGACTGCCAGCCTCTCCCAATGTGTCACAAAATGTCGGTCACAATCGGTTTCGTTTATATTTTTTATTAATTACTATTCATATAGATATTATATATTACCGGCAGTCTCTTGAAAAATATTAATTTTCATTTTTGCATCTCTTTTCATTAATGTTCCCCGCAGACTATAAACTGCTTAGTCGGCCGATAGTTTAATCGGGTTGGCTATTGGCTTATTTGTCGGCCGATACCAAATCGGTGCAGTGTGCGCACTTGTCATACATGTTCACACTGATTAGCAGCCCGATTGAACTATAGATCGATGAAAAGTCTGCGGGGCTCTAAAAGTTGTAAAAAAAGTCCGGGACAGCAATATGTCTATCTATAGACATTATAACATTTTTTATGGTATACTAATTAGTTCAAGTTATAACATCACCCCTCGGGCAATAGTAGTCTTAGAAGAAGTTTCGTGCGTCATATAGTCTGATATAAAGGGAAAACGATCAGAAATACATTAATTATTCCCGGTCACAGTAATAGGTAGGCAGCAATAATAATATCATTTTACTAGTGTTATGTTATTTGATACATTGTAATGTAAGCTTGACAAATGCGCTTCTGATATCGACCTGTTCGTTATCAACACTTCACTAAAATTCACTTTTTTCACGTATTACTTTACATTGGCAATGGTAACCGCCACTGGTGTACTGTTACCACAGATAATATTATATTATGTACAATCTAGTGATCCGGCGCTGCTTCTGAAATTTTGAAATTCTCAGATTTCTTCTATTGTAAGACAAATCATGCATTAGGAATAAATACAGTGTCGCGGCAGACTTTACAAACATACATGTAACGTATACGGACAGTAAGAACACCCAGACTCAGAACAACAATTTGTAGATCAGACAAAGTATCGTTCCATGTGAGATTTGAATCCACAATACTTGGCGTAGTGACCGCTTAAACCACTAGGCCAACCGTGCAGTCATCACCGATATGTATTACACATCATAAACCTTCCTCTTGAATCACAGTATCTAAAAACTGCATTAAAATCCGTTAAGTAGTTTAAAAGTAGTATAAGTGGCGCACAATTGGAGAGGCTATGTCCAGCAGTGGACTGCGACAGACTGATGATGATGAAGTAGTTTAAAAGATCTAAGCGAACAGATAGTGGAACGACTTTATATTAATACTAACTGTGCTCGCTACTTCGTACACGTGACATTTAAACTTACAAGTATTTTTTTTATTTTTCACCGTTTATACATTCCCTGGACTATGACAAACATTTCAAAACCAAAATCAGCAAATCGGCCCAGCCGCTCTCGAGTTTAAGCGAGACAAACGAACAGCAATTGATTTTTATATATAAGAAGAACACTATATAGTAGTCCACTGCTAGGTATATGCTCTCTTAGAGTCAGTAGATTTTGGTAGACGGGTTAGTATAGGGTTTAAACAAAAAAAAGTGATTTCTGTCAAGTTTTCCTTCTCTCTGTAGTGCTGTTGTCCTGTGCAGTTGGCACCCTAAGGACACCCACGGGATCAATAGGGGTGGTGACAATAAGTATTCTTAATAACTCACCATAAGAATAAACTGAGCATTCTTTCTCTTATTTCTGAAGGGAAGGAGGGTTTAAAATAGGCAGTTATTAAGGAGTGACCTGTCCTATACTCTTGCCTATGCTTTAGGAAGATATAATATGAAGTCACACATAACATAATGTACTACTAGACGGTGTTGTCTCAAATGAGACCAGCAAACTACGCAAAAGATATTAGTGCACAAGTGTGTGCGCAAACACAGGTGCACACTCTGTTCGCTTACTTGCACGGCTTCACGTGCTCTCCGAGACGCTGGGGAACTGAAACCAACACCTCTTGATTGTTACTCCCGTTAAAAAAAAGGTTATTTAACCTAATTGTTTAGTGTAACGAGAATATCAGTAATATCTTATTACAAGCAGCTTTTTATGTATTTACATGCAAAGATTATCTTATATATTTATGAGTATAATACAGATAAATTAACGATAATGTTTAAATATAATATAGATATACATATCAGCATGTCTCATTTTTTATAAGACATGCTGATATATATAAGACATGTCACATCAAACTTTTTTTATGTTGAATGTAACATGGTCGCCAGACCAGTCATAGACATTTTTATATATCTATACTAGTTGTTGCCCGCGGCCCCGCCCGCGTGTATGTAGGTTGTCGCGACAAATAGTAGTCAATAGTTTGTTATTCTGATGTATAAGCTACTAGCTGACCCACGCAACCTCGTTTGCCTCTCCTGTTGGCCGTAGAGTGATAATTTTACCCCGTTTTTGAAATATTCTCCATTGGTGCTCCGCTCCTATTGGTCTTAGCGTGATGATATATAGTCTATAGCCTTCCTCGCTAAATGTACTGTTCAACAATATAAGAATTTTTCAAATCGGACCAGCGGTTCCTAAGATTAGCGCTTTCAAACAAACAAACAAACTCTTCAGCTTTATAATCTTCAGCCTTCAGCCTCATATTTTTACATCACTCAAAGGTTGACTGGCAGAGAATGCCATATGGCATTAAGTCCACCTATGTACAAGACGTGCATTAAGAATAAATAAATAATATTAGTATAGATAGATAAATATATTATTATAAAACAAAGTCCTCCCCGCGTCTGTCTGTCTGTCTCTTCGCGATAAACTCAAAAGCTACTGCACAGATTGATCTTTATTCGACCAAGGAGTGGAACAAGAGGGGAACAACTGTCCTGCAGAAGATCATCCCACACATGTGGACCCAACGCTCAGGGCCCAATTCCACCATCGACTTTCATCAGTTGTAGATTTCAACCGGTTACAGAGATACAAAGCACTTTTGTTATATACAGAAACAAATGCATTGCGAAAATCGCTCATCTCATAATTTGTCTTGGGTGAGAATCGAACCAGGGGCTCTAGCTCAGCAGTCTCTTAATTGTCTTATCTTCTTTAAAAGACAAATCCTGTGACGCTGAGGATTTTACAAACATATAGACAAGATAAACATATAGACACATAAACATGAACAGAACACTCAGACTCTGAACAACAGTTTGTGAATCACAACAGTTTTGTCCCATGTGAGGTTTGAACACACAACATTTAGTGCAGCAAAAAGCGGCGTGGCAACCATTTTTTCCACTAAGCCATCCTCGCAGTTGTCAACAATACGTGATTTGTATTCAGATTGTTTTTTTTTAAATATATATTTGAGCCTGCCAAGTGACTACTCGATCTGATGGAAAGAAGAATCCATGAGTAGTGGTCACCATATTCAGTGCGAATGCAGACAATATAGCATGATGACCCACACTATAATGGCCTATTGAGATCCTTTAGCATTATAGGCCCTCTGATAAACACGACCGTATGAATGCTATGGAAACAAAAAGTTGATCTTCTGTGATGGGGTTGTACCGACGCGTTTGTGCTGAAATCAACATGGATATACTACCTCATCATCATCATATCTAATAAGTTATGAAACATTAAACTGGGTTAGGCCCATATCAATGTAATGTAATATTCAATTGTATATTAACGCTTATAATCAGTTTTATCAACAATTTATGTGCAGTTCTTGCATTAAGAGAATGTTGCATTACCTTGCACTTATAACTGCAATGAAGCATATATTTTTATATGATAACTAGCTAATCCATGTCACTGTTTTACATGTTAGATGCATAAATAAAATAAAGTGTATATATCAATATCAAATGAATCGCCGAATGTATGCACGCCCATAACTTACGATCGGTTGCACCAAATTATATAATTCTTTCTTATGTGTTCGTAAGTGTTAGGAGAAGGTTTGTGTACAAGAAAAAATTAAAGATAACGGGAAAAGTATTTTTGTTTTTGTCCGCGACTGTGAGACAGATATGTAAATATGGCAGTACTAAGTTCGCCGGGTCAGCTAGTTTACCATAAAAAATGTTATAGTGAGCCAACTTTAAATTAACTTTTAAAGAGGAAAATTTCCTTGATCCTACTAATATTATAAACGCGCAAGTTTGTAACTATAGATGTGTGGATGGATGTTTGTTACTCTTTCCCACAAAAACTACTAAACGGATTTGGATGAAACTTTACAGTAACATAGCTTATACATCAGAATAACACATAGGCTACTATTTGCCGCAATAACCGACATACACACGGGCGGAGCAGCGTACCTTAGATACGATATGATTACGTTAGTACCTGGATGACCAAACTTTACTTGTTTTTCGTTTTGGTAAACTTTCTAAAAACGAATCCTAGCTAAATTGATTTATCGCCACCAAATCTAAACATACATACTAAATTTCATGAAAATCGTTGCAGCTCTTTCTGAGATTAAGATAACAAGAATTGTGCATTTAAAGTTATGATAAAAGTAGATTTGTGTAGCAATTGACTTAGAATACGGAGTGACACGAGTCACACCGTCTCGTCCAGTGAGTTCAAGCCAGAACAGACAGTCAAAATCAATACAAATAAATAAAATTGGAGTATCTGTTTATAATATACTAGCTGAACCCCGCGGTGTTACCCACGGTTATTGTTGTACCGCGAGTAACGCCGCGGGACAAAGTTAGTCTAAAAAAAGTAGCCTAAGTTACTCCCCGGATCATCAGTTATCTGCCAGTGAAAGTCCCGTCAAAATCCGTCCAGCCGTTCCAGAGATTACCCGGAACAAACAGACAGACAGACAGACAGACCGACAGACAGACAGACAAAAAATTTTTCAACTACACTTTCGGTATGTGTACCGTGTATACATATATATGCATTTAGTAAAAAGCGGTAATTTTGATATTACAAACAGACACTCCAATTTTATTTATTTGTATAGATATAGATAATGACCGTTTTTTACTAAATGCATTATGTACAGGTACATATAGCAAAATAACTTATTATATATTATACTAAATTGCTGGAACAGCTGGACCGATTATGATGGGGTCTTTCAGTGATATGTCGCTGATGATATTAGGAGTAACTTAGGCTACTTTTTTCAGACTAGCTTTGCCACGCGGCGTTACCCGCAGTACGACAATAACCGCGGGGTTCAGCTAGTTTTTAAGAAATTGATTTTTTTATTAAAGAACTAGCTGACCATCTCAACTTTGTTTGCGTAGAAATATTTTTTTCCAATTTTCCCAACACTTTCGGACGATACCCGGCTTCCATTAATCGTAGCCTAAAACCTTCCTCGCTAAATGGGCTATCCAATAAAAAAAGAATTAGCAAAATCGTTTCAGCCGTTCACACGTGATGTAGTGAACAACTCAAATAGGGATTCATTTTTATATATATAGATAGATTACATTTACTTTTATATGTATTTTGTGAAAACACAAATAAAACACAAAAGTAAAGTATATAATACATATAAGTCTATCAAAATTGGAGAGGCCTATGTCCAGCAGTGGACTGCGATAGGCTGATGATGATGATGACATATAAAACTGTTAATTTGATATTACAAACAGAGACTGCAATTTTATTTATTTGTATTTTATGATATTCTAAGCAACTGCTTACTAACTAGTTTCAATTATTCGTTTTCAAATCTATACAAATAAATAAAATTGAAGTGTCTGTTTGTAATATTAAAATAACAGCTTTTTAATCAATGCATATGTATGTATACACAATACACATACCAAAAATGTAATAAAAAAAATTTTGTCTGTCTGTTTGTTCCGGGTAATCTCTGGAACGGCTGGACGGATTTTAACGGGCCTTTCACTGGCAGATAGCTAATGATCCAGGGAATAACTTAGGCTACTTTTTTTAGACTAACTTTGTCCCGCGGCGTTACTCGCGGTACAGTAATAACCGCGGGTAACACCGCGGGGTTCAGCTAGTTCTCTAATAAGAATGATACATTGGTCTTAAATGTCATTAATTGTAAATTTATTGATAGAATAACACAAGAATTAATGTGTTTAAATTAAAAGGTATTGACAAAATTATCAGTAATTACAACTAAATAGGTCGTAAATGAGTTCGTAAAAGTGCAATAAACAGTTTAAAAAACATTTAATAAAAATTTTAATGAAAAAGTTTATAGTGTGACAGTCACAATCGGTTTATTATTCGTAAAATGTTAGCGTAATAGTGTAATTTTAATATTATTGTAACCTGAATTAACATAGACTTTAATAATACACGAATTATTAAGGCTTTTTATGCGTGTCGATTGCCGTCGTGGAACCAAAAAAACATGTTCTTAGCAGTACTAGTTTTATCTCTTTCTACCTCATAAATGATTGCATATTACTATCTCAGCCACACTTGACAGTTTTCACTGACGTGTCGCTGTCAGACTACAGCTAAGCGTAACAACAAACCATTTTCACATTCTTTTTCGCTATTTATAACTTAACTTAAATATAAACGAACACAGAAATGAAGAATAATAATGTCAGCGGGTTTTAACAAAGGTCAAAACTAATATAATATTTAAATAAGACTGTTAAAAAGGTTATACATACTGCCTCCGTACTCCCAAAATGGAACTGATCCATCTTTTTGCGCTAAATACGGTGGTTTAAAAGAAAATTTGTATTCAAATCGTCTATGTACAGACTGGGTGTTGACGCACACCAATAAATATAATATCGCACTGCACAAAACTAAATTTAATTTAATCGAAGACATCTCGACGGCAAACGGCAACCGTACCTGTTCACGTCAAGTCTATCAAAAAAATTGTTGATCGTGAAAGTGAAATGCGTTTGTGATTCGTTCGCTAATTTGCGTTCGGAAACGACACATTTTGTGAAAGTAACAAAATTAACATTTTGTGTTTCAAGTTATTAAAGCTTAACACGTATAAATTATAATTCGATTTAAGTTTATTTTAATGTATGCAACAGTATAAAATGTTCATGGTTTTACAGGTAGTGTTTAATACACGTTAAAAAATTAAGAGCGTCAGATTTATTTGGGATTTGGTCAGAAAGATCATGCGAGCGAATGTCAATGCCAAACATTATAGTAATTCAAAAAGGGGATAATATTATATACCTTCATATATTATGAACTAGCGACCCGCCCCAGCTTGTGCGATGCAATGCTGATACTAATGAAAAAAATGTTGTGTTTTAATGTTTATATACAACTTTCACAGTTTTTTGTCGGTTTCGAAGTTATTCTTGATAAGTTTAAAAATTAACCTTAATCTCAACTAAAGTACGAACATACAGTTTCTAAAAACATTTTGCTTTGAAAACCCCTTTTTCCTCATAAAAGAATTCACTTTAGTATTTAAATCTAATCCCCTCAGGTGTCCACGGCCTCTCAGCGACCGCATAAAAACATCGTCTATAGTGTCACCGGCCACTCAGTGGCCGCGAGAGACCGATCAACTTTACCGCTATTTTTAGTCAACTAATATTGAATTATTGCATCGTTTCGCTTTACTAGCGCGTACTGAATGAAACGGTGATGCAATAGCGCACCACTATTTTCCCGCCGACGCCCGATGGGTTCCGATCGTCGTTTATTTACGGCCGCGACAGTGGAGTGACAGAATGTGTCGGCGCTGTCAAAGTTTGTGCAGCTACAAGTTACAAGAAACAGTTTTTAAAACATTTTTGGTGCCTGCACGTCATGTATGGGTAAGTACTAAACATTTTTCAAGTGTTTTATTGTGTATTGGACAAAGATTTCGGTCTACATAGTTACATTTTTTCAAACATGGTCGCTAACTGCCTACGTGAGTTCGAGAAACTCCGAACAATCATGAATATCGTGTACAAAATGTCGTTGTCTAAGCAATTTATTGTTTGAAACTTAAACTACATTTATATTTACATACATAATAAGCATTACTTTGTGTAAATGCCGTTTATAAATGTTTAAAACACAAAACAAAAAATGCATTATTTTCGCGGCCATTGTACGGCCGTAGATATGTTATGCTTTGTCCATTTTATGGTTTCGTATTGTTTAAGAACCTATACTTTTCATATGTTTTTATGTAAGGAAATATATTCAATTTCATAAATATAAAGTTATGTGAGCAATAAATTGTATAGAATTTGTTATGTAAGCCAATGTTCAAGGATACCTTTGTGTGTTTTATTTTACAGAGTGTTTATTTTACATTCTTCTTATAATGTAAACTTTATCTTTTGTTTTGCAGTTGCTTGTACAAATCCCAAGAACGTGAGCTGTACTTTAAAATAAATGTAACCCGAAGCCACTTGAACCACAGTGAGCCGATATTTCAAGTGTAAACATATACCCCATTTTTTGTTGAGATTTCGAGCGGGCGAAATGGAGGTCATTGTTGATAACCATATTGTATAAAAAATTTGTATCGAAGAAGGGTCCTTTTTTTCAGGTACATTGTTACTTATCCTTTGTAGTTTTAAATAAAGTAACTATTACTTGTAATAAATGTTTTATTTACACTCATTTCACCTTTTAAGCAGTACATCGAAGAAAAAAACACTTTCCCTACTTTCATCTAGGATTTACTTATTGAATTCTATATTCGATTCTAATTAATGATACATTATCTGATAGCTTATTTTAATTCCTTTCTAATGATACGCTGAAATCGTATATGTCCAATACATTTTTCTTTGGAAATCTGCATTTCAATGAGAATCGGGAATTGGCGGGAATTATCCCACAAACCCCGTGACATTCAAGCTATGCTAAAAAATGACAGGTGAAACACACGCGGACACCTGAGAGGCTAATAAAATTCTCGTGTCGCGATGTTAGTTACAAACTCCTCCGAAACGGCTGGACCGACTTTTATGAAATTTTGGGTACATAACGTGTAGGTCTGAGAATCGGCCAACATCTATTTTTCATACCCCTAAATGGTAAGGGTGGACCCACCCTTAAATTTTTTATGGCAACATAATGCTTGCCGGGTCAGGTAGTGCTATGAAACAATTTCAAATATTTCTTTTTAATTTATCGTTACGTATCTACTTATTTATAAGTAGAGCCGGTACCGCTGCAACCGCTATGTCCCTGCTTTTAATTCGGTAATAACTTCGAAAATATTCATTTAAATTACACACTGTGCAGGGCTATATTTATATATATATTAAATGCACAATGTATTTATTTAAGGTACTCAATTGGATAAGGATTAATACTGTATTGCTTAAAATCGTTTCGTAAATAAGCCATTATTTTTGTAAAAAGTAAAGGCTAAAAAAAGGTTATTGTGGGTTATCCCCCTAAAAGATAGACATATACCATCGTGGACAATTTTTACTTCATATAATATTGTTACGAAGGAAGATCATTGGTGATCGGTACTTGACGTACAAAAACACACGCGAAAGTTCTCGATTATTTTCTGAGGCTTGAAATAATGAACATTACAGCGATATATGTAGTGTCGAATATCGATTGATTGTTGCGCAGTTGTTATCAGCGATCTCGCCGGCGGACGCGTTCTTCGTACGGTGAACGACGTTGCATGTACTAGTATAGTAGTTACTAGAATGTGCTAGTAATAATAATAATGGGTATAGATAGGAACTCTAGCGGGCCGCAGTTCAGTTTGAGTTACAGTACGCAAAATATTGGAGTGTTTTCAGAGATTAACCTAGTGACCTCGGCGACAATTAAGGACTGTTATTATATTACGAAGGCTTTAAAATAATATGCTATTTTATCAATAAGAGCTGAGCATCAATGAAAAAAGTTGCAAAACGGAGACAAATTATTATCTCTATTGAGGGACACAGACAGAGATGAAGTTTTTTATGTTGGTTGGTTGGTAAATAATTTACTACTTCTGGGTGGGTCACTCATTATTGTTGTTGTAAACTGCAAATATGATATTAGAAGTTATATAAATACTAACTCTATTGGCGAATCTCTCTACCACCTCTTTGCCAGCCAATACCACTCGTATTTAAAAAAAATACTAAACCTTAAAAAAAAACAAAACATTTAGAAAAAAAAGTTAAAAAGTATAAAAACACTAGCTGCCCCGGCAAACGTCGTTTTGCCATAATTTTTTTTTAAGGATGGGTCACCCTTACCATTTAGGGGGATGAAAAATAGATGTTGGCCGATTCTCATAGATACCGGATAATCACAAAAAATTTCATCAAAATCTGTCAAGCCGTTTCGGAGGAGTATGGCAACGAAAACTGTGACACGAGAATTTTATATATCCTCTCTATTAACACAAATGTTTTCGAACGTAACTCGGTGTACCAAACGTCACTTTATAAAATGTCAAAATATTGTGAGTGGGTTATTTATTTATGTGACAGTACATAATTGGAAAGAAAGAAAGAAAATAACAAACTAAAATAAAGATAATTGTAATATTGTTTAATTGCAAGTCTTTCAACGAGATCAACGCAGAAATCCTGACAACTTAAACGTCCTGTATTACTTTTGTGCGGCCCAGGTGAGAGACTTCTTGTCCCACTTCTGCCCTGCGGCCCTGTCCAGTCTGTATAGCTGGTACATGATGAGTGGTGACATATAAAGCTAAGATCTGCACGTAATCACGTAAACTGTCACGGAACACAATAATGTAATTTTAAGGTATATACAATAGGACTTTGTTGTGCTTTTACAGAAAAGTAGTTGTTTTATATTAAATATTAAACTAGCTGTTGCCCGCAGCTCCGCCCGCGTTTATGTCGGTTATCGCGGCAAAAAGTAGCCTATGTGTTATTCTGATGTATAAGATATTTTACTGTAAAGTGTCATCCAAGTCCGTCCATTAGTTTTTGCGTGAAGAAGTAAGAAACATACACACTCACAAACTTTCGCCTATATATATTAGTGTGATTAATTTTAGATTTATTGTTCTATACATTTTGACAATCTGCTAAAAAAATATAGACAGATCAACTGTCTCGAGAAATAAAGTAAAGCACATTCAATATTGCACAACACATTTTAAATAAATAAAAATATAACATCTATCACCCAAAGCAGAGCTTGTATTATGGGTTCTAGACACCTGATATAAATACTTATATACTTTTTTTTTGTAAATAAATGTATATTATACATAGAAAACGCCCACATTTTGAAACAAATATTTTGTAGATCATACAAACATTTGGTCCGACCCCGAAAGCGAACTCGAGATCTCAAGCACAGCAGTCGCATATTCTCATACGCTACCATTGCGCCACCGAGGCAGTCAAATTATTAATTAAAACTGTTTATGGTATATTTAAGGCTTTTAAATGATTAACTCTCAATTTTAGATTTTTATCAATTATGGATAAAAATACGGACGAGTCTAAAGATGAAAGAAACAGAAAGATTGATGAAACGGCTGAAGATGAAAACAAAAAAAGGGAAGAAAGATTACGAAAAGCCAGAGAAAGGTCTAAACGATACAGAGAAAAGAAAAGAAATGAGGATGTTGCTGTGATTATCGGTGGCCTTACTGATGCCGCTAGAGAGAAACGAGAAGAAAAATTGCGTTATGACAGAGAAAAGTCGAAACGGTACAGAGAAAAAAAAAAGAAAGAGGTTGCTGCTCTGTCCATGGACGCTGCTCATTTTTCTAGTGATTCTTCTGCTTCAAGAATGAAAAAGGAAAGACAAAAGCAAAACTCTAAGCGGTATCGAGATAAAATAAGAATATTAAATTTACTCACACATATTTATAACCAAAAGAATATATCACACAGCATTCATGGTTCTCAAAAGAGTAACTAATATAGAATGTTGTTTCTTAGTTACTCAAGAAAACACAAGGGCGAGCTGGAAATTTCAACATGGCGGAGTAGGAAATGCACAATTGAAAGATTCAAATGCATCCAAAAATCAAAAGAGATCAACAACTTATTGACAAGACTTATCAATTAAATTGAAACAATTTTGGGAATATCATTCATCATCATCATAATTGATTTCATTACTAAATATAATATAGAATATTTCATCTTATGAGTTTTTGATTCTTTTTCTGATGGTGTTTCGTATGCGTCAGGTTTTAACAGCAGTCAGATCTTAACAGCAGTCAGATCTTAACAGCAGTCAGGTCTTAACAGCTGTCAGAAAGCACAGATTATTACCAAACATATTTTTTTTGTGAAACTTTACATCTTCCGAAGTGTTTGGTTTTATTGTTAACTAGCAACCCAACCCGGCTTCGCACGGATTCATTATGGAAAATATCATATAGCCTTTGTTACTCTGAGAAGATGAGCGGCTTAATTTTTCCGACGTCTTTTGAAAATTACGCTATATTTTAGTCTATATACTCAAAATATACGAAAAACCTTCCTCAGGGAGAGACGAACTTCTTAGCATGCCATGGATTCACCGTGCGGGTGCCGGGTCCATCGTGTGGAAGAGAGAGAAACTCCGAGCGGAGCCCGAGACTTGTGACACGGGTGTAGGTTTAAGGGGCCCCTTAGCGATACGCATCAACACTCACCTTCACCACTCGTGTTTCTCTCCCTACCCAGCCAAATCTGGTATGAACCTGCCAGCGCAGCTTTGGATACTCGTTCTAATATAGAACTTACTGCGGTTCTAGACAGGCCAAGGTCTTTCAGCAGGTTATAGAGAGATTTTGCTGGTATACCTCTCGCACCCACTTCTACAGCATATAAATTAACTATATAGCCATTTTTTGTTAATTCGTTTGAAAGGTCGAAATATTTATTTAGTTTTATCGCGTGGTCTTTTGGTACGTTTGTTTCCCACGGTACAGTAAGCTCTACGAGTACTACGCGTTTAGTAATTCTAGAAAAAAGGAAAATATCCGGTCTGGATGGCGAAACACCCACATCCTCTGGGATTTTATAGTGTTTCTCATACGTGTCCATCAAAATAGTCCAATCAGGTGCAGTACCCAGGATTGAGTAGGGCTTGTTTTTCGACTTTAGCCTTGAGCCTCCTGTTACGAAGTTAATTTGTTGTTTGTTTGAGGTCAATCCTTTTTGGGCTCTAGCTACTGAAAGACTTACTGCTTCACGTATGATTTCAAGTACTCTGTCGTGTCGGCGGGAGTAATGACCCCTATCGAGCAGCACCCTGCATCCCACCAATATGTGTCTTGCTGTACTTATTGCCTCGCCACAAGTATAGCAAGTTTTTTCTGAGGCTTTTCCCCATCTTACTAACTTACTTTGGTCTGGGAGGGTCATTTGAAAGGCGTTAAGATAGAATTTTAAAAGGGCGGGAGACCAGTCATATAGCAAGGTTCGCCACTTCAAAGCTAGTGGGATGCAAAACTCACCTAAGGTTAACCACTCATTTTGCATTTCCAAATTCATTGCATGCACTTTATAGTTGTCGTTCTCATCTTGTTGTAGGAAGGACTTTATTATGTCTTGGTCTTGCTGTTTCTTGCTCACACCCAACCCGGCTCTGTTTGTCTGCGCTCCTGCCATAAACTGTTTGTGAAATTGGAGTCTCGATTCAAGTTCTGAGGCACTATGGTCTTTTGGGAGTGAGGTAATTAATTCATCTTGAGATTTCCTCAAGACATGCGTTTTGGTTACTCTGAGGTGTTTGTAGAGTTCCGATGGTTTCTTTAATTTTAACCCAAAATTATTATGACCCCTAAATAAAGTTGACGTGTCAGCCGAATGTGCCAATCCTAACCATGACTTCAATATCTTTATGACGTTTGCATCTAACTTTGCCAAGAGGGTTTTACCGATGTCATAGACCATAAGAGGCCAAATAAGACGTGACGTAAGATAATTGTCGTATATCCACGCTTTTTTTGTGTTACTAATTGGCTGTTGGTCTACCTTATTTAAGTCATTAATGAAATTTTCGACAACTACCTCTAGAGATGGCGTACATCCTTTAAAATCAATCTTTCTACCAAGAAATTTAAAAGGCGCTGCTTCGGCAATTGTGGTAACGCTTTGACCTCTTATTGAGAGTCCCGGATCGTAAGAAGTGTATCTGGTATTTCGTCTACCCAGACATAAACAGTGGCATTTACTTGGTTTTACCCTCAATCCATCCGTCCAATTACAGAATTCATCCACTACATTTAAAAGGTTCTGACATTGTTTGGGGTTGCGTGTTAATATTGCAAGGTCGTCTGCAAAGGCTAAGATGGTTTCTGTATACTTACTTAATATTTAATTTAATCACTATCTATTGGTAAAAACCGTAAAATACCTATTGGTAAGCATTCATAGAGAAGCTTTAGAGTTCATCTTTATAGAGTTCCGTGCCAAAATAAAAAAGCGGAATCCTTATAGATTCGTCATGTCTGTCCGTCCGTCCGTGTGACACAGACACTTTTTTCCGAAACTAAGAACTATACTGTTGAAACTTGGTAAGCAGATGTATTTTGTGAACCGCATTAAGATTCATACAAAAATTTTAAAAAACTAGAAATTTTGGGGATACTTAAAACTGAAACTCAACAATTTTTTTTTCATGAAACCCATACGTGTGGGGATGGGGATCTATGGATAGGTCTTCAAAAATTATATTGAGGTTTCTAAAATCATTTTTTTTTCTAAACTTAATAGTTTGCGCTAGAGACACTTCCAAAGTGGTAAAATGTGTCCCCCCCCCCCCTGTATAATTCCCCCCACTTCTAAAATAAGAGAATGATAAAACAAAAAAAGTATACGATGTGCATTATCATGCAAACTTACACCGAAAATTGGTTTGAAGGAGATCTAGTAAGTAGTTTTTTTTAATACGTCATAAATCGTAAACCGCTATTTATAGATCAAAGTTACAACGAACTACAAGAACTGTTAAATATTATGTTACTTGCTGCTACGGAACCCTTCATGTGCGAGTCCGACTCGCACTTGGCCGCTTTATATCTATCTTTATAGCTTTATATATAGCTATCTATGATTGATTTTCCTGTGCAAGCATATAGGACGGTTAGTACTGAGGCTTTACCGGTGTTGTCGGGTGTTCTTCCGGTCGATATCGAGGTGCAAAGACGTGCAGACATGTACTATTCCACACTACAAAACATGGAATGCGATTTTTTGGGCGTACGAGACCGCGATAAAATCATAAGATTGTTTCAAAAGCAGTCCAATGTCTATAACGATCTAATGAATAAACGAATCATCGAAGGGGCGCCACCTCTACCAGTTCTTTCCATCTGTTCGCGAACGGTTGTCGAGGACATGGCTCGAGGTAGATCACTTTGTCGCTCAATTTCTTACAGGCTAAGGTAAATTTAAGAGCAAACTACACTCATTTAAATTAATCGATTCACCATTGTGTCAATGCTCAACACCTGATATTAGCTGTGAACAGTCGGCTCTTCATGTACTCTGGGAGTGTAGTGTTTGGTTCAATGAACTTAACACAATGCTAAATAGCTTACAAATAACATCTGGGGCGGTATACTTTGGGGATCGTGTGTCAACTGCGGTGAATTTCCGTGCGTTTAGGCGATTCTGCCATACATACTATAGTAATCAAATATGGCTCACTTAGGACCCCTAATACTTTATCCGTGATGCTTCCCGGTTTGAAAAAGGTGTCTGCCTATTTTGACTTCATTTTGTCTTCCGCTTTGCTAAGGAGGGAAGTGGACTTATCATATTTCCAACTCCTCCTGTTATTTCTTCTGATTCATTTCGTTGCGGGTTCCAAGACAGTTAATATTTTCCTGGGACTTCCCGAGTGTCATAACTCAGCGTGTTCGTGGGTCACTGCTGTTGATCCTGGTGTACAGGAGTTACAGTGGTGGGGTTAATAAAATAAGGGTTCCGTTTTTTGATTTTGGCACCCTATAAACTCTAAAGCTTCACCATGAATGCTTATGCGGCTTTTACCAATAAATAGTGATTCTTGAGGAAAGTTTTTCGAATATCAGTTGTTAAAGTTTTGAGTATATTGACTAAAATATAATGTATGTTTTTCAAGCTATGTACGTACGTATGTATGTATGTATGTTCATTTGTTTCCTCATAGCTCCTTAACTACTTATTAGAACTGGACAAATGAGGTAAATAGGCCTTATGACGTGTCACTAAATCTAATGTGGCGCACTCTAGCCGACAAAGTACTGTATCTATACAAATAAATAAAATTGAAGTGTCGGTTTGTAATATTAAAATAACCGCTTTTTACTAAATGTATATGTATGTATACACGGTACATATACCAAAAATGTAGTTAAAATTTTTTTTGTCTGTCTGTCTGTCTGTCGGTCTGTCTGTCTGTCTGTCTGTCTGTCGGTCTGTCTGTCTGTCTGTCTGTTTGTTCCGGGTAATCTCTGGAACGGCTGGACGGATTTTGACGGGACTTTCACTGGCAGGTAGCTGATGATCCAGGGAGTAACTTAGGCTACTTTTTTAAAGACTAACTTTGTCCCGCGGCGTTACTCGCGGTACAACAATAACCGCGGGTAACACCGCGGGGTTCAGCTAGTTAAATAATAAATTTGAGAAAAATATGCCGTGTTTGGTATCATTGGAAAGGGCGTTACTTGTACATATCAAATATATATATATATGTTATTAGCATTTGTTCATAACTTTATTCGTATTTATTCGATAAGTGTGATATTTCTACGGTACCTATTTATAACCCTCCTTTGGCTTTAGTCGGGTAAAAATAAACTTTGCACAGCAATAAATATTACAGAGGCATCAAAACATTTAAATTAAAAAAAAGTACACTAAAACCCAACTACGACAAAAAACAACGCTGAAAAAGTAAGAAACAAGTTTCAAAAGCCGTAGTCACGCATTGTTAATGTGTTATGGACAATGGTACATTACACTACATGGACTACGGTTTTTGAAAGTTAGTAATGTTCCATAGTCCATAATACATTAATAACGCGTGAGGCTGGACCGATTTTGACGGGACTTCCACTGAAAGATCGCTGCTGACATAAGGAGTAACTTAGGCTACTTTTTTAGACTAGCTTTGTCTCGCGGCGTTACACGCGGTACGACAATAACCGCGGGAAACGCCGCGGGGTTCAGCTAGTCACATTTCACACCAATATATGAAGGCGAAAGTTTGTGAGTGTATATTTGTTACTTCTTCACCCAAAAACTACTGGACGATTTTGAATGAAACTTTACAGTAATATAGATTATACATCAGAATAACACATAGGCTACTATTTGCCGCGATAACCGACATCCACGCGGGCAACAGCTAGTAGGTATTATATCATTGGCCTCTATGAATAAATCAGTAGTCTAGTTATTATAGTACAGGAAGATGCGCAGCAAGTAAAATGTGTGCTATGATTATTATAAACACCATTAATCAAAGTGATTTAGGTACTTACATTCTGCATGTAATTACATTGTACAATAAGAATATTTATTCTTATTCTACCAAAACTGTCATATTAACATTTCAATAGAGACGTAACTAGTAGGTATGAGCATTAAGCACTCGCCCAGACGCCATCTTGCCATTTTGTTTCCCGCCGTTATGGCGCCAGCCTCGCCAGAGAGTTCAAGGTCACAATGGAGTTCTGGACATAATGGTGATACAAGTCTTTCCGTTGTTCATAGGTTAACAAGCAGGGCCGTCTTTACCTAAGCTGGGGCCCCCGGGCACATAAGAATTTGGGGCCCTTTTGGAAATTAAAGAAAATGTATGATGCCAACCTTTTTTCTACTATGATAATTTTTATTATGAGTAATCGTGTATGCTGTTAGTTTTTTGGTTACAATAACAGTGGTGGTTTCTTTCAGGTTCTATGTTAAACAAAACCATATATTTATTATTACGTGTTCAGGTTCGACGAATTTGAGATTTAAGCCTTCTGACATGTAAAAGAGACTTTATTATAAACACTCTTAAAACCTACACTGCCCGTACTCAGCTTAGGGCTCAGGCTCATGCTCAGGGCGGCATGAGACGCTGATAGGCGCGCCTCTCATGCCCACTTGAAACTAATCCGCCGCCCGGTTCGCCGCCGGAGTAGAGGTTTTCCTCCCGGGCCTTCGGGCGAGATAGCCTCTTCGTAGAAGGTTGCGACCGCGGTAAAACTGCTATCGCTACCGGCCGTGGTGCGAGGAAAACCTCTACTCCGGCGGCGAACCGGGCGGCGGATTAGTTGGCAAGAGATCTCGTCCTGTGACTGCAGTGAGGGCCCGACGCTGCGATGCCCAGGTGGGGCAAATCAGGGTATACTAGAAGCGTAACAAATATGTGTACGAATGGGAATGACGTCATTACAACCCTCCGTCACGTTACCAAAATAAAACATTAGTCAATAATACAAGAGAATAGATGATGCCTTAACCAATTTTTCGGACATAGCGACATCCAGTGCCAAACTAAGCAGAGCTTGTACTATGTGTACTGGACAAGTGATATAAATACATAATAACTAAACTTTTTTTGTAAATACACATAAATTATAAATAGAAAACACCAAAGCTCCGAAACAAATATTTGCAGATTTAGTAACTAAATAAGGACAGTGTGATCAGAAGCTCCTAACTTGCTTTTAAGTTGCTTCTGAATTTCGAAGACTAAATTCAGCCAAATGCAATAAGCGCTTTAGGATTCGCTTAATTGTAGTAGTTAAAAAATCTTTAAATCATAAAATATTCAACGTTGCGATTATGTGCTTCAAGGATATAGAATTATGCTAAATCACTAATCTAATGTTATTTTTATTAATATTATAAATTGTGTAAGAAAATAACTAAATTAAGTGTTAGTGGACGAGGCACGAGGCAAAAACGAAAGCCGAGGGGGCCATAAAGTTCTTAAGAGATTACCGTATATTATACATGTTATTGCAGCGTTGGTTGGTAGGACCCCCACAGGGTAATGCAGTAGTGCACCTGACGACCTGCAACTGTACGCTCATGCCAACGTTGAAGATATAGCAACAGCAATCGACAAGATAAACACAGATGTTCTATCGAAAACTGGTATGCCAAGCTATAATAATTGGCAGCCGCCATTCTATGAACAGAGTCGATCTCGACATGTTACCGAAGAGTACCTTAAATTGTACCTGTATCCCTATCTGTTCAACGGTGAAAGACATAGGCTTACATCTTGACTGCAGTTTTACCTGGCGTGGTCAAGTTATATACCTATGTCAGAGGGTTACCAACATCCTGAGGACATTATACTGTTTAAAAAAATCCTGGTGAAAACTAAATCAACGAGTTAGTCGACTCTATATCCCTTTAATCGACTATGGCGATGTGTGCTATTGGTGTCAGAAATAATCTTAGAATATATTCGAGATCGTTTGACATGTTAGGTGCAAAAGAAAGATTAGTCGTAACATTAAGATTTGGAACTTGCAACAACTGAAAACTCGTATTAAGATTTATCATAATTCAGTTCTTTAATTTTCTAACCATTGCTGACGAAAATATCCCTGAAACACGGACTGTTTATAAATGTCTGACACATTAATAAAAAGATGAGTGAGTACCAAACAAAAGTATACGTCCTCATGCACGGACAGTTGCGTGTCGATTAAAGTTAGTAACTAAATGCGATTATACCTTCCTAAATGCGATTCTAGTTAGGTTGCAGTCAGTCAAAAACCATCCTTGCTTCTAAATTTAAACGCTAGTTGGCTAACTGCAGATTACATTTGACTAAATTCATTGAAAACTGAACTGAACTAACTGAAATAAGATGACTAAATTCAGACAAATCACTAAAGGCAGAGAAAATATAGAATTTAGGATTTAACGATCGTAAAGAAGGTGAAAGAGTTACAACTTCGTACGCTTTACTTTTTCAACTTAAAAAAATATAAAAATTAAAAGCCTAGTAATTATGTCTGTTATTTCTTATTTAAATGTACCTATTACCTGTTTTTTTTTGTGAAAAAAGTGTAATGTGTACGAATATTTATAACGAGGACATAATAATATGTCTGAGAAAAAAATGTCGGTTCCTCGGGGCCCCCTTGAGAATGGAGGCCCTGGGCCCGTGCCCCGAGTGCCCTTATGGTAAAGACGGCACTGTTAACAAGGGCATAGTAGGTAGGGCACAGCTATGGGTTGACATTGACACTAGCTTGGCCAACATTAGTGACATTAATTTTACAAGCTTTTTAATCAGCAAGTTAATCTTGCAATGTATGTATGCCTGTATTGTATGTTCTGAACCGATTTTGCTAAAATTTTGCAAGCATATGTGTACAACGTGAAAATACAATATTTTAATGACATGGAGCTGATCTGATGCTGAAGCTGGAAGGTGGCCATAGCAACTCTATAAAGAAACGTTGCAACATCATCGAGTTTGGACTCGTTTGATTCGTCTCGAGGAACCCTAGTAAAAGCTTGCTTTTATAAAGCTTTTAATGTAATTTATTGAAAACACAAATTTAATATCGTCAAATTTGTTTTATGAAAATAGGATACTAAACAACCGATATAAATACGTTTTTTTTACAAATACATAGATACATATTATGCATAGAAAACACCCAAACTCCGAAATAAATTTATTGCAGATCATAAAACATTTCGTCCTGGAAACCTGAGTCCTTATAAATAAAAGTCGCGTACGCTATAGATAGATACTTGGGCCAACGAGGCAGTCAAACATATTCCTAGTACGAAAGTTGTCTTTTAAAAATAAATAGCAGTTTAAAATGGCACTCATTTAATTGATTAAACATACAGAATTCAATCGAATTGATCTCGAAATTTAAAATATGTTATTAACAGCGCAATGAGAACTAATATTGACACCACAACAAAAATAATGCAGTAGCGACGCCTTGTGATTGTTCGTCTATCTTCGAGTAATACAGCATCTCTTAGTAGGGTCTCTCCTTCTACATCTTGGAGATCTGATTCATCCTCCTTTATAGTAATTTCAGTATGATGGTCAGGAGCTTCGGTTGTGTATACCTGCAAAGGAAATGCAAAAGGTTCAGTATTGAATGGAGAGTTATTCTTCGGATGTCTGCCTCGTTGGTAGGTCTCGGGTTCAAATCCCGGGTCGGGCCAAAAGTGTTGTTGAGTTTTTCTGATTATAGAAATACTTAATAACAGCTCGGAGTTTGGAAGTTGGGTTCCGAACCCCCGTGCCTCGGAGAGCACGTAAAGCTGTCGGTCCTGTGCCCGATCTCTCCCCGATCGTGTCGGATAACCGTCCGGAATAGAGAGTGCACCTGTGTTTGCTCACACACTTGTGCACTATAATATCTCCTGCGTAGTAGGCTGGTCTCCGTTGAGATTGGCCGCCGTGGCCGTTACCGGCTAGGAGAACATTATTCTTCGGATATGAGCCGGAGAAATTGATTCAACAGCCCTAAAACTGCAGTTACAGTGTTTAAGATATAGCTTGATCTCTGTCACAGATGGTTTCGAAACCGATGATGTAACTTTGAACAAGCTGTTTAATTTTGTATCACCTATATTTTCATTCTTTCTATACCAGGTTTGTCACAAATTAAATTAAATACATGATAGGAACGGCGCTAGCCACTTATCAGCTATTCTACTTACTGAATCACCGCCGTTTTGTGAAGGGCTCGCATGCACAGCACCATTTTGTGGTGATGAAGAACTCACTGGAACAATTCTGCCATCTGTCACTGGAACTATGCTAGTTTGTGGAGATGTTAGTGTAACGCTATTTAGTGAAGAGCTTATTGGATCGACGACACTATGTGATGAGCTAACTGGAACTGCGCTGCTTTCTGATGAATTCACTAGAACTGTGGTACTTGGCGGAGATTTCAACGGGACGTTGCTATTTGTGGAGTTCTTTGGAGTAATGACATTTGGTGATGCGCTAACTAGAACAGAAATGTTCTTCAAGGAGTTCTTGGGAAGACTATCACCTGGTGAGGAATACACCGATACGTATTTATTTAGTAACAAATTCTTTGGAGTAATGGCACTTGGCGATGAGGTCGGGGAGTAATAATTACTTTGTACTTGATTCTTTGGAGTTATGTGACTTGGCGACGAGCTTTTTGGAATAACGTCTCGAGATGGTAAGCTCGCTGAAACAGCACTACTTGGCAACCAATCCCTTTGAGGAGTTTCATTTTTTGGCGAGGTATTCAAGACACGTGGGACGTTAGGAACAGTGGTACTTGGTTTCCAGACTTCTGGGATATTTTTAATTGGCTGAGAGTTTCTTTTTGCCGTGTTGCTTACTGTTGAGCTTTCAGAAACAGAGTCATTTAGTTTTGAGATTTTTTTCGAGGTTTCTGAAGTAATAGCTGATGGTGTAATTTTTTGAATACTGGAACTTAGTTTTGAGATTTCTTTGTTAGTTTTACTTGAAACTGAAGTGTCTATAGTAGCATTTGACGGCAAGCTTTCTGGAACTTTGTCATTTGGTTTTAAGATTTCTACAGCATAATCGCTTGATGGTGAACTTTCTAGAGTATTGCCATTCGATATAGAAATTTCTTTAATAGTGTCTCTTAGAAATAATGTTTCTGGAGTAGCAGTTGACCGCAAGCTCTCTGGAACGTTGCTATTTGGTTTTGAGATTTCTTTAGCAGTATACCTTGATGGCAAACTTTCTTGAGAATTGTTATTACATTTCGAAATTTCTTTAATTGTGTCACTTCTCGATGAAATTTCTGCAGCAATAGTTGATGACAAGCTTTCTGGAACTGCAGTTAACGGAGACTTTGCAAGACTAACGGTACTTAGTTTTGAGATTTCTTCAATAGTGACACTTGACGGTGAAATTTTTGGAGTATCAATTAAAGAGGAGCATTTTAGCATATTGTCACTTGGTTTTGAAATTTTTTCAGCAGTACTACTTGGCAGAGAGATTTTTGAAGTACCATTTGGTGACAAGCTTTCTGGTATATCGGCACTCGGTTTCGTGATTACTTCAACAGCGATACTTAATGGTAAAGTTTCTGCTACATCATCAATTGGTTTTGAGGTTTCTTTTACTTTGTCCTTTGGCGATGAGGCTTCTGGAATATCACTTGTTGGCAAGTTTTCTAGTACATCATCACTTGCTTGTAATATTTCTGGAACTGTGGCATTCGGTGGTAAGTTCTCAGAAACGGACACACTTTGAATAAGAATCTCTGGAACATCGCTGTTCTGGATATTTTGTAATTTCTCTGGAGCACTAGCTTTTCTTGCTATAGGCTTGGCATCAGGCGGAGGCGGAACCAACTCCACGTAGAAAGGTTGTTCGGGCATACTTACTACTACCCAGTAGGAGCCGGTAAGTTCTCCTAAATCTACACTCTTCATAGAATGTGAACCTATACAAGGACCGTCGAAGTCCACGATTCCAGAAGGATCGAGGCTGAACTTTAAACGTGAGTTATTGCTGGTGTAAATTCTGCTAACCCAAAAACCTGGGAGCTTTCCTCCAGGAACTACGCAAGGTAGGCTGTCAGGGTCACGGTTCGTGAAACCCACGTTAACGTAAAACCCCACAGTGTAGCTTAAATGTGCCATCTCTGGTCCAAAGTAAAGGTAGACCTGAAAGGAAATAGGTGATATTAGAGACTTATTCTACAATGATGCATACTTACATAGTTGTATACTTACAAACTTATCTTTCTAGCTAGTGGGGCAGCTAATAGAGTATAAATAGAATAAAGCGGCTCGTGGCTAAGTAAAGTTAAACTACCATACAACCATCAGGCTAAGATTAATCTGTGGGTTTAATTGGTGATTATTCGAAGCACATTGAGACAACTTGGAAATCAGCCGCTGCCCCTAACACTGCTGCACCCGTGTGCACTACACACCCTGCACTGTGAGCAACGCCGACTTAAACTATGCTGGGGCCCTTCGGCACAATATATATGGGGCTCTTTTGAAATTGAAACTAAAGAAGCAAACCTTGTTTTGTTAAAAAGTGTATGTGTACCGTTGATTGTAACCAAAACTAAGCCTTTGTAAAGACTGCTTGGCATTTACGAACTACTTTCTATTTTTCTCTCTGGTTTTTTCCCAAACTAAGTGGGGGCGATCTTTGAGTCTACTACAATACAGCTGAACTTCGATTCTATACGTGGACTGACTGCCATTGATCTCCATAACCCTAATACTAAGCAGAATTCTTGAAAACAGCATCTGTGACAATTTTGTTGACGCGGAGGCTGGGTTTCCGCAACACGACGAATTTGTTGCGCCTATTTTGCGTAGTGGATCGGCACTATTCGTGCCATAATGACCCAAACCATCCAAATCTATAACCCAAATACTAAGCAGAATTTTTGAAAACAATATGTGTGACAATTTTGTTATAATTATGAGTTCTCTTACCGTCTCTCCTATTTCAACACGCCTGCTACTGTACACGAAGGAGTTTTCATAATTGATGTTATGCCATTTTGGGGGGGTTATCTTCGCGCGTTTATTGTCGTTGTAGACTGACACATGACGGGCAACGTCAGGAGGTGGATGAAAGCTCAGTGGGGCCGCAGTTGTCATGGTGACACTGGTCTAGACCTGAAAGAAAAGATTTAATTGTTAATAAATTAAATTAAAGTGTCTGTTCGTCATTTCCAATTATCAATTTCACGTTTTTTAGTCTTACATCAGAAAACCAACTTTAAAATTTTTTTCCTGTTTTATCCTGCCAATGGATGGCTAACGGCACTGGAACAGCTGGACTGATTTTGACAGTACTTTTACTGATAGCTGATGATAGAAGTAGTAACTTAGGCAACTTTTATTTTAGACTAGCTGTGCCCCGCGGTGTCACTCGCGGTTTTGATGTAAAGATACAACAACATTAACGTATAAAGCTTTCCGTGTGGTAACTTATCAAGAATACTAGGTGTTACCACCCCTATTCATCCCATGGGTGTCGTAAGAGCCGACAAAAGTAGTAATCTACGTAGGTCAAAAGCACTGCAAAGAAAAGGAAAACTTGAAAGAAATACTGTAGCGAACCGTCTGGCTATCGTGGTATAGCAGGCCACCACCAATACCACCTTTCTAAGAAAAGATCTGCGTCTAGAAGTCGTAAATACTTGCTTCAATTAATCGAGCTCATAATGAATGGAACAGCACAGGCAAAGACGTTTTTCAATTTAACATAAAAAGCCTGAGAATATTTTTTTCTAAAATAAATGTGTGAGAGAATTTGTCAGTTCTTCGAGGCCCCCGAGTTTTGGGGCCCTGGACACGGGTCCGATATCCCTGTTTGACAAATACTGTCGTGACGTGTTTTGTTTGATTTATAAAACAGATAACAATGTATTGTCAGGTGGGTTATTTTATAATTAGAAAATATGTATCAATCGCTAAGAAATAACCTTTAATAAAAAGTTCATATTTAAGTTTCGAAATACACATATTATATGCTGTGTGTGGGACTCGCATCCACGACCTCTGGCTTAGCAGTCAGCGTAGCATTTTTTAACACACTACGCCATCTAGCCCCAAATTAAGCTGAGCTTGTACTGTGAGTACTGGACCGTACTAGAAAAGTGATAAACATATACATACTTTTTTTGTAAATATATTATACATATTATACATTGAAAACACCCATACTCCGAAAGAAATGGTTGCAGATTATACAAACATTTCGCATGCGCATACGACGCTACCGCTGCGCCACCGAGGTAGTCAATTATTTTTACGAATAAACATTAAGAAAAACCTCCTGTGTCGCGGAGGACTTTACAAACAAAGGTACACGAAACGAATACAAAGAACACCCCGACTCAGAACAACAATTTGTGGATCGCACAAAGTGTTGTCCTGGGTGGGATTTGAACCTACTACACTTGGCGCAGTAGAAAGCGGCGTGGCAACCGCTTTAACCACCAGGCCAAACGTGCAGTCAAAATTATTTCTGAACTACTGAAAAGAGATTAAAACGACTTTAAAATAAATTATTTATCTGAAATTAATCAGCATTTACCGCATTTTGTCTGTCTTAAATTATTATAACATTTTTAGAATAAGACAACTTTTTACACTAAAATTGTAGCCATATAATTTACTTAAAATAAAATAGGCACAATATCTACATACACCGGCTACGTATATCTATACAAATATATAAAATTGGAGTGTCTGTTTGTAATATTAAAATAACCGATTTTTACTAAATTCATATGTATGTATACATATGAATGAATGTACCAGACATTTACTAAAAATGTAGTTAATTTTTTTTTGTCTGTCTTTCTGTTTGTTCGGGTAATCTCTGGAACGGCTGGACCGATTTTGACGGGACTTTCACTGGCAGGTAGGCCAGGTAGCTGATGATCCAGGGAGTAACTAAAGCTACTTTTTTAGACTAGCTTTGTCCCGCGGCTTTACACGCGGTACGACAATAACCGCGGGAAACACCGCGGGGCTCACCTGGTTTTTTATAAACAACTAGCTGAACCCCGCGGTATTACCCGCGGCTATTGTCGTGACAGACAGACAGACAAAAAAATTTTACTACATTTTTGGTAAATGTCCCGTGTATACATACACATGAATTTAGTAAAAATCGGTTATTTTAATATTACAAACAGACACTCCAATTTTATTTATTTGTATAGATAACATGAAAATACTTACAATTATTAAGATTCAGTAAAAAACAGTATTCAAACCACTCTAATGAAATAGTTTTTACATTTTTGCACAAAAAAAAAACACTATCTTAACGCGGCAAAACGGGCCGAATAACACGCGTTCTGCGTCCCATATAAGGGAATTTAATAAAACAAATGTCAGTTGAGAAGCGCATAGTGTCGCGCACTTCTGAGTTTCTGAGGCCCCTGAAGGAGTGGCGCGCGATAGAATCAAGTCAAGGTCATTATGTACCGCGTATTTTGACAACATAATTGAATATTGTAATGAACCGAATGAAACTATAACTTTTATTAAGATCTAAGTACTTTTTATATTATAGGGACGTTGAGTGGTAGTGCTGTTATTTTATGTATTCGGGTAGCTTACAGCAGTTACAGCTTTAACTACTAACAAAATGTACAATATACTTAAAATATAGCTTCTCAATATGCCAATTAAAAGCTTCCTCGTGTAGAAAGAAGACAGTGTTGTAAAATACAACAGAATATAGATTACTAGAACAACATTTCTGGTTCATAAGACGTAAGACTTTTGACATTATACTTGCTATTGTAGAATAAATCAATGTGTTTCAAATAGTTTGGTTTAGGAAGCTATTATACCGATAATTACTGTGACAAAGTGGTACGTGGAGTAGGTTTTTGGAACGTAAATTTCTAGTGGTCACTTTAAATTTAATTTTGCAAACCAAATCAGAACAATCTAACTTGCTCTGCACTGCATTCTTTTAAAAATAAAAGAAGACAGATATCAGATACTTTTCCATGACAGAAAAGAGGTAAAAGATGAAGTTGAATGTATCGCTGTTCATAATCAAGATGAGGTAATTTGAATTTAAAGCCTAAATATTGAATAAACCACTTTTGAATTCTTTCCGTGTTGTTACTGTTGTTACATTATAACAAGGATTCCAAATTTGACTACAGAACTCAAGGTGGCTGAGTACATAGCCACAGTAAAGTATTTTTATTGTCTTCGTATCCCTTTTATACCTTATGTCCACAATTGAAGGTACAAATTTCTGAAATATTTTACAGAATATCTTAGATTATTAATTTACAACACTTGCACTCAATTGTCCACATAATTATTATTGTTTAATGTAATTTTGTGTTATTTTTGGTCTATTTTACCTGAAATATTTTAATTCCCTTATGAGAAAAAATTATTTAATCCTGAAAGGGATTTGGCTAAAAGGTCTGGAGACACGAATTATGAAACCAAGTGCTTTGTATGCTTTGTCACTTATATGTTCAATGTGCTTGTCAAATAGTAATTTACCATCATGTAATACTCCCAGGTCCCTGATTACGCCAGTCGATTGAAGTTCTCCTTCAGTCCTTCCAATATTCTAAAGCCCTAGTTACATATTTTTTTCAGATTATTGAATTTTTTGCAGTTTCCTCTGTTCAGACGTTACTGAGCTAAGGGCCCTATATTATGCCGCCGTAAATCCGTAATGTTGTATGTACAGTTTTGGGATTTTTTTAAAAGTTTTAAGAAATTCTAAACTAATTTCTTAAATAAAAAGCATTGACTTAGAGGCAGTACTTCCTGAGATCTAGACTATGCCTTTTTTGCAAGCATCTGAACTGAGGGCCCAAGTAATTTGATCATAACTGCTTTATTTCACGTTTAAGAAAATTATGACCCATTGCTTTAGATTTTTACTATTTTTAACTAATTCCTATTTGAATTTTATATTGTTTCACCAAAATTAAAAAAATGGGCACTCAGTCCAAATGCAAACGATGGAGAAACATTTATTCCAGTTTGTTACATTCACAATAGATTTCTAATCTATTCAAGTCTTCCTGGAGAAGTAACGCATCGGGAACATAGGTAATAACAATGTGAAAAAATTTCATGTCATCCGCAAACAATAAAAATTTAGAATTCAAAAAACAAGATCCTATGTCATCTACACATCTATACAAATAAATAAAATTGGAGTGTTTGTTTGTAAAATTAAAATAACCGCTTTTTAATAAATGCGTATGTGTGTATACACGGTACCTATACCAAAAATGTAGGTAATTGAAAAAAAAATTTGTCTGTCTGTCTGTTTCTTCCGGGTAATCTCTGGAACGGCTGGACTGATTTTGACGGGACTTTAACTGGCAGGAGCTGATAATCCAGAGAGTAACTCAGGCTACTTTTGTTTAGACTAACTTTGTCCCGCGGCGTTACTCGCAGTACAACAATAACCGCGGATAGCACCGCGGGGTTCAGCTAGTTGATAAATAAAACAAAGAGGAGTGGCTCTCCTAAACCTGCCATTTTGCGTAATAAAATTCTGTGATCTATTTTATCAAATGCTTTAGTTTAATCAGTATAAATTGCATCTATTTGATTATTTTTATCCATATTACTAGTTAAATACTCATTGAACGTAATTAAGTTGGTGGTGGTTGATCTACCCTTGATAAAACCATGTTGCTCGAGAATAAGTTCACTTCTTAAACATTCATAAGTTTGATCAAAACTAAACGCTCAAAATTTTAGCCAGATGACAGAGCTTAGAGATGGGCCTGTAGTTCACAACCTCATTTTTCGAGCCTTTCTTATGTATAGGGGTAATGAAAGCAGCTTTCCATATCTTAGGCATTACTCCTTTGTTCATAGATCGCTGAAAAAGTATGGAAACGGGCACTGACAGCTTCTTACTACATTTTACTAATAATAACGCGGGAAGAATATTAGGCCCAGGTGACTTATTAGGATCTAGGTACTTCAGTAATTCATTTATACGCTGAGCGCTCACTCTAACAGTTGATATGTCACACCTAGTGTTTGATTCCTTAAGTTCATTGTAGCAATTTAAACTGTCGCTAACCAGAAACACGGAACTTAAATACGAACCAAATAGCTGGCAGAGATCCTTAATCGAGCTGCTTGTGGCAGACAGTTCATAGTTGATGAATAGGAGCTATAGTGTACAGTGACATCAGATAGCTGCTGGAGCAGTGGAGGTTTCTCCGTAGTAGTTAGAGTTCAGATGAACCAGGAGTGTGCTGTAGTTAACGTAAATCAGATTTATTTGTGCTATAATTGTAACAAGTTGCCTAATCAGCGATTTTATACTTCTACGCGACGTGTGTTTAGTTCAATTATTGATATTGCACACCACCTATAAAATGTGATTTTATTCGTATTCCAGAACCCGAAAAGGAGGTATCGGGCTGTAGAATAAGAATCGCTGTTTCATAGTTGAAATTAAAGTTAAAATTAATAAGTAGTAAATGGGTAATTTAGATGTTATAATAAAATAAATTTAAATGAAACTAAGTTAATATAAAATTGTGTTGATTAAGTTAAGCTACTCAAAATCAAATTGCACGTCCTCGTTGTCCTGCTTTTGTGATGAACACTGCTTGGCTTGAGTTCCTAGTCTCACAGCTGATGTAGTCGTTCGAGACCTAGTCTTAGTCACGCGCTCCGCCGCCGAATATGAGTGACGATGATATTATATGAAAAATATCCTGAATCGTTCTTGGCTGATGTTGCTGCAACTCGATATCCTCATAAATCTGCGTAGTGAGGTTAACTTTCACTCTTCTGGCACAATATCTATCTTTCTTAATCAGCCAAATTAATAATGTTATAACAGCACCTGCTAGAAGTAAGTAGCATATAGTGAATTAATGTAGGTCGATCGCCGTGAAGGTGGTAGGAAGCTGTTCATGCTTTTCGAAGTGGTCAAGTTCCTCTTTGACGATATCGATCTTGCTGTCTTCAAATAGATGTAATAGTGGGGGGTTTGTGTTCTGATTATATATTTAGAAGTGGAACTTGAAAGTCAAGGTCTAGTTTCGCTTTGCTGTTGTAGCTGTTACGAGAGTGTATCAGGAAGGTTTTAGTTTGGAGAAGACATCCTTGTTTCAACGTTACAATGGAGGATGTATTGATAATGTGTTTATGACGTCTTTATCGCATATAATGCGTAACGTGCATAAGTCACAACATAATGCTACCCAAGTATTTTGTGTGTGTAATTCAATCCAGCTGTCTTCACATATGATATTTCTTATATTACACGGTGAACTCATTCGTTGACTTAGTAACCTGATTTCACAACGGGCATTGTCATTTTCTATATGCTGTACTGGTTAAGTTTAAGTTGCAGATCCAACGTTGACTGCTGAGTTCGTCGCACTTCGTTAATTGTTGTACTGTTATGCTGACGTATGTGTTCTTCTCGAAGTTTATCGCAACGTTTTTGACGAAACCTCCACCGCTAAGGTTTTGTTCTGTGTTGATTTAAACGGTAACGGTACGACTTCGAATAAAGAGTAATCTTCTTGACTCGCCAATGGAATGTGCACCTCAAGCATAAAGTACTCGCCAGTAATCCGAGCTCTTGCATACAGTATTTTGTATATATTTTTAATGTTTTGTTGTAGATTATCTATAGGTAAAGAACGCCTTCGCCTTCGCCGCAATGCACACATTCTTTCTCTTCTGTACAATATTCTCTTCAATCCACTTACTCCACGTTACCTGAAATCTCGGTTTAACTTCGTACTCGACTCACATCCTAAATCTTTGAGATCGTCTGAGAATTTGAAATTGAAAATGCCAGGACATAAAACTAAATTTCTCGACCATTCCTTCTCTGTACAAGCAGTTCGCCTATGGAACGCCTTACCAGTCGAAATAAGACGTGCGAAAACAAAAGAATATTACCTGAGAGACATCAATGTCCCATAGCTTGCTATACTGCATGGAATGTCTGTAGGTATGTTTTACTCATCTCTTTTGTATGTATTAACTTGGTCACTCACACTATGTGTTGCTATTATTTTATGTAATGTATAAACTCTATTTTACTTTCCTTTCCACCAATAATACACCAGACACTACCATATACCTTTTCATCCCTACTCTTCTCTCCATCCCATGGTTGCCTGTAAGATATTGCCTTGGAGCGATAAGACCGCCACTTGTACATACTTTATAATAGTTTTAAGTTTATCATATATTTTTTATACGCTAGTGTACAATAAAGAGATTTATTATTATTATTATTCTCTTTATTACAATTATAAATACATATTAATTACATTTTTAAATATAAATATAAAAACAAATACATTTAAAAAATAGTAGACCACCGACTTCGGGTAGAGGGACCAAGAAACCGGTGGTTAGGGTTCCAAAGACAGGAACCTCCTCACTATACGTGCCGTGTCAAGGACTGCCTTCTGCATCAGATCCTTGATCCAGCCGTCTAACGTGAGCCTCTTAAGGTGTTGGTCGAGGCTCTTGGCTATCAATCCGTGAGCAGAAACGACTATCGGAACAATGATCGCCGAATCCACATTCCACATATAGACAATCTCGTGAGATAAATCCAAATATTTTATTGGTTTTTCTTTTTCGACTTTCACGAGATTCTCGTCATGAGGAACGGCGATATCGACGATCATTGCGCGGCGCTCCAATCGATCTATCACCACAATGTCAGGCTTATTGGCAACAATAGTCCTGTCTGTGATAATAGATTGATCCCAATATAACGTAGCACGACCATTCTCGAGAACTGGGTCGGGCACATATCTGTAGTATGGCACCTCTGAACTCACAAGATGGTATTTAAGGGCAAGTTGTTGATGTACAATCCTAGCTACTTGGTTGTGCCTGTGCAAATATTCGCCGTTAGCAAGATGAGAACAACCAGAAATAATATGCCTGATAGATTCTCCAGGACGGTGACATGCCCGACAGATGTCGACCGTACCATCCTTCAGGATATATTTTCGATAATTATTCGTCATGATAACTTCGTCCATAATCGCACAAACAAAACCTTCTGATTCTCCGAAGAGATCACCATACCGTAGCCAGGACGTAGATGCTTTAAAATCTATATCAGGCCCATTAAGGGCCCGATAAAATCGACCATGAAGTTCTTTGCCCTTCCATACCTCCTTGCGATCATTTGTACTAAGTACTACAGGTTTGCGCCAATTCTCTTTATCCAAAGCGAGTGGAGTGAGTCCGGTATCCACTGTAACTACACTGCGATGCACTCCCACATCAGTATGAAGAAAATATTCTCTAAGATTGTATATCTGGCGATTGTGTAAGGTCTTGGCATTTTATAGACCACGACTCCCAAACTTTCGCGGGATATACAATCTCATAACCGATGAACGTGGGTGATGCATTCGAAATGCAGTCAGCAATGTACGGACTCTCCTGTCTAAGGCATCTAATTCGGTCTGAGTCCATCTAAGTATACCAAAGGAATACATCAGAACCGGCATGACCCAACCACTGTAGGCTCGCACCTTGTTACCGTCTGATAAAAGATTTTTAAGTACTTTTTTCAGGCGGCCAAAGAAGCGTTCCCGCAACGACTGTTTCATGTCAGGTTCTGGTATTCCTAAGGACTGTGAAAAACCTAGATACTTGTAGGTTTCGGTTGCAGACAGAGATCTAAGTCTTGTAGAATCTGAAAGCTCTATTCCTTCAGATTCCACAATCACACCTTTCTTACATACATGACTGTACACTTGTCTACAACAAATTCCATCTTGATAGAATTACTAAAGTTTTCAGTGACTTTTAGTAACACTGTCAATTGTAATTTAGTGGGGGCAAGTAGTTTTAAATCATCCGTATAAAAAAGGTGAGATATAACTTGATCATCTTTCTGCAACCTATAGCCTAACCCTGAATCCTCCAACAGAGCGCTTAGAGGGTTCAAAGCTAGACAAAACCATAAGGGACTCAGACTGTCACCTTAAAAGATGCCCCGCTCGATGTTTATAAGTACGTCGTTAACCGCAGTCTGCCGACATCCAGGATAGCGAAGTACTGTTCTCCATTGCCCCATACACGACTTTAAGAACGTGCACAGAGGTGTATCAATTTTATACAACTCCAGCACCCTCAAAAGCCATATATGTGGAATAGAGTCATAAGCCTTCTTGTAATCTATCCAACATGTCGCCAGACTCTTACGATTACGACGCACTTGTTGGTCATGTCTATGATAAGGAGCCCTTTAGTGCCACGGGACCCACTTCTACATCCATTCTGAGAAACGGACATTATCAAATTATTATTAATATTATTATTATTATAAAGATAATGTTTTTGGCAATCTTCCAGAGATCATATAAAGATGCTTGATTACATTCACTGGAGTGAGTTTTGCGAAAAACTAAATTTACAGTTCGCTACATAACCCACTCCGTTTATAAGTCCTCGTTTGTGACGAGATGATAAATGTTTATGAGGGCTCAGCAGTAACGCATTGTAAAGCTTGAGAAGTTCCAGTTCGTGATAGAGTTGTTGCATCGTGACTTCGCAAAATCTCGGATCAATCCTTTTGCATAATAAGTTTGTGTCTTCTAAGTAGTGTTCCATTTTCTGAACTCCCTCCCAGTATGTACTAAGGTTAAAATACAAAAGTAGTTTCTATTCGTCGTGCAGTAATTGTATCTCACCTAGATTATCGTAATAAATAGGACGATTATTTCCTAGGCTAGTAATATATGTGCTGTTGTGCATGCTGACTCCTTCTACTCCACCACAGAAAGAAAAAAGAATGAGTTGGGTTATATCTTTCGTTTCGAGACAGGATAATCGGGTTCCTCATCCTTAAGGGTAAGTTTAAAGTTAGTCTTATTGAGGCGTCCACCAACGCGCATGATGCCATCCTGATCCAGGTAGGGATTTAATTTGTATAAAACATTATTTACATGTACAGGTCTATTTTTAGACAATAGTTTTAGTTCCACTTCAAAATCAATTTTGAGCATATTTTATAAACATACGGTTGGAGGTGTCAAGTTCCTTTGTTGTTAAGTGATGTGACGGTGTGACTGGATATTGTTTGAATTCAATTCTATGTCGGTCGCAGTTTCTTCGCGTTATAGTAATAAAGCGCATTACCCAGGTCAATACCCTGTTGGCTCGTGTTAGAGAGCTATGTTTGTTTAATAAGTTATTAATTATATAGAGACTATATAGTAATATCTTTAGATTAGTGCAGAGAGTGCAAAATGCGTGTGCGCGTTTTTGCCTCAATATTCCAAAACGAGCGCATGTAACGCCATACCTGAACGCCTGTGGCATTTTGAAAATGAGGTGGCGGAGAGAGTTACATCTGGCTACTCTCTTGTTTGGGGTGATTAAAAATAAGACACCTCTGTATTTATTCTGCAAATTAGATTGGATAAGTAGGCAAAAAAAGCAGAGAAGCATGTCTGCTCCGTTGCATATACCCAGACATAGAACCACAGCATTTAGAGGCGGTTTTCGATACAGTGCTACGAAGTGCTGGAATGATTTGCCACCACCAATTCGGAAATTGGGCAGTCCTGTCCATTTTAGATGTGAGCTAAAGTGTCTATTTCTGGAACTTCAGAAATCAAGAACTTTTTTATAAAATGTAATTTATGTATTCTATCTCTATATAACTGATTAATGTATCTATGTTTAACTTTAATGTTCTTACTGCACTTCTTTAGTGCTACGTAATATAACCTACCATATTTCACAAATAACTGTTTAGTATTGTTTATTTATTGCACTTCATATTGTCCAGTTATTCTCCAAATCTTTTATTTTATTTATCTATTCATTATATCATAAATTTTATCTCCGTACACTGCTCCGTGAGACACCTGTGGGCTTCGGCTGAAAATCAGCGCTATGGTCTCTTTTGGAGACCGCAGCGACAGCTGAGCTGGGGCCTTTTGGACGCACTGACCTTTTTTGTAATATGTTATAGTTTAAGTTTTGATCTGTTTCTATGTTACTTTTTAACCGACTTCAAAAAAAGGAGGAGGTTTCTCAATTCGACCGTATATATTTTATTATTATTATTTGTTGAAGCTTGTAAAATGTGTGTGTCCAATAAATGTTTCATTCATTCATTCATTCAATTAGATTGTGATTGTCAGCTTTGTTTCTGATCACAATTTCTTGCCTTTTGTCAATTTTTGTAGTAAATAGACATTTGAGTTGAAATGCTCTTTTCCTCTAAATGTAGTTAAAATAATCGGACCCTTCCACCGTAGTTCGAAGTTCAAAAGTTTGCTCGGAAATACTCCTCGCGTTGCGCAGTCGGCGGGATTAGTTTTCGTATCAATATAATTGCATTGTGAAGCTGGTATTATTTGTTTAATTTTCGCTGCTCTATTTTCGATATATCTCTCCCACTTAGTAGTCTCTCCTTGAATCCAAGCCAGGACTACCTTGGAGTCACACCACGCCCATGCAGTAATATTATGCTCCTTCAAGCTTTCCTTGACCTTTTGAATCAGCTGAGCGAGTAAAAGTGCGCCACATAACTCCAGTCTGGGTAAAGTTATTTTAGTGATAAAGGCGCGACTCTGGTTTATGCGGTTAGTAAGGTTGTGCTATACTTGCCCTCTTCGTTTAGGGCTCGTAAATATATGACGCACGCGTAAGCTTTTTCGTTTGCATCCCAGAATCCACGTTCGTTTCGGTACTTTTAATCCACCTATTTAATAGGTCTTTACCTATGAAATTGCCGTTTTGTATGCAATAAGTGAAAGTACTTATTTATTCAAACTTTTTTATTTCTGTTATTCGAAGTAATCACCCATGCAATCGACGCATCTTTGCCAACTATATTTCCTGTATACATGACGTGAAACTCTCTAATTGGCTTTAGAATCTTTATTACATGGCAATATGTCATGATTACTGTAAGAAAGCTGTTGAGTTTCCTTTTGATAAATAAATAAGTGAAAGTACCTATTTTTTAAAACTTTTTTTATTCTGTTATTCGAAGTAATCACCCATGCAATCGACGCATCTTTGCCAACGCATTGGCAGTTTATTGATGCCCTTCTTGTAAAAATCAGCTGGACGGGAGGCAACAAACTCTTCAAAGGCATTTTGTACTGCCTCTCCGGAATTGAATTTTTTACCCACTAAAAAGTTGTCTAAAGTTTGGAAAAAGTAATAGTCAGTAGGTGCAAGGTCTGGTGAGTATGGCGGATAAGGGAGAGCTTCCAACCCCAGCTCTTGCAGCTTGGATACTGTCTGTTGCGCAGTATGGGGTCGCGCGATATATACTAAATACCTTTCGTCGAATAGTTCACCGCCTGTAATACTACTTAACAACCACGTCTCAGTTAACGAAATTATATCATAATTGCTCGTACACAGATTACGACAGAAAACATCGGTCTTAGATCAAAGTCCTCTCGAAGTTGATAATAAATATTAATCATTTTTAAAACAATTATTATCAACAAAATAAACCAATAGATAAGACACATTCACCATAGTAGCAGCCACACTTAAGAGTTGTACCTTCCATGCCATGTTATTATGAATCATTCTACAAAATGTATCAACAAACAACAATACCAACATGATTAATATGTATATGAGTAGTTTACACAAGAAACAGAAAATTACCTATTTCTTTCAAAATTACGGTCGCAAGTATCGCAACACAAGTCCCAATTCGTAGTAATCAAATGAGAATAAGTATTATTGACAATATTATAAAAGCGGGGATCGAAATAAAAATGTTTTGTAATAAATGTTGAACCAGCGAGTGCAAAAGATAATATTATGAATTATTCCACAGAATATACATATATCATATCATAACACATGAATAAACAACAATTTACCTTTCCCGATTATTATAATTGTGACTCAAATTGTAATTATCGCTTTTTTTTTATTGAAATAATGTCTGTTGCATTTGTGAAAATTGGATGGATTTTAAAAGAGACGCTGATCCCTGAGTTTGTTTCGTCCTTTCTTCTCGGGGCTAGTCCAGTTATGAAAGGCCGAACTCATCTGCTCAAAAACAGATTAATTTTAAAAGTGTTTATGTAACCTAATTGCTGAATAAATGATTTCATTTCAATTTTAATACAGTTAATATATCTAATATATAAAATTCTCGTGTCACAGTTTTCGTTTCCATACTCCTCCGAAACGGCTTGACCGATTCTCATGAATTTTTGTGAGCATATTGAGTAGGTCTGAGAATCGGCCAACATCTATTTTTCATCCCCATAAAAGGTAAGGGTCACCCATCCTTAAAAAAAAATTATGGCAAAACGACGTTTGCCGGGGCAGCTAGTATTATATATGAATATTTCGTATCGTAGAAACAGAAAGTTAGGGTCGTAATTATCACAACACAAGTCCTAGTTTGTAGTAAGCAAATGAGAAAAAGTAATATTGATAATTTCATAAAAGTGGGTATCGAAATAAAAACATTGTAAACAATGTAGAACCAGCGAGTACAAAAGACAAGTTCACAGCATATAATGACATTTCAATGTTTTGCTACTACCAATGAGATGACAATGGTTCTCAAAGTATTAAATTTGATATTGTAAACAAAATAGTTTATCTATACAAATAAATAAAATTGGAGTGTCTGTTTGTAATATTAAAATAACCGCTTTTTACTAAATGCATATGTATTTACACGTTACATATACCAAAAACGTAGTTACAAAAAATTGTCTGTCTGTCTGTTTGTTCCGGGTAATCTCTGGAACGGCTGGACCGATTTTGACGGGACTTTCACTCACTTGTCAGACAGACAAAAAATTTTAACCACATTTTTGGTATATGTACCGTGTATACATACATATGCATTTAGTAAAAAGCGGTTAATTTAATATTACAAACAGACACTCCAATTATATTTATTTGTATAGAATAGATAATACGTAGAGTCGGGTTATAATTTCGTATTTCGTGTAAATAGTATTAGAACTTCATAACTCCCCACTTTTTATTGTATGCTTTCATATCCCTCCAACACTAAGGAAGGTCCTACGAGCTGGCGAGGTAGCCTTGCCTGCCTGGCCACGATCCAACGGTTGATGTCGGGAAGCGACTTTAGCGTGGGTATCGTTGAATAGCTGGAAACATGTAGTAGCTTCGGGAGAACTTCCATATCCCGATGCAGGATTAGTAGTTACTCCGTAGTTCGTTGTATCTTCGGTAGATGGAGCTGTAATATGTTCTTGTTACCGTATGTGTAAGTCGCGGGCTCGCGGCATTATTTTTTTAACGCTACTTTTGACTGGATTTTCAAATAATTTTTACTTTTTCACCGTTTAAACATTCCCTGGACTATGACAAACATTTCAAAACCAAAATCAGTTAAATCGGCCCAGCCGTTCTCGAGTTTCAGCGAGACAAACGAACATCAATTGTTTTTTTTTATATAAGAAGATTATTTGTACCTTATTCATGGCGATTACGCGCCAATGCGCCATTATCTGTCAAAGTGTCAGTCAACAGAAGTGCATTCGCCCGCAGGGTCACGCCTCTGTCTGTACTGCGTCTCTGTGCTTTGTGTTCTGTGCCGTATCCTGTATCAAGCCAATATTATTATTTGTTTTGTTTCTGTTACATGTAGAATTGTAGATATTTCAGTGTCATAGTGTACTGACCATTGTATTAGTTACATATGATAATTTTATACAAATACCTACCAATCTTTAAAATGCACACATAACTTGACGTAAGTAAATATCATGGATACGAGGTATTGTTGTTTTTTATTAACCTCTACACATACAATAAAAAAAATACAACATCTAGGTTTTTGTCAAATTTTACTTTGTTTTATATTAATATGTTTCGCTTAAACTAGGTTTAAGTGATAAAAATTATTTATTTGTTGTTTATCAATGCGCTATTTATAGAACCCGTAGAAGTTAGTCACATTCTGCGTGCGCGCCATATTTAAAATTTAAACTGCGGCTGCGTTCTGTCCAAAGTTACTGACTTGTCGCAGGTGAATAGAAAAAAAACTCCTTCTTAAGCGAACTTTTAAAGTTGTTAGTAATAATGAATACTAAAGGCTGATTTTGACTTCCAGACCAAACCATCATGGCCGCCAGCGAACCTCTACGTTTCCACAAATTCTGTGGAAAGGACGTTGTATTCTCTAGGTGTCGTACTGAAGCATATCGTCTATTCATAATATCCCGTGCGTTAATGGAGGTACTGGATGGAGACTCCGGAAGCCCCGGGACTGAAGTCGTATACAGTCACAGACCTATTCAAGCTGGAGAAACAGTAAGTAACAACTTTTCAGCCCCCTACGTAAAATGGGTGGTATTGTAAGTCTGAAGTATCTTTGTGTTTATCTGTGGCATCGTAGGTCCTAAACAAAATATTCCAGTATAGAGGGTATTAGATTGCGAAATAAACTTTCATACACTTCCTACATCTATAAAGTTCATATCTGGAGATATCTATAGCACCTGAACAGAACATCAGGATACCTCGTCATTCAGAACCATTTCGAAATCCCGTAATTTTCTCCGTATGGTCAGGTGCGAGGAAGAAGAAAAATGCGAAGTGTCACTTACCCCTATTCATCCCGTGGGTGTCGTAAGAGCCGACTCCGGAGCAAACTACGCCTGGCAATAGCACTGAAAAGAGAAGGAAAACTTGAAACAAACCCTATACCAACCCGTCTGGCCAGTGGCTGTAGTAGACGAGAACTTCCGTGTTAAGGAGAGGACAGTTAAATTTCTTTGTCATTTGTTTCACTATATATGGAGCAGATGAGGTGTGGGGTCACCTGATGGCAAGTTCCTATCGTTGCAAATATGGGCACTTTGTTGCTCTTGGAGTGTCCTACCACACCTTCCAGAGTTAAGGTGACTGAAAACACTCTAGGAGTTTCGCCTTACAGTAAAATAAATATGTGAAAATAATATAATAATAAAACAATTACTCAACATTGTTTTTTTAAGTATTAGCTTTCAAAATTACTCTGCCTGATGGGAAGCATGAGTAGAACCCAAGAATGGTGATCAACATCATCAATGTGAACGTGGACAATTCAGTATGGTGACCTACACTATAACTGCCTAGTGATATGCATTTTCACGCCCGCTAGGGCCCGGGATCATAGTGGGAGGGTACACACGTGCGCTTGTAGAGAGAGAGCTAAAGCCGTGGTACCTATTCAGGTGAAATACGCCCATATCTACTTGATATGGCTCTCCCATTACACAAAGCATGTGTGCAGGAACCTGGAAGATGTTATGTGTGCTATAGGATTTTTTATCATGTGTCTGCTTTACTTTTCCAATTGTATAGACTGTTTGTTCATCAGAGACATCAGCTGACCAAGCCATATTAGCAGAACAGTAATTAAACAATTTATTTTCAGGTAATTGTTCTTTTCGGCAAAAATTTAAAAGTTTCTTGGTTAGACCAATCACGTAGAAAAGTCACTCTGGGCTTCACCACACATGACCCAAGTACTTTGTCCTGCGTACCCAAAATCTCTGAGTTGACCAGGCTACCAGGGTACTGGGTAAGCGAGCTAGCCATATGCTTGCGATATAGAGTCCAGTTCTCCTTTGATTCTTCAGGACAGATTTACTTCAGTGACGCTCGCAGGAGTTGGGCAGGCCCAAGAGTTGGAGAGACAAATATAAGGCTATGGGCAGTTCTGTCTATTCCTAAACACGGTACTGTGGAGTTTGATCGTAAACTACTACCCAGCAGAGAGCTGAATAACGCTGTTAGAATGAGTTCATCACATCGAGGTGCTGTTCCAGGGACAGTAGCACAAAGCGCGACACATTCTGTAAGTTTTACTCAGCACCATAATACACTATAGCATATTTGACTGCTGTGCTGGAGGTCTCGGGTTCGATTTCCGGGTTGGATTTAATGTTTGCATTATCTGCAAATATTAGTTTCGGAGTTTGAATGTTGTCCATATATAATGTGTATGTATTTACAAAATAAATAAATAAGAGAATGGATATCTAACTTTGAGTTGGCTAATAATCGCTACATGGAGCAAAATACACTTTTTTATTCTGGCGTAAAGAACAAAAAAAGCGTATTGTAAAAGTGTAATTGTACAAAGAAAAATGTTTTTTTTTCCAGATTCCGTCGTCATCCAATCAAAGTTCAAGTACACCTCACCAGGGCGAAGGGACTTCTTCAAGTTCATGCATCATATGTTGTAACAGACCGGCCGACACAGCGCTGTTTCCTTGCGGCCACATGTACACCTGTCACGACTGCGCCCTTGACCTGTGGCAGGGGAGAGGGCGGGGCTCATGTCCTACGTGTCGCAAGCAAATTACAAACGTACTTCGTGTATATAGAGACTGAAGTGGAATTGACGATGGCATGGTGGTTGAAGCAGTTGCCATGCCGTTTACAATAGCGCTAAGCGTTGTAGACTGCTGACTACACTTTGTGTGATACAAATTGTAGTTCTGAGTCTGGGTATTCTTTTTGTCCGTTTTATGTATGTTTGTGAAGTGGCTCAATACAGAATTTATTCTTAATACGGGAATTGTATTTTTTGAACGAAAAGAGAAATAAAAACATTATTACAAGAAATAATCATTGTTTTTAATATTAGTTAAATATATATAGAATGTATTGCATTTATTCATTATACGTGCAGGAGTTCCATTAAGTTGCAGCTTCATCGTGCATCGAGTCATCGTTCTTATTCACTGACTGCTCGGTGGCGCAAGGTTGCATAGCGACTGTTGTGCTGTGCATGAGGTATCTAAATGTTTGTATGATCGGCAAATGTTTTTCTCGGAGTTTGGGTGTTTTCTATGTATAATATGTTTGTATATGTTTACAGAAAACGAAGTAAATATGTATTTATATCAGTTGTCTAGTACCTATAACACAAGCTCTGCTTGGCTTGGGACTAGATGGCATTGTGTGTTAGATGTTTTTTTTTTATAGGCTTATAGGCTCCGTCCACTTGGTATCCCTGCTTAGATCCGCTGGGGGATCCATGTGGAATTTTCGCCCACACTCTCTTTTTAGATTTCAATTTTATTTTATTCCCCCAGGAGATTCATTAGGTACAGAATTTTTGTTGTTTCCTTCTAAATTATTGATCAAAATATAGAATCAAAGTATAGAAAATTCAAAAAGATTCCATGGAAGACATATGTGGACAAAAAATCCTCATAGATCCTCCATCGGACCTAAGCAGGGGATCCAGATGAACGGAGACAGCGTACATCTGAAATTTTATCGTATGAAAGGAAGCCGATTCCGCTGTCTGTTGGCTTAGATTTTTAAACTATTCGACGGATTTTAATGCTGTTTTCAGCAATAGATAGAGGAAAGTTTATATGTGTAATACATGAAGTATATATACATATAGTATATACGTACAGGAAGCCCTAGAATTTCAAAGACTCCATGCGAAGCCGGGACGGGTTGCTAGTTAAAGATAAACTTCATAGAGACAGAAAAAAGGATCGTGTCACTGATCTCACGGGTATATTGGTTTCTTTATGGATTAAGTTTCTCAAATGGATAATAAGGATGATCTGCCCACTCCTTTATAGTAAGGGTTCTGTATTTTCTGTCAAATCCCTTTAGGATCTCTCGTTCGGCTGATGTCAGTTCGAAGTCAAAGATATTTATGTTTTCTTCAATGCGAGACTTTGTCAAAGACTTGGGGAGAGGAATTGTACCGAGTTCCACCTGAAATGAATAAAAATATTAAGCAACATGATAAATTATTTTTGACTTTTTTTTCCTTAAGGAAAGGAAAAAAAAATCGTTTGAGTGGCCTTAATTTCTTTTTGAATGGACACACAACACTGTGTGATTCTCAAACTATTGTCTTGAGTCTAAGTTGTCTTTGTATCTGTATTTAGTGTGTTTGTAAAGTCCCCTGCGACAGGGGAAATATTCCAAGTTCTTACATCCGTGTGGTGACTTTAATTTGTTTGATTAAGAATACGGAGTGTCACCACACCTATTCATCCCGTGGGTGTCGTAAGAGACGACTTAGAGAGCAAACTACCAGGACAACATCCGTGCAAAGAGAAGGAAAACTTGACACAAACTCTATACCTACGAGCTCGTCTGGCCAGTACAGTACTAAAACCTCTTTTCTAAGGAGAGGCTTATGTCAAACAGCGAAATGTTTGATGATAATGATGAGTTTTATTACAAAAACCTTAAAAGAATGTATGAAGGAACAGATGTTAATCCAATACAAAGGCGGAATCCTCCGATCAGGTAAGGAGATCAAACATGACGGCCTGAAAGTTATCCCTATCACGACACAGGGGTAGTTTTCCAATTACAAAGCATAGTGCGACTCAGTGGCGCACAATGCTGAATTATGCTGAAGCTTAATTAGAACGTGAATTAGTTTTCAAATGCACCAGTAGAGTGCGCTAAGTACAGTATTGCAAAAAAAATTCATAGAGTTAGCAATAACCTCATTAATGTGTAAGAAAGTGGTATACATAATAATTGGTTTAAAACTATTTACGATTATTTATTTTAAATGTGGAACATAAACTAAAAATCAATGCTTGTACCTTCATCCATATTTACATTAATTTTTTTAACACAGGTTGAATTAACTTTGATTATTTTCAAAAACCTACAACGCAATGAAAGCTTTAAAAAATTTATATTACTATATATAAATAATATTACTAAGGATAATATAAATAAAACATTCCGATCAATGTCAACCTAAGAAAAAACACTTGATAATTTTCTGTCACTGAGTTGCCAAGCTGTAGTTGAAACATTCAACGTTAAGCATTATGCCGCATAATGCGCTCTAGTGTTAAAATTGAAAAACTACCAGGATTAGCCATAACCCCGTAGTTGGGTGGGTCTTCGTTAGATGGCGTTATAATTCGTTTTTATTTCTATGTATGTGGAAGTCGCCTCAATGAAGTTACTTAGTTCTGGTCTACTCACCAAATATCTCAAAGTTATTTGCGGTACAGTTTTATTGTACTTGTTGGCTATTGTAACAAGGGCAGGGTCATCAATTCTAGGAGGGGGCGCATCTGAACTTGCTTTTTTATAGAACAAAGAGCCGAAAGGAGTGTAGCTCATCACCGCGATGTTCTGTTTCTTACAGTACGATAGGAGACCTGGTTGCTGGAGATTCAGGTTCATCTGGTGACAAACGCATAGTTATAATACTGACTAAGTATGTACAGAAGCAGTGTCGCGATGACTAGTAGGTGGACTGAATTATGTATAATCTGTTGTCGGTGTTAAAGTGATTCATAGTCATTCGTGATTTCACCGAGGTATCTTATATTGAAAGACTAAGCTTTTCCATTAGGAGGACGAGATTCCCTTATATTCCTCTTGTTAAATTGAATTAATAAAATCAAAATTATATTCAGGCACTTTCGAAACGTTACGTTTAAGACTAGTTGCGTGGTTCCAAAATCTTATTACTATGGAGACTAATTGGCAACAAATTCCATAAGACACTCTTTTAAAAATAGAGATTTACAGTATGCCTATAATATTTTATTTTGCTGTTGATACATATGTTCAAAGCATAGGTATATCACTACTAAATAAAAAATAATGTAGTTACCAGATAAAAAGAAAAATAACAATAATAAAATAAAATTTTACATACGATAAATATGTACTCCTAATCAAATCCCTGTCAGGAATTTCAAGCCATGTTAAAGCTTCTAGGAATGGAGGATAGGCGTATCGTACCGGGGAAACCCCGAAAAATTGAGCAGAGGTGTGTTAAGCGCCCGTTCGAGTATGTTTTACGTTGTGACCTGATGGAGTTTTGCTTAACTCCCCATTCATAGAACATGAACCCACCTCTACTTGCAACGCAGCCGGCTTCTCTAGTCCGTGATCCAGAAGTCGGTTGATTTGTTCCTCGTTGAAGTTCGAAACTCCAATGGACTTGGCGAGACCCAAGCTCTTGGCTTCGATCATTCCTCGCCAAGTCTCCACATAGTCTGTGTAATCGTATGTGCCGTTTTCCTGGTAGATTAATAATAATTAAATATTCTTCTAAGAGTCCAGGAAAAGTAACTAGTATTCTAAAAGTTCTGTCTGTCATTATCATCAACATTCTTCAATGGTCCTTTATTCATAAAGATAGTTATGGCCTACTATAGTCTGTTATGATTAGTATTATTTTTATCTGAAAAATGCAAATTGCAATGAGTATGTTGGCTATCACTCTTGTATTCTGTTCGTACTTTAAATCAGGCACAGTAGAGTCAATTTCGAAGGCCCATAAATTAAAAAAAACCTTAATTGCGCGATTTAGAATTATTTGTTACTACGTAGTTAAACCAGTATCCAATAGATGGCTCCGTGATTTCAATACTAATAGGAACTTTACACATGTCAAACTAGTAGTCTAATCAAAAACTAGACAGAGCCTGTACTATGGTAACACTATATATTTATAATTACTTATATATTATAGAGAAATTACACCCAGTCACAGACAAGTAAACGTACTTATCGTGCAATTATACAATCATACGATCTTCATTGCGAATGGAGGTAAGCATAACTATGTGGTGAAACTCACAAATATCCCATTAGGAAAGTGTATGAGGTACATATCCACATAATCCAATTGGAGATTCTGGAGAGATTTCCGAAGAGCGGGAACAACAGCGTCTTTAGCGTGGGCATCGTTGAATAGCTGGAAACATGTAGTAGCAATTAGAAGGATGCTGATCAATCATCAATGGTTTTAATAAAATTAAGACAGATGTTGGTGATGAGGTGATGACAATGGTTTCACTAAAAGTCCGTCTGTGCATAAAGCTTAAATAAAAAATTAATACACATATTTCGGATGGCGTTTTAGATGACTACACCATCTAGTTCCATTGCTACTATTGCTGCCCAGAGCTTGTATTATGGATACTAGACAACTGATACAAATACATGTATAATTTTATATAAATAAATAAATTAAACTCTTGGTCTTTAACCACTTTAAATCTGGTTATCTAACCTTGGTTGTAATATAGACTTCATCTCTCTTCATTCCATCTGCGAACTTCGTCACCAGCGCCCGTCCGATTTGGTCTTCTATCCCATAGATGAAAGCTGTGTCAATGTGAGTGTACCCAGCGGCGAGGGCCCACAACACTGCGAGTTCTACTTCGCAGCCTGTTTGATTCTTTTAAATTAACAAAGAAGAAATTTAAGAAGAATTAACTAGTGTTACACTAACTTTCATTAATTCATCTAAATTCATATGTAATTGTGGTTTAGCTTTAGTCGATTCAGTAAGCAATATTAAGTATTAATAAAATAAGAGTGGGTAACCCCAAAAATATTAGTAGGTGCTTAGAGTTAGTAGGTGTCACCACTAATGGCGACTGGCATTATTCTACTCACAGAGTACATAATATTCTACTGAAAGATACCGCACGAGATGCACACGTGATAACCTATTGGCTCTTAACCTAACTTTATCTTACCAATCTTATGTGATTTTACATGAACTTGTAATACAATTAACTAATAAGACATTGGACTACATGAGTGTGCTCATATTTTGAAATACGAGTACCTATCGTTTTCTGTTACCCTCTTTTATAATTGTGTAGTAAGAATAGTGAAGTTGTAATCAAATAAAGCTCACTTAAGACGCATAATCCTACTAATATCCTACTAATATTATTTTATTTATTTATTTATTTATTTAATGCAAGGTCCTTCACAGCTGACAATAATAAGTTTACACTAGTGATTTTGAACAATACGCCAATTATGAAGTACACATTAATAAAAAATTATACAAAATAAGCACAAGAGTAGACTGTTTATACAAAAAAAAAAAAACAAATTAAGGAATTTCTAGACCACAGTTAAGTATGTATAATAATAATAATATGTATAATAAGAAACCAATTTGTGTGAGTGAGTAGTGTGTAAGTGGATGGGGGTGTGTGTGTGTGTGTGTAGGTTCTGTTAACATAGTGTTTGAGGGACGTTCATAGCATAATAGCACATAATTACTTAATTAATTACAATTTCATTTCTTAAAACAAATATGACTGATATTATTTTTGTATGAATTTCGGGGCGTATTAAAAGGGTCCAGTGATGAGAAACTGTTATTGTATGTGTGCGGGATGCGATTGAATGGTGACTTCTTGATGTAGTTGGTTGTTGCAGTTGGGGTTGCGAGTAATGACGTATGTCGGGTACGGGTCGGGTACTATCGGGTATTATAAATGCGAAAGTTTGTAAGGATGGATGGATGTTTGTTACTCTTTCACGCAAAAACTACTGAACGGATTTGGATGAAACTTTACAATAATATAGCTTATACATCAGAATTACACATAGGCTACTATTTGCCGCGATAACCGACATATACGCGGGCGGAGCCGCGGGCAACAACTAGTATATTATAATTTTATCCGTGGTGCTTCCCAGTTTGATAAAGGTGTCTGCCTATTTTGATTTCATTTTATCTCCCGCTTTGCTGAAGAGAAAGACATTATATTGCCATTTCCTCCAATTTCTTCTGATTCATTTCATTGCGGGTTCCAAGACAGTTGAATTTTTCCTGGGACTACCCGAGTGTTAAAACCCAGTGTGTTCATTGGTCACTGTGCTTTTGATCCCGGCGTACAGTTCGACGCAAAGAGATTTAAATACAAAAGACAAGTCTATAAATACCATTGCTTTATAACGATTACAATTGAATTCATATCACGCATAACTACAACAAAGGTTTCTAAAGGTATTATAAGAGGTATGACTTTAGAACTTAACTATAATATACGAGTATACATGCTATGTCTGGTATCGGCGCTACTTTTGTAAAAAGACAAAAATAAGTTGGCACTTATTTCGGTCCGTAGAATAAGTCATATGACTAGTATTTCCAGTTTTTGTCACTTCCTGTAAAATCGTACAAAAGTAAATAAGCGGTAATTAAAAACAGCTCGTATTCGTACGTGGTTTAGCACGATTTAATTTCCAGTTACTTCGTCACTTTTTCGTTTGTTAGTGACGCAACATCGCTCGTTTTATTAGAAGTGCTTCACCACAGTCACAATTAAATTTATCTAAATATATTTTAAGCCGAACAACAACGAGTAACAATTATTACATTCCTAGGTAGTAGCACATAATAACTAATAGTACTGAGTAGTAGGTGGGTTACTGAGTTAAGTTTCTCAATCCTAGAAAAGTTAGCATATGATGATTGTTAAGACATTGAGTCTCTTCCGTGCCTCGGAAAGCAAGTGAAGTCGTTTAACCCAGTTGCCATACTATATCTGTAGCAATCGTTAACCCTAAAAAGTACATCTAACAACAGTATCTATTAATAGAACTTTGAACTCGCCCAATACTTAAGCGCTTCCGAACGAGAAATCTGTCCTGCAGTGGACATGTTGACAACGGTTATTGATGATAATGAAAATTCATACTAAAAAATGTCACTACACTTATTCATTTGTGTGTTTGGCAGTGGCGTAATGCTAGAAAGAAATATTGTTTGTTTTATGTGTTTCGAACTGCATATTGTGTTGGCCAGTTGGTAAGCAGTAATAGTGTTATGGGAAACAAACTGAATGCTTTCTATTTTATCGGTATGTTTCAACAACATTAATGGGCCACTGAGAGAAATAGGGCTTGGTTTGAAAGGAGATTTTAACCTATTTATTTATGTATTTTCACTGTATTCAATGTATTATCACGATTTACCTATGATAAATAACAGACGGGTCTAGTAAAAATATGTTTTAATTAGAGATAGTTTTTTTTTATTTAATTTTTAGTTGGGTAAAACCGGGATAGATACCGCATCGTGATTAGATGTCTCATTTTTTACAAAACCTAACTTTCCAAATTCACAACTCTAAGAATTAATAGTACCTATAAGTTGGAGCCGCCCTTAGCCGTGCACCTAATTTATACACGGGATGTCGTGTTTTGAGTATTATGTTTCGCAGACTTTCACTTATCATTATCATCTCAATCCTTCTTCAACCATTTTGGTGTAGGCCCCCTGAGTGTATTTATCCTCGGGGTCACCCCGAAGAGTGTTCACTAACACGTCGAAAATTTAAAGTTACTATTTAACGTTATATAACTTTATAAGTAGTAATAAATTATGGTATATTTTTTATTACGTCAATACACAGGTTCATTATGTGTGCATCTAGATGCAAATAGTTGCTATTTTGTATTAAATTTATTTAAAAAATATCTGGGAATCTATGCCAATTGAAAATAATAGTTGCCCTGATTTTTCGTGGGGCACCATCCCTCCATAAACCATGTATACCATACTCGTTTATGTTGGTGTACAACTACAGTCAGCTTTTAATGGATTTAATAGAAATTAGATTTGGGATTAAAAATTCAATGTCAACATGGAATACAGAATATTACGAGCTTTTATTTATACGAGTATGGAAAATGGCAGTGTTTCCCGCCCGTGCCTCGGAGAGCACATTATGCCGTCACGTCGTTACCGTTGTCATGTACCTACACCCTCAGAGTAAATAAATAAAAAAGGTAGATAACACACCGTCTTGTTGAAGCAAAAGTAGTAGCGTAGTTCCAAGTAAACACATAATCTAAGTGTACATCTATGACAATCGTCAAGTCATTGGCAAGTGAAATGGTCCGATGTCAGTCGCTCCGTGGTATAACTGATATTCAGGTAAAACCGGTTGAACTAGTAGCCGACCTCAATTATTCTTGGGTACAAAAGACTAGGAAGAGGATGATGAATGCTTTTAAAAACTCATTTGAATAAAGTTTAATTATGCTTGTTGCAACATAATAATTAATATTTTAAGATGTATGATAAGAGTAACTTTTTTCTTGAAAAATGCTTTTAAAATTTATTTATTGCTATTTGTGTCATGTTAGAAATAAATGTTTATCGTAATTTAAACTATGTTTCTTGGAGTCAATTGCTGTTTTAGAAGAATTGTGTCCAGGGCGTCTATCGTATTTCATTTTCATGGTGGGGCAACCATCCATACGAGCTGACGTCTATCCGAAAAGAAAGCGTTCCACAAAAACCTACATTTTGAAAAACCTTTAATTGATTGATAGGTCAACAAAAACAAATGATGATTCAACATAAAAAAACTAGCTACATGCATAGAAATAATTAATTTAAAATGATTATTTTTAAAATTATGAAGGAATTTCAAAAAGTGGGGCGTCTATCCCGTTTACCCTACATGTAGGGTAAACGAACATTTTTGTAAAAATAAACAACATAATTTGTACTGATATATGAGAGCGATCCCTCCTAAATAGGTACAGGCATTTTTGCTTGTCCAACGGAATACTTGTATTGCGGAAGGTCCAACTTCTATTGTACTTCATGGTTGTGGTACGATAGAAGTTGGACCCTATTTGTTGCCGATAAAAACTATTTTAAATTTTTCAATTTATACTCGTAGTTATGAACCACAAAACAGAGCTATCTTTCTTAACGTCGTGAGTTAAAAAATAACTTCAATACCTCTGAATCAAACCCGAGCCAGGTGCCCAAAGCCAATCCTGGCATCTCTCTGCCATCGTTGAGCTTTACAACTGGAACTGACGTCATCTCCACCTGGAAATTATATATCAGAGAATCATTCTTGTGGAAAGCATCCATCATCCCGTGGCGTAAGAGTCAACTAAGGAAGCAAGCTACCAGGACAACAGCATTGCAAAGAGAAGGAACACTTGATACAAACATTATACCCAACCAATTTCATGGACGCCTTTCATTCAACGTAGTAATCGAAGAACCTAGTGCGTAGGAGCTGACGCATACATTTCTTGAAGTGAACATTTCTATAGCCGCGTTGAGCACCTTTTTGCTAATGCGACAACAAGCTAATGATTAATGTTGATAATATTAATTAAAACATTTTGAAAATTCTAATTTTACACATTGATTTTACAAGTTTTCATTTCTTTCGGCAGTCCTTATGACTACCAATTTTATTATATTTAAAAAGGAGAATCAAATCGTCTGAGGAGTAACTTAGGCTACTTTTTTCAGACTAGCTGCGTCCCGCGGCTGCAGTGCAACAATAACCGCGGGGTTCATAATAAATAAATCTAATTTTTTTTACTCACGAAGTTGAATCCACAGATTAAAAATACAACAATGTATAGTTGCCGTGTCATCTTCACTATCTGAATATAATAAACTTTTGTCAAAACTAGGAATACAGAAATTACACTTGGTTGTTTTAGTATTGTTTACGAGATAAATGCACGATGTCTTTTCTCGTACTGAGCCATTGTACGTGTATATTTACTCGTTTCTCGAGGTAAACAAGAATTGTGAGTGGCTGACACTACTTTATTTTACATCTTAGTACTCCATAGTCACGGCGACTGCGTTTTATTTTGCGATTGATAAAAAGTTCATTCTTTCAAATATGGCAATGGTTGTATATTTTGTTTGACTGACTCTATTTAACCAATTTAAAGTTTAGAGGTATATATTGACTAAAAAGGACCTAGTGTTACCACCCCTACTGAACACTATTATTTTGATAAATTAAATAAAAAGTCTTTTTAAAAACAAGCTTTCATTATAATGAATCAAACGAATCCAAACTTCTATCTATCTATCGTATGCCCACCTTCCAGCTCCAGCATCAGATCAGCTCCATTTCATTATAACATTGCAATATCACGTTGTATACATACGCTTACAAAATTTCAGCAAAATCGGATGAGGATATCAGCTTCAAAATTGAGTAGCAAGATTCCACACGAAATGTATGTAACATTGCAAGTTGATAAAAAGCTCGTAATAAATACACACAAGTTGTCTATACCCACTACATACAAATAAATTAAATTGGAGTGTCTGTTTGTAATATTAAAATAACCGATTTTTAATAAATTCATATGTATGTATACACGGTACATATACCAAAATAGCATTTTTTTTTAATTTTGTCTGTCTGTTTGTTCCATCTAATCTCTGGAACGGCTAGACCGATTTTGACAGGACTCACTGATAGGTAGTTGTTGATAAAAGGAATAACTTAGACTACTTTTTTTACACTAGTGACGGAGTAACGTCTCAATAGGCTGCCATAGTGTGAGTCACCATGTTGCATTGTCTGCATTCGCTCTTGAATTCTGCTCATGCTTTCTATCGGGCAGAGCAGAGTCACTTTGGCAGGCTCATGTATAGAAAAAAAACTAACTAATAAAAGTGAAAATAAAAAGATACTTACAGACTCCAGCTCTCGCTAAACCTGGGTCAGTAATGAATTTATCTTAATTCACAATGTTCTGTTTAATTGACGCTAATTTAAATATGTTTTTCAGTCATTCAACTTTCACATTGACATTATCGGATCAATAAGTTCACTGAACATTTAATTAGTGATTTAACCTAACTAGGTACCCTACTTAATATTATAAATGCGAAAATTTGTAATGATGTGTGTGTGTTTGTTACTCTTTTAGGCAATTTTACTCTTTGTTGTTACTCTTTCACGCAAGCTAGTGAACACATAGCCTACTATTTGCCGCGATAACCGACATTTGTTTGTTTGTTTGTTTTACCGGGCCATTTCCGCACTTAGCCTTCTTGATTGGGCCATTGTACGTGAGTTTGTCATCTTCCTACTCCAACCATCCTAGATCATCCCAGAAGCTCAGCAGCCTTTTCAGGTCACTACATGCTTCCGGGAGTGATGTTGATTGGAGAATGTCCACCCAATTCTCTGCCTCACTTCTACATTCTGTGAGAACGTGCTGCGGCGTTCCTTCGGCTTCAATGCATCCCCTGGACAGAGAGCTGTCTGTTGCGCCTAGTCTTTTTGATGACACCGGAACTGCACTTTTTGTTTGCCTGCATTCTTCATTGTTCTTCATGTTTTTATTTGGGCTTGGGGCAAAGGAAGTAGTGGTTCCGTCTGTCATTTCCACTTCCCTTTTAGCCAATTCATCTGCAGCGTCATAGCCCATTTAGTTACTGTGCCCTTTTATCCATTGCAGGGTAATTTTGTTTATGGTTGCAATGGCCTGGAGATTGTCATGACCTTCCTTGATGAGGGCAGAGATCATCTTGTTGTTTTGCAGAGCTTGAAGCACGGATGCACTGTCAGAGACAATTTTGATGATTGAGTCTCTCGCATCTCTGGATGCAATTGTTTGTGCTGCTTTGAATATGGCAACACATTCTGCTTGGAAGATTGTGTTTAGCTTGTCTAGAGTAGTTAATATCTTGATATTTAAGTCGTTCGACAAGAAGCCAGCTCCTGTACCCTTTTGTGGTTTGGAGCCGTCTGCATATGTCTTAACTTCGCCGACGCCAGAGCTATCTGTTGTTTCTGCAGATAGTTCGATATAATAACTTCGATCGAAGATATGTTGACATGAAGTTCTGTCCGTGGGTGCCTCGACAAGTGGGATTTCCTTTAAGATCCCCAGCAGAACTTTTGAGTGTGTTGCTTCTGTGTTTCGATCTTAGTCTCAGGGCAGCTGCTAAGGCTTCTTGTTGAATTACTAGATCTAGAGATCTCAAGTTCAAGAGATACTCTAATGCGAATGATGGAGTAGTTTCATTCATCCAATAGTTGCTACTGTGGCCAAGCGTTGTAGACTCTGGAGTTTCATTTTATTTTAATTTAATTTATTTATTAACTTTATGCACAAAATAGATACATATAAACAAACACATAACTATAATTCTATATACATGTATAGTACAATAAATACAGTATCAAATTTGTCAGGAATCTGCTGCATTTTGTGTAAGGAGACCTCGTACCTTGACCTTGAACGAGTTACGACTGGGTGCCATTCTGACTTCCTGAGGAAGAGCATTCCAGAGAAGGACAGATTGGATGAAGAAGGAAGAATGAACACACGCAGAAGTGTGGGAGGGGCATGACAGTAAAAGATTATATTTAGAACGGAGGTTTCTACTGTGATTGGAACACAGAAGCTGGAAGAAAGAAGTTACGTAAGTAGGCTCACCTACTTCTCATATGGAAGACAGATACATATTAATGCATTTAACTTCCTCCGATATCGTATCGTCTCCCGACACCAATATCAGATCGGATAATGTGAAAAGCTCTTAAGGGTGAATAAAGATGGATAAACCAATTCTGATGAAATTTTTAGGCAATGAATCAATGAGTGCACGGATGGCGTAGTGTTCCAAACGATCATGCCTGGCCTAGGTCGTAGCCGCATCATGCTGCACTGAGTCGTCACAAGATCTGAGTCCACACTTTGTGTGGCCCACAAATGGTGGTTCTAAGCCTGGGTGATCTTTTTGTCCGCTTCATTTATTTTTGGAAAGCCTCCCGCGATACAAAATACATTTCTCTTTGTTTTTTGTGTACTTATCTCTTCAAAAAAGCCTTTTGAGTAGTCCAATGAGTGGCCCAGAATAATTTCCGATCTGGTCTATAATTTCTTTGACTTAGGGCGAGGAAAACCGAAGTCAAAAGTTAGCAACTGATATACCAATTATTTTGTAAACATGATACAACGTAGATAAAAAGTACACAATACTTAAAAACACATTTAGATAGTGTACTTTTTCATTAATTTTTGAACGTACCAAAGTGACTCCACTCTGCTTGATGGAAAACAAGAGCAGAATCCAAGAGTGCTCATTGTAAATGCAGACAATGCTGCATGGAGGACTATTGAGATACTTCTGCATCATTGGGCCTCCAGTCGCGCACTCAACTACGAAACACGACAGCACAAATGCTGATTAATAGTTCTTTTATGGGATATGGGGCTAACGATTACACGTATCTCCTGATGTTAAGCGATTTCTAATGGACTGCCGCAACACCACAGTCGTCAATTTCGGTTGATCTTTTGTGAGAGATAGTACCACACCTGTCGAGCCGGCCCAACTATGCTGAAATCAGCATGGCACTACCAGCTAAAGTTTAAATTTTGTAGCTTATGGATCCTTCATCATCTTCATCGTCGATAATGACACATGACTGTGACTGCCTCGGTCGCGTAGTGGAAGAGTAGTGTCTGCTGTGCTTAAGGTCTCGGAGTCGATCTCGGGTCGGACTAAATGTTTGAAAGACCTGCAAATATTTGTTTCGGAGTTTTGGTGTTTTCTATGTTTACTATATATGAGTATTTTCAAAAAGTACTAATTTCTGTATTTACAACAGTTGTCTGGTACCCATAGTACAAGCTCTATTGCTCAATGTGGAGACAGGTTTTCTAATACAATTGGCTACATATCACCGAACTCACCAAAATAACTTTGACCAGAGTCACGAAGCAGTCGCTGAAACCATATAGGACTTTAACGACGACTTGAAGAATGTGGGGGGAAAGGATGGATGCTTTTATATTTGTATCATTTATTGGTTATTGAAAATACATACTTAATATTATAAATTCGAAAGTAACTCTCGTCTCATCAAACGTAGTGTAGGACGTCCACAGGCCAGGTGGAGTGATTAGCTACGCAAGACGGCTGGCAGGGGCTGGATGCGAGCACCCGAAGATCGAACCAAGTGGCGTGCAATTGGAGAGGCCTATGTAAAGCAGTGACCTGTTGCAGGCTGATGTTGATGAAAGCAACTCTGTTTGTGTCTGTTTCTCCAATAAAATTTGGCAACTATATTATTGGATTCTTGAGGAAGGATATAGGCGACTATTTGCCGCGATAACCGACATACACGTCGGCAGAGCCGCGGGCAAAATATAACGAATAAAATGTTAATAATGTTAGTTTCTGAGTTTGGTTGTTTTCTATATATAATACGTACGTTTGGTTGTTTTCTAGGTATAATACGTACGTATTTACAAAAAAAATATTGATGTATTTATCAGTTATCTAGAATCGTAATAAAAACAATGCAAAAAAAATAATTAAACGGTTTTATTCAAAATAATGTACTAAAAGCCATAAAATAATTTGCTAAAAAATATTCGGTATAAAATCGTCGGTCGTGGTGTAAACTGAGATGATTGGATAGAAACACGGGCATTTTTAATTTCATTACATAGTACTTCTTATCAGTGTTCTACTATTTAAGCCCTTTCATTTGATACCCATATAGTAGTAGTCTTTGACAAAATGTGTAAACCACCATTTTATAGCGGCGACCATCTTGGATTTTAATTTTCCATAGTGAACTGTGCCACCAGCCCTTTTATATTGTAGCATATTGACAAAATTTGTAAACCGCCATTTTGTAGCGATGACCATCTTGGATTTACAATGAAACAGAATTCATTTAATTGTATTGGCACCAGAACTGAAGGTGTGTTCCAAATTTCAGATCATTCTATCAACCGGAAGGGGATCAAATTTCAATTACTAGATTTGACCCAAACAATTAAATAAAAATATTTAAAAAGTCTTTAAAAACATCTTTCGCTATTTATTCCATAATTAATTCTTCTCAAAGGGGTAGTAGGGGTGTTCCAACCACTTTGTCTGTTTAATAGTCCTGAAGTTCTTGTCGAATCCCTTCAAGATCTCCCGCTCTTCAGTTGTCAGCTCGAAGTCGAAGATGTTTATGTTTTCTGCAATGCGAGACTTTGTGACGGACTTGGGGAGAGGAATTGTGCCGAGGTCGACCTGGAATATATTAATACATAATAGACAAATAAAAAAAAACTGACTTCAAGAACTGGACCAAACTAAATGGGACTACACGGGAACGCCGACGGGTTCACCCAATCGAAAAACTATAACTTTTTTTAAAAAGTATTATGTATACTTGTATTTGCATTTAGTGAAAAGCTGATAATTTGAAATTACAAACAGACACTTTAATTTAATTTGAATGGATAATACTCACAAGATATCTCAAATTGATTTGGGGAACAGTTTTATTGTACTTATTGGCAATTGAGACGAGGGCTGGGTCATCAATTCTAGGAGGGGGCGCGTCTGAACTTGCTTTTTTGTAGAACAAGGAGCCGAAAGGAGTGTAGCTCATCACTACAATCTCTTTCTCTTTGCAGTACGAAAGGAGAGCAGGCTGCTGAAGGTTCAGGTTCAACTGGGGACAAAAAAAAAATTTCAGACATTTCATACACGACCATCTGATAGATAACACGATAGAGTCTATAGTCCATAATAGTATAACCAGAGTGCTGATATCTAAACATACTTATTTATTTCTATATGCAAACATTCCATTCCACAAGTCCATCTACCTCACAAGATTTCTACACCCCCAAAGGTTGACTGATAAAGAATACCCTGGGAATTAGGACTGTCGACATGCAAAAGTGCATAAGCTGTAAACAAATGAATGACATCCAGACAAGACTGGAAAAAATGGTGATGCGAAATTCAAAATTACTTGTACGACGTGACGAAACTCAGGACCTTAGGATTAGCAGACCTACGTTCTGGACCAGATGACCACACTGGCCAGACGTGTTGGTATAAGTTTTCCTTCTCTTTGTAGTGCTGTTCTACATAGTTTGCTCCCCTAGTCGGCATTTACGACACCCTTTGGATGAATGGGGTGGTGACACTGCGTATTCTTAATCGATCTTTCAATAAATATGAACAAATAAATGTTACCTCAATTTGTAACGCAGCCGGCTTCTCCAGTCCGTGATCCAGTAGCCTGTTCATCTGTACCTCATTGAAGTTGGAGACTCCAATAGACTTAGTGAGACCCAGGTTCTTGGCTTCGATCATCCCTTGCCACGTCTCCACGTTATCTGTCAGGTCGAAGGTTCCGTTTGCCTGGGAGAAGAATTGGGACTGTTAATTTTTAGCCTATTGATTTTAGGATCTATTCAATTTACTCAGATTTTATTTAAAGTAGCTAAGTACAGGTTTAGCGCTTTAGTCGTAACAGTATAACAAACAGACATACTAAAAATAAACAAATAAATATTTAGGACATCTAACACACATCACCATCTAGTCCCAAGCTAAGCAGAGCTTGTGTTATGGGTACGAGATAACTGATATAAATACCTATATGTATACTTTTTTTGTAAATACATATATATTATAATGACTGCCCCGACAGCTGATCTAGAGGTCTCGGGTTCGATTCCCGGGTCATACTGCTGTTACAATTAAATCTTAATAGCAGCCCGGAGTATGAAAGATGGCGCTGTTTCCCGCTCGTGCCTCGGAGAGCAAGTTAAGTCGTCGGTCCTGGTTGTCATGAACATCTATGACAATCGTTATTGGGAAGTCATTATCCTCAAATATACTGACAACTAGCTCTACCTTTGAATTCAGTTCATCCTCATGGTTGCGGAGGTCCGATGCTAGTCGCTTCGTGTAAAAACTGATATTCGGGTAAAACCGGTTGAACTAGTAGCCCACCCCAAATCTTGGGAATAATAAAGGCTAGGAAGATGATGATACATATTATACATAGAAAACACCCAAACTCCGAAACAAATATTTGCAGATCATACAAACACTTGGTCCGACCCGGGAATCGAACCAGAGACCTCAAGCACAGCAGTCGCATACGCTACCAATACGCCACCGAGGCAGTTGCAGTTACTTTCATATTAACAATATTAGTGGGCAACAAGTTGCACACAACTTGATGCATAAAAACCAGGTAGCACCAGTACTTACAAATTGTCCAACAGGCCAATGAATCAGGTACATGTCCACGTAATCCAGGTTGAGGTTCTTCAGCGATTTACGGAGCGTGGGGACAACAGCCTCTCTAGCATGGGCATCGTTGAAGAGCTGGGAACATATTGAAAGGTGAGTAGGATTTCCAGAATAAAATACTCTTATTGACGTCAGATTTCATTCAGACTTAGTTCTTTTTTAAACAACAACGCAAAAAGGAGTGTTGATGCAAAATATATGGGTACCCCATCAAGGAGAAGCCTATGGACTCTATTTATCTTTCAATCATTACTTTAATGGTATAGAGCGTTTTGCTGACCTTCAAGCTGAGAGGATACTTTTTCTTCCTAGCTCCGGGGTTTTATTAGCATACACAAAAATTCTTGTTATTAAGAATTTCTATGGCATTTGGGTGTTATCTCTCTCTGTTTCCTCGTAGACATAATAAATTATAATACCAACATGACCATAGAGTATACGAGACCTCATGGTATTACTATCATTTCTACATGTGCACCGCAAGCGAATAAGGGAACAAACTATGCAGGATAGTATCACTACAAAGAAAAAAAGCTTATAATAAGCTGTGATCAGCGTATTGTAGCAGGCCACCTCCTTATTAAGGAGACCCCTTTTGTCAGTGAACTGTTGATGAGTATTGAGTCACGTCAAACGCTGCCAGAAAGCTGCAGCTTATAGAAATTCCATCTAAAAACCCTGGCAAATATTACCTTAGTAGTTATATAGACATCTTCTCTCTTCAATCCTTCTGCGAACTTCTTTCCCAGCGCCTTTCCCACTTGGTCTTCTATTCCGTAGATGAAAGCTGTGTCTATGTGGGTGTATCCAGTTTCCAGGGCCCACAGCACTGCTTGTTCGATTTCATTACCTGTGGGCTGCATCCAGCCCAGGGAAAAGTGGAATTATTATTGGTATAATATACTGGTTTTAATAAGTGATGTCCAAAACTTGCCATAATATGACACAGAACGAACAGTAGATTACGAATTTTATACTGAAATATCTCGTGTCTGTAGTGACAGATCTCCGAAACGGCTTGACCAATTTTCATGTTTTTTTTCTTTGTTTTTTATTTAGTAGGCATGAGAATAACGGTAGCAAAAATAGTGTTAGTGAATTATAATTATGTATCTCAACCAGTATCTATATTATTACCAGTTAACTTTAAATCGAGTGGTTTCTTTGCCAGTATTCTTCTCATAAGGCTCTACGCACTTTGGAAACTGGAAGTTATAGATCGACACAAGCAAGTAGTATATTTCGGTGTTTTCACTTAATTTCCCTTGATAATCCAGTACATGCTGTAGCGTCTGTTTGTGTCGATCTATGACTTTAAACTGTAACTCCAATTTAACGTTCATAAACATCACTAATGTCTCAATTCAATAAAAGATTTTTGAATTTGAATCGGATCACGCAACTACGATTGAAGTTTTTAAAGATTTAAAAATCGTATCGGTTCTTAAAAAACCTTAAAATATATAACAACAAGACAAACCTTTCCACCACTCCCCAGCCATGTACCCAGGGCCAACACTGGCATTTCAGTGCCATCATTGAGCTTCACAATAGGCACCACCGCCGCAGTCACCTAAAGTTATCATAAATTAATTAATTAAGTTTCAAAAACTATAACCCGACTACGACGACCGAAAAGCTATTATTACAAATTTATTGACATTTCATTAATTAAAATCAGTTTAGTAGTTTAGGCAATACATGATTGTATTCCTAGGTGATTACGGCCAAGGCGGCCAGTCTCAACGGAGACCAGGCTACTATGCAGGAGGTATCATAGTGCACAAGTGTGTGTGCAAACACAGTGCACTCTCTGTTCCCTCACTCTCAAAGCCGATCGGAACGTTAACGGACATGACCGGGCAGAGATCAGGTGCAGAACCGACAGTTTTACGTGCTCTTCGAGCCAGGGGGTTCAGACCCCAGCTTTCAAATTCTGAGCTCTTATTAAGTGTTTATATAATCAGAAAAACTCAATAACACTTTTTGACCCGACCCGGGATTCGAACCCGGCGTCTCTTCATCGGCAGTCAAATACATCAACTGCTCGACCAACGAGGCGGGCAGTCAAATTATCTATAGCATATATAAAGCAGACAGATTACAAAGAGACAAGATAACTTCCGACCATGAACTTAACAGATAAATAAAAGCTGATAACTAGACAAATAGGTTATTTGATAAACAGTTTTATCAATAAAAGTAGTATCTTTTGCTCACGGCTTCGTTGCCCTGACCTCAAAGTGATCTTAATCGACTTGTAAGAAGAGGTGGTTCGGTGCTTGTTTGTTTAATAATATTTCGGACATCTAACACACAATGCCATCTAGAACCAAACTAAGCAGAGCTTGTTTGGGTACTAGACAACTGATATAAATACCTACCTACATATTTACTTTTTTTATAAGTACATGTATATTATACATAGAAAGCACCTAAACTCCAAAGCAAATATTTGCAAATCATCATGGGAAGTGTTCTGATGAGCTCTTCCAACTAGTCCCCCTTCTCCCTTCCTCTACAGGACAACACGTGCCAGACTTAAAAGTCACCGCCTTAGAGAAGAAGACATACGCTCTGGCACTCATCGATTCGGTTCATCGTTCCTGTGCCATGCGGTTAAAACCAGGAACTCACTACCAGCGCACCTGTTCCCATCATACTATGATCCCAGGTCCTTTAAGCGGGATGTGAAAAAGCATCCCACTAGGCCGCCATAGTGCTGGTCACCATGCTGCACTGTCCTTATTCACATTGAGGATGGTGACCACCACTCTTGGATTCTGCTCCTGCTTTCCATTAGGCGGGGCAGAGTCATTTTGGCAGATAAAATATATAAAAAAGAAAGAAAACTTATGCACGCCATTCGCGTACGTTACCAATGCGCCAGAGAGGCAGTCAAAATTGCTAACATTTGCTGCTATTGTTAACATTTTTCTAAATACAGTAATCAACGTACATATAAATACATAAAAATGTCCTAATAAACTGTGATTAACTGTATTTACCTAATCCATCGAGTGTATAATAACTACTTACCTATAGATTATAGTATTTAGACCAAATCGATTATGTCTTTAGTATGTGCAAAAATGTGAATGTTGTTCGCATCTAATTACATTTAACGGCCATCACATTATTTATTAAATATATGTAGTTAATATATATATCTCTAAAGGTCAAAGCCGGTAGTTCCACACTACTGCTTTTGGAGATCCGCTATTCTATTGAAACCTGACGATTTATTTCGCCTTGGACGACTTATTCCGACACTTCCACATACATTCGCTCTATAATTACATTCCTTTTGTGAGTCTTATATCATCCATGCTCTCTAAATGCACAGGAAGCATCCCTCTTTCGATCCTTGTTACTACATCTTTATTCAATCGGCAACTTTATCTCATCACTACATTTCTTTTAATTTTTGCGGAAATCCCATCGGATTCCACCAACTGGTGGTTATGTCGGACTCGAACCAATTAAAAACCGCACACCGTTTCGGGTACTAGAAGCCGGGGAACCAGGTGCACCCTTGGACGGAAATACCTATGATCCCGACGTACCTCGGGTAATCTACAGTTTGTAGATGTGTAGAAACCCTCATCACTACATTCCTGACTCTGTCACTAACATTCACACCACACATACTTCTTAAAGAAAGCATCTCGACAGTATTAATTCTACTTTCATGCTTCTTTTTTAGTTAGTTAGGTTAGTTTTTATCTCAATATAGGTAGTACAATAGACGACGCCCAAGCGGGGCAAATCGCCAGCGTGTGCTGGGCCGAGTCCTGAGAGTGTACTTTCCGAAGCAACCGTGCCCGGAAAGAACCTGCGTCAGTCAGAAGGAAAGGGTCCCGTGCTGCCGCCCTTTCCACTCGAGGATGACCGGCTGGAGAGCCTCCACGGCGGCAAAGCCCGCGCGTGGAGTCGGCAAGACAAGCGAGCCATCTTGGCTCGACGGGTGGCTTCACGCCACACGCGTACCTCTTCGGGCCGCGGACGAATGCCACTCTCCGCCCGGAATTCAGCCACCCGTAGATAAACATCGGCGAACACTTCCACTTCCAAATCCCACGGGGGTGTCCCGGCCAAGGCGCACGCCGCCTCGGTCGACACGGTGCGGTATCCGCGTATGGTTCGGGCCGAAAATACCCTCTAAGGCCGCCAAGGCGGGCCTTATTAAAAATATGCTGACAACTAGTTCAACCTTCGAATTCAGTTCGCCCTCAGAGTTGCGGAGATCTGATGCCAGCCGCTCCGTGGCAATACTGATATTAAAAACGACCACCAACCAACAAAAAAAAAAGAAATAAGTAAAACCGGCTGAACTAGTAGCCGAGCCCAAATGGTCTTCGGAATAGTGAATGCTATGAAGATGAAGTAAGTTTTAATTTAATGTTAAGGACTTAATGACTATATAAAATACTTTTATTGTTATTATTTACTTAATTTTATTGTTTATTAATTTCTTTGCCTGCCCAATGATGAGTAAAGATCAGAAAATCTATTAGATTTAATTTTGTATACCAGTATCGCGAATTAAAAGTAAATAAATCCAACAATTATTTCTACTGAAATAACTAAATTTATTTTTATAATGCTGGATTTTATCGCATTTACAATAATTATTAATATTATCCAAAATATCAGTATTTGTAATCAGCTTACATACAATGCAACACAAATCACAAACAACGTTTTCAAAAATAAAAAAAATCAGTTACTCACATAGACACAGGCTAAAAACAGCACTATTTTTAACAACGCCATCTTGGAAACTGTCAAAAAAGCGCGGCAAGTATTTGTACAAATGCAGATAATAAATCTATTTTGATTGCATAACTTATTATTGACCTCAATTGACCTGCTATGTCGGTGTAGACAAGGCCACGCATTCGCGTACGTTACCAATGCGCCAGCGAGGCAGTCCAAATTGCTAACATTTGCTGCTATTGTTAACATTTTTCTAAATACAGTAATCAACGTACATATAAATACATAAAAATGTCCTAATAAACTGTGATTAACTGTATTTACCTAATCCATCGAGTGTATAATAACTACTTACCTATAGATTATAGTATTTAGACCAAATCGATTATGTCTTTAGTATGTGCAAAAATGTGAATGTTGTTCGCATCTAATTACATTTAACGGCCATCACATTATTTATTAAATATATGTAGTTAATATATATATCTCTAAAGGTCAAAGCCGGTAGTTCCACACTACTGCTTTTGGAGATCCGCTATTCTATTGAAACCTGACGATTTATTTCGCCTTGGACGACTTATTCCGACACTTCCACATACATTCGCTCTATAATTACATTCCTTTTGTGAGTCTTATATCATCCATGCTCTCTAAATGCACAGGAAGCATCCCTCTTTCGATCCTTGTTACTACATCTTTATTCAATCGGCAACTTTATCTCATCACTACATTTCTTTTAATTTTTGCGGAAATCCCATCGGATTCCACCAACTGGTGGTTATGTCGGACTCGAACCAATTAAAAACCGCACACCGTTTCGGGTACTAGAAGCCGGGGAACCAGGTGCACCCTTGGACGGAAATACCTATGATCCCGACGTACCTCGGGTAATCTACAGTTTGTAGATGTGTAGAAACCCTCATCACTACATTCCTGACTCTGTCACTAACATTCACACCACACATACTTCTTAAAGAAAGCATCTCGACAGTATTAATTCTACTTTCATGCTTCTTTTTTAGTTAGTTAGGTTAGTTTTTATCTCAATATAGGTAGTACAATAGACGACGCCCAAGCGGGGCAAATCGCCAGCGTGTGCTGGGCCGAGTCCTGAGAGTGTACTTTCCGAAGCAACCGTGCCCGGAAAGAACCTGCGTCAGTCAGAAGGAAAGGGTCCCGTGCTGCCGCCCTTTCCACTCGAGGATGACCGGCTGGAGAGCCTCCACGGCGGCAAAGCCCGCGCGTGGAGTCGGCAAGACAAGCGAGCCATCTTGGCTCGACGGGTGGCTTCACGCCACACGCGTACCTCTTCGGGCCGCGGACGAATGCCACTCTCCGCCCGGAATTCAGCCACCCGTAGATAAACATCGGCGAACACTTCCACTTCCAAATCCCACGGGGGTGTCCCGGCCAAGGCGCACGCCGCCTCGGTCGACACGGTGCGGTATCCGCGTATGGTTCGGGCCGAAAATACCCTCTAAGGCCGCCAAGGCGGGCCTTATTAAAAATATGCTGACAACTAGTTCAACCTTCGAATTCAGTTCGCCCTCAGAGTTGCGGAGATCTGATGCCAGCCGCTCCGTGGCAATACTGATATTAAAAACGACCACCAACCAACAAAAAAAAAAGAAATAAGTAAAACCGGCTGAACTAGTAGCCGAGCCCAAATGGTCTTCGGAATAGTGAATGCTATGAAGATGAAGTAAGTTTTAATTTAATGTTAAGGACTTAATGACTATATAAAATACTTTTATTGTTATTATTTACTTAATTTTATTGTTTATTAATTTCTTTGCCTGCCCAATGATGAGTAAAGATCAGAAAATCTATTAGATTTAATTTTGTATACCAGTATCGCGAATTAAAAGTAAATAAATCCAACAATTATTTCTACTGAAATAACTAAATTTATTTTTATAATGCTGGATTTTATCGCATTTACAATAATTATTAATATTATCCAAAATATCAGTATTTGTAATCAGCTTACATACAATGCAACACAAATCACAAACAACGTTTTCAAAAATAAAAAAAATCAGTTACTCACATAGACACAGGCTAAAAACAGCACTATTTTTAACAACGCCATCTTGGAAACTGTCAAAAAAGCGCGGCAAGTATTTGTACAAATGCAGATAATAAATCTATTTTGATTGCATAACTTATTATTGACCTCAATTGACCTGCTATGTCGGTGTAGACAAGGCCACGCATTCGCGTACGTTACCAATGCGCCAGCGAGGCAGTCCAAATTGCTAACATTTGCTGCTATTGTTAACATTTTTCTAAATACAGTAATCAACGTACATAAATGTCCTAATATACTGTGATTAACTGTATTTATCTAATCCATCGAGTGTATAATAACTACTTACCTATAGATTATAGTATTTAGACCAAATCGATTATGTCTTTAGTATGTGCAAAAATGTGAATGTTGTTCGCATCTAATTACATTTAACGGCCATCACATTATTTATAAAACTAGCTGCTGCCCGCGGCTCCGCCCGCGTGTATGTCGGTTATCATGGCAAATAGTAGTCTATGTGTTATTCTAATGTATAAGCTATTTCACTGTAAAGTTTCATCCAAATCCGTTTAGTAGTTTTTGCATGAAAGAGTAACTAACATACACACTTACAAACTTTCACCTTTATAATGTTAGTGTAATTGATGATAAAAATGGTTAAACAAACAAAAACAATACCATGTATAATGTAACATATAATATATTTGGTGCTAGTCGCATTTGAAAAATATAACAGCCTGACTGACTGACTATGTTGGCTTTAATGGCTTACACATTTTAACTATAACGGCTTTTAAGATAAACATTTCCATCATACATTACATATGTAAAACTTTAGCGATTTTGGCGGCGCACGCCAGTATAGCTCACCGATGGTAGATTTTTTCTACTACCTACTTGACACTTATCGTCATATTTTAAACAATTCACACAATATCTTTATTATTTGTAGCCTATGTGTTATTCTGATGTATAAGTTAAATTACTTAGTGTCATTCAAATCCGTTCAGTAGTTTTTGCGTGAAAGAGTAACAAACATCCACCTATCCATCCATCCATACATCCTTACAAACTTTCACATTTATAATATTAGTAGGATTAAGCAACGCTATGATCCGTTGCACTTTGCAAGACTTTCTTTGTATTTCTCAGAAGACAGTAAATTAGGTATGGAGTTTCTTCATTGTGCGTATAAAATACTGAAACAAAGTGCGTCGTGCGAGTCTTTATTATTTCGTGTGTAAAACGTTGTCTTTTTCCCCGAGGCCCTCTCGTTTGGAGGTCGATCGAAATATACCTATAGGTATTTGTGTAGTCTCTCTCTCTCCCTTCAGTCGCTCCCTCACTGCTGAGGATCGTGACTACATCTGATTCCGTCAACCAGTTGTCTCCATCGGTTCCGGTCTGTAGCTTGGTGGAGTGCGTCGCTGACAGGTATTTTGAGCTCCTCCGATATTTGGTCTGACCTTCGCTTCGGACCTCTACCTCTAGGTCTTTTCCCTTGTGTAGTTTCAAGTTGATACTTAGCGGATAAATCTCAAAGTATTCCAATACTTTAATATTTTTTCGTAGATGCCCATGAATAAAAACTATAATTAATACTGAGCAAGATTGCAACAAAATGTCAACAAATGTATAAAAGGAAAGTTAAAAATGTTTTTGTCTGTCTGTTGGTTTCTACCGGGTAATCTCTGGAACGGGTGGACGGATTTTGACGGAACTGGCAGATAGCTGATGATCCAGGAAGTAACTTAGGCTACTTTTTTTAGACTAACTTTGTCCCGCGGCGTTACTCGTGGTACAACAATAACTGCGGGTAACACCGCGGGGTTCAGCTAGTACATAATAATAAGTATAACACTGATAACTATGCTGCAGAACTGAAAAATGTTAAAGCAGCTATGTTTCACTTGCATAAGTACAACATAAAAATTGTTTTTGTAATAACCTCTGGCAAAATTCATTCATTATTTTTGTAAAACCTAATTTACTTTATGTAGGTAGGTATATCTCAATGCTTTTAGGTTACATTTTAAAGTAGTACAAAGCGTGGTATTTAAAGATGTTATCTGACCCGACGAACTTCGTACCACCATATTTTTCTTTCGTTACCAGCTACCCGTGGGTAGGGTGCAGTCACGGACAAAAAAAACTGTTTCCTTTATTTTTAAATTTTTCTTGTACACAAACCTTGTCCTAAGAATAACTAACACATAAAAAATATATATAATTTGGTGTAGCCGATCGAAAGTTACGCGCATACATACATTTCGGCGTAACGCCGCGGGACAAAGTTAGTCTAAATAAAGTGGCCTAAGTTACTCCCTGGATCATCAGCTACCTGCCAGTGAAAGTCCCGTCAAAATCGGTCCAGCCGTTCCAGAGAGTACCCGGAACAAACAGACAAACAGACAGATAGACAGACAACAGTTAAAAAAATTTAACTATATATACATACATATGCATTTAGTAAAAAGCGGTTATTTTGATATTACAAACAGACACTTCAATTTTATTTATTTGTGTAGATGTATAGATTTGTTCACTGTGTGGCACTACACACCATTTATTCGACATTTTAATTAATAAAATTGGAGAAAACTGATAAAATTAACTTAAACTGCGCTGTTTTGTTTTGTTGTTTCTAGAGTGTGACGTCAGGCGTCTGATGTGACCAGCGCGATTACAGAAATATCGTTTTTTGACATGGTTGTCAAAGTTGAACTTTATCTTAAATTTAAATTCATAATACAGTAGAAATTCTGAAAAATATTAACGCAGTGTGCTAATTATGTAATAAAGAATAATTTAAAACGATTTCCAATAATCAGTCAAATAGCCTATTATTGGGTAAAAGTGGGATTCGGGGAATAAAAATTTATTCCCCAGCACCACACCCATTAAAAATTTTAGATTCAATAATAATTTTGTTGCAATTTAACAAACCCTTAGCCGAGTTCCGTTGCATAATTTAGGCGGGCTTAAATTGCGCAGCAGAATAAATGGCACTCCAACTTTTAAATTTATTGTGTGCTAAGACAGTCCAGGGGCCGATAACGAATTTAAAAATTTGATTCAGTAAGTAGTCGTTTCACCACCCGATGGATGAAGCAATATTCTGTACTTTGACCAGGCATGCGACATAATCTCTTATTGTTTATAGCTGTGCCCGCGACTTCATCCGCGTGGACCTCCTTTTACAATAATGTTTTTTTTTAACTATAGACTATTAAACTACAATTTAATAGATAAATATGACGCTGCCTTTTAAAAATCTATTTAAGACCGAAGAGTAATTTTTGTTTTGCATCGTTACTACACTTGTTTAAATTTGTTCAAAGTGGACGCTTCCGGTACGTATGCATAAAGATTTGTGGAACTACTGACCCGGGAAAAAGCGACGTAACGTACGTACGTAGCCCATGTGAAAAACATCCGAGACTAAGATCTACTCCAGCAACGCGGAAAGTCTGACGATGAGATTTATTAATTGTCATTGCATAAATTTACTTATTTGAAATTATACTTATTAATTTTACAACTATAGATATAAAGAAAAGAAGGACAAACAAACAAAAACACTAAACAAACTAATTATATTATTATCTAATACCTACTTTAAAATGATATCTAAAAACTACGTATCTATGTATTTTTTAAATCTAAAGCGCGCTTATTCCCAGAAGAGTCAATAAGAACCACGTTCGTTCGCATTAACAGTGACAATTCGAGTGAAGTCAGCGCGTGAGCGGCGTTCTCACGCCTTTTTATAGATCCAGCGGATGGCCGTTTCGCGTGTTAAACAAAAATGAACCGTAATGTCGTACTTATATTGGTGCGGCGAGATTTGGAAGTTTTATTTCATCTATATCTTGTGTGTTTATTAATTATAATTTTATAATTCTATACTTAAAAAAAAAAGATATTAAAGTGTATACTGATAAGGATATATCCATGTGAAATACAATATATTTAAGTATTTAATACACCTTGAAGAAATGCCTAACGCTTAAACACGTTATTGTGGCTAATTTATAAAAGATAGAAATATACTATTGAGGACTTTTTTGTAGATCTTTTAAAGACCATCATCTTTGTAATACATATTTTTGGTGTATGATCAACGTATGCGAAAGCGAAAATTTTCATCCGACTTGCTTCAAATTTATCGTCACTGCTCAGCTCCTATGCATCTTAGCGTTATGTTATATAGCCTATAACCTGCCCAGGAGTATGGACTACAATCGTACCAAGTTTGGTTAAAATCCCTTCAGTAGTTTTTGATCCATGCGTGCACATACAGACAGACAGACAGACAGACAGACAGACAGACAAAAAACTTACTGATTACATTTTTGGCATCAGTATCGATAACCATTCATCCCCCAATATGAATTTTTAATATATATTCAATGTACAGAATTGACCTCTCTACAGTTTTATTATAAGTATATAGATATAGATATATGTAGTTAATATATATATCTCTAAAGGCCAAAGTCGGTAGTTCTACACTACTGCTTTTGGTGATCCGCTATTCTATTGAAACCTGACGATTTATTTCGCCTTGGACGACTTTTTCCGACACTTCCACACACATTCGCTCTATAGTTATATTCCTTTTGAGTCTTCTATCATCCATGCTTTATATGCACAGGAAGCATCCCTCTTTCAATCCTTGTTACTACATCTTCATTCAATCCGCAACGTTATCTCATCACTACATTTCTTTTAATTTGTGCGGAAGTCCCATCGGACACCACCAACTGGTGGTTATGTCGGACTCGAACCAACTAAAAATCGCACACCGTTTCGGGTACTAGAAGCCGGGGAACCAGGTGCACCCTTGGACGGAAATCCCTAGAATCCCGACGTACCTCGGGTAATCTACAGTTTGTAGATGTGTAGAAACCCTCATCACTACATTCCTGACTCTGTCACTAACATTCACACCACACATACTTCTTAAAGAAAGCATTTCGACAGTATTAATTCTACTTTATTGCCTCTTTTTTAGTTAGTTAGGTTAGTTTTTATCTCAATATAGGTAGTACAATAGACGACGCCCAAGCGGGGCAAATCGCCAGCGTGTGCTGGGCCGAGTCCTGAGAGTGTACTTTCCGAAGCAACCGTGCCCGGAAAGAACCTGCGTCAGTCAGAAGGAAAGGGTCCCGTGCTGCCGCCCTTTCCACTCGAGGATGACCGGCTGGAGAGCCTCCACGGCGGCAAAGCCCGCGCGTGGAGTCGGCAAGACAAGCGAGCCATCTTGGCTCGACGGGTGGCTTCACGCCACACGCGTACCTCTTCGGGCCGCGGACGAATGCCACTCTCCGCCCGGAATTCAGCCACCCGTAGATAAACATACACAAACGAACACTTCCACTTCCAAATCCCACGGGGGTGTCCCGGCCTAGGCGCACGCCGCCTCGGTCGACACGATGCGGTATCCGCGTATGGTTCGGGCCGAAAATACCCTCTAAGGCTGCCAAGGCGGGCCTTATTAAAAATATGCTGACAACTAGTTCAACCTTCGAATTCAGTTCGCCCTCAGAGTTGCGGAGATCTGATGCCAGCCGCTCCGTGGCAATACTGATATTAAAAACGACCACCAACCAACAAAAAAAAAAGAAATAAGTAAAACCGGCTGAACTAGTAGCCGAGCCCAAATGGTCTTCGGAATAGTGAATGCTATGAAGATGAAGTAAGGTTTAATTTAATGTTAAAGACTTAATGACTAATGTACCTATATAGTATGTAATAAAATACTTTAATTGTTATTATTTACTTAATTTTATTGTTTATTAATTTCTTTGCCTGCCCAATGATGAGTAAAGATCAGAAAATCTATTAGATTTAATTTTGTACACCAGTATCGCGAATTAAAAGTAAATAAATCCAACAATTATTTCTACTGAAATAATTAAATTTATTTTTATAATGCTGGATTTTATCGCATTTACAATAATTATTAATATTATCCAAAATATCAGTATTTGTTATCAGCTTACATACAATGCAACACAAGTCACAAACAACGTTTTCAAAAATAAAAAAAACAGTTACTCACATAGACACAGGCTAAAAACAGCACTATTTTTAACAACACCATCTTGGAAACTGTCAAAAAAGCGCGGCAAGTATTTGTACAAATGCAGATAATAAATCTATTTTGATTGCTCTTATTATTGACCTCAATTGACCTGCTATGTCGGTGTAGACAAGGCCACGTTTAGGCGTATACTGAACGAAATAGCGCTGTGAACACGAACACCCAGTGCACATATGTATGGAATGTAAATAACCTGTTAAACGTGCTTAGATCATTAAATAAATCGTTGTGTTTTAAATATTGTTTGAACAAGAGAGGCTTATTCTGTTATAGAAGTAACGGGACGACCTATAGATACTCATTTGAAAGATGACAAGTGATTATATTCTATCTATTCACAATTTGTACAATAAATACAAATGTGTATCCTTTTTTTTTGTAAAAACGGGCTAAAGTATCTATCAAAAGTTTTAAATTAAACGCAACTCGATCCCTTGACGTTTCATATAACTGTCCCTTGCACCAAGCACTACGCTATCTGGACAATCATCAAAGTATTAAAAAGAATACAAAAAAATATTATTAACTTTTATGCGCCATATGAGAATGAGATACCTAAACTTGTTTTTATTTATAGGTACAAGACCAAACCAGAAGTAGGAACAATATCTCATCTATAACACTAAATAGAATTAGAGTGTCTGTTTGTAATATTAAAATAACAGCTTTTTAATAAATGCATATGTATATATATATATACACGATACAGATACCAAAACAATTTTTGTCTGTCTGTCTGTCTGTTTATTCCGGGTAATTTCTGGAACGACTGGACCGATTTTGACGGGGCTTTCACTGGTAGGTAGCTGATGATCTGAGGAGTAACTCATAGCCCATTTATCGAGGAAGGCTATAGGCTATATATCATCACGCTTAGACCAATAGGAGCGGGGCACCAATGAAGAATGTTGCGAAAACGGGGGAAAATTATTACGCTACGGGCAATAGGAGACTTAAGCGAAGTTGCGTGGGTCAGCTAGTCTAATATATGTATAAAATTCTCGTGTCACAGTTTTCGTTGCCATACTCCTCCGAAACGGCTTGACCGATTTTGATGAAATTTTTTGTGCTTATCCGGTATCTATGAGAATCGGCCAACATCTATTTTTCATCGCCCTAAATGGTAAGGGTGACCCATCCTTAAAAAAAAAATATGGCAAAACGACGTTTGCCGGGGCAGCTAGTATTATATATATAGTGACAGTGACATAGGCAGCCCATCCTGTAAGTGTTACCTTGCTAGTAATTTCTCATTGAAGGTTCGTTCCTAATGGTCGTAGCGTAATTTCATATAAGCTTATAAAATTTTTCGATAAACGATCCATATACTACACACTACAGTTACTTTATTTGTATAAATGTATCTATCTAGTTCTTTACGACAATGTTTCGGTAAAAGATATTTATTCAAAGTTACTTAAATAAAACATTATTAGTTAAGCATTAGTAAGTCAACAATCTTCAACAGTCCACTGCTAGGCTGTGGGCTGTCTGTCCCAAGAAAGGAGGTTTACTTAGTCCTTATATACTCTGCTAATAAACTATTTAGACCAAGTATATAGTAGACTAGCCGACCCACGCAACCTCGTTTGCGTCTCCCATTGCCCGTAGCATAATAATTTCCCCCCGTTTTTGTAACATTCTTCATTGCTGCTCCGCTCCTGTAAGTCTTAGCTATATAGCCTATAGCCTTCCTCGATAAATCTTTCTAACACAAAGAATTTTTCAAATCGGACCAGTGATTCCTGAGATTAGCATGTTCAAACAAACAAACAAACAAACTCTTCAGCTTTATATATTAGTATAGATTAGCTACAATTTAATAAGATATTATGGGTGATTACAAATACGGAGTGCCATTGCTCCTATCTATTCCGTTGCTGCAAGGTCCTTATAAGGGAGCAAACCAAGCAGGGCAACCTCACTGCAAAGAGAAGGAAAACTTGAAATAAACCCTTTTTTTTTTTTTAACTTGTGGAAGTATTTGCTCCGTGGGAAACCCCCTCGGGCCGTCACCCCGCCGGGGTTTGCGGCGGGGCGGTGTGTCGGAATCAAACCGACTAAAACCACACGGTGTGCCACTCTGCGCCTGAGACGGGAGGGATCCGGGACCTGCTGTTATTAACACATCCGGACCCCTCCCAGCGCTTGCCCGCACAGAAGCGGGCACCGTCAGCTGTAAACTCTCTATTTAGGCGACGTACGGCACACGCGTAACGTCGCCCCCTCGCGGGTGACCACTAATGCGGATGGTGGGGAACACCCATCCCGACCATCCGCGGCCACACTCAGGGCGGCATGAGGCGCTGATAGGCGCGCCTCCGCCGCCCGGTTCGCCGGCGGCGGATCGGGTCCGAGTGGACGGCGTCCTCTCGGGCCTTCTCCGCCGCCTCCTTCTGCGAAATTACGTCTTCGCAGAAGGCTGCGACCGCGGTAAAACTGCTGTCGCTACCGGCCATGGATCGTATGACGGCCGGTAGCGAGAGATCTCCTCCGATGACTGCAGTGAGGGCCCGACGCTGCGACGCCCATGCGGGGCAAACCGCCAGCGTGTGCTGGGCCGAGTCCTCACTGCAGTCGCAGTGGTGGCAGGCGGGACTCAGTTCCCTCCTGGCGACCGAGTGCAAGTACTTCCCGAAGCATCCGTGCCCGGAAAGCACCTGCGTCAGTCGGAAGGAAAGAGTCCCGTGCTGCCGCCCTGCCCAACTTGAACTTGAAATAAACCCTATACCAACCCGCCTCGACAGCGGGCAAAGTGGGTCTAAACCTCCTTTCTAAGGAGGGAGATAGATATATCCAGCAGGGCTGTTAAAAACTATTGTTAAAGGACTGAAAAGAAAAAACCAATGAATTTATACTTTTACTGTTTAACACACATTTTTAATCTGTAACAAATAGACTACAGCTTCCAATCAAGTCTCCTTTTGCTTTTTTGGTATTTACCATGAGATTGATGTGTTGGAAATACTTTGTAAACTCTATATAAGGTCCTTTATATTACCATCAATCAAACCAGCTGAAACAGAAATTATTTGTGTTATCACACTAATGGACTGATGTTCGCTGGACGACTCCATTTGTCGACACAAATAGGACGCCTTGCGGCACTATGAACCGACGACTTGAAGAAAATGGCTGGCACCGGATGCGAGCTGCTTAAGATCGAGATGATTGTCACTCTTTGATGGAGGCATTCATTCAGCAGTAGGCGGCAGTAGGCTGAAGAAGTTGGTACAGCCATGCTGATTTCAACACGAACAAGCTGGCAATGATCGACAGAATGCCCAAACTAGCCCAATGACGCAGAAGCATCAGTAGGCCACCATGCTGTGGGTCACCACCAAGTGCGGTTTCAGCCTGAAATTTTGAGGGGGAGTCACTAAATAATCAATTTAAGCCGAGTAAATTAGACTTAATTTCATAATACACTATTCTATTGCACACATTAAAAATAAATAGATATACTCGTATTTTGTTTTAATGGTAAATCTATTGGGACGATAATAATATTTGAGGCGTCGTTCGACGTTCGTCGAAGATCATTGTGTCCATGTCGTTCAGAACTTCGAACGGTGAAGATCGCTCCAGGGTTGTCACCGCCTTGTACGAGATCATACGGTGGCCCCGCACGATCCGCATGGCCATCGACCGCTGCAGACTCTCGAGTTGAGCCTTACAGCGGGATGAACCCGCCGGTGCCCCATAGAGGACCAGGAATCGCACGACACCGTGGTGATGGGGTATGGTCCTCCGGTATCCTCACTCACTCGGTAAAACCCAGCGCAAACGCTGTTTCACACCGGTTTTCATTGTCCACTACCTGACACACAACCACATATTCGTCTTTTTATTGGTCGTGGCATGAAGATATATAGCATGCATCACCAAAAAAAAGGTTATTAGTGAACCAAAATTAAAAGAAAGATATATAATATAAGAGAAAAAAATATAATTAAAATAATAAGAGATAATTATACATCTCTATCTTTTAAGGTATATAACCTTTTCTATGGTAAACGATTTTCATATTTTTTTATAATATATTTTAAATTTGTTCACTGTTTATAACATCATACGCACAATAGGAGACGCAAATGAGGTTGCGTGGGTCAGATAGGAGATAATATCAGTATAGATAAAAACAAAAGGTTTATTTGTACCCATAGAATCCTTGCAGTAAGAGTTGAAGTGTGAGACTTTAAAACCATAGGTTTAAGAGTCATCACACGATAGAACAGATACCTTTACCTTTCGCCTTCTGTTTGTATTTAGAGATATTACTCTGGAACAAAATAGATTCTTTTATTAAAACAAGAACCAAGAAATTCAACGCCATCCATTGCTCACTAGTTGTATTAATATAAAGTTTAACATCGCCATCTAGTTCAGACCTATGGAAGCTCTCATCACTAAATTGGTGCAGTTTTCATGTACCTGTTTTATATATATTTTAATGTTTTTTTTGTAATATAAATATTAGTTACTGGGTTGTTAAATACGTATTATAGACGCACACCACATTTTCACAAAAAGATCATATTAGTGCACTCAATTTCACAAGAATCATTAACTAGTCCTAGTAAGTCCTGATTCCTAGACTATTATAAACATTCGTAAGTTTCATCATATAATTTGAGTAATTTTTAACCCCCGACGCAAAAAGAGGGGTGTTATAAGTTTGATGTTGATGTCTGTCTGTCTGTGGCATCGTAGCTGTCGACAGGACCGATTTCGATACGGCTTTTTTTCATTTGAAAGCCAGTTTCCTTGCGCTGCCTGGTTCATAGCTATGTTTGGTTGATGCTCTTACACTACTGGATGTTTGATCCAGCATCAGCTCTTTCCCATAATGATGTAAGGAGTAGAAGTAGTAGTATGGAGTATGATTACTCGATTAAGTGCTCAGTTGGCCTTTTTAAAATGTAAAATTTTAGCTTATTATAACTTCATTTTCGGATATGGCAACGTCATTGTAACCCACTCAAACATGATTATATGTTTAGAATTTTGAAGAAAATTGTCGCACCAAAAAACCTGTAAAATATCCTTTTTTAAACTGCTGTAATTATTACCTTCAAACTGCTTGTCTGAAACAATTGCCTTACGTCCCAAGAGAGTCCTTTTGAGATTGGACAGCTGGAGCAGTAGTTACAAAGCGGGGGTTCAATTGTTTTCTGGTAAATAAATAAAAAATATTATATGGTCGTATCCCTCTCAGACCATCCCCAATGCCCGTAATAACCACATAAGTTCAACTTCATTAGCTACGCTAACCGGGGCTAACCACATGACTATCGGGCTTAACCCAGTGACCCGCCGTAATTGCACGCGGCAAAAAAATCTACTCAGTTAGATCGTAGACCCTGAGAAGACAGTCCGAGACGAAAAACCCCTAGAGATAAAATTATAAACATTCACTATTATAGATTTGATACGAGACGGTATTAAAAAGGAGTTACAAATTATTGTCTGTAGTCGCTATACGCGACTACAGACAATATTTTTTTCTTCATTCCATTTTCTTCATTCCATAAATGATAGAAAAGCACTTGCATTTACATACTAATTATAATTACGGGAATTAACGCGATCACTTATTTAAAGGTAGTAAAGGGATATATCACGCATGTCGAAACTTCAAGCAAATCAGAGGTATGTAATACCTTTAAATAAGTGATTGCGTTAATTCCCGTAAAAATAATGATTATATCATGGAACACGAAAGTTTAAAAGTTAACACTTGCATTTACATTTAAACAAGCATAATCTTAATCTTATTGCCGTAATCGGTGCCAAACCAATTGCAATATCAGTTATACATAATTTTCGTCTCACGTTGTTGCTCAAAATGAACTCCGAAACTATCTAATTTTCACCTTTTTAAAAGTGAGTTTTGCTGGCGTGCTTAAGGTTGAATAGTTAATTGACCAATAGTAGCGGAGTATGCTTGAAAACAGAAGCAGAGGAATTTGTGTGGGTCTTTACATAGTATAATAAAAAATGAAGTGTCATCAGCAGTCTTTTGGCTTAAATGTTTTAAATCACTCAACGGAAAGTAATGCAGTTTTCAGTAATAGATAGAGTAATTGAAGAGGAAGGTTTGTTTGTATAATACATCAAGTCCGAGAATTTCAAAGACGTCCGTGAGAAGCCGGACTGGGTCACTGGTTAATATATAAAAACAAAAATATAAAAAATATAATTGGGTGTAAAATAATACGTACCTCACAACAGCAGGTCCCCAGTCCGTCTGGGTTGGGGACAGTATCAGTGGGAACCTGAGAGTGTCCAGTGTAGAACAGGTCTTCTTTCCAGATAGGCTGCTTACACTTGCTGTTGTTAATCGTGGACACACATGGAGCGCACGTAAGGCTTTGTGAACCAATCGTAGACGAAGACATAAGGGAAGTTTCGTATTAACTTGTAAATATTATAAAAAAATTCAATCGTTAAGGGTGGTCAGTTTATTCGAGCGATATTTGAATATAGTCGGTTTTGTTTCCGGTCAAATTTGAGCGTAGTCGTTTTTTTGTTAAATATAATTTATAGTCGGTGTTTTTATTGGCTTCTACGTTTCCAATTCTTCTTTTTGTAATGTGAGGTGAGTTATCGTTTGTAAGATTTGTGATTTAGGTTCGTTTGTTTTTCATGATAAAATTTATTTTATCAGCAGTGGGATAGTTATTTGAAGCCAACATAATTTTCCTTTATTGTGAGAAATTAATCATTTTATATCTTTTGTCAGTGAATACATATCTTCGAGAAGCTCTGTTATTCGGTCAATTCTTCACTGATATTGTCTTTTGGTTTATATGCATAAACAAATAGTTGAGCTAATATTGGTGCAAACATTGTTTTATATGATTTTAATAAAAAATGATTATTTTATAAATTTACACAATTTTTACATGGTGTGTTCTTGACATTTAGTACAGACTACTTTTTTGATGTTGTAATAAATTTATGGTTGAAATCTATGGTAATAAAAACAAAAACATCATGATAAAAATGGCTTTTTTACTTCACAAATCGTAGGCAAATAGTTTTTAATCATTTACTCTATGGCCAACGTATCTTGGCGAGTCTGAACATAGGTTCTGCGACACACCCCAATTACCCAATAAGCACAAAGTAACCAAAAAGGGATGTCTAATACGCGTGTTGCTTGATCAATATTTGTTTAAATCGATTTTATAAGGTTTTAATTTTTCTCAAACAGTCGTTACTCAAGTAGACGTTAACAGATAACTGATATTTAATGAAATCATGTATTTCAACTGAGAAACTTAAATTACGTTGTTTTTTTTTAAATCAAAGCCTCGTTTGATAACTACAAAATTCGTTAATATTATTTAATCTATTTGGTTCAATTTCTTATATAAACAAAATCAATATAAATAATACAATTTTTGATTCAATAAAGGGTCGATTGCTGTCGATTGTGTTTACTTATGGTCAATCTCTAGCCTAGACAAGCGCCTCCCCATACCTCGCCTCATGCCAATTGCCATCATTTTGTTCCTAAAAAAAGTTATTACGCTACCTTTTCCGCGAATTTCGGACTCGCCAAGATACGTTGGCCGTACCGTAGAGTACTTCAATTTGTCACCTATACTTTCTTTAATCTGTGATTGATGTTTAGATTGTTCATGACAGTTCATTCACATACAACAGTATAAAAAACACGTTATTTTCTTCAAAACCTGATATGTATACAATGTATTAAAACGGATACGAAAATGATGAGCCAATTCTTCGCTTATTATTTGGTTTATTCGTACATACCGAAACCGAAGAATAAGCCATTAATTTACAGGCTCAAATGAGAATCAGAAAAACTTAATATCGTAAACCAAAAAAAATGGATAAGCAAGTAAACAATGCATTTCAGTTCACTTGTAAATTCGAGTTATTTTGCTAAGAAAACATTTAAAGTGGAAATCAAATCAGATAATCTCTTTCAAAAGCTAATAGTTCTCAAATTCTCTTTTCTTGTTTTAAATTATCATGGATTGGAATAGGCCTGGCAAGTTACTTCGCCCCAATCCTGATTGGCAGGAAGACCTGTTCCTAACTTGTGTGGTTGGACCTGTGGAGCGAGCAAGACTTAAAGCATACGTAGAAGATGTGAAACAGAAGAAACCTAGAAAGCCGTGTTACTGCCAGGTACTGGGGTCAAGTAGAATAGGTACTTGTTTATTAAGAAGGAAACTATTTTGTTTTATTAGATTGATGGATTAAAAAAAAGTAAAAACTAAAACCCAACTACGACAAAAAACGACGCTGAAAAAGCACGAACCAGCAGAAACAAGTTTCAAAAGCCGTAGTCCATGGAGTGTAATGTACCATAGTCCATAACACTTTAACAACGCGTGACTACGGCTTTTGAAACTTGTTTTTACTTTTTTTTATTTAAAATGTTTTGGTGCCTCTATAATATGAATTTCTTAGCAAAGTATATTTTAAATAGGTACCATAGAAACATCATAATTATCGAATAAATACGGACAAAGTCACGAGAAAATGCTAATAATATATATTTTAAATGTACAAGTAACGCCCTTTCCAATGATACCAAACACGACATATTTATCTAAAACGTATTTTTAATACAGTACTTTATGTCGGCTAGAGGGCGCCACATTAGTTAAGTGACACGTCTTAGAGCCTATAACCAGCGGACGATTAAGACGCTTCTAACGACACCTCATTTGTCCAGTTCTAATGAGTAGTTAAGGAGCTGTGAGGGAACAAATGAACTTACATACATACATACATAGCCTGTCAAAATCATAATCCTCCCTTGGCTTTGCCGAAGTCGGGTAAAAAGACTTCACATTGCATGCTCTATGATTTGTTTTTTTAATAGTATTACTAAGTTAACGCTAGATGGCACTTTATTAAATTTCAAACATTTTATGAACGCTAGTAATACGTTTTTAAACTCCAACCAGATTTTAAGTAAAATTAATTCACTGTCGTATCTCAGCAAAATAGGGATACCTATATACAATATTTGAAGTTTAAAAGGACTATTTCCTTAGCGACAAGTCACATATAATCACACTAAATTGTTTTCAGGACGGCAGCCCCGGAGTAGCGCCACTAATAACACTTAACAATGGCAGAACAATACCAAGTTTGGGTCTTGGCACTTTTATAGGTTACGATCATGAGGTGAATTTATTATAGAGCCATCTATTGACGAGTAGTCGTTTTATTAGCCCATATAAAAAAGTACTTCTATTGTACCACATTTTATGCAATAAACTGTTCTTTATCTTATCTTTTATAATCACCACTAGATGGCGCTATAACCCAAATGAATTTTATTGTTATTTCAGGGTGTTCCTCTCCCTATAACGACTTATGACACACGGAGAGCCGTGGAAACGGCCATTGATGCTGGATACCGTCTCTTTGATACAGCTTCTATGTACAAAAATGAAGATCAGGTAACTTATTTAATTATGTTTTTCTTTTAGTTATTTTCTAGATTGCCTGCCTCGTTGGCGCTGTGGTAGCGTATATGATTGCTGTGCATTAGGTCAGGGGTTCGATAACCGGGTCGAACCGTTGTTTCAGAGTTTCAGTGTATTCTATATATTATGTATGTATGTATGTTTTCACAAAAAAGTTTATAACTATTCCATCGAGCGATCGACAAGGTATTGACCGAGTAAAACCACACGGAGTGCCTGAGATAGGAGGGATGCGGAAATTGCTATTATTAAGACATCCAGACTCCCCGTAGCGAGATGTAGGTAGATCTATTTTCCCCAAAGACACTAGCACTTAAAGAATCAGAAGTACTTACACGGCCGTTCTTTCAATCATCCCAAGAGATAAAGGATTGAGAGTGGTATTGCGTTGGTTCCGAAGTCTAACTCCACGCGTATTTAGAAGTACGAGTCCAAGTGTCGCAAAATGGAAGTTGTTACAATGAATGCTATCGAGCTTTGTGGGTATAGGTTTAATCAAAACTTATTCTACTGAAAACTTCCCTTCATACTTTTACAGGCTTAGGACTGAGAGCTTTTACAGTGAATATTTTTGCAAACTTGTTACTGAATATTTAAACCAAATCACCTCTTTAAACAACTACCAATTCGTATTAACTTAAAAATATTCACGTTCCATGATATATTAACAATTATACATAGATAACATACAATGGGCAAATAATATATTTTAAGATCTAGCGTCAAACATTTCAGTAGATCTGGAGATCGAACTCAAGTAAAGTAAAAGTATTCACAATAAAATAGAACTTTTTAAATGATATTATTATCAGCAAAGAATAAGAAATATAGTACGTACGCCACTCTTTTACATATCGAAAATGACGAAAACGTTGTTACTTAATTAAATTTTGTGAATAATTCAATGGCTCATAATGCTGAAACAGATACGTTAGGTAACTTATTAATATTGTTAAAATTTTGCTATAAAAACATTTTGTTGTGTTGTTTTGTTTGTGTTGTTGAGTGAGTGTGTGTGTGTGAATGTTTTAAAAGAAAAAAAATGTTTAACAAATATTTTGTTTATATTCTTCAATATTTGAACCAAAATATCATCACCAAAACATCTCACAACTTGCAAATTATGCGTAGCGTATAGTTACCTAGTTAGGTAATTTTACACTACATATGTATAAAATAATAATACATATTTAAGACATCTTGTATACAACCCTCTCTACAAAAGGTAAAGTAAAGAAAAAAAGAATAAAAGTAGTGCCGTTTAGTAAAGTGGACCAGAAATGTTGTCAACAAGCGTAACGTAACATCGCACGATCCGAATTACATCGGACGTTCTTGCGGTGCGAGTTCAACTGGTCAACTGGTGAATCTAGCGATGTGTCGTGTATATATACTACGACAGGTTTTAAAAATAGGTTTCATCAGACGTATGAGGACTTAGTTCCTATTCTGCGTACAAACGTACGCAGAATAGGAACATGCATTTCGAGTATTTAGAAGTACCAATAAGTTTTAGTTTGAAGTCACCATTCACCAACACAGACAACACGTTTCGAAACTTGAAAAGTTTGTCCGATGTAAGAAGAAGGTTTTCACAGGTGAAACTGACAGAAAGCAACCATGCACTAATGGAACTCAACATAAAACTATTTTAATTTAAGACAAATAAATTTGGTATATATAATAATTTAAACTACTGAGTTGAATGAATGTAATAGGGCAAATTTCGATTTAAATTTCTACAAATAATATTAAATAATCGCGTGACTCATCATTACGAATTCATTCTGCAAGAAGTCGTAAAACAGTTGCATTCTATGATTTTTATTTTTTACATTTAGTGATCCATGATCATCTGTCTATCGCAGTCCACTGCTGGACGTAAGCCTGTCCAATTTCGCGCCACTTAGTACAATCCTCGACATCTCGCATCCAGCTCCTACCGTGGTGCAGCTGCTCTGAGGTGGCGTGGAGTAGAAGTATGGTCGTCCTGTTCTTCAAAAAGGGTGATAAAACCAGAACTATCGGCCTATTTCCCTTCTAAGCCACGTCTACAAGCTGTTTTCAAGAGTCATTACGAACCGTCTTGCGCGAAGACTCGACGAATTCCAACCACCGAAGCAGGCTAGGTTTCAGAGCGGATATGGTACCATAGACCACATCCACACAGTGCATCAGATTATACAGAAGACCGAGGAGTATAATCAGCCCCTGTGTCTAGCATTCGTGGACTATGAGAAGGCCTTTGACTCGATCGAGATCTGGTCTGTTCTGGAGTCTTTGCAGCGTTGCCGAGTGGATTGGCGATATGATGATGATGATGATGATGATGACGATGATGATACAAAACCGCCACTATGACTATCCAAGTACAGAATCAGCATACGATACCCATACCATTGCATCGAGGAGTGAGACAAGGGGACGTTATAAGATTTGTTTAATTAATATTTAATTAATATTGGTAAGTATCACATCAAGACGCTGCACTGAAAAGGACGTGGGATCAACATCAATGGCGAATACATCTCTCACTTGCTATTTGTAGACACATCGTCATTATGGCAGAGAAGCTGCAGGACCTACAACAGATGTTGAACGACCTGGCTGACTCTTCTGTACGCATTGGCCTACGGATGAGCTTGGACAAATTTAGGGATGTTACATTTTAATCGTTGCGGAGGTATAGATTAAACGTTTTAACTTAAAATTCGGATGTTATCGACTTGCCAATCAGTAATGTTTTTCGTTATAATTAAGTAGCTGATACTTATTCATTATTATTATTTTCATTTAAGCTTTTCGTGTAATGAAACTGAACTGAACAAACATTAATAATATAAAAAAATACTAAAATTACCTATTCATTTTAAATTATGAACTATAAGTGAGTTCCTATGGTGCGACGTCGCATCGCATCGCATCGTAGTTATGTGTGGAAGCCCTTAATAGCCCTGTTCTTTAATAATTTTGTCGTGAATAAATCACATTAGGTATACAGCAAACACTATGTATACTTAAAGTCGCGATGGTTCACAAACAATTCCTTTATGTAGTTGTTTTGAAACAGGTGGGACAAGCAATAAAGAACAAGATAGCTGAAGGAGTCATCCGAAGATCTGATGTGTTCGTTATCACGAAGGTTATCCTTATTATTATTCTTAGAATTTGGAAGCGGTTTTTAAAGAGTAAAACACCAATCAACCTAGGAAGTTTTATTTCTTAACAAATGATATTTCAGACGAAAACCATAATAAATTGTCACAAAAACGAAAGCAAAACAATTCTAATAATAAATACATAGCCTGTCAAAATCATAACCCTCCTTCGGCTCCGCCGTAGTTGGGTAAAAGAAATTAACGGTATTCAAAAAGACCGTCCTGCCAGAGTGAAACGTATAAAAAGGAGGCTTCACGTTGCAACCGCTCCTCTCGATGTGGCTCGCTGGGTAGGAGTCATCTAAGATTATATTAGAATAGAAAACTCTTTATTTGTACACCATTATAGTACATAGTTACAAGAGTACATAAAGTGTGAAACGTAGTGTACAAAGAGCGGCCTTATTGCCAAAAGCAATCTCTTCCAAGCAACCTTAATTATAGTATATATATTATAGTGTGTAAAGATATTAGAGCCACGCTGATGTCAGCACGGTTGGGCCGACTCGATCGGAACAGTATTACTACTCTCTCACAGAAAATCCACCTAAAATGACAGCATTCGTGATGTCGTGTTTCGTGAGTGCGAGACAATCGAGAAACATCTCAATAGGTCGGCATATTGTGGGCCACTATGCTCTCTTGTTGCATTATCTGCATTCGTAATGAGGATAGTGGTCACCACTCTTGTATTCTACTAGATCTTTTCATCAGGCTCAGTGGAGTCAATTTGGCAGTAACAAAGTCGCCAGGAAAATTGCTTCTCCCCAAGCATACTTATTCTAACCAAGTTATTATAGTGATAAATATGTTTTCTACAGCTAGCCAATGACTGCCACGTCGAGAATGCCGTGATACCGGCTCTCAGAGAATCTCTCCAGAAACTTGAGTTGGATTACGTGGATTTATACCTGATACATTGGCCTGTTGGCTTGCGTGTAAGAATATATGTATTTATCTATATCTTATACCTTTAAACTAACCACTCTTGTTTATATCTAATTTGAATCTCAGAAATGACTCGAAAAATTTTCATGATATGTTGTATGCAGAGGGTTTTGGAGGCGATAAATCGATCTAGCTAGGGTTTTTGTTTTTTATTTAGTATATTTACATAAAAAGTACATAAATATTTGAAGTCCCTGACTCCTGAACTAGGCTCATGACCTGTGTTACAGAAGTCAGTGTCTTCTCCCATTAAAGGAAACACATAAATCTTATGCAAATTGATGCAGTGATGTGATAAAAGTGCGTAGTGAGGTGTGTGATGTGAGTTTGTGATGTGTACATAAGTTACTAGCCGACATCGTTTGCGTCTGCTATTGCCCGTAGCGTGGTAATTTTCCCCCGTTTTTGTAATATTCTTTCTTGTTGCTCTGCTCCTGTAGGTCTTAACGTGATGATGTATAACCTATAGCCTTCCTCGATAAATGGGCTATCTAACACTGAAATAATTTTTCAAATCGGACCAGCGTATCCTGAGATTAGCGTGTTCAAACAAACAAATAAACAAACAAACTCTTCAGCTTTATATATTAGTATAGATAGATGAAAGTGTATGGATGTATGTGTATGTTATTGTATATACGATGAATCCTTAGTCTTCTATAATAATAGTTTTTCAGTTTGGTTATAGTCTATACCAATCAACTAATTTTTCAATTCAATATTAGCTTCGTCACAAGATAAGGGATGAATGGTTGTTAATTTGTTAATTCTATTATATAAGACAGTGGACATAAAGACTCCCTGCGTTAGGCACAAATCGAATAATCTGGTCAAAGGAGAGATTATTATGTGCTTAGATAATTTAAGTAATTGTGCAGGTACCGTGTCCCAACCAATAGCAGAGTTGCTCTTAAGGCTCATTATTAATGATTCCACCTCTGCCTTATCTGGAGGAAAAATTACTATAGTATTTAGTTGAGTAGGTATGTTAAAGTTAAATGCGGCAGAACTGTACTCGGCAGGAGTGATGACCGCATCAAAAAAATAGCCTAAGTTACTTCCTGGGTCATCAGCTACCTGCCAGTGAAAGTCCCGTCAAATCGGTCCAGCCATTACAGAGATTACCTGAAACAGACAGACAGAAAAAAAATTTTTCAACTTCATTTTTGGTATATGGACCGTGTATACATAAAAAGCAGTTATTTTAATATTACAAACAGACACTCCCAATTTCATGTATAGATAATTTACCAAAAAAAATAAATACCGAGCAAACCGATCATTCAGGTACTAAGTAATTAATATTATATGAAAGAATATACATATTTTATTATTAGTCAATCAAGGTTTCATAATACTAGCTTTATTCAGTTTGAAACTAGATGGCGTTGTGTGTAAGGTGGTCGAATTTTTTTTATATTTAATAATGTGTTACCGTATTGTTGCTGTTGTTGTTAAATAGTGTTGCTGAGCATAAATCACTTTACCCATTTGGCTAGTTCTTTTCATATGTTTCACTAAGGCACAAAGAATTACCTAAATAAACTATTTTTACTTCTCTCCAGTCATTCAAATGAATTTCGACACATTCACAGGAAGATGGCTCCTACGATGAGACGGACTACCTGGACACGTGGAAGGCCATGATAGAAGCTAGAGCCCGTGGCCTCACCAAGGCCATCGGAGTGTCCAACTTCAACCAGCATCAGCTCGACAGGATCATATCCTTAAGCAAAATGAAACCAGCTGCCGTTCAGATCGAAGTAGCTATATTTACTCGTTGTTTTATTCTGTACTAGGTAACGTCGCGAGGCGAAGTTAGTCTAAAAAAGTAGTCTAAGTTACTCTTTATATCATCAGCTATCTACCAGTGCTACCTACCCATAAAAATCGATTCATATCGGTCATCGGTTAGGACACAGAACAGACGGACAGATAAAAAGTTATGAATTGGTTTTTTGATGTACCTGAGTGCCGGTCACACTTACATACGCATTTAATCTATACAAATAAATAAAATTGGAGTGTCTGTTTGTAATATTAAAATAACCGCTTTTTACTAAATGCATATGTATGTATCCACGGTACAAATACCAAAAATGTAGTTAAATAAAGTTTTGTCTGTCTGTCTGTTTGATCCGGGTAATCTCTGGAACGGCTGGTCCGATTTTGACGGGATTTTCACTGGCAGGTAGCTGATGATCCAGGAAGTAACTTAAGCTACTTTTTTAGACTAGTTTTTCCCGCGGCGTTACTCGCGGTACAACAATAACCGCGGGTTGTTACGCGGGTTCCGCGGGGTTCAGCTAGTAGATAGATAAAAGTAACAAGAATGAGTATTTTATGGAACTTAATTTTGTACCACTACTCTGTACACCAAGATCAGCAGCAGCGACAAACGAACACCGAGTCACGACACTTGGGAAGTCCCAAGAAAAGTTAAACTATCTTCGAACCCGCAACGAAATTAATCAGAAGAAAACTGGAGGAGTTGGAAATATAATAAGATAGGTTCACTCACAGTGAATGAGTCTGCAAACCAAAGTCCTCTTCTCTTTCAGGTAAACCTAAACATCCAGCAGGCGTCCCTGATAGCTTTCTGCCACTCCCACGATATCGCCGTCATCGCCTACACGCCCTTCGGCTCCCTGTTCTACAAGCGGGCGCTACACGGAGCACCCCCTCCTCGCATAGACACCCTGTACCTCACCAGGATCGCTGATAGGCACCATAAAGCTGTCCCTCAAATCGTGTTGAGATACCTTGTAAGTGTACACAGTTATTTTTAACAATTATAAATTTACCTGCTCGTATGCCAGTTATCGCGGAAAATAGTAGCCTATCTGTTCATTAGATGTGTAAGCTACATTACTATAAAGGTTCATATATACATCTGTTCAGTAGTTTTTTGTGTGGTAGGGTAATAAACATCCTACCCAGAAACGGGCCTTGTACCGCAGGCGACTTAGGCGCCCGCTGGAAGTCCCAGAACGATCCCTGCCCTTTATAAGCACGAGTCTGAGGGTGACATTTGAGGCGATTTGTCACCCTAGCAGAAGGAGGTCGAGGGTGCGCGTGTCCTGGGATCATTAGAGTTCCCTCTCAGGAGAGGTTCGTCTGCAAGCAGTAGACGGCTCGAGGTACGTCGGGGCTCCAGACTTTGCCAATCCAGGGTACAGCGGGTTCCTTAGCTGCTAGTACCTTGAGACGGCGGCGTGTGCCTAATTTGGGAAAGGACGACCGTGTGTGAGATGTTTGAGGTTTTCAATATTATTTATTGTTACATAAAAAAACACCTTAAGTTAAAAGTAAAATTTAAACCCTCTACCCCGATTTAGCGTTCCAATCACCACCTCGTCACATATGATTATGAATTACCTAGATCTTGTTTTCTAGGTGGAGTTAGGAGTGATACCAATCCCGAAGTCGGTGACTCCTGAGAACATTGAGATGAACATCGAAGTGTTTGACTTCCAGCTGACGAGAGAGGCGAGGGATATCCTGAGGGACTATGAGAGGAACTACCGGACGAGGAAGATTGACTTCTGGAAAGATTCCCCCCACTACCCTTTTGAAAAATAAATTGACTTCTCACTAAGAATAACAGATATTATTATTAAAGTCAACTCCCATACTAGAAATAAGAAATATCCTGGGGTCTTTACAAACTGCTACTTTACTTTAGCCGCGGGGCGAAGCTAGTAATAAAAGGAGCCTAAGTTATTCCATATATCATCAGCTATTTGTATCAGCTATCTATCAGTGAAAGTCCCGTCAAAATCGGTCCTGCTGTTTCAGAGATTAGCCCGAACAAACAGACAGACAGACAATTTTTTTTTCCTTCTTTTTTGGTATATGTAACGTGTATACAAAAATTGTATAAATGTTATTTTGGTATATGAAGGTGTAAAAATACATATGCATTTTGTGAAAAGTCGTTATTTTATTATTACAAACAGATACTCCAATTTTTACCCGACTACGGCAAAGCCAAAGGAGGGTTAAGACTTTGACAGGCTACGTATTTATGTTTGTATGTTCCCTAATAGCTCTTTAACTACTCGTTAGAACTGGAAAAATTAGGTGTCCTTAGAAGTGTCATGATCGTCTGCTGGTTATAGGCTATCTCATGTGTCACTGAATCTAATGTGGCGCCCTCTAGCCGACATAAAGTACTGCATTAAAAATACATTTTAGATAAATATGTCGTGTTAGGTATCATCGGAAAGGGCGTTACTTGTAGATTTCAAAAATACATATATTATTAGCATTTTTTCGTGCGTATTTATTCAATAATTGTGATATTTCTATGGTACCTATTTCAAATATACTTTGCAAAGAAATTAGAAGCACAAGAACATTTTAAATAAAAGTCAAAACTAAAATCCAACTGTGACAAAAAACGACGAGGAAAGAGCATGAAACAAGTTTCAAAAGCCGTAGTCACTCGTTGTTAAAGTGTTATGAGCTATCGTACATTACACTACGTAATTTGTTTCATGCTTTTCAGCGTCGTTTTTTGTCGTAGTTGGGTTTTAGTTTTTACTTTTTATTTTTTTGTATAGATGATATCGCAAGTTGCTAACAAATTCCTTCAAAATTTCAGTTGATTTAGACGTTCATTTAGTAGAAAATCGATTTGCGTTATCAGTCACATACAATTTAATTTAGCTCTTACCTTCTATATAATTTACCCTAAGTATTCTCCGTAAAACATTGTAAAGACATCCATTACATAGCAATATATAAGATTAAAACCATTTTATACATAACGAAATGAAAGTTCAGCATTTGGTCGGCCATTTAATATTAAATACTTTCTATATTACATCTTATTGTGAGTGTAATAAAGTTAAGAATGCTTTGATGTTTCCCTAAGTACTTTTGGCGCCACCCCAGACAAAGCTTCGCCAACGGAAAAAATATTACTCTACGAAATAAAGGTTCATACTCACTAGAGTGTAAGTATTTAAATGTGAGTGTACGACCCCGCATCATAATCCTACTAATATTGCTCTTTCACGCAAAAACTACTGAAGGGATTTGGATGAAACTTTACAGTAATATAGCTTACACATCAGAATAACATTTAGGCTACTATTTGCCACGATTACCGACATACACCCCGAAGGAGCCGCGGACAACAGCTAGTTTAAGATATTTTTGTTCGGACATGTGATACACAACACCACCGAGTTTAAAAAAACAGAGCTTGTATCTACTATAAAAAAATTGTCGAGTCGAATTAGTAGTCCATTATTCTCCAGCAATGGACTGCGATAGGCTGATGATGATGATGGAGGAGGTACCTTTTCCTATTTTTTGAAATCGTTTAAAAAGCTATATTGACTGATATAATACGTATGTATTCCGTCTTGTAAATACGAACCTGTTCGTATTTATTTTACATGGAAAGAACCCAAATTCTAAAATAATAATTTAAGATTAGAAGATCTGACAAAAATATCATCATCCGATGATTCGACCCCCGAGTCGAATGATATTTAACAAACTTGATATTTGGGCACAGAGGTTACTCAGTCTGTTAACTTTTATCGTAATTAAATTCGTTTAAAGTTTTCATTCATTGTGAACTTTTTAATAGCTCGGCACTTCTGTGCGGCTATATGAAATATATCATGTATTGTATGTTTTATTTGAATAAAAAAACACAATATTACAAAAAACAGTTATTCGTTACCGACGTTGACAAGGGTTTCTTTTAAAATCTGTATGCACGGTTAAAAAATAATGTTCTAGTCTATTCTCTACATACCTTAAATTTACATCAGTGCTAAACCTAATCTCACAAACATACGAAAGTGAACTATATCCTGAGCGGATACAGTAGAAAATAGCTGAGATCTACCCACCACCACTTAAATAGAAAAGTCAATACTTCAACTACACGAGGTTGCTTTACTAAATGAAACCTTAAAATCATAAGGAAAAGGTTGTATTCTGTGCTTGAAGTATTAAAATTTGTGACTTTATTCAGTCGCGTGTATGAAAATCTTGGCGCCAGACGGGCAGGCGCCATTTTGCCGCATTTTCGTTTTCATCGGAGGCACCGACAACATTATCCTGTTCGGCCAGCTTCCGCCTTCGTATTATGCAACCTAATTTACTGTTATGGGCGTCTAACTTTACCAATAAGATATCTGTGGCCATTCTTGGGGCTTTTATGCGTATTTTCGTTGTAAGTTATTTTTTTGCTCAAATCTGGGAATAAAATTATTGTTATTCGCATTAGCGAGGAAATAACTTTGAAGAGGAATATAAAGAATGAGTAGAAACGTTAGAACAATATATTCAAAATTATTTTAGAACTACCTAAACAATGCCTCTGAGAGCACATTATGGCGTCGTCCCGGTAGCAATATGAACATTTTTGACAAAATAATTGTTAAAGTGTAGTAATGTAGTTGGAGCGCTTAAAGGTACAACACAGTATTTCTATAGACCTTTAGAAATATGTTATCCTTTTTTCACGTTGTTTTATAATTGTGTTTTGCTGGTATGCCTAAGTTAGGATAGTTAAGATCACACATAAACCAATACGACCATAATTGAAAAGATGAAGTTGCGTGTGTCAACTAGTCTTCTTTTAAATATTTTTTTTAGCTGATGATTTTGGTTTTGAAATGTTTGTCGTAGTCCAGGGAAGGTTTAAACGGTGAAAACTTCAAAATAACTTTAAAATCCAAATGTTACGTATGTACGAAGTTGCACAGCTAATAGACAATAAATTAAAGTGGTTAGAACTTCCTTAATATATACTTTTTAGGAACCTCAGATATTAGGAACAACATAAGAAGACAGCAATTCTTTGTCACCTCACAATCTGGACGAAACGTCAGACTTTTCAGTATCCATTTATTTCACTTGTTACACAATCAACCAACATGCGATAGATTTTTAATATTTATGTGAAATTGTTCGCCCCCTTTTCTGTTTCTATGTGGGCCAAAGCCGTTGTGTTGTTGCTTCTCGTGCCTGCGTGCCGAGCCCAATACTTTGCTGAAGAAGCTGACGAGTATAAAAATGCAGACTTCTATGATAACTATGAAGAAAGTGAGTATTTATGTGTTTACTAGTTTTTCCCGCGGCTTGATGGCGATAATCAAGGTTAAGTAATTAATGGGCTTTATATATAATACTTTGATTCTTGAATAAGGACATAGGCTACTCAGCCTATGTCCTTTTTCAAGAATCAAAGTATCTCCATGTCAAATTTCACTGAAATCGGTTCAGCGGTTTAACACTGAAAGAGAATAGGCAGAATTACTTTCGAATTTATAATATTAGTATGGATGTGAGAGTATCATATTTAGCTATGGGCTATGGAAATGAAATGCTAAAGTTTTGGGCGGAACCCTGTAGTTGCTGTAAAGAGCAAATTACGCAAGACCACAGCACTACCAAGAGAAGCAAATCTTCATACAAACCTTATGCCAGATCACTTCAGTTTGGCCGATCCATGTACACCGAAGCACGCTTTTCAAATTGTTTGAATCCCAAAATTAATAAATGTTTATGTATCCGCAGCTGAAACCACAATACAAGTGCTTACAACCACGCCGATGGAGCCACAATCACACACCAGGGTGCGGAGATTTGGCGCCTCCCATAAGAAGCGAACCCTCGACCCACAAGAACTCCGAGATGTTAAAGGTAAAGGTTATCTCACATTTTTTAGGTGTCTAATTTAGAAATGTATGAAGTAACTTCAAGTCTGGCCACTTTCACGATACTTTTAATCCATCGTCACGACAAACAAAATGTCTATCATCTTTGGCAACTGAGATTCTGCTGAAACAGAACAGCTGCCGAAGGCGATAAATTTTCCATTTGTCGTAGATATGTGTATATTTCAAAATATATGAATAAGATTATCATCAATGTGGTTATCATAGTACATGCTTTCTCTTGTTTGGGATCATGTGACAATATATGAGATGTCTTATTAATATTAACTGCTTCTCTGTGTAACTAAAAGAAACCCTTCAGATTGAACTCCTGAACATTTACTGCAGATGCCCTTCGAGACATATTCGCCAATAGGAGAATAGAAGCCAGGGTAGCTGCTGAATTCACGAAGACTTCACCCTGGACCATCTTCGAATCAACCCCTCAGAGCGAAACGGCATTCGACCAGAACTACACGCTTTCCCAAATGAGTGACAACGTATACAACCAGACAGTGAAATTTTATGACCATAGTGAGAAACCTACAACATTCAGTTATATGTCTAGAGATATAATTGAAGATGCTGGAAATAAAACTTTAGAAGGTGAGTAAATATATACAAGGGGAATAACCATATTATGTGTTAAGGCAAGCACTCCAGCCCCTTAGTCAAAATGAAAGTATTTCTCGTCAAGTCCCTTTGTACATAGCCAACGACATAATTCTCTTGCATTATTGGCTAATATTTAATTTTGACCACGTGACCTAGCCTTGAGATGACGTTATTCCGATACATTTGTTATCTACATATTAATAAGTAAAGCAAAAACTTTATGCTCCTATTTAGGAAACATAAATCGGAGGAACTAACATTTGGCACAGGTAAAGTTTATATGGAGGAGAAGTGCACAAAGCTAATAAATAAAAATAAATGGTCGAATTTGGACCACTGGGTTACCACTAGTTGTTCTAGTAACGTTTACTTTTGTAGAATATCAACATGACTACTGAAGTCAAAGTCAAGTTCTACCTGTAACAGGGAACGTCACTATAAGACAAAGCTTGCACTCAGCAAGTGCGAAATGAGCAGACTCCAGTAAAATCAATATTTAAAGCAAGTTTTTGTCGAAATACATCAGCAACTGGGTTAAGGGAGTTTCAGTTGGAAAGGGATAATAGTTATTTTTTAAGGTATGGAGGGTTAACAGACAGAGGGTAATCCATCATCATCATCACCAGCCTTTAAGAGACCACTGCTGTACATGGGCATCTCCTTAGCAAGCAGATTTTGGCATACTACATCTCGCTAGTCAGATCTGGTTTGTTTCAATTTTTCCTTCACTTTGCAGTGATGATGTCCTGTGTAATTTACTCTTTAAGTCTTCTCTTACGACACATATGAGATGAATAGAGGAGAATAAACTCTGTATTCTTAATTTGTTACCACTCTGACTCCATTCTAGAACTAATTTGCTCTCTTTTTACCCTGCTGCGAAAGAAGGAGGGTTATGTTTTTCGAGAGTATGTATATATCTGTACTAATATATAAAGCTGAAGAATTTGTTTGTTTGTTTGGACACGCTAATCTCAGGAACCGCTAGTCCGATTTGAAAAATTATTTCAGTGTTAGAAAGCCCATTTATTGAGGAAGGCTATAGGCTATATATTATCACGCTAAGATCTACAGGAGCGGAACAACAATGAAGAATTTTACAAAAACAGGGTAAAGTTATCACACTACGGGCAATAGGAGACGCAAACGAGGCTGCGTGGGTCGGCTAGTGTTACTATATATGTGTGTATATTTCTTTGGCACGCCCTAGTGCCTAAACGGCTTATCGTATTTTTATGTGTGAGTGGTGTCAATAGATTTGTCTTAGTTGTGAGAGTGACACTTTGTACATCAAAATTAAAAAAAAACAACAAAGAAAACGCAATCAGGTTTTGTTTTTTAAATAATTCATTGTTTAATAGACTCTAACGACCATATACATAGTGAACAGTAAATACGGAACCGATTTCTCGCAAACTCAAGTGACATTTTGACATGTTACTTTTCTGTTCTAGGTGCTCTGGAAATCCGCACTGATAGTTCATTAGTATATCAATCGACGCACAACTACCCCTGGATGTCAGACGATAGAACTGACTCTCCGATTGATAAAGTAAAGGAAGAGAGACGTAAGCTTGTTTTTAAAAACTGAACTACAGAAGTAAACTACCTTGTTGGTATAGCCGTAAGCATATGCGACTGCCTATCGGCAATCAAGGGGTCTCAGGTTTAGTTTCTAGGTCAGATCAAAATTCTTGCCGGGCTTTTCTCACAAGAAAATTTTAGGATAGATGAAATTTTTAGAATCGGTTGTGTAACATATAACGATAGTCACACATGACGCGTATGTCTACCGCTATAAAACAGATAGCCGCCCCTTTCTATAAACTTACGAGTCTGAGACTATATTTGGCCCATCAGATTTATCTGGCTCATTGGAAAATATTTTAAAATGTTATACTTAGTGATCTTTATATATATAATTCTTCCGTGAGTGTGTATGTCACTGAACTTCTCTCAAACGACTGGACCGATTTTGATGAAATTTTTTGTGCGTGTTCAAGGGGATCTGGAAATGGTTTAGATTCACAATTTTGTCCGCTGGACAATGTTTTTTTAATTAATTTTTAATTTATTAGTAGTAATGGCAAAACGACGTTTGCCGGGACAGCTAGTATATATATAAAATTCAGCCTGACCAAAATGACGTAACTTAGCATAGTTTTTCCCCACATATAATATATGCTTTTAGCTTTCCGAGAATTCATTCCTTTCTGATTATATGTTGGACGACCGATCCAAAAATTTTATCTTACCTTAAATGACGTAAGTATGGGCCGGGGTGACTAGGACTAGTAGTACTGATATTATTAGATTTGAAGTGTTTAAGAAAAACATACAGAGAGCAAAAAGACTCAACAACAATTTGTAGATTACACAAAGTGTTGTCCCATATGGGGTTTAAACACACTACAATTATTACCCACCTTAGAAACCGGCGGGATGATCTTTTAAACCACTGCGCCACTGGTGCAGTTTTTATTGTAGTTTGAGTTGTCATCTGAACCACATACACATATTTAAGAAGATTTTTTCGGTATGGCAATCAGAAGTAAGTAGGATTTAAAAAATCAATTTCTCCCCAGGTGCTCTGAAGGAAGCAATCAAGAGACTAAACAGAAGAGTAGAGGTTTGGGAACCCCAAGATGTCACCAACACGATCCTGAATACGTTGTTAGAGTTTTTGGACAATTCCACGGAGAATACCTTGAACCCACGAGAGATCCAAGAGGTCGATGGTACTCTGTCAGTGACGCTATGGAATTTCAAAGCGCTAGGAATAACCCAGACAAGTCTTCTTCCATCTCTCTTTGAAGAAAACTCTTTATTGAACGTGATTCTTATAAACATACTCGTATACATTAGTAATCCAAATTATATAATGTTTTTTGTATTTTTGTGTGGCAATCCCTATGGGTTATAACCCCATAGAGAGGGAAGTAAGTAGTGGATCGGTCTCGATCAGTAAGTAGAGTGATGGGGGTCAGAGTAATCTCAACAAATAGTATTTAAGCCAAAATGGAATTGATCAGTTTCTGAGTTGTGTAATAAATCTGACCTTATAGAAAAAAGATAAATTATTAAAATAGGAATCTGCGGCATTGCTACCATGTACCTTTTTTTGTGAGTATCCGATATTTCGGCGCTTGCAACAGCGCCATGATCCTTATTACCATGAACCATATTAAAACACTTGATAAGTTGGTACTTACTCAGGTTTATTTTATATTCACACACAATAATAAGGTACATTATGTAGGGCAGACATCTTGCAGAAAAAGGAATGAAACGTTTACAAGGCATGATCGAGTTACTTACTACTAATACGTTTACGAAGTAAAATATAAATGTATACAACATAAACCAATATTTAACACGCCTCCTTACATTTATATTATCCATCTTACATGACAATACCAACAGCGCGTGGAGTCTCCAGCCGGAACGACCAGCGAGCCATCGTGGCTCGACGGGCGGCTTCACGCCACTCGCGTACCTCTTCGGGCGGAGGGCGAATGCCTCTCTCCGCCCGGAATTCAGCCACCCGTCGATAAACTTCGGCGAGCACTTCCGCCTCCAAATCCCACGGAGGTGTTCCGGCCAAGGCGCACGCCGCCTCGGTGGACACCGTGCGGTATCCGCGGATGGCTCTGACCGCCAATATCCTCTGAGGCCGCCAGAGGCGGGCCTTATTGAGGGCAGTCAGAGCCGCCACCCACACCGGTGCCCCATACAGCGCCATCGACCGGACCACCCCCGTGTAGAGGAGTCGCGTTGCGACGCTGGCTCCACCCAAGTTGGGCAAAAGTCGCCCAAGGGCAGAGGCAGCGTCGACCAGCCTGGGACCAAGCTGTCGGAAGTGCTCGTCGAAGAGCCACCTACCGTCGAGGATCAGGCCCAGATACCTCATCTGGGCCCGAACCGGTACGAGGACCGAGTTGACCACTATGGAGGCGCCGGGGGGCGGCCCACGACGGGGCCCATGGAACAATAGGGCCTCCGTCTTGTCCAGGGCCACCCGTAAGCCCAGCGCCTCGATGCGCTCGACCACCAGAGAGACACCAATGGTGGCCAGGCGCGCCGCCTCCTGGAAGTTCGCCCCCCGGGCCGTGACCAATGTGTCATCGGCGTAACAAATTACGCCCAGCCCGGGGGGGAGACGGCCTCGTAGGACCCAGTCGTATCCGACGTTCCACAGGAGTGGTCCAAGGACAGACCCCTGTGGAACGCCGCACGACATGGGTCGCCGTCTCAAGGCGCCCTCTCGATCCTCGTACACGACGGTACGCTCCTCCAAATAGTCTGCCACTAGCCGCCTCAGGTACTCTGGCACCCCGTGGTATTGGAGTGCTTCCCTGATGCAGCTGAATGGCAGACTATTAAAGGCGTTGGCGATGTCTAGGGACACCGCCAACACCACGCCGCCACAAGTCACTGCCTCTTCGGTCACGGCCCTAAGGCGCATCACGGCATCGACCGTCGAACGCCCTTCTCGGAACCCGAATTGGGCGTCCGACAGGTCGGGGCCCACCTCGCTGAGGTGCCGGACGATGCGGGCAGAGAGTATCCTCTCAAACAACTTGCCCGCCTCGTCCAGCAACACGATGGGCCTATAGGCCGCGACCGAATCGGCAGGCCGTCCCGGCTTCTTTAGAAGGACCAGCTTCCCGCATTTCCAGCACTCAGGGAAGCGTCCGGACGCCAGGCTAGCATCCAACACTTCCCTGAGGCGGTCCGACATATGGTCGAGGGCTCGGGCCATCACTCGGGCTGGAACCCCGTCCGGCCCGGGGGCGGTGTTCTTGGAACGGATCCGCAGAACAGCCGCCCCAACCTCCGATTCCCTAACGGGCGGAACATCGCCCCCGTCGTCTCTGACCGGATAGGCCATCGACGGGGGTATGTATATTATCCTTGCTTTAAGCTCTCATGTACAAAATGATAATGCACCTCAATGTGCTTTGAATTCTTGGTGAAATTACCATATTTAGCAATAGCTAAGGCTCCAGAGTTATCCTCAAACACTTTAACAGATTCATTGACCTTCAGAAACATATCATTTAAAATTTCAAGTAAGAATGTAATCTCAGTAACAGCCTCAGAAAGTGCTACATACTCAGCAAATGTGGAGGACTTAGTAACACAACCTTGTCTCCTAGATTTCCAGAAAATGACATTTCCAAAAAATCTTATGATAAATCCAGTAATTGATTTTCTGTCTACAACATCTCCTGCCCAATCAGCATCTACATAACAATCCATTATCTCAACTTTATAGTTTTTATAATAGGTTAATTTTAAGTTTTTTGTTAAGTACAAGTATTTTAGGACTCTCAAGGCACATTTGTAATGGTTTTCATCAAAAGAATTCTGAAATCTACTTAAATAATTAATGATATAAGAAACATCTGGCCTAGTAGCCGAACTTATGTACAGAAGTGCACCAATCAGGTTCCTATATTTCAAATTCTCAATTGGCTCTGAACTTTTCTCTAATTTTAAATTAATTTCCATAGGAGTATTATATAACTTTGAAGTTTTAATATTATAACTTTCTGCTAGAGAATCTATATAAGCCTCTTGACTTAAAGTCATGCTGTTACACTTTTCATAATCATAGTCAATTTCAATTCCTATTTAGTTCTTAACTTTATTCAAATCTTTCATTTTAAATCTATTTGATAGCATGGTTTTAATAACTGAAATTACTTTTAAGTCCTGAAGATTAGTACGTCGTCAACAAATCTATACTATCTATCTATCTATACTAATATATAAAGCTGAAGAGTTTGTTTGTTTGTTTGTTTGAACACGCTAATCTCAGGAACCGCTGGTCCGATTTGAAAAATTCTATCGGTGTTGGATAGTCCATTTATCGAGGAAGGCCATAGGGTATATATCACGCTACTACTAATAGGAGCGGAGCAACAATGAATAATGTTTCAAAAATGGGTAAATTTTCACGCTACGGGCAATATAAGGCGCAAACGAGGTTGCGTGGGTCAGCTAGTAATAGAATATATATACTTTGACCTTTGACGGTTTTACATAAAGACAATAATCATGTCTACTCCTACAAAATCCTAAGGTTTCTATATAGTCATTAAAACATTTATACCAAGCTTTATTTCTTTTAAACCATATAATGCTAATGCTTTATTAAGTTTGTAAATCCTTTTAGAGCCATCATCATATCCTAAAGGTTGCTGAACATAAACATCAGACAAAACTGTGCCGTTTAAAAAAGCTGTTTCTACAACAGCCGAAATATCAGATACTCACAAACAAAAAGGTACATGGTAGCAATCCCGCAGAATCCTATTTTAATGTTACTGACCATGAAAATTTAAAACAAAAAAGCATTTTAAAATTGTAAGTCAAGATAAAGGCCCAAGTATCACATGGTGAATAGAAGAGCAAGAGTGCAAAACCTTGTACAAACTGCAGAAAATTTGAACTTATCTGATGACGCTAATTGTTGTTGGAAGAAAAAACGATCTAATGAAAATAAGGGATAGGGAAAAATGAGAAATAAGACTGAAACTGCAGCAGTTAGAAAATACAGAGCATTACGATCACTAATAATCTCATAGCTATCGTAAGAGGCGACTGAGAAAGCAAACTACCTCACTGGAAAGAAAATGAAATCTTGAAACAGATACACCAAATATCTGGTCAGCGTGGGCGTGGTATAGTAGGCCAACTTCCCTTCTAAGAAGAGGCTTATATCCAGAAGTAGACTGTTAAAGGCTATTGATAAGGATGATGATATCCGTCTCTTACAGTGGACAGGAATCAGACAGTGATCAGCAACTGAACACGAATACATTAGCTAACAGCTGAATCAGATTTTGGAATATGCATATGATTATTTTTCATTTCAGATGCCCTTCAAAGGTTCATCGCTGCACAAAAGCTGACTGTCACCAGAACATCAAAGTTTCTGAGTAATAACACATCTGGCCCAGGCTATTTGGAAGTCAGGGACAGTACGGAAAACTTTGAGACTGTTATCTCCACTGTAACTGAACTTTATGAGGTCACGGAGTATGATGATGATGATGACACCGATGATACTTATACTGATGATGCTGGAAACTTAGCACTTCGAGAGAGGAAGAGAAAAACGGTGAGGGTTGCAGAAATTGAAAATGGGATGTTGTGATATTACCGATTTGCAAAGATTGACAGATGAGTAAATGGTCTTGAATGGTTATTTTTTTTGTGTGTACAATTACAAGATTCGTAGATTATTATCTATGTATAAAAAAAACATGATACGTCACTTCACTTTACGTCATTAAATGCCATCCAGTGTCATATCTATCGTCATGTCTACTAATCTGCAATTCCGTTCTTTATTTTGTGACTCGAAAGTCTGTCATACTCACTGCCTCTGTGGCAGAGTGGAAGCGACTGCGCACTAAATATTTCTTTCGGAGTTTCGGTGTTTTCTATCTCTAATATGTTTTTATTTGCCAAAGAAAAGCACATACATTTTTTATCAGTCAATCTAGCTATCATAGAACAAGCTCAGCTTTGTTTAAAGCTAGATGGCGTTGTGTGTTACATGTCTAAATATTTATACACTTCTTCTAAAGTGCATCTGCCTCATTCTTTCTCTGTTTTGCCCTCTCCTCCTGTCAGAGAATGCGTTAGGTTATATTGCCCCGTTGTGTTTGATGTTCGCAATACTTATGTATTTATATTTATTTTCTAGCAAACACTTAGAATTAAGAAGAAGAAGAAAAAAACGAAGAGGGTTAGTAAGACGCAGAAAACGATCACTCCCACAACACACAAAGTGCCTGCTGGGTTAATGATCCATGGGCAGTTCTACACGTTTCCGCCTGGATGGCCATATAAGTATACAACGGTAAGTGTCTACTGAACCTTTGTCCTAAGCTAGGTTGTTGAGTGGTAGTCAACAAAGTTGAGGTAAAATGACAGGAGCTTGTCGCTGAACTCAACCGTCGCTGAACTCAACCTGGTTTTTTGACGCACCTCTCGAAAGGGTTATGAGAATTTGGTCTAGTTCAACTCAAGAAAGCTCACATGAAGTCTCCCTTCCTTTTCCTCCTCACTTTTCAAAACACTGAATAGCCAATAAAGGATAAGTTCCTGGGTACGTATATTTACCGGAATCTCAACCCACGTAAGTACATTGAGAGCATCATCAAGGCGGCCTTGCGGAAGCCAGATGTACTAAAAACGGTTCCTCTCGCCCGAGAATCTGTGTCTGTTTTATAAGACCCAGATTTGTGGAAACTTTTTAGTTACGACATTCTTTCATTTTGATATTCGAACAAAGGTTTTTTTATATTGACAAATGTCATCTGACTTGAGATATATTATATAAAAATTTTCCCTGTGCAAACAACGTTTTTTGCTTTCATATCCTAGTTATCTAGTTTATTTCAACAAAAGGTTATGGGCCTATCCACGAAAGTTGCCATTAAAAACCTCTGCGGACTAGATGACTACTCTACGTGGAAATTCGCAATGAAAATGATTCTGATAAGAGAAAAATTGTTCACGTATACGTCAAAGTACCCGGATTCCAATGACTCCATAGGCATCGAGAAGGACCAAGATGCACTGGCTTTGATCTGTCTGCATGTGGATACCTCACTCTACACGTATGTACAGGATTCAAAGCATGCCAAAGACGCTTGGGATAGCTTAGCGAAAGTGTTTGAGGATAAAGGTGTGAATCGAAGGATTACCCTGATGAACGCTTTGCTGGATGAAAAGCTGGAGAGACACTCGTCGATGCATGATTATGTTGCTGCTGTTATGTCTCTATCGCAAAAGTTGAAGGATATTGCCACCGGATTTGACGATGACCTTGTAGCTGTTGTGTTGCTGAGAGGACTACCTGAAGAGTACAGACCTATGCGTATGGCACTGGAATACTCTGGGATGAAGTTGACTTCAGAGAACGTACGACAGAAGTTACTACAGGAGGATTCACGTCAAAGTTGCAGTACATCGTCTTCAACAGACTCGGCATTAGCAGTGAGTAAAAGTCGGAAACGGAATGGGAACAAGGACAAGAATATGACCAAAGTCAAATGCTATAAATGTGGAAAGCATGGGCATAAGAAGCCAGACTGTCAAGAAGGAAGAAAAGCAGATGATTCGACCTCCAAAAGGAAGGATGTCGTGAGCCTGTCTTCGTCCAGTATCGGGGACTCCTTCAATCCGACGGATTGGTACATCGACAGCGGGGCATCTTCACATATGTCTTTCCAGAAACATTGGTTTAAAGAATTGGTCATGAATATCGGTATAAGTAACGTGACATGTGCGAATAGTGATAAGATGGAATGCACGGGTAAGGGTGACATCATGGTGAGTATGAAAGGTAGAATGTTTGCCGTGAGGGATGTCATGTATGTGCCTGGTTTGCGTGTTAACCTGTTATCTGTTTCACAGTTAGTAGAGAGAGGATGGAAGGTGATTTTTGACAGGGATGGGTGCAAGCTAATTCACCATTTGGTTCCAGGCCATTTCAATGGAAAGCTTCTGGCTACCGCAAGTGAAGTCTCTGGTATCTACAAGCTTGAAGGTTGTCAGGCGGTTGTAGATGAGACTGCGTTGGCGTCAGTGAAAGCAGGTAATCCTTTGATGTTATGGCACCGGCGGCTTGGGCACGTAAATGAGCGAGATTTACATAAGCTTCCGGGTATGGATTTTGGAAAGAGCGTAATGGAGCCTTGTGTCGCCTGTATTAAGGGGAAGGCACATCGTTTACCTTTTCCAGTTGGTGAGGCTGAGAAGGCAGTTGAGAGACTGCAACTGGTTCACGCAGATATCTGCGGTCCAATGTCTGAACCGTCGTACGGTGGATCTCGATACATGCTAGTAATTGTAGATGATTTTACACGTAAAACTTTTGCATTTTTCCTTAAATCAAAAGATCAGGTTTTGGATCATTTTAAAGTTTTTCTAGCATCTGTAGAGGTTGAGACCGGGTTGAAGCTGAAGTGCATACGCACGGACAACGGAACAGAGTTTGTGAACAATAAGTTTGATGGGTTTCTACGCAAAAAGGGGATTAAACATCAATTGACTGTTCCCTACACTCCAGAGCAGAACGGCGTAGTGGAGCGAGCAAATCGTACTATCGTGGAGATGGCTCGTACTATGTTGGTGGAGAAAGATCTTAGTTGGAAACTGTGGGCGGATGCGTGTTCTACTGCTGTGTACACGAAGAACAGGCTGCCTCACAGTGGTAACAACGGTAAGATTCCTGAAGAGTTGTGGACAGGAAAGGCTCAGTCATTCGATCATTTCAGAGTTTTTGGATCTAAGGCGTTTGTGCACGTACCAAAGGAAACTCGGAAGAAATGGAGCCCTAAAGCGGAAGAACATATCTTTGTTGGTTACTGTGAAGAAACCAAGGGATACCGTTTCATTAATCTTAGTAATCCACGCGTTACAGTTAGAGCAAGGGATGTAGATTTCTTGGAAGACTCTACAGCAGCGATTTCAGAGAATCCTAGTCAACTGGTAGACAACGGTGACAAAGGTGCTGAAGTTATCTGGGAATTTGCAAGGGTAGAAGACCAGTCAGGTATGTCACCTGGTACTGCAGAAGCTTCTCAAGGGTCGAGTGCTACAGATGAAGCTGAGGTGTATGAAGACGCGGAAGTGGAAGTAGGAGAAACGGCAGATAGCAGAGCAGAAAATGTTGAAGATGAAGAGCAGACTGTTGATAGAGGAGAATCAAACGAGGTTGAGTATCGCTATCCTCTACGTAATAGAATGCGAGACAGAAATCTTCATGGACTTGCATGCTGTACTGATGAGCAGGAGCCTTTGACAGTTAAGGAAGCCTTGAGTCGGGAAGACAAGGATAGCTGGAAGGAAGCCATGAAGAAAGAGATGGACTCTATGTACGAGAACAAAGTCTGGAAGCTCGTTGACAAGCCACCTGAAAGTAAGATCGTGGGGAATAAGTGGATCTTCAAGTACAAGTATGATGCAGATGGTAACAGGACCTATAAGGCTCGACTTGTTGCGAAGGGTTTCTGTCAGTCCTACGGGGTCGACTACTTTGAAACTTATTCACCGGTCGTGAGAAGATCAACAGTCAGACTGCTGCTATCGTTGGCTATTGAAAAGGACTTTTTCATTAGCCACTTCGATGTGAACACCGCCTTTTTGAACGGTGATTTACATGAAAGAGTTTATATGCGACAACCGGAGGGTTGCATAGACAATGACTCGAAAGAAAAAGTTTGCTTATTAGAAAAAGCGATATACGGCCTCAAACAAGCTTCTCGTTCGTGGAATGAAAAAGTGAATGAAGTGTTATTGTCTTTGAACTTCAAGCGCTGTGACTTTGATAGCTGTCTTTACAAAAATAATAATTTTTATATCGCTTTGCACGTTGATGATTTTATTTTATTTTACAAAGACAGAGCGCAGAAGGAAGAGTTGTTGAACAACCTTCGCAAGCATTTCAAGATGAAGGATTTGGGGGAAGCTAGGCAAGTTTTGGGGATGCTTTTGTATAGGACGGATACCGCAATATATTTGAGTCAAGAGAGGCTTATTTCAAAGATCTTGGATGAATATGGTATGAGCGATTGCAGACCGGTGAAAACTCCGATGGAAATGGATTTCCATAAAGTCATGGCGGAAGGGGAAGGAGGTAAGATCTTGTCCTGCCAAGACTGTCGTCGTTATCAGGCGCTCATAGGGTCGCTGAACTATTTAGCCTGTAACACACGCCCGGATATTGCTGCTGCAGTTAATTTCTTGGAACAGTATAATTCCTGTTGTGAAGAACGCCACTGGAAAGCAGCTAAGCATATCTTAAGGTACCTTAGGGGTACAAGGGATCTATGTTTGATATTTCCCAAGTCGCTAGTGCAGGACATCACGGGATTCGTAGATGCTGACTGGGGAGGGAACATCAAAGATAGAAAGTCTTATTCTGGATTTATTTTTAGATGTGGGAACTCGTTGATTAACTGGGAATGCCGGAAACAAGCTTGTGTGGCACTGTGATCAACGGAAGCCGAATATATTGCACTTTCGGAGGCTACCAAGGAGGCAGTTCACTTGCGGCAGCTGAATGCATTTATAAGAGGTGAATCTCTTAGGTCTATTTGCATTTTTGTAGATAATCAGAGTGCTATGAAACTTGCGTACAATCCTGTAGCGCATAGAAGGACGAAACATATAGACATAAGAGCTCACTATGTCGGAGATTGCATTGCTAAAAATGTTGTACGTCTGGACTATGTGTGTACGCAGGATAATCCAGCAGATGTGCTTACGAAACCACTAGGTCGTGTGGCATTTACCAAATGTGTGCGCGATCTGAGTTTGGGTGTGTGTGGTATGGTGTGATGTGAGGATATCTGATGATGGATGTTGTTTGAGGGGAAGTGTGGAAACTTTTTAGTTACGACATTCTTTCATTTTGATATTCGAACAAAGGTTTTTTTATATTGACAAATGTCATCTGACTTGAGATATATTATATAAAAATTTTCCCTGTGCAAACAACGTTTTTTGCTTTCATATCCTAGTTATCTAGTTTATTTCAACAAAAAGATTCAATCTTGCGCTGAGTTCGGTTCTCATCTCCGCGATGGATCCGCGCAGTATTTGCTTGACACTCTCCATTGACGTCATTATCAACTCAGTGGCGTTATTGACAATCCCGAAGCCACCGAGACCTTGGAGCCTTTGCAGTTGCAAGAGATGTCCCGTCTATGGCACTCCTCTATCGCCTTTATCATAAAAAATCTTTTGATGAACTCTTTCAACTGGTCCCACCTTTTCCCTTGCTTTTCATGCCAACAAGGCCTTGGAAGTCACTACTTTAGAGTAGTTGACATATGCTCTCGAACTAAGTCATTTAGCCCTTCCTTTCTGTGCCGTAAAGTAATTTAAGTGTTTTCTATAATATATATATAATAAAAATATAAATAAAAAAAAGTTGTCAGTCATAAGGACTGCCGATAAAAGTGAAACTTATAACGCAAAATGTTATTTGTAAAATTAATATGTAAAATTAGAAATTTCATAATGCTTAAATTGAATCATCATGTCGGTGACGCGGTGACGCGAACTCATGAGATTTTCTTCTACCAAAAAGTGCTCAACGACAAAGCAGTTTTCACTTCAAAAAAAAAAAGTGTATTTATATCAATTTTTAGTACCCATAGTACAATCTCTGCTTCCAAGTTTGAAACTAGATGGCGTTGTGTGTCAATATATAAAAATATTAACTTACATGTTTCAGACAACGTGTCCAACAGTACCTACCACCCCTTACAGATTAGATGTCCAGGGTATGCTGCAGATTCTAGAACTTCTTACGTAAGTACCGTTTAATAATGGCCCAGGGGGCATCTTCTATAATGGCTCAGGTGTCATGTTCTATAATAGCCCAGGTGACATATTCTATACACATCTTATCTAAAGTCTTTACGTCTCTGGGTTATAGTTTTCAAACTATTTCTTGTTGGTTCAGGTACGATTACGACATGAACTTAGTGCAAAGGTTCAATGAGAGTATGGAACAGTTTGGCGTACCTACTTGTCCCAGATACACCTATATACATGGAAGGCAAGTTCTTGTTGAAGACGGCAGGACCACGATATATGACTTCGACAACACCACCGTAGTGGCTAAGGTATGTACGGCAGAGACAAGAGGAAACATAGGGAGAAAGGGGAGACAGAGAGAGAGAAATGGACGAATGAATACAAGAGATTTCCCTTTTTGATGATCAAGGCAATCGTGTGTAAATAATAAGCCTTATTAAAAATAACAAAAATACAGTCCAGCCAGGATATGTTCTGTATGTCTTGTTGCTATGCCGGGATCCCTTTTATTTCAGGCATAGGGAAGCGCATCATGTGGGTCCGCTACACTAGCTCACTCCACATTCTGGTGGAGTCACAGTGCAAGGGGTTTCTATTTGCAAAAAAATCTCGAAATATCGTCAATTTTTTTTCAAGAATTTATTTATGTAAGAAAAAACATCTCACTAGGCTGCCAATAGTCACCATGCTGCATCGAGGGCATTTGCGAATAAGATGGTGACCACCACTTTTGGATTCAGCCTATGCTTTTTATCAGGGAAAGAGTAATTTATGGGCTGTGTTTAGAAAAATAATATAATTCCTCTGTCTACCAGTGTTTCGTGTGTGGTCTAACTTCGACCCACATACCTCAGGACGCGTACTGCGCCGACGCGTTCGCTGGCGATTTTCTCCCCCTGGTGCCAGTGGACCCTCGTGCCAGGGGACACATTGCCAGGTATAGGAAGTATTGCAGGTATTTGGACAGGTGAGAGAATATTTACGCTTAGACCTTACGTTTGTAGAATGCCAAATTAGGCTAGGAGGCTGGTGAGTCTGGTGACCTCTACTTTAATTGCGAAGGTTGATTCAACTCATCTTAATGTTTTAACTTTTAATTTTAACTTTTAAACTTGTGTTAAAAAAAACTTCGTTTAAAAAACCGACTTCAAAAACTAAAAAGTATAAAATAACATATGTAACGGTGGATTAGCCAGGACACGGCAAAGCAAACACGTCATTGTAGCGTTAGCTCAATACTCTCCAATTAGAACGTCTAAAATATAAATTACTTAAACACCATCAGCAACCCCCACGAGGGGGTCGGGGCAACGCTCACTCCTCAGCGCTTTCCTATGGAATTCGTCACCAGACTAGCAATTCCCCTACTGGTAAACATCGCCTCACGGATCAAAGGGAGAGATTAAGGAGAAATTTGCCGGTACACGCTCACACAAATAATCATAAATCAAATAATAGAAAACTATTATGACTCAGGAGTGACTCGTATCACAATCAAGAGATATAAGATCTGAAGAGAAAACTGTCCCCTGTTTCCGATCGCGGCACTTTATATAGTGTAACAGTGGATTAGCCAGGACGGCGGCAAATTTATAGTAGCACAACCTTATAATATTCTCCAATGCACATCTAGTAGAACGGTAAGAATATGAATGTCCGCGAATTATTCGAACCAAAGGTATTTTATAGCATTTGACAGGCCTGACCCAATTTAATACTAAATTCACATATTTAGTAGCTAATATAAAATACTGCTTACCATAGTTATTCTAATGGTTATTAGCATCCAATTATTATTTATAATAGACGATTGTGTGACCTTACAGATTTATTACGCTGGAAGTAGGAGTAGTATGATGAAAATATAAGTGGCACCGGAAGGCGCCAAGATATTAGTAAAAATCAACTATTTACCTGATAATAAAATCACCAATTGAATTATAAGGTTATAATATATAATATTGTTTGCCTAATAATTATTAAGATTTAAACGAACTACGCGTTTATACGAGGTTGGAATCTTTACTTATAAAATTCGGCCATCCTGTGTATGCCGTGTCCCACGGCGATCAGCTGCATCTAATGGTAATTAAATCTGGTATTGAGAAATTTAAGCTTTAATTTTTACTTAATCACGCAGCTTTTATTTTTACTAAATCACGCAGCTTTAATTTTTACTTAATCACGCAGCTTTTATTTTTACTAAATCACGCAGCTTTAATTTTTACTTAATCACGCAGCTTTTATTTTTACTTAATCACGCAGCTTTTAGTTTTACTTAATCACGCAGCTTTTATTTTTACTAAATAAATATAAATATTTCGGACATCTAACACACAACGCCATCTAGTCCCAAGCTAAGCAGAGCTTGTGTTATGGGTACTAGACAACTGATACAAATACATATATACTTTTTTTTTTTTGTAAATACGTACATATTATACATAGAAAACATCCAAAGTCCGAAACAAATATTTGTAGATCATAGAAACATTTGGTCCGACCCGGGAATTGAACCCGAGACCTCATGATCAGCAGTCACACATGCCAACCGCGAGACCAACGAGGCAGTCAAGTCTTTTATTCTTTTATTTTTACTAAATCACGCAGCTTTTATTTTTACTAAATCATGCAGCTTTTATTTTTAATACGTCACATAGTTTCGTATTTGTTTTACGTCACACAGTTTCGTATTTGTTATACCTCACACAGTTTCGTATTTGTTATACGTCACATAGAGATTCATATTTGCTAGGCGTTACACAGAGATTCGTATTTGCTAGACGTCACACAGAGATTCGTATTTGCTAGACATCACACAGAGATTCGTATTTGCTAGACGTCACATAAGATTCGCATTTGCTAGACGTCACACAGAGATTCGTATTTGCTAGACATCACACAGAGATTCGTATTTGCTAGACGTCACATAAGATTCGTATTTGCTAGACGTCACACAGAGATTTGCATTTGCTAGACGTCACACAGAGATTCGCATTTGCTAGACGTCACACAGAGATTCGTATTTGCTAGACGTCACATAAGATTCGTATTTGCTAGACGTCACACAGAGATTTGCATTTGCTAGACGTCACACAGAGATTCGCATTTGCTAGACGTCACACAGAGATTCGCATTTGCTAGACGTCACACAGATTCGCATTTGCTAGACGTCACACAGAGATTCGCATTTGCTAGACGTCACACAGAGATTCGTATTTTCTAGACGTCACAGAGATTCGTATTTGCTAGACGTCACACAGCGTAAGCACATGCCTATCAAATTTGAGGGTTTCCTTCGATTTCCTCGGGATACCATCACCATATCCTAATATAGTGGCAATGGTACCATATGGGGAACATGCCCTTTGGAATACTAAAAGAATTATTAAAATCGGTTTACAATTGACGGAGAGTAAGTACATAAAGAAAGCCAATCAAATTGAGAACCTCATCCTTTTGGAAGTCGATTTAAAACTGTGTTTTTGATATTTATTATCATATTTACATAGTATAAAACGAAGTCGCTTAGGTCTTTTAAAATACTTAACAAATTTTGATGTTGTTTTCATCAATAGATAGGGTAATTCAAAAGGAAGGTTTATATATGTAATTCATGCATACTATAGTCGAGAATATCCGAGAATTTTAAAAACTTTCGTTCGAATCCGTCACGGGTCGCTAGTTATTAATACTAATATAACACAATTTAAAGTCAATACTAGACGACCCGGCGAACTACGTACCGCCATATTATTATTTAGAATTTATATCCGAGCCAGCTTCCCACGGGTAGTGTATAGTCCATTCGCTAAGGTACGGTTACATTGATCGCGCCGCCCGTCGTACGTGCGGCTTATTGTCAAAGGGACGCCAGCACGACATCTTCCGGTTCTTTTAATGTTCTTCTATACAAGTTCTTCTCCAAACAATAACAGTGTTTGTTAATGCTGTTATAACGAATAATGATCCAATTTGGTGTAGTCGATCAGAAGTTATTCACGTACATACATTTCGGTGATTAATTTTATTTACATGGACATATATTTCGGGTGTCACCAAAATCTATTGTAAAGTGGTTGAAGGCGAGCGCTGATTGAAAATATTAATTTCTATAAAGGGATGAAAAGTTAGATAGTTATTTACACAAAGAGCGATATAGACACCATATAAATATAAGCACAAACATAATAAATCATAAATTAAGTAATAAAAAACTATTATATTATTATGACTAAGGGGTAACCCATGTAACAATTAAGAGGTGTGGACGTCGCGAGATCTGAAGAGAAACTGCCCGCTGTTTCCGATCGCGCCGCTTTATATAGATATCATCCCCACCTCGCCTGACTCATGAAACAGTTCGATTATGTCACATGTTTGTAATTATTTTATTATTCGGATATCCTCCGATATATTATATTAATTACTAGCTGCCCCGGCAAACGTCGTTTTGCCATAAAAAAATTTTAAGGTTGGGTCACCCTTACCATTTAAGGGGATGAAAAATAGATGTTGGCCGATTCTCAGACCTACTCAACATGCTCACAAAATTTCATGAGAATCGGTCAAGCCGTTTCGGAGGAGTATGGGAACGGAAACTGTGATACGAGAATTTTATATATAAAACTCATGCTACCTCGTTTGCGTCTCCTATTGCCCGTAGCGTGTAATTTTCCCCCGTTTTCGAAACATTTTTCATTGGTGCTTCGCTCGCTCGATATATAGCCTACAGCCTTTTTCGATAAATGTACTATCCCACACTGAAAGATTTTTTTAATACGGACCAATAGTTCCTGAGATTAGCGAGTTCAAACAAACAAACAAACTCTTCAGCTTTATATATTAGTATAGATTTTATTAATTATGTTTCAAGTCGCAACCCGATAGAAATACCAGAACACCCTCGGGCGGTCTACGGCAGATTCTCTGGGGGATGCTCAGTCAGGTGGACGGATCTTTCAGGGGTGTACACGCAGAGGACTTGCAGGAGCAAAAGGAGAGCGGTCACCGGCAACCATTTCGGCAGTAAGAGGATGGCGAAATTAGAAATGGCACTTAATGTGAGCAAGAGAATCGCTACTATTATATACAAGCTGAGTTCCGTGGTGGTAGCTAAACTAGTAAAAAATAAAAGAAGTCAAATTTACTCCTGATATCATGAGCTGTATGCTAGTGAAAGTCCTGTCAAAATCGGTTCAGCTGTTCTAGAGAAGAGACAGACGAACAAAAATGTAAAAACAGTTTTTTGATGTAAATACCGTACATGTTTTCATATGTATTTATTAAAGAGCTGTTGAATGAAAGTTGAAATTACAAACGGATCCTTTTCTTCCTTCTTCCTTTTGACTTTTAGACCCATTGTTAAATCGATAAATACCTCATAGTGGTGACATCGTTGATATCCATTTTATTTTTTCCAGCATCTCGACAACGGCTGTATAATAAGTCCAATGGCAACACTGTTACCTTTGTCCAGAGGTATTTCCTTGTACGCGCGTTTCCATGCCTGCGTGTGCACTGGTGCTTGGTGCAACCAGGCCAAACTGGAGGTGCCTTGGATGACTAATACTATATTTACGTTCTGGGTATACAGTTTCTTTAAAAATAAATAAAATAGTTACCAGGAAAGGGGGTACATATTGTGTTTGGTTGTGTACGTTTATATTAATAAATGTGATAGTTCTTTTATCGTAAGGGGTTTTATTATCCGACTGCGCTACAAAGAGGGTTATAATAATTGTAATTTTACTCATCTCACATGCGGACACTGATAAACATCAACTTATCAAGACAACCGCCCGCGTTTATGTCGGTTATTGCAGTAAAGAGTACCCTATGCCCTTTCTCAAGCATCAAAGTATCTTTATGTCAAATTTTATTAAAATATGTGCAGCAGTTTAGCAGTGAAAATGTGACACACAGAGTTTCATTGGCACAAAATGATCGTAGTTGTCTCAATGTCCTGTGGGGGCTTCGAACCTACGACCGCTAGTATAAAAAAGTTTCGTTTTATTAATAATAAAATCTATACTAATATATAAAGCTGAAGAGTTTGTTTGTTTGTTTGTTTGTTTGTTTGTTTGTTTGTTTGTTTGTTTGAACACGCTAATCTCAGGAACCGCTGGTCCGATTTGAAAAATTCTTTCGGTGTTGGATAGACCATTTATCGAGGAAGGCTATAGGTTATATATCATCACGCTACTACTAATAGGAGCGGAGCAACAATGAAGAATGTTTCAAAAACGGGGGAAATTTTCACGCTACGGACAATATAAGGCGCAAACGACGTTGCGTGGGTCGGCTAGTAATAAATATATTTCGGACACCTATAATACAAAAATGTCATCTAGTCCCAAGCTACGCAGAGCTTGTGTTATGGGTACTAGACAACCTTATATATATAGACATTTATTTTTTGTAAATACCTACACTATATACCTAGAAAACACCCAAGCTCCAGAACAAACATTTGCAGATCATACAAACATTTGGTCCGACACTACCACTCCGCCACCGAGGCAGTTTTACATAAATGTTTAGATATATGAAGTTGTTGAACCAAGTTCTTAAACTCAGCCTCCCCTATTGTGGAATTAATCAAGGAAAGTGCTCGTTTACACCCCTCCAGTTATGAAATGTAGAACTTATACCACTAAGTGGTTCAGTTACTGTCGATAGGATTATATCGGCTTATATAAATTGCACAAATAGTGTGGTGCGATTTTGGAGCATAAATAGTTGTTTGAACGTGTTATACAAAATGGCTGGCAGGACCTGGAAGCGAGAAGCCCAAAATCGATCAGAGGGTGTAATGTGGGAGACCTATGTCCAGCTGTGAACTTAAATAGGCTGATGATGATGATACAAAATCCACAAAATAACATTATTAATATAGTTGCTAACCTAAATTATTAATTTAAGGTTTCCGTACCTCAAAAGGAAAATACGGCACTTTATGGGATCACTTTTTTGTCCGTCGGTCTGTCTAGACCCTTTTTGTCAGTAACGCGTGAAGGTATCAAGCTGAAATTCATATTAAATAGGTCTACTGTCCTTTTGAAGGACACTGTATAGGTTACAGGGTGCTGTCCCCTGAACTCGGTATCTTGAAATTTGGTAAGAAGCAACGCAAAGGAACAATTGCGAAAAGCATAAATTTTTAGTTACATCATATAATATACCTACAGGTTTGTACAGAACCGGCCGGTTTTTTTTTAATCGTAGGACTGCTACGTTATATTTTTTATTTATTATCTATATAAGTGTCGTGACACTAGAATTCATTGTGCTTCTTTAAAAAAAAAAATTAAAACAAATCGTTGTTTTGAGTGTTATTTGAGTCTATATTGTACATTTACTTTTACTTTTTTTTCAAAATATTCCTATAAAGTTATCACAGAGGAGAATACAAACAATTGATCTTCATTGACTGGTCCTGATATGTACCTACACCCTTTTTGCTTCGTTCACATTCGCCAATCGATGCATTCATGCTCCTCGGTTTCTGGTGCTTATCACACGGCCCTTCTTAAGAACATTACCAACTTATTCTATATGTATATGTTCGCCGTGGACGACTTCTTCCTACACTTCCACACACATTCGCTCTATAAAATTATTTCATAAGTCTATCATCCATTCTCTCTAAGCAGCCATGGAACTTAAAATATTTAGGTAGATACTAATGCATTTTTCTATAAGTAGAGTTCTTCTTCTATATAAACATTTATAATAATATGTATATAATGTATTACCTCTAGGCTGCACAGTGTTTTCCCTTGCCTCCTCGCGGTGGGTGTATCCGACCACGAAACTTCAGCCAATCACAGCGCTGTAAACAGGTGGGCGCGAACCACCATTTTATAAAACGTCGGAGGGAAAATAGAAAATGCTTCGCTTTGAATTATTAATGCTTTGTAGTCACGAAAATATGAGTGGTTGCAAATTTTCTTGCTAAGATAGATATTTCAACTCAAGAAAACAATGCAATAAAAGCTTTAGGTACTTATAATAGTTAGCTGTAATACAAAGAAAGTACGTAATAAACAAAAAATATCGTCTTTTTACCGTAAGGACTATACAGAGAAGTCTTTAAACGTCCACATTTTCATGATCATATATGCAGTTCAACTTAGTAAATAATTGACAGGTCGGACCTGTAAAAAAATCTTACCAGAGCAAAAATTGAATGCAATGAATTAAGCGCAATAATTGATCTTCAAGAATTGTAAGCAACTGTTCACACGCTGAAGATTGCATGCAATTATTGAATAAAAGTTTTGACGTAAAATAATTGCAAATGTCTTTTGTTTACACCAATATAAGTATGTTTAGGAAATCGTTGCTGTTAAGATTTGCCACGTCGAAACACAGGCTTGTATGAGCGTGTACCGTTTATTGGCAGGTTGCTTCAAGTATTGACGTATTTGCGTCGGTGATTTTTTATTCAACTATTGAACGTCTTAGAGGAGGCTGTTCACAAAAAAATTTGAGTGTAAAAGTATTGAAATATGGATCTGCTGATTTAATAAAGTTTATTGAGATTGATCACAGTCATGACTGTTTATGGGACATTGAAAATGTGAATTATAAGAATCGCGATACACGTAATGCTGCATCTGTACAAAAGTTTGGTGTTGACGGTGTCGGATCTGAATAAATTACAATAAAAAAAAATATGAGGATAGCATGTATTTATATGAAAAGTACAGGAGCATTATGTACAGATATGTCCTGCTATTTCGCGAGCGCAGATTTCGTATAATTTTTCTCATTAAAAAATAGCATTAACCTGCCGACGTACAACACCATCACGCCGTCACGAACTGCACTCATATTTACAACTGACTACAAGAATTGCTTATAAAATTATTGTATGTGCTGTTTACACTAGAAAAGTTTTGAAAGAAAACTTGTCCAATAGATCAAAAATGTTACGTGCTGTTTAGACCATGCAAGTCATTTATTGCTTCAATTTAATTGTATGCAATAAGCAAGAAACATGAATCATGTAAATGGCGCTTTATTCTGATATATGAGTTATATGACTGTAAAATTTCATATTAATCCGTTCGGTACTTTTTAGAGAAAGAGTAACAATCATCCATACATACATAGAAACTTTCGCATTTAGTAGAATAAAGGCACAGAACCCGCGCACCCAGACTCAGCACAAATTATTGTTCTTTTTACAAAATATTTAAAGCAGGTGGGAATGGAACCTACGACCTCTAGTTAAGAGTTTAGGACCACAAATTGTTCAATATCACTGTAGGAGAGTCACACTTCGGCATGACTGGGCTGACTCGACTAGAGTGATCGTGAGAGTGAGGCTTCACAGAAAACCCATGTGAAACAAGGCTTGCTCTGTGTTTCACCAAGTGAGTGAGGTACCGGATGCCTATACCTCAACCCCTTCCTAAATCCCGTTCCCCATTCCCCAAAAGTCGGCAACGCACTTGTGACGCCTCTGATTCCCGTAAAAATAATTGTTAATATGAAGACTAGGTACTTTTATTTTAGAACAAAATTAAAACCAATGATAATAATAACCAATATCTGATTCAAATGCAACAAATACCACGGGTCGCCGCTAGTCGAATAATAAAATAAAGATTTTTTCGATATCCTCGATATTTATGCCAAGTGTCCCTATCTACGCGCCCCTCGAGCCATAAATCTTCGCAATAGTACAATTTTATTATCAATATCAGTTCGCCATCTTAGTGACACTGTATTCCGGAGAGTACCGACGAAATTGTTAGATTCACTGATAAAATTGTTTTGGATTACAGTTTTGTGATTTTACTGTAACTAACTATTTATATAAATTTAAAAATCAAAGTCCTCCCCGCGTCTTTTTGTCTATTCGCGATAAACTCAAAAGCTACTACACAGATTTTTATGCGGTTTTTACTTATAGATAGAGTGATTCACAAGGAAGGTTTACGTGTATGATTTCTTAATTTTTTGATACTAGTTTTTGCTTGCGGCTCCTCCCGCGTGTATGTCGGTTATCGCGCCAAATAGTAACCTATGTATAATTCTGGTGTATAAGCTATATTACTGTAAAGTTTCATCCAAATCCATTCAGTAGTTTTTGCGTGAAAGTGTAAAAAACATCCATACATCAATCCATACTTACAAACTTTCGCGTTAATAATAACATACTTTCGCGTTTATTATATTAGTAGGATTTGCTGAAGACGTCGGAAAAAAATTAAAAGTTAGCGCACGCCTAAGAGAAACATCCATATATAGAATGTCCCAGAACTCAACGTCAAGCCGAAAGGGGGAGACAGGATTGATTGTAACCACCATGAGAAAAAAAAATCTATCCCATGCAATTTGAAATTTATAGGCATTTAAAAAAAACCTAGAAATTTGGTCAAACTGTAACCATTTTTTGGTTATTGTGGTTAACTTTTAGTATTTTTATTCGTTTATACTTTGGAACCGTAACCCTAAATAACATTTCAAGAATCGCAGTCACAAATAGTTACACAGTTGCCCCAAGTTTCCTAGAATTAAGACTATTTGTTAATTTATGAACTTAATTTTTTTTAAATATGACGACTATGAAGCCTTTACAAAAAATGTACTAGAGTGCCTTGGAAAGTACCATTAAAAGTTGGCGCATTTAATCAGAATTGTAAAATAGTACAATACTTGTTAGTTTCGTACTATAAAAAACGAGTAAAAAAATAAAAACCTCAAGTAACCCGATTTTGGCTAACCCATTGTGGTGGTGGTGGGTAGCTATAATAACTAGAAATGTTACTTATTTCATTTTATGTGAAACAAATACTTAGTATTTTTTTAACAGTGAGTATCTTAATCTACGTCTAACTAAAGTTTGAAACGCATCATTTGCATCTCTCTATTTATCAATAGTATCACACTTCTTTAGTCTATTGAGTTTTTTTTTTAAACTTTTTGTCGGACGGTCTTTGGTGATTGGTTTTCATCTTTGTTTAATTTATCAAAGCTGGGTTTCGTATATATTGTAACCGGTTTATATCTTCTGTATTGTAACATCGCTGAATCAGTTAATTCACGTTTCCTTACCTCATTGTAAATGGTATTCCCTCTTAATAAGAGCATTGAGTTCTTTTTTTCATGTCAAAATATTTAAAGTAGTCGCAGCGAAGTAAAAACTTCACGTCACACGTAGCAATCTAAGTTTTTTTTCAGATCATTTGTTAAATGTAGTTTTTTCTGGCGTGCCCAATATAGGATAGTTTTAACATCACGCGTAGAAGGCGATGATTGAATAAAGTTGCGGACGAAGCCCCAGCCGATTAGATTCCTGATGAAACTTTCATTTCATTTCATTCATTCATTTTGATTTCACGATTCATGTTTATGAATCAGTCAGGCCAAACATTTAGGAGCCACCGCAGACTAAAAACTTTGTAATCGACCTATAGTTTGGTTGGTTTCTTAATCAGTATAAAGAAGTATGGGAGTGCCGCACATTATAACGATTCGTTATCGACCGACAAATAAAACAAAAGACAACCCGAGCAAACTATCGGCCGATTAAAAAGTTTGTATTATGCAATTACTCTTAGAGTTTTAAATTATAGTCTATGACTTTCATCGACCATAGAGAATAATAAACAATTAAAAACTTTTTGTCAAACGACGCCCCCGGCTCCCATCTTTGCTGTCACGGTAATTATAACCGCAATAACATCAACTATCACCCCATTTATTTGTAATGTCATGAACAGTTAACTGTTTTACAAATTGCGGCGACAAATGCCTCGAGTTTTTTAATGATCAACGTCTTTGATGGGGATGTATACAATGTTTTTTATTAGATGATATTTAAAATTTGTTGAGTTTATTTATGACAGATCTTACTAGGGGATGTTTGATAAACAGTGTTGATGTTTTGTCATATTTTTTTGATAAATATATAAAATAACAGCTTTTCCCGCATTTGGGTGTACGTCGGATCGCGATAATAAGTAGTCCATGACCTTCTCTAAGATCTAATCTATCTCTATACGGAAATTCATCTAAACTGGTTCAGCGGTTTAGGCGTAAAAGTGTAATAGACAGAGTTACTTTCGAATTTATAGAAATACTAGCGTTCACCCGCGGCTTCGCTTGCATTTAATAACCTATTTACTTCTAATACCTCTAGTTTGATAGATAGATAGATAAATTACCCCTAGACACAAAACAAATTTTGATTGGTACTTGTGATTCTTGAGTTTTATTTGTCCATGAGCGATGGTAGTCACCGACCATAAGGTGACCTCCTCGTTTGCTCATCTATACCATAAATAAATGACAATATATCACAACAAATGACGCTACTACAAGAAAAAGTTTAAAAACACGACTACATATTTTTTTTGATATTTTTATATTTATAAAAATGAGTCGCCTAAATGTATGTGCGCGCATAACTTCCGATGGACTGCATTAAATTAGTTTCTTTTTTGTGTTTCCTAGTGTCAGGAGAAGGTTCGTAAGAAAAAAAGATAATCGGCAATTATTAATTAATAGAAAATATTTACGAAAAAAAATGTGGCAGTACAAAGTTCGCCGGGTCAGCTGGTAATTTTTATAGCTTACGTCACCCGGGCCATTATCGGCATTATCGAATCGGTTCAGTAGTTTAATAGGTGGAACATACGAACATTGAAACATTCACAGACTGCCTAAATTATTACCCGTACTTTTGGCTTTGTATAATTATAAAAACAAAACCACAATACGGACCATTTTTACCACCCTAGTTCTAATAAACCCTCCCCTGGGGAAACACAAATAATATTTGCAAACTGCTGTTATAATCATTAACAATATTTTAATTGTCTATCCCCGACGGCATCTATTGTCTGTGGTTTTATTAGACCATAGTGCAGTGACGCGCAATTTTTAAAGATGATCGTATTGTTTATGGCTTTTGTTTAATTAATTTGCTACATCATGTTTTAATAATTTAAAAGACAGTGACAATCTATGTTAATAAAATGAAGCTCTAGTAATTTCTTTGTTTAATTAAGAAATACTTTAGAAGTTTTAAAGAATAGTCCATACTCTACACTTATTATGTACTAGCTGAACCCGCGGTTATTGTTGTACCGCGGGTAACGCCGCGAGATAAAGCTAGTCTAAAAATAAGTAGCCTAATTTACTCCCTGGATCATCAGCCACCTGCCAGTGAAAGTCACGTCAAAATCGGTCCAGCTGTTCCAGAGATAACCCGGAACAAACAGACAGATAGACAGAAACAGACAGACATAAAATTTAAAAAATGTTATTTTGGTACATGTATCGTGTACACATACATATGCATTTATTTAAAAGCGGTTTTTTAATATTACAAACAGACACTCCAATTTTATTTATTTGTATAGATATATCTTACTAGCCGACCTACGCAACCTCGTTTGCGTCTCCTATTGACCGTAGCGTGATAATTTTCCCATGTTTTTGAACATTCTTCATTGGTGCTCCGCTCCTATTGGTCATAGTGTGATGATATATAGCCAGATAGCCTATAGTTTTCCTCGACAAATGGGCTATCTAACACTGAAAGAATTTGTCGGACCAGTAGTTCCATTAGTAGACCAGTAGTTAAATTTGTCATGGAGATAATGTCATTCTTGAGAAAGGACATAGGCTACTCTTTACCGCGATACCCAACATACACGCGGGCAAATGCTAGTTAGTATAATAAACTGGCAACACAAATAACATCTTACTAAATCTGACATTTTCATTGGCAATACACAATGAAGTGAATAATATAAATATTTTTAGTTATTTTCCCTCCAAAGTTGATGTTTTGTGTCTTCAGTTGAGTGACTTCAGCAAATCAATCAGAACCCGGCCCTGGATGACTTGCGCCCCCATCGTAAACACAGACCGACACATATCTACATATAAATATTAATATATATCGCACAATAAAAGTTTATGAGCGAAATGTTAGTGTAGTTGCAAAGTTACAAATTGATCCCGGTTTTTGATGGTCGCCATGGTTTTGGATTATATTGAGATTTTCACGCAGATTGTTATTTAGGTTTTAATCGAGGAGATATGTTTTGACATATTAGGGCCAGACCAAATGCAGTGACTACAAGTGGTTACAAGTGATTTTTGTTTGGGTTTTGCTGGTGACCGTAAGATAGGAAAGTTCGCATCATGCTTAGACCAAGCATGATTGAAAAGAAACGCAAATGAATTTGCTTTTTTAACATATATATTATAGGTTTACCTGTTGGGACTAATCTGGCCCACACGCCCATCACTGTAGCTCCTGTGCGCCAGGATCAACAGCAGTGACCCACGATCACACCGAGTTATGACACTTGGGTAGTCCCAGGAAAAATTAAACTGTCTTGGAACCCGCAACGGAATTAATCAAACAAACTATAGGAGTTGTCAATATAATAACTCGACTGCCCTCACTAGCTAGAGGTTAATATACAAAAGATATTGTCCCTCGATATCATAAGAAATATTTTAGTTAAGTCTGGTCACCCTACACCTATGTCTTCACAGCACCCCGGTAGTGACGTCACGCCGGATGTGCCTAACCGGAAGCTGTACGATCTGCTCAAAGCACTTCTTTATGTGAGCTTGCACTTTTATTATTGACTATTATAGTTGTTTTTTTCTCAAATGTGACTCTGCATTTTGTTTATCTGTGGAAATTCTCTATGGTTTTGATAAAATAATAATGAATCATGGTTGAGTCATTTGGAGACCGTTTTTTGTTTTTTCGAAAGACGGTCCCCATTGAAACTCATCCACATTTTCTATATTTTATTTATATCATTAACTTCATTACGACTTAAGACAAGACTTAAGACTTTAAATACTTGACATTGGCAGAAATAGTTGATCAAGCTGGTCCCGGCTGGTTGCCATCTCATTAGAAGAAGAACGTCAATCGAAGAAAATAATAATTTATTGCTTTTAACCAAGGCCAAAATGAAGAGGGGTAGAGCCACGCTTCGGCATGAATGGGCCGGCTCGACCGGAGTGATACCACGGCCTCACAGAAAACCGGTGTGAAAAAGCTCTAGCTAGGTGAAACGCAGTTCACCGAGTGAGTGAGGATACCGGAGGTCCACACGCCAACCCTTCCCCACATCCCTCTCCCTATCCCCCAAGGGCCGGCCGGCCCGGGAATTGAACCCGAGACTTCATGCGCAACAGTCAAAACTACTGGTTAGTAAGTCCGATTTAAGAACGACAATCTCGACCACAATCTGGACAGACATCTTGAAAAAGCGTTACCGAACGTTACCAAAAAGCATCTTCAAATTAAGATGTCTATCTTGAAATTAATTCTTGGCAGCATATTTAAGAGTGTATCCTCAAACATGTCGGCGGATAGCGAGGGAGTATGTAGACAGGAGTCAATGAGCCGTGGACGTTTGATAGGAGGGGAGGTACTGATTTATGACGCGCAGACATCGGGGTTGCGCGTTGTAAAAACTTTAACAATATTATGTTGGGAGATCAGGGCTTAATGGTTTCATGTCTGAAATATGTATATACCTTTGCGAAAATGAGTTTATTTACAGCTCTATATGTATGTATATCGGCGGACTTAATATCGTGGAAAGTCCCTACCAGCAAATCTTTGGATGTGTGGAAACCTTATAGAAAACCGAAGGCACACCGAGGTTACAGTTGTAGGCAGTAATAATAAAGTTTATTTTACGATAAAATATATAAAACTAACATAAATTTATTAATTACCATAATTTTCTTTAGTAGTGTACCTTTCTACACGCTTTTTTAGTAAAGGAGTCGGTTACAAACATACAGGCGAAGATGTATGTATGTCATCATGTCATACCCACTTCAAATGGTCAGATTTTATTTAAACTTAGTAGCCCTATTGTGGACCGATGACGATACAATAATATTAATTTGAAAAAAAAAATGAAAAAAGTGATACTTAAAAGAACACGCTTCTATAAATAAACCTAACTAATAAAAAGTGGAAAATAATTTTTCTTTCTGAATATATTTCAATAATGTCGCCCCACTTTTTTACATTTTTTTTTATATTATTTATAGTAATCGACCCCAAATAATCTTGGATAATAAAAGCTGTAAAGAAAACATATAGGTACTTTCTTATACATCAGACAATACTATACAAGATTTTTACCCAATCTTGATTTTCTTTCTATTTTATGGTTGCCTGTATGAGATTTCCCCTCAGCGATAAAGCCGCACCAAGTAATTACCTAGCATTAAGCACATCTATACTTAATATATAAAGCTGAAGAGTTTGTTTGTTTGTTTGTTTGTTTGAACACGCTAATCTCAGGAACCGGTGGTCCGATTTGAAAAATTCGTTCAGTGTTAGATAGCACATTTATCGAGGAAGGCTGTGCCAGTTGACATTTTTAAGCTTGTCAAGTTATTATTATTACTTAAAATTTCACCAGTCTCTTTCTCATTCTCTTGAGTGAAAGTAGGAGTAACGAGACCACAGAGTTCAGCAGTCGGCGGCAGCGACGGAGGCGGCTGCGGCGGCGGTGACGATGTTGGAATGTACGCGTGTGTGTTCGTAGATGGTCGAGAGTCAACACTTTGCTCCAAATTTATATTCCTTGTAATGCAGGAGCTAATCTTTTCTTTACTTCTCATCGAGTCATCTATGTAGCCCTCGGCTACACTGCTAAACCGCCACCCGCTGTGGCGTTTTAGTGTCAATATGTCTACACCTGAATCGACGAGCAATGTAGCCGAGGACCTTCTGAAACTGTGTCCTGTGTATTCATGTGAATCATCCAAATTTAAGAAAGTGACAATATAATACGGCATTGCTCCAAATTTATTAATGCCAATGGGTTGACTAGTGCATTTTCCATTTTGATAATTTTGAAAAAAATCTGTTTTTGCTTTTATTGAAAGAAGCGCTTTAAATTTTTGCACTATGTCGTAAAAAGACCCCTGTATTGTAAATGATCTTGGAATTTTATTTTTTATGTTTTTGACCTGGACAAGAAGAATCCGCCCATAGTTTAGTTGTGATGTTTGCCAACTCTTGACGTCTACATGCACAATTTATACCGAATATTAAAACAACCTGAAAAGAGATAAATACAGCGTACAAAACATCTATATTGTAAAGAAATACGAAAGTGAAAGAAGTTAATAACAAAAATTTTGTTTCAACTGACCTTGGATGCCAAATATCAGCAATCCGGAGCTTCTTTTAGGAACGTCTTGATATTGTCAGCCGAAAATACTTTCGACTTCTTACTCACATGGCCATCAGAGCATCTTTTTAGAAATGCCAGCAAGTTGGAGTATGACTTGATATCAATACCATGATTTGTTTTCACAGTGCTTTTTAGCATTGAATAGTAAGCACCACAATGAGCTTGACTTAAATTTTTGAGAAAGTTCCTTGAAAAAGGCTAAAAACACACTTTCTGAAAATGAATTTGGACATTTGCTTGTTTTCCATATTATGAAATTTTGACACGCCTGTATGTATCTATCGGGTCGATTTTTCGGGCAAGAAGCTTAGCATTTTTCGCTGCCACTGAGACTTCTGGTGGTGTCGAATTAATAAATTCATTACTACTTGACGACATCTATACAAATAAATAAAATTGAAGTGTCTGTTTGTAATATTAAAATAACCGCTTTTTACGAAATGCACATTTATATATACACGGTACATATACCAAAAACGTATTTTAAATTTTTTTTGTCTGTCTGTCTGTCTGTCTGTTTGTTCCGGGTAATCTCTGAAACGGCTGGACGGATTTTGACGGGAGTTTCACTGGCAGGTAGCTGATGATGGAGGGAGCAAAATAGGCTACTTTTTTAGAATAACTTTGTCCCGCGGCCTTACTCGCGGTAGGTACGACAATAACCGCGGGTAACACCGCGGGGTTCAGCTAGTTTTCAAATAAAAACAATACAGCGAAAAGAAAAAGCGCGCGGAATAATTTTTAATTGTTCACAAACTAGCAATGCGCACAAACAGCCAGTATTACTAATAAAGTATATTAATATTTTTGTGTTTTTGTCACAGATAAATGGTAATTTATTATCAAAATTAATTAAATTAAAGAATTAAGTATTTATCTCTCAAAGTTAATTTTATTCATAAAATGTTGACCACTTTTCTGACATAAAAACTCTTTGCTAATATTTAAAAGCTCGAGCATCTTGATAAACCGTGAGTTTTACATTATTAAAAAACGTACGTTTTACATTACAAGAACACACTAGTACGTAATGAGATACATTACGATATTGAAATTGGTGAAATAAGAGACCCTTTACGAGCAAATATGTTACAAAGCAATTTACTATTTTTTGTTTTAGTTTAATAAGACTACTCCCGCTTTTGGGAATATACATCCTGAGTCGCGGGGGACTTTACAAACATATATGAAACGGACACGAGGAACACCCAGACTCAGAACAAGGATTTGTGGATCATAAAAATTGTTTTCCCACGTGAAATTTGTTCCTTTTTTGTTCTCAAACACCTGTTATACTCCATGCTAGGTCTTGAAGGGTTGAATAGAAGATTGAGGGGTAGTTAAACGAAGGTTTAATGCTAGAAGAAGACTCATAAAAAAGTACCATAATTATTATGGCAATATATACATGAAAGTAAAAAGAAAAAGTTGTTTGTTATCATCATCATCCTATTACAGTCCACTCCTGGACATAGGCCTCTGCCACACCACTCTGGCCGATTTTGGTTTTATTTGTTTGTCAAAGCTTAAATGTCTATACTGTTTGAGTGAATGTTTATTTGTACTGTGTATAATATAAGGGCCTCTGTGGCGCAGTGATAGCGATTGCGACTGCTGTGCGGAGTCTCGGGTTCAAGACGCAGGTCGGATCAAATGTTTGTATAATTTGCAAATATTTGTTTCGGAGTTTGGGTGTTTACTATCTATAATATGTATCTATTTACAAAAAAAAGTATATAAGTATTTATATCAGTCGTCTAATACCCATAACACAAGCTCTGCTTAGCATCGGACTAGATAGCGTTGCAAGTAAGATGTCCGAAATATTTATTATTATTATTTTATGCATACTAGTAGCCCCTACAGACTCGGTTTTAGTGACATTATCGACAGATATTTTAATTTACTCCGTAGTTTGTATGAGAAAGGAAAAATATTGTTTTTATTATTTTTTACGTTTTTTCTCCTCAAAATACACTTCCTTGTGCTTTTACGAAAATATTAAAGAAAAATGAATTGGTCGAGCGGTTTAGCCAATCTATTGATAATTTCCATCAAAAATATAGTATTTAATAATAATAAATAAATAAATAAATATTTCGGACATCTAACACACAACGCCATCTAGTCCCAAACTAAGCAGAGCTTGTATTATGGGTACTAGACAACTGATATTAATACTTATATACTTTTTTTTTGTAAATACATACATATTATAGATAGAAAGCACCCAAACTCCGAAACAAATATTTGCAGATCGTACAAACATTTGATCCAACCCGGGAATCGAACCCGAGACCTCAAGAACAGCAGTCGCGTACGCTACCACTGCGCCACCGAGGCAGTCAATTCAAAATCAAGTTTCGCAAATAGAAAGTTTATCTTCCGCAAATACATCAAGATCGTATTGTTAGATAGGTACTTAATTTGTCTCATGTTCAACGTCTTAGAATTTTAATGATCCGTCGTCAGAAAACTCAAACGTATAAAATAAAAAAAAGTACGCCACATTTCTCTGGCGCTGCGTAGAGATGTGGCTTCGCTGTACATCTTCTACCGCATTTACTATGGGCAGTGCTCCGAGGAATTATTCGGACTGATCCCTACCGCCTCTTACCGCCATCTTCCTACGCGACAAAAGTTTAATTCCCATTATCTATATGGTTGGCAGTTCACAACTGTACGCTTTTTCCTATATACCGTATATTTCCCTACATTTCCGTCTATCCTATAGCGCCATTTCATTTATTTTGTTTTTTTTAGATACCATAAATAATATTTATGCTATCTTTTTTTTTGTATTTGGCGGACACTGCCATGTGTCCTGTTATGTGTTCATTCTTCTTTAACCAAGCGGCATCATTTAATTTGTGTGTAATGCCCCATACATCACACTTAGTGCATCGGTCCCTAAGTAACGAGTACATCGGCTCTCTTAACAGTGTGGGGGCCTAACCCGGTTAGTGTAAACTGATATTTATGGTGTACTCAATGCGATTATAAAATCTAACTTACTTGCTAACTGCCCAAGTGGAAACTAGTAAAACATCTTGATTTTGAGACTTGTTTGTAGAAAAATCGTAACTATTTTTAAACAAAGCAAGAAGCTTAATCCAATTTGGAGTACTTAATTTTTATGTGGTAAAGAAATGTTATTTATTTAATGTATAATTACACACCATCTATACACATAAATAAAATTGGAGTGTCTGTTTGTAATATTAAAATAACCGTATTTTAAATGCATATGTACATACATATATAGGGTACATATACCAAATTATCGTTCATATAGCTCATCACACAATAGTCTCTCGAGCTTTGAACCCACGACCTTCGGCTTATCAGAGTCACTTACCACTGGACCAGCATCAACAAAGAATCAAATTATCAGTATCAACATGCCCTCACTGCACTAAATTAACAGCACGCCATATGCACAGATATTAATGAGCTATAAAACTGGACACTGCCAATTATCTCGCATCTGGGTGGATAATGACCCCGGGGGTCAGATAAAACTGTCCTTGTCCTGGCTTTGAACTCATTTGGAGATGATAGTTGAAGTTATTTCCGAGATTAAGTTCGACAAATAACTATCACACTAATGTATAAAGGCGAAAGTTTGTGAGTGTGTATGTTTATTACTTCTTCACGCAAAAACTATTGAACGGATTTGGATGAAACTTTACAGTAATATAGCTTATACATCAGAATAACACGTAGGCTACTATATGCCGTGATAATCGACATACACGCAGGCGGAGCCGCGGGTAACAGCTAGTGGATTATAAACCTCACGATACTAGTGTGAGTTTTCTTCATTTTTTAAGTTTAAGCTACCAAAATGACTCTACTCTGCCTGATGGAGGTCATGAGTAGCATCCAAGAGTGATAGCCACCATCCCCAATGTGAATGTAGTTAGATAGTGTAGCATGGTGACTTGATGAATCATACTACGGCGACCTCGTCAGGATAAGATAACTTAGTAAAAAAACTTTTTTAATAGTATCACAAAATAACTAATAGTACTAACGTACAGAAGTTCCACTCTCGAACAAAAGTCAAGCTTAGGGTGCTTCCACAACATCCCACACAGCAGTTATAAAATGTTAGAGAATGTTGTATAACATTTGTTGGATAACATTTTATAACAAGTTGTAACAAAAGCTATAAAATCTAACGATGTTATACAACATCATGTAAAATGTTGTAACAAATGTTTTCGTGTTACACAATGTTATATAAAATTTTATAACTGCTGTGTGGGAGCACTATTAGGCATAAAAAGTTTTTAAGTCTGTCACCTCCCATGCACCGCTCGATTTACAGCAAGAGACCAGGTTTCTCACTTGCTGTTCAGCGGAGTGCTCGGCGGAACATGCCTAAACTGAGAAATAAAACCCCCCTGACAGTGTTGGGAGTTGAAACAAGCCGACGCGTCACCTGATGGTCTACCGCCGCAGTTGCCCTATGGTGAATAACTACCACCTCTTTAGTCAAGTTATAAATGTGCCTCGTCGATTCTCCATCAACAATCACCAACGCCAATAGTGTCAAGTACTATTGGCTAATATTTTGTATTGGCTGCCTAGTTGGTCTAGTGGTTAAACGATTGGAGATCAAGATATCTCGAGTTCGATTCCCGGGTCGGATTGCTGTTGGGTTTTTCACACGAATTTTTAATAGCAGTCCGGAGTATGGAAGATGGCGGTGTTTCTCGGAGAGCACGTTAAGCCGTCGGTCCCGGTTGTCATAAAGATCTATGACAATATTGGCAATCGTTATTGGGAAATCCGTTGTGGAGGTCCGATACTGACATCTAGGTAAAACCGCTTGAACTAATAACCGACCTAATAATATTAGGAATAGAAAGCTATGAAGACGATTTAATAAGTATATAGAGGTATTTATTAGCAGTTTAGGTTACCATAGTACAGCTTATCTTCAGTTCGAGATCAGACGGTCGTGTGTAAGATTTGTCACTATTACTATGAAATAAAAATAAAAACATTAAATATTCACGACATCTCTTCTGTCAAAATCTTTTTTTTTTATGGAATAAGGGGCAAACGAGCAGACGTATCGCTTGATGGTAAGCGATTACCGCCGCCCATTGACACCGCAACACCAGAGGCGTCACAAGTGCGTTGCCGGCAGTTGGGGGATGGGAAATGGAATGGGGGTTAGGATGGGCCTCCGTTATCCTTACTTACTCGGTGAAACACAGCGCAGGTGCTCTTTTACACCGGTTTACTGTAAGGTCGTGGCATCACTCCGGTCGAGCCAGCTCATTCACGCCGCAGCGTGGCTCTCCCATGGCGTGAAAAAACAAGTTTAGTTTTGATATTTCTATATCCAATTCATTTATATTCAGGGTTATGCGTCTAAATCAAAAACACATTCAAAATTTATCCCCTAATGAATCCACTACGCACCATAAAACTATCTTCAGACACCCCCTCTTATACTAACCTACAAACAATATTCAACCATAATTTTAGTGAAATAGAGTCCAAATAACATTTTTAAGTGAAGACGAAATGTTTTGGAAACGAAATTCAATGATAAAAGAAAGAAATAAGGTTTAAATTGTAATGTAAGTTTTGTTACGTAGTTTGTAACATTCGTTTTGGTTTATTAATGACCCGTGTATTAGAATGTCATAAATTCGTTATAAATCGGTTTTCAACGCTATTTTAGCATTCAGCATAAATATGTATTGACGATTTCTATGGTATTATTTCTATACATGTAAAATGACTTGTCCTGCCTGACTAAAACGAGATAATGCAGGCGTTAGCTAATGTAGAAAGAGAATCGTCACGAAACAGTTGCAACTTAGCTAATGGATAAGGTTTTAACAACATTACCAGCAGACACAGCAAATGTTGTTTTACCTGAAAAATAAAATAAAAAATTCGGGGTGGGTCACCCTTATCATTTAGGGGTATGAAAAATAAATGTTGGCCTATTCTCAGAATTACCCCATATACACACAAAATTTCATAAAAATTGGTCCAGCCGTTTCGGAGGAGTTTGATAAGAAACACTGCGACACGTGAATTTTATATAATAGGTGTAGGCACAAGGGATCGTCGAACTTTTTAAAAATTAATAATCATCAAAAAAATGTAATAACATTTTATCAACAAAAAGAATTAATATCCTGAAAATCCATAGATAAAATTAGAAGATTTTCTATCTCTGTCACGTAATATCAAGAGTCAAAACCATACCCAGGTGTCATGACGAAAAATTTACCAAAATTGTAGTAATTTATCAAAAACCATGAAAGCAGCATGTATCGTTCTATCCACCACCATATTCCTCGCCATCATGGCTGTTTGTATCATGGTGAAGTTCGCCACAGACATCACAGTGGAAGAAAGAAAGAGAGAGTATGGCTTACAAGGTGGAGGTGTATATCAGTTCAGTAAATCAATGGGAGTGATAAGTCTACATGACAATGCGTCGTTTTCTATAGCTGAAAGGTTTCCGTATGTAGCTGCCGTGACGAGGAACTCCTCAACCCTCTGGTCTTTCGCGTGTTTTGCTAGTGTGGTTTTAATTAAATGGGTCGTGACTTCGGCACATTGCAGGCAAGTTTAACCATAGGTACTAGATTAACCGTGTAGAAGACTCATAACTGGACACAAATAAGATGGCTTCTTTTCATCTGGTGACGGCATACAGAGGGTCACCATCAGCACTACAAAGAGAAGGAAAACTTGACACAAACTCTTTACCAACCCGTCAGGAGAGCGTGGTATAGCAGAACAATACCTACTTTCTAAAGAGAGGCTTATATCCAGCAGTGGGTTGTTAAAGACTGTTGTTGTGAAGTGAGACTGACATGATCAGGATAATCCTACGTTCTCGTAGAATACAGCTTTTCATAAGTTCCTTACTTTTTGCCGAGTGCCAGAAGATATCGGAGATCAGAGACTCAATCCACCTTTTTTTTGTTTTATGTAGAATAGGGGCAAACGAGCAGACGTATCGCCTGATAGTAATTTACACCTGCAACACCAGAGGCGTCACAAGTGCTGCTCTTTATATCACTTTTTCTATATTCTATTCAAATTAGCTGTTGCCCCAAAACCAACCTCTAACTTCAGTCATCATTTCCAGACGCCCAGGAGCAACACACCGAATACTCCTCTTCCAGGACTTCGCCAGAAACTACACGCACACATATCCAGTCTTATTCTGGCGGCTGCACGAAAAATTCAATATTAGCAACCCCACACCGAAGTACGACATTGCAGTTGCAAAATTAAACGTTGACATATATCCTTTTACAATCAAACCGTCTATTTTTGATGAGAAAGAGGTGAGGTTTCTAGAAGCGGCTGTCTGGAAGACTGTGTCTACTATGAACAAGAAGTTATACCTGACAAATGACTTTGAAAAGTTCGAAGTGAAGCTAGCTCCTTTTGACAAATGCTTCGAAGGGTATGGAGTCGAGTTGGATGAGAGTTTGTTGTGTATAGATTTATCTGATTACGATGATTGTTTCGTCCATGAGTTTGGGCCTGTATATTCTCAAGATAAAGTGGTCGGTATCTTAGCTGTGAAGCCGCGTGATTGTGACATGAAGTTGGCTATATTCACAAATATCTCGTATTATACGAATTGGATTCTGAAATCGACTCACACGACTTATTATGGATGATGTTTAGTAATTATTGTTGTTTTATTTCTTTTTAACTCCCTTCTTCGTGAGTTTTCTATCTACAACGCCATTTGGAGCGGTTTCAGTGGTCGCCACACCGTTTTCTACTGTTTGGGTTCAAATACCACAGAAGACAACACTTTGTGCTCTCCATAAATTGTTGGTCTGAGACTGGGTGCTCATTTTGTCGGGTTCATGTATGCCTGTAAAGCCCCCGCGATACATTAAATAGTATAAAAGCGAGAATCGTCTCTAGAAAAAGTAAATCTGCAGCTCAAGCTACCAGTGTAGATTTTCTTTTCTAGAATCAGGAGCAGCAGGAGGGAGGGGGGGGGGGCTAAGAGGTTCTTCACCAACTTCACTTGTTTACGATTACTTTAACAATGTTATTATCACTTTTCTGTTAGGCGGTCGCACTGTCACTCCGATTGAGACAAAATTTATGCCGAAACATGCTTCATATTATGGTCATTTGTAGAAATATTTTTACTCAACAGAAAACGAATCTACAGCCCCTGAGGTTGTAATACAAACTAATGTTAATTAACATCGAGTAAAATTGACTTCGGAGTAACGTAGAATTAGCAGTCATCGCAAAAACTTTTGAACAATTTTCTCGGTAACAAAACCAACAGCAACCACAGCTAATATTCATGCTTATTCTTTTTGTACTACGTCCTTACTTAAGCCCTTCCATAGTTTTGTGTGCAGTTGACCTCCCCACAAGTAGCGTAATCCCTCGGTGACAAATATTGACGCAAAGTCACTCGGTACATTAGCTTATTGAACAACACTGATATAGTATCACTCTGGATGTGCACGCCATTTTATTTATAACGCAGGCTGTTGAATGCTTATTTCTTGCTCAATTACGACAGAACGGCCAAAATTATATATGGTGGTATACTTAAATTAGTTACCATGCCAAGTTCTGATTTTTAAATTTTATTTTCTATTATTTAATTACATCCTTGTTCATCAAACAAATCAAAAACTAATGAGTAAACTTTATGCAAATTAAGGTCTATAGATTGTACTATTTTTCAACTTCTGCGTTCAGTTATTTTCTAGATCTAGGCAAATCCAAAACGTTACCCCAGCAAAATTTTCAATAACTTAATAACCTTAAGAACACACATAAATTTTGCTATTTAAAAACAATTAATACTAGCTGAACCTCGCGGTTATCGTTGTACCGCGGGTAACACCACGCGACGAAATCGGTCCGACCGTTCCAGAGATTAGCCGGAACAAACAGAAAGACAGACAATAAAAGAAAAATACGCTTTTGGTTTAAGTACCGTGTATACATAGTTACATACAAATGCATTTAGTGAAAAACGATTATTTTAATATTTTAAACAGACACTCCAATTTTATTTATTTGTATAGATCACAGACATAGTAAATCTATACTTCTATACTAATATATAAAGCTGAAGAGTTTGTTGGTTTGTTTGTTTGAACGCGCTAATCTGAGGAACAGCTGGTCCGATTTGAAAAATTCTCTCAGTGTTGGATAGTACATTTTTTGAGGAAAGCAGTAGGCGATATATCATTACGCTTAGACCAATAGGAGCGGAGCACCAATGAAGAATGTCACGAAAACGGTACGGTGTTACGAATTAGGAGACGTACGTAAACGAAGTTGCGTGCGTCAGCTAGTTATACATATATGTGCTCTTTGTAGTTATGTGAATTCAGAATGTTGTGTCTCTTCCAGATATAACTGTAAACATGTAACTTTGTTCCTCTCATGTTAAGAGGTTTGTCAATAACTTATCCAGATTTACTTCACTTTCTGCTCCGTTGCTAATATTGAATGTCACTATTTAATAAAATAATTTATTACTACGCATGCTTCTATCACAGATTTTGTAGGTATATTTGCCATGGTCATACTATAAAATAATATTTCATGGTTGTGGTATAACATTTAGAAATTATTCGGTCAGTGTTTTATGGAATGGGGGCAAAGGAGCAGACTTGTCACCCAAGAGTCACAAGTTCTCTCATATTGAGTCCCTCCCGGAGTGGGAAGGGTTTCAGGCTCCAGTAAACTCACATACTCGCAGAAACACAAAGAAATAGTTGTTTGATACGCAACAATAACGTATTTAAATATATTAACACGAACCGACCCGCCGCTTTCTGCTTTATAGGGTGTAGTTTGTGCCTCATATGGAATAGACAGTTCTCATCTTTCGGCGGTGGAACCCCGGTACCAGCTCCTCCCTCTGGACCGCATTCAACGAAGAGGAACACGAGTCGAAGACTGCCAAAACGTTACAATACAATTCGGCTGGACTCATGGAACAACACTTCGTTTTATCCACAAATTGTTGTTATGAGTCTGTACTCTATGTCCGTTTCATGTATGTTTCAAAGTCTCCGGATGTATATTCCTAATGCAGGAGTTATCTTTTTAAAAAGAAATGAATCGGTTCAGTAGTAAAGGTGCTACGGTGAACATACAGAAACATACACACATATGCTGCCAAAAGCATTACCCCTTTAGCTTCGCCGCAGTCGGGTAAAAAACATTACCGAATGGTACCTAACCTCTTTTATTGAAGTCAGTTCAAAAACACAATCTAAATAAATTACAATTCGACATGTTCAAATTACATGTTACAATAGATTCGTTGCACATAGACATAATTTACTAGTTATCTATAATTTTATCTATAGTGATACAGATATTCATCTCGGAGGAAAGAGGGCAGATGACCGCCCACTGAGAGGGTTCTTGTGTCGATGTATTGCATTTGAAAAACCATCGAGCTTCAATTTATAGTTATAAGTCCTCAGAAAGGAATACTTTAACTAACAGGTTTTTTTAAAAAATAACTCTGAATTCAACAAGAAGAAGAATACAAAATTGTTATTTAAGGGTTATAGATAAGATTTCAGATAGGTTATCTAAGAGATAATTTCACGTTTAAATTTTCCATATAAATTGAGTCAAACCATCTGTCAGATAAGCTATACGGAACTTAACGGAACTCGAAAAGAATCTAAAATTAAACAACTGGGTACTGAGTTTCGTTACCATAATTATTTAGTTGTTGGTTAATTGCGAACTGTCTCACAAAATGACTAGGGAAAACAATCGAATATTATGTATTTGAATAATATTAGTTTGTTTGGAAAGCATTTAAGTGTTAGATAGTCCAGTTATCGATGTATATCATAACACTACGACCAAAATAAGAGGAGTATCAATAGAAATGTTTCAAAAACGGGAGAAAAATAATCTTTTTGAGAGCTTTCATTGCAAGCGCTGCGTAAGCGGAACGGTTAGTTTCATGAAAATAACTAGAGAATAACTAGCTTCCGCCCGCGGCTCCGCTGGCATTTAATAAAAAGTATCCTATGATACATACTTCTAACACCTCCAATATAATTCTTATTTTATTTATTTTTATATTTGTGTTGATTGAATGATTGAAAGGTAAATTGCAGTTTACGATTTATGACATTTTTAAAAAAACTACTTACTACATTTCGTTCAAACCAATTTCGGTGGAATGTACATCATATATTTTTTTGAGTTTTATCATTCTCTTATTTTAGAAGTATCTAATCTATAGAGTTTAAAAAAAAATGATAGTAGAAACCTCAATATCATTTTGGAAGTCCTGTCCATAGATATCCCAAATGTATGGGATTGATAAAAAAAATTTTTGAGTTTCAGTTCTAAGTATGAGGGTATAATCTATGAGGGTTCCATTTCTTGCCTTTGTCACGGAACCCTAAAAAATAGCCTAAGTTACTCCTCATATCATCAGCTACTTAGATTGGCAGGACCAAATAGACAGACAGACAAAAATGAAAAACATGTTATTTTATATATATATGTATCGTGTATACATACAATGCATTTATTACAAAGCGGATAATTAAGCGGATTTAATATTACAAATAGACACTCCAATTTTATTTATTGTATAGAGTATAGATGTATATACGAAAGACTTGTTTGTCCTTTAGGGTTTTCGCACTATACCCTTTTTTACAATTATGATAAACAAATAGGTTTGCGCTGTTATAACATCACGCTATGGGTAATAGTAGACGGAGACGAGGTTGTGTGGGTCTGGTCAGCTAGTATGTGAATACATATATTTCAAGATAACGTTCATAGAGGCGCTCATAGCCCAGTTACACTCGGTGATTAGTAACAATCACCGAGGATAAGCAATGATGGCGCGGTCAGTACCTGTATGGGTGACCGCTGGTGGCATGTTACCATGAGCGTCTCCGTGATTCGGAGGTCACGTTAAGCAGTCGGTCCCGGTCGTTATGATAGAGTAACAGTCGTGAAGCTTAGTTAGCTAGTTAGGAGGACTTTGGGCGACCTAAAAACACCCAACGGCAAGATTATACTATATGTCTGCCACTTCTTTAGATGACTGTACTTTTTTTTCATAACTTGTGTCGTTCATACAATGTGTTAACACAATTAAAACAAAACTTAATAATACGACTCCCCTGTCTCTAGTTAGCATAAATATAATTATTTAAATGGATCCAACCATTAATGGACGCCCAAACGTTTAAATTTTATGAATTATAACATCTTTCATAAGAACTGCAATGTACAGTCGTCGAGGTAAATGTTGTGCGTGTAAATAAAGAAAGCAATAAAGAAAAAATCGTTTTATCTGACATACACCAACATCTCATAACACATTATTATATGCAGATACGAGAATTTACATGTACTATACCTCGAAATAGGTGCCAAATTTATTTGAATTGGATTACGTAATGACCAGAGTGCATTAATAAATTTACTTAATTAAATACCATAGAACAAAAAAGTTTAAAAGCAACTTTTTAATACATACATAATAAATGTTACAGAAAATTGTTGTCATATTTTATAGTTACAAAAAGTTTTCATTTTCCGTCTATTTTCTTTAATCTAATAAATTTTACATATTTCAAGAGAAAGATATGACATAAAATGTAATTTAATACTGATAACAGAAATAATAATAATAGAATTAGAATTAGACAAGGAAAATGCCTGCTGACGAAGTAACTTACAGTATTTATTTTATGAAATTATCTTAAGTTAATGATGCAGTTAAATGGCTTCAATAAAAAAAATGCTCACAGCTGAAAATCAAGTCAAATTAACAACTATAAAACCATTTAGCTAAACAATGTAAAACTCTGCTTATAAAATAAATAAATCAAGAAAATAGTGTTTAGTTTGTCGCCAACTGTACTTCAATCAAGTTATTGCTCAACTACTTTTCACCCCCAGCTTACAACAATAAAAATATTCATCGCGCATTCTCCCTTCCTCTCCCACATACATCAAACTACCAACGAGTGAGCGAGAGGTGTATATCAATTTATGAAATGCAGAGATTGAGAGATATTTATCTATATTAGTGTTCAGTTTTGCCTTCATCCCTGTTGTTGCAAGGGTGGCTAAACGCGGTATTGTTATTTTTGGCGGGAATGTTTCTGTTAAGTGGTACGGAACCAAATGACAAGTGGGGTGAAATGTCGTTAGGCTTTTTTGGGGTCTAATGGGTTCAACAAGTTAAGTTGTTTTTCTTAGATGAGGGTAGTTGAAAAAAAAAATAGAAGAGTTCGTGTATTATTCGTTGCCTGTTATAAGATTTAACTGCGCTTGTAGTCACTCCTCTACATGTATGATAGTAGCATGCACGCTTTAATCTATTCGAATAATATAAATTAAAAAGCAGCCGTGAGAGAGCCACGCTTTGGTATGAATGGGCCGACTCGACCGGAGTGATACCATGGCCTCACAGAAAACCGGTGTGAATCAGCGCTTGCGCTTTGTTTCACCAAGTGAGTGAGGATACCGGAGGCCAATCCCCCAACCTCTCTCTCATGGGGTGTCTAAGGGCGTCGGTATTCGCCTGCTCGTTTGCCCCCTATTCCATAAAAAAAACTCTGTCTGTCTGTTACGCTTTCACGGCCAAAATGCTGCACCGATTTTAATGGTAATTTAATGGAGATACTTTGACTCCTGAGGATGGACAGGCACTACGATAGCACATTTAAATGTACATGGACTGCCAAAGCTTTTTCACCTCAATCGAGATAAACGCGATCTGTCTAATAAACGTCACTGTCAACGTGCGTGATCCACAAATTTATTCAAAAAAGTTTTTCTGAGCTTATGTTCTATGTGCTCGTTTCATATATAAAAAAATAAATAGTCTTCTCCATAAACTATTTGTTCAATTCATTTCATATTACCAAACTGCTAATAACTGAACACAAACGAAACTCACTATTACATTAGTTAGTCTACTTGACGATAGATGGCGCTGTTTACCGTAAGCCGTGAACTCGCATTGTGTTTACAAGTAGGCGCTAATCAATAAAACCGCAATGAGGAGTGAGTTATGAGATTCTACTACAATAATTAGGTCAACGAATATCTTAGGAATGTAGGAATAGATTTACCTTTCGCTATGATAGTTGAGAGTCAATTTGACTATAAGTCGAATTGCATAGCATTGGTCTAAGATCCGACCCTAGATGGACCTGCACCGAGCTTATAATAGAATAAAACTTATTGTATAATAAATTTCGTATATTAGAAAATACTAGCTGAACCCCGCGGTGTTACCCTCGGTCATTGTTGTACCGCGAGTAACGCCGCGGGACAAAGTTAGTCAAAAAAGTAAGTCTAGCCTATGTTACTCCCTGGACAATTAGCTACCTGCCAGTGAAAGTCCCGTCAAAATCGGTCCAGTCGTTCTAGAGATTACCCGAAACAAACAGACAGACAGACCGACAAACAGACAAAAAATTTAAGTACATTTTGGTACATATGTACTGTGTATAACATACATATGCATTTAGTAAAAAGCGGTTATTGTAATATTACCAACAGACACTCCAATTTTATTTATTTGTATAGATATTAAAAATGGGTTGTCTTAAAAATCCTGGACAGAACATCCTTAAACTTCAATGTTACGAAATTAATTATACAATAAGGCTTATTCTATTATCAGCTCGGTGCAGGTCAATCTAGGGTCGGATCTTACACTATATCTTTTGAGTATAACAAAAAAATGAAATGTTGGGGTTATCTATATAATAATACGTGAGGCACCGGACTACGGTCTGTACCCTGTTTCATTCGGCAAGCGAGGCCTGATGAGCGCGAGTCCGCCTCCGTCACCAAGCTCTTTTTACCCTGCGCGCTGGCAGCGTACAGCGTAGTACCCAAAATCGAGATTGCCGGCACGACTACACAACTGTTTATGGGGCATGGTGGGTTCTCCGAATACTTGACTCGATTCAAGTGTAAGGAGAACCCATCCTGCATTTGTTACCAAAACACCGAAACAGTCTCGCATATTATTTCGGAATGCCCTGTATTTACCAAGCAAAGAAACGACACCGAACAAGAGGTAAAAACAAAAATTACAGTGATATATTTGTGTATAATAATTATTAAATATTATGTTTATTGTATGTGTATGTATTAATATGTTAAAATAGAAATAAGTTTATAAACTATTGCTCAGGTATAATTAAAACAGTAAACTAGAGAAATAAAGTTAACCAGGATATTTTTTATATTTTTTTTATTTAATAGGTACAGATACAGATAACAGATTGAAAAAATACAAAGAGCAGTCTTAACAGTACATTATAGTAAACCTGCAATCCAGTTACAACTGTACACAACTTTGACAGTAGACAGTGCTTCGTTTTGGCATAGAAATAAAAATTATAAGATGAAAACAAAAACTAACCATAATTAGGTATACCGTTACAAACTAAACATATATAGAAAATTGAGATATGCATCAGAATTAAGGCTTGCTATAACGAATGAGAGAAGATCTGAAGGCATTGAGACTTTCGTGAAAGATATCGAACTGTGAGCACACGGTATTATAGTTCCTGCACATTCTGTTTAGTGGGTTATTATGTAAAACATTATTACTGGGAGGAACACTAAATAATTGTGGTATACGTACAGATCGTGTTGCTATTTTAATTTCAATCTTTTCTACGAGATTACTATCGATTATACAATGTACAATTTTGTGTAAAGTGACAATTCTTCTATTTTCCAAAGATCTTAAAGAAAATTTTTGCAATCGATCAACATACTCCGGCATTTTGCGTCTTAGACCACATCTCGAGCAGAGAGCCCTCACGAATCTTCTCTGTACCGCTTCTATCCGGTCTGTATGTATATTATAAATTGGAGACCACACGGGTGAACAAGATTCTACAATACTTCTTACCAGAAAGTAATATAAGAGTATCACAGATCTTGTATTTTTAAATGGTCGTGCGGTGCGAAGTATAAATAAGAGCATACGGTTAGCTTTGCTGCATATATAGTCATAGTGCAAAGTAAAATTTAAAAAACAGTCAAATATGACTCCCAGGTCTCGCACCTCCGTAACTCTGTCTAAATTAGTAAAAAGTGCAAAGAATATTTTTCTTTTTGGTGAAAGTTATTACTTGACACTTTTTAACATTTAATGTCATAAAATTTCTACCACACCATTTTACAATGGTGTCAACGTCTGCCTGAAGGAGTTCACCGTCACTATGTGTGGAAATTTGTTTAAATATTTTAAATATGGTACCATGATAACGTAAGCTTAGATGTAAGATTATTATTATCTATTTTAACGCAATTAGTTTTAAAAAAGAATAGATTAGAGAAAAGGGTATCTCACCTGGAACGTGTCAAAGGTTGAATGAAAGAAAGATATAGTATGAAGCATTAAAGTGCGAGTAGTAGCACAAGCGAGAACTGGTATGAACGGAATTAGTTAGTAATAGGCTCCAAATGCATACTGGAGGAGCTGGATAAAAAAACAAATGCAGTTCACTCAGTCCTACCGTAAAACTGTTCTTCGCCAGCCTAAACCTCGGCCACAACTTTCTCAATCCTATGAAAAAGTTGCACACCAAACAATTACCCACTCTCCCCAACCGTCTCAACGTAATGATTGTTCTCTAAATAATTAATCCCTTGAACCCTCCTCATTAATCCAACTATTAACCTCCCTTCTAACTTCTAATTCAACTCTTTCCCCCTCTATAATACCGTCCAACGCTGCAAACTTACTAATACAGTTACTAAGCAACCTTAAAAATAGTCCCAGCTAATGTTTCTTCAATGGAATGTGAGGAGTGTATTCCATAAGAAACACGACCTCGTATTCCTTAGTAATAAATTAAGGCCTTTGGCTATTTATCTTACTGAGAGCTGGCTTCTACCAAGTCTCAACTTTCATGTTCCACACTTCAACATACTTAGAGGCGATAGGGCTATGGAGGTACTGTCTTTCTTATCAAAAACAATGTTACCCTAATACTCCTATCCTTACCCCCAATCCCAGACGATATCAGCTTTGTGGCAGCTAAACTCTGTGGTGTGTCTGTGCTCTCCATCTACATTGCTCACCCCCATCATACCCTCCTTCCCATATTAAGTGCCATTCTGCAGGACTTATGAGGTCCAATATTGGTTGTGGGTGACTTCAACTGCCATCACTTTAGGTGGGGATCTGGACACTGTGACACTTTAGGTTCTGGTGTAATAGACTTCCTTAACGACTTGAACCTCTGCGTATGCAACAATGACTGCTCCACTCGTAGAGTTCTTCCCGGACCAAATAGAAGCTGTGTGGACTTGACCTTTTGCTCTCCTGACATTGCTGCAGCTGCAAGCTGGCAATGCACAGATTCGTCGCATGTTAGTGATCAGTATCCGATCTTAGTATCCCTCCCCATTTCAACTCACTTAGAAAAATCACCACCTCACCCTCTTAAAATATATCCTATCAGGTGCTTACTGGCAAAAATTGTTTCAAACACTCGAAATTTCTGTTAATTCTCTCCCCACACTGGACCACAGATCTTTAATTTTTGTCTGTCTGTCTGTCTGTTTGTTCCGGGTAATCTCTGGAACGGCTAGACGGATTTTGACAGAACTTTCACTGGCAGGTAGCTGATGACTCGGGGAGTAACTTAGGCTACTTTTTTTAGACTAACTTTGTCCCGCGGCGTTACTCGTGGTACAACAATAAACCGCGGGTAACACCGCGGGGTTCAGCTAGTTTTAAATATTTTTTGTCACAATATAGATTGTATGTACCTTCAATACTAATGATATTAAATGGGTTCTACAAAATTAAAGAGAAAATGCGGACGTTATTTACCGATTGCTTTTTCAAGAGGCTAAAGAAGTACCTGAGCAGCTAGGTGTAGAAATAAAATGTCACAGAATAGGTTCAAGACATAGCCTAGTCCATTAATAAAACTGCTTAATTTGCTGAAGAGTGTTTCTGCAAAGTTATCTATAAAAATCCCTCTTCTAGATTAAATAATAAGTGACCTACAGGACTGTCTGTCTCCTGAAGTGCTTAATATGTTTCAGCTAAGCGTTTCCATGCCAAAAAGCAAATTAAGACATTGAAACTGAAACCACTAGCAACCGATTACACATTGTTACTAGAAAATAATCCAGTTTCTGTCGTTGTAAACGAATATCTTCATTCATTCATTCATTCATTCATATCGGCTGTGGATGGTGAATTGGCAGCGGAGTCAGGACATACCGCAGTTGATTTCTGACCTTATTTTAAATTGCGATATTTATGTCTACACTACCTGTTAGTGAAGCGACAGCGGAAATATGTTCTCTATCTCTATGTTACGAAAAATCAAACAGTGCCTAAGAGTTTCAATGGTTGAAGAACGTCTAACCGGACCAGCACTTTTCAACGTCCATGTAAACGTACTCATCGAAGTAGATGAAGTGATACCGCGTTTCGGAAGAAGACGTAAAAGAAACATTGATTTTGTTATTTAAATATAGGTATTTTTAAATACAGTACTTACATGAATTAATAAAATACCTACTTTTACCTCTTTTTTAAGCCGATGTACCTATGCTTTTCGCACCATACCCTTCGTAAGGTAGCCGATGGGCGTGAGTGGGACTCCTTAAAAACCTGCCTACCCACTAATCCCAATGTCGGCAGTGGGGAGAAACTCCAGGAACGTATCAGCGACTTCTATAGTCCTCCTGCCTCACCTCACGAGTCAAGTGAAGTACATCTCGGGGTGATCACGGTCACCTCAGAGGCGGGCCAGTATTGCGCCTCTTACCGTTCTACCGTTCTACTACCGTTCTGAAGTAAAACCCTCTCACAGAAGGAGATTAATGCTGGCGGTGACAGGTTTCGTCCAATCTGTCTGACCAGGACTCGACGTTTGGTCTCCCACGCTGGACAGTCCTCCTCCTCCAGCTGGGTGTGCTGAGTGGAGTCCCATTTGGAACCACATTGCAGCGACCATGTCTCGGTTGAGACGCATAAGGGACCATCGTCGTAGAAGTTTCGGTTCTGGCGGTTCGCGGTGGAAAGACACATCGAATGCTATGTGTCGGTGATAGGAGAGGCTAATCACTTCCTCCGCCACTCGCCATCCCGACAAAATATTCACTGTAAAGGGATGTAAACTGTAAAGGGAGTCGCACACGATAGGTAGATAATCGACTCCCCCTGCTAGCACACACAGGTGCTCACTATTCAGGAGTCGGAGGTTCAATCCAGGCCAGCCACCCACTACACAATAGCCTCTTCTTTCGCGTCGCCCTGGTTGCCACCTTACTCTCTTGAGTGGGCGTTAAAGTCACCCAGGACGAAAATCGGACGGGAGGCGTAGCTGTGGATGCAGCTACCCAACCCGTGCAGGTATGCTTCATATTATATTCGGCTAGGCCGCGTTTGGGAGAGAAATAACAGTCTACCACCACTGTTACCTCCACTCAACAGCCTCAAACCCCACACCCTTCCTCAGGAGTGAGCAATAGAGATTATCCCCACCCGACCAATATATGGCCACTGAGCCATCAACAGTCGGATTGTGTAAGGCTCTGCAATGACTACCAGGGCAATCGACTGCTCCGCAGACGTCTGAATCAATAGATCCTGCACTGCGCAGCAGTGATTGAGGTTGCCCTGGAGAACCCTTGTTGTTAAGAGAATTTTAGGCCTCCATTGCCTCTCCCGTCGAGTTACAGTTTCTTGACACAGGCAGCCCAGACTGAACGCAGGCGAGAAGAGGCTAAACCTCTCCTCTCTTCTTCTTTTTCGTGTGCAGCAGCTTTTGCTGCCCAGCCTATGATTAGCTGGCCGGCTGTGGTCTCGACATATCGGACAATTTGGTGCATTTGTTGCACAAGCTTAAGTCTTGTGACCGAATTCCCCACAGCGAAAGCAGCGTCCATTTCGGTCCGTGTATTTTACTCTTACGTATCCTATTTTGAACTTACTAAAACCCACTTTTTACATGCAGCTATTACTATCAAAATTAAATTATATACTTCTTGTGACTTGACCATGACTCCGTCCGTCGACCGTGAACCCCTCCCCTCTCCCCCTCGGGACCAAAGTTGGATCCGCCCTTGGTTATGTTTGTGAAATCTTTTTAATTATGAACGCAAAAAAGGTTCTGCACCGCACGGTGAAATTGTAAGAAATTATTTCAACAAACTTATTTTGTTTAGGGGTCAATAAAATTTGATTAAAACATGACTGTGATTAAAATTGTAAATAATATAATTATTGTGAGAAATTAAACTACTAAATATTGGTTGTTTTTATTTATATACATAATAGACTCTTAGTTGTAAACAAAAAAGGAACTGCAGACTCGCAGCCTTATTGCGAACAATCGACTAATCAGCCCCCCTAGCCAAGTCACAAGCTTTCGCTTTTCTGCAATCGTTAACGCTCTTTCTTAAGTAATTTTAGAAAACGATAACTTGGTAGCCAAGTTGACACAAATGATTCGATCGCTCGTTCTACAATTTACATGGAAAAAACCTAAAATATAGTCTATGGTCTATCCATCTAAGAAACGCTAAAGTAGGTAGTCATGGTAACGTTGACATTGTTCATCAACAATTTTTATTGTCGATTTTAGTTGGCTGAATTATAAAGTGATAAAATGTATATAAAATAAAGAACAATCTATTTGTAAATGGTTTATTATAATATCACAGTGCGAAATGTCGTTTTAACATTATTGTGACTTGGAAACATGAAGATCCTGCTTAAGGATTAACTTATAATAAATGACGTGATACCTCTTACATAATGAATTTATAGATAGAGCCAGACAGAACAAGTCCTCGTCTTATTGGAATTCATGGAAAGGTATGTAAATTATTAGTTATTCTTTGTTGTTTAAAAGTATCTCACTTCATCTCTTGAAAGTATGAAACAAATAGTGACGTGAAAAGCGCCAACATGCAATAGTTATTGCCTATTTAATATTAAAAATATAATGTAATGGTTTCCTATTATGACATTTAGTTTTCTAAGACAAAGCACATACAACAACTTTCTTCATAGACACACACTATAAAAATTAATCTATCAAACATCTATAACTTCTGTGTACTATCTATAAATTAATTACATGATATCTATGTAATATATAATGTTGATGAAATTCATTTTAAAATTGACAGAATGAGTCACATATTCTCATTGACTCATCTTCGACAGCTTTTAATAGTCTACTGTTGGACATAAGCCTCTCCTGTGAAAGGAGACATTATTCTAGTAATGAATGCTTAATAGATAGATATGTTCTAATATGTGTGGGCAAACTAAAAGTCTGAAACCAAAAAAAAAGCCCTAGCAATAAGCGGTGAGGACTGGACTGGTGATGGTCCTAGCAGCAGGCAAATGCTTACTGCTCTAGAAGAGAGGGTGTTGGCCTTAACGGGTTTGACTGTTGAAGTAGGACTGTACAACCACACTGTCCATTCTCTGTCCCAGATTATGTTTACTTATAGTCTCTTTGTTGTGACTCATCTACAGAATGAGTGGACCGATTATCACAAAAAATTTAATAGCAGGGAGGAACTTATAGTTTAATTAATTATAATATAATTGTTTTTTTCAGCAACATCAGCTCCACTCCCTCTGTAGAAGTTCCATGCACAACCCTCGCATCTCAAAGGGGAGCGCCTGTGACGTCAAGCAAGTTCACGACCATAGAAACTCATCGGCTGTAACTAAAGGCAGACTGGCAAAAAACCTGGATGTGAGGAAACTGGAAAGGAGGCGAATAACATAGTAGACAATTGAAGCGAAGGATAGATACATTACAAATAATTATAATTTTAAATGCACTGTATAACAGAATTTTAAATAAACAGAATATAATTATAAATTGCTTCAATGATATTTCAGAAAAAAAAATTGAAATTTTACCTCAGTTGAGACCATCATCATCATCATAAACTGTTTAATGTAATGATAGTTGCGGGTTACTAATCTTTTCCTTCACCTACATTAAAAATAGTGGTAATATAAATACTTTTTTGTCAATGACATAATTTATACATTATTTTGTAATGTTTCTACTAGGTAAATAAACAAACGCTGTAATAATAAAGCCTTTTAATGATTGTTTTAACATCTGAGTACATTATCAAATATATTTATAGAAAATAAAAAAAGTATTATTTATAATAAAAAAATTCAAATAAAATCTTTATAGTCTCTTCTTTCTATCCAACACAAAAAAAATCTATATCACGGGGGAAAATAACCCACATATGAAAGAAAATGTGTAATAACAAAGCCATTAACAATTAACGTTATTTAATCTATTTAATAAAGAATTTGGCATGGCTCTTCCTTCGATGACTTCACTTTGATTAGGCATATTCATAGCAGGTATGGGATCTTGCAAATTTATATTGTCTTCATTGTCATGTGTAGCAGAAAGTGGTTGTGGTAGTGGTATGCCAGCTTGTAACGCTAAATTGTGTAATACACAACATGCAGCTATAATATTGCTAGCTACAATAGGCATGATGATGAAGAAACCTGTCTCTGAGAAAACATCTCCACCGTGCTTTGAGTAATCCAAAACAGCCCTCAATGCAGTTACGAGCTCACACATACTTTTAAGTATAAAGTTCTTCCCTAGAACCTTGAACTACATTGAGAATAGGTGTCATTAGCCAAGGATGTTGTGAATATCCAGAGTCACCTGAAAAAATAGTTTAAAAATTAGTTACTCACAGGAAAACTACTGAACTTTAAAGTAATAGAGCCATGCTGATTTTAGTATGAATGGGCCGGTTCGAAAATGATGCCATGCTGAGTTGTTGCATTGTCTGCATTTGCAACGAGTATAATGACCACTGCTCTAGGAGTGTGTGTATGCTTTCCATCAGGCTGAGTAGAGTCACTTTATAAGGCTGATACATAAAAATAATAATAAATATTTTTATTGTTACACAACAACCTAACAGCCATAATTGTTCACTATTTTGATGGAGTTCACTCATAAATCATTCAGCTCTACTAGAAGACCATATATGTGAATCATGTGTAGCTCCACCGAACTTTGGATTCACATTCATAATCAGCATATTACTATCACAAATGTGAAAACCAAATCAACATTAAGAAGTCACATAATAGTCTCATACATGCTGTTCTATAAATAAAAATAAGAATAAATCTACCATTTGAACTTTCAGTGAATGATACCCTTTTCTATTGAAATATACATGCTCTTCAGTAATGGGCTTTACCAAAGCTACATGCGTACAATTTAAGCAACCAATTACATAAGGAAAGCCAAATCTTCTTTGGAACCTTGTAAAATAAAATTATGTTTAACACATGGTACATATTCAATTAAATATAGTTAGTTTGTTTGTTAAGTAGGTATACACTCTTGTTTTATAGCTGTTTTCTCTTGTTGTGTTATTGGAAACCTAAGCCATTTTGCAACGACAGCAGGGTTTCTCAAAGCATCAACAACTTGTCTGATGCACCAATGATAGGCTGATAGGATCCTGTGGCTAGGAAACTAAGAGCATCAAAGAGCAAGAGCATGCCTCAAAACCTATAAATACACAAACATTAAGGAAAAGTTAAAATAGTCAATAGTACAAAAAAGACATTATTAACTTACCTTAACTTTTAAGGGAATCTCGTTGGTTCCCTTTAGCGATGTCTTGTTTTGGAGTTCTTGACAAAGGGCTTCGAAAGACGACTTGTCTAGCCAAAATAGCTCCACAAATAAAGTTTCCGGCATTTCGCGGATTGTCTCGTTGCACTGACGATTTATGTGTCTTTTTCCACGTCTAAGCCATACCTCCTCATTATGAGCGCACCACAACATATTTACAGTATGCATTTCAATTATTTTAAATGTTCAAAATTATATTATGCAAATAAAATGGGTCTCGGTGGTCCTATTAGACTGTGTTTATCTGTCTTATAGACGCCATTTTTAAAGCGATAACTCCAAATATTTTTGATCGCTTAGTGAACGTTCGATCGCATCGATATCGTTTCGCTTGCGTTTGTCAAAAGTGTAACTTGGCTAGCTTTTGAGAGCTTTTGTATGGAGTTTCGCATCGAATTTGTAGAAACGATCGCTTTCCATTCCATCACTACGAACAAACGTCAACTTGGCTAAGACTTTATAAATGGAATCAAGTCACGTGATCAAAACAAAATATTAGCCAATGACACACGAGAACGCGATTCGTTAACGATTGCAGAAAAGCGAAAGCTTGTGACTTGGCTAGGGGGGCAGGCAGTCAGACGAAAATCAACATCGCGTCTTTCACATAGAGTTAATAAGAATAGAGGGCGGAAGACAGCGCTGAGAGTGTAGCCGTACTAGAAAGAGAGAGGAGATGAAAGCCGGCCACCCCTCTCTCTCCACTGGCGCATGCTTAAATTATCGAATTGTGTGTTTAATCCATATAGAGACATTACAGATATTCCTATATCTGTAAGGTTTATGGTTTATTATATATACGTGTGGATGATATTTAACAGACAGTCAAATATTTTTCTGGAGAGAAATAAATATTATAATTTTGACAGAAAATAGCTGATAATAAAGAAGGGAAAGACATAATAGTTCTGATAAAAAGGTGCACGTTTTATTCTGATACCCTTTCCTATATGTTCCTATGGATATTTATATATAGAGTATTAGCCTTTATTAACATTGAAATAGTAGAGAGAAAAATACTCAAAAGTGATTTTCTTTTCTTTATTTTCACATTCTAAAATTTAAATTAAATGGAAATTCAAATTGTGTTCTTACACATATTTTCGATCAAAATATTTTTCAACTTTTTTGAATGTCCAAAGAAGTATTTTGTTTTTCAAAATTCAAAACCCAAAAGATTTCTTAACTCGCGCCCTTTAAAATAAAATCTCAAACGTCAAGTAATATTTATAACAATTTGAATTTTAATAGTGTACGTCCGGTATCTGACTTATGTTTGTGAAGTTTCGTGAAAATATTTAAACTTTTACGAGCTTCTTTCTTACAAAACATGAATTTTAAACTAATGCAGTCTTATAGGAAATGTATTTCTAAATAACTAGAATCCTATAAAATTTCCTCATTTTGTACCATTTGATTCACAGTGAATAAAAAATCAAATAGTATTCATAATAAAAAACATTTCACAAACATTGAACTGTATGTATGAAAACAAGCTGTGCATAACTAAGTATAACCATAGAGTATATATCTCTATGAGTGAGTATAATTGACACTCTTCCCCTACTCTTGAAGGCACGCTACTGCGCATGCGTCAGTAGATAGAGAAAGGCAGCCGCCCTTCATCCCCTCTCTCCGTCTAACGAGGCCACATTTTCACTTGTATGGGAGCCTGGGCTCATCCTCTCTATTCTTATTAACTCTATGGTCTTTCATCGCGCATGTCATTTGATTTCGATTGTTCGTTGTTGTTGTTGTTCTTTGCCTAGCCGAATTCAGGTACGCAATAAGGCTATGTTTCTTAAAAATGATGACATTTTAGTCATATCCGATTTATTTTTAACATTATTATTTCCAATTATTAATACAAAAGGTAAAACCTAACTTTTTTCTTCTGTAGATCACATTTTATAAATGACTAGCTAAACTCCGCGGTTATTGTTGTACAGCGAGTAACGCAGTAAGGCGCGAGTATCGCGGGACAAAGTTAGTCTAAAAAAGTAACCTAAGTTACTCCTTGGATCATCAGCAGCAATGAAAGTCCCGTGAAAATCGTCCCAAAAATCGTCGTCGTCGTGTCGTGTCGTGAAAAAATCCCGGTCCAGCCGTTCCAGAGATTACCCGGAACAAACAGATAGACAGACAGAGAAAAATTTAAACTACATTTTTGGTATATGTGCCGTGTATACATACATATGCATTTAGTAAAAAGCGGTTATTTTAATATTACAAACAGACACTCGATTTTTTTTTTATTTGTATAGATTAAATAACCATCTGCCTTTACTAATAATACATATAAACACCAGAGACTTTACAGGGCATACATAAAATAAAGTTAACATAGAGACGGTCAAAAACACACGAAGACAAATTATATTCCTATAGAAATTTTGATATTCCAATCATATTAAAAAGGAATTATGGTATTTAAGATACTAAGGGCTTTATTATATTGCGGATATTATCATTAGCGGATTGCGAGCGTCCTCAAAGCGGAGCGGGCGCTCAACTCAACGAATAAGTTACGGGCGCGCAACGAACACGCCACGCATGCGCAGCGAATTCGTTGCGGACGTGGAATAAGATCGCCGCGAACAGCAGCATGGACACCATTTTGTACTGTCTCCGCTGTCTCGTATAAACGCGTGTCGGCCTCGCTGGGATCCATATTGTTACTGTGTATTGAACGTCCTTAATTCGATCCAAACGCACTACAAAAAGTAGCATATTTCCCCCGTTTTTGAAACCTTCTTTATTGGTGCTGTGCTCCTATTGGTGCTCTGCTCCTATTGGTCTTTGACTTCTTTGATAAATGTACTATCCAATACTGAAATATTTTTTCAAATCGGACCAGCGGTTTCTTAGATTAGCGCGTTCAAACAGACAAACAAACTCTTCAGCTTTATAATATAAAGTATAGATTCATCCAAATTGGTTTAGCGGTTTAGCCGTGAAAGTGTAACAGATACATCATTACCGTTAACTTTATAATATTACTAGCTGAACTAGCTGATCGGGCAAACGTTGTTTTGCCATAAAACAAAATTAGGGGTGTGTCACCCTTATCATGGGGTACGAAAAATAGATGTTGGCTGATTCTCAGACCTACCCGATATACACACAAATTTTTATTAAAATCAATTCAGTCGTTTCCGAGGAGTTTGGTAATAAACACTGCGACACGAGAATTTTATTTATTAGATTATTCGGCAAAATTGGTATTAGTAAGTGGGTATTATTGGAATGGACTATGGACGTATTGACGTAGTTATATTCATATTGTGGATAGTTTACTTAGTATTGGAGATACACAATGAAGGTACCTAGTGCCTACTATCTGTGTCGGCAGCGGATATAGCTGCTATTAAACAAGTATAAACCGATTGATTACTTTATAACAAGTTCCTACAACAAGCCTACGCCGTCCTTGTGAATTCCAAAGAAAAAATCAAGAACTGTTTAGTCAAAGTGACCAAGCGTCCAAATATGGATGGCTCTGTATTTGCGCTTCTTTCACGCGAGGCCGAAACTACTCATAATAAAGTTTCTGTCTAACTTTGTTAAAAATGAACAAAAATAACGATGACTCAAACTTCATACTCGATTGCGCGAAATCGAACGTCCTTTATCGAGGCGTGAATCAGCTGCGAGAAAAAATCAATACTTTGCGCGTTACTAGAACTTAATCCCTGTTACCGACGTACGGTGACCTGATTCAACGTAGAACGCGACTGTTTTGAACGACATTTATGTTAATAATTCTTGTTTTATACAAAATTAGTCATAAATTATAGTTGACCACGCTAATTATGATGACGAAATTGAATTAACACCACAGTGAACTTAGCTACAGGTAATTGCTGCGGTACAGAAAGCACCAGATGGCGCAGTAGTACTCGTGATGTCGTTACGTACTGTATGGGCGTGTGAGTGCTTGTATAAAAATTAGTGTTTTGTGTTGTTTTAAGCGCTAATGGAGAACGAAAACGGTAAGAAAAGTAATATAACATCCCATACTTCCATCCAAAGTAAACGCAACATTACTGACTTTACAGAAAAAACCTAGGAAACGGGAATTCTTACATCTGTCCGATCCGATGTATAACCCGCCCGAATTTGGGTCGCGTCAATATCGATGCACTTCCCATCGGCCCCGACGTATGCGATTCGGCAAGGTTATATTCCCGCCATCTTGTGAGTTGAGCTTTCAGGATTTCGTTTATATATATCGATCGGAAGCTTAGTGTAACCCAATTCCTTCGTTATTCTCGTTCTGCATGAAGCATAGCGTCTGTTAACTGCTTACAATTAATTCCGAGTATTAGTTAATACTTCGAAAATGGCGCCAGTAGACATTGTTGACATAGTAGCAATAGCAACTTCTAATTTCGAATTTAAAAGCTGATTTTTAAACAGTTAAATTCTTAAGAAAGTATTTGGTTGTAAAAGGACATTCTGATACGCATAGCTTATGTAGACCATTTGTTTTAATTGTGTATAATGGGTGAAGTTGAATAAATACTATGGCCTTGCGTGAGGCGCCTACATCAACTTCTATGACATCAGTTTTCTAAATAGATTCCACTAAACACTACTTTGTTTTCGCTGTTACTACATGAAATTACTCAACTGCTTTCCTATTGAACAATATTTGTCTAAAACGAGACATCCAGACATAGTAAACTCCCGGAAAAGTATTAAAACTGCTCTTTAGAAGTAGCTGCCTAATTAATCGAAAATAATGACATTAACAATTTAAAATGCTTTTTTAAGTATATACAGAGATAATAAAATTGTCTAAATCGGATTATTGTCTATTTATATAGTCTTCTTAAGATACAGTTCGATGCTGTAACAGCGCGTAATTTAATAAAAGCATTAGTATGTATACGAATTCTGTTACCCTTCAATTAGGTAGATATTACGGTTAATCAGCAGAGACGAGAACAGAAATACAATTCTGTCCCTTTTCTAATTGGAAAATTCTTGTAAGAGTGATAACATGGTTAAACTAAACCAAACCTTATAAAAATAGATTATAGAAGCTTGAAGCTGCTTTCAAATATATATGGAGTGACTTTTGTAAAAGTTACATACATACTTGTATTAAAGATAAACTAGCTGTCCCGGCAAACATCGTTTTGCCATAACTACTAATAAATTAAAAATTAATTAAAAAGACATTGTCCAGCGGACAAAATTGTGAATCTAAACCATTCCCAGATCCCCTTGAACACACACAAAAAATTTCATCAAAATCGGTCCAGTTGTTTGAGAGTAGTTCAGTGACATACACACTCACAGAAGAATTATATATATAAAGATTACACCCATACTTAGAAAAAAAAACATCACATGCATCACACAATAATTTGTCCCAGTTGGGAATGGAACCTACAACCTCTGGAGTAGCAGTCAATTATACAGATTACCGAGACTATCCTCTCAATAATCTTGATCGCAGTTGCCAGAAATTAAAGCTAACTTTTTAAAACTTCTAAACATATTGTAAAGAAATTGAAAAGGTTTGTAACCAATGTTGATGCAGAGGCATTTCTATAGGTCATCACAGTGTGGAACACTAGCACGGTCTGCATTCGCAATGAGTATGGTGACCACTGCTCTTGGATTCTGCTCAAACTTTCCATCAGGCAGAGGAGAGTCACTTTAGCAGGCTCATATAAAGAAAACATTTCATTTAATAACACAGTGTAAACTTAGTGTACAATAAAAATGCCTGACCGAACAGGATAAAATTATGATATAATATGACTGTTTGGAATTCTTTATAAGAATGAATATCCACATTTTTATTTGATGACTAAGAATTAACATTCTACTATGGAATTAAAAAAAAAAATTTGGTATTGTGGAAAAATGTAATACCCAAAAATTTTTCTTATTGGCAACATTGAAATATATCAATAACTAGCTTTTGCACGCTCCATGCCCTGATTTACCCCCTTAGGGGTGGAGTTTAAAAAAAATCTGTCTTAGTGCTCAATTACATTTTGTAAAGAACCTGCATGCTAAAGGAGAATGGCAGATCCTGTACCGCTAGTGACATGTGATGGCTGGTCTTGAGATTTGCGCTGTTTATAAAGTGAATCATCCTGAATATTCTTATGTAACTCTCATATTTTTAATAGTTTGCAAAGAGTAAATAAGTTAAAAGAAAAAATGTTATGAATGCTAAACTAAACGTTTGAGTTAACGTCAACAAAACGTATTCGTTATTTTCTAAACTTGCCATGCATAAAATGTATAAAATATTAAATCGATAATCATAATTAAATCGATAGTCATTAATGAGGTCACTTCTATTATTAACATTTTAATACAATATTTTTTTACTAAAAATATTGAATGTACTAATTAAAAGATGAAGTAAAAGAAAAATATTTTAAATCAATGTATTTTAGTTTTAGGTTCATTTTGTTTTCTAAGTAACGTAACGACTAGAATAATCGATTCCAATAAGGGCAAATGTCATACATCTGATTTGACCGGGCAACATTTTATTGACGAAATGCGAAAATCGTAAACAAACGTCAATAGCTTGTTTACTATTTTTGTTGTTTTGGTTTCAAAGAGCGAAACCTTATTACGCGTTTTTGACAAAATCCGGTGTACATTAATTTGATTCGTCTCAGACAACACAATCTTGTAGACGAAAGTGAAAACCTAACCTCTAAAGTGTATATTCAATATACAATTGACTGTGGATTTATCATGGACATGTAGGTAAGTAGTTTTACAGACGTATAAAGAATTATTCTTATTTATTTGTAAAATAACAAAAATGTTAAATAAGTATAATGTGTAATATTGTGTTTTATATTTAAATATTTTATTTTAGATTTCATCGGGGATGAAACTTGTATTCCTATTCCGTTCATTGTTGGTGAAGAGAAAAACCCATTACCACAACTTGAAATCCAATCTGTATCACCAGAGATTCAATGTATAAACTATGGTGACCACAAACCTAACATTATTAGTGGTGTTAGTGGGTAGGGTGGGTCATCTAAAATACCTTTTGATAAACAACATAAACCTGAACATACTGCTTGATTACTTTGTTGGAACATGAGCAGGTATAATATTTAAAAGCTTTTATGTAAATAAAAAGTAAATAGTAACACTAACAGTCAGAGTTTAAATATCTAAATTAAAAATAAATCAATCTCTATAAAAATTATAAAAGTGGTTAATCCTTTTATCCATAATAGCAAAAGGATCTTAATCTGATCATTAATGTAATTGTGAAGCATGAAAGGTTCCTACTTTTACAAAGAAATATTTTCAAAAGTTGCTGCTGTAACATCTTATTATTATGTTTTCAGTTTTCATCAATGAATGAAGTATGTGGTGCATGCTGACAAAAAGTGACTAAAAGAAAAGTGTCACAAGTGGTGGTCCTTATCGCTCAGAGGCAAACATGAAGACTAGACATAACAAGGAAACTAAAATATTTTAAGTGTTATAAAAAGTGATAAGTTAAGAGTATATTAAATGTATGATCTATCATATAAATAAATAAAATTAAAGTGTCTGTTTGTAATATTAAAATAACTGCTTTTTACTAAATGCATTTTTATAATTTTTGTCTGTCTGTTTGTTCCGACTAATCTCTGGAACGGCTAAACCGATTTGACGGAACTTTCACTGCTAGATAGCTGATGATATAAGGAGTAACTTAGACTACCTTTTTTAAACTAGCTTCGCCCCACAGCTTTACCTGCGGTACGACAATAACCGTGGATAATACTGTGGGGTTAGCTAGTGAAATAAGTAAATATTATTTACTTAAATGAAATAATGTACCTAATTGACTAAAAGAAAAGTTGCTCAAGGGACATTGATGTCTCCTAGATAATGCTCCCTTACTTATTTCTTGAAGGCAATGAGTGTTAGTGCACTTCTGCATATTTTTTTTCATAGCGACTATAGCTTACATGAATCGTCGGGATGCAATATTAAGCTACTGCTGTAATTCTATAGTTGGTTTAAAAACCGTACGATGCTGCATAGGATCTGTTACGATACAAGTGGACATCCATGAAGGTTTAACTAGACCAGCTCTTTTCTTAAAATACATTATTTTCACTAATTTGTGTGGATGTTTATACAATTGTCTACAATAAATGAATACAATTAGAAAGATTCATCTTTTGCATGAATACTGCAATATTATTTGCCATTTATATCATAAGTATAACAGCAGCACAAAAACAACTTAACAAGAGGGGCTTATATCCCACTAGACAACTACCTACTGGAGGTTTATGATAATCATAAGAGTACAACATAAGTCTACCTAACATGGTTTATTATAATGCATGTATGTACATTTGTGTACAATAAATGAGCACTGAAATTAAAATATGGTTTTATTTGCCTTAATACCAATGATATTTTGAAATATCATTTATACCCTTAAAATAATAGCATCTCAAAGATAATGAATTCATGACACAGAATTCTGTACGAGCTTATGTGGACAGTGTGGCACACTGGTATAATAGGTTAAAATCTTCATCATAGATGATAGCTGTTCGTTTTTATGATGGTCAGAACACAACACAAGTGTTAGAGGTCATGCTAGATAAGGTTTTGTTCAGAGCAATGCTAGATACATAGGTATCTTTTACGTATTATCTAGTAATGTTAGGACACCATAATATTCCTTCTCAATCTTTCTTTGATGAAATGGCAGCTATTTCTGCCAGTGTAACAACATTCCTTCTCTTTCGAAACGATATCATTGTTGACAATGGTAAAGTAAGTAATGGGTTATCTTTTTTGACAACTCATTTGTGACAGCTAGCTGTCAGAGATTGCGACCTCATTACAGATTATATGAATGATTTAAGTGAATTTAAAACTGAAATATCTTTTGAATGTCAACAGCTAAAAATCTGTTAATTTAAACTGAAGTTGTTGATGATATAACTAACCTAATAAATATAATAAAAATCTCAACCATGAGAAGTCGTAAGCGGTACAAAAGTCCCATACAAACCTGCCATTGTCCTTTCAGGATTCTAGGTTCAGCGGTTTGGGCTGTGCGTTGATCTTTGGGTATGTTAGTCACCTTTCTCAACCATATGGTAATTCGAAACCGTGTCTGTCAATATGTCTTTCATACTTTCAAGACTACAATATAGAATCATTTTTAATTAAATTTACAATTGATAGCCTTTGATTTTGAGGAAAGAGGTAGGCCACTATTTGCAAAAGAATAACCTATGTTCTTCCTCAAGAGTCAAAGTATCTCCATGATACTCACTGAAAGTGGTGCATCGGTTTAGCAGTGGTAGCATAACACAGACAGAGAGACAGATATTTTATAAATATTAATATGGATTATTATAATTTAATTAGTTGCTTATCTATTAATTATTTCAACAAACCACATATAGTTTATTACAAATCACTTGATCATTATTGTCAATTAAACTACTAACAATATATCCTTGTTTAGTTCATGAATGGATATATAAGCAAGGATAAGTTTTACTTGTATATAAGGAAACATGTTAGAGTAAGGTTTTTGAGGTGAATGAGATAATAATAAGGATGAGGTAATACCTAGGATGAGTATTATCTTTTCAGATGTTTCTGCATTATTGGGTCTCTAGTCTCGCACTCACCTTAGTCTTCTGTGAGAGGGTAGTACGGCTCCGCTCGACCCGGGCCATTCATGCTGAAATCAGCGTGGCTCTACTACTTTTATACCGCAAATTGCCACCAAGGCTAGTACTGACCACGCTATACTTACCCAAACCTTCTGAACATACAACCTCGCAAATTACGAAGCTTATATAACCAAAAATGGAGTTGAATGAATCGACGTCACTCACTACCTCATAATTATGTCTGTGACAAGAGTGTGGACGCACAGACGCACGTTCGAATTATAATATCAATTGCTATGCATAACGTAACATTGTTATCAATAGTTACAAAAAGTATTTACATATACTAATAAGTTGAAGTCGTGTGTCGATATTGTTTGTAGTTTTTATAAAGGAATTTTCCAAACGTAAGTACTTAAAACGGACATAAAGAATATTCAGAGTCAGAACAGTTATAGGAGGTAGGAGTGTAGGACATAAGCTACCTTTGAAGCGAAAACCGAAAACAACCGACGAAATGTAGAGTGTATATATCGTAAATTTTATCTTAAGAACTGAAGGATCGGTTGCCACAGGGTTTTTACTAGTTAATCGCTGATGATAAGAGGAGTACAGTTAGGGAATTCCGATCATTTGAATGTCTTATTTTATTTTAATGACCTATCACGTCTTGTTAAAACTTATAGTTTTTTTCCACATATTTCTTTACCTAATTAAAGTAAGTACCTATGTCATATTCTTTAGAAGCTGTGTATACGAGTATAAACAACAAGTATTTCAAGAAAGAAGTAATCCGCACGCTATATCTCTTTAAAAAGAATTTTTCAAACATATTTAAGATTATTACTTAAGAACTATTTTTCACAGCTTCGCTCCATGATTATTTCTTTCACATTCTTTATTTTCAACTTTGAAAATGATAAACTTCCAAACAACCGTTCTTCTTTTTATTATTTTTACCCCCTTGGGTGTTAAATTTTCAAACACTCATGCTTAGAATATGAAAAGCATTAGCTGCCAAAATATCAAGTTTCTAGCCCCAACGGTTTAGGCTTTGGTGAATCTGTCAATATGTCCGAGCTCGCATTGGACAGTATGCAAATAAATTTAATAGTCACCAAGACATCATTATTTATCAGTGCCTCTATATTTAGTAACTACAATTGATAATTACATCCTTTAGTTGTTTGAGTTGGTTCGTCTTTGACCTCTAAGTTGACTGGTTTAAAGATATTTGTCGCTAAGAATATCACTCGTTAGGTGCTTGCTAACTTGCTAGATCTGGTGACCTGTCTCTTTGTTTTTGGTCTTCGTTTACCTAAACTAGATTGGGGTCGACTTTAAGAATACTATGATTATGGCATAGTTCAGTTTTTTACATGGAGCTGCTGTCCTCAGACTTCCACGACCTAAGTACAATGTCGAAGTTACAAAACTGTCTACCTGCACAGTAGATTTTGCAATCTACCTACTACGCTAATTGTTGTGGATCTGACCCCCAAATGAAAATACATAAGAATTTGATCCACAAATTCTTATTCCGAGTCTGGCTGTTCTTTGTGTCCATGTCATGTCAAGTCATTGTAAAGTCCCCCTCGACATAGTATATATTCTTAATGAGGGAGTTGTTTTTTTTAAACCAAAAAACTGTTTAAAAGCTTTTCAAACGACTTCAAATAGGGAGCAGGTTCTTAATTGGACTTTTTTATTTTTATATAAATAAATATTTCAGACATCTAACACACAACGCCATCTAGTGCCAATCTAAGTAGAGCTTGTGTTATGGGTACTAAACAACTAATTCAAATACATATATACTTTTTCTTGTAAATAAATACATATTACATAGAAATCACCCAAACTTCAAAATAAATAAATCATACAAACAAACGACTCAATTTACCAGTACCAATTGATAAAGAGGTCCGTCATGCAACTGGGACCGAAATGGCTTAACGGGCTCTCCGAGGCACAACTTTTTCCTTCAATTCTATAAGAAAGCATACGTGAGTAAAACCACACTTTACGAGAATCATTTAAATGAACATATAAAAAATTGGCCAATTTGTTAAACTTTGTGCTTCTTGCGAGTGGCCTTTTTATGTGGAGAAGAGAGAGAAGAGAATGTTGATAATTAGCTTTTAGCCTGAGGATCATGTTGGATATCGCGTTAAAAAGTAGTATGTTTTATTCTAATGTATGAGCTATGTTACTGTAAAGTTTCATATAAATCGGTTCAGTAGTTTTTATGTTAAGAATAACAAACATCCATACATCTTCAACTTTTACATTTATAATATTAATAGTATACTGTTTTGGTGGTAAAAGTTGTGCGGAAAAACCTGGGTTGAACGATATTTGTTCTGTGTTAGTCGATGTTCTTGAACTGGATAGGAAATAGGTGATCTGCCTGTGTAGTAATCGGAACTGCTGCTCAACCTCGTACCTGTTTTAAAATACTGCAGTACTTATTAATATCGAAAACTAATATTTAAACGTTTGTATGATCTCTACTAATAACATAAATTCGAAAATAATTCCGTTTGTTTTAATAATAACGCTTTCTCGACAAAGCCATTGAACCGATTTAAAGCAATTTTGCTTATAGATACTTCTAGAAAATGGAGTTAAAGTACTTTAAGCCAGGATAACCGACGTGCGTAGGTGGAGCCATGGTTAAAAGTTGATCTAAAATAAAATCTAAAAATAAAAAAAACGTTCCGAACTATTTATTTAGTCTCTGGTTATTTATAAATAAATATTTACCGCGTTATTGATAAACAATATGTGTCTTTTTATATCTGCAGTGACGTGCGTGCCAGATTTGGTAGATTACTGTCTGATACCAGGTCGTTGGCATCTCAGGCTTTGAACAACATCTTGATGGCCTAAATTAAATATTAGAAAGATTTATCTCGTATACTGAAAGAATTAATGGAGAATTTATGTAACAATATTTTTCTAAGTCTGTGTTTGTCTTCTGGTGTACGAAAGTATCTTTAACTGTTAAGGTTAAGCAAAATGTGCGTTTACCTTCCACCCTTCACTGAAGAGATTTTTTTCTTGGATATTCCCCTCCCACACAGCAGTCATATAACGTTATATAACATTGTGTAACACGATAACATTATATAACATTTGCTACAACAAGTAAGTTGTTACACGATGATAACATCAGTAACATTTTATAACTTTTGTTACAATTTGTTAAGAAATGTTATTCAACATTCTCCAATATTATATAACTGCTGTGTGGGAGCACCTTTAAATATTTTATGTTTTTTAGTACTGCACCAAAATCATCCGTGTGATGACGTTGATGTGATGAAAAGAATATGGAGTGTCACCACCCCTGTTCACCCCGTGGGTGTCGTAAGAGACGACTAAGGGAGCAAACTACGCAGGACTATAGTACTGCAAAGAGAAGCAAAACTTGACACGAACCCTATACCAACCCGTCTGTTCAGCGTGGTATAGTAGACTAAAACCTTTCTAAGCAAGAGCCTATATCCAGCAGTTAATAGAAATACATAGTTTGATATTCGTACTATTATATTAACAAATTAGCAATATCCTACTAATATTATAAATGCGAAAGTTTGTAAGGATGGATGGATGTTTGGATGGATGTTTGTTACTCTTTCACGCAAAAACTACTGAACGGATGAAACTTTACAGTAATATATATCGATAAATCTCAAACAGCGTTTAACCTTCTTAGTGAAAGAAATATTTTCATTCATTTTCTTAGAAATTTGTTTACAACTTCTACGCGAATTCAACGTTTACACATATGACTAATATAAACACATCTTAAAATAACTCATGTGCTGTGCCGGGAATATTTTCCCATGTGGTAAATGGGTCGAGAGGAAGTACACAGAAAGTTTTGAATAATATGCTTGCTCTGTCGTGTGAGAGAAGCTTTGATATTGCGATAAGACCTGCCCCCCTAGCAATGTTGCAAGCATTCTTCTTTCTGCAATCGTTACGCCGTTGTAACGCCTAAATTCTCGTGTGTCATTGGCTAATCTTAGACAAGTAATTTTGGACAAAGTATTAGCCAATGACACACGAGAATTTAGGCGTTAACGATTGCAGAACGAAGAACGCTTGCAACTTGGCTAAGGGGGCTGGTTTAGAGAATATCAACGGGACTACAATATGCAACGAAAATACGTACATCAAGCATACTGTATTTGAAAAAAAAGATAACGCCTGCGCTGGTAATATATGTTTCTAACGCGGGGAACATTTACAAACTCACATGAATTTCTTTGCATTTTAAGAAGATTGTCTGGACTTTAAATGAGACAATGATCCCTGAGTTTGTTTCGTCTTTTCTTCTCACGGCTAGTCCAGTTAGATAAGAGCCGAACTCATCTGTTTAAGAAAAGTTTAACATGCAAAAGTGTTCATGTAAACTAATTGTAAAATAAACAATTTCATTTCTTACACGAAGTGTCGTACCATGTGGGGATTTACCTCACAACACTTAGCATAATCTGAAACAGAGAGGTAACCGCTTAAATTTTAAGCGGTTACCTCTCTCTCTGCTTAAGTTAAAGTTAAACCATTACTCCATCCGTGAGATACACTGAAATACGTGGTACATATAAATCCTGGATCGCGCAATGAAAGTTTTCTTGGCGATTAGTATATTTACTGCTTGCTGACGTCATCTATAGGGTTACGACCGTCTGCCAGGCATGATTAAACCAAGAAACATTTTATAGTGTCACAGAAATACCATACACGGAAAATGTTAGAAAGCTGCCCTGTACTGCGTTATAGATTTGCCCACATATGGTAGATGAACTTTCAAATGATACCGCATGTGGTTACGTTGATCGTATCCGGCGTCCCACTCATTAAAACGGAATGCACATGTTTAATTGTAGTGTTGATATTTGTAAAACGAAATATCTAATAGTGATAATACAGTGACAAATTCATGTGTACTCCATCGGAGTCGTGTCATGACCTAACTGATTACTCGTTTGCATTTCTATCTCCAGGCCGTTCTTTAAAAAGGGAGTTTTGGTCTACTATACCACGCTGCCCAGACGGGTTGGTATAGAGTTTGTTTCAAGGTTTTCCCTTCTCTTTCCGTCTTGCAGCTATATAAGGAGTTATTTATTCACCCCCTGGCTCTTATTTTCAGGTACGTACTTACGTACGAACGGCAGTAAGTCTTGTTGGCAATTTACAATGAAAACTATTTCTGTATATTCGTTTAATTTTTTGTATGTTGCGCTTTATTGCCTTCATTGGCTTCATTCATTAATTTAATACCATAACATCAACTTTTCCTAATTTTATTTCCTTCCTAACCCTTAGTATTCTTGTGTATTTGGAACTAGAAGGCGTTGTGTGTTAGATGTCCGAAATATTATTATTATTTTGAAAGCTATGTAAAAACAACCAAAACACTAGACAATTCGTAACTCATCAGGTCTAGTGTTTTCGTCTTCAAATTTTAGGCTAAGGTCGTACCCAGTCTGACAGTGGATTGTAGTTTTATATTATCTAAACTTTACCTTGAAGAACGGCTGTCGGAGGTCACTGATACACAAATGTAAACATACGTTAGTCGCAATAATGTTTGTTTTTAATAATATGACATGTATTACATATTAGTAACGGATATTTTGTAATGGATTTTTTTAATAATATAATACTAATAATAATTTATTTTCAAAAGATAAGGACATGTATCTGAACATAGTATAAAATGAAGTTGCTTTATTTTTATTTTCCCAATTTATTTCCTTCCTAACCCTTAGTATTCTTGTGAGGTTTAAATCTGTTCCTTGCCAAATATTCGAATTTGGTTCATAAATGACGCAGTTCTGAGACACCAAAAAAATATCACATTGAGAAAATTCTCCTTTTCTTTAAGGTTAGGCAAAAAACAATGCAAGAAAGATATATTATAAATAATAACGTATAAATTGCTAGAGAACTGTGCCAATGATGAGGTAATTCGCTTTACTGCATCTGTCTCTATATTCAACTGTGATGTCACTCCCAAAGTCGGTCACAATGATGATCCAATATAATACTGAAAAGAAATAACACTTATTATAATACTAATAATAGTTTCTTTTCAGAAGATAATGACATGTATCTGAACATAGTATAAAACGAAGTCGCTTTTTTTGCTTCAACGCTTAGATCTTCCAAAGTACCCAACTTTTAACCAGATTTTAATGCGATTTTCACCAAAAAAAAAGAGTGATTCCAGAGGAAGTTTTATATGTATATCTGATAATCTAGAGTAATTATTGTATATAAAAATCTGAATCTTGGAAATTACTCCCACGATTTTCATGAAACTTGTATGCAGGTAGTATCTAAGACGATAAATCGATCTAGCAAGGATTCATTTTTAGCAAATTTACCAAAAAAAATACCGGTCATCCAAGATTTATAGTACAGTGCACGAATTTCTAAGATTTTCGTGCGAAGCTGGGAGCGCTAGCTTGTTTAAAATAAAATAACAAAGTTACTTATGGGAGTCCATACTAGACTCGAAGGTTGCGTGACAGATTTCAGAGGTGGAGGTAGATGTAGGGAAGTGAGGGGGGTTGAAGAGTGTGAAATATGATAATGTCGTTGTCGGATGCTTCATTGTTTTAGTTTCACAGTTACTCTTTGTAAAAGGGCTCTCAAAATCGTTTCGGGGCATCCCCGAAATCCATTCGCAAATAAAAATTGTGTCTTTAACATATATATACACCACTAGCTGGTTAAGCACACATACCGCAGTAGGTCGACTTATTAGATAGGAACTATATCAAATATTGGCCAAAAGCTTCGGATACGCCAATATCCAATTGGCGTTGGGCCAACTATGAGCTCATTTAGTAAAGTAAAACCGGGTCCACGTTGTAGTCCCGGTTCGGTCACTCAATTCGGTTAAGTTACTAACTACCTATATTCAAAAATTAAGTTCCATATCTGTAGTTGTATATCATAGTTTGGTTAAAATCGATTGATAATATTATATAATTTTTATTATCCAAATCGGATACTGTTATCTAATCTTTTACGTAAGGGTTTCAATATGTTCGTAGTGTATTGATTTCTTTTCTTTTTATATTTTGTTACGGCTAATCTGTTAAAAGCTAATCTATCATCGGTGATCACTTATATACGGAGGTTTTGACTATGTGGCTTTTTAGGGTTCCGTAGCCAAATGGCAAAAAAACGGAACCCTTATGAATTCGTTGTGTGTGTCAGTCTGTCCGTCCGTATGTCACAGCCACTTTTTTCCGAAACTAAAAGAACTATAATGTTGAAACTTGGTAAGTAGATGTATTCTGTGAACCGCATTAAGACTTTCATACAAAAATAGAAAAAAAATCTATAAATTTTGGGGGTTCCCCATACTTAGAACTGAAACTCAATTTTTTTTTATTCAAACCCATTCGTGTGGGAAATATATGGATATGTCTTCAAAAATGATATTGAGATTTCTAATATCATTTTGTTCTAAACTGAATAGTTTGCGTGAGAGACACTTCCAAAGTGGTAAAATGTGTCCCCCTCTCTCCCCTGTAACTTTTTAAATAAGAGAATGATAAAATTAAAAGAAGTATATGATGTATATTATCATGCAAACTTCCACCGAAAATTAGGTTTGAACGAGATCTAGTAAGTAGTTTTTTTTAATACGTGATAAATCGTAAACCGCAATTTACCTTTCATACAATCTTCACAAATATATTCTATTATTGGTATTCTAAAAATCTCTTCTCAGGCAATAAATAAAATACACCGTAATTAAATTTAAAAAAAAAAAATATTTCAAAAACATTATTTGTTAAAAGTTTTGTATTTTTTCTCAGTAAGTGAATTTTGTAAATTCTTTCGAGAAATAATGATTCATTAATCGTATCGCGCTAATAGCATGGACCACGCTTTATTGGCCCACTATCAACGTGGAAGTGAGTCAGCCAAGAATTTATCATTTTACTGTGAACTAACTGTTAAATGGTATAGTATATACCCAACTTATATGTATTAGTAATTAATTTTAACGGAATAATTTCTGGATAAAACCCTCCACCATATATCACAGGTTTTACAGCCCATAGAAAACAAAAACCAGTCCAAATCTATGTCAACTGTGCTGACAAATTAACAATTTTAACAAAATTAAACCGACTTCAAGGTTCGACTCGATTTCTCTTGGATGTCATCATCAGATCATAGTGTTCTTAGCATGGTACTACCGTTAGGATATTTCCTTTCCATTTAAAAATATAATAAAGAATCATCAAAATCGGTTCATAAACGGGAGTTATCCGCGAACACACATAAAAGAAATATATATTATATACTAGCTGCCCCGGCAAACGTCGTTTTGCAATAATTTTTTTTTAAGGATGCGTGACCCTTACCATTTAGGGGGATGAAAAATAGATGTTGTTCGATTCTCAGACCTACTCAATATGCTCACAAAGTTTCATGAGAATCGGTCAAGCCGTTTCGGAGGAGTTTGGCAACTAAAACTGTGACACGAGAATTTTATATATTAGATATACACAATCGAATTGAGAATCTCCTCCTGTTTTTGAAGTCGGTTAATAAAATTGAAGAGTCTGAATTAACAGACTTTCACTAATGCATAAAGAAGTATATTCGGTACTTAAATTAACAAATAAGTATTTTAAATTCTTGTCTGTCTGTTTGTGCCGGCTAATCTCTGGAAGGCCTAGACCAATTATGAAGGGACTTTTACTGGCAGGTAGGTTATGAGATTAACTGAAACAAACAGACAGACAAAAAAAAAACCTAATGTAAGTCCCGTATATACTTCACTAGCCGACCCACGCAACCTCGTTTGCGTCTCCTATTGCCCGTAGCGTGATAATTTCCCCCCGTTTTTGTTACATTCTTCAATGGTGCTTCGCTCCTATAGGTCTTAGCGTGATGATATATAGCCTATAGCCTTCCTCGATAAATGGGCTATCTAGCACTGAACGAATTTTTCAAATCGGACCAATGGTTCCTGAGATTAGCGTATTCCAACAAACAAACAAACTCTTCAGCTTTATATATTAGTACTAGACGACCCACGCAACCTCGTTTGCGTCTCCTATTGCCCATAGCGTGATAATTTTCCCCCGTTTGCGAAACTTTTTTCATTGCTGCTCCGCTTCTATTGGTCCGAGCGTGATGATATATAGCCTATAGCCTTCCTCGATAAATGTACTATCCAACACTGAAAGAATTTTTCAAATCGGACCAGTGGTTCCTGAGATTAGCGTGTTCAAACAAACAAACAAACAAACTCTTCAGCTTTATATATTAGTACTAGCCGACCCACGCAACCTCGTTTGCGTCTTCTATTGCCCGTGGCGTGATTTTCCCCCGTTTTCGAAACATTTTTCATTGGTGCTCCGCTCCTATTGGTCCTAGCGTGATGGTATATAGCCTATAGCCTTCCTTGATAAATGGGCTTTCTAACACTGAAAGAATTTTTCAAATCGGACCAGCGGTTCCTGAGATTAGCGTGTTCAAACAAACAAACAAACAAACAAACAAACTCTTCAGCTTTATATATTAGTATAGATAGATAGATATGCGTTTAATGAAAACCTGTTAATTTAAAATTACAAACAACTACAATTTTATTTATTTGTATAAATGAGTGTCAACAGATAAAGATAAATTACACCTAGACACAACAAATAGTCGTGCAATTATTTGCCCTGGTTGGGAATGGAACCCGCGACCTCTAACTAAATAGGATTATATTTTCAACTTCTTGCAGTGTATCAGTTTGCATAAAGATATGTATGTATGTTTAGTATAAAAGAGCTCAAGTCTAACCATATTTGGTAATGTCACGACTTATCTGCTACCTAAACATAATAATAATAATAATAAATAGCAGAACAACTAAGCAGAGAAGACATAGAAAATACATCACCACACATATCGATTATTTCAACACCAATCACACAACCACAAGAAAATATGTCATCATCAGGCGTTCCCCACGTGCAAACATCACCCCTCACATTAAATACACAGCAAACTTCACTAACACATTCACACACTTCTACTCAGTCTAACACTTTAAATAATACCGAATCTACTACACAAATAATAGAAGATTCACAAGTGACCCACTTGCCACAGATTGATATATCTACACAAGAATTAATTAATCAGTTAGAAACTGCTGTAATACTTTACACAGGTACCGATCCAACAACACGCCCTAAGCTACCAAAACTAAGAGAAAGTAAAAAACTTTACGGATATGTAGACATTTTCAACAAACAAATACTATGTAATTTTTTCTCTTCTGTATCCGATTTAAATACATTACACACTCTCATATACTGTAGTGCACTTGTTATTTGTCAGAACTTAGGATATAAAATCATAAATCATAATACCAACATTCGACCTCAGACACATAAACCACAAAAACCGCCGTGGCAAATTAGGATTGAAACAGACATAAAAAATTTAAGAGCTGATATAGGTAGATTAACACAATATATAAATAACAATAGGTCTAAGAAGGTAGTAGCAGCCGTTGAGATCATTTTCAGAAGAACAAAAGTACATACAATTCATGAGCGAAATAACGCTAGACCAGAAGAATATTTGGACACACTAAAACAAAAATTAACACTAAAATCGCAACGTTTATCGAGATACTTAAAAGCATTACAGAGAAAAGAAGACAATAGATTATTTACCACCAATGAAAAAAGTTTCTACAGATCATTCAATGGTCATGGTACACAGCAAAACACATGTTATGATATGCCTCAACCTAACGAACTTAAAAACTATTGGACCAACTTATGGAAAAAAGAAATGGATCACAATGATAGTGCGAAATGGATATCAGAAGAAGAATATAAAATGGCAAATACAGAGATAATGGAATTGAATGATATTACTCTAGCAGACATAGAGATAGCCACAAGAAAGATGAAAAACTGGAAAGCAGCCGGTATAGATAGTGTACATAACTTCTGGTTTAAAAAATTTTTCATCCTCCATCATAAGTTAGCAAATAATATAAACGAAATTATTAAAGGTGAACAACAGCTACCTAAGTTTGTAACAAAAGGGATCACTTACATGTTACCCAAAAGCAATGATACTAGTAATCCCTCACAATACCGCCCTATCACATGTCTTCCCACAATTTACAAACTCATAACATCAATAATCACACAGAAAATTAGTAAACATTTAGAAAGCTACAATATTTTATCTGAAGAGCAGAAAGGGTGTAGGCAGAACCATAAAGGATGTAAAGAACAGCTAGTTATAGACTCCACAATTTTGAAACACTCAAATAAACACAAAAGGAATCTATATATCTCATACATCGATTATAAAAAAGCCTTTGACAGTGTTCCCCATTCTTGGTTAGTTCGTGTCCTTCATATTTATAAAATTAATCCTATCCTAATTAACTTCTTGGAGAATGCCATGTCCGACTGGCGTACAACATTACACCTATCTAATGGAACAAACTCAATTGTCACAGATGAGATCCCCATCGAAAATGGCATTTTCCAGGGAGACTCACTCAGTCCTTTATGGTTCTGCCTTGCTTTAAATCCTCTATCCACTCTCCTCAATAATACTAACACTAACGGATACAAATTAGACACTAACACATCTATTACACACCTAATGTATATGGACGATATTAAGCTGTTTGCTAGAACCAACAAGTGCCTTGATCATTTATTAAAAATAACAACACAATTTAGCAAAGATATAAATATGTCATTCGGACTGGACAAATGTCGAACTTTACACATACGCAACGGAAAAGAAACAACTAGCAATAACACCACATCAGAAGTTAATGTATTTTTACGTATGGAACCAGCAGACACCTATAAGTACCTAGGAATTGAACAATCTCATAACATTAATCACATTGAAATTAAAAAACAACTTTTAACCGAATACACTAGAAGATTAAATTTGATATGTAAAAGACAACTTCATTCTAAAAATCTATTTAAAGCCATAAATACATTTGCCATACCCGTGTTGACGTATTCATTTGGAATAGTTAAATGGACACGTACGGACATACATAACTTAGAAATTAAGACTAGAACAACTCTAACGAAACATAAATATTTACACCAAAAATCGGCAATAGAAAGAATCGCGCTTAAAAGACAAAACGGAGGAAGAGGACTTATAGATCTGACAGCCTTATGGGAAGGACAAATAAAAAATTTAAGAGATTTCTTCTACAGTAAAGCCACATTAAGTGAAATACACGCAGCTATTATTGAAATTGATGCAAACTTTACTCCATTAAATTTATGCAATAGAGACGTAACATACAAAAATTCAGAATCGTTTACAAAAGAAAAAATAAATAGATGGCGTTCGAAGGAACTACATGGCAGACATCTACATGACCTGGAACAGTCGCACATAGATTTAGATTCTTCAAATAAATGGCTAAAATTAGGTTCTCTTTTCCCTGATACTGAAGGGTTTATGATTGCAATACAAGACCAGGTCATTAACACTAGAAACTATAGTAAATTTATTCTGAAAGACCCGAATGTCCAAAATGATAAATGTAGAAAATGTCACCGAGCCGCAGAAACTATTCAACACATTACAAGTGCATGTCCAACCCTAGCTCAAAATGACTATACCCATAGACACAATCAGATCGCTCATATCATCCACCAGAAATTAGCAGTTAAGCATAATTTGATACCACCTAAAATTATTCCATACTACCAATACTCTCCAAAACCGGTGTTGGAGAACCAAAGTCACAAGATGTACTTCGATAGAGCCATATTAACCGACAAAACTATCCACAATAACAGACCTGACATAACTCTTATAGATAAATATAATAAACACACATACTTAATAGATATTGCAGTTCCTAACACACATAATTTACAGAAAACAATTACTGACAAGATACATAAGTACACAGAACTAAAAGAAGAAATAATTAGAATTTGGAAAATGACGAAAGTGTACATTGTGCCTTTGGTACTCTCCAGCACCGGAGTTATACCAAAACATCTTCACCACTTCCTGCGACAGATTGAACTCCCCACTAACACATACATTACTATGCAAAAAGCCGGTATCCTAAACACTTGCCGCATTGTCCGAAAGTTTTTACAGGAAGACACAACATCACAGATCACATATTTAGTCCAAAATCCCTCAAATGAACTCCACTTGGTCTAGGCCCGTGGTTTTCATTATATTACCGAAATTCTAATTTCGAGAAAAATAAAAGCACAAATAATAATAATAATAATTTATTTCTCACTACATAGACAAAAATACACAAACAAAGTCAAAACATAATTTTGGCACAAATCAAAAGTATTTACGATGAACTTTGGTACCCAGAATAAGATTTAACTTGTGTTTAGGGTACCAGTGTCCTCGCATACAATACAAACATATGTTTGGAGTGTCTGGAAACAAATACAGAGTTAGTTAAAAAATAAATATATGGACCACATTAGGAAATTCAAAATCAGAAAGACATAAAATAAAAAAACATAAAAAACCACACACTATAATAGACCCTATGGTATGTAGAGTAAGGTTTTTATTAATTCTTGGTGGTTTTGAATGCCACAACCTTGACTATGGTTGACTCATCTTACAACTATTAAACATTTATTTACATAGTGTTTTGGAAATGGCATTTCTTTAAAATCTGATTAAATACAACGTTTCTTGACTATTGTGTAGTTTGTTATTTGCGATATATATATTTTGACTGTCTCGATGGCGTAACGGTAGCATATGCGACTGCTGTGCTAAAGGTCTTAGGTTCAATTCCAGAGTCGTATCAAATGTTTGTATAATCTGCAAATATTTGTTTCGGAGTTTGATTATTTTCTATGCATTCATTCATTCATTGTTTACTCGTGCAGGAATGTAGTACAGTCGATTACAGGTCAGTTATTTCGAGTTTCAAGGATTCATGACTAATAATTAAAGGTACAGATTCATACGAAAAACTTATTTACTGTGATTTTCCTGGAATGTTATTCTTACTGAGGAAAACCACAAAACACAGGGCAGCACCTTGACATAGTAAGAACTTATGGGTGATATGTCACGCATTCCATTTCGACCAACCTTGTGACACTATGACACCTACGGGATGAATATAGCGGTACTCCGTATTTTTAATTTGTCACAAATTTCGAAACTCCAAGACAGTTAATTTTTTTTCTGGAATTTCCAGAGTCGGTACAGCCTGGTATACAGGAGTTAAAGTTGTGGGCGTGTGGGAGGGTATCGTCCCGTTTAAAGGGAAAGTTTATATATAGCAGTTAACTTTATAAACTATTAAAGGTTGTTGATGTACGGCCGTTTAGGAAATGGATCCATACTATGTGTTTCATTTGATGGAGGTTAGGTTTTCGGCACTTACTCAATATCCTTTAGGGAAATTTTACGCTTTTTCGATATACATTGAAATATTAATAAATATCAACCAAATTAATGAATATCTATTTAAAATGCTTCTTGAATACAATTTGTAGTGATTTGTTACAAAAATCAGTACTCATATATCTAAGCCATATAATGTACCAGGTGACAATATTTGGCAGCACTTTATACAGCTTCTATAATTGGTCAGCCGCTTTTACCATTAGATTCTTTGCTGCCTTAATAGTATTAACATCTATACATCTATACAAATAAATAAAATTGGAGTGTCTGTTTGTAATATTAAAATAACCGCTTATTACTAAATGCATATGTATGTATACACGGTACATATACTAAAAATGTAGTTAAAAAAATTTTTGTCTGTCTGTCTGTCTGTCTGTCTGTCTGTCTGTCTGTCTGTTTGTTCCGGGTAATCTCTGGAACGGCTGGACGGATTTTGACGGGACTTTCACTGGCAGGTAGCTGATGACCCGGGGAGTAACTTAGGCTACTGTTTTTAGACTAACTTGGTCCCGCTGCGTTACTCGCCCTACAACAATAACCGCGGGTAACACCGCGGGGTTCAGCTAGTTATATTATAAACGGTGTCACAATTAAATAACTATCGCTTCTTAGAACTGAACTGGTTTGAATTCTTAAATTAGTCACCGATTGACTAGTGGGTCAATGTCGTTATAAAGCAGTTATTATTTATCTTTACGAGTTAAAAAACAAGTTATTTGTTGTGATGAGGTCAGTGCTGGAAACCAATTGGGGATGGAAGGGGGGTAATATAGCTCTTGCTGTGTTTTCAACACCAGGATTTACCTTCAAGGAGTCAGAATTCACAAGATATGATTTGGAAGTCAATATATCATTGTAAAAATCCTCTTTATTCGTATTCTTCTTTCAAATTTCTATGGAGAATGTCATCATAGGGCTTCGACTTCCTTCGTTCTGAAGAAACAATAACGAAAACGGCCAACTGCGAGTTAGACCCGCACACGAAGGGCTCCGTATCATCATCTATACATTTAAAGCGTCTAACGTTGTTATTAATATCAAGCAAAAAACTGCAAAAAAACACGTTTGTTGTATGGGATTCACTTTTAAATATTTATTTTGTGATGTTTTTAGTATTGTGGGAAAATTTCAACTGGCTAAATATCACGATCTATGAGATATGACCTGGTGACAGACGGACCCTTTGGTTATGGAACCTTAAAAATGACCTCACACGTTTCACACACGGCCGCCTGTGACCTGCACTCTACAAAGCTCGTATTATGGTTACCAGTCAACTAATATATGTACATACTTACATATTTCTATACATATTGCAGATAAATTATACCCAGAGATTTTGAAGGTAGTATAGAGGTAGTAGAGCAACGCTGATTTCAGCTCGGATGGATTGGCTCGACCGGGGCGGTACTACTCTCGCACAAAAGACCAGCTTAAAGGGACAGCATTCGCGCTGTCGTGTTTCATTGGTGAGTGCGAAACCTGAGGCCCAATGATGCAGAGGCATCTTACTAGGCTACCATAGTGTGTGTCAACATGCTGCATTGTTGCATTGACTAAATTCCCAATGAGTATTCCGACCACCACTCTAGGATTCTGCTTATGCTTTCCATCAGGCAAAGTAGAGTCACTTTGGCAGGCTGACATATAAAACATTTATTTGAGAACATCCTCAAAATAACCTTAAGTTATTTACACAGAGCAAGGTTAGAAATATAATTAATGAATGAATGTATATAAATACAAACTGACCATATGTTTTCAATAAGACACTGTTATTTCCTCGAACGTCTGACACACCAGCTCACGTCATCACCATTCATGATAGAATTACATCATCGAATTTAGTATTCACAGTATATTTCTGGATGATTTGTTAAAATGAGTCTCCAGAGGTTAAAATAATCTTTTCGAGCAATTGCTAATACTAATCTATCTGTTTAAATAGTTTCCATGTTACGTTATGGTTAGCCTACTACCGTCCACTGTTGAACAAAGGCCTCTCTCAAAGAGCGCCAACCATCCCGATCTTGGGCAGCCCGCATCCATCAGCTGCCATCCAGTTTCTTCATGTCGTCGGTCCATAGTGCCGCAAGGCGTCCTACCCTACGTTTGCCTAATAGTGATCTTCACTCTTAACACTAACAATTTTATGGCATTTCATATGCCTCGACTTACCCAATCGCGAATATTCGCGATAGTTTCTGTATATATGTGCGTGTATCTTATACAACTAGCTGTTGCCCGTGGCTTCACCCGCGTGTATGTCGGTTATCGCGGTAAATAGTAGCTTATGTGTTATTCTGATGTATAAGCTATATTACTGTAAAGTTTCATCCAAAGCTATTAAGTAGTTTTGCGTGAAGAAGTAACAAACATACACACTCACAAACTTTCGCCTTTTATATATTAGTGTGAAGTGTGATGAAGATTAATGTGATAAAGTAGGAATAGTTGACAGTATCGTAAATAAATACCGACGTCTCTATCATTAAAACAAATATTACAAAACACCTCAGAATATGTAATAGTTACAGCTTTTCATTTCTATTACAAATTTAAATTTAATAAACATTGAAATATATTGCTCAATTGAGTAATCTAAAACAGTCACGTCACAAGTTATTCTTCATCTATACTAATATATAAAGCTGAAGAGTTTGTTTGTTTGTTTGAACACGCTAATCTCAGGAACCGCTGGTCCGATTTGAAAAATTCTTTCGGTGTTGGATAGTCCATTTATCGAGGAAGGCTATAGGGTATATATCATCACGCTACTACTAATAGGAGCGGAGCAACAATGAAGAATGTTTCAAAAACGGGGGAAATTTTCACGCTACGGGCAATATAAGGCGCAAACGAGGTTGCGTGGGTCAGCTTGTTCTCTATACAAAGTTATCGTTTTGACAGATCATAAAAAGTAACTGATTTGACTAAGCTGTCAACTAGATACACTATTAGTAGTAGGAAGTAGGATACTGAAGTTTAGGTTCGTGAAACTACCGTTTCGAATTAGTTTATTAGTGCTGGATTGACCTTTTATCGGTGAAGGCTTTAACATCACGGTACGACCAATAAGAGCCGAGTATCAATGAAAAATGTATCAAATATGGTGGAAAATTTAGTTTAGTAGCCAGTGTGGTATAGTAAACCAAAATCTTCTTAATAAGGAGTGGATAATCAATGTGACCATTCTTGATGTGGGTAAGTAACACATAATGGCGTAACAGAATGCCCATATGTGTTATTATAGCGAATTAAGCCGGGTCTTGCATGCGAATGTTGCAATAAGTTGCGTAATGACCAATGACACTCAGAATTGTGAATGCTGATCGGAAATTATTGAAATTGAGCGTAAGTCAAACAGACAGACAGACAAAAGTATTATTAGTATTTTTATGAAAGTGCATTATATGTATAATTTCATATCCATTGAGTGAAAAGCTGTGAACACAGAACAGACACTTAAATTTAATTTATTTGTACTCGTATAAATATATTGACATGGTTTTAATTTTTTTGGACATCTCACAGAACGCCATCTAGTCTCAAACTAAGCAGAGCTTGTACTAATGGGTACTAGACAACTTTGGTAACTACTGACCACTAGTTCGGTCAGTCGCTTACGCTACCACTGCGCCACAGAGGCAGTCACCATCATAATTTTCTTGCATTATCTTACAACATTATCATACAAGTAATGAGGGCGTTTGCCCATCTCGCAATACCTTTATGGCTCACGGTAACTGATCTGCTAACCCACTTGTTGGTAGTTAAACAGTTCCCGAAATAACTGACTTATGACTCGCTGTTGGGTCGATGAACTAGAATTTTTTAAATTTGTATTGACGGGAAGTTAAAATATACGTATGTATTAGAAAAAAGAGGTGTTTTTACTATTTTGCTCGCTTTTTTACTTTTGTCTCTCCGTAAAAACCTTCCTTGTGCCTCAACCAAAATATTAAAAAAGAAACCTAATTGGTTGAGCGGTTCTCGAATTTTGCTCTTAGCACACACATTTGGCGATAAATTTTTAACCCCCACCTCAAAAAGAGGAATGTTGTGCGTTTGACGTCGATGTCTCTGTGTGTGTGTATGTGTGTGTATGTGTATGTCTGTCTGTCTGTGGCATCGTAGCTCTCACACGGATGAACTAAACCAAACATAACCAAAAACCAGGCAAGTCTTGCGGTGGATTTTTGCTATGTTTGGTTTTCAAATGAAAAACCGCATCGAAATCGGTCCAGCAATTTAATAACATCAGCTCCTTTCCAAAACGATGTAAGGCATTTTTAGCGTATGATTACTCGATTAAGTGCTCTTGCGCAGGGAGTTTTTTTTAATTTTAGCTTGTATTATCTTTATGACAAAGTAGACAAACATCTGTTTTCTGTAAGGCAGTTGTAAGCATGACTATCGCATGTATAAACTGCATGCATGGCGTTTATAACCTTTGCATTCGCCATCATGAATGAACTTATCTTAAATGCTATCAGCCCACTGATGCGATGACAAAACCCATAGTGGGTCAGTTACGTCGCGTGGTGTAGGCGATAAACCTACGCTCTGTCATAAGGGCCATTGAGAAAGTTGTTTTATACCGTGGGTGAATTGCATTGATGGGGAAAAGTGGTTCGATTAATGTTCGAAAATTATATGTGGGAGAAAGATGTTGATGTTTTGAAGGATTATTATAAATATCTGAATATTTTTATATATTTTACCGTGGAAGAGCCAAGCTTAGGCCTGTTTAACCGAATTGATACCACGGCCTGACAGAAAACCGGTGTGAAATAGCGCTTGCGCTGTGTTTCACGGAGTGTGTGATGATACAGGAGGCACATACCCCAACCCCTCCCCAGCCCTCTCCCCATCCCACAGAGGCCGGCAACGCGCTTGTGATGCCTCTAGTATTGCGGGTGTCTATGGGCGGCGGTAATCGCTTGCCATCGGGCTATGCATCTGCTCTTTTGCCCCCTATTCCATAAAAAGGGGGTAGATCAAGAAGTGCTGGATTGACGACGTAAAGGGTGACATGCGGGCCAATGATTCACTACCAGGAAAATGGAGAAGAAAGAGCAGAAAAGCGGACCACGGACTTTAAAGTATTAGCTTTGGAAGCAAATGGGAATATCAATAACGCTGGGATGATGATGATGATGATGATCTGTCAACATGCCTAGCGTATGCGACTGATGTGCTTGAGGTCTCGGGTTCGATTCCCAGGTTATTTGTTTCGGAGTTTGAGTTTCTTCTTTGTACAATATGATGTATTACCAAAAAAAGTGTATAAGTATTCTTTCAGTCAATCTAGCTTTCATAGTACAAGCTCTGCTTAGTTTAAAGCAAGATGGTGTTATGTGTCAGATGTCCGAAATATTTATTTACGAGTATTAAATTCACTGAGAAAGCAAAACACAATTAAAAGGGGTATTTTCTTCAAGTAATTTCATATCGATATGTAACCAGCAGTGTGACGCCTTTTAGATGGTTGTCTCTACATAGGTAGTTAAATCATTACATCATTTTAGCGAAGCAGGAAGCTGAAAGTATGGCGTGGGGGTATACGTAGGTAGCGTCATAATATAAGGCATCTTGGATGAAAATTTAATTATTTTTATTGTCAAAATATATAAGTCGATACTATGTTGAGTTACAATTATCATCGTGACCTAGTACTCCATTTTAAAAACTAGCTATTTATTGCGGATTAGAATTACTAATTTCCATACAACCGCACATACCTTATTTTACATATTATCTATACAAATAAATAAAACTGGAGTGTCTGTTTGTAATATTAAAATAACCGATTTTTCCTAAATGCTTAAGTCGTTACAAAAATTTCTATAGCGCGTATATGTTAAAGTCATATTTTCCGGGGATTTTTTAGATTTTAGTTTAATCTGTCCAGATTTCTTATGCAACGGATTCGTACATATACCAAAAATGTATTATTTTCAATTTTTGTCTGTCGGACGGGACTTTCACTGATAGGTAGCTGATGATATAGGGAGTAACTTAGGCTACATTTTTTTTTGACTAGCTTTGTCCCGTGGCATTATTCGTGGTACGACGATAACCGCGGGTAACATCGCTGGGTTAAACTAGTTGTCAATAATATTTGTTTCATCAAATACATGTACTTATCAAGCAACTATTTTACTATACTATAATCTGCTTCTCAACATAGACTTCTCCTTAGAAAGGAGATTACTTATATTGATAGGTAAAATATCGTCGTCACCTTTTCAGGTAGTAGTTTCAGAACTAATTTTTACTTTAAGAAGCTCTTAGTTACATTTTATAATAATGGAATTCCTCCCAAAACTAAATCACAACTCAGAACAATTCTATATGAAAAAGTGAGATTTATATCTCATATGTATGTATCAACATATATATAACACGAAGAAATTCGCGAGGTTTATTCCCGGGACTAGCTCAGGTTATGTAACACGGCTCCAGTACGTCGGTAGTTGGCGCCCGACCGACTGGCGCCAGGAACAAGATGCCACACCACTTTGTTCCCTGTCTCCCTCCCTCGCAGACTATTGGCGCCCAACGTGGGACTGCTAACTTCTTAGGGGAGAATTGTCTTTATTGTCGTTTCATTTTGATTTGTTTAAATTTATGGTGTTGTTTTGGTTTTGTGATTTTTTTCGTAGATATGCAATATTGAATTGGTTTTGTTTTTAAATTTATTGGTGGGGCGATACTTTTGAGTTAGCTGTTTTGGTAGATAAAACTTTATGCAATTTTGTTGACGAAATGGAGTTGAAATATTACAATTAAGGAAAGTGCAGTTGTGTATAAAATAGGAATAAGTTATGTTACTTATAAAATCGCTCTTTTATTTTAAAAATAATTAGTAGTTTGATGGGTAATCATCGCGCCGATTCCTTTTGCGCCAAGTGTTTTGGGTTATAACCTCACATGGGACAAAACCTTGTGTGATCCACATAATATGGTGGGTTGTGTCCATTTCATGATATCATTCTATAAAACTCCCCTTGTCAAAACGATAGATTTATTTAAAAAAAAACAAAGTACATTGGAAACTCTATTAACCGGACTGATTGTTGTTGGATAGGGATTCGGATAATCGAACATCCGAATAATCAAATTAATGAAATGAAAATTTGTAGTATGTGTGTACATAATGTGTTCTTTTTTACGCGGGGAATGCTTTTCACACTATACTCTCCGTTGGGGAGACAAGGGCGTGTGTGGGGCTCCCAGAAAATTGGCCTACCCACTGAACCTAAACTTGGCTCAATATGACTTAATTATTTAATTGGTCGCTGTCGGTGTTCCGGATAATCGCGGATCCGTATAATGGAGGGCCTGATAATCGAGCTCATACTGTATTTAATAAATGTAGAAGCAGTCCAATAGATAAGTAAGCCGATTATGATTGTTCCATCATCATCATCAAGCGCCTTAATAGTCCACCGCCCGACATAATACCTCTTCTAAACAAGTACAATTTTAATAAAAATAACACCGACTTCAAGGTTCGACTCGATTTCTCTTCGATGCCATCATCAGATATTGATGTCCTTATCATGGACCACAGTGTTATGTTACCACAGTTAGGACATCTCCTTTCCATTTAAAAAAGAATCATCAAAGTCGGTTCATAAACGACGAAGATATCCGCGAACACACATAAAAAATATATATATATAAAAAAATATATGTCGAATTGAGAAACCTCCTCCTTTTTTTGAAGTCGGTTAAAAAAGGTTTTGGTTTCGCTGGTGTTTCGAGTTGGTACAGTGGGTGACTGTTATCTATACATCTATACAAATAAATAAAATTAGAGTGTCTGATTGTAATATTAAAATAACCGCTTTTTACTAAATGCATAAATATGTACACATGTTAAATATATCAAAACTGTAGTTAAAAAAATTTTTGTCTGTCTGTTTGTTCCGGGTAATCTCTGGACCGGCTGCACCGATTTTGACGGGACTTTCACTGGCAGGTAGCTAATGATTCAGGGAGTAACTTAGGTTACATTTTTTAGACTAACTTTGTCCCGCGGCGTTACTAGCGGTACAACAGCTAGGTATTTAATATGGATAATTATGAAAGGAAAAGAATCATTTAACACACAGTCTTTCTGTCAGTTTTTCTCCGGTCGAGCCCACCTTAGCGTGAGATATGTCTAACTATTAAGTTTTTAAGTATCAAGTATATGTGGTGTAACAATACTGTTTCTTTTTCCCACAGGTAATAAGACTGCGATGTGAATAAGACAGAACGACACACAAACGAGTGCCTTACAAACGAAAAGTGACTATTTTAATTGTAACTATTAATACGAACGAATACGAAGCGAACAAACTAGAAAAAAATTGGTAAGTACCCTTTTTCATCTATATCTATACATCTATACAAATAAATAAAATCGATGTCTCTGTTTGTAATTTCATCTTAACATCTTTGACTAAATGCAAATCTATACTAATATATAAAGCTGAAGAGTTTGTTTGTTTGTTTGTTTGTTTGTTTGTTTGTTTGAACACGCTAATCTCAGGAACCACTGGTCCGATTTGAAAAATTCTTTCAGTGTTATATAGCCCATTTATCGAGGAAGGCTATAGGCTATATATCATCACGCTAAGACCAATAGGAGCGGAGCACCAATGAAAAATGTTTCAAAAACGGGGAAAAATTATCACGCTACGGGCAATAAAAGACGTAAACGAAGTTGCGTGGGTCAGCTAGTGAAAGTATATACGACTAGTGGTTGCCTGCGGCTCCGCCCGCGTATATGTCTATAAGCTATATTACTGTAAAGTTTCATCCAAATCCGTTCAGTAGTTTTTGCATGAAAGAGTAACAAACATCTATCTATCCATCCATACTTACAAAATTTCGCGTTAGTAAAATTAATAGGATACTTACAGCAAACAATTTTTTTTTTTAATTTTTGTTTGTTTGTTTGTTTTTGCTGATTTCTTGAACGGCTGGAGCTATTTTAACGGAATTTTCACTGATAGGTAACTGGTGATATAAGAAGTAACTTAGGCTACTTTTTTATATTAACGCGGTTATTGTCGTACCGCGTGTTACACCGCGGGATTCATGTATTTTATCTTTAAAAATATCATCGTCAGCAGATCCGACCTGACTAGCTGACGTTTTCTTAAACTAGACTGGGGTCGGCGATGCGGCCGAGCTTCGTTTTTTACGTTAAGCGAAGGCCATCAGACCTCCACAGCAAGTACTAGACTATATCGAAGTTCTGTAAAATGATTGTTGTCGCACATTTTAGGGCTTAAACTACCCACCTCTTTTGGCAACGGTATATCATATTGTATATCACTAGCTGACCCACGCAATTTCGTTTGCGCCTTATATTGCCCGTAGCGTGAAAATTTCCCCCGTTTTTGAAACATTCTTCATTGTTGCTCCGCTCCTATTAGTAGTAGCGTGATGATATATACCCTATAGCCTTCCTCGATAAATGGACTATCCAACACCGAAAGAATTTTTCAAATCGGACCAGTGGTTCCTGAGATTAGCGTGTTCAAACAAACAAACAAACTCTTCAGCTTTATATATTAGTATAGATAACTGTATATCATATTGGATCATTTTTAAGTCTTCGTACCTCAAAAGAAAAAAAACGGTACTCTTATGGGATAACATTGTTGCCCGTCGGTCTAGTGTCCCTAATAGGCCTACCACAGGCGCAAGTATCACCACATTTTTGCCTGCGCAGGCCGGCTTGTACACGGGACATCGTGAGTGCGGTCTGTAAACCCCATAGCTTGGCTTGAGCATTTTTCACTTGTTTAAAATTTTGCCTGCACAAGCCCGGCCTGCGCGTACTTGTCTGCGGTTGTGGTTGAATGTTCAGTGTTCAAGCCGCAGTCGAGGCTTGTGGTGACAAGGAGTTTATGTAGTCCATATATTTAGTTTGACAAGTGTATTGACATAATATTTAGTAACCAAACTTAACAATTCACTGCATTTTCAACCATCCGTAAATAATTTCGACACTCATTTGCGTCTTCTTTTAAGTCCTTTAGTAGTTTTACACGCGAATGGATTTATCTATTTAACAGCCATCTCTTTGTCCACTTCGATCGTTTACGCCTTGACTTCTGTATAGTATTTTTATTCATTAGCAAATATTGAAAAAATACTAGCAGAGGAAATAGTTCCTCATTGGGAAACATTGTTACCATGCCGACGATTTTGACAAGGATGAGGCTTGCGCGTAATTAACTGTACCGTGAAGTAGCTACGTCCGTGTTCAAGTATCACGACAGTTTTACCTGCGCAGTTATAACTGTGGTGATACTTGTATGTGTGGTAGGCCTATTAGAGCTGCGAAAAAATCAAAGTTGTAAGCCAACGCAATCTAATTATACAGCCGTTTATGCTGCAAATTTTCGAAACTCACAAGGGAATCAAAACCTACAGAGTACTTTCCGTGAACTCAGAATCTTTAAATTTGAAATGGATGTAACGTTTTATAGCACAGTTAAAAGAAAAATTGCGAAAAGCATAAATTTACTTATATGCCTACAGGTTTGTGCGGAACCCTCGGTGCGCGAGTCCGACTCGCACTTGGTCGGTTTTTTTTTTTCAGTGTAAATCTAAAATGTTTGTATCTGAAATGTGACAGCTCGGAGTGTGGTCTGAACTTCCATACCTCGGAGAGCACGTAAAGCTGTCGATCCTGCGCCTGATTTCTCCGCGATCGTGTCGGTTAAACCGTCCCATCGGATCGTGAGAGTGAGGTGTATATGTGTGTATATAGTGGAATGAGAGTGCACCTGTAATTGTGTACACACTTGTGCTCTATGATATCTTCTGCGTAGTTGGTTGGTCTCCGTTGCGACTGGCCGCCGTGGCCATAATCGGCTAGGAGAAAATCATCATCATCTGAAACGAATGTAGTCTTGCTTTGGCCGGCACATCGTTCCCGATTGAGTAACAAACATCTTTAATTACGTTACAGGTATTTAAAGCCTAAAAATCTTATCTTAAAAAGGCAACTATTTACCGCATTAGGAATATACATCATATGTAGCGAGTTACTTTACAAACATACATAAAACGGACAGAAAGAACACCCAGACTGAGAACAACAATTTGTGGATCACACAGTGTTGTTTGGATTTGAACTCATAACTCTTAGCGCAGTAGAAAGCGGCGTGGCGACCATTTAAACCACTAGGCCAACCGTGCAGTAAAGAGTCCAATAACAATCTGTCTACAGGACTTTCAAATCGCCTAGCACTTGGGTTGTGGTCTGTTAGCAGTAAAAAAAAATCACGGTGGAAAAATGTATGGATTTAGTAATATATAAGAATTTATCAGCAGTCTAGTTACTATAGTACAGGCTTTACCTAGTTCGGGATTAGACGATCGTGTGCGATCGATTATCATTATTGTTTTTATACTCATAACGACTACATTTTAAATCAAGTCATTTGTGCGAAATGTAGTACATGCCTTCTCACATTAAAAGAAAATATATTGTCGTTCGTTCCATAGTGACCAATATGAAAACAAAACATGCGGAATAATTTTAGGTTCGAACATATTAAGCCGAGCGCGTTCAAGTCTTTTGCGTCTAGTGCGTCTAACGTTCTCGCTGCAAATATTTGTTTATAATCTATACAAATAAATAAAATTGGTATGTCTGTTTATAATATTAAAAGAACCGCTTTTTAATGAATGCATATGTATGTAAACACGGTACAAGTATCTCAACAACATTTTTTATTTCTGTCGCTTCGCTGTGGTTCGCTGTGGTGGCAGGCGGGATTCAGTTCCCTCCTGGCTACCGAGTGCAGGTAACTTCCCGAAGCAACCATGCCCGGAAAGGACCTGCGTCAGTTGGAAGAAAAGGGTCCCATGCTGCCGCTCTGAGCACTCGAGGATGACTGGCTGGAGAGTCTCCAAGGCGGCAAAGCCAGCGCGTAGAGTCTCCAGCCGGAACGACCAACTAGCCATCGTGCCTCGACGGGCGGCTTCACGCCACTCGCGTACCTCTTCGGGCAGAGGGCGATAGCCATTCTCCGCCCGGTATTGCCCGCCGAGAATGGCTATCGCCCTCTGCCCGGTATTCAGCCACCCGTCGATAAACTTCGGCGAGCACTTCCGCCTCCAAATCACACGGGGGTGTTCCGGCCAAGGTGCACGCCGCCTCGGTCGATACCGTGCGGTAACCGCGTATGGCTCTGACCGCCAATACCCTCTGAGGCCGCCAGAGGCGGGCCTTATTAAGGGCAGTCAGAGCCGCCACACACACCGGTGCCCCATACTGCGCCATCGACCGGACCACCCCCGTGTAGAGGTGTCGCGTTGCGACGCTGGCTCCACCCAAATTAGGCGAAATTCGCCAAAGGTCAGAGGCAGCGTCGACCAGCTTTGGACCAAGCTGTCAGAAGATACTTCATCTGGACCCGAATCGGTACGAGGACCGAGTTGACCTCTATGGAGGCGCCGGCGGGTGGACCATAATGAGGCCCATGGAACAAAAAGGCCTCCTTCTTGTCCAGGGCCACCCGTAAGCCCAGTGCCTCGATGCGCCCGACCACCAAAGAAACACCCCTGGTGACAAGGCGTGCCGCCTCTTGGAAGTTCGCCCCCCGGGCTGTGACCAATGTGTCATCGGCGTAACAAATTACGCCCAGCCCGGGGGTGAGAAGACCTCAAAAGACTCAGTCGTATCCCACGTTCCACAGGAGTGTCCATGGACAGACCCCTGCAAATATTTATTTCTCCGCCCGCCGCACGACATGGGTCGCCGTCTCAAGACTAACTGAACCCCGCGGTTATTGTAGTACCGCGAGTAACGCCGCGGGACAAAATCATTTTTCACGCATAGCTATACACGATTTTGTTATTATAATATATATATACACGATTTATTATTATAATGGTCAATAGATAAATATTTAAATTTATAAACGTTTTGGAACCTAACCCATACTGCCATACTATAATTAATATTGTAAATTAGAATGTAAACCTGTCTACATGTTTTTTTACGTTTTCACGGCTAAATTGCTAAGGTGTCAACTACACCATTGATCTCCAGTTACTATGGTCCTGAAACAACTCTTTTGCTTCTTCCACGTTCATTGATCGCTGCATCCATACTCGTCGGTTCCTGGTGCTCTTCATATTACTGAATGCTGGGAACTTCCAAGGAAAATTACTCGGGGCAAGTCATCATTGGCCTTTATTATTCCCAAGATTATTTGGAGTTGGCTACTAGTTCAACCAGAATAGATACAAGATACCTGAATATCAGTTATTCCACGGAGGTCCGATGCCAGTCATCAGACATCCGCGATCCTGAGTGTGAACTGAATTCTAAGATTGAACTAGTTCTCAGTATGTTTAAGGGCCACTGACTTTTCAATAACGATTGCCATAGATGTTCATGACAACATAACAAGTCACTTAATATAACAAGTAACGAATTATTTAAAAAATAAACCCGACTGCGTCAATATCTGCCATCTTTATTAAATTCATTGAACAACTGAAAAGATAGAAAGAACTAAAAATAAAATATTTTTTTCGTATGCGACTACCCATTTATGCTCTAGGGCGTGCCAAAGAAATATACATACATACATTCAAAAAACATAACCCTCCTTATTTTGCAGTCGAATAAAAAGTGCAAATAATAGTATATTTATTTATCGGCATTTTTTAACAAAACGTCTTTTGATTTCGTCCATCGAATTGACCCTAGTTTTTTACCAAATGTGGTTTTCGTGCAGCCCGGCGGGGTTCCGTTTGGTCTTACTGTGAGCGATCTTTCCATACATTTTAATATTGAGGGGGTTTTAGGTAAAATCTTGTAGAAACTATTCACTTTTAGGGTAGTATAGATTTGTTTTAGTTTTGTATTTTGTTTTAAGTAAAAGTAAAAAGCTTGTGAAGTATTACTACTTATCACTATGAATACTTTTGGTTTAATTTTGTAAAGTACTAGCTGAACCCCGCGGAGCTACGCGCGTTTTTTGTTGTACTACGGGTAACCCCGCGGGATATAGATAGTTTAAAAAAGGAGCCTAAGTTTCTCCCTGGATCATCAGCTACCTGCCAGTGGAAGTCCCGTCAAAATCGGACCAGCCATTTCAGAGATTACCCGAAACAAACAGACAGACAAACAAAAATTGTAAAACAAGTTATTTTGGTACATGTATCCTGTATACATACATATGCATTGATTAAAAAGCGGTTATTTTAATATTACAAACAGACACTCCAATTTTATTTATTTGTATATATATATATTAGACTATATATTTATATTTCAGTGTGTATAACATTTGTATATATTAAAGATCTCTATTGATATTTTTAAATATTCATGTTATAATATTTTACCTGTGTGTAAGCTACCCTAAATTCTAGACACCTAATGTCCGTGTATGATTGTCTGGAAGAACTGGATATACAGATATCATACCATTATTTACATTTAAAATTAGCTGAACACCTCGGTGTTACCGGTGGTAATTGGCGTAACGCCGGGACCGAACCTAGATTTAAAAAATAGCCTAAGTTACTTCTTATATCATCAGCTACCTATCAGTGAAAGTCCTGTCAAAATCGGTCATGCCGTTCCAGAGATTAGCCGAAACAAACACACAGACAAAAATTGTAAAAAATATGTTTTTGCTATATGTACTGTGTATGCATACATATACATTTAGTAAAAAGCGGTTATTTAAATATTACAAATAGACACTTCAATTTTATTTATTTGTATAGATATCAAGCTGTCTATACATAACACCCTCCAACAACACAATTTCCCATAAACACTTGAACATCAACTCAACTCAAAGTAGTTACACTTGCAACGAGTAACCGAACGCAATGACAGCAATGTTTGCTTTGCGAATGGGTTATTAATTGCTCCATCCACTTATAGACGTTTCATAAGTGAACTATGTTATCTGTTTCACTTATGATATTGGATGATGTAGTATGTGAAAGCCGATCTCTTCGCGTTTGATGATGGATGGTATCAGGGACTACCTTTACCATAGATGGAAGTTTAGATGCCCAATAAGAGGCAATAATTGAGTGATAATCCATACTTTTATACTAATAGTTAGCTTTTGAAGCATTTCAATAAAATGAAATAGGGTACTTACTGTACACGAGAAAAAAATCGTTTGAAAAACTTCATAAAGTAAAAAAATAAATATTTAATGTATTTCAAAGATTTCAGTTTTTTTAATGTCTTCCATAACACCATGACATAGTAGCCGCCATGTTATTACGTCACACCTCTTTGTAAGTACACTAAAGTGTCAACTGATCAGTGTATGCTCTAGATTGTTTGTTGAAATTATATTTATGTCATCCACATTTTTATGGCACTTATCGATTTAATATTTTTTAAGCTATTGCATAGCTTCCATCGCGGGCCTTGAGCCTGGAGACCAAATCCAGAAATTCACAGCGGTGATACTTTTTAGTTTTGCCATCTATCGATGAATAGCAGAACTTTATTCATATCTTTTTTGTTTGGTGTAATTTTGTATTACTTATTTCATGAATACCTTTTACCACAATATCCAGGAAACATTCACAAAAAGACGAAGACGCTTAGTTGAGATTTGAACTTAAGGCACCTTCGTCATAAATCATTCACCTACGCCTTTCAGCCAATAACTCATCTACACAGTGAGTGTCTGTTTGTAATATTAAAATAACAGCTTTTTAATCAATGCATATGTATGTATACACGATACATATACCAAAAGTGTAGTTAAAAATTTTTTTGTCTGTCTGTCTGTTTGTTCCGGGTAATCTCTGGAACGGCTGGACGGATTTTGACGGGACTTTCACTGGCAGGTAGCTGATGATCCGAGGAGTAACTTAGGCTACTTTTTTTAGACTAACTTTGTCGCACGGCGTTACTCTTACGTTACTCTCTTACAACAATAACCGCGGGAACACCGCGGGGTTCAGCTAGTTACTAATAAATGTTAAAATTGTTGTTCTTATGCTACTTGATAAATTGTAACGGTCCGGTAATTCCAAACATACATTTGTTTGTTGTCAGTATGGCACCAATTTGAAAAATAGTTTAGTATTTTTCATTCACAATATTATACATACTGCATAAATAAAAAATAAATAAATAATTATAATTGCATAAGCTGATAAAAAATGCAATAGCTTTACCGCGGCAGTCCCCGAGTGCCACGCGTCTTTTTTTTTTCTGTGGTTTAATAGCACTACAAGACACTTAAGACACTTTTCAAAAATGGGTGTAATACCCTCAGGTGGCAACAGCTTGCATAGTGTTTACCTTTTAAGTAATACTAGCTGAACCCCGCGGTGTTGCCCGCGGTCATTGTCGTACCGCGAGTAACGCCACAGGACGAAGTTAGTCTATAAAAGGTAGCCTAAGTTACTCCCTGGATCATCAGCTACCTGCCAGTGAAAGTCCCGTCAAAATCCGTCCAGCCGTTCCAGAGATTACCCGGAACAAACAGACAGACAAAAAAAAAAATTAACTACATTTTTGGTATATATAGCGTGTATACATACACATGCATTCAGTAAAAACCGGTTATTTTAATATTACAAACAGACAATCCTAATTTATTTATTTGTATAGACTAGTTAACACAATCGTACCTAGATATTTGACTTTTAAAAAGAGTGGCCATGAGTTTCTTTGCCAGTATTTTTCTTATAAGGCTCTACGCATTTTGGAAACTGGAAGTTATGGATGGACACAAGCGGGCAGTAGATTTTGGTGTTTTCACCTAATTTACCTCGACAATCCAGTACGTGCTGTGGCAATTTAACGTTCATAAATGTCACTTAGTGTCTTAATTGAATAAATGACTTAGAATTTGAATAAATTTGAAAATGTCTCTGTCAGTTTGTTACGCTTTCACGGCTAAACCGTTACGTCTATCTGTCTATTTGTTCCGGCTAATCTCTGGGACGGGTGGACCGATTTTGACGGAACTTTCACTGGTAGGTAGCTGATAATATAAGGAGTAACTTAAGCTACTTTGTTTAGACTAGCGTCGCTCCGCGGCGCCACCCGCGGTCCGCTAATAGCAGCTGGACACAACTAGTAGCTACATATTGTCATGTCTTAAAACGAGATTTAAATCCGTAACAGCATCTGAGTTAACATAGTTACTGTAGACAACTTCAAACATAAGTAACTCTTCGTTGACCTACACCGATAGGTACGAAAAATTGCGTATAACATTATAATTGTATAGCTCAGTCTTAAGATAAAGTTATTCCAACTGTTCTGTCAACACAATTATCGTTGCGTCAACAATGTCAACGTTATCTAAAATCATATCGCCATCCCAATTTGTTACATCAACAGCAATATGAACATCGAACCCGCAACCCTTCACGTCGACGCCCATTAGTTCTGTCCCGACGCACACTGCACTCCACTGCGCAAATATTCATAATTGTACTCTGTTACAATAGGGTTATAACTTTAAAAATAAATTAAGTATTGAGTTTTTAGTTCTATAGTACTTTTAAATATAGTACATTTTACATTGGCAGTATGTCAGTTTATATTTTCGTTCAATCAACAACCTTTTGTGGGTATAAGTGGCCGCAGGTGTATTGTTAAGAGCCCCTCTTACAATTCCCAATAGTAACGCTTCAGTTAACGCTAACCAAAAAAAACATCGATCATCCCTGAAGATAATAATGGTCAGTAAAAAGTTTTATTAGTATTACATGAACAGTAAATCTCCCAGCGACATGATAAAGGGATTAATAACTCTCCAGAAAGCGTCCTAGAAGAATTTGCAGATACGAATCAATAAACAAAATCACAAGCTCCGGAAATCCGAACAGAGTCCGAAATGCATTTCCATCTTTCATCGTCTTTTCACCCTCCGAATATCATCCCTAAAGTTCGTTCCCCCATCTCTATTTTGCGTGGGTGCGCAAAGGATGGAAGATTTGCAACGCGCGTGCGCGGATCAACCCCTCACAAGCGTCGGAGAAGGTTGATAGTGCTAGACGCTATATCCTGGCGCTCTACCGGGGTCGTAGTACATTCCTCCGTGGACCGTCCGCGGTGGCGGTGGTCCCGCTCTCTCACCCCCAGCGACCAAATACTGCACAACTGCGCTAAAACATCACAAGTGCTAAGCACCACAGGGAGCTACACTTAGACCAACTTTGGCTTTCTACAATTTACTATCTGCTTTTACCTGTAATGTAACGTAACGAAGTCAATTCTTCCTAGTCTCCTATTGTTTAAAATCTCCTGAAACGAAGATTAACAATACGAAATCGAGCAGGGTGTGAGAGAGCGAGAGGGTAAAGTATTCTATTTAAAGTGGGAACGAGTCGACAAGATGGCAGGCCGCTCCCGTTCGAGGTAAGTGCCACTTATACAGGCCACGTGCTCAAACTTTAGTTTTCAGGTGGTTAAAAGTCAATGGCCGACATTGTTCGTCTATAAATGATTATATATATAGCTTTAGTATTTGCATGTGCTCGTTGATTGGTTTGGATTAATTTATCGTATTTTAGTGTGGCATTTCATCAAATTCTTATAAGCATAGCAGCAGCTTGATGTATTAGATGATCTTTTCTTTTCCGTCTTTTTGGACATTATCATCTGGCATATATTTGTGGTTTCGGTCGGAACTCGTACTTAATCATGAAATATCTTATCTGTGAAGGTTATATTTCTTTGCCCGCTGTGCATAGTATTTCTTCACGGATCCTTCAGGATTGGTTATTCTTTATGTAAAAAATATACATTTCGTTTCCCCTTTTTACGTTTGACTAAATATGATTTTCTTATTTAATATTTTGTCATTAGTAAATATCGTTGAAATCGAAATTATCTAGTTTGCTGTTATTACAGTTTCCTTTTGCTTGTTCTCTTTTCTGAAAATTCCTTTTACATGTTTGTTTTCAGCTGTAAATTACTGCTCACGTGTTTCTCGTTTTAAATCTTGTCCTTTTAATTTTCTATCACTTCAAAACACATCCCTATAATTTAAACATTTGTGTGAATGCCACATAATCACTATGGGGTCCCTTTTAACTGTATGTTGAGTATAATTATCGCCTGCCATTTGCCTTTCGTTAGCCGAATTCAAGATTCTCAAAGATAATTGAGATTGTGTCCCTTTTAATCATGTTATTGCGTACGTTGTATGGCTTATCTATATGTTTAAAATCGTCTCTCTGCGAAGATTAATTTCTGAATATAAGTTTTGTCACTTGGAGGATTTATGTCTGCAATTTTAGTTATAGTTGGATAATTCCCTTTCAGTCCCGATTGTACTTTAGACTTGACAAAGGGGATAATTTCATTGGTTTCATACGTTTTATCTATAGATTTCTTGACCAGACGTGACACGTGTAAGTTATCTCCATTATATCTGTATTCATAAACAAGACTCATTATTCTTATATAAATCTGATCTTGATCCCTTAATTCAATACCATTTCTAAGAAATAACAGTGCTACTGAATTTTCTCGTCATTCATTTAGCTTGCCAACATCATTACCGTCAATTTTGTCTCGCTCCGGGATGTCATCTCCTGCTGAGATGATTAGTCGTTTCTATCCTTTATTGATTAGCTCTAATTAATTAATGATATCAGACTGGGGGAATGGAATTGTTGGAGATTATCTGTCTTGTTATAGATGATCTTTAAATTTAGATTAATTTTCTTCTGGGAGCAACGTTAGTTTTTTGTTCCTCTTTGAATAAAGCTATGGTTGGCAGAAAAGAAATCTTATATTTACTGCTGTTATAATATCAACGAAAATTTCGTTGGAGTTTGGGTTCAATTTTGGAAACATTACTAAACATTAATAAATAAATCTCTGATGTTTTCAAAGGCCTTTGATAAATACTGTGTTCTGACTGTCACGATTTTTTTTTAAATTTGGGAAAAAATAAGATTTCGTTTACTGTTTAATCGTATTAAACATATTTTAGCAATATGGTTTTCTTTATTACGGTATTTCTATATTAATTTTTGACATTCTAAGTCTGTTAATATTTCTTAATTCTTTTTCATCGCTTAGCAAACAAATGATTTCACCACTAAAAAGTACTAGTTAGTTGTTATAGACACAAATCCAGTAGTGGTGTTGCTGGCTATTTTAGTTAGGTACGTCATTAGTAATAATTCTATGGGATAGAGATCGTCAATCTAGTTTATGTGTAATTTTTTTATTGCCGTTTTTTTCTATAACAAGCCGTATTTAAAGCCTCTATCAGACACAGTTATCTCTTATTTGTGCTTTATTTCCCACCCCATGTTGGTACAGTTAATTTATTGACTCTCCTAAATCTGTGTTTACCCGAAAAAGCATATTTTATCCCTAAACAATTTTCTATTCAAACTGATTTCACTTAGGAAATCGTCCCCTAAATATATTAAAATGACAGTTCCACCCTCGATCACAAGATGATCCCCTAATTCGCTAATAGAAAAATAGAACTATCAAATTTCCCGTGTCCGGCGCGTGACGACTTCCTTTGGCGACCGGAAGTGTGTAGGCTGGCGCGTGTGTCGTTAGTGTATTTTTATCTTCACGTCTTTTCTTTTCTTTATTTTTAGATTATATTTGTCTTTAAGCTAAATGATTTTATCTCGCTTGCTACAATATCCTCTTTCTTGTCCATTTATATTTTTTTTGTTTACTTACTAGTTTACTTTTACTGTTTACTTACTAGGATTTACGACTGTTAATAGCTGAGGCCATATATTTAACAATGGACTGTCAAAGGCTGTTGATAATGATGACAATATATAGTTTTAATTCTAAATATTAATTTACTAATTCATATTTGAACCATCAAAGTTAGGACATTAAGAAACTTAGGGTTTGTTATAAATCAAAAATTTTTACTTATTACTATTAAGTAACTTATCTGCAACAAATATGATCCATTTTAATGAGCTTCAAACTAGTAAGGTATGTTAGTTCACCATTGTGAATATGCTGTACACTATACATATATACTTATTGCGTGATACAAAACGACTAATATCATGACATAATCATTAAACCATTAAAATATTCTTCATTATTATCTCCATTAGATGACTTTAGATCTCTTCTATTTCTGTTTTAGTATTGTGTTTATTTAATGTGGGTTGTAACTACAACTTACTTGTTTCTTAATTAAAATTTTGCTAAGTATTAAAATTGCTTGATTAAGCCACACCCATATTTTGTCCTATATCATACTTTCTAATATCTCGCGAGTGTGAGCGAGATGGCACTCCCCGGGCGCCAGACATGTCGGCGCCGGAGTGTATCGATCTCCCCCTAACTTCTCCAGGAGTGGGGGTAGATACATGCGCGGTACTTGTTTGTTCAGATTTAGTCAGATTATGGATTTTGGTATTATAAGCTTTTAGTTTTATCGTCTTTGAGTGATTAGTTTCGTTTATTGCTTGGCATATATGATGTTTATGATCGATTCGGTCTTTGATATGTTTAAATTATACGATACAGGGCTGATTGATGTTTCTTGGTATCAAGATGTTTTGTAACTAGAGTAATTGATTAAATGATTAATATTGAAAATATAAATCTGTAAAATTGAAATGATAACTTAATTTTGTTTACTTAGTCGAAGCTTTATTTTTATAAATAACTAGCTTTTTCAAAGTGTGTGTTGGTTATAACAGTGAAGAGTAGTTTATATAATTCCTCAAGATTAAAAGTATCATCAGTCATATTTCATTGAAAAAGGTGCAGCGGTTTAGTCGTGACGGCATAATAGACAGATTTACATTTGGGGTATTGCAATATCGATTAGGTAGTTAATGTAACATTAATACAACTTTATTGTTTGAAACTCAAATGTGAATGTAGCTAAATCTATCAATAATCTGAAAAATATTTATTTGCCATACAAATTGAAATAAAACAAAAGCAACATGAACAATGTACCTCATGCCATCACTCTAGATATATATGTCATCTAACCATAAAGTATCTCCAACACACCATTAAATAATAAAGGATAGAAAGTTTAACAGAACCAAAAATGCTTTGTTGTCTAAACAAAGAAATCCCTTAGCCCTGTAACCCGACACTATAATAGAGACAATACTTTTATTGTGTCTTAGTTACTTGGATGACGTGATGATCGGTGACACGCCCTATATTTGACATATCACTACTTTATGAATCCCTTTTCTGCTTATACTCTGGTTTAATTATTTCAATTTCTATATTATCCTTTTTTTTTCGCAATAAATTGACTTTATATTTTTTGATTTTTAAAGATCGATTTAAGAAAGATTGCTTATTTTCATTTTGTCTATTTTATTAAATTGATTATGTTAACAGCTTTCATCAAGTGCAGGTTAACTTATTAAAAATGGTTGTCTGTTTTTCTCATTTGTTTTTTTTTTAATTTTGCTACGATCCTATCTCTGTGGAATTTGAAAATACTGAGACTTTACGATGTTTGATTTTAAAAATTATTGTTTATTTTAATTTTGTTGATTTTATAAAATGGATTACGTGAATGGCTTTCATCAAATTACGGTTAACTTTATAAACATGGTTTTCTGTTTTTCTCATTCAATAATGAATTTTGAATCTCACTTTGGCTACAATCGAATCTCTGTTGACTTTGAAATTATAATGACCATGACTGTAATCACATGCAGTTCCAATAATTATAATCTCGTTAAATATTTCGATTACTTTCTATGTCCCCTCAAAGACGATATCGTTTTGATATCAATATTTTACAAGTCTAGTCACCGCTTTCAAAATTATACGAAACAAGAAAAAGTTTAAAAACTGTAACCTGACTATAACTACATGCATACTAGAGGTAGCCTATGTCAACCGGCCTAATATTTCTAATCCATTGACACCTCATTCAATAAAATCGGTTGAGTGTTGTAGGCGCTACGATGGAACATTCAATCATACATGGACTAATAAAACTATTACCCCCTCCTTTTCGTTTCGAAAAAAATGCACTTCACGGACTTTCTGCAATAGCAAAATCAAGCGGAAAATTACTTCCCCCCTAAAATTACAAGATCATTCTAACTATTCTAACTGTATATCAAAATTTCAAAGTATTATGATAAACCTTCAAATCGATCAAAACAATTTATTTATATTTATATACAATGATAGTATACAATTTTGGAAGTTTATTCGTAAAATAGCCATAAATTCATCTTTTTAAGTATCGACGTTCCGTTGCTAGGTGACAGCACGCGTCACGACGGCGCCTCAAAATTGCTATTCTACGCCTCGCTGCCTCCAAAGTGTGCTCAATATATGTGGGACAGTTTTGTAAATTGCTTCGGCATGGCCGTCAGTCGACCCGAGAACTGAAGTGTTCAAGATTATCTAGTGATAAGAACTTTAACCATTCATTTGCATATTTGGTTAGACTATAGTTTGGATGGTTAAAGGACGTTAAAAGGTAAATGTTTTTTTAAATATTTTTATTATAGTTATATACGTGTGTTATATGACGTGTGATATAGGGTCTTTTCCCCCACGGAGCCAAAAAGATAGGTTATCACTTTGTCAATCTATGTACGTATATTCAATTGTAGCGCCTAACCTGAACCGATTTTAATTAATGGAATGTCAATATATTCATAGTAATGGGCTGGGTAAAATAGACTATATAATTTTTCAAGTCGGGTTACAGCTTTTTAAATTTACATTCTTCCTTCTTTACTTCAAAATCTCTATAATCTAATTATTTATCTATGATATTAAATTTTGCTGTGTGTAGTGTCATATCCCCTTTTCTTAGCAACTCTATTGAGGCATCTGTTTTTCCCTTAACACTCCAGCCAGTTGATTGGGAAAGCCCTCTCTGATTTATATCAATTTTCTGTCTGGTATGTGTTTCCGATTACAATTGATTCACTCTGCTAAATATCAGTTAATAAAAATTGAATTTCGTGAAAACTTCGTGTTACGAATACGCTTCTAAGAGGTAATCTACGTTGCATTTGGTTTATTCTGCAGTCAGTTTAGTGGTTGTACGTGTTCGATGGATTGATGTTGAACCACATGATCCTTCAACTATCAGTCAATACAGACTAAGCGATGGGATTTTAATACTAGGATGACTTAATTATATATTTTAACCATATAACCATCAGTCGACATTAAAGTATCTACTTTAAAATGAAATCCTATTTTACCCGACTACGGTTCATTCAAAAGGGAAGGTAATATTTTTGTCAGTCTATGTATGTTGGTATGTTCCACAGCGTGTTAACCACTGAACTGATTTTAAAGAATGTGGTGACAATAGGTTCGTCGGGTCAAAAACTATATAAATTTTATGAAAACTTTAATGTTGTCGAGTTATAGTTTTTTTAAACAAATTATATTTTAGTATGGCTGACTTCCTCAACCTTAGCATGTTAGATTAATTTCTGGTGACCCTGAGCTTGTCCTTGGTCTCAAACTTCAGGAAATATATATAGTCGGTTACTACCGCAAAAGGTTTATGTCTATCTGTCTGTAAATAACCATTTCGTTTCTCGCCCTATACTTGGCCAGACTCATTGTACTATTAAAATTCCGACTCGTCCCCACTCATCTAGTGAGGCCCATTTCGTGCCTTTTTATGCAAAACTGTATGCAATAACTCACCCGTTATGACTATGGGCTTTTTAATGAGTCTGTATGAATTCGTTAATATCACTCTACACTCTTATGTCGATGTGTTAAGGATGACTTTCGTGAGTCAATCGTAGGAATGTCTTATTGTCCGATTTTATTACTATTTGAGGGTAGTCTTAGTCATATTGAGTTTATAGCACTAGATATTAATTCTTAAGTGTTTAGTGCCCTTGATTTTATTAAGGGTTTTAGTGAGGGGTGCCTTTTTAGTGTAAATGGTTAAGTTAGTAGATTGTATTTAAGATTAATTATGTCGTAATACTTCCATTTCTACTCCATACTAGAATATTAAAAATTCTAACGTAATGCCGTAAACGTCTGTCTGTCCGTGACACTTTCACAGCTAAAGCGCCGCACCGATTTCATTGAAATTTGGCATGGAGATACTTTGATTCTTGAAGAAGAAGGCTATTCTTTATCGCTTAAAACCGGCATGTACCCTTGGGGAGATTCGTGAAAGTTTATGTATGAAATATTGTTTCATTCGATCGGCTTAGTTTTGTTTCTACATGTTGCAGTGCGAGTCCAGAACATCGAATAAAATAAAAACTTTTAGGATTTTAGCACAAATTCAAAAGGTTATATTTTTTACATAAACTAATTACAAGTTTGAACTTATCGACGGTTTCTGCACTAAGTTAAGCTCGAGGTTTGTATCGCAGTAACCAAGATCAGACTTCACATTATTCATTGGTGCTAATTCTGCTGTTCTAAAATATCTTCACACAACACCTGAAATCATGCTAAAAATAACTGTTCGTCAAGTCAAAGGACGTTCTCAAGATTGACTAAAAAGATAATTTCGATTTTGTCTTTGTTTAGGTAGTAAAGCGATCGTTTTTAGAATTTCGTGCCAAAGGCAAAAAACGGACCTATTATTGATTTGTCATGTCTGTCTGTCCGTTCGTATGTCAAAGCCACTTTTTTCCGAAACTATAAGAACTATAATGTTGAAACTTGGTAAGTTGATGTGTTTTGTGAACCGCATTAAGATTTTCACACTAAAATAGAATAAAACCAATAAATTTTGGGGGTCCCCGTACTTAGAACTGAAACTCGTTTTTTTTTTCATTAAACTCATTCGTGTGGGATGGTCTTAAAAAATGATAATGAGGTTTCTATTATCATTTCTTCCTAAACTGAATAGTTTGCGCGAGAGACACTTCCAAAGTGGTAAAATGTGTGTGTGTGTCTTTCTTATTTTAGAAGTTACAGGAAACTTCTAAAATAAGAAAGATAAAACAAAAAAAATATATGATGTACTCTTCCACCGAAAATTGGTTTGAACGAAATCTAGTTACTAGTGTTTTTAATACGTTATAAATCGTAAACTGCAATATACCTTTCATTCGACTGCCTCGTTGGTCTCGCGGTTGGCGTGAGCGACTGCTGATCATGAGGTCTCGGGTTCAATTCCCGGGTCGGACCAAATGTTTGTACGATCTACAAATATTTGTTTCAGAGTTTGGGTGTGTTCTATCTATAATAAGTATGTATTTACAAAAAAAAAAAAGTATATATGTATTTGTATCAGTTGTCTAGTACCCCATAACACAAGCTCTGCTTATCTTGGGACTAGATGGCGTTGTGTGTTTAGATGTCCGAAATATTTATTCATTTATTTATTTATTTATTCAATCAACACAATATATAAAAATTAAATAAAAATTATAATATGTTACTTGCTACCCTTCATGGGCGCGTCCGACACGCACACTTGGCCACTTTTACATCTATCTTCATGGCTACGTGAATTATTTCGTAATTCATGGCCCTGCAGTTACATGCTAATGATTCATCATTAGTACGCCTATTTAGTACCTCTAATTAAATTCTAAAACTCGATATTAGACTATAACAAGATGAACTGAATTTCTGAAAAGAATTATCTGTTCTTGTAGTCTTCATCGATGTCATCAATATTATCATATCGGAAAAACGCCTCTTCGATTGCAAGTAGTTTAGAGTGTTTTTCAAATTGCTTTTATTCCTTTTAAATGCCGTCTCGCTTCCATAAGATTGAAGTTACCAAAATAGACGAACTCATAAATTATTCACTTGCTGAATAAGCTGGACTAGTTCAATGATCCTCTGGTGATTGTTTTTAAATTTAATAGCACGATGCCACTACTACTACTATATATAGCATAAAACATCACATATGTACAAAAATAAATTAATATTGTTACGATAGTTTTCAACTGCCTCGATAGATGGCGTTGGTAGCGTATTAGATCACATACTCTAAGCTTCTATATTTAAGGACGTGCAATTAAATCAAAGTGATCAGTCATCTTCGGATCGGATAAGGCAGTGTCTGGGCCTCCAATTTATTGCAAAATCTGAAGTCTGACAGAGGTGAAGCCACGCCATCTGTACTTTTTGTAACCTCAATTTCCAATAAAGCCACCTTTGTAGGAAGCCCTTGTATCTCATTTGCCTTAAAGTCTTACAATATTACATAGTTACTTACTTACTCTTTCGGAGCAAAGTCAGAGCTACATCAGTTGTGCTGTACAACAAAATTACAAATGCAAATACCTAATTAGGATCACATGGTAGTACTTGAAGAGAGCCAAAAGCACTTTTCGGTTTTTAGTTACCGGTGTATATGGTAGACGGTATGCACCAGATAACGAATCTGGTACTTGTCTAATGTATTTATACATAGTAAGACTAATATATAAAACCGCCCTTCTAGTTCTATTCATCCAATTTCATTGACTGCACAGCCTGACTGCTTTCTGCAAGTGATGTGGATTCAAACCCCAATGGGGCAACATTTTGTGTAATTCACAAATTGTTGTTCCAAGTCTTAAGTGTTTCTTGTGTCCGTTTCATGTCTTTTTGTAAATTCCCCGCGACACAAGATGTACTTATATTCCTAATGCAGGAGTTATCTTTTAAAAAAAACATTTTATTCTAATTATCCATCCTGTGGTGATTGTTTTTACTTGTTCAAACTATTTCTTTCTTCCTAATATCTAAAAAAAAAGTTTAAAAAACTAACTTGAACTTAAAAGATAAATATATTCTATGTCATCCGGGCCATTAATACAAATCTATTGACATTTTATTATTTACAATCGGCCCAGTAGTTTATACATGAACTGCCAAAAATATTGCTTTTCCTTTTAGCTTCTTTCTAGTTGAAGAAAAAATAACAAGCTATCTGTCACGTCCGCACGGTCCATAACTCTTTTATTTCTTCCCATTTCCATACACGTAATGTCTACAAATAGATCCCCTTTAAATATAAGCAGTTGGCTACTAGATGTTGGCAGTAAATTTTAATAAATTGGGCGTGAATTAAAACTCCCCTTCTCTAAAATGTCTCACTTGAATTCCTTATGAGAGGGAGCATATATTATTATAACTGAGATACTGTTTATGCGCTTAGATGGAAATTATCGTTTCTGTTCATATTTTTGTGATAATAACTTTCAAAGTATGTTTTTTCGTAGTTTTTCAATTTTGCTAATTCCGTCAGTGTTATGAGTTCTTTGAGGCTCAGTTTGACGGATTTATTGGTTGGTAAACCTGATGGCCAAACAAGATATCTTGGTTCGATTTCCACCACGATTGTGATGAGTTGGATCATTTGTTCGTTTGTATGTAATTTATCGGCAGTCTGATTACCACAGCGCAGGTTTTGTCTAGTTAGAGATAAGACGGCCTGTATGAGATTTGTCAGATTGTTGTTATTATTATGGCACTTCATGTACAGACTTTGCATCATTTGTATGATTTTATTAGAAAAGCCTAGATCCATTTTTGACGGTTGCACTCGATATTTAGAAACAATAACTGAATGACGGCGCGGTACGTGCCTGGGTGGGTGACCGCTGGTGGCATGATACCATGAGCGTCACGTTTGGCAGTCGGTCTCGGTTGTTATCTGGATAACAGATGTGAAGCTTAGTTGTAGGCCTTTGGGCGGCTTGAAAACATCCAACGGCAAGATTTCGTAGCCACAACGTTGTTTTGCCAGTCCCCAATCCTCACTTGGCCAGCGTGGGGACGTATGGCCTTAACCCTCGTCTGAGAGCAGACCCGAGCCCAGCAGGAGGACGTTATGGGTTGTTGATGAAAAGGCCTTAAATGATTAATATCGTTTGGTCTTAGTAGTATATGAGAGGTTTAATGATTTACTATATTTACCAAACGAAAGCGAGCTAAAGTCACGCTTCAGTGATCGCCTCCGTAACACGTTCCCATCTAAAAATAACAATCTATAAATACTGGCACAGGTGATGCTGACTATAGAAAACGACATGGTGTAGCCATGATGTTTTTATAACGTTGATGGATATGTTACTCGGGAAAACTCATAGTTATAACTTTATCGAGATTTATTCTTAGTTAATCGACGAATTCGCATATTAGAAGGGAATGGATTCAATATGGGCAGAATATCATGTAAAATAAAATGTCGTGTCTTATTAATTATAACTACGATTAAATACTAATTAATACAGATATATAAATTCACTTTTGGTCGCTATTTTAAAAAGAAAAATGACCATATTTACTTGTTGAATAACTTCGAGTCATCACATTGCAATTAGGAATATGACAATATTATCTTTTCAAATGACAATTGTATAAGAAAATGCATACGTTTTCAAACTCAAATATGTTTTATGAATACGGTTAAAGAAACGGACTTTCCAAAATTATTCAAAAGGCTTTGAAACTGTGTACACCATATTTCTTGTGGACATATTTAATTAGAAAACAAAAGTAGTAAATTAATTTTATGACATTTGTTCTGCCAAAATAATTAACTTATTTAGTACTATGATTACAATGCTTTATGAAAAATATCAACATTAAATCCTTTTTAAATTACATGGATTCCCTCAGGGCACAGCATTGGATCCTAATAAAATTTATATTTATGCTTTAACGTAGGTATTTCTATTTGGTTTCAGGAGGTATCAGCTGATTGTGTACCATCGCAAGCACAAGAGAGCGCGTGACGCACCTTACGCTCGCGCATCGAGCACGCGCTATCGGACAACTGGCGGCGGCTGACCGCGCCGCGTGCTGTAAGTATCTACTTCTTTTACCTTATAAATGCCCATTTCGCCTTTATATTTGCCTTCCCTCTTTTACCTTTTTTATAGGCGTGTTTCTGTTACCTTTACTAATTGACCGATTGATTCATGAACTCAAAACTAAATCGAGCCTAAACTACGAACTTAAAATTTTAACAGCTGATTCTTTTCATGTTGCAGGAAGACATTTTTTTTTAAATAAGTGCTAGAACAAGCATTGTGAATCTTGTATTTTAGTAATGGAAGGTCACAGTAAATATTTAATAGCTTGCATCATAAAATAAAGTTTTAAAGGAATAACAATAAAAATATTCGTCTTTCCCTCCCAGGGTTCATTCCAAACCCGTCCACGACACCGCTCATTTAGTCGCGAGAGGCCTCAACACCGCAGAGGCAGCTCGCACTCCTTGGACTTAGACCTCGAACACCTACCAGACAGACCTTACCAAACTGCTACTATAAACAAGTAAGTAACTCTTGTAAGGCCAATTACGGAACCTATATGTTCTCATCGCTTCTCCTGTCATGATGAACTCGTTGTCATCGAGGTTTTTCATGGTGTAGGGATAAATTCGCGTGGTGATGATCCTTCATGAGGAGAAGCAGTGAACTGCTAAAGGCTGTTAATGATGATGATAGAGGTCAACGGGAACTGTTCACCTGTTAAGAAGTGCCTATCGCTGCCCGTGGACAAATTCAAGAGATACAAGTGCTGAAATCCCCGCTTTCTCGCCATGATTATTAGATATGGGGGTTGGGATGTAGTAACATCATTTAGTGGTTGAAACCAACCAGAACCGACCAGAAACCAGATTGCTAGAATTGTGGTGTGATTGACCCAGAAAGAAAACGAAAAATAAAATGTTTATAGCTGATATATCTTTTGTCCCTAGGGCCCACTCTCTGACAAAGATGGCAGCTCTATCGCTCAAGATATCAATCGACGGCGGCAAGGTGGTGAAGACAATACAGTTTGACCCCTCCACGACAGTGTACGACGCCTGTCGCATCATCAGGGAAAAGATCCTGGAAGCCAGCAGTGGTGACCGTAAGTTTTCAGAATCAACTTAATATTTCGGTTTACAGAGACTAGAGACTAGGTAGATATATGTAAAGTTACAAATATCGTTGTGTTTTTGATACTACTCATGCTTTCCATCATGCAGAGTAGAGTCACTTAGTTTCCTTTTACAAAATAAAAAAAATCAAGGTACTGTCCACTCATTGACTTAGTCAGAAGATGATTGCAAAATCTTAAATGTCAAAGGCTCGATTCCTGTTCACAATTGAAACATTTATAGAAAGATTTCGGTCTTTATTTGTCTTTTTTTTATTCTGGTGGTTAGTGGCTTCTCCAATCTGAGGCAGACACTTGAGTTTTGTTACTTAATAAAGATCCCTTTTATTAGTTTTTCGACCTCTTAAAATTTAATAATATCAATGAATACCTACAATATTACCATCTCTGTCACACAGCAAAAGAATACGGCTTGTTTCTCGCGTCAGAGGAAGACAACAAGAAAGGCATATGGCTCGAAGCGTCTCGAAGTCTCGACTACTACATGCTGAGGAATGGAGATCTCCTGGAGTATAACAAGAAGACCAGGAACCTTAGGGTTCGGATGCTTGACGGTGAGTTCACGATTAGGAACAGCCTTTTAACAGCCAACTGCTGGACATAGCTCCTTTCTTTGAAGGAGGTTTTGGCCTACTATCACCCTGGCCAGATTGATTGGTTAAAATTTTGTGTCAAGTTTTCTTTCTCTTTGCAGTGATATTTTTGCAATAGGTGATAATTCCGAATATCATAAAACAGTTTTAAAAAATTAGTCATCATGCCTATATGCAACGCACTTGTGACGCCTCTAGTGTTGCGGGTGTCCATGGGCGGCGGTAATCGTTTACCATCAGGTAGGCGATACGTCTGCCCATTTGCCCGCCTATTTCATAAAAAAATAGAAATAAGTTGATCCTGAAAAAATACAATATTTATCGCACAAATTAAAAAAATATAGAAGTTCTCTACATGGAACACGTAAGTTTTAAGACACCTACGGGATAAATAAGGGTAGTAACATTCCGTATTAAAAATACAGATTATTATAAAACTTGCTTTGTTCCAGGTACGGTGAAAACACTCCTGGTGGACGACAGTCAAGTGGTAGCTAACCTGATGGTGGTGATATGCACTAAAATCGGTATCACCAACTACGATGAATATGGCTTGGTAAGACATTGTTCTTGTTGTAGAATCTCTACTTAGTTATGATGATGTCAGCATAGCGTTTAATTAAACGTAAGGCCAGTTCATGTCCCAGTCCTACCTGTTCTTTCACCGTGATTTTTCGACTCCTGTGTCCTCAAGTTCCAATTGGGACCCATAGTATTGTTGCGTCTTTGGCGCTTACTTGTTTAATCTGTTGGCCGTCAAACTTTTGACAGATTAGACTACATCTCACTGTATAAATGTTTAACTATAGTAGTAAAAGTAATGATGAACTGATATAATTAATGCATTTTATTTGTGTCCAGGTCCGCGAAGAACAGAAAGAGGAACCGGACCCTTGTGAAAAACCCAACTATGGGACCCTCACTCTGAAGCGCAAACACCAAGAGAAAGAGCGCGACGCCAAGATGGAACAACTCCGGAAGAAACTCAGGACCGACGACGAAGGTAAACGTCTATCGCAATGGTCGTTGACTAAAAAATACATATTTTTAACATCAACTTTAGGACAAGTAATTTTCAACTTTTGTGTGTTTTTGATGTGAAACATTGATCTGCTGCTACTGACTAAACTGACTCTCCGTCAGAACGGTTTTTGGTGTGGCGACGCGTCACCACGTAACGAACTATACGTGACATGTAATGTGGTGTAGCGATGAATCACCATTCTTAATATTAATTTATTTATTTAATTTTGCTATATTTATTACTCATTATTTCGATGTTTTACATCTGCCAGATATCCCTTACTCAGAATATTGCGGCGTTTTGGAAAATTATTTTATTATTTGGCACCTTTCACACATATAATACACAAACACACGAATAAAAATTTTGAAATACAACTTAAACCACGACACATCAAAATATCATATCTAATAGTAACACTCCCCATCAGTGAACTGGGTGGAGCCCTCGAAGACTCTCAGGGAGCAAGGCATCGACGTAACAGAGACCCTCCTCCTCCGGCGCAAACTTTTCTTCTCAGACCGGAACGTGGACTCCAGAGACCCCGTACAGCTGAACCTGCTGTACGTACAAGCCAGAGACGCTATCCTGGATGGCATGCACCCTGTCACACAGGACAAAGGTATGTTTATCAGGTCTTTCATAGTCCACTGCTGGGCATATGCCTTCCCTTAGAAAGGTTTTGTCTTACTGTACCACTACGAGCAACCAGGGTGTTGTGTCACGACGAGATGTTTTTGTTTATGGGATAGGGGCAAACGAGTAGACGTATCGCCTGATGGTAAGCGAATACCGCCGCCCATGGACACAACATCAGAGGCTTCACAAGAGCGTCGCCGGCCAGCAGGTAGAGCTTAGGCAGAAAATGACTATCGTTTCTCCAAGTTCAGACTTTCAATAGATATATATTTATTAAATAGATGACATTTATTAAAATATTTTAATGATTTTTGTTTGTTACAGCTTGCGAGTTCGCTAGTATACAGTGTCATATCCAGTTTGGTGATCACAGAGAAGACAAACACACCCCTGGTTTCCTGGAGTTAGTATTTTATACTTATACAATTAATAAATTGTGAATAAAACCAAAAATCTAAATAAGAAAACGAAACTTGGGGAATTCTCCTCTCCACTGACTATGACAGCTTAACTCAAGTGTCATAGGTGTATTTCAGGTTTTAGAATCTCTTCATCTCTCTACTCTTCCCTTTCAGGGAAAGGGTGAGTTTGGACTGAAAAACATTAAAAGAATTGATTACTATAACATTATGTCTACGCGATAAAAACCTATACCCTATTCCAACTCGTCTGGCCAACATAGTATAGTAGACCAACACCTCCTTTCTAAGGAGAGACCAATGACCAGCAGTGAACTGGTAAATGCTGTTGATGATAATGATTATGGCTGAGACCACAGCCTCTTCAGATACTACAAACGGAATCCCTTCTCATCTGATACTTGAGGCATCTCATAAACTCTCGTGTCATTCGGACATTATAGAATCCAACCAACACCATTTGCGGTACTCCAATAAAAATTCCAGGCAACAGCATTTCTCTTTGTAAAGTCGCGGATAACTTTACAAACGTACATAAAAGGAACACAAACAACACCCAGAGTCAGAACACCAATTTGTGGATCACATAAAGTGTTGCCCATGTGGACTTGAACCCACAACACTTGGCGCAGTAGAAAGTGGCGTGGCGACCGCTATAAACCACAAGGCCAACCGTGCCGTCAATGGTATTCCAAAAAAATTACACAAAAATCTCATTCTCTCCATTTGTTTTAGTCTCAAGGAGTTCCTCCCAGCGTCGTACGTGAAGGTGAAGGGAATTGAGAAGAAGGTGTTCAAAGAGCACAAGAAGCACGTGGGGCTGAGCGAGCTGGACGCCAAGGTGCTGTATACCAAGAGCGCTAGGGACCTCAAGACTTATGGAGTCGCCTTCTTCTTGGTCAAGGTATGTTATATTCTTTAGTTTAGAAACTTCTTAACCTCTTCAAAATTTTGTTAGGGTTAGGATTCGATGGATTTGAGAAATAAATCTTCTGACGTGTAAAAGAGACTTTACTTAAAACACTCTTAAAATAAATCAGAAATTCAATGCAGTCTTTAATTGTCGCCGAGATCGCTAGGTTAATCTCTCATATCACTCAAATTTTTATCGCGCTGTAGCTCAAGCTGAACTAAACTGCGACCCGCGACAACGTCCAACTATAGCCAAATATAAACGTCCAAATACATTATTATTACTTACGCATTCTAGTAACTACTCGTACATACAAGGTCGTTCACGGTACCAAGAAGGCGCCCGCCGGCGTATACGCTGGAAACAACTGCGTAACTATCAATCTATATTCGACGCTATGCATCTCGATGTAACATTAATTATTCTGTGCCTCAAGAAACAATGAGAACTTTTCAATTTAGTGTGTGTGTGTTGTGTGCGTGTACTGTTGATCTCGAATAATCTTACTTCGTAGCAGTATGTTTATTAGCACACCACAACACTTCAATGCAGTAGGAAACATCAAGCTGACTTATTAAACCACTATATAATATCGTTATACAGGAGAAGATGAAAGGCAAGAACAAGCTGGTGCCTCGGTTGCTGGGCGTCACCAAGGACTCGGTGCTGCGTTTGGACGAGAAGACCAAGGAGATCCTGCAGACTTGGCCCCTCACCACCGTACGCAGGTGGTGTGCCAGTCCCAACACATTCACCTTGGACTTTGGTGATTATAGGTATGTTCTGGAGACTGTCATTGTATTGCTACAGATTCGACTCATGTTGAGTACTTTTAGGTATGAATCTGCTAAAGTAGAACCACTCTGTCTGATGGAAAGCATGAGCAGAATCCAAGAGTGGGGGCCACCATACTCATTGCGATTACAGACAATGCAGCATGGTGACCCACATTATGACGGCTATTGAGATGCTTCTGCATCATTTGTACACATCGAGTTACGTCTGTTTGTAATGGTTCTGTGATTTTTTAAGTTATAAACGTACTATTTATTGCCCGCGGCTCCGCCCACGTGTATGTAGGTTATCGCGGTAAAAATAGCCTATGCGCTTCCTCAAAAGTCAAAGTATCTCTGTGCTTAATTTCTTTGAAATCAGTATAGTGGTTTAGCCGTGAAAGCGTAACAGACAGACAGAATTACTTTCGAACTTATGACTTTAGTATGGACTAAGCGCTCAAATGAAATTCTTTGACGATCTCCTCCTCAACTGTTAGGAAGAAGTTTTAGTTCTGGTAAACTCCCTCAGTAGGTCAAAATGAAGGAATAACTGTTTTAGGTCACTATAGTAACACTAAGAACGAGCCGATTCTCCAGTTTATACCAAACTTTATTGATGTCCATTAACCCGGCGTGATTTAACAACATACACAATTTGTTTCGGCTCCAATATTCCTAGAAAGGAATTCAAGAACTGGAATTCCTTTCTACTGGACCAAATTGAAATGGGACCACACGGGAAGCACCAGCTTTCAAATAAGAAATAATCATCAAAATCGGTTCACCCAGTCGAAAGATGTGACAAACAAATGAAATATAGTCGAATTGAGAGCCTCCTCCTCTTTTGAAGTCGGTTAATAAACGTTGTATTCTTTGTATCCCAGCGATCAGTACTACTCAGTACAGACAACAGAAGCTGAACAGATCCTGCAGGTGATAGCCGGTTACATCGACATCATCGTCCGCAAGCAGAGGGCCAAGGAACACCTCGGTATTGAGGGAGATGAGGGCAGCGCTATGCTGGAGGACTCCGTCTCGCCTTCCAAGTTAGTACTATTTATATACTAGTCTGGTGACGGATTATACGCAGTGACGCCACCCCTATTCATCAAACTACGCAGGACAACGGCACTGCAGAGAGAAGGAACACTTGACACAAACCTACAAACCCCTCTGGCCAGCATGGTATATTAGGTCTGTGTCCAGAAGTGCACTCTTAGTAGTTAATAATTATGATATAAAAAGAAGTTATGGAGTATGAGAGTTAGAATAGTAAAATTTTAATAAAGTTGCTGAGTCCAGGAATCCTCTGTATGAGACTGTAACAATTACATATAATCTAATGTGACCCATGTGATTACGAGTATTTACTACCATAACAGTATAATAATAAATTGTATTCTTTTACGTCTTTATTCTTGTGTTCAGTAATATCAACATCCCGCTTCCCCTTTTGTTATACTGTAAAGATTATAAAGTATTAAGGCTATATCCGCGTTTAATTTTCTTTAAGTGGTTGTCCTATAGTCTATTCTGCACTAGTCCTCTTATAGGCTATCCTCCGTCAAAACTTTTATCAGATAGTGTAACAATAGGTATTGTCAATAGGGCCAACATAATCCAACACGACACCTTCAAGTCCGGCAAAGTGAACACGGAGTCGGTAGCGAAGCCTGCTGTACACAGACCTGGCGCTGAAGGTACGTACATATACTTTGTTAAATACTTATAACTAGACACGTCTTTGTCTGTACTGTTATTATGGGAGCAGTGAGGCATAAATTTTTAGAAACCTTTTATTATTATATCAAAACACCATATTTGCAACAGAAGTGAACCACAGATAAGCAGAATCTTAGAGCATACAATATATGGAGGGAGCGTTGAACGAGCGGAAGGAGCGATCGGAGTAGAGAGAGCGACTGAGTTTAGGTAGAGTCTGCTTCTCTCACGCAAGCTTCTGATTGGTTAGTGTATTTCCCACCAAATGCACCAACTGATCACAGAGCCTATGTGAGAGAGATAGACTCTACCTAAACTCAGTATCTCTCACTATTCCGATCGCTCTTTCCGCTCGTTAGGCGCTCACTCAGTCAGACTCAGGCTTTTCAGCGCTTCCTCCATGTATTGTATGCTCTAAGAGCAGAATAGACATACAATTATTTTTTTTGTTGTTTGTTTTGCTAATAAACTCCCTGATAGACTAATGTCAATTTATATGACAAATAATTGCAGATTTTGGGATCACAAGTTTTGGATAGTTAGAAAATCATATATTTATCAGCAACTTTTATCATATATTTATCAGCAACTTTTATCTATTAAATTACGTTGTATGAAGATATATAGTTCGATATAACTATCGAAACTTTATCAGGCATTATTAAAATAAATGTTTTTTTACTTGAGTGTCAAAATCGTTAAAAATATGAATTTTGTGTTTTGTTTTTTTTCTGTAATTATTTGATATTTAGTAATATAATAAGCACACATTTTAAGCTTAATTCTATGCACAGAAGCTTGTATTATACAATTTGTCCCATGTAGGTGCGAAGCCGTTCGCTGTGGGCCACATTACTGGGGCACAGCAGACAACAGTCTCCGGACAGATTATAACAGGACACACCCCACCAGCTGTTAGTAACGCTTTATTATTTATTTTATTATTTTTATTATTATTTGCAAATTTATTTTTTTAGTTTTGTGAACGTTTTCTATGGTGTGGTATTTAATTGATGGTTTAATTTGTTTCATGCTGCGTTTTTGACTATCTACAGTCGTCGAAATGGGTTCTGTAGGTATTATTGTGTATAAAACGTTATATTATATATAATACTAGCTTTCGCCCGCGGTTTCGCTCGCTTTTAATAAAATGTATCCTATGTTACTTCTAATATTTCCAAGAATATGTGTAACATAGGACATATTATGTTGCTGTCTTACTACCCAAAATTACATATTATTTGATTACATACACATCATAAGGGTCCATACTTGATTTAAGCTAAGAATAATGACTTAGTTTGCGCAATATATTATGAGCCAGAGTGTTTTGAAGGTCAGTTATTTAATCCGTAACAGCTTAGTGGTTTAAGCGATCGCCACTTTATACTGCGCTGAGTGCTGTATTGTGGGTTTAAACTTCACACGGAACAACACTGTGCTATCCACAGATTTTTGTTCTGGGTCTGGGTATTATTTGTGTTCTTTTCACGTATGTAAAATATTTATAATGAGGATTTTTTCTTAAACATTGAACTATTCTTGCCAGGCGTCTCAGATGCAACAAACTAGGGTGACTTCCATCATGACGGAGCCACAGCGCGCTCTCCTATCGACCATCACCACCGGAAGGGAGATTATAAAGCAGACTGAAGAGAGTCTTAGTAGAGTAAGTATTTCTTCTTATGTTTTTACCTGAGTTATAGAAATTTGACTGTGTCTCACGCACATGCCTCGAGAACGTGTTAAGTCCAGGTTGTCTTGAACATCTATAGCATTCTTTATTCTCATATTTTGACTGTCTTGGTGGCGCAGTGGTAGTGTCTGCGACTACTGTCATATACAATAATCAGTCATCACCTTTGTCATATAAACACGATTAGCCTAGGTAGAAATTGTCACAAATGTCTGATACTGATTTCTGATTTCTAGTTAGTATCTATAATCTTCGATAGATGGCACTACTATTTATGTATTTTTGGTGCAGGCGTCTCTACCAGCTATGGGCCAGGATGCGTCCTCAGTGAAGTGGAAGCAGGTGACCATGGACACCAATAAACAGGTAGTGACGTCACAGATCGCCGCCATGAACGCCGCCACCGCACAGGTCGTCACTCTGACATCCGGTAAGTACTGCTAGCATCCTCTATATAGCTAAGTTAGGACTTGTACTTGACTGTAGTAACGTATCTGGACTGCCTCGTTGGCGCAGTGGTGGCGTATGCGACTGCTTTGCTTGAGGTCTCGGGATCGATTCCCGGGTCGGAACAAACCTTTGTATGACCTGCAAATATTTGTTTCGGAGTTTTGGTGTTTTTTATGTATAATATGTAGTAAAAAATTTATGTATTTACATCAGTTGTCTAGTACCCATAGTATAAGTTGCTACTGCTTAGATGGCGTCGTGTGTTAGTAAAGACACAAGTCGAGTAAGTAAGAGACGACTTAGCAAGCAAAGAAAAGGAAAGCTGGAAAAAACCTTGTAGCAACCCGTATGGCCACCGTGATATAGTTGAAGCAACCCTCATTTCTAAACAAGTAACATTTAAATAAAAAAGACAGACTTTAAGAACCGGACCAAACACGGGCAGTACCAGCTTTCAATTAAAAAAAGAATCATCATCATAAACAGTTTAGATTGATATACTAGTATCTTACAAATTATTTAACTATTTATTATCTTCCACCAGGCCCCACGGAGGAAGTAGACCACACAGCAGTCGGAGCGGCCATCACGACCATCACCACCAACCTACCGGAAATGACGAAGGGAGTACAGATGATTGCCGCGCTGATGGAAGACGATGATCATGGTGATAAGCTGCTGGACGCCACTAGGAACTTGTGCACAGCGTTCAGTGATCTGTTGAAGGCAGCCGAGCCGGAAACTAAAGAGGTAATCCATCATTCTTCTTCAACATCTACTAGGAAGGGACTCTCGAAGGGTACTGCACTTATGTCCATTGAGTTACATCAATCTATGGGAGGTATTACCATAAGGTATGGTCTTATGGACGAATGCTGATCTCTCTCACACCCCTCTGTAACTCTTGTACACCAGGAGCAGCAACAGTGACCCACGAACACACCGAGCTATGACACTCAGGAAGTCCCAGGAAAAATTTAGCGGGCTTAGACACCGCAACGAAATTAATGTCTTAGTAGTTTAAGCCTTGCTTTCTACTGCTCTAGTACTACACTAGACGGGTTTAAACTCCAACGTGATACCACACTTTGTCAGGTCCACAAACTGTTGTTCTGAGTCTGGGTGCTCTTTTTGTTCGTTTTTAAAGTCCCGTGCGACACAGGAATATTCCTAATGCGGAACTTGTCTTTAAAAAATTCGGACATAAATTGGACGAGTTACAAATATAATAAGTCGACTGAATATAATTTAGAATGTTCTTAAATTGTTTTCTTCATATTCCAGCCGCGACAAAACCTTCTCAACGCAGCATCCCGCGTCGGAGAAGCGTCCACAACAGTCCTCTACACCATCGGCGAAGAAACAGAAGAAGATAAGGAGACCCAGGTAAAAGAACACCCCCAAGATCTCTGTACAGCCTCCGACGAGACAGACCACTACGACGAACTGTATTTCGACTCCCATAGTAACTTGCGTGACCCCAAACGCAATGGGAAGAAATCTTATCTATATAGAAAACTAAATTACTGTTATGATAATTTCTATAAAGTATTTTTTGGTAAAGAAAAAGATGATGCTTATGAGACAGATTTTGAAACTATCGATGTGGTAGGTAAGGAGAAACTAAAAGTAGAAGACGATGGCATATACGAAGATGTAGACACTTCTAGAAATTGGGGGATGTTAGATGTGATACAGGAAGAGTCCGACTCCGATTATTATCGAAGTCTCGAGTATTGTAACATGTTGTTTAAGAAACAACCTCAAAAATCTAATAGCGATAACGATTTTGAATCGATTGTACAAAATTGTGAAGGTTATCTAGATAGTAACAACCCTAAGTTATACCCCAAAACTATTTCGGATAAAATATATAATTTCAAAAAAGATTTTTCCAATCATGACTACGCGAATGTCAATTTTGATAAAATTAAAAATGGCGCTAATAACATTGAAAAACAAAATAACAGTTTCGATAATAGTAATCTAAATATAAACAAACCCAATAACGGTAGCGATAAAACTAGATTAGGTTACGATAACACCAAACTTAACATCGAAAAATCAAACCTAAAAGATAAATCGAATTTGAATATCGGTAAAAAATACCACGATTACGTTAATATAGATTTCGATAGACGCACCAAAAACGATATTCTTCGCGAGAAGTTCTTCCTATCGCAAAATATCGATAAAAATGATATTAACGATAAATTCAATCGATTCAACGGCGACGGTAAAACGATAGAGTGCCACAGTATTATTAATGACGTAACAAAATCCGGACCAGACGTAAAAGTATCCGGATCTTTAAATATGAAGCTTTTAAATCCGGATAGATACAACCGGGTACTAACTACGACAGAAACTTTTATGGAAACAGCCGAAACGAGTTTCACAAAGAACCAAATAACGAAATTACGACACGACGGTTTCGAGAACTTCGTCAAAAACAGCGAGAGGTACTACACGAGCGAGACAAGAGACAAACATACAGACATACTTAATAATTCTTCTACACCTAAAGGGAAGACGGAAGTCCGTATATTTTATAATCCGACTTTTAAATCGACTGGCAACGTTCATGTGAAAGGATTTTGTCAACATTGTAAAAGGAAGTGTCCCAGGACAGATGAAAAGTGTTGCCCTAAGTGCGAATGTTTGGAAATCGAACTGGCAACACTTTGGAAAGAGAACTGGTTGAATATATTGTTTCTTTTGTCGTTGGTGTTCATTATATTGGCTGTTTTGATTCAGTGTGTTATGCCTAGGGACGATTGCGAAGGTCGAAATGTAACTGAAACTTCTGAGGGGTCTAAATGTTTTGAGTTTATGTAGACTCACTGTTGTATTTTAAAGACATACATATATAAGGAAAGACATGTTATTAATGACAACAAAAAAATAATACGTCGTTTAAATATTTACTTTTACGTAATAAGTAATTTTGATGTCATACTCGAAAGGCATTTGAACTGTGTGACTAAATTATGCTGTTCTTCAAACACTAGCATTTATCCGAAGCTTCCCTTTCTTTAAAGTCGTTGTTTTTAAACAATTATTTATTGATAAGGATTATTTGCGAACAAGTTCAAGTCATAGCAGATTTTAAAGCCCACTGCTAACAAAAAGAGGATTTTGATCTTCTACACTACGCTGAGCAGACTGGTTGGTATAGGGTTTGTGTCAAGTTTTACTTCTTTGCAGAGCTGTTTTCCTGCTTAGTTTGCTCCCGTAGTCGGCTCTTACGGGCTTACACCCACGGGGTGAATGATGACACTCTTCGTCAAAACATTTGATAATTCTGTAGTTCTTCGCAAAGAACCCTGTCAATCCCAAATCTAATTTGGCAGCTTCATTTTGTAGTATTAGTATTATTGGTGTAGGTTCGTTTCCTACTTTATATTCGCTTATGGTGTAGGTAATATGTGTGTGGGTTAGTTATAGCTAGGTAATGTGGCAGTCTTATCTTTTTATCTCACCTCTTTTTGTCTATAATCCCAGGTTTTTTCGTCCACTTTTAGAAGATTGTGGGCAATTAAATATATGAGGTTTTTGGTATTAAAAGTTATAGAAATTCTATATTAGCGCTATATTATTGACATCTGAAGTATTAAATATGTATTATTATTAACAATAATACAATCTTATAAATATTCTAGGATATATATAATGTCTTTTCCTTCCGTTTCGTTTCTCTGAACACTTTTTAGAATAATTTTACTGCAGTTTGCTAGTTTAGTGCTAAAATGTATCAAAAGCCAGTAGCAATATCTCTGTAATTCCCATTCAAATATAAACAAGCTGTTGTGGTTTTTGAAAACCAATTCTCGAGGAAGTTTGTAAGCTGTTTACCAACATGCTTTGACTGTTTAAGAGCAAAGCAGTGATCATAAACACAATTTAACTAAAACTGCTTCAAGCTCCATTTTGTGTATTATGTGTTAACGCGTTAATTCATGAGGAATTTTTGTGGCCATAGCACATTTTTAGCGCGTTAAAGAACGCGTAGTTTGCCATTGCCATTAATGTTAACGCTAATGCAGGTGGAGCGGTAGCATAAAACGATATAGATAAAGTATATAAAACTTTGTTGACTATATTTTTATTCACACTAATGTATCAAACTAGCAACTGTACTTAAAAGTTTCTAAAAAAGTGTTGAACTAGACTTTAGACTTTCAAAATTATAAAGACACAATAAGGGAAAAGACTGTTATATAGGTATTATAATATGTTTTGTTAGGTATCATAGTTTATGTTAACGTTATTTACACAAATATAATACACTACCGCACCGCAACCGCGGGTAACATCACGGGGCGCAACTGGTATTTTCATATGTGTAGATCATATATTTGCGTCCGATTTCACTTATACAAGTTAACACACTAATTCTATATTAGTTTGTTATTAACTGAATAGTCTACGTATAACAATTTAAGTTTTATTTATTAAAAAAACCTGCTAAATTGAATTATCAAACAAAGCTAAATCAATAAATAACATTATCAGTCCTTTAGAATGTCAATAAGTATAAAAACCATAACCCTTTTGTTTTCGGATAACGGATATAAATATACTATTGGTTTTTTCATGCATATTGGTACTTCCGAGCCGGTACGCCTGGTCCATCAATCTTAATCGAAACTTGGCACTAGCTTGTAAATACGGGTTTTTTGAAATAAGAATTCAAATTTAAAACTGGACTTAATAACCTGATATTTTTAATGAATATCGGTTCTGAATTCATCTATTAATAGAGTCAAACCGTCATTATTAATAATAATACAACATACCTTCGCAAATGGCAGAACTAAGCTAGTCAGAACCTGTATTATGTATCCAGACTGCTGATAAACATACTTACATATTACTGAATACATACCTACATATTATAGATAAATTATAACAAACAGAACAAATAGCAAACAAGTCGTTACTTCAAGTTAAGCAGAAAACAACCCTATCGCTTAGCTGTTTTGTGCATAACTCGAAGTAGCGACTTGACTGTTATCTGTTTAGGTAATAAGTATGTATTTAGTAACATAACTCGATATCAGATTCAGTCAGGACACTTACCACTACACTAGTAGACAAAACAGCAATTTCTTAAAAAAATCGAGCTAACTTTAATGTTAGTTTAATGTATTTTTTTTTAATTTGTGGACGTTACGTGAAATCGGAATCATTAAGTCTTGCCATCGTCAGTTAAGGGTTGGTGTAAATTCGCCTATAAATTAAAAACATATTACGACATTAAGTCACTTCTAAATGTGCATATTTTTTGCGTAATATAAAATGGAGTCGCTTCCGCTGTCTGTTCGCTGAGATCTTTTAAACTACTCAATGGATTTTTGCAATAGATAACGTGATTCAAGAGCTATATATGCGTCGTATAGCCAGGTCAGCCAGGTTATTATAAAAACAAAAAACCTGACTGCTTAAAAATAATGACCCACTCTTCCCTTTTTCTCAATTATGGCCGCCATTTTGAAAATGTAGATAGCCTGTCACTACCACGGTTCTGATGAATTCGACGACACCTCATTTGTCAAAAACGGTCCAGTCATTTGGGCTGTAGGGCGTGCCAAAAAAATGGACATACATACTTTCGTAAAATATTACCGTCCTTCTGATGCAGTCGGGTAAAGAATATGTAGAAACGGCTTTAAAAATTTTAAGTGTCCATTATGTATACCATTCTCTTGTATAATTGGGTAATATTTTTCTTTTGCAACGTGGCTTAGCGTTGAAGTGACGTCATTCACTACACCAAATATTTATTAGTTTTCGAATAACGTTAACATTTGTAGAATGACAACTTGACTAAGGACCTGGTTAATATACTAATATCATCACAAATGAATTTACAACAACCCATATTGTTAAGTTTGATTATTTTTACCTATTTTTTTTTAAATTATCATTTTGTTAACAATTATTATAATAATGCATACTAATCTAGTCTTTAGAAACGACTGCGAAGTACTCGGTACTTTTAAAAAAAAACCTTTTTTTACTGTTAAAATAGGCAGCTATTTTTATACATTAATAATTGGTCCTGTACTTAATATATGTGTACATATTGTTTTGTTCTGTATCTCGTTCATTGATATATACTATTGAATACATGTATAGATACTTCCTTTTTGAGAAAAACTTGAACCAACTTCAAACAATGCATATGCTGTTATAGCAATCACTATTGATTTGTCATTTTTGAAGGGTTTCGATGTCTATCTCCGAAACTCAACATGAGGTTCATTGTTTATCTCCGAAATTCAACATGAGTTTCGTTGTCCATCTCCGTAGCTCTACATAAGTTTCAGTGTTTTGCAAAACCATTTATAGATTACGGAGTTATGCTCGAACATACATCCAAATTAATAAATTCATCCTTTTTGAAGTCGGTTCAAAATGAGTTTAGTCAATAGTGTATATCACTACTTGTAATATGTTGTGCAAACGTGGCTTTTTGTTCTTTATGTGTTTTATTATAATAATATACGTTAAATAATAACATAACAAACTCATACGTAACAATAATTAACTTTAAAAAGAAAATTACTGACTTCAATAATAATAAATGAACGTTAGTTCATATTGCCCACAACAACAAGTGTTGTGGGTTCAAATTTCACATGGAGCAACACCCGTGTTTCCCTTAAAAAGTTGTTTTAAGTCTGGATGTTCTCTGTGTCCGTTTCATATATGTTTGTAAAGTCCACGCGACACAGAATTAAAATAAAATCTAAATGGTCTAAAAAAGGACCAAGTTGACCCAAGCAGAGTGTCATTCTTGTCGAGATTATAAAGATGGCCTTTCATAATAAATTGGGACCAACTTATTTTATAAATTCAGTTCTCAAAAAAAAGGTTTTTTGATTAACTTAGTAGTGACACTGATATGTTTAAAGACAGAACAGGTGCTGGCAACCCCAGTTAGTCTTATATTATACTGAGGCACTCCTGATCATCTATCTGTCTTCGTAATTTATCAAGAAGATGCGTAGGCACAATATATCTATATAAAATACCGTGTTTAAAAAGTAATCTATATGATAGCCATTATTTGCCATTTTTTTTTTTTATATTTCTACTGATATTAGGCGAGTTTCAAGTTTATTTAAAGTATTGATTATTTTTTAAATAAAGTTCGTATTCATAACCATTACTGCCAGATCTCTAAATATCCACTAAAGATTACAATTAAGTTACGTAGGTGTTACGCGAGCCAACGTTTTAACGCGCTAAATTCTAATAGCATAATTCGAGTCTCGGTTTTTTTTGACATATCAGATACGACAATGGAGTTCTCGAATGAGAAAAGTTTAGAGTTTTTAGAACGATTAGAATCAGAGCCGAGAGTGCTTACCGAGTTCTTCGACTATGCATTTGAATCATCCAACACCTTTTTTTTTTCGTTTTTTCTCTTCTTTTAAATTGCATAAATGCATAAAATTATTTGTCACGCTCATTGTCGCAACTAGTGTAGCTGCAGAAAGCTCCATTGTGAGTATTATGTGTTGACGCGTGAGGATTAGAATTCATGAGGAATTAATTAGGTTTGCCATTACTATTAACGTTAATGCTAACGCTAACGCAGGTGCAGGTGGAGCAGTACACCTTAATAAATATAGTATAACTTAATAAATGCAGCTAACTTGTACTTAAACCCAACTTAAATAACTTAAACATTACGAATTTAAAGTTGAACCTAATGCCGATGGACTTTTGGTAGTAATATTTATGAAGACGATCAAGTTACTCATAATCCTTGAAAATAGCAAATTTAATTTAAAACAATGTTACTTTATTTGTAAGTAATAATACTTATTTAAAATTAACAGATTAAGTAACTTATATTTGGGAAGGGAAAAGTGCGCGATTAGTTTGCCTCTGCCTACCCCTTCGGGGAAACAGGCGTGGTTTTATGTACATATTATGTATTTTGATTAATCTTAAAACTGGAAACTCGTCTTACATAGAATATTTTTATTTTATGTTTAAAATATTACTTCAGTTTTAACTTAACGACATAAGAATGATACCAGTACTGAAATATTTCTTGCACTATTTGAATCTCGTTTGAGTATATTATTGAAAGAATGATAATGAAAAAGCCACCCTAAGTACACTAAAGTGTCAACTGATCACCGTAGGCTTTACATTGTTTGTTGAAATTTTATTCATGTCATCCACATTTTACAAAGCGAACTGACGTCACTATCACAGAACAATATGGCGTCCACTACGTCCAGCGTTTTTGAAAAATTACGCGCGAAATTTGAAAATGTTTGATTGAAATTTAAATGCACTTTTATGGCACTTATCGATTGAATAAAAAATTTGCGTTTTTCCTGTGGTTTAATAGCACTATATAATCTAATTAAGACATTTTTCAAAAATGGGTGTAATACCCTATTAAACAATACATATTGTTATGTAAATGCATACCTACTACAAATATATATAATGCTTATGAGCGCGCGGCGTTAGAATTGTCCGTCAGATAGCAGGTTAGATATTACATGCTATACGGTATATGCTACTGATGTTAGGCTCTCTAATTTTTTATTTAACATTACGTCAGTACTGGTATAATTCTAACGGCCAGTTTTTCAAATACCTGATAAAGTTGCAAATAGTTGTCTGACATATAATACCATTTAACAGATAAAGAAAGTTCACGAATGTATCTATTGTGAAACCGAAATCTGCATTTATCTAGC